>OW028759.1:12331256-13581256 GCA_932294355.1 Aporophyla lueneburgensis
AGAGAGATGTGAGTGGAAACGCTGGGAGAGGTCGGCTAAGAAGAACATTATATTGTATGTTCTTTCAGAGCATTCCCTTCTCCGGACCTCCAACTCATGGTACTAGAAGGAATAGTGAGATTTAAGTTGGCCAAGGCTGGCTCCGTTCTTCCCAAACGAGGATTTTCTAACGGACAAAAAAGGTTTTTCCCATGCAACGTTTTTTTTTTGGCGGGACAGTTCTAAAGAACATCACATCATCAATAATGTCAGTACCTTATTGGTAATGTTCTTCAAAAAAGTAAGATGCGTGGTAATAGCGACCGGCGTGCTGGTATTACCTGGGGGAAAATTCTTTTAAGTTTAAGATCGTTCACAGTTTCGTTCATGATCTCGAGTCTCAATTTTTCAAAAATATCTTGAGTTACCATAGAGTTTTGACAAGTTTTTGATATTTAGGTGTCAAAAAACATGACACTGCGACTAGATTTTGCTAGTTTTTAATAACAAAAATTTCCCTTCACATAAATATAAGCAAACAGAGTTTGTAAGGCTTGTGACAGGTGGCGTTGTATCATTTCTGCCTACACCCATGAAAAACAGGCATAACTCTATGTTTGCGTATATGTAATAACTTACAATCGCAATTAGGTTATTGTAATAGAATTCACAGTGTTTCTTCAGCTTTTGGTTATTTATAAACTTCTTCAACTTATTCAGTTTATAAGTCATGTATTGCCAGCACATTACGGCCTCAATCCATCAAAATAAATATCGTTCCCGATAAAAATATTCCCAAATACTGGTTACAAATATATTTATAACCTTTCTTATGATCACGTTAGCGTATACGGATACAACTTGTATTTGTACCTTTAAAAGGATATCCTTATTTTTTTGCATACAAAACGCTCCTAACCCTTGCAATATCGCCCGTAATTTCTTAGATTGTATGAGCTTCAGGAAGTATTACACTTTTGTTGATATTTTATTGAGTTTTGTATGAGAAAAGGGTGTTTTCCGGGTTATTAATGATTTGGTACTGGGTTCGGTAAATATTTTGGTATCCTTTGTTTGTCTGATTGATCTAGTAAACGCAAGTGCAGAGTCTTCAGATAGACTCCGGACTCAGGTACGCCGAAGTAAAGAAAATCTGCTCAGGTGGAAATTCACAGATACCACCTTGGAGTGTAAATGTTGTGCTGTCTTACAAACAATGGAGCGCTTTATATCTTGTCTGGCGTGTCCGGGTGTTTGCTGCTACAGGAGTTGATGGACTCTGCTGAAAGTGCCAAGCTTCTAGACAAATTCTTGGGTGACTGTATTTAGATTTCTATCGACACTCTGAGAAGAAGAAGTGCAATTATTGAGCGTTTACACAAATTTTCTGGCACGTATCGCCAGTTGACAAATGCCTCTCCTTGCCTGATATAAATATGGGTATGTGCTTAATTATCGCGTTAAATTGTTATTACCACGTTCACAATAAGAGGCGAGCCTATTGTTATAGTTTGGGTTACTACAAGAAAAGAAAGAAAGACAAAAATATTTTATTTGGAACGCGCTCGGTGCATACAAATAAAAAAACAAATACATTTTTGGGTACTTCTCAATCAAATGAACTGAAAAACTAAGTTTATAAATACATCGTAGTTCAAAATAATGTCAAAGAAATCATTAGAATTATTTCACCGCTCGCTACATTACCCTGCTGCTAACAAAAGTAAATCAAATCAAAAATATTTATTTGCTAGAATATGGTATATAAGGTGTTACAGTAATTTTGTTTCAACATATCCTGCCATAACCTGGCGTGCAAATGTCAATTACAATCGGCGATGTCAATTATTGTACCTTACAAATTACGAATTGGAGATTCTATTGATTTGTCTTCTAAATAGACTTTAATGGTATAATATTTTTTGTACCATTAAGGACAGTACTTTAAAAAAACTTGCTCAAGAGTCAGCACTTTGAAATTATTTGTGTCGTTTTCATTAAAAACATCAGAGAGTCTCCCATCTAGGCACAAGTTACCGTGGCCTTCGTACCCAAGTAGATCGCAGAAAGGACAACGTCCACAAATGGTTCATGGACGGCTGAGATCTCTGGTGTATATGCGGTGTCTCTCCACAGACAAAGGCTCACCTCTCATCTTGCACCGCATGCCCTGCCGCCTGCAGATGTGAGAACCTAATAACTGCGTCAGTCAATGGTAATTGCGTTATTCAATTTTGGTCCAAACTAATTTAGAAAACTAAACATAATTATGTATCATCATCATCATTTCAGCCGCAAGACGTCCACTGCTGGACATAGCCCTCCCTCTTTTGAGGGGGTTTGCCGTAATCGCCACGCTTGGCAGGCGGATTGGCGATCGCAGTATGGTGGTAAAATGCATAGAGAACGCTGCTGCCCATTCTCTAGTAAGTCGCTTAGTCGCTTTTTACGCTCGAATCCTGGCTCCCTTTGCTGTCCAGGCGACAGTCCACCATACGCTGGAACCCGTGGATGTAGTCCCTCCACTGCAAGGCTTTCAGTCCTGATGTTCTTTGTCTCCGCGCGCACGTTGTCGTACTCGTGGCGGCTCGGTCGAAGAAGTCCGTAGTTTTTTATTTATATTTTCGCGGATTACTTTTAGTTATTGTTGTTCCCCTCATGGGCCACCATGTTATATCTTTAGGGATATACTGGTGCCAATTAAAGTCCCAATAAAAGCAAATTACAATATATTTCTTAATTCGATGTTACACGTACAGAGGTTCTGAGGCAAGTGAAAATGACAGTTAGTTTAGTTGAATACATACGCAAACGCCTGAGCAAATTAGAATAGCTACGCATATGCTATGAGCTAAGAATTGCGTATTTAGATTAGGAAGGCCATAGGCCTGGACAACACCCACAGGAAGAAACGGGGTGATGCTATTCTTTAAGCACGGAATAATTATGTATAAAGGGATTTAAATACATTTTTTTCTATTATTTTTGTCATAAACACGCTAAAAGAATAAGATTAAAACCTTAAGACTGATTGTCAGACTTTCGCGCTTCTGACGACCCGTAACGACTGTCAAATATCCACAAATGACAACCGGGACCAATAGCTTCCGAGGCATGGAGGGTTTTTATAATGTAAACTAGCTTCTGCCCGCGACTTCGTCCGCGTCAAATTTCTTGCTCTCGCGACCCACCCCGTCGCATCGAATCGCCCCGCGTCGGCCCGTACGTAGTGTTGAGCAATTAAAAGAGTTATAGTGAGTCAACCTTAAAAGATAAAGATATGCTCTCGCGGACTTTTTTTTAGAACAATTCTGTCATACATGATTGATGCCTTCCTACCGTTTACGCAGCGCACGCAACGGAAACTCTCAAAAGGAATAAATTTTTCCCGTTTTTGCAACATTTTTCATTGCTGCTCCGCTTCTTTTGATTGTAGCGTGATGGTATATAGCCTATAGCCTTTCTCGATAAATGGGCTACTCAACACAAAAAGAATATTTCAATTCGAATCAGTAGTTCCTGAGATTAGCGCGTTCAGTCAAACAAACAAACAAACTCTTCAGCTTTATAAATATAATTATTATTATATATTATATTATTAGTATAGATATGGTCACCCATCTACGAACCAACCGCGTCAAGCGTAGCTTAACCTGATAAATCGATCCGTGGTGCGGTTATTACTGAGTCACTAGCCCCATACGACATGACTTCATGAATACAATTACTAGCTATTAATTCAGCAGCTTTTTATCCTCCAACCCCATTTAACCCCTGTCCTTAAGCTCCACATATAACGCAAGAAGAATAAAATCCATCCACCTCGGCACCCTCTTTGTTAGAAGTTTCCGTAGAGTTATGTTTGTTTGTTTAGGACCCGGTTGTTCTTTACAGATCAATGGGAACGTTGGAGTGTATAAACATCGACGTTTTTACCCTGAATGGAGTTCTTTAGGTCTAAATGACAAGGTTGTTTTGACTTAGCTTGAAAATGATGGAAAATGTTCTTTATGATTATTCAGCTTTATTCATGGTTGATTATTATAGCCAGGTAATAACAGCCGCATAACTCGATCAGTCAAATAAATCTAGAAAGAAAGAAAATACGTTTATTTGCGGCAAACAAGACGCACAGAAAGACCAGAAACATACAAAAATAAAAAAAGGATTGCGTGGTTTTTATGAAACCACGGTAAAAGTGAAACTTTTTTCACATTATAGACATTTAACTAAAAATTTTCGGAATATATGCAATAGCTTAATAAAAAGACTTAATTTAATATTCATACGAAATAAGTTAAATAATAAATTCAAGCAATGAAAATTGAAATAAATCCATAAACAACAACATGCACCAGCGAGCGCCTTTCACTTTATCCCTACTCCGCGGTCGACCGTCACGCGACATGCAACACACAGACGAAAAAGTGTGAGACAATGTAATAAAAGTTTCACTAAGGTGGGCGAAAACATGCGTCATATCCACGCAAAATGGCTATCACTAAGCATAATACTGTGACCCTATGCGAGACAGAGCTCTAGCGATAGTTTTCAGTGACAGCCGGCGCTGACATTATGAAGTCGACCGGTGTAGCAAACAATCAGTATAATAAATAAAATCAAAATATAATCTATACTTGCCACGGCTGTTCCGTGGGTGGATGACCTACTTTACGTACTTAGTGCTTTCGAAAGCATATTAAGCTGTTGGTCACAGCTGTTATTCGTGGATCTTTGACGGTTGTGACGGGTCATCAGAAGCCCGCAAGTCTGAAAACCAGTCTTACCTAGGGGTACCATGTTACCCAATAACGGACTGTAGAGGTCAGCTGCATCCTATAAGCTGAAAGCCCATACATGATTGGGAAAAGCCTAGGCAGATCATGATGTGATCTTTGGAATGGGCCTTACTAGATCACGCAGACATGGAACGGGAACGGAGGGCGATGTCTGTTAGAGCGAACATGATCGCCCGCAGATTTGCACGGTGCTCTAGCGTTACGCTCTTTAGAGCGTATTGTACATCGCTGTACTCATGCAGTCTGTGGGAACACTACTCTAACAGAACTTACGGTGCCATCCGCATCCAAGTACAATAACGCGTTCAGGGCGGTGATGGGGTTGCCCCGACACTGCAGTGCCTCGGGTATGTTCGCAGGTGCGCGCACCGACTGCTTTCATGCGACCATGCGCAAGCGCGCTGCGTCCTTGGTGCACAGGGTGCGGGTTAGCCCCAACACGGTCCTGGCAATGATTGCGGGTAGGCTGGACTGTCCCTTCCTTTTCTTTTTTGGTTGGGTAATCATCAAATGACTTCTCCCGCCCTGGGCGGAGCGGGAGGGCGTGTCAGACTTTTACTGACTAAAACCCACCCGTTTTCCTTCAGTTGCCCATGTGTCAGGGTCACGGTATCTCTTTCGAACAATCTCGCGACTCTGGCAGGTGACTGTCCCTTCCTCCGGCATTGTTCCAGCAGACATATTGCTGTACCAGTGCCGGAAAGAAGATATTAGTTTTATAGTTTAAATGACATTGTGTTTTGATAAAATTTATTTTGGTGAACCTGATTTCATTTTATTTTATTTGACATTTTTGGTTTTATTTAATTATGTAATATTATTTCATCTGTAAAATTTTCTAATAATTAATTTTATGGCTATGGGTGCACAATTTATCTGAAATAAATAAATTTATTTATTTTATTTTATTTATTTATTAAATAGCTAAAAGCCACTCAAAGGGCCAATGGAGAGTGCTATGTTTGGAGTTTTACTACGTTATAGTATCAGAAATGAAGAGGTCCGCAGGGGAACCAAGGTAAACGACATAGCGGCATCTTAATGCTCCAATTAAATAGAATCATAATCTTGAAAATGACACAGTCTTCTTAGAACTATAATGCCTCCTTACAAAATGAATGTCAAAAACTATTAACAACCATAATTTTAGAAAAGATAGTTCTGTCATGAACAAAATGTCAAATCAAAGAAGTAACTTATAAACACAAACTATGAAATAATTTATTCAAAAATAAAACCACACCAAAATGCATCTTAGTCAATGTAAATATAATAGAAATTGTTTAGAGAATAATCATTGAAAATTTCTTGGTATCTGAGTCAACGCTTAGTACCAGGAAAACATAAAATTTGAAGAGGAACAGATTGAAAAGATGGGAATGTTAAATAGTAAAGATTTTAGAAAAATAGATGAAGCTACTAGTAATACCAGGTACTAATATAACTGTAACTTTAGTCAATTCTCATGACTGTAAATGTCGTGTTTGTGCTCATAGGAATGGAAAAATCTTTTCATAAATTATTTGTCTTCCATGGATATGATCCCCGTAATAGAGGGTCGACCGCATCAACCTTCCCAAAGACCTGCACTGTTGGACCTCCCAGAAGTTTTACCCAGAGGTTGTTATTGTCACTTACATTTTTTAATTCAGCAGAAGATTTATTCACTAACCATTTTTTTTTAATTACTTGTACGGCAACAACTGTGAGATTTCGTTACACATTTATTAAAATATAATGGCCATCCGATAATATTTTTCAGCTGTGGATAATATTCTTTTTATCTAAACAAAACTTCTCTTGTGTTGTCTCTTCGATTCGAAACAAAAGTTTCTTATTTTCTGTTGCAGTTTATCCAATTTACGTTACGTTATAACTGAGAAACCAAAATGGAAAGTTTTTAAAAAGAAAGAGTGAGTTGTTATTCATTTTCTCTGTAAATGTAAAATTTAAAAGCGATGAACGGAACGTATTAAGGCGTATGTGAGTAGAAACACCGGAACACCGTAAGAGGAGGTATAGTGACCTTATTGGTTATGTTCTTTAGAAAGGTTCGGTGCACGTTACTCGTAACCAGCGTGTTTATAATCAAGTGTATGAACGTAAACGAGGTAAAAGGAGGACGCAAGGACCGTCATAGGCGAAGTTCCGTAGTATTCGCCTATCCCCATGAGAAGAAGCTGAGAGCTTTATCTTCTATATCTATATATAAAAGAAAGTTGTGTTAGTTACACTATTAGTACTCAAGAACGGCTGAACCGATTTGGCTGAAAATTGGTGGAGGGGTAGCTTAGAACCAGGAGACGGACATAGGATACTTTTTTTTATCCCGTTTGACTATAAAGGCTCCAAAACTACTGGTCCGAATTGAATTTTTTTTTGTTTTGGGTAGCCTATTTATTGAGGAAGGCTATATGATATATGACATCACGCGTAGCAGCAACGAAAAATGGACGAAAATTGGCAGGAAATTCGATGCGACGGGAAGGTTCAGGGAAACAAAACTTTGACGCGGACGAAGTCGCGGGTAGAAGCTAGTATATATATAAAAGAAAGTCGTGTTAGTTACACTATTTATAACTCAAGAACTGTTCAACGGATTTGACTGAAATTATGTGGGGCGGTAGCTTAAAACCAGGATACGGACATAGGATACTTTTTATCCCGTGCGACCGCGTTCCCGTGTGACGTGACATAAAACGACGACGGGAAGGGTCACGGGAGCAAAAATTTGACGCGGACGAAGTCGCAGGCAGAACCTAGTTTTATCTAAAAACCATTTTAGATATGGAAAAATTTAGTTGTACTATTCGTACATATCTGTCCTCGGGGAAACAGATATGATGATGAAATGTAATTCAAGTTCAAAAACAATACCACGAAAAAGTATACCTGTGCTCGCGCAGCATAAAGCCATCCGTAATTTCGATTGTTCGCAGTAAAGATACATTTTCGTGTTACCGAAGTTAAACTAATATTTCCGAAGCACAAACATTTTCTAGTTAATCTGTATATTCTGCTGCCCCTAATAGTTGAACCAGTGTTTTAATTTCAGAGTGGTGCCTTTGCCGCAGTACCGTCCTGCGAAGGGATGTCCATGCGGAAATGATGGTCCATGTAAACAAAAGGTCACACCTAAAGGAGTCACTATACATTATCCTCAAAAGTAAGATATTCATGGTTTCGCTATTCATTTTCTGTTCTGCTTATTTTAATCCTATGTTTCAATGTGGAAATGGGTAAGAGCAGTGGTAGCCCAATGGTATCGGCTCTGACTTACGAGTTGTGGTTCATGGGTTCGAACCCAGGCAGGCGGTTTACTTTATGTTAATAATTTCATCACCACTGCTTTCAAAACGGTGGTGGATAACATCGTGAGAAAACCGGCATGTACAGACGCCACCACATCAAGCTACTACAATCTGTCAGATTTCTTTGATAGATTTTCGACTTTATTTCTAGAGCATTAGGTTCAAGGTTCATTGGGAAAAATTGACAGTTTCGGGTAGCTTGACCTGGTGGCGTCTGTACTAGAACTAAAAATTCAAAGACATGTGACATCTACTAATCCGCAATGGGCCCGCGTGGTAGATATTGGCCCATTCCCTCTTACCTGATTATGGATGTGGAAAAGGGTATAAAAATATGTATATATGTATGAGATGGAGGGGGATCTTAATTAATTTCTGATTTAGAACCTGCCAACATTCAGAATATGAGGATCATCATGTTTATATTCCGAATTTATTGGTAACAGTTTGCGCGTAGGTGTTTCTGACACCCTGTGTACCTGATAAACTTTTATCCAAATTTGAGATTCTATGATGCATATACAAGATTATTAATATGATTTTATGTTTTTACACAGTCTAAATTCAATCAATTCAATAGATTTTTTCACGATACTGCGCTCTAAGACGTTGTAGACATAGTAATAGTAGTAGACGTTACCCGAAAAGGAGCCAAGCTCAAAAGAGACTGGGCCAGATACGTTGGCCGCATGTCCGATGCGGTTTCCGAAAACGTCATACAGTATCGTTAAAGACCCAGGCATAGATGGCGGAACGAACTTGACGCCTACGTGAGGGATTGGTTCTTATTGGCTCAGGATGGCACTGAGTGGAAAAAGGAAAGGGAGGCCTTTTCCTTGCAGTGAGACAATGCAGGCTGATTACTTACTTTCTGAATTTTAACAGAGTTTCGTAATTAGGTACTGAATTTACGTTCCTGTATGGATTTAGGTCCTAATAGTGACGTAACGAGTATGTCGTTTCCCTTCAATACGGTTGGGAGTAGATCTACGTAGATCACATGTAAAGCCAATCGACGTAGTTCAAATGTAAAACCAAACTCATTTATAATTCTCCCCTAATTAGTTTTTAAACGTGTCCAATTTAACGTTTTGGTCATTTATATTCAAGTATTCGAGTGGGTCTGATATATAAACTACGTATATTGTAAACTAGTTATTGCCAGCGGTTTCGCCCGCAAATATGGGAAAAATCGAGGGATTTTGAATGGGTTTCAAAAGCTAACGTTCTCTCAAAAATCAGGAATGGTCGCCAGTATATTAGTAAGCTCTTTGGCGACACTAGTCATCGGACTTTTTCATTTTTCAGGAAGAAAAAATTTGGGTCATTGGGCTCGTACAAGCCACCTAAAATTCAGAAAAGTTACTTCAGCAGGTGTGTATACTTTCTACATTGTAAAATGCCTTATTTTTTTAGAAATAGCATATACATATTATATTTTGATATATTTACGTGTAGGATTGAAAAAATTCAAGATCTTATTCGTAATTTACGTTTTAGGTAAATGTAGTGCTTAGAAAGTTGTTAAATATATAGTAGACACATTACATAACATAACGCCTTGTTTCCATGAAGGGTTGGGCAGAGGTGTACCTATAGTACAACCACATTTCGCCTGTTATGTTTAAGTCCCATGTAATAGGGGGCGAGCCTATTGCCATCAACCGAGCAAAAATCCAGACTCCGGGCTGCTACGGAGAAATTCCTGATAGAAAAACTCAATAACACTTTGCCCGACCTGGGAATTGAACCCAGGACCTCGAGCTCAGCAGTAGCGCTTGCTATCATTAGACCAACGAGGCAGTAGACACATTAATTGCGCTTTAATCTTAGTTTAACTATTGTCATTGAGCTGGTACATATAAGCCGTTGAACATCATATCAAAAGCGAAAAAACTGTCCGTCAAGATACTAGATTCTCCTAGTCTGAAGGGCAGGGGTCACACCCATCTGTAATAGCCATACCTATCTAAAACTGAGACATTACTGATGTTATCTAGGCTAAGTCTTTTGTTAAATAAATGATGACTTACTACTTAATAGGTATGAGAGGAAATGAAATGTTTATTTCTGAAAGTAGATCTTATTTAAGATACTTTAACACGTCAACAAAAGGAGGTCAGTGTAGGCCTGTCAACAAGTACCAGGTACTTAATAAAATAGAAAATTGTCTACAGTTTACAAGGCCTACGACGTTCTCGCACTCACAAAGATTAAAAGAATCTACCTACAATAATTTTGTATGGAGGGAGCTAACTTGTAATTATTTATAAAAAAAAAATAGTATTAGTGTGCTGAGAAGTCAATTAGTTTACACTACTTACAAGGTGAAGGGGGAAACACCAGAAAAATACATGAATATTTAATAAAAAATGCAAAAATATTAATCTTTCGAATACACTGCCAATAGTCATTTTATTTGTGTGCGTAATAACCAGTGATAGGATATTCGGATGCATATTTACCTAATACTAGTGGTCGCCCAGAGGTCGAAACTCGACCATTATTCGTTAATATATACAAATATTAGATTTCAGCACTATTTCTCCAAATAAAATTTAAATGTGCCAAATTTCATACACCGCCGTTCGCACAATGTTCGTACAACGATGTGCAAAGTATTACATAAGATTACAGTTTCGATAGGTGACAGAACAGCATTTACTTCATGTTGTCATATTTATTACTTACGGTTATACTTGACATATTCAGCAAGACTATAGACACAAAATATTAAAGACAGATATTCTCGATTCGACCACAGATTTCGACAATAAACTTTCGTAATTTCGTAATCCATAATTATATTTGACATTCAGTAAGGCTATAGACAAATAATACCAAAAACAAATATATACTCGATTTGTACATGTGTGTATTAAATACACGGTAATGAATAGTAGTGTGTGTAACGTTTTATTTATTGAAAATAATGTATTTTTACGCATAATTAAAAAAAATATTAGCATTCGTCACTACTTCTCTGTATAAACTATAAGTGTGCGAAATTTCATACTCCTCCGTCCGCCCAATTTTCGTAAAAAGGGATCCAAAGTTTTCTCTTCACGTATTAATATATAGATTACTATTTAGCTGTGAAAGCACGGTAGTGGCTTCGTATTTTTTATTAAAGCCGGGTTCCTTGGATCATCATATTTATTTAAAATTAATGTTTAACCACAGATGCAAATACATATGTGTGTAGGGTGGTATGTGTTAGTTACAACAACTCACAAAATACGGTAAAAACGCGCATTCCATATTAGCCAACATTGCAACTTTAGGTGAATATGCATCTGAATATCCGATTTCTAGAAATAACTGTAGCACTGTATGACGTAAACCCGCAGTTAAATCACGCTTTTCAATTACTTAAATGGTTTATTTTTACATAGAAATAATAAATGATGAACTAATAAATGCGTGCACTAACTGGACAGGTCTACTCAATCTGTGTGGTTCTTTCCTCAAAAGACCATCAGACACATTTATTCATGGTCTTCACTTGATCTGACCAAGATCATGTCTAGACTTTAAAAGAGACTGTGACCTCTTTATTTGTTTCGGCTTTTCTTTTCAGAGTGCTGTGATAGGAAATGCCGATCTCATCTAGTTTTAAAAATATGATTGACATGTAAATGTGTTTATACGAAACTACTTAGAGATGTAAAATGATTTACCATTTAATAAAAACGCCCTAATCCAGCGTGTTAGAATCTTGTTTGGAATATTAAGCACTAATACACCTATGTTTCTTTTGTACGCAGATTAGCGTGGAAGTGTGTGTCCAGTGTCTTACCATTCCAAACAAGAATCAACGCGAACATAAACATAAGTCTACCGATCTTGCCCATATCCAAAGTCACGAATGCATTCAAAGCTGTAAAGTCCTTGAAATCAAATCTTCCATCAATACGTAGCAAAATTAAGAGTTTAAAGTCATTGAAACCCAAGAAGAAGGTGAAAAGGATAACCAGCGCAGATTTCATGTTCATGCCGTTCTCGTAATAAGGTAAGTTAGTGCCTCCCATTTCTTTCCGTGGGTGTCTTAAGAGGCGACTAAGGGACTTACCCTTAGAGAATGGGCAGCAGCGTTCTTTATGCATTAAAAAAAAATAAAAATAAATCATTTATTTTGACCAAACTAGTGTTACATTTCATAAACCTGCCAAACTGCGTAACAGTTTGTCGGCAGGATTAGCGCTTGTTTTAACATTCAATCATACATTATCAATGGTATTCACAAACGTACGTAACTCATTACAATTGACCATTAGGTTCATCAAGTGCAACGAAATTACCTCAACATGCTACAACAATTAAGCATACATCACTTGTATTGTTTACAAAACAATAAATGCTCAACTGCTGCCGCATGCAGCGGCAACCTCACTAAGCATTTCGATTTTTAGTTTATTTTTTAGTGTTCGCTTGCTAATTCCACTATTATCTTGTCTTAGCCAGTCGATATTATTGTACAATGCATAAACGAAATATTGACATTTTAATAGTCTGAATTAAACGTATTTTATTTTAATTTTATTTTAGTTATTTTTATTTGATTTTTATTTGTTTTTATTTATTTATTTATTTTTTATTTGACCACGATACTACGACCGCTGACCCGCCTGCCAAGCATCGCGATTATGGCAAACCCCCCAAAAAAATTACCGGTTAAGGTGACGGTTCTTGGGGGAGGCTTATGGCCAGCAGTGGACGTCTTTGAAATTATGATGATGATGATTCATAACCTTTTTTTTTTTCAGGATGGCAAATCATCAAATGACTTCTCCCGCTATGGGCGGAGCGGGAGGGCGTGTCAGACTTTTACTGACTAAAACCCACCCGTGTTCCATCAGTTGCTCATGTGCCAGGGTCACGGTATCTCTTTCGAACAATCACGCGACCCCGGCAGGCATCGGTCCTAGTAGACCCCTACACTGCTGCTGACATCTCTTTGAGGCGCGCGTGGAACACTACGCGCCGTCGACCCGAGCTTGGTCCTTACCGGCGGCGAGCTACCCATTGCTCGCCACCCGCAAGCTCGCGCCTACGGTGGCCGGGAGTCCGCAATCGACTCCCGACGCCCGGGGCGTCTCCTCCTGCGGCGGCTAGGGACGTGAGGGCGCAGAGACTGCCACTCCCTCACGCGCCCCACCTCCTCCTTCGCGAGCATTACTGCTTCGCAGAAGGAGGTGACGGCTTCCCATGCCCTCTTGCTCCGTACCATGGCTCGCACCAGGGCCGGACGCGAGAGGTCGCCGCCGCCGATCGCCTCCACAAGGACACGGCGGTGCTCCGCCCAGGCAGGGCACACCTCCACCGTATGCTCCACCGTGTCCTCCAGACGATCCTCGCAATGGAAACACCCAGGCGTATCCTCCCACTTTATCCTGAACAGGAACCCACCGAATGATTCATACCTTTCAAGTTGGAAACCAAATTGGAGGAGGCCTATAAAAAAGGCCTAAACATCCAATGCTGGATGCATTGGATGTTTTTGGGCTGAAATGATGATGATGAGAGCCTCCTAAACACTGACAACATGTTTTCAAACATGTGTATTGATCCTCGAGGTATTTTTGACAGATTGAGACTGAGATTATACTGTAAACATTCTTTTAAATTACGCATCAAGCCCTTCTGTTATTGTGTCGCTTCCATACCGAACCAAAACGCATGCAGGTCGCATGCGTTTTGGTTCGGTATGGAAGCGAAAAGCGATCAATACACATGTTTGAATACTTTTCTGACATTCGATTGTCGCTGAGATGAGGCTCCAACTAGGTTTTGAATGTTTTCAATTACGAGAATTTGCCTTCAGCTGTGTTAATATAGAGAGGTTTTTGACACCATAATGTCAAATCCTGGTGAAAATGTAGCTTTTCGGCGGCCGTTACAATAGGACGGAACCGCTTTCCTAGGATCATCATCGTTCATTATTTCATCCAAGAGACGTTCACTGCTGGACATAGGCGACCCCCAATTTTGGAGAGGGGTTCGCCATAATCCCCACGCTTGGCAGGCGGGTTGGTGACCGCAGTATAGTTTTAAAATTGTATAGAATACGCTGCTGCCCATTGTCTAGTAACTCCCTTTATAGATTTCTCGTAGCATACCGTAGATTAACCTAATTTCTTGGTGCGCTTTTATCATGTAGACCGAATCTATTGCTTTAAGACATCACAGAACTAACTTATAAAGTAAAATGCACGTACAGATTTGACTTTGCTACGATTTTATAATATGTATAGAGGAAGGGGTTAACCCTTTTAACCCTATGAGAGGGTAACCCTTTTTTATTTTAGAAATCGATTGAGTGAGATCAGTTCATATTGTTGCTATCGTTGGCAGAGCATGAATGAGGCACAGATTCGTGAGTAAAGTCAGACTGTGGATTGGTTATGGTTATAATGATAAACCGTTTAATCGAAAAATTTCTTGATATGTATGTTATTTGGAGGTCACCAATTACCAATTTGGAGGTATGAGAAAAAAGGTGTAACGTTCACTCAACCTCCGTAGAAAAGGGCGGATCCTCCGGCCACACGGGTGTCGTGTCTGGTGGACAACTGCCCGACGATTGATGTCGAGACGTTGCAAATATGCAAGCTGCGTGGTAAACTTTACTTGCGCGATGCAGGATTTGCGTGACGTCAGTGTGTTGCATAGTTCGCATGTAACGCTGTAGATGCCACTAACTTAATATGGTGGAGGTGGTGATTATTTCAATGCTTCGGTACAAAATAAACATAGTTCTGCTTTTACTTTCAGTATACGGTTTGTGAATTTGGTATTTAGCAAGTGTAAAATGAGGATATAATTTCATGGAAAGATCACCAAAATTAAGTACCTAGTGTTCTATATGATATAAGAATTTCAAACACATTTAAAACAAAATTTTCTTCCATATTACAGTATATGGAAAGATCACCAAAATTGTATTGTACCTATGTGATATATGATTTTCATTTATATTTAAAACAAAATTTTCTTCCATATTGCAGTAGGTCGTGTCAGTTACGTTTACGACTGGTGTGAGCGTCGATGACCGGTCATTTCCATGGTAGCACGGCGGCCGCGCAATGTTCACAGTGGCAACGGCAGTGAGACTTGGGCGATTTTCCAAAGGACATGTTGGCGACACGGTAAAGAGGGAAGCAATATTGTATGAATTCTAAGTATGCGTTTTTCCATTAGCCGGCGACGGCGACGACTCAAATTCATACATTTTGCCTCAATCTTTGCCGGGCCGCTACCATTTTAGTGTCGATGCCGTACCAGCCAATGGAAAAACGCCCTACATCCCGCTTTTTGACAAGTCGCTCATCATGACACTGAGAATCTATTTGTGTTGGACTGAAAAAGGCTAAGGCTGATCCTGGCAGATCAATTTTACTGCAAAATAAGCCGTAAGCCTGATCGGATTTCCCATCGCGAAAAATTACGAACCTCCATACAAAATTTTCTCTGGGTGTTAATAATATTGCACAATATTATTAAGTCTAGGGCCCACTTAATGCACAACTTATAATTTTGTACCCTAATAAGAAGCTGCGAGAGTTCAAATTAAGTTTAGTAGATTGAAGTGGTAACCCTTTCCGTTGGTAAAAGTAAAGTTAACCCGTTCAAGATGAAAGGGTTACCTGAAACTGGAAAACTGAAAATGTAAATAAAGATTTTAATCATGTTTTTAATTTATTATTTCAGTGCCCCAAGAACTGTTAACAAAGTAAAAGTGATTCGGCAAAAGAAGTATTTTCCTACGTGGAGACTGGATCAGATATCGTGTAATTCTCCATTTTGCAGGTATTATCTTATATACATTTAACTTAAGAACGACTCAAAAGTCGACCGCAACAGTAACATTTTGACCATCATTGATCCAGCGCACAAAAGACCCGTGAAATTCAAATTTTGTTTTGTTTTTTTTTTTTTTAATTTACAGGTCAGTGTCAGATTGTATATTAGTTAAATTAAGATTCGCGAACTTCATGAAAAAGTCATTCAATGGGATTAAATGAACTTAAAGGATTGTATTGATGATTTTAATTATTGTATTTCCATAAATACATACTTTTCACTAACGCTAATCATATATTGTTCAACATACAGCCTGACAGTGACCTGCAAATTAGAAAAATCCTAAGAAAATTTTATTTTCACGGGCTACTCCTGGACTTTTTTAAGCTGACCTTGCGTAGTTTGGAATTTCAAATAGATGGGAGGCCAGCTTCTATTGGTTATATTCCACGTGTTGCTTGCTGTACAATCTGTTTACAACAACTTTTACCGTACTTAGAAACTTTTCACATTATATAAAATAAATTACGACGGCTATAATGTGACAGTTCTTCTGTTTTTGTCGATAGTACCCGTATATTTAAAAAAAAAATTCAGCTTGGCTAGGTGGACACGTTAATTGCGGCATCAGTGGCATGCTTTAGGACACCAGTCACTTAGGACAGTCCAGCAAGTAGAACATGGTCTTCTCTGAAGCACTGCACTCGTACTGGGTGTTGGATGAGTCATTACTCCCCCACTTTGACAAATTGTGTCTTCAGCCGCCTACTAGGGTAGGTAAATGTGACACTAAATACATAAATAAATAAATAATTTATTTTCTTAGACAACAGAGATCCATTTTATATTAGTAAGTTAAGTACAAAAAAAGCAATAAAACTTAAGAGCCATGTTAGTGAGTTATTTTATATAAATACTAAGCATACAGAAAACCATTATTTACAAATATACACCAAGATATAGAATCACTACTGTCTAACCAACACTTGCATGAAGTGATTCATCATTGGTGACACAGTGTATTACAACAATTAAATTAATAAGTAACGATTTATAATATGCGACAAAGACCGAAATCGATCAACTAGGTTTTCGTAACAAAAAATATTAAAAAATATATATTTAAAAGTACATTACAAAGAAATAGTATCGACATTCGTTCTTTAGTTACACTACCTATTGTTCAAATGGTTGACGGAATATTGGCATAAATAATAATACGTTTGCGAATTTACAGGAATTATAGTCGCTACTCTGTTACCAAAAAATCTACATGGAAAGCTAGAGAGATATTATCAAGCGATTTTTTGCCTCATAGAAGCGTTGCTGGGTTCCAACCTGAAGGGTATGAATCATCATCATCATCAATTCAAAGACGTCCACTGCTGGACATGAGCGTCCTCCAAGAACCGCCACTTTTATCGCTTCAATTTTTTTCTGGGGGTTTGCCATAATCTTGACGCTTGGCAGGCGCAGTGACGATCGCAGTATGGTGGTAAAATACACAGAGAACGCTGCTGTAAATGTTAGTGATGAAATAATTTGCATAAAGAATAGTCTGGGTTCGAACTGACGACGTACAACTCGTATGTCGCGGCCGATACCACTGGATCACCACTAGTTTTAACTATTTTCATCGTTCGTATTGCTTTTTCCAAACAATCGGTCGGCTTTCACTTTAACTGGATGCAAATTCATCACTATCCTACCCTTATCAAAATTTATTTGTGATCGGCGCAACATGTAATTTTCTTCCACACTTCTCTATTAGTCGTCATCTCAGTAGTTTCTCTCCAGGTCATAATTCACACAGTCCATCTATAGTTTCTTTGGCCTCTCCCTACTCTTAGAGCCATCGAAATTCATCCTCAAAACTTTCCTCACAACATTGTCCTCATTTCTCCGTATCACGTGCCGATACCATCCATGACAGCCGACTTCCACACAACTTTTCAGTTGAAACTGGATGCTGGACTTAATACCAGTATTTTACATGCAGTAACTACGTATTTTACCTCCACAATCCAGTTAATGAGTAAAACAATAATCAAGTGTGGTTCTTTCCTCAAAACAACACCACACTGATCTGCATTGTACTCACATGACCTGACTAAAATAATGTCTCGACTTTGGAAGGGACAATGATCTTTGAGTTTGTTCTGATACTTCTTCCTAGAGTAGTCAGGTAGAAAACACCGATCTCGTCTTGTTTTAAAACTGTATTATTTCTTTTGACGTGTTGAAAATGATTATTACAACTAATTTGTATGGGTACGTGATACGGAGGAATGAGTAAAATGGCGCGAGGAAAATTTTGAATATGAATGTCGATGGCTATAAGACCTATGGGAAGATCAAAGAAACGATGGATGTACTGTGTGAATGATGATATGTATAGAAAGGGGGTGTCTACCGAGATGACGACTAATAGAGATAAGTGTGGAAGAAAAAGACATGTTGCGCCGACCACACATAAATTGGGATAAAGGGAGGAGAGTGATGATGAAGACATGTTGAAAATGTTTCTTACAACCATTTTAGGTACACAAATAAAATATTATTTATCATTTACCCCTGAAAAAGGTCATCAGGCTTTCAAGCTTCTAACAAAAATATATAAAAAGAGCTACTCAACTAGTTTTACGCTATATTTAGCGCACCTATATCAAAAAGTTCTGTAATTTTTCGGCAAAAAATCAATCTAACTCACTTATCAATTGATATTTCTATAAATAGTTAGTTTCAATTGATACACAGAAGTCTTCACAACATTTGATTACTTTTCAGACTCGTCGTGCCTTCCCTGCTGCCCCGGCCGTCGGCTTCGTCAACCTCTGTTGTGAATCAAGAGTCCGTTTCGCCATTGATTATGTAATATTATCATGTATCATAATATTATAAGTTACTTTTATAATTGGTTTTGTTTGATTGTATGGTGGAATCATGAATTTGGAATTTAAAGGGCCTGTTCCTTTAGCATGTAGGTACTGGTTTACCCTCCGGCTAAGTTTGCTGATGTATCATCGCTAGACCTCCTTCCTCCATCGTATGACTCCTCAGCTTTGTTTCAAATTAAGTGCAGCGTCCTTAAAATAGTTTAAATATTAACAAAAATATTTTAATTTTAAGGGTGGCATGGATTTAGTACGCACATGATTTTGAACCCTTGCGTCAATTTTTTTGGTTTATTATAAAAAAAAATGCTGTTCAATACATTTTAAAGGCGTAAGTAACACACTAGGCACTTTTGTATGTAAAGCAGATTTTTTTGGGTCCGGTCACCCTGTGTAGGTTCTGTCGAACTGAGTGATTCTGTAAACATGTCTGCGTAAAAAGTTAGGTTTTTTTTTATTTACTTTTTATATTTTGTAAAAGTGAGCTGTGTTATATCTGCCAGGGTCGCGAGATTTGTTCGAAAGAGACACCGTGGCCCTGGCACATGGGCAACTGAAGGAACATGGGTGGGTTTTAGCCAGTAAAAGTCTGACACGCCCTCCCGCTCCGCCCAAGACCGGAAGACGTCATGACCGGAAGACGTCATGACGTCAAAGCTGTGTAATATTTTTGTCTGTATACCAAAGTTTTTGTTCGGCTTTACTATAAGTTGTGATCACCAATTTGATTACCAAACTTGGTGATTATGACAAAATTCTCCAACACCGCTTGGCTGCAGCAAACAGTTAGAAAAAAATCTGAAACGAAGGGGAACACCCAAATACTCCGAAATATTTTATTCCGAATTTCGATGTTCCGATTTTCAAAAGTCCGAATTTTATAATACCTAAAAGTTATAATGTCTATTATTAAAAATTACGAAATTTATTTTACCGAAAGTCGTAAATGCGATTTGTTAGTTTTCCGATTTTCATACGTTCGAAGAAACAAATGCTCTAAGGGTTCTCGGTCCGAAAAACGACACTCCGATCTTCAATACTCCGAATAAACTAAAAGTCAACGTGTTGTGCTAC
This sequence comes from Aporophyla lueneburgensis, assembly GCA_932294355.1. Taxonomy (NCBI): domain Eukaryota; kingdom Metazoa; phylum Arthropoda; class Insecta; order Lepidoptera; family Noctuidae; genus Aporophyla; species Aporophyla lueneburgensis. Next base: position 12,351,117 of record OW028759.1, read on the forward strand.
AAAAATTTAGTGACAGAAACGAATCGCTGCAAAACCGACTTCACGCAGTCTTGTCTGCCCTACCCCTAGAGTGTAATTTAAACCCGCGTAGGCGCGAAGGGGTAGGGCGGCCCGCGAGCTGAGGAGCAGGTGACAAGCCGAAGCTGCAGTGGTGTGCGTTAAAGCCATCTGCGACGATAAGCAGGCGTGGGGCCGCCCAAACCCCGCAGCGCCGGAGCCGTGACAGAAACAATGCTTGCTGCATGCCTGCTTGCTTGCTGCTTGCCTGCTTGCATGTTGCATGCCTGCTTGCATGTTGCATGCCTGCTTGTATGTTGCATGCTTGCTTGCATGCTGTATGTCTGCTTGCACGCTGCATGCCTGCTTGCAAGCTGCATGCTAGCTTGCATGTTCTTTAATTCTACCTCCTCATACTAAACACCATGTTATACTTCTCTCTGACGAGCAATTATGTGTTATTTGTTTTGCTATTCGGTTTTACAAGGTGTTTTTATATCGGAATTGTATTAATCGGTATTCGTATTTTTGATGTTTCGAATTATCGTTAAGTCGGAATTTTTGTTATTCGATCTATTGAAACTCGGTATTTTGAGAATAGTAATTATAAACGTTAGGAATATTGAAATTTAGGAATTATAAAAATAGGAGTAATGATATGTCGGAGTTGTTATATTCGGAATTTTGAATCATTCGGAATTATGAAAATCGGTATTTTGAAATTCGTATTTGTGACTCTCGGAATAAAGTTTTTCGTATTTATGTAGTGTACCCCCATAAAATAATAGTTAAAAAAAAAAAAACAAAAAATCACACTTCTATAGAAAACCAAACTAAACATGAGAAAATAATGGAAAAAAGCGTAGGGTGCTTTTTGAGGTATTTTTTTAATGATATCAATACTATTTATTTCTGAAATGTTCTAAGTATGGGGAACCCCAAAATTTATTGGAAATTTTTATTATTATTGACCATACTATCTTAAAATATATACATAATTTAAAATCTAACTAAAAAATATGTACATGTAAATACAATATAAAAATAAAAGATCATAAAGCATCAAAATATTCGTCTGCATCGTTGTCAACAGGAAACGTGCCCAAAAGGCTGGCAGCATTGCCACGTTGTATGGCAATGCTAATTCTTTGACCAAAAAATAAGCCAGCCCTCTGGTCACGTGAAGAGTCCACTAGCCGCTTGGCAATGTCTCGGAATACTATGTGAGCACTCGGACCCCATGACCCTAGAGTTTCAACCCCAAACGGCTCGAATATATAATTTCCAATTAGGTTAGAATATTTGCGCCGTTTGAGGTTTTCAGCACCTGCAGCAGCCGCTCCAGCACAGCCCGCCGTGCTGAGAAGATGGGATGGCGCAAGGGTGTCGACACATGTTGCGTCCCACACCAAAGGCCGACCTAGCTTCCAAGGCATTATGGTCATTCCGTCAGGTCTCTTCCCATCGTCGCGTGCCAAGCCATTGGGTTCTAGAACAGCTGGCACCCCGGCGGTGACAAGAGCACGACGGATGATGTCATTGATGCTGGCGTGCCGTGCTATCCGGCCTGCGCTCCTACTGCAGGATAGGCCATGGTGTCCGAGGTAGTCGACACCCTCACCGCATTGGCAGCGATGCAGAGCCACGCAAAGAGCGCCCAGACGCAGGCATGTAGCAATCCGGAAGGTGGTGTCACTCAGCATAGTACCTATGTTGGGTGACGGTAGTGCCTGAAGCCAGAGGCCCGACTCCCACTCGCCCACAGCCAGAAGGCGGGCACGCTCAGCAGTATTGGTGGACGTATTTATAAGATTATTCCGTACCAACCTGCAGAGCGGCTCATCCCACTGTCTCTGGGAAGATGGGTTCACGGGCCGATCTGTATCCGGGCAAGTCATTTTCCAGGCATTCACTGCATCTGTGAAGCACGGCACTTCAGAGTCAACCAAGGACGGAGCTAAAATTTTCCCGGTCAACTTTTCAGTGCTGTGGACAGAGGATAGGAATGCCGGTAAGCTAATACTAGTAATTTTACGGACGCCGAGACCACCAAAGCGGATGGGTAGTGTGGCTTGAGGCCACGCTCGGTCGCCCAAGGCCACATTTAAAATGGATGTTAGTGTACTGCGAATAATTTGGTCAATTTTGTCCAGGAGCTGTGGCTGCTTCCATAAGGGGGAAGAGCGAAGAAAATATATAAAATTTGGGCCAAAATAACAGTATTTTAGTAGGGTGAATGCCGAATGTATATTTATTTTGGAAAGCCTGTCCGAAATATCGTTGAAATTTTTAATTTTATCGTCGATGAATTGAGAAAAGCTGTCTTCTATAATTGGGGAACCTAGGAGGTGCAGTGAACTTTTTTCTATAATTTTGATTTGTGGGGCTATTGCGTTAAATTTATCTAGTGTCAGTTGTCTGTCAGTAATGCCAGAAAGGATATAATGATATCAATTATTATTTACTGTCAATTGTTTAGGGTATGTTTCGAATTTTGTGACGTAAGTCAGCGTAGTTTTCAAAGACAGTTTTTTTTGCTTTCCTAATAACCGTGGCAAGGATAATGGCACAAATTCATGAAATTATTGTATTGTCATTAGTCCTCGATAAGTCTCCAAAGTTTAAATGAAATCTGACTGAAGTGAGTCAAAATTGATTCCAAAGGAGTTGTCTACAAACAAACATACAGGTGAAGGTAATAAAAGCCTGTTTATAAAAATCGTAGCGTGCTAAGTTACATGAAGCAAACTGAGAGAAAATAAAGACAATCCCTAGCTGAGTGGAATTACAGCTCAGTTTAAGCTCACTTCACCATAGCTAGCTATCAGAGTAATTTTTTACAAAATAGAACCGAATTTATATATTTTAATGATTTTGCTGATAGTTTAAAGCTATGTAATTTTGATCATAAATTAAGTACAACATAATAATATGGGAAATAACACCGATTAGTATAATATTCATTTAATATAATCAGAAAAAATATTTGTAGAGTTTAAAATACATAAAGAATCACATTTTAAATCATATTCAGCACATGTAAGAATTTTCTTTTAATTTACGAGCTTAGCTGTCACAATCAAATCAATTCAGGAATGACAAAATAGTTAAGACGTATGCACACTGTGATACTTTTACCCTTTTTCACAGACTGTTGGTAAATGCTTGTAGATACTAGTTGACTTGTTGAGACCTGCACGAAGACTGTGGCAGATCTATTTTTTCGGATTTCTTGGAATGATATATCGTAGGACAATCTAGGAGGTTGTCAGCTGCTTAACGGGACTTTTCTGTGTCTGCCTCAATAAATAAAGGCCTCTAGCCAGAGCTTAAAGCCTAAAAACTAAGTGACTATACGTCAGGGGCCTCCACTGTGGTTTATGCACATCTGGTTAGGGCGTCGCTGGAAGAGAGCAGTAAGGACCAGCCCGGATGGGAGTGACTAAGGGTGATCAACTCGTGAAGCGCTTTTCACTAAATGTTCGATTACTGTGCTGTCGTCACATAGTGAAGGTGACATCATAAAGCCTATTCCACCTAAATGAAACGCGACAATAAACAACCATGGCAAATAATAAACCCATGTTCAAAAAAATAATACTAAAGTTGCCCTCAGTCAAAATCCGCAAGAGATCACCAAAGGCAATTTGTTCCATAATCTGTTACAATGAGATACCCACAATACATAGCTGGTGTCTCTGACATGGGTCCTGACACCATGATACTATCTAAGGCAGCGTTCATGGCCGCGAGCGACGCGACCTACGACGTGACTTGTGTCAAGCGGTACGCACGAATGTCAGGTCACGTCCTAATAGAAAGCAATCGTCACGTTCAGATATTATTTTTGCGTCTTGGTAAAAATTAATCACATACTGTAGGCGAAGCTCAATAAAACAAGCTATAGTTAGTATTTATGTTTCTTTATTGTTTTGGGCGACGCCCTATGAGATTAACTAACTTTTAACATTAATATCTCCTCGCTATTGTATTCGGTAACTCCGGTATAGCCTCTGTAAAATACCTAAACAAATACCTATACTGTTCTTTAATAAAAGTAGTAGATTTCCATGAAGATACTTAAGTAAATACCGATGTATGTTTATAATCAGCTGTATTACCATTGTCTTGACCTTTTGAATTCTAATTAACCTGCAATTACCTGTAACAATAACCTGTTGGAATCTAATTAGTCTGTAATGCCTGTGTTATGTTTGTATAAAACTAATTAGCTTATAGTTACCTAACTCATTTATTGTAAAGCACTAATTAGCTGTGAGTAGGTATGAATATACCTAAAATATCTTACGTAGTTCGTACACGATTTTGAAAGTAGCGTATGTCCAATAGGACGAGCCACATTGTTAATCCAATAAGAAAGCAGAAACCTTGAACTCGCTTACACGTGTTTTGAAATTCTCGACAAGTCGAAACCTGCACCTTAGGGAAAGTCCATTTTTCTCGCTCTCAATTGGCGGAGCGGCTAATCAAAGTAAAGAAATGTATACGCTACTTGCGGTAGGCAACAAAAGTTATAAAAGGGCCGAGCGTCTATTTTTGGATTAGTATTGTTACAAGTTCACATGAATCATCAAGTTACCACGTAGTGTTTGTGAAGTAAGTGGCTCCGCTGTCCACTGCTTAGTCGCGATGTACCCTATATCTAGTTAGCCAGTCTTCAAGTGTAATATAGCTAGGATTTAATTATGTGTACTGCTTATTCTGACTGTATTTTATATTGTGTGCTGTGTACTCTTTTACAACCATTTTTTGTGATTTCCGTGTAACTTTATGTGTGCCAAATATACTCAATTATTACGACATTCTGACTGGTTTAATTTCACTCTTTCGTCAAGGGAACACCGTCACCCCCGCCTACAACACCTGACTCCCGTTTTAGTAACATTTTGGTCCTTGCGAGCCGGATCAGGTTCAATTAGAATAGAGTGAACCAGTCAGAATCATGAGTCACAGAAGTGAAATCACCACACGCAGCAAGTTACGAAGACTGGCGGAGGAAATGGGTACGCGACAAGCAGAGGACATCGTCTCTGACTCAGGCTTACCATCCGAAAGGGCTCCAGGTTCTCCGTCCGTAGCACCGACATTGGCATCGACGTCCGCTCGCAATATTCCGCTCACCGGTGGCCGATTAATTGACCACAGTAAATTGACGTCAGAGAGAGCGCACGGGGGGCAGGCAGCGCCCAAGGGTCGCCACACCTCGCCGCGCAGCAAAATATCGTCAAGAAATAGCCACAGGAGCGTCGATTACCTTAAAAAACGGATCGAGTACGAAGCGGAGCGCGAATTAGTGCAGTTGAAAGAGAACCTGGTCAAAGACAAGGAAAACCTCGTCAAGAAAAGGATGGAAGTGGAAATAGCTGAGATAGAGGCGGCCGCTGAAAGCGATGATTCACAGTCAGATGGGAGTACGACACAGCGCGTCGAAGAGTGGGTGAAAACCACGCCCCAGGTCCCCCAATTGATAGAAGTATTGGGGACGCCGGCTGTGTCAGGCGCACCTATGGAAATGGCTGCGCCCCGTGAAACATCTGACCCCCGTGAACAAACCGTAAGTAGGGTGAATCTTGAGAATAACCACCGTGGGTCGTCAGTGCCGTGTGATCTAGACCAGTCCCGAGTACCTAGGACATCCGCGTCTGTACCGTTACCTAACATAACGGCACCAATTACGTCCAGGTACATGCCAGTAACGTCAGATGGAGTAAGGTTCCAGTTACCCAGCCGTTATACCGCCTTTACCACTCCGGTCGCAAGTGTACCTCGAGTAGCCACACTCGAGTCGGATACACGGCGGCAGATGCAGTACGGAGTGGATGAAAGAGAAAGGCGGAGAGAATCGTCAGGGGACAGAGACCGTAAGATAGACAGACTGGCAGAGGCTATCACGAACATGGCACGACCACCACGACCGGTACCAAGACAGGCATATGAATTGCCCTACTTCAAAGGTGACCCAGCCGACTGGATATCATATCGGAACATGTACTGGGAAACATCACAATTATACAATTTCAAGGCGCACGAAAACTTAGCACGATTAAAAACCTCGTTACAAGGCGACGCAAAGGTATCAGTAGAGGACTTACTACGATCGTCAACTGATCCGTCCGAGATAATGCGCGCGCTAGAGGATGAGTACGGTCACCCGACCCTAGTGCTACAGTACGCCATACAAAAGGTCAAAGAATTACCTAGAGTAACGGAAAGTGGACGCGAACTAAGGAAATTCTCGTCAACGGTCCGAAATTGTGTTTCGTTACTCAAAAATATTCGTGCGGATGGATATATAAATAATCCACAGCTGGTGAGTGACCTGCTGAGCAAGCTGACCCCTGTACAGCGCGCGCAATACGGTGACTTCGCAATGGGCCTGGACAACACACAGGGGGTGGACCTAAGAGTGTCTCCAAATCTAGAAATATTATCACATTTTCTGATACACTTGACACGCTCAACGTCGTACTACACTCAGGCGAGTATGTTTGAGCCCGGTCCATCGAAGCCCCCTGCCAAGCAACAGCAGAAGTATGGCGGCGCCGGTCAGTCCCGGCCAGCCAACGCCGCGCGCTCGGCCGCGAGCAGGCCTCCGTTGACGCAACGAGTGAACACGCAGAGCGACGAGTCTGCCGCTCCTGAAGAATGCGTTATATGTCAACGAAAGCACAACATAGAAGAGTGTGACCAGTTCAAAAAGCTTACCGTTCAACAGCGTTGGGACACGATAAAGGAGAAGAACACATGCTTCAAATGTCTCGTGAGTAAACATCCCAAGAGGTTTTGCCGTGCGAGTAGATGCAAGAAGTGCGGGTTCGGACATCACCTGCTGTTACACGCGGATAAGCAGCCGAAAGAAAAGGTGGCTACGCCGCCAGAAAGTAAGACGGAAAGCGTCACAAATATAGGCGAGTGGCGAGCTACGGCACTACTGAAAATTATGCCAGTAACGGTCAGCGATGGAAACAGTGACGATAATCAGTGTTACGCACTACTGGACGATGGTGCGACCGTGTCACTCATCGACAGCTCGCTCGCCACAGACTTAGTGGGCCCATGTGTTCCTCTCTCCTTAAAAACCGCGGGTGGCTACGGAGTAACAGACTCAACGTCGCGAGTGGTACAAGTGCGCGTAAAAGGACCTAACGGTCAGTGCCATAACATTACGTGTCGGACAATAGTGGACATTAACCTACCAACGCAAACAGTGACCGCCACAGTGATCGACGACAACGCGCACCTACGCGACTTGGGTTGCGTAGAGATGAGGGGAGCCAAACCGCTGCTGCTTCTCGGACAGGACAACTGGGAGCTGCTCGTCAGTCAGGACATCCGCCAAGGAAAATCCGGTAAGCCAGTTGCCTCACTCACTAAGTTAGGTTGGGTCATACATGGACCATTTAATATTAATAACAATAATAATAGTAAAGAATGTGTTAGTTGCATGACCGTTTCCCTTCCTGATTTACATAATCTAGTTAAATCACAGTTTGAGCTAGAAGCGATAGGTATTTCAGAGAATTTACGTAAACATAAAGATGTCGAAAGGGCATTAGCCGTGTTAGACAGCACTAGCCATCGTATCCCTGACCAGTCACAATGGGAGGTCGGTTTGTTGTGGAAACATGACAATATTCAGTTACCTGATAATTATAATCAGGCCAGGCAAAGGCTGTACGGCATAGAGAAACGTATGCGTAAAGACACTAGTTTCGCTGAGCAATATTCAGCTCAGATAGGTAGGTTAGTAGACGAAGGTTACGCGCGTAAAGTAGACGGTAACATAGACAGCTCGCCGGTTTGGTACTTACCGCATTTCGGAGTCGTTAACCCGAACAAACCGGGCAAGCTACGTCTCGTGTTCGACGCAGCCGCTACGTCTCATGGGACGTGTTTAAATGATAATCTGCTAACCGGACCTGACTTACTGAATTCTTTGCTAGGTATTTTAATTAAGTTCAGGATAGGCCCCGTCGCGTTTTCAGGGGATATCGCTGATATGTTCTTACGAGTAAAAATAAGGGCAGAAGATCAAGGCGCGCAATTATTTTTATGGAGAGGCGCGGATCACCATAAAGAACCAGATACATACGCGATGAATTCCATGATATTTGGTGCAGCCTCGTCCCCTACTACGGCAATATATATACTCAACAAAAATGCCGATGATTTCATTGATGTTTATCCCGAAGCTGTGGAAGCCATCAAATCTAGGCACTATATGGACGACTATCTAGATAGTGCTTGGACCGAGGAGAAGGCTAACACGTTAATAGAGGAAGTGACACGAATACATGCATCCGGTGGATTCATTATCCGGGGGTGGGTCACTAACTCATCGGAGCTAAGGGAAAGGCTGAAAATAGAAATGCCTGATAAGGTAGCCCTTGAGAAGGGAACAGGCTCAGTAGAGAGGACCCTAGGTTTAATATGGTCACCTAAAGACGACGAGTTAGGTTTTGATCTGTCATTTAAGAGACTACCACCGGAAATTATAAATGGTAGCTTAGTGCCCACTAAAAGACAATTTCTTAGTATGATAATGTCGATTTACGACCCGCTAGGTTTCCTATACCCGTGTGTAATTCAATCACGCATATTAATGCAACGAATATGGAAGTCGGGAATACAATGGGACGAACCCTTAAAAGAAAAGGACGCCAAAGTATGGTTTAATTGGCTCCATAATTTATACCGCTTAAACGAATTAAAAATACCGCGGTGGTACGGGTTAAAACTCGATAATTTAGAATTACACGCGTTCGGGGACGCCAGCGAGCTTGCTTACGCCGCAGTAGTATACCTAGTGGGCTCTAACTCTGAAGGAAAGAGGGAATCGGTTATGTTACTAGGGAAAGCGCGAGTAGCTCCACAAAAAGTAGTATCCATTCCCAGGCTAGAGTTACAAGCAGCCGTGTTAGCCTGTCGTATAGCAGACACTGCCCACAAAGAGTTAGGTATACGAATCGAAAAGAAATTCCTTTGGACCGACAGCAAGACTGTATTAAAATGGATAAACTCCGATGCACAGGAATTTCAACGATTCGTCTCGCACAGACTAGCCGAAATAGATAGGCTGTCAGACAGAGGCAACTGGCGCTGGGTACCTTCACAGGATAACCCAGCTGATAAGGCCACCAGGTTGTGTTGGCCCGATGACCACGCGGAGTGGCTCTCGGGCCCCTCGTTTCTATGTAACCCACAGGAGCTGTGGCCTGCGTGTCCCGAGGCTGAGGCGTCGGAAGCGGACCTTGAGCGCATCCAGCGGGTCCACGCCGCGGCAGCACCGGCGGCACCACTCCTAGAGTACGAGCGCTACTCATCGTGGACGCGCATTCAGCGTGTCATGGCGCGCGTGCTCATCTTCAGCGGCCGATGTCGTAAACGTCGGTCGACTACGGAGCTGTGTCAGCGAGACCTAGAAGATGCTCACAACAGCCTGTTGAGGCTGTGTCAAGAAGAAAGCTTTCAAAGCGAGCGGGCCACCATCCTTAAAGGCCTGCCCGTTCCCAGCAGCAGCAGCATCAAGGCTCTCGACCCCATGCTAGCCGACGACGGGTTGCTACGAGTGAGAGGGCGCCTGAGTGCCTGTGAGGTGCTCACGTTCGGCGAGCGGCACCCTATTATCCTGGAGGGCCGCCATCCTCTGACAAGAAAGCTCATCGCTCATTACCATGCGATGGCTCTGCACGCCAACCACGAGACCGTCGTCAACAATCTACGGGAAAAATACTGGGTCACTAAAATCAGAACCTCAGTGAAGACAGTGGTTGCCAACTGCCAACTCTGTCGCGTCTGCCGAGCCAAGCCCGCGCCACCGAAGATGGGTGACCTGCCGCTCGCAAGGCTGGAACCATCCAGACGAGCCTTTGTGCGAGTGGGGGTGGACTACTTCGGCCCGATGGAGGTCGCAATCGGGCGACGGCGCGAGAAGAGGTGGGGTGTCCTATTCACCTGCCTCACTACACGCGCCGTCCACCTTGAGTTGGCCGCTTCCCTAAGCGCCGACTCCGCCATACTAGCCTTGCGGCGCCTCATAGCGCGCCGCGGGCAACCAGCACATCTGTACTCTGACCAGGGTACCAACTTCATCGGGGCCAATACCGAGCTTCGAGCAGCCCTGAAAGACCTCAACCAAGGTCAGATAAGGGCCGAGGCCATTCACCGTGGCATCGAATGGCACTTCAATCCCCCGGCGGCCCCACACATGGGTGGCTGCTGGGAGCGCCTGGTGAGATCCGTGAAGAACGCACTTCGCAGTACGCTCAAGGAGCGTGCCCCTCGTGAGGAGGTCCTCTACACCCTCCTCACCGAAGCCGAGCTGATCGTAAACAGCCGGCCACTGAGCTACGTGAACGACGACCACGACCAGCCCGTGGTCCTGACGCCGAACCATCTACTCCTGGGCACTGCGTCCGGGAGTACTCCGTTTGCATCGAGCGACGCCGAAGACATCGACTCTCGCCGGCAGTGGCGGCGCGTGAACGCGCTCGCCGACATGTTCTGGCGGCGCTGGCTGCGAGAGTACCTGCCTACGCTCCAACGTCGGGAAAAGTGGTTAAACAATGTGCCGAACGTACGTATCAGTGACGTAGTAGTGATTGTGGACAATAATAGACCGCGAAGTGCGTGGACCAAAGGTCTCATCAAAGCTGTGTATCATGGACACGATGGTATTATCCGTGTAGTAGATGTTAAGACTGTAAATGGGGTCCTACGTCGACCCGTAGCGAAGATTATTGTGCTTCCCACAGACCAAGAATTGTAAGTCGGTTGAACCCTGTTACAGGGGGTGGAATGTAGGCGAAGCTCAATAAAACAAGCTATAGTTAGTATTTATGTTTCTTTATTGTTTTGGGCGACGCCCTATGAGATTAACTAACTTTTAACATTAATATCTCCTCGCTATTGTATTCGGTAACTCCGGTATAGCCTCTGTAAAATACCTAAACAAATACCTATACTGTTCTTTAATAAAAGTAGTAGATTTCCATGAAGATACTTAAGTAAATACCGATGTATGTTTATAATCAGCTGTATTACCATTGTCTTGACCTTTTGAATTCTAATTAACCTGCAATTACCTGTAACAATAACCTGTTGGAATCTAATTAGTCTGTAATGCCTGTGTTATGTTTGTATAAAACTAATTAGCTTATAGTTACCTAACTCATTTATTGTAAAGCACTAATTAGCTGTGAGTAGGTATGAATATACCTAAAATATCTTACGTAGTTCGTACACGATTTTGAAAGTAGCGTATGTCCAATAGGACGAGCCACATTGTTAATCCAATAAGAAAGCAGAAACCTTGAACTCGCTTACACGTGTTTTGAAATTCTCGACAAGTCGAAACCTGCACCTTAGGGAAAGTCCATTTTTCTCGCTCTCAATTGGCGGAGCGGCTAATCAAAGTAAAGAAATGTATACGCTACTTGCGGTAGGCAACAAAAGTTATAAAAGGGCCGAGCGTCTATTTTTGGATTAGTATTGTTACAAGTTCACATGAATCATCAAGTTACCACGTAGTGTTTGTGAAGTAAGTGGCTCCGCTGTCCACTGCTTAGTCGCGATGTACCCTATATCTAGTTAGCCAGTCTTCAAGTGTAATATAGCTAGGATTTAATTATGTGTACTGCTTATTCTGACTGTATTTTATATTGTGTGCTGTGTACTCTTTTACAACCATTTTTTGTGATTTCCGTGTAACTTTATGTGTGCCAAATATACTCAATTATTACGACATTCTGACTGGTTTAATTTCACTCTTTCGTCAAGGGAACACCGTCACCCCCGCCTACAACACCTGACTCCCGTTTTAGTAACACATACATTTTATTGCATTTTTATTAAAAAAACAACAGATTTTTAAACACCCGACTCAAAAAGAGGGGTGTTATAAGTTTGCCCGCTATGTGTGTTTGTCTGTAAGTCTGTTTGTGTGTCTGTCTGAGGTACCATAGCTTTTAATTAGGTGAACCGATTTGGGTGCGGTTTCTACTTAAAGTAGTAGGCTTTTTATCGGCTCAGTCATTTCGACGCGATGATACTTTGATCAAAATATTACATACAACTTCTTGTTAAACGTAAAGGACTAATACGTATATTTTTTAACTTTTTATTTATTTTTGTTTTTGTTGGGGTATTTAAATTTTACATTTCACTTTTTTACAGGTATAAGTACAGACGCCACCAGGTCAAGCTACCCGAAACTGTCAATTTTTCCCAATGAACCTTGAACCTAATGCTCTAGAAATAAAGTCGAAAATCTATCAAAGAAATCTGACAGATTGTAGTAGCTTGATGTGATGGCGTCTGTACATGAATATGATATTTGATGCAATCAGTCAAGTCGCATTTGTACTTTATAATTAATGACGTATTCGTGTGACAGTCTGCAGAGTAATTCCGTAACACGATCACAGTAGTAATGGCTTTCATTTTGACAGCTTAACAACATTCATTGCAAAAGTTACATTGATGAGTAGATTTTCTTTTCGAACATAGTAATAATCCTGTAAAGTTCTCAATACTGAACATAGGCCTCCTCTCGGTGAGAGTGAGTTGGCCGTAATCCACTAATAGGGCGGATACCTCCTTCACCAAATCAGGGCCAATCGGAGTGCCGAACGCGCTTGATGGGTTCGATCGAAATGGTTAAAATAAAACTCATACTAGGGCCACTGTTTCTATTCGTCGCCCCACAAGTCGTATTTAGTCGTCGCATGCTCTATAAACAACTTCTTTCATTTGTTTTCTCCGCCGTCGCAAGACGCGTGTCGCTTGAGCGTGTATCTCGTGTCTACGGCCTAATAAGTAAGAAATGATTTATATCTCACAAAGATTCTCCTAGTGCAGTTATTTTTGTTAAGGATTTCGGATTGGCTGAAAATTGAGGTCGAATTCCGAATGGGTGCAGAATTTTGGTAATGATTAATGGGAACATCTGTTGATGGAATTGTGGAATATGTGAACTAAGCCGTTTTTCATTCCTAGGGTGCGAAATGGGTGGAATTTAAAAACGTTATGAATTTCTTGTCGCATTTTTATGTACGTTAGTAGTTATAATTTTATAGAATAACCTGCCATCGTTGCGGATTTGTACGAAAGATTTACCGTGGCCTTGGCACAGGTAACTGAAGGAACACGGGTTGGTTTAAGCCAGAAAAAGTCTCACTCGCCCTGGGATCTCCGCCCAGACCGGGAGACGTCATTTGATGAATGTCCACGAAAAAAAAAAGGTTTATAGAATAAGTCCGCCTTTGTTGTACCTACTTTTATACATGAAGTTTAAATCTATACAATTAAATAATATGACATTCTTTTCATTGGTAAGAAAGGGCAGAAACGATCGTTAGTAGTAAAAATCTTACTCGTACACACGGCTACATATCCAGTTATACGTTTCCAGCATACGCTGACTTCTCATTGTACGAAAAGCCGAAGTCAGCTAAAACAGGAAATTTATAGCTTGATTTATATAGCCATTTTTTTTGCATGGGAAATTATCAAATGACTTCTCCCGCTCTGGGCGGAGCGGGAGGGCATGTCAGACTTTTACTGACTAAAACCCAACCGTGTTCCTTCAGTTACCCATATGCCAAGGACACGGTATCTCGTTTGAACAATTTTGCGACCCTGGCAGTGATATTTAGCCATGTGTATGAGTAAAGTTTTTTGGAAAAAAAATAGGAATTTCGGAAAAAAATCGAGACGAACTGAAAGTGGTTTTTTGTATGAGATTATTGTAGGCATTATTTTTATACTGGACAACGTCTATAAGATGAGCTAGTTTATTAAATTAATAGTTCTTCATCATCATCAAAATTGGCTGTGACCATCCCCAGCTAGGTTGGAATTAAATATGAATCCTATAAAGAACAGCACAAGATAAAATAAACAAGAGTGAACAGACATCTTCTGAGCTCGCTCGTTCGTTCATAGACCCCATTCATTGCATTCCATCAGGCGTGATCAAAGTCAAGAGCAGGAATAATTAGCAATAAAATAAATATAAAAATATCCCATTGTTTGAGAACGTAATAGTAAGAAAAATAATGATTTCCATAAATTATAATTAAAACAGCTACAAACATAACGAAACACATAGTCAAATAGTATAGGAAATGTTGACTCCATCAAGATGTTTTTTTTTTATATGACGTGTAAGATTAATTCTCTTAATATATTTTATTTACAAAACAAGCAATTACATTTCATTTCATTTTAAACAAGCGGTCAAGTGCGTGTCGGACTTGTAAACGTAGGGTTCCGTATCACCGTACAACAGCACATATAAAAAGTTCAGTAAAAATTATCCACACTAATCCACACTATCCACACTATATAATATTATAAATGCAAAAGTAACTATGTCTGTCTGTCTCGCTTTCCTGCTAAAACGACTGAACCGATTTAAATGAAATTTGGTACACAGATAGTTTAGAGCCTGAGAAAGGACATAGGCTACTTTTTATTCCGCGACTTCATCTGCGTTCGCGAAAACCGACATTTACGCGGATGAAGTCGCGGGCAAAAGCTGGTGTATAATAATTTCTAGCATGGGGACCCTCTTAAATATTATCCTTATTTTTTTATAGCGGCTATATTAGTACGTAGTCTGTGGATGTGTCTACCTGTCAAGTGTCTTCTTATTACTGTTAAAAAACTACAGCCCCGTGACAGACATATGGATGGACGAACGGATAGGATAGGATAGCGAAGCCTTAGTAATTCACCTTTTGTGTACATAAACCTAAAAATAATAGTTTGGAAGCGTGTTTTTTAGTTTTTTAAACTATTATTTATATTCTATTTTATAGGGTGTTTCGAATTTTGAGACGTATGTCAGCGTAGTTTTCAAAGACAGTTTTTTTTGCTGTCCTGGTAACCCTGGCAAGGATAATGGCACAAATTTATGAAATTATAGTATTGTCATCAGTCCTCGATAAGTCTACAGAGTTTAAATGAAATCTGGTCGTTTAAAGTGGGTCAAAATCGCGCTATAAGGAGTCGGTTACAAACAAAAAATACAAGTGAAGCTAATATAAAGCGTATTAAAAGAATAATTTTCGCGCGTCATATCAGCCTCAAACTGAACGAAAATTGTGTTTACCAGATAACTAATATTCAACTTTTAAGTAATCTAACTTCCGTTTCAGGCTGATGATTAGATCGAATGTAAATAGGTTACCTACCAACTATTAAGTAAGTTTTAATTGATTTCACGTGAAAGCTTTTAGAGCTACGAATAACATTTTACTGATTTTTAAAACAAATATTCGCTTAGTGAAAGGTTATAAAATAGTTCGTTAATAGTATTTGAGTAGTGATATAAAAAAAAGAATAGAAAGGATTGAAAGGATAATGTAAAAGGTCAGGCTTTTTAGGATTCCGTTACTAAAGGGTTTTTTTTGGGTGGGAAATCATCAAATGACTTCTCCCGCTCTAGGGTGGAGCGAAAGGGCGTGTCAGACTTTTACTGACTAAAACCCACCCGTGTTCCTTCAGTTGCCCATATGCCAGGGCCACGGTAACTCTTTCGAACGAATCTCGCGACCCTGGCAGAGTGACCTTGGCAGGGTACCTAAAGGGTGCTAATGGGATCCTATTATTAAGGCTCCACTGTCCGTCCGTTCGTCACAGGCCTGTATCTTAGGTACAGACGCCAGCAGGTCAAGCTACCCCAATCTGTCAAATTTTACCAATCGAAAATTAACCTTGTACTATTGTGTATAAAGTTGAAAATCTATTAAAGAAATTTGACAGATTGAGATAAGTTGATGTGCTGGCGTCTGTACAATAATAGGTAGACGCTTTACATATTCACAGAGCGTGTCATGCTATAGTCGGTAACCAATAATAAAATAAAGTGAAAAAATAAAACGGGACCATAGCACAAAGTTGTAAGGTCCCCTTTTTTAATACAAGACAGGTGTTAAAGAAATGTATAGTGTTAAAAAACTTTTTAACAAAAAATTAAACCGCCGAAAAAACTGAAAAGCATAAAATAATAAACCTTAAAATTATGAGTCGACGCTTTGAGTGATCTTTGTTCATTGATTTCTCAGCGCCGACTCAAAATTTTAAGGTTTATTATTTTATGCTTTTCAGTTTTTTCGGCGGTTTAATTTTTTGTTAAAAAGTTTTTATTTTATAATTTTTTGTGACTTTAATGTACCAATAATACTGGGCAAGGTATACCCTATCCAACAAAAAAAGAATTATCAAAATCGGACTACTCTGTATACAGTTATGCGTGGTTATACATTACAATCAGTGAGTGAACAATCAATCATCCCCTGTTTTCCGACCCTTAGGGTTCGATTTAGTTCCAAATTTATATGGGACCACCTTGGGAGTATACCCTTTCCAATAAAAAAAGAATTGTCACAATCGGACTACCATGTACAAAGTTATGCGTGATCATACATAAAAATAAAAAAAAATAAAAAATACGCGTCGAACTGATAACCTCCTCCTTTTTTTTTCGTCGGTTAAAAATTGTACGGAACCCTTCCTGTGCGAGTTGAACTAGCACTTGGCCGTTTTTTACTAGATAACTTGTTGATTTTAGATTCACCAGGGAAAAACCCATACACTTCAATGATTTTGGAATTGAATCCCATGCTCTGAAGCCCAGACTACTACGCAGACTAAATAATCAGAAAAACAAGATCTTCTGAAGAATCTGTTAGGGCGTATATTACCTTTATCTATTATGTCGAACCCTCGTCCATCACTTTGTTTTGTTTGTGCCAATACGAAACTGTTTCCGTAGTTCTCCAGACGACATGACCTTTGAGGTTACGAAAACGGTGTTTACCACTTTACCCCCAATTATGAACTGTTAAATGTACCAAATTATCGCATATTAACAAGTTGCAGATTGAAATTGTCTAGTATTTATAGAAACTATAATCATTCCCATTTTATGCTTCTAAAAATATTATTGAACAATCTAATAGAGAGGTTTCCAAACTTTTTTCTTGTAGTCTAAATGCGCAACTTAATATTTCCCATTTCAATCTCTTAAATACGACGTCATTCCCTTTTAGATATAATGAATACCATCAGATATTTATGTTGATATTATTTTTTACCTTATGAGACTAGATAATTATAAACGTTGGTTTGATACCACAACAAATCCTATTATAACGCATGGAATAACTGCCCTGCAACTCCAAGGCTAAATAATAAAAAAAGTATATTTTTCTTTGCTACTTCTGGTTAAGGCTCTACGAGTAAACTGACAGGAACCAAAGACCTCACTGTAATAAATACTGAAACAAATGAGGCTACACAATTTAAAAACTAACTTCTCAGAAAATAATATACATAAAACCGTCTTCCCAGGTCCCTACAAAGTTCAGGAGAGAAATAAAAAACATTCGTTTAATTTTTTGTTCCCACTTCATTTGCAGAGAGGTTTTAAAGAAATTCTTCGTTGCGCTACTGCAAACCCTTGTCGGCTTAATGAGCCAACCCTATTGTGCTTTGGCAGAATTCGTCGAAATGTTATTTTTATTTAGAACCCAGTTTATTCTTCGAAGATATTGGGTGATTCTCAAGTTGTACTGCTGAACTGAAATACAATTTTATTCACACAAATAAACACTGTGTGAATGAAATATTGTTTCAGTTTTTGTCATATAGACCTTATTTTTGTGGGTGGGAAATCATCAAATGACGTCTCCCGCTCTGGGTGGAGCGGAAGGGCGCGTCTGACTTTTACTGACTAAAACTAACTCGTGTTTCTTCAGTTGCCTATATGGCAGGGCCCACGGTAACTCTTTCGAACATATTTCCCGGACCCTGGCAGGGTATTATGTGGAGCTAATTTTGCATCATAAAATGTCAGATAAAGTTCTGTTTACCTTGTTTCTTCTTCGTCGTAGCGATTATTTGGTTTTGTTTACTTAAACTAGCTTTTATGTTAATGTCGGTTATAGTGGACGAAGTCGCTAAATTAAATGCAGCCTATGTCCATTTTTGGGGTTCAAACTTACCCCGTACTAAATTTCATCAAAATCAGTTCAGTGGTTTAGTCGTGAAAGCGTTACAGATAGACCGAGTTACATTCGCATTTACCTATAATATTTTAGATAAGTCTTGATTAGGATTCAGCTATTTCGACAGCAATATCGTTGGCCTCGCAAAAGTCTTACATAGTACAAGCGCTAGTGCACAAAAAGCACGACAAGAGGTGGGGTATAGTTGCCAATCGCACTTCGGGTTATAGAAGTACCCCAACCTGACTTGTGTCTTGCTTCTGATGTGCATGTTAGACAACATTTCCCTATAAGTTCTCTCAGTGAATCTTTTCAAATTACATTAACACATTTAAAAAAATAAGAATGAATGCAATCTTTGAATACTTAAAAAAACCGGATGATCGTGAAAACTGTAAGAAATTATGTCCAAAATTAGAAACAAAATAGGCTTTGAATTCGGCGAGAGAAACTGCTAATCTACGTTCTAATAAACTAAATTGTCCCAAAATATCAAATATGTTAGTTAAGTTTTCACAAGAGGTGGTCGTAATTCACAATAAAGGTTGGCTTAGGGATTAATAAGTAAATTATGAGTATATTTTGTGAGGTATTTACGGTTATTAGGTTAAATACCTATTGGAGAATGGATTAATGACATGCGTAAGGGAAGTATGGGGTTGGAATAACAAATTTCAATAGAATTAATAGTTTGAGATGAGTTGTATCAAAATGTAATAAAGGAAATTAATTGTTTATCAACTTCATATAGTACGTGAGCAGTGGTGGTCCCATGGTAACAGTTCGAACCCAAGCAGGCGCTTTAATTTGTGTAAATCATTTCATCACCACTGCTCTCAAAACGGTGAAGTAAAACATCGTGAGGAAACCGGCATGGCATAGAAATCATGTGACATCTACCAACTCGCACTAGGCCCGCTTGGTAGATTACAGCCCACTCCCTCTCACCGAGACGAGGCATGTATCTCAGCAGTAGGAACAATACAGGCTAATGCTAATTAGCATGCAAACCGACCGTCCTTGCCAGGGCCACCATTCTGCAATCAGCGCCAGAAATTATGTGTTCTTAATACATATATTCCCGTACTATATACTCCCAACAATATCAGTAAACATAAATCATCTATAGCAGGAAAACATACTTAAAAACATAAATTTCGACCAAGCCTCAACTCTTGCGCCATTCCTGTCAAACTTAAGCCATATTAAGGCACTAAGTTTAAGTTTTATACCGCTACGAACAAGCGACTTGAGTAACATACGGGGCGAAGGTTTGACGATCTTTTTCTTCGGATTTCGTGTTCAATGTTTTGTATGGGAAATGATATTTTGCTGTATGTTTTATGTGGGTTAGAGGTTACGTGGTAGAATGGAGAAGAAGAAAAAGAGGTGCCCAATATTTTTATTTTTTGTTGCTTCATTGCTGCAGCAATGTTGACGTCGCCTTCCAGTATAACCGTTTGCAGCTGAGTACCATTTTTTTATATGGATTGACTGCCTATTTGATCTCCACAACCCAGTTACTGGGTAATACAAAACCGCCTAGATAAACTGGTTGTTAGACTTTCCGGTTTTCGATGACCCAAAACAACTGTCAAAGTTCCACGAAGGCGCCAGGACGGTGGTATAGACGGTGGTAAAATGCATAGAGAATGCTGCTGCCCATTCTCTAGTAAGTAGGGAAGCCGGATTCTTTGCTTTTGAATCGATCTTCTGGATCGTAATGAATCGTAACTTCGTGAATCGATTCACGATCTTAATCGTATTGTATTGAATCGATCTTACTCGATCTTAGAAGATCGTATCCTAATTTTATAAAAGCACAATATGCATGCAAACTCATTTATTTTAACATGATCTACGTAATAAACGATTCAAACAGTGAATCGTATCAACTAAAACCTAAACAACGCACCGAGGTTTGGAAGGGAATGCTAACATACCCGACAAGTTGTAGTTCGTACTGTTCATTTTTAGTTGATACGATTTCTTCATACAATCTTTTAGGTGCATACGATTCGATCTGGGCAATGATCGTATCCTGTCGAATCGATTTAAGAAAAAGCCGGTAGGTCGTATGGCCATGAATCGATCTTTGAAAGATCGATTCAGATCGGGCATCCTTACTAGTAAGTCTCTTGGTCACCTTTTACGACACTCGCAGGAAGAAATGGGGTGGTGGTATTACTTACGTCCGGCACCAAACGAGGACTTGTATGTTGGTAAATATTTGTGAAAGATTGATAAACTAGACTAGAGGTTTTAGATAATGATTTTGATTTTGTTTGATAAAAGTCTGTACTATAATTATTTCAATTACAAAATAATTATAACAACTAGAAACCAAAACTTGATTCCATTTAATGACTCTAAAATGGCATTTAAGAATCGAAATTAAATCGGGACAACTGAAAGGCAAAGTGGTTTATTCAAAAATACTTTGGTCCTTTTGTTCTGAGACTTTGAATTCCGAAGTTTTTGATTGTTTGTTTAACAATATAAACAAGATGGATTGGAAAGTTTGAAGAGCTCATTAGTCTATATAAATATTGTATCGTTTATTTTTCCTTTTTGTGTGATGTACAAAGTCAAAAAGGCGCTTTCATTTCTCTTTTAAAACTTTTTTTCTGAAACTATTTAGCGTTAACTTTCTGAGCTTGATGTTTAATAAGGTCATTAAGGAAAGCCTTTTTGTTTTTCCTGGTGGGATATCATGTAATGACGTCTCTCGCGTGTCAGACTTTTACTGACTAAAACCCACCCGTCTTCCTTCAGTTGCCTGTGCCAGGGCTACGGTAACTCCTTCGAATAAAATCACGACCCTGGCAGGCAACAGTCCAAGTGGACCCAATCAATAAGTCCTGACATCTCTTGCATTTTACCACCAAACTGCGATCGTCAACCCGCTTGCCAAGCGTGGCGATTACGGTAAAAACACTCTTTTGGGGAGATCTATGTCCAGTAGTGGACGTCTTTCGGCTGAAATGGTGTTGATGATGATGATTATTATTTTTTATTTTAAATTATGATTTTTAAAAACACGAATGAATATATCGCTATACATAATGATCACCGCACACAAGGCGCCACAAAAAGTATAGTTTCATTCAAATGCCCTTTAATACGAAATGGGTAGGATCAATCTGCATCGATATTATACAGTACCTAGTGTAGTGATGGCCCGGTGGTAACGGCCGTGACTTACGGATAATAGGTCGTGAGTTTGAACCCAAACAGGCGCTTTACTTAGCGTAAATTATTTCATCACCACTGCTCTCAAAACGGTGAAGGAAAACATCGTGACACCAAAAATTCGAAGACATGTGACATCAACAATCTGCACTGGGCCCGCGTGGTGTATTATGGCCCACTCTCTCTCACCGAGAGGAGGTTTGTGTCCCAGCAGTGGGAACATTATAGACTCCTGATGATGATATTATAAAGAGGTAAAGTTTGTAAGTTTGTTTGTAGGAAATCATCTCTGGAAGTATTGGATTTGAAAATATAATTTTGCATTTGATAGCTGAATTCTTGAGGGAGGTTACAGGGTATTTAACATCACGCTACGACCCCTAGGAGTCCAGTAAAATTAAAAAAAAGTTGCAAAGAACGCTCAGTGTAAATGAAGTAAAAGCGCGGGCGGACAATGGGATACGATGCGACGGGTAGGGAGCCAAAATTTTACGCAAACGAGAAGTCGCGATCAGTTGCTAATTACACAGCCCCACAAAAAAAGTAAAAAAATGTACTTGTTATTAAATCACATGGTCTTTACGTATTTCGAGCTGCCAAATCTGAATCTGGACACAGAATTAAACACACTCCAGTTTTTCTCCAGGAGCAAAAAAAACTCTTGAATTTTGCAGTAATGATAATATTAAAAAGAAAATTTGAATAATCATAGTAACTTTACGTTTTCATTACCTTATAACATATAATATGATACAAAAAGCCCAAAAAGGACAGGAAGTCCGACAAAAAAAACCGAAAAAAAAAAAAATTCTTTTCTTTTTAATATTACCATTACGGTAGAGTTTAAGCCTTTTCTGCTCTTGGAGAAAAACTGGAGGGTGTAGGGTTAATTTTGTGTCCAGATTCGGATTCAGCAGCTCAAAATACGTACAGACCATGTAGTTTAATAACAAGAACAATTTTTTTTTTGTTTTTTTGTGGGGCTGGTCATTACTGCAAAATTCAAGACCTTTTTGCTCCTAGAGAAAAACTGGAGGGTGTAGGGTTAATTCTGTGTCCAGATTCGGATTCAGCAGCTCAAAATACGTAAAGACCATGTGGTTTAATAGCAAGTACAATTTTTTTAATTTTTTTGTGGGGCTGTGTTATTAATTATAGGATTCTTACTATATGTTAAATGATAAATGCTGTCTACATCTCCGTATCTTCTCTCCTATTGCAGGTGCGCCAGAAGAGATTTCTTTAGAAAAAAATGACGGGTTGCACTCCGGTAGTGCCGGCAGAAGTGAAAACTTGAATATTAACGTTGTGCATTTTTGATAACACAATATTTATTTATTGCGTTATCGTACACAAACATGACAATTTATATTACATTAAAAATGTTTTCTCTCAGAAAAATCAACTTCCATCCATAATTTCGATGACGGCAACTACACAGACGGTCGAGCTATCAGCTGTCACCATCCATGGATGCGCGTGGCATGCTGTAACATAAACACACACGAACATTCGCGCAAGCGTCCTGCGCCGCCTAAACTAAACAGCAGGCGCAGGCATACATTTTCGCCCGCCGTAGAAAGAGAGGGGGATACTTCCTCTCCTACGCCGCGCCGGCTGTCTACTTTCCGTCCGTCTTACGAATTTTCGATCAGGTCACGTGTCCTGACGCGAGTTTAACATTTTTTACCCATTACAAAAAAGTGCACAACGCCGCTAAAGAAGTTTTCACTTCAATAAGCATCACATCTGTACATTTTTTTTTTGTTCTTTTCTTCTTGTCTGTTAATATATGTGTGTACATAAATGGTTAAATAAGTAAAATCTAAATAAATAAATGATTTTATTTCTGTATGTAGGTTTGTAAAAACACTTTCACACGTCAATGTTTGGCTAAATTTTTACCCTTATATTTCCATGTTTGCTGACTCCGTATAGTAAATAAGATCCCCAGGTTTCCCACATCATAGCAAAATTATTTTATGTTTATTACCCGTTTATAGGCTTAGTGTTAGTTAAAGATATCTTAGTGGATATCGTGCACCGTTGAATAAGGACAAATTATTTTAAAACTTTCTTAGAAAACTTTTGCATGTATATTATACGTAACCTTGTATGGAATTAGTTTTATGACGCGATGGTTTACAAAACCAATGCACTAGCATTAACTAGATATTCTATTTGGGGTGACAATGCTAAATATTAAGAAACACGCCTGTTTAGTCAAAAAGTGTAATAGAAATTGAACTAAAAAAAAAACAAGCTAAATGTAATTATATAATAATAATAATAATATATATGGCCATAAGCCAACAGGTTCGTCGATCCCGCAAGGATCTGTCGACATGCTGGATAGACTATAAGAAGGCCTACGACTCAGTGCCACATTCATGGCTCAGGAGGGTGCTGGAGTTGTACAAGGTTGATACAACTCTACGCACCTTCCTAGAGTCATGCATGGGGCAATGGAGGACAGTCCTTCGCTATCCAGGATCTCCACAGATCCAGCGAAATGATGAGCCTGTATGGATTAAGCGGGGAATATTTCAGGGCGACAGTCTGAGTCCACTTTGGTTTTGCTTAGCCCTGAATCCTCTAAGCACACTGCTGGAGAATTCAGGTCTAGGCTATCGGCTGAGGAGAGGTGGTCAGGTTATATCTCACCTCCTCTACATGGATGACCTAAAACTCTTTGCCCCCAACAAACTGCAACTGATGGAGCTACTGACGGTAACTGAAACTTTTAGTAGCGCCATCAGGATGGAGTTTGGTGTGGACAAATGTGCAGTCATGCATGTAAAGCGAGGCGAGGTTATGGAATCCGAGGGAATCCAACTTTCGGATTCCGTATACCTCAGATCCCTTTCCTCATCCGAAAGCTACAAGTATTTGGGTATGTCGGAAGTGTTAGGCATCAACGATGCTGACATGAAGCAATCGTTGAAGGAGCGCTTTTTTGGTCACCTGAAGAAGGTATTAATTAGTCTTCTTTCAGGCGGAAACAAGGTGCGCGCCTTCAACGGTTGGGTCATGCCGGTTTTGATGTACTCTTTCGGCATACTCAAATGGACTCAAACAGAACTCGACGCCCTGGATAGGAGGGTCCGTACAATGCTGACCGCAAACCGGATGCATCACCCACGATCATCGGTGATGAGACTGTACATCCCGCGGAAGTGCGGGGGTCGAGGCTTTTTAAATGCAAAGACCCTCCACAACCGCGAGGTGTGCAGTCTCAGGGAGTATTTTCTAAAAGCCGAAGTGGGTATGCACCGTGATGTGGTCGCAGTGGACAAGGGGCTCACCCCGCTCTCCATGGCTAAAGAGAACTGGCGCAAACCTGTAGTACTTACTACCAATGACCGCAAGGAAGTATGGCGAAACAAGGAGCTTCACGGGCGCTTCTACCGGGCTCTTCATGAGCCCAGTGTAGATTTCTTAGCGTCCGTATCCTGGCTACGTTTTGGTAACCTATTCGGGGAAACTGAAGGTTTCGTCTGTGCAATTATGGACGAAGTTATCTTGACGAATAACTACCGGAGACATATTATGAAGGACGGGACGGTTGACGTGTGTCGGGTATGTCACCATCCGGGTGAGTCCATCAGACATATTATCTCTGGTTGTTCTCGTTTGGCTAACGGCGAATACTTGCACAGGCATAATCAAGTAGCCAGGATTATTCACCAGCAACTTGCTTTGCAATACAAACTAGTGGATTCTGAGGTACCGTATTACAAGTATGTGCCCGACCCAGTTCTCGAAAATGACCATGTCACGTTGTACTGGGATCGGTCTATCATTACTGACAGGACTATTGTCGCCAATAAGCCTGATATAGTGGTGATAGACCGGTTAGCGCGCCGCACAATGATAGTCGATGTTACCATTCCGCATGACGGCAACCTCGTGAAAGCTGAGAAAGAGAAACAGATTAAATATCTCGACTTAGCACACGAGGTTGTTGACATGTGGAATGTTGACTCGGCTGTCATTGTGCCGATTGTCGTATCAGCCAATGGGCTGATGGCCGATACCCTCGACCAACACCTGTCGAGGCTATCGTTAGGCGGTTGGATCAAGAGCCTGATTCAGAAGGCAGTACTCCTTGACACGGCTCGTATCGTGAGGAGGTTCCTGTCTCTGGAGCCCTAACCACCGGTAGCTTGGACCCTGCTCCCGATACCGGAGGTCCACTATTTTTTATATTTTTAAATGTTTTTTGCTGTAAATTTATTTTTCTAAAAATATTTAAAAATGTAACTAATATGCAGATAAAGAAATAAACGAAATAATAATATCTTAGGATAACCAACACACCGTTATCTGATCCCAAACTAGGCAGAGCCTGTACTATGGCAACCAGATAAGTG
Source organism: Aporophyla lueneburgensis (assembly GCA_932294355.1). Taxonomy (NCBI): domain Eukaryota; kingdom Metazoa; phylum Arthropoda; class Insecta; order Lepidoptera; family Noctuidae; genus Aporophyla; species Aporophyla lueneburgensis. The sequence continues at coordinate 12,376,714 of OW028759.1, forward strand.
ATAAATATAGATACATTTCTAAATACGTACATATCTAAATATATAAAAGGCAAACCTGACTGACTCATCTATCAACGCACAGCCGAAACTACTGAACGGATTTAGCTGAAATTTGGCATACAGATAGTTATAATGACTTAAACATCCGCTAAGAAAGGGTTTTGAAAATTCAACCTCTAAGGGGGTGAAAAAGGGCTTGAAAGTTTGTATGGGTTTCCCCAAGATTAGTTAAAGTATTTTATTCGAAACTTCACAGGAGTATATTAAATGATTCATCATTCATTAAATGAGTAAACAAGTGTCTCAGGCTCTTTCAGAATTCAACCCCTAAAAAGTGGAAAAGGGGTGACAAATTCTGAAAATCAACATGGGTATCGTTTTTATGGTTTATCGGGTCGCTGATTAAGAAAACAACAACTATTTCATTAAAATTGTACAAAAACATAAAACAAAATAGACAATAAGATTTATACAAAAAATAATCTCATAGCTAGGGAGCTGGCGAGCATTTCGGTATATGATTTGCACACGTTTCACGTCAAGGTGGATTGCAGTTTAAATAATTACGAATTGATTTGGTCTAATCAATTAAAGTCCTATATCGCTGCGTTTTCGCGTTACAGCGGATTGAAGTTGCTTAAAAAAATCGGGGTATTAAATCATTTGCACACGTATGCCTCCGGAGTTCATGATCACAATCATCTTGGAAACGAAGAAAATCGAAGAGGCAGACATTCAGGACTCTGCATTATCATGGGACGGAGTTGTAAAAATGTTACAAAAAAAAGCTCTACTAAGTCATTTGCACGCGGTTCTCATTGCGCCCATTCGATTCACTATGACTCTGTGGATTCAAAAAAACATATGGCAGACACTTTGCTCACTGATTTTCAGCTGTATAACTGTTTGAAATTCACGGAATCTAGGGACAGGGGGTATTGCGTGGCATTATTGTTATTCCTTATAGTTTTATTCTTATTAGTTTGTTTAATATTATCCTCTAAACTCACGGTAACGATTAAACTTCTGGAGCTGAAATCTATGCAATCATATTTTTTCTCAATGCCAACCAGAAACGAATTGCGCTCGGAACTCAAATTAGAAAGATTTTTTTCTTTTAATTGCATGCTTGAATGTAATCTGAATAGGATTAGGATCTGGATAGGAATAGTCTTTAAATTATTAAATCACGTTTTATTTGTATAAAATACGTATATAGATATAGGCTCTATATAGATATACGCTCTATACATTTCGTTTCACAATACGGAAAAGGTCGGAACTGAGTTATACCGTTCTCACTCATATTCCCAAATAAAAGAGAGACACCACGAAAGGATCTATGGGGATATTTTATACCTATTTGGTTTGGCACGAGCGTCGGGTTGAAAAAAGTAAATCAAATGGTCTGCCTTTGGAATATCAGAGGCCTGAACGTCTGTCTCATCGATTTTCTTGGTTTTCAAAAGTAATTCAAACATCAGTCCAAGAGGCAGACGTGTGCGCATAATATAGCATACCTTCTTTTTTTTTACATTTTTGGAGCACTGTCAATGGACAACACAGAGGCAACATGTTGGCAGACTGTTTTTCCGTGGTTTTTCTCATTGTTTTTAATCGAACAATTCAAATCTGCCAAGTGTGCACTTCATATACAGTTTTATAAATCATAAAAATAAATTAAAAAATTGAATACTACAAAAGTAAGAGCCCTGGATGTCTGCCTTTTCGATTCTTTGTGTTTTCGGGATGACTGTGATCATCAGCCACAGCGGCAGACGTGTGCGCATAATATAGCACACCTTTTTTTTAAACATTTTTGAAACGCTGTAAATTTAAAACGCAGCGCCACCATGGTGGCAGATGAGGTCCTTGATGTTTCTTAGGATATAATTATCACTTTTAATAACAACTGCCTTGTGTGCTGATCATATCGAAATTTTGCTCGCCCGCTCCCTAACTATCAGGAACAACTGGTCCGATTTGAAAAAATCTTTTTGTGTTGGGTAGCCTATTTATTGAGGCACGCTAAAGGCTATATAAGATCACGCTGCAATCAAGAAGAGCGGAGCAGCAACGAAAAATGGACGAAAACTGGCAGACAATTCGACGTTACGGTAAGGGTCAGGGGAGCAAAAACTTGACGCGAACGAAGTCGCGAGCAGAAGCTAGTTATAGATAAATTACACCCAGACACTGAACAAATGATTATGCTCATCACACAAATATTTGTCCTGGGTGGGAATCGAACCCACGACCTCAGTCTTTGCAGTCAGGGTCACTAACCACTAGACTAACAGGCTAGTCAATAGAAATTGAACTAAAAAAAAGAAGCTAAATGATTTTAGTGTTGAATGGGCACAAGGTAAGTACTAAATTATTGGAACAGTTCTTCGCAGGTGAGGATCTACAAAGAACTGTTCCAAGAAATCATCCCCCAACTTCGCTGAAAATATTGGCTTTCAGTTCATTTTCAGATCTAAACACGAAAGCATAACACTCCGTTTTTAGGGCAGTCGTGTAAAACTTTTTTCGTCATGCTAAGTTTGTTCCAAACTTTAAATGACCTTGACATGTACATTAATGGAACCAAATGACGCGACGCGTATTATATAATTTTCATTGTCCTGTTTCTAGACCATTCTTTGAGTGTACTACGTGAGCTCGACAAATGGATGTGCAAATAACACTTGTGTGACAAAACTGTACTGCGACTCACCATAGTGCGACTCACTTGTGCGATACACTGAACTAGTCATTTCTAGTATTCGCCAGCCGCTGCCGCAGCACCGCTTCGCTCGCTCGGCTCGTGCGTAGGAGGTCACAGTTTTACCTAACCTAACCTAAGCTAGTGTACTATGTGAGCTCGAGTGTGTCGCACAAGCGTGCATTCGAACTATTGTGAGTCGCAGTACAGTTTTGTCGCACAAGTGCTATTCGCACATTCATTTGTCGAGCAAACGTAGTACACCCCCATTCTTTTATTTACCAACTTACTAAGCCATATCTAAAACCTGTTACACAAACAAATTCATACCAATCACCTGCCACCAGTTCTTGCCTTGAAATACCCGAAACACGTAACTCCACCGAAGCATTCACAAGTTGACACTATAAATCATTACTTGCGCAAGTTTACACAACTATTTAATAAATTACCCACTGTAGGGGTAAGTTCGCAATAGTCGGAGACAGTTACACGTCTTTGGGAAACAATTAGTCAATATTACAAGTTTATGTTTGACCCCTCATTTACATGGAGTGATTGGATAAGGGGGTTAATTTTGTTAGGAGACGCTGCGTTTGGCAATTATGAAGAGAAATATTACATACATATATACATAGAATCACGCCTTTTTCCCATGGGGGTAGGCAGAAATCACGGAACGCCACCTGCTATGATCTCTACACTCTCCTTTTGCCTCTTTAAGGTTCATACAATTGGTCATACACACACGCCGGTTGCGAGTACTACGCACATGACTTTTCTGAAGAACATCACCAATAAGGTCACTATATGTCCTCCTAGGACCTTGTAAATACCTTTTGTGAGCCGTCCTTCATTCATCCTCTCAACATGACCAAACCATCTAAGCATATTTTTTTAAATTTTTGTCACTACATCTTCTTTTAAACCACACCGTTCTATTATCACATCATTCCTCAGCCTATCATTCATATCCACACATGCTTCGCAAGGAATGCATTTCCACAGCATTAATTCTAATTTCATGCTTCTTTTGCCACACCCAACATTCACTCCCTTACATAAGCGTAGGTACCAGTACACCATTGTGAACAGCCAGTCGATCCTTATCGGACATCAATTGGTTGGTCACAATCTCCCAAATTCTTCAATCTCCAAAATTTGTTGGTTACAGTCACAATCTCCCCGTTTGGTCTCCGGGTAGTAGAATAGAACCAATCCATCACAGTCCGTGGGTGTCGTAAAAGGCGACTAAGGCAGCTGCTGGAGGATTTCATAAGTTCCCTCACACCCAAGCTAAGGTTGCCGTGCCGAGAGCTGCATGGCTAGGGGGGATCCTAGTCGCGAGCGTGCCTGTTGTCTGGGGGTCGGGCGCCCCCAGGCACTAGCTAGCCTTACCCCTACATGCGGGGCTCTGTAGGGTGTCGAGAAATATTAATTAGATCAAGAAGATCATAGAGTTTTTACAATTTTATCTACATGTAATGCTTAATTCCTTTCTCATTTCTCATCATCTTCCTAGTTTTTTCCTAACTATGTTGGTATCAACTTCCAATCTAACCAGATGCCATTGAATACAACAATTATTGCACATCGAGTGACTGCACATCCAACCTCCATAACCGGTTGAGTGCTACAGGTGACTTTTTTGCATTCAACCAGATAATCTAGTTATTGGGTAATTCGATACCTCTTGGTAAGACTGGTTGTTCATGATAATCGGGTTTCGGAGGATCTGTAACGACTTTCAGAGATGCATGTATGACAGCCTGGCCTACTGGCTTAATGTGCTTTCCAGGGCACGGAGGGGTCTCAGTATGTAAAGATAGCCAACCATCCACGACAACCGCGACATCTTAATAATTAGCCACGAGAGAGAATTTCTTTCTAACAATCTTACAATATTATAGAGATCGCGTTTATGGGGTAATAGAAAAAGGGGCAATTACCTAATAGTAATTTTTGTTAACTAACACACTAACAGTCTACCTTCCTATATATGAAACCTTTCTTATGCGAACTCTTTGCCGTTTCCTATAATACAGATGCAATTTTTTGTAAATAAAATATATAATTGGAACCAATATTGTTTCTCAAGTGACTGCGCCATTACTATTGCGGCTTTCAGCGAGCGTTTTCCTCGCTTCCGGCAGATGGCGCGGTCACTGGTACATAGCTGATCGTCAAAAAAACTGTGTTTTCGCAGTCGCGTATATGTGACTGATGCAAAAAATAGATAAAAACAATCCTTGAAAATTTCAGCTCGATCGGTGCAGAACTTTTTGAGTTTTTGAAGCGTACACAAAAACCAACATAACATTTTTATATATGTAGATTACGCCTTTCTTTCTTTTTCTTCTCAGAGTAGTCAGATAGGAAACGCCGACCTCATCTACTCGTAGTTTTAAAAATATGATTGACGTGTAAAAGCGTTTGTACAAAGCTACAAATAGAAATAAAATCATTAATCATTTACGATTTATGATTCATTTACTACCCACAACGTACCTATGACGGCTACGCCCAAAAAATTAATACGAATATCTCACCCCTACCCAACTCTTTTAAGTCCGTCACGTTAAATATCGATCCGTCACGCCTGACGTCCACTTAATTATTTTATCAGGTAAAACTGACTCAATGGGTCATTGTTTATTATTTTCCCTTTTTTTATTAAGTAAGTAAATATTACTTGTTTTGATCACGAAGGCTTGTTGCAACTGTTTTTTTGGAGGGTAAACAAGGTCACTGTATTTATTTTTGACATAGTTCGTTTTGAGATGGTAACTGACAAAAGCAAGATAATCAGGGATACCAATATTTGTGTGGCGCCGGATCTACCCATTTCTTGCCGTGGGTATCGTAAAAGGCGAATGAGGGACTTACTAGAGAATGGGCAGCAGCGTTCTCTATACATTTTACCACCATACTGCTATTACCAACTCGCCTGCCAAGTGATTACGGCAAAGCCCACTAAACTTGGAGAAGGCTTTGTCCAGCAGTGGACGTCTTACAACTGAAATGATGATGAATGAATGACCAATATTTTATGAAAACTAATGTCATGTATCGTGCCAAACTATTTTGAACCATGTGCAGTTTAACTATGTCCTTTTATCTTGACCTACCTTGCACATACCTAAGACTGCCCTAAAAAGGGTTACGGTGCGGGCACTGTCACTTGTCAGTCAGTCAGTAACGCGTAGGTAGATATTCTTTTTCAACAGTAATAATGTTTTCTAATTGGTTGTAAGGTTCTATTATTTATTTGTGTATTCTGTAAGAATTTCTAAACCTGACTTGGTTTCGGACGTCGTTTTCTGGTGACCTCTGACAATCAGCGCTGTGCTGTTAGTTTCATAGCACAGCATTAGGCTGAGTGGGAGCTTTCTTGACACAATCACGGCATGCAGCTGCCGACTTTATATTCTGTGTCCGAAAGTATCAGGTTATCTGTTTTGTTGTTATGTTTTTTATTCGAGTGATCTTATCTTTCTCGTATGCACATGTTTCTGTGACAAATAAAATGCCTAAAACTATAAAAGCTAATAAGAAAAGAGTAGATCGCTGTTACAGGTTCAAATGTACCCAACAAATGTATTCATTAAAACAGGAAGAAAAATCCTATTCGTTCTTTCTCAAAAACTCACCCAGTACCTACACCTATCTCTCTAATAACCGTTTCGCTCACGCCAACGAAACTCCAACAATATGGCGGCCGTCTAAAAAACTGCGGAAAACAGCAAAAATGTCCACGAAATGTTCCAAGACGTAACGTAGCAAGCTGTCGGTTTTGACAAATGGACAGAATCTTCAAGACCATCGCAAAATGTCCGGGAACGTGTCGGATTTGGGGAAAAAATTGGTCCTTTCTTGTTAGTGAACCATTCCGTTGTTAGTGTTGGAGGGGTAAAAGAAAAAAGATGTTGCTTGTTATCTTTTGGATTTTATCTTTTGTGGCCAGTAAATGTGAGATCCAAGCCACTCTATTTACTACTTGTGAGTGTTATAAAGGATGGCCGAGAGGCAATGAACGCTTTCGTTCCCTTAACTAATTCACTTGTCAATCTGTCAATCCCATCACAAACATGATGAATTTGCCATTGTGTCAATGCCTATTGTAAAGATCACTAGGATTTCATTGAGTATTAATAAACCAATTAGCTCTACCTATTACAGTCCACTGCTGCAAAACGCCTCTCCCAGGCCACTCCACAACAGTCCTGTGTGTGTCTTCAGCATACTGTCTATCCAAGCCACATTAAGGTCTTTACTTCGTCCAAATAATAGGCGTCCCACTCTACGCTTGCCAAAACGCGGTTTCCATTCACCATTCGCGGTCAACAAATATCATCGAATACAGGACAGGGACATCTACCTTCAACTAATCTTTCTTATAGAGTTCACAGTAATAGATAAAGAATTCTCCTCAATTTACCTCAAGACTACTGCATTGTGTATTCCGATTCTTTGTTCACTTATCTCGAAAAAGTCTGTTCCTGGAATTTCAGCGATTCAACATAAATTCTTCTCTTCCGTCGGCCCGCCACAAAAGATTAATACACTAAACTACTTGACAAAAAGTCACATCACGTCGTATCCTTTTGAAGACAATATGAATAGCTATATACGCAGATATACCGAGGACATTGACAAACGTCGATACGTTTGTCGTCACACGTCAATAAGTAGACCCTTTATAAAAACACTCTGGTTAAAGATGTAGCATTAGGGCTACTTTTTTTTGTGCGTGGGAAATCATCAAATGACCTCTCCAACTGTGGGTGGAGCGGAAGGGCGTATCAGACTTTTACTGACTAAAACCCACCCGTGTTCCTTCAGTTGCCTGTGCCAGGGCCACGGTAACTCTTCTAACGAACTCACTCTAACGAAGAAATCTCGCGACCTTGGTAGGAGGATTACTTGGTTTCGTAAATGCTCAGTTTATTTCTAAAGGACAATGCCAAATATCGGCTCGAATCATGTGGCGACCGACAGACTTTCTATAATAATTATAATTCATACTATAAAACAGTAAGAATTATACAATATAAATAAAATCTGTAGAAGTACACCGTTGCAAAGTAATTCTAAATAGTTATTCAATTTATCAACACATTTCAAGGCTACAACTTCAATTAGAAATGTTGCCAATACCAAAATAAAATAATATCGATGCGGAATTACACTTGCAAACCGATTACAATAATAATAATAAAATAATAATAAAAATGCTTTATTGATATAAAAAGGTTTGACAACATCAAATGAAGCCCTGACTCCTGAGCTAGGTGGTACCTGTGTTACAGGAGTCAGTGTCTTCACCCGTTTGTGGAGCAATTAATAATCTATACAATCAAAGAATAATAATAATCTATACAATCAAAGAATAATAATAATCTATACAATCAAAGAATAATAAAAAAAAAATGATTAAAAATATAAAAAAATAGAATTTAATACATGCTTGCTCTTCCGTGGTATGGCGTGTGTTTGTGTATGTGTGTGTGTATGTGTGTGTGTGTGTGTGTGTGTATGTATGTGTGTGTGTATGCATGTGTGCGTGTGTGCGTGTGTGTGTATGTGTGTTTATGCGTGTGTAATTCTGTGAGTGCTTCGATAAGTGGTTGTGCTTTGTGTTATATGAGACTGTGTTTGTCTACATTACTATAAGGTTATTGTTCTTTAATTATGTTTTCCGTCTGTGAGTAATCCAGTGATTTAAGCCATGTGGTTAGTTTCATCTTAGTTTTTTTTTTTGTAAGCGGGTTGAGGTTAAGGATTCTATTTAATTTATTATAAATATAAATCGCCAGGTACAGGCGTTGCCGTCGAGCAGAGGCGGTGTTACATTTGACTGCACGACATACATTTACTATGGTTCTTTTGTGTTTTATTGCATGATTTATTGGTGTAATTTCATGTTGTTTTATTGTGAGATTGAGTATGTATAGTTGTTGTACTGTAAGTACTTGACAGTTTTCATATAGGGTTTTTGTATGGAACCGGTACTGTTTGAAGGTCATGACTTTTAGCAGAGATCTTTGGGCTCTCTCGAGGTGTATCATGTAAGTTTTACAGGCACCTCCCCATGCCGTGATACAGTAGCCTATGATTGACTGCGCTAGTGCTAGATAAACCGCACGGAGCAGCTCAAAGTCACACACACGTCGAAGTCTCTTAAAGGCCCATATAAGTTTCCTTACCCGGGAGGCCGTCAACTCAATATGTGGGCGCCATCTAAGCCCTTCATCCAGAATCACACCCAGGTACCTTATTGACTTTTGTTGCGTAATTGGAAGACATGAGCATGGACCAGGGTTTACGGGGTCATCACAAGAGTGCGCTTTGAGGTTTATTACTGCAGGTTTAGTTTTGGCGAAGGTAAATTGCAGAAATGCGGTTTTCGAGATATTCAGAGTTAGTAAGTTAGCATCTAGCCAGGTGATTAATTTACGTAAGCCTATCTCTGCAGTTTTAATAATATCAAAATGAAGCTACGTAAGTAAGTATTTAAGTACTTACGTCGTACCTCGTAGTTCTTATAATAATAAATAGCTTTTATTTATATTTTCGGTATACATTTTATACTTATATAATAATTAAAAATAATTGAATTTGATTATCGATACCGTCTAGAATAGTTTATTCCTAATAATGATATTATAGTGCTGGCAACACTTGACGTAAAACAACTTTTGTCATTGTCAAAAAGGTTGATTTCTCACTTTTCCGGCGTGTCATTTGTAAAAAGTAAACGTCGATTTTTTTACTAATACCTAAGTATTCTAAAATCATATAGGTATGTTAAATGTGTGTTTAATGTGTTAATGTTACTATAAATATATATACATATGATGCAAGGATAATGTGATAAAAGTCATTAATTGAATTAATCATTTGTTTATTTCATGGTAGGTATTGTTAAAATCAGAAATATTAAGTGGTCAATTTTAAAGAACTATAACTTTTGTCGATGTACTTCTAATAGAAAACTAATTATACAATCAAATTCTATAATAATTTTCCTTTTTTATGAATTGATCATCTTTCTCGGCTCTGGCCGAGACTTGTAGGAAACCTTGGCATTCTCCTTATGTGAATACCGTCAATGATGAGGAATGGAATACGTACCAAAATCAAAATCAAAAGTCATTTATTCAAACTAGGCTGAGAGTCAGCACTTTTTGAACGTCAAAGTTACAAAAGACAGTCCCCCCAAAACGCCCACCCTTCGACACTTCCTAGTGCTTTCGCTGGGAATAAGAAGTGGCGGAACAAACTCCCCAGCAGCACAGCTGTCTGTTAAGTTAGAAGAACTTGATTCTATACAATATTGTGTAAGTAATTAATATTATAAAACAAAACATAAATTATTCGCCATATGCCAGCTTAGTAATCATAATTTCAGCCGAAATATGTCGACTGCTTGACATAGGTCTCCCCCAATTTGGAAGGTTTGCCAATATCTCCACGCTTGACAGGCGGGTTGGCGATCTCAGTATGGTGGTAAAATGCATAGAAAATGCTGCTGCCCATTCTCTAGTAAGTCTATTAGTCGCCTCTTACGAAATCACGGAATGAAATGGTGTGTACTATTCTTTACGTCCGGCATCACACGGAACAGCTTAGTATTCTGTAAATTATTCATTATCATCTGCATTATATGACAGCCTTTTCTCAAGTAACAGACTTACCAGATGCCACTGAATACCAATATTTTACATGGAGCTATTGAAGTGATTACTGAAAGTATTTATTTTCAAACTGCTACTTCTGCCAGATTCTGCAGGTTAAACATATCAGATGGCGGTTTGATGAAAGATCAGACCGCAAACATCATAGTAGGTCAATCTGAACCTACGTGAACAGGTTCAAGTTCAGTTTGTCCCAACACGTCGACGAGAAGGTGATGATTAAAAATTGTGCAGTGAGAAAACGAAAAAGAATTTAAGCAGACCCTTTGCTATGTGGAAGACTGTCAGATTTTGTTAATTACTCTTACATAATATGATCACACTCAGATCTTTCTTCACGCAAATAATATCACACAAACATCTCAAACAATACATAATTAATTAGCTTTTAATGATCTCACAGCTGGAACATAGGCCTCCTCTGCTCGATAGGGGGTAGGCTAATCTACCACGCAACCCCAGTGTAAAATGGTAAATGTCATATCACATGTGTTCGATTCTTTGGTCGGTTTCCTCGCGCTATTTTTCCTTCACCGTTTTGAGAGCAGTGGTGCTGAAATTAGTTACAAAAAACCGGCCAAGTGCGAGTCGGACTCGCGCACCGAGGGTTCCGTACAAACCTGTAGGTATTCTCGGTTTAAAAATATATATATTTTTTAATTTTTATATTTCAGTTGATTGAATGTAAGGTAAATTGCGGTTTACGATTTATGACGTTTTAAAAAAAAACTACTCACTCGATCTCGTTCAAACCAATTTTTGGTGGTAGTTTACATGGTAATGTACATCATATATTTTTTTTAGTTTTATCATTCTCTTATTTTAGAAGTTACGGGGGGGGGGGGGACACACATTTTACCACTTTGGAAGTGTCTCTCGCGCAAACTATTCAGTTTAGAAAAAAATGATATTAGAAACCTCATTACCATTTTTGAAGACCTATTCATAGATACCCCACACGTATGGGTTTGATGAAAAAAAACATTTTTGAGTTTCAGTTCTATGTATGGGGAACCCCAAAATTTATTGTTTTTTTTCTATTTTAGTGTGAAAATCTTAATGCGGTTCACAGAATACATCTATTTACCAAGTTTCAACAGCATAGCTCTTATAGTTTCGGAATAAAATGGCTGTGACATACGGACGGACAGACAGACAGACAGACAGACAGGCAGACATGACGAATCTATAAGGGTTCCGTTTTTTGCCATTTGGCAACGGAACCCTAAAAAAAGGATTTATGCAGACCTTTTGCTATGTGGAAAACGGTAAGATTTTGTTAATTATTATTACATAATATGATCACACTCAGATCTTTCTTTACGCAAATAATATCACACAAACATCTCAATCCAAACATAATTAGCTTCTAATGATCTCACAGCTGGAACATAAGCCTCCTCTGCTCGATAGGGGGTAGGCTAATCTACCACGCAACCCCAGTGTAAAATGGTAAATGTCATATCACATGTGTTCGATTCTTTGGTCGGTTTCCTCGCGCTATTTTTCCTTCACCGTTTTGAGAGTAGTGGTGCTGAAATTAGTTACAAAAAGTAAAGCGTCAACTTGAGTTCGATTCCACGACCAACAACTCGTAAATCGGGGAACATCTCATACACAAAAAATAAAACCTCTTAGGATCGAATTCTTCCACATTGACGGGAACCCCACTGTCCGCGTAGGCACAACTCCCTAAGGCCCTCTCAGTATTATCATTGTTCCCTCCAACGCGACTTCGGCGACATTTTCGCGAGCGACACAAAAAGTATTTACTATACTTTCTCGTCTTCGCAATATTTTCATAAGGATTTATGCTTTACATGTATTCTTTATGCTTAGTCCTTTTGGGTATCTGAATGTATAATTTTATTTATCGCGTATGTCCTTTAAGGCTGTGGTCAAACTGAGGCGAGCCCACGAGGGATACGGGACGACATTCGCTCGGGAGGTTTATGTCGACTTAGGCTGCATTCAAAATTTTGCTGAAATTGATTTAAGCATGCCTACATCCGATCCGAAATAGCGTGAGCGCGACAGCGATGTCTTATTAATTATCATAGATGACGTCATTTTATTTTTTGGATGGGAATTCATCAAATGACTTCTCTCGCTCTGGGCGGAGCGGGAGGGCGTGTCAGACTTTTACTGACTAAAATCCACCCGTGTTCCTTCAGTTGCCCATATGTCAGGGCCACGGTATCTCGTTTGAACAATCTCGCAACCCTGGCAGATAGATGACGTCTTGACGTGTGTGATAACGCCGACCGCCGATCATGCCCTAAACAGTTGGTCTGTTTTGTTTTGAGTCGCTTCATATCTTTAAACTAACTAGATATTATAGAAATCTGGGATTCACCTCAGTATGGCCTGGGCCATAATCCACCATGCGGGTCCAGTGCGGGTTGGTAGATGTCACATGTCTTCGAATTTTTGGTACTAGGACATGCTGGTTTCCTCACAATGTTTTCCTTCACCGTTTTGAAAGCAGTGGTGAAATAATTTACACAACGTAAAGCGCCTGCTTGGGTTCGAACTCACGACTCGTAAGTCGCGGCCGGTACCACTGGGCCACCACTGCTTATAGTTTATGATACCTAGATAAAACCTAAACAAAGGTTCAACCTCACTGCTTTCTTCTTACAATATCTAAAAGATTGTTTTAAAAAGAAGTCCAGTACTTCAAAAATACTTACAAAATAACTGCAAAATGATTTCCCAACAATAATAAAATAGCAACAGCCATTTATCTAGGAGCTAGCCACAAAGGCTCTCATACGAAGAACTAAGATTTTCCTGCTCCCACGGACAGTTGAGAGAAAAAGATAACCAGTGACAGGGTGTCCGGACTTCTAGTTTACTTTTCACTGAGCTTAGGACCGGGGTCGACGAGCGGGATTCTTTTGTTGTAATGTTAAAAGTTTCAGTGATATTTTTAAGGTGATGTTTTTAAGAAGTAGATTAAATAGACGACAAATAACTTGGTCGTCTCATACAGCCAGTATTTTTGGTGTAATACAGAAACGGCACCATTTTTTTTTGTTGGGTAATCATCAAATGACTTCGCGGGCTCTTGGCGGAGCGGGAGGGCACGTTAGGCGGCCCCTAGACCTACAATAACATTGTACAATACATTTTATTGTACAATAAGATTGAGAGGCGCTTTGAATCCAAACGATCAATTATATTGCACAATAATACGAACTGCGCAATGTTTTCGTGTTCAGTCGGAGAATAGTATTAATACAGTTTACAACACAAAACTACACCACTTTCTGCCGTAAAATTCATCACAATTCAGGATTTGGAAAAATATAACAAAAACCCAAGCGAAGCGTCTGATTTCCCGCCAGAAATTCCCGTGTACTCCTCGTTCAAGACAAAACACATACTAAAAAATATTGCGCAATACTGACCCTACACGATGCAATGGAAAAATATGGTGCAATAAAAATTAAACATGCTCAAACTTTCATTCAATCATTGCGCAATCTTCAATTTTAACCCTTTACGGTCAATAATATTGCACAATTCGTAATATTGCACAATTTAATTGATCGTTTAGGGGCCGCCTTAGACTTGTACTGACTAAAACCACCTGTGTTCCTTCAGTTGTTTGTGCCAGGGCCATGGTAAGTCTTTCTTCCCACGGCGCTAGCCCCCTTCAATTTCTACTGACATCTCTTTGGAGAGTGCGTGGAATACAACGCTCCATCGACCCGGAATTGGCCCTTACCGGGCGACGAGCTACATTCCTCGCCGTCCGCAAGCCGGTGCCTACGGGACCGGGACTCCGCTACAGAATCTCGACGCCCGGAGTGTCTTCTGCGGCAGCTAGACGCGCACAGATTGCTTTTCACTCACGCGCTTCACCTCTTCTTTTGCGAGCATTATTGCTTCGCAAAAGGAGATAACGGCTTCCTATGCACTCTCGCTCCATACCATGACCTGATCAGGGCCGGACGTGAGAAATCACCGCTGCCGATCGCCTCCGCGACGGCATGGCGGTGCTCCGCCCAGGCAGAGCAGGTCTCCACCGTGCCCTCCAGGTGATCTACACAACGGTGATACCCCGGCGTTTCCTCCCACCCTATAAGCAGCCGTGTTTGCTGAGGACCTCTGTAAGGTAGAAGGTTAGGACGTCGTGACGCCTCTCTCAGCTACTCAGCAAAGAGGGTATCGAAACGACCCCTAAAAATACTAACCCATATACATAAGTAGGTAGATATGTACAAAGGCAGAAAGGTTGATAACAGTTTTGTCTGACACTTTTGGTTAGACAGAACGAGTGAGTGTGTTTTTACAAAAGGGTATGGCGGACGCGTGTTACACATTCTTTTCTCCAGCTAGACAGTATGAAATAAGGGATAAAATTACTAAATGAAATTAATCCGATTTTTACGATGACTGATATCAGGAAAAAATAATGAAACAGCCTAACAAGCCATTTTTTTGTGTGCAAAATCAACAAATGACCTCTCGCTCTGGGTGGCTCAGGAGGGCGTGTCAGACTTTTAATGAATAAAAACCGTATATCTTCAGGTGCCTGTACCAGGCCCACGGTAACTCTTTCGAAAAAATTCGCGACCCTGACAGGCATTGGTTCTAGCGGACCCCTTCAATTCTCTGAACTTCTAGCCTTATAAGCCTAACTTTTAGTTATCTCAAACAACTGTTCAAAGTAGAAGTTTTAATTCTAACTATCTCCTCTTCAAATAAATCCTTACTCGGCCAATGAACACCTACCTTTACAAAATGGAAGTTTTCCCCAATTAATCGAAGTCGATCTCGTTCCGTCTGCAATTTGAGACCATTCATCCTTCTGTGCGCCACTCATTAGCTGCACCTTGATTTAAGACCGGAAGGAGGTTAGCAGAGTTCTTTGTTTCTGTCTTTAGATATCTATTTGAAGTTATTGGGGCTTAGGTAAATAGTTTTTTTTTACAAAATGGAGGGATTAACCATGTCATTTATTAGGGTGGATTTTACTTTTTTGCCTGTAGCTCGGAATTATTTCGCATAAATCAAAAACAAAATCAAATCGAAATCAAAAGTCATTTATTCAAAAAAGGTTGAGGATCAGGACTTTTCGAACGACAAATTACATCATAACAATATCCCCCGAAACGCACGCCCTTCACCTCTTCCTAGTGCTGTAACTAGTAAGAAGTGGCGCAACAAATATATACTATGGGACAATATCTAAAACAGTGATTAAGCTAACATAATTATAGGTAACAACTGTTTTTTCGTGATTGCAAGTTCGGTCATTTCAATCAGTTGCATAAACTTAATGAATGGATAATTTTTAAAGAACCTTTTGCCCGCGGCGTCCGCCACGCAGCAGCAGTGGCCCAGTGAGCAATGGTGGCCTAGTTGTAACAGCCGTGACTTACGAGTAGTAGGTCGCATGTTCGAACCTAAGCAGGCGCTTTACATTGTGTAAATTATTTACTCACCACTGCTCTCAAAACGGTGAAGAAAAACATCGTCAGGAAACCGGCATGTCTTAGAATCAAAAAATTCGAAGACATGTGACATCTACCAACCCGTACTGGGCCCGCGTGGTGGATTATGGCCCACTCCCTCTCACCGAGAGGAGGCCTGTGTCCCAGCAGTGGGAACATTATAGGCTGATGGTGGTATGATGGTCCCCCACGTGGATGTTGAAAATATATCATGGGAATCGAAATCCGGTCAGCCGTTACTGCGCTAATTCGGAGCTTACATTCAAACAAACAGACAAAAACTCTAAAAAAAGATCTTCGTCATCAGACTCGTTTCCATTCCTTGCACCATTACGTTTAACATAAAAATATATTAATTTCACAGTTCTGACTTTATTATTGATTTTGTATTGTTACTTCTTTTTACTCATGATTTGCTGCACTGTTCGACGCCACACGTCAGCGCTGGCTGTCGCTGAAAACCAGCGCTGGGGCTCTGTCTCGCATAACGTCGCAGTATTATGCTGAGCGATGGCCGGTTTGCGTAGATTTGACGCATATTTTTCCCAGCGTTTTTTTTATATTTTTGTTATGCTCAGTTTTTCTTTGCGTCATATTTACTGCAATAAACGTGTTTTCTTTCTTTCTTGCTGTTAATATAGGTAATCTTTGTATAGATGTATAAATATAGATAGCTGCGATACTCCCTTGAGTAAATATTTCTTGCTAGGATATCTTGAACCACTGGCAATCCTCGCATTTGTAACTGAACCGCAAAACCCAGTTCTAAATGGGTCACGTCAATAGTGTTACGTACATAACAGGCCTGTTGTATTTGACAGGCCTGTTGGTCTAGTGGTTAGTGACCCTGACTGCTATGCCGGAGGTCGTGGGTTCGATTCCCACCCAGGACAAATGTTTGTGTGATGAGCACGATCATTTGTTCTGTGTCTGGGTGTAATTTATTTATAATATGTATGTATTTAGAAATATATAAGTATGTTTATCAGTTGTCTAGTACCCATAACACAAGCTCTGCTTAGCTTGGGACTAGATGGCGTTGTGTGATAGTTGTGGAATATTATTATTATTATTCCCTTTATTCATTTAACAGACTTATAAATTATATTTTTAAATATTAGAATATAAAATAAAAACATTTAAAAATATAAAAAATAGTAGCCCACCGGTATCGGGAACAGGGTCCAAGCTACCGGCGGTCAGGGCTCCAGAGAGAGGAACCTCCTGACAATGCGAGCCGTGTCCAGAAGTACCGCTTTCTGAATCAAGCCCTTGACCCAACTGCTTAACGAGAGCCTCTTCAGGTGGTGGTCGAGGCTCTTGGCTATCAACCCATTGGCTGTGACGACTATTGGCACAATGATCGCTGAGTCCACATCCCACATGTCGACAACCTCGCGAGCCAAGTCAAGATACTTGATTTGTTTATCTTTCTCGGCTTTCACGAGGTTCTCGTCATGCGGAACCGTTATGTCAACAATCATTGTGCGCCTTTCTAGTCGATCCACCACCACGATATCAGGCTTGTTTGCAACAACAGTCCTGTCAGTGATGATGGATCGATCCCAGTACAGTGTGATATGGCCATTTTCAAGAACTGGGTCGGGCACATACCTGTAGTACGGCACTTCTGATTCCACAAGGCGGTATTTCAGAGCAAGTTGCTGGTGGATAATCCTGGCTACAAGATTGTGTCTGTGCAAGTACTCTTCGTTAGCTAGACGAGAACACCCAGAGATAATGTGTCTAATTGATTCCCCGGGACGGTGGCATGCCCGACAGATGTCCACCGTGCCGTCTTTAACAATATACCTCCGGTAATTCTTCGTCATCATAACTTCGTCCATAATTGCACAAACAAAACCTTCGGTTTCCCCAAAGAGATCACCGAAACGCAGCCAGGCTACGGACGCTAGAAAATCTACGTCGGGTCCGTGTAGGGCCCGGAAAAAGCGTCCGTGGAGCTCCTTACTTTGCCATACCTCCATGCGGTCATAAGTGTCAAGTACTACAGGCTTGCGCCAGTTCTCGTTAGCTAAGGAGAGCGGGGTGAGGCCCTTGTCCACCGCGACCACATCTCGATGCATCCCCACGTTGGCTTCCAGGAAATATTCCCTGAGACTGCATATCTCGCGATTGTGGAGAGTCTTAGCATTTAAAAAGCCTCGACCTCCACACTTTCGCGGGATATACAGCCTCATTACCGATGACCGTGGGTGATGCATTCGATATGCAGTCAGCAACGTACGGACCTTCCTATCCAGGGCGTCAAGTTCGGTTTGAGTCCATTTGAGTATGCCGAAAGAGTACATCAAAACCGGCATGACCCAACCGTTGAAGGCGCGCACCTTGTTTCCGCCTGATAGAAGACTATTAAATACTTTCTTCAGGCGGCCAAAGAAGCGCTCCTTCAACGATTGCTTCATGTCAGTAACATTGATTCCCAAAGCTTCCGACATACCCAAATACTTATAGGTTTCGGATGTGGAGAGGGCTCGAAAGTTTATGGAATCCGAGAGTTGGGTTCCCACGGATTCCACAATCTCCCCTCGCTTTACATGCATGACTGCACATTTGTCCACACCAAATTCCATCCTGATGGCGCTACTGAAGGTTTTAGTTACCTTCAGTAGTTCCATCAGTTGCAAATTGTTGTGGGCAAAGAGTTTAAGGTCATCCATGTAAAGGAGGTGAGATATAACCTGACCACCTCTCCTCAACCGATAGCCTATACCTGAATCCTCAAGCAGTGTGCTCAGAGGATTCAGGGCTAAGCAGAACCAAAGCGGACTCAAACTATCGCCCTGAAATATGCCTCGCTCAATCCTTATCGGCTCGCTATTGCTCTGGATATTTCGACATCCTGGATAGCGAAGGACCGTTCTCCATTGCCCCATACATGACATCAGGAAGGCGCGCAGAGTTGCATCTACTTTATACAACTCCAGCACCCTCATGAGCCATGTATGTGGCACCGAGTCATAGGCCTTCTTGTAATCTATCCAACATGTCGACAGATCCTTACGGGAATGACGAACCTGTTGGCTAATGGCCATATCAATGAGGAGCAGCTCCTTAGTACCGCGGGACCCGTTCCTACATCCATTTTGAGAGACAGACATGATGGTGTTAGTGTCTATATGATTGTAAATTTTAGCTCTCAAAATGGATGTAAGAACTTTATAGACCGTCGGTAAACACGTGATCGGTCTATAATTTTTGGGTTCCGCGGTACTACCTGATTTATGGAGCAGGTGGGTAACTCCTGTTGTAAGAAACTGGGGTAGCGAACCAGACTCCAAAGCAGTCTGGTACTGAGCGGCCAAGCGAGCGTGCGATCCTACAAACCATTTTATCCAGAAGTTGTGCAGCCCGTCCGGCCCTGGAGACTTCCAGTTGGGCAACGGACGGACTGCACGAGCTACATCTTGGGGGCAGATAGTAATAGCCCCCATTTCTGGTATAGGATCGCAGGCCCGCTCGACCTCTCTAGCCCAATCCCCTTCGGTGTGACTGACAGGCACCGACCAGATACTGCGCCAAAAAGAACACATGGCGTCATTATCCGGCAGATGCGTATCAGCCACACCTTGGATCGGTCGCTCCCAAGCCCTATAAACCCACCTTTCATCACTCTGGAAGGCGCGATTTTGAGTGTATCGGTTCACTCGCCGCTTATACCTACGAATACGGCTTGCCCATGCATAAACTTTCTGCTTCAGGAAGTCTATGCGCTCTGTGACACGGGACATAAAATCCTGAGGGCTGGTATCAGTCCCTGAGAACGCCCGTCTCACAAAGCGCATCACCCTAGGGCGAGTGTTGCCCTCCCTGAAACAGATTAGTTTGCCGATGAGCGCTCTGGCCCCACTAATACGACGCTCAATTCTGCACTGCCAAGCTGGTACGGCTGGTTTTGGTCGTGTAGCTCCAGAGTCACTAGCAAATTTGACGTGAGCTACACGACATGCCGCTACAGCCGCGCAGTACAGAATTGCATGAGTATCAGTGAGGTCTTCGCAGTCATCAAAATAGTTTGACAACTGCGAATCCAGAGCCGCCACCAGCGCCCTATTTTTGTTATGCATGGGCAAACGAGGTAACCGTGGTCTAAGTTCTGGTGGCATGGATCGATATTCTCGAATCGCACTCTCCAAAGTAATCCTCAATTCCTCATTGCACTGGGTACTTACGTTTGTAGCCCTGTCATCACTCCCCTCGTCAGCGTGACTTGTGACGTACTGTGGTGGGACCACAACAGTCTGCAACGGAGGTGCGATGACATGGCTAATCAGCATTTCATTTCGAAGGCGATCAAGTACAGTGTCATCCAACATATGATTACGCTGGATGACCCGCACCTGATCCGATAGTCGTTGGGTTGAAACGTTGACAGTTGGCTCAAGCACCTGAAAAAGAGAGAGCATCCGAACACGGTACGCGGTCAGATTTTTTCCCCCCTCTGTAGCCCCATAGTATGAGCGCATGACATTCTCATTGATGGATCTTGTCCATCTCATGCGCTGCACACTTCCGCCGGGAGCTGGGACCCTATCAGAGGCCGGTGGGCCTCGAAGTCCTAAGCCGTCCGGAGGCCGGCGTCCTCTCCGTCGACGAGTAGGTGGTGGCGTCGTGGGCGGAGAGAAGTACTCGTCGCTCGAGCTCGACGCAACTGCCGCGGCCGGTGTCGTCACAGTGCCCGCAGTAGGGCTGGGTACCGGCGGCGGCGAGGCGGAGCTGAGCGAGGAGTCCGGTGGTGGTAGGCGTGCATTCCGTGCTGCGGCTCTGGTCAACATTTCGTCATCGATTTTTCGGATTTTTCATTTTGTAGTTATTGTTTTTCGGAGATGACATCTGTCATGTCATCTCCTCTTCTGTAATTTTTGATATAATTTTTTCATGTTGCTGTTATGTAGTCTCTTTTTGATGATTTTCTGATATTTTGTAGGTTTAAGTTCACTGTGAAACTGTAAACTTATAATAAAATGGGTTCAAAATTATTTTTACTATTTAAATTGTACTGATTGAAATATGTGACGTCCTGTTGACACGGTGTTGCCAGTGCTTATTATTATTATTATTATAAAACGTTTAAATTCTAAAATTTTTAGTCCAACGCTAATAGCAAAATAATATTTGAGTTCTCATTACAGTTGTTAAAAAACACTTTTTTGACATCACGGAGTTTACTTATTTGAATACGTTTAAGCGTCAGCAATTTACGGCTAAGCAGACTTTAAGAAACGTTTACAAATAAACCCCAAGAAAGTTAGTCTATACAGACGTTAATATAATTGCTAGCGTTTTCCAGTCTCTAAAACAAACCTAAACTTGCAAAATAATAAAACAAATCGTAAAGTACCATTAAACCCGTTAAATACCGTTAAACCGTTTTTTTATAAACATAATTATTGAAATGCATGAATCTTTCTCACATAAGGTCACGCTTGCTTCTCATGGGGGTCGGCAAAACTATAGAACGCCACCTACTACGATTCTTACATACATAGTCCTTTTGCCTCGTTTACGTTCATATATCCTGTACTCTGTAATGTTGGAGCGTGTTCAGAACAAGTTCACGCGCCATTTGTACAGGAAATTATATGGGGTATATCCGTTTTACCCACTGATGTACCCCACTCTGTTTGTCCTGGGCATGGTTGGCTATAATCAGCTGCATGTCCGACGGGAGTTTACCCTGGTCGCCTACTTGGTGAAGGTGCTTCGTGGAGTGGAGAGCCACCCGGGAGTATTGCAGCGTTTGAGTCTGTGTGTGCCGGACCGCTACGTGTGGAGGCGGCGCAGCCCGCCACTGCTACTGGTACCTCTAGCCAGAACTAACCTGCTTAACAAGGCACCCCATACCAGAGCTATCCGTACCATCAACGACCTTCAAACTCAGATTGATGTGTTTACATGTTGTTTTAGTGAATTCGCAAGGGTACTACTATTTATATTGTGCTACAAGCAAAGTAATAATACTTAATTTTAACTTTTTTTTTACTACCTGTCTTTTTTGTTAGTAATAATGTAATGCTGTTTTTTGTATTTTTTAATTTTATAAAGTGCTTAGTTTTGTAACATAGTTTATTAGTTTAAATTCTTAGCTGTCGCATTAGGGTAAACCCTGTTATGATAGTTTAAGCAGTTATAAATAAATAAAATAAATATATAATAATAAAAATTTGGTCATACACGCACGCCGGTTGCGAGTACTACACACCTGGACTCTCTGAAGAACATCACCAATAAGGTCACTATATGTTCTCTTAAGACATCCCCTCCTGGCGTTACCATTCACATCTCCCTCGTATATTCCTTTTGTTTGCCGCCCTTTACTCATCCTTTCAACAAAACCATTTTTTTTTGTTGCCTTCAATTTGGAACATTTTTCAAATCTGACAATCAGTCTTGTACCTATATCGTATTACCCAGTAACTGGGTTCTTGAGGTCAGATAGGCAGTCACTCTATATAAAATACTGATACTCAGCTTCATCCGGTTAGTATTTTTTTTTTGTGGATGGGAAGTCATCAAATGACGTCTCCCGCTCTTAAGCGGACCAGGTGGGCGTGTCAGACTTTTAGTGACTAGAACCCACCCGTGTTCCTTCAGTTGCCCATATGCCAGGGCCACGGTGTCTCTTTCTAACAAATCCGGTTAGTCTGGTAGCTGACTTCAATATAGTTGGGAAAATACTAAGCAGATTGATTGAATTGCAACGTCGCTTTAAATCGGTACCGTTCAATACCTCTGTATCGTACATCTCTTGTAGCAGTCCCCTAGCAATGCATAATAAATTACTACCACATGAATGCAGCTTTGCCATTAGTCGCACAGAAACGGTACCCCACTTCAAATTTCCCCCAACTCCGATATTTCAAAGTTTACTTTAGCTAATTAATGGATATAAGAGAAAAATAAAATTAAATAAACAATAAATCGATACTAAAAGGAAAGTTAGAGTACACACTGAAAACTTTGGAGGCGGCCATTTTGTGGGTTAAGTTAAGAGAAATTTTTATTTACAAATAACAGACTTTATGATAAAATCTTAACAACTAAGAAATATGTATATGAGTGTTTGTTAAACTCTGGTAGGTAAAATGTTCAATAAATACTCAGTTATGAGTCACAAGTCGTAATTTCGGCTTATTGGTCGGTTTTCTCGAAATTCGTCGACTCGTTTTAAATAATTGTAGTGTAGTGTGGTGTGTTTCTAGTATTGTTGATTAGCGCACCAATAAACTAACTTACATACAGATTTTTTTTTAACCAATGCGCATTTTTTTTTTGGTGGTTCAGTATCAGTAATAGAATACATTTCAACTATTTTTTCCATGCCTTTTTTTTCTTTTTATCCGACCTAAAATCACTAAATTGAGGACACCCTACATATTTCGTAATATCATATCGACAAAAGGAATAGGTCAGTAACCCCACGCCAGCGTAGGTACTTCGAACTCCTTAGAATTTTGACCGATCGAACAGCTGGTAGGTACTTGTAGCTACGCTCGGTCGCGCAATTTAATGCGGCTTTCGGGATCCTCGATTGGTGCCTGCCTCCGCGGGCCACTTCTAAGTCATGTAACATTGCCCAACCCTACAATGGGCCAGTTTAGTGTACTACTGCCCTCTACCACAGCAAAAAAGCCTGAAGCCTAGAAGTGGGAATGTAATAAGCAATTTCAGTTCTGTCCTAAGTTACCATCTCTTGCTTCTAACTTAAGCCAAGCCCGACCAAGTAGGTCAAGTTGGCTGAAAAGGTTTAAGCGTAGATTTAGCCATCGCCAAGTCTAGGAAATGGAACTGGAGTGTTCACTGAAAGAATATTTCAGCTTTCAGTGCGGGAAAGGTCGAATTTGGTTTTGAAAGTGTCATGGCGACTTAGAGTTGTTGGTAGAAACATTTTAAGTACAGCTGGAGTTTGAAGTTTCGCTTAGCTCACAAGCGTTTGACGGTTATTTTTAGGTTCGAATAGGGTCAAAATGAATAAGATAGCGAAACTCCGCAAACCTGATGGGTATTACTATTCAAATATGATTAAATGAAATCTTTACCTAGTATAAATAGAACTCACTTCCCGCGTCTGTCATCGTCATCATTTCAGCCGTAAGACGTCCACTGCTGGACTCAGGCCTCCCCCAATTTGGAGGGCTTTGCCATAGTCGCCACGCTTGGCAGGCGGGTTGGCGATCGCAGTATAGTGGTAAAATGCATAGAGAACGCTGCTGCCCATTCTCTAATAAGTCCGTTAGTTGCTTTTTACGACAGCCACGGGAAGAAATGGGGTGGTGTTATTCTTTACGTCCGCGTCCCGCGTCTGTACTTAGATCTTTTAAAGTACGCAACTGATTTTAATGTGGTTTTCATCTATAAACAAAATGATTCAAGAGTTAGGTTTATGTATGTACAATTAATATGTGGGTGAAATTGCTGTTAAAAGCTAGTTTATGATAAACAAACTTCCAAAAAATGTTAAAAAATGAATTTAATTTCAGAGGTCTTTATTATTTTGCCTCCAACTTCTAAAATTAAATTTATTTTTGACATTGTGGTGTTTTGGTTGGATTTCACTTTTCTGGTGCACATAACTTCGTATACCTTCACTTAAATTAATTTTTCACTGTTATTTATCTACGTAGTAGGCAGGTAAATAACACAAAAAAAAAAACAATGTCCGTACCACACAGGGGTGCCTTTAGTCGCTCTAGTTTTAAGTTTTTGAGCCCTGGTTGGAAGCGTTAATTTATTAGGGTAACCATAGGGCAGCCCGGTTAAGTAGCCGACAGCCTCATGGGTTGACCTGCGAGATATCAGTCCAAAAAAACAACGATTACCCATAAATAATATTATGTCGTGTTTAGATATCAATACTAAAATACCAGTTTAACTCTATATCCTTCCCGGCCACCGTAGGCGCGAGCTTGCGGGTAGCGAGCAATGGGTAGCTCGCTCCGGTAAGGACCAGGCTCGGGTCGACGGCGAGTAGTGTTCCCAGCCCCGGATCTATGGGGGGGCAAGCCGGGGCCCATGCCCCGGGCGGCAAGTTCAGGGGGCGGCAAATTCAAGCTTGGCAGACGTATAGTCTTTGCGTTAATGATGAGTTGTAACGATATAACTCATCATAGCGCAACTTTACCATTGAGACGTCCAGTACTTTAAGCGCATAAATTATTTTTCGCGGGTCGCATAGGCATAAGTCAACAACCACGTCAATTACGCTCACCCCGCCCGCAGGATTTGCAAACCGTG
This sequence comes from Aporophyla lueneburgensis, assembly GCA_932294355.1. Taxonomy (NCBI): domain Eukaryota; kingdom Metazoa; phylum Arthropoda; class Insecta; order Lepidoptera; family Noctuidae; genus Aporophyla; species Aporophyla lueneburgensis. The sequence goes on from OW028759.1 coordinate 12,401,838, forward strand.
GCAACGCATGCATTCGCGGCGGCGTACATAAGTAGGGTAAACAGAGAAAGAGCAGCGCTCCCATCAGTCTCCTCAACGTTCTCTGCAAAATCGACGAGAGGATTCATAAGCGTCTCAAAGCCTATGCCGAAGCAAAGGGGCTTATCCCTAACGAGCAGTATCTATGGTTTCCGAACCCAACACACCCACCGCATCGTAGAGCACAAAAGCGCTGGCTTCCAGCGTAGTGCGATAACGGGCGCGTTGTTCTTCGACATAGCAAAGGCTTTTGACAAAGTCTGGCACAATGGCTTATTATACCAGCTTTATCAACACGGTGTGCCTGACCGTCTCGTGCTCATCCTACGAGACTTTTTATAGAACCGCACCTTCCGCAATCGCATCGAGGGTTCTCTCTCTTCCCCTCATCCCATTCATGCCGGAGTCCCCCAGGGCTCCGTGATATCTCCCCTTATCTTCACGCTTTTCACCAGCGATATTCCGAAAAGTAAAAGGCCCAGTCGGCTCTATTTGCCGACGACACAGCCATTTACTCCACCGGTCGCTGTTAGGACGCTATCGCTCATACTCTCCAAACCTCCGCAAACGTCTTAGGCGCTTGGTTCCGGAAATGGAGAATCGAGGTCAACCCCGACAAGAGCTAGGCGGTTCTCTTCTCGAAACTGCGCAAGCTGCTTCCCCCGCTCCCCAGTCCAATCACTTTGTACGGTTTTTTTTTTGGATAGGAAATCATCAAATGACTTCTCCCGCTCTGGGTGGAGCGGGAGTGCGTGTCAGACTTTTACTGACTAAACCCACCCGTGTTCCTTCAGTTGCCCATGTCCTAGGGTCACGGTGTCTCTTTTGAACAATCTCGCGACCCTGGCAGGCAACCGACCCCTTCAGTTCTGCTGACATCTCTTTGAGGCCCGCGTGGAAAACTACGCGCCGTCGACCCGAGCTTGGTGCTTACCGGGCGGCGAGCTACCCATTGCTCGCCGCCCGCAAGCTCGCGCCTACGGTGGCCGGGAGTCCGCTATCGACTCCCGACGCATCACTATGTACGGTAAGCCGGTCCCTTGGGCGAAGCAAGCCAAATACTTAGGTGTGATCCTCGACCACCACCTTACCTTCAGGGAGCACATATCGACAGCTCGTTTGCGCGTCGCATTCGCTCTTGGTAGACTCCACTTCATTCTAACCGCCCGTAGCAATTTGTCCCTTAGGTGCAAATTGCGTATCTACACCGTGGTGATACGCCCTATCATGACTTATGCGTGCGTCGTCGTCACGCACTTTAAGCCACACCACATGAGATACCGTGACCCTGGCACATGGGCAACTGAAGTAACACGGGTGGGTTTTAGTCAGTAAAAGTCTGACATGCCCTCCCGCTCCGCCCAGAGCGGGAGAAGTCATTTGATGATTTCCCATCCAAAAAAAAAAGCCACACCACATCCATAGGATGTAGACCCTCCAAAACCGTTTCCTTAGAAAGGTTATGGGAGCCCCCTTATATGTCCACCACCTAAATCTCAGAATGCCCACCATTCAGCAGTTTATGAAACGCCTTTGCAAAGCGTTTCTTTGACTCTACTGTGAAGCACCCCAATCCCTCCCTCCCGTATTAGTACGATTCGTCGACCGCGGCATACTCTAACCACTCCCCATGACGCTACAACCCTTCTCCAGGAGAGTATTAAACTAACTAGCACACTAAAGACACACCGCCGTCCTTTCGTCCTCACCGCCTCGACCCTTGCTCGAGCCAGCCCGCGCCGCTGAGCGTGTAGCTTTAAATTCGCCCCTAAATAATAATCATTCCGATCCAGCCCGTCCCTTGCTGCCCTCTACCAGCGATGCCTTAAGCCGAGGTCTGTACCCCACAGGGGGTGTCCTTAGCGAGTAGTCACTCTAGTTTTAAGTTTTTTAAGCCCTGACTGGAGGTCTTAATTTATTAAGGTAGCCACAGTGCAAGTCCGGTTAAGCAGCCGACAACCTCATAGGTTGAACTGCGAGATTTAATTTAAAAAAAAAAAACATAGCAGCGCTAGATAGGTCCTTGTGGCATTCTATCCGTGAGGCCTATGTCCATCATTAGGTATCTGATGGCTGAAATAATGATAGTGATAAAGATAAAAATATAAACGGGCGGGGGCGGTATTTTCAGTTTTTGCCCCGCCTCGAAAAAATTCAAGATCCGGGGCTGAGTGTTCCACGCGCGCCTCAAAGAGATGTCAGCAAAACTGAAGGGGTCTGCTAGGACCGATGCCTGCCGGGGTCGCGTGATTGTTCGAAAGAGATACCGTGACCCTGGCACATGGGCAACTGAAGGAACACGGGTGGATTTTAGTCAGTAAAAGTCTGACATGCCCTCCCGCTCCGCCCTAGAGCGGGAGACGTCAGTTGATGATTTCCGATCCAAAAAAAAACCCCTATATTCATGTCGAAATGTTGTATAGGTATATACTAGTTATAGTTGCGCGGAAAACTCTGCTTGCGCGATATAGGATTTTACGTGACGTCAGTATAATTCGTAGTTCGTATGTGGCGGTGTAGATATCGCCATATGTTATACGTGTTTCTGGTATTGCATTGTGGCAATGAACTCTGCCACTATGTGGTAACCATATGCTATACCATAATAAATTAAAACTTTGGCTTCACCACACCCAAAGCAACAACGAACTTATAAACATCCTATAAACAGTATAATCACCTTAAATGCAGCGCAACCCGTAAACGAATAGATATATATTCATTTAAAAGGCTAAACGAGCTAAGTTCGACTAAGAACTTCGTTAACAGGCTAATCTTAACGTAAACAAATATTCTGTTAGGTAATAACGGGCCCAGTTTATTATGGACCCTTTATTGTTTAATACAAAAGCTGATTTCGAATGGACCTCCCCTGATAAGCTGTGACTGTTATGTAAACTGTTTGGGAGTTTGTAACTACCGGGTTTCAGTACCTAGAATGTTTTAATTATTTGAAATAGGTAGTAAATCTTGGCTTTTATTTGTTTATAAGAATTGCTTGCTGCACTTACAGCCAACCACATAACATTTAACTAAAATACTTCATACAAACACTAAACATGGATTTGTTACTATACACAAATATGTCAACCTCCGACCTCTGAGCAATCAAGGCATTCAGCAGATTGATCTGCTGAGTTATGGGAGCATATCGAGCAGTATGGGTACGCACTGGCGGAGATGCGAACAGGCACCACGAAGCACAGGCACGCCACCGCCGCAGCCGGTCTGGAGCAAACAATGGACAGCGAGCTAGGCTAGTCGCGACATTGCTCTTGTTATTCAGTAATTAGTAATAGTGAAACAATAGTGCATTGGAAGTTTTAGTATGTCAAAGCCCCTTTTATTGTTTCTCATGGGTGGAAGAATTACACAAGATCGCGGATTCGCGGCGAAGAACTGGGTGAGACTTCCCAGTACTAGGAAAGCATGGCCCAAAAGGAAGGAGCTCTATATTCAGCAGTAAGTGAAACTAAGTTGCCAATGATGACGATAACGAGTTAACGTCCTCTTTTAGAGAGGATTCTTGCATTGCACAGACCCTGTGCGTTTTTCGGCTACGTAGGCCTAGTGCGGGTTGACAGATGTCAAATACAAAGACATGTGAATGTCTTCAAGTTTTTGGTTTTGGGACATACCAGTTTCCTCACGATTTTTTCCTTTGCCGTTTGGAGAGCAATGGTGATGATATTACGTACACAAAGTAAAGCACGGCACAGCTTGGATTCAAACCTATGACTTACGACTAGTAAGGCGGGGCCGATGCCACTGGGCCGCCATTGCTCCTACCCACCGTCTGGATATAAAAGTAACGTATCAGATTTAAATTAATATCTTATCTCCAAATTACTTAATCAAAATCAAAAGACAATTGATCAAAACATTTAATAAAATATTAACACTATTTAATTTCCTTCAGATAAAATCAAACAATCCCTCAATACTCCTCAACCTATTATTTTTAATCGATATTCGTTATCCGATACTAACGAAACACGATATTAATCAGATTAATCGATGATAAATTGTATCGATTTAAACCGATTACACGGTTACGAGTTTGACACCTAATAAACTGTTGGCACCTTAAAGATTGGGCGATAACTGAGGATATTGGGTTTTCCTTAATAACTTTACGCCTTTAGCTGATAAATAAAAAAGACTTAAAAAAATGTATAAAGGGATCGTGTGGGGCAGCCATTGTTTTTGTAAAAAAAAAACACCTAAGTTCGACGCGTACTGCAAGGGTTGTATCGAGGTGGCCTTAAGAATGCATGCCTGGAGGGATTTATTATTTGGGGGAGACATTTGCTCAGCAGTGGGACAGAGTAGGTTAATTTAAAAAAGTTCGACTTGGACTCGTTCTTGGCTTCGTCTAGGTAAAAAAAAAACAACGAAAATAAATACGTTTCTTGTATAGGGTGTATGTACGTTGCCAGACTAGGCCCACATAAGGTTTTAAATGCGCAGTGGAAGTGTGATAACCTTGGGCTCTAGAGACAAGAGTGGCTAGCGTACTGTCCGCCGTACGCGGAGCAGACAATACAAGTGAACAATTACAAATACAACAAAAGCACTTACCTCATGGTTGAAGGACACTGCTCTGGTGCCAACCTGGAGTTCTGTATGTAAGTGAGTGTATCTGTATTGTGTGGTGACGTTACGAGTATTCTTCAGGTTAGATTCCGCTTCCAATTAGGCTGGAGACGATCACAGCATGCGGTCTTCAAATCACTCGTCCCAACAGCGTCACACTTTGACTTTCAACTATTTATACGTGGTATTTCCAACAAATGAACCCGTGATATTACACCAAGATAGGGGTTATTCACTCAAACAACTGGGTCATGGTCCATTGTCCACCAAAAACGACCGGTTAAGAGATTGATTTCAACCAAAGCGTCGCGGAACTCCACAAGCGACCCACGCTTCTTTTAGCGGCAAATCGACAGAGAACTGTCAAGTGTCAACGTCAAATATTGACAAGTCAAATGTCACTTCGTTACACGCGCATTCCGTTAGGCGCACAGATAATAAACGGTACTGAACATCTACCCCCCCCGGACGGGCCTTCCCGTCCGCTAATCACTTGGCAATCCCGACAAGGTTGCGTTTTATCAGTCCACCTGACGCGCTGCTGGAGGATGTGCAAATACTCCAAGCTCCAACGCTTCCAAAACTCTGAGCGAGCTGCTGCACCAACTGAAACCGCGATAGCCAATTTTGGCTCACATCGACAAAAGGGTGCTCCGGCAGGGCGACAAGTGGCTGTCAAATCAAAAAATGGCCCGGGGTTAGGGCCTCCAAGTCGTTTGGGTCCGAAGACAGCGGGCACAATGGACGCGAGTTCTATACAGCTTCAATGCGGCAAAATACCGTAGCCAACTCCTTAAAGGTGAGAACGGTGTCTCCCAACAATCTGCGCCAGAGTCCCTGTGCCGCTTTCACCGCGGCCTCAAAAATACCCCCCAATGGGGGCAGGCTGGCGGGTCAAAACAATAACAAACAACAAAAACAACCAAACAACAACAACAATTTAACCAAATGGCCCTCCTTAGGCAACAAAAGGGGGTGACGGCCTCATAAGGAAGGCTAGAGTGCCTCAACCGTCAACAACAAACAACAAAAGACCCGTATCGACCAAAAGGGGTTCAACTTAATAACGGCTCCCGACAATATCCAAACTCTCGCTGCAGAATGGCCAACAGCGCATTGCAACCGGCATGCGAGTTCTTAATGTGACGATCAGTCACCAACAATTCAACAACAAAAAACAACAATTCAACAATTTGTCGAGGGAGCTTTATCGACTCAACAAAATCAGGGTCCTTTGTTCCAACAACGAGCACCTTGAGCCCGGGCAAAGGACCCGACATCAAGACTGGCGATCGAGGCCAATCATCCTCGGGGTGAGTCAGCCAGTCTGGACCCCACCATAGGGGGCAAGCAAATAAGCGGGTTGCCATGCACCCACGTGAGGCCACGGCGCCTGGGTTCAAATCTCCAGGCAAGTGCCTCCAAATCAAAGGCGTATCAAAATTTTGAATCTGGGACACTCGATACGCAACAAAGGCCTCCAAAGAGTGGACGGACGTCTTCAACCAACACAAAACAATTTGACTGTCCGTCCAGGCGTAAGAAAACCGAATGTCCACAGTTCCACCCAAAGTGTGAGCAACGTGGTTCAATAAACGCACAAGACGCGCCGCCCCTGACAATTCAACTTAGGGATGGTCAGAGCCGTCCGGAGGGGGGCCACCTTGCTCCAAGGCCAGTGACAAATTCACCTGGCCTGTTGCGCAGACGGTGCGCAGACAAACAACAGCTGCATATCCGTGCGAAGACGCATCACAAACAATGGTAGCAGTGTAGCTCCCAGGGGGGAGGATAGCGCGGGGTAACACGACCTCGTTGACTGAAGGGAGTGCGGATACAAATTGGAGCCAATCTTCCAACCGGGTGTCCCGAATTGGCTCGTCCCAGCCAAGTCCCGCAGTCCAAAGGCGCTCAAGAAAACAATTTTGCCCAAAACAAAACAAACAAACAACAAAACATTAGACAAAAGGCAACCCTGGGCTCCCATGTCCATAATGACACGGACCACAACAGAGTCCCCCGTGGGCCCCCAGACCTGACCGATGCCGTTGGCAACAAAACCGTGTCGATCTGAGGGGTACCTTAGCGGGGCAGGCGCCAATGTCCTAACAATGCCTGGGCGGCGACCGATCGCCGCACACCCAGGCTCCGCACCCAAGCTCAAGTCCCTCGCGACGAGGATGGAGGCCAAACTCCTCGTCCGCGCGGTGTCCCGAGCCACGCGCCATCGCTGGAAGGGCATATCCCACCGGATGCCCGAATGGCGGGGGGCGTGACTCCAACCGGGGACGTTCCGACAATGGAGGGGAGGGAAGGCGGTGCTGGTCTGGCCAGCGCTGCCCAGCAACAACTGCGTAATCACCTTTACGCGGGGAGACTAAATGGCGGTCGCGCGGCTCCCGATCAACTTGCGCGGGGGGTGGAGTGCGGCGCTCAAAATTGCGGGCCTCTCCCCGGTTCTGAACTGGCGAGGCAGAAGCCCGGTGACCAACTCCATGGTACCCCCCCGTGCGCGAACCTTCATCAGAGGCTGGTCTGCCAGCGTGGTTCGCGTTAGCGCACAATATGTCCAAATGGGACCCCCCACAAATTCTACAAGGGCGGGGGTTGGGGCAGTCCCGATGGAAGTGAGCCCCCAAACAAGAGAAGCACATGCGGCGTGCATTGGCAATTCGGCGGCGGGCACTCACGTGCAACTTCAAAAAGGCCGCGCAAGTTGCCATGCCATGCCCCGTGTCCCTACAAAACTCACAACCAGGACGACTCTGGGTGCCAGCAAAACGAGCGGCGGGGCGACCATCAACAGGCCCGCGAGCCCTAGTCCGTCCCTGGTCTCGTGGCCGGGAAGACGGCTGGCATGACTCAGTGGCAACGCCAGAGTTGTCCACAAACCGACACTCATCCTCCAAAAATTGGACGAGGTCATCAAATGGGGGGAGATGTGTGACACTATCCCCACCATACTTTTGCTCGAAACGAGCCCTCAAATCGGCAGGAAGCCGTTGCAGCACAACGTGCACCAAAAGGTAAGACCAATGGTCCACCGGCAAGTCCAATTGCTTTAAAGCGCCGGTCGCTGCCACCAACGGGTTCAACAGGTCAGTACGCAATGCTGACAAACTAGTAATGACCGGTAACCCCAAAATCAATTCAATATGAACGTCAGCCAAACAACGTTTATTTTGGTACCGCCGGGTGAGTAACTCCACAGCGGTAGGGTAGGCTGAGTCAGTCAAAGACAGATGCTGCACCAAGGCTCGGGCCTCACCTTCCAAGACAGACAACAAATAGGCCAACTTTTGGGCGGGTCTGAGGTCCGAGCGTGCATCAACCAAACTTTCAAACAGGTTTTGGAAACTTAACCAGTGGTCCAGACGACCGTCAAAATGTGGCAGTTCCAAAGTAGGCAGTCTACTCAATAGTCCGGGACCTGAAACAACCGAAGTCTCCGGTTTGTCCTGGACAGGTGTCCGGCTCTCCAATATTTCCCGAGCACGTTGACCAATGACATCCCCCAGGTCCAAGATCTGGTCGTAGTCAGCAAGGACCTTGTCACGTGCTGCCTGATCCAGCACTTCCAGAGCCACATCACAAATGTACTCGTTGAAGCGGGTAAGGAGAGCATCAACGTTGCCGAGTCTCACGTTCAACTGCTCGAACCGAGCCAGAGTGACCGCTTCAAGATCCGGGCGCTCAGCGGTTGCTGCAGCTGAAGCGAACCACCGTAGCTGTGTGGTCAATCCACTGATTGCCTCTCTCACCGCTTTGTATGCCATTGCACAAACAATACAATTCAATATACCAAACAAAATAATTAAGTAACAAAGTTCAAACAATCAATTTACAAAGTAACTACAACAATTGGTTTCAATCCAAACTGACTAATCAGCAACTCAAGAAGTAACAAAATATTGGTTTCTTTTCAATTCAACAATACACTTTTATTTTAATTCAAACCCAATATCCACGTTCAAAATTCTATTTCACAATTCAATTCAAATATTCAAATTCCAATCCAATTCCAAATGTTAAGTTCACAAACCACTTTGTTAATGGTACAACAATAATAATCCTTTATTCCAACTCAAAACAATGGTAATACTAAAAAATGCCAATAATTTTTCAAATATTAATTTTCACAAATAACCATATCAATGGTACAAACTCAATATTAACAACAACAAGAGGTTATAGCATAGCTCAATCTAACCAACTCTGAAGCATATATGCAAACCTGGTTGACCCCCGGCAATATGAGTTACTCGACTCAATAAATTCCAAATTATTTCAAACAAACAATTAATTACCGATAACAAATATTTACAGCGAATTACTACTTCCCTTATAGAGACTGCCAAGTAATTAGCCTACTGTAAAATTACCAAATTGGTGGTTTTGTAGGTTAAAACCACGCCTCTGCATACCAAAATGTACGTTGCCAGACTAGGCCCACATAAGGTTTTAAATGCGCAGTGGAAGTGTGATAACCTTGGGCTCTAGAGACAAGAGTGGCTAGCGTACTGTCCGCCGTACGCGGAGCAGACAATACAAGTGAACAATTACAAATACAACAAAAGCACTTACCTCATGGTTGAAGGACACTGCTCTGGTGCCAACCTGGAGTTCTGTATGTAAGTGAGTGTATCTGTATTGTGTGGTGACGTTACGAGTATTCTTCAGGTTAGATTCCGCTTCCAATTAGGCTGGAGACGATCACAGCATGCGGTCTTCAAATCACTCGTCCCAACAGCGTCACACTTTGACTTTCAACTATTTATACGTGGTATTTCCAACAAATGAACCCGTGATATTACACCAAGATAGGGGTTATTCACTCAAACAACTGGGTCATGGTCCATTGTCCACCAAAAACGACCGGTTAAGAGATTGATTTCAACCAAAGCGTCGCGGAACTCCACAAGCGACCCACGCTTCTTTTAGCGGCAAATCGACAGAGAACTGTCAAGTGTCAACGTCAAATATTGACAAGTCAAATGTCACTTCGTTACACGCGCATTCCGTTAGGCGCACAGATAATAAACGGTACTGAACAGTGTAATTAAATGGGTTCCTGCTGTAATTTCCAACTTTATTTCATTTTATTTTACTGTCGGAAGGAATACGTGGGATGCGGGAAGCACAGAACACATTGAAGTGGCAGTGCTTGGGAAATGCCTATGTCCAGAAGTGGACGTCTTCTGGCTGAAATGATGATAATGAATTTAATTGTCTGCTATAGCGGCCATAGCAGTTCAAAGTTAAAAATAAGAAGTATCTACCTATTACGGTTCAAAAGATAGCCTTGTGACTGACGAACGGCCAGCAGCGGGGTGAGCACGGCCTCTGTCTGGCTTGAGTCATGCATTTTATCACGGTTTTTGTTCCCAAAATGTGATAAAATGTGTGACTCAAGTCTAACACAGTTAGCCGTGGTTGCCCCGCAGAGCTTTAGTAATAGAGCCACGGCGAGTGGCGTCACCCTTTGAGCACCGAACCCTAAATAAATCGGCCAAGTGCAAGTCGGACTCGCATACGAAGGGATCCGTACCATTATCAGCAAAAAAATCACGTCTGTTGTATGGGAGCTGCCTTTAAATATTAGTTTTATTTTAATTTAATTATTTATTTTTAAAGTGAAACCAAACTAAATATTCTGTGAATAATTCAAGCGTCTAACTATTGCCGTTATCATTATCAAGCAAAAACGAGTAAAAAATTACGTTTGTTGTATGGGAGCTCCTTTAAATATTTATTCTGTTTTTTAATATTTGTTGTTATAGCAACAGAAATACATCAAACAGAAAAGATACAGCCTGGTGACAGAAGGATAGACGTACGGACAGTCACCGGAGTCTTAGTAATAGGGTCCCGTTTTACCCTTTGGGCACCGAACCCTAAAAAAAAACAATTACACTTCTGCGGTTAAAAGTGAACACTGCTTTAAATTGTAACTTAAAACCATTGCTGTCACGATTAAGTTTACAGTAGTAGGGCGCAAAACTAAATATATGAGGCACTTATGGTTTCTTTTAGGTCTTGAGAAACTATTGAGGAAAATGTTGGTGCTACAGCAGCAGATGGGCAATGGATAAGGAAGTTAATGGCTGATCTGGGTAATTCCGAGAAAGCTGCTCTTTTATCGTTTCGAGGATGAACCGATGGTCTAAATGTGATTGGGCTGGTCTAGATACATAATGCTATAAGACGACCGACAAGACGTATTGTGGTGCTATCTTGAAGAAACCTTAGTACAACCGTAGAAGGGGTCAGCTCGAGCAAGTGACATAAAACCTAAATTTTTACCAAAGGGGAGCGCCAGCGGCAACTCGCGAATTTTTATTTTTTTAAGTTTTTTGCAATTTGCCGTTCATTGTCAGGCTGTATGTTGAAAAAATTATATTTCACAATCGTAAAAAATATGGGTCTATCGAAATATAAACATTAATACAACCGACAATTTCTTGCAAAAGTCATTTTTGTAAGAAATTTTGAATTTCGCTGGCTGGCATTTCTTAGCGCATATTTCTTTTTTTAACTAGCTTTGCTGTCCTAATCTTGGGCAACGGCGTCCCTGCACTCCTTCTATCCTTCATTAATTATTTTTTTAGTTTTATGAATTTCGGTGGCAATACTTTAACAATGTGTTGGGTATCGATAGCATAACCTGTTTTTTTTTTTTGTTTTACCATCCAACTTTGTTTGGAAACTTTGAATGATACTGTGATAAGTACATTGAGGCAACTAAAGCTTTCGTTTTTGGAAATGCCCATGAAAAATTCCAAAAACAGTTGATCAATTAACTTTCACCACGGAATGATATATTTTTTTGTATGTTTATTTTTTATTCTATTATTTTTCAGTATCGATATCGAACATTAGGATTGATGGGTAAGTAATTTGACCCTGTGTACGACTTAAAATATATAACAATTATATTAATCACGATTTCTTTCCTGTTATTTCAAAAAATAAAAATATTTTCAATACTTACGATTGTAAGAAATAAATACCATTTAAATAATAATTAAATAAACAGAACTCACAAATAAACTCCATTTCGAATAAATAACCGCCCTCACAAAATAACTCGGATAGCCGCTGTTAAATTCCTACAATAAAGGATTTAAAATATTCACGTTATTTAGCACAAAATATCACGAACGAAATCAATTGAATTGATATTTTATTATACGTTGACATTTTCTTAGTTAAATAATTGGTATTTTGATAGGGTTGGGCCAACTTAATGGTAATATTTCTAAGAATGCAAATACTTGGGCTTGTGGTTAATTCATAACCACCAATCGGTCATGTTAAGCTACGCTTGCCGCGGTTGGTCTGTAGATGGGTGACCATCTTTACCGTGCCTCGGAAAGCACGTTAAGCCGTTGGTCTCGGCTGTCATTTTTGGACCTTTGACAGTCGTTACGGGTCGTCACAAGCCCAAAAGTCTGACAACCAGTCTTATCAAGGGGTATCGTATTACGCTGTAACTGGGTTGTGGAGGTCAGATAGGCAGTCACTCCATATAAAATACTGTTATTCACCTGCATCCAGGTAGACTGGGAGCCGAGCCCAACATAGTTGGGAAAAGGCTAGGAAAATGATGATGATGATTTCAAAGAAAGTAAATAAAATAAATACAATTAAAAGTTTTTATTTGTATACAATATTACCATAATTTAAATCTAACTTTAAATCCAAAGAAAAATAAATAATTATAAAGCATCAAAACATTCGTCTGCATCGTTGTCAACAGGAAACGTGCCCAAAAGGCTGGCAAAATTGCCACGTTGTATGGCAATGCTGAGTCTTTGCCCAATAAATAGGGCAGCCCTCTGGTTAGGTTACGTGAGCGCCCAGACGCAGGCAAGTAGCAAGCCGTGTCGTGTGTCGACACTCTTGCGCCATCCCATCTTCTTAGCGCAACGGGTTGTAAATATAATAATCATATATCAGGACAACCAATACACCGTTATCTGATCCCAAAATAGGCAGAGCCTGTACTATGGTAACCAGACAACTGATTAACATACTTATATATTTCTAAATACATAGGTATGTACATATTATAGATAAATTAATACCTAGTTAGTAGATAGTTTAATGATACTTAACGAGAACTATTATTATTATTAAAAACTGTGTATATGTAATAATTTCTATAACCGTCTATTGTAAAAAGATTGATCGCAGTCTATAGTTTTTATAGGACAGGTTGGGTGTGTAGGTACACCTCTGCCTTACAATTTGAAAAACATATGCGTGATGTTACGTGTTTCTAAGACAGGAGAGTTGCAGCATAGCATAATCAGCCTATAAAATTCCCACTGCTGGGACACAGGCCTCCTCTCGGTGAGAAGGAGGGGCCTGGAATACATTATGCGAGCCCATTGCGGATTGAGAGATGTCACATATCTTCTAATTGTTAATTCTAGGACATGCCGGTTTCCTCACGATGTTTTCTTTCACCGTTTCGAGAGCAGTGGTGATGAAATTAATTAGACAAAGTGAAGTGCCTGCCTGGGCTTAAACCGTCTCGTGAGTTGGGCCCATTACCACTGGGCCACCTCTGCTCCACAGAAGGAGCTTAGTGTTGCCAATATCATGACCACTATACCAACAAACCGATACCACTTTGAAATACCATAATAATCAATTCCAGAGATAAACATCAATATTCAGTTACAATAGCAGACAAAACCAAAAGCAGTTATTTTTAATCTTTTGTTATCTTACATACATAAACACACGACCTTTATTCATCCTCTTAACATAATCAATCAATTTAAGCCTACTCTTTTAAATTTTTGTCACTACATGTTCTTTTAAACCGCAACGTGGTCTTATTACATCATTCCTCAGCCTATCATTCACAGTCGCACCACACATGCTTCGCAAGGAACGCATTTCCACAGCATTTGTTCTACTTTCATGGTTCTTTTGCCACATCCAACATCACTTCTATACATAAGCGTAGGCACCAGCACACCATTGTGAACAGCCAGTCGAGCTTTATCGGACATAAACTGTAACACATAAAACACCATTTACTTTATTTCCCGCATTCACTCTTCTTTCCACATCTTTATCAATCATTCCATCCCTTTTAAACAAACTCCCCAAATATACACGATGTCATGTTTCATGTTATCTTAAGGGATCGATTAAAGTTCTCATTTAAGTTAATAGTAACATTATCAACAGTATCGATAGTATGGACATTCCTATTTGTTTGTAAACTCTACGCTTACAGATAAGTATCATTTACTTAATTGTATTTAAGACCACCTGAGTCTTAAATGTTTATTGTTAAATTTGCCCTACTTTGTTTATTATTTAAATGTTATTGTTGAATTGTATAAAGTGGACTATTCGGGTTTATTTTAATTATTTTATGAGTAGTGAATGAATGAATTCATTTAAAATAAATTACTAGAATAATTTTGAATTTGTAATTTGGTATTGAGTTTGGTGTAGGTAATAGTATTGTAGAGATAACATAGCCCATTTTCTAGATATTTTAATATTATGGACTAGTACTCTTATTCCTTTACACTCTTTTAATCAGAATCGGAATATGAAGGATATTAGAAAAAAATTGTCTGCTCAACAACGTACATTTTAAGAGTTTTGGACTATACATATTCATATTTTCTCTTCTTCTTCTTATACATAATTTTCTACATTTCTTTTTCATTTTTCCTTTCGCAGGTGTGCTGGATGAAAGGTCTTAAGAAATAAGCAGTACCTTTGTTATCAATTGTATGATTATGCCGTATCACTCTGTAGTTGACTGTGCATATAAATAATAAAATAAAATAAATAAATACTAAAATAACCGTATAGGGGAAAGCCGCTTCTATTGTAACGGTGTTACACATTGTGAGGATCGTCTAGAGGACACGGTGGAGCATACGGTGGAAGTGTGCCCTGCCTGGGCGAAGCATCGCCGTGTCCTCGTGGAGGCGATCGGCGGCGGCGACCTCTCGCGTCCGGCCCTGGTGCGAGCCATGGTATGGGGCGAGAGGGCATGGGAAGCCGTCACCTCCTTCTGCGAAGCAGTAATACTAGCAAAAGAGGAGGCGGGGCGCGTAAGGGAGTAGCAGTCTCTGCGCCCTCACGTCCCTAGCCGCCGCAGGAGGAGACGCCCCGGGCGTCGGGAGTCGATAGCGGACTTCCGGCCACCGTAGGCGCGAGCTTGCGGGTGGCGAGCAATGGGTAGCTTGCCACCCGGTAAGGACCAGGCTCGGATCGACGGCACGTAGTTTTCCACGCGCGCCTCAATAAGATGTCCGCAAAACTGAAGGGGTCTGCTAGGACCGATGCCTGCCGGGGTCGCGACATTGTTCGAAAGAGGTACCGTGACCCTGACACATGGGCAACTGAAGGAACACGGGTGGGTTTTAGTCAGTAAAAGTCTGACACGCCCTCAACTCCGCCCAGAGCGGGAGAAGTCATTTGATGATTTCCCATCCAAAAAAAAAGGGTGTTACACAATTACCCCGTGGCCTGTTCCACAGATATCATACTTTCGAAAACTCTGAAACAACTATCGTATATTCCGTTGGTCTTTCAATATTTAAAGGTCAGTCAATTTGTTTGTCATTATACAGAGCCTAAGCAGTGTTCACATTTTTTATATCGAGATTCTTATAGAGTAGATAATCATAAAGGGACTTACTAGAGAATGGGCAGCAGCGTTTTTATGCATTTATCAGCATAATTGTGATCGCCAACCCGCCTGCCAATCGTGGCGATTACGGTAAAAGGCCCTCCCAAATATAAGATAAAATCATTGCATAAAATGTCTCAGGCAAAAACTTAAATTAACAACTTGAGATGCCATATAGACATATTATAAGATACGTGAAACAAAAACTTTGATCCACTTTCCATGAAAATTACTTGGACGGAGGAGTATGGAAGGCACAGTTAAAGTTTATTTGGAGAAGGAGTCCAGAAAGCTAGTGTTTTATAATTTAGTAAATCCTGGTCGAATTTTGATCACAGGATGACCACTAGTAATCTTAATTACTAAGGTAGAATTTAAATTGGACTAAAATTTGGCAACGACATGCCAAAAGATATCATCATCGTCATCTGCGAAGTCTTTTTCCAACTACATTGGAGTCGGCAGTACATAGTAAATACCAGTATTTAACATGGAGCCACTGCCTTTCTGACCTCCATAACCCAGTTACCCCGTGTGGTGCCGGACATACAGAATAGCATCACCCCATTTCTTCCCGTGGGTGTCGTAAAAGGCGACTAAGGGATTTACTAGAGAATGGGCACCAGCGTTCTCTATGCATTTAACCACAATACTGCGATCGCCAACCCACTTGCCAAGAGGGGCGATTATGGCAAAGCCCCCCAAATAGGGGGAGGCCTAAGTCCAGCAGTGAACTTCTTGCGGCTGAGATGATGATGAACCAAGTTACTGGATAACACGACACGACAAGACAAGACTGGTTATCTGCGTTTTGGGCTTCTGAGTACCTCTAATGACTGTCAGCCGGAAGCTTTTCAGGGTACGGAGGGATCTTGGTATGTAAAGATTGTCATCGTTCCACGGAAAAACCGTTGCAAATGTAGTTAAACCTGTGACCTTAACCCGCTGTTACTACTTAGCTAACATGGCTTGTAAGGCTGTGTTTATTTTTTTCTCACCTCCACAAACAAGAGAAAATACAGTCCCCAAAAACCAGTCCCTTTGACGGTGGTTTTATTCTCTGAAAAAACTCACAAAAGTGATTTTTTTTATTTTTAGGTGATAAATCATCAAATGACGTCTCCCGCTCTAGGCTGAGCGGAAGGGCGTGTCAGACTTTTACTAACAAAATTCCACCCGTGTTCCAGTTGCAGTTGCCTGTGCCAGGGCTACGGTAACTCTTTCGAACAAATCCGCAACCCTGCCAGTCCGCACTGCAAAAACTCACAAAAGTCCAACATTCCTATATAAATCACGTCCTCTCACCTCTTCATACAATAGTACGGCATTCGACCGCACTCAGTTTTATCGTTCGATAGATTTTCCGAGCGATTTCAGCAAACAAACGTCTGGCGATTTATCGAATAATGTGGGGGAGAGCGTAAGAGTTATCGCTCATTTACTCGTATCGAAACGATATGGGGCACAAGCTCGATTGCGCATTATGGAGGCTTAAATTTATTCATAATTCTTTTGTGGCTGAGGTTTAAAAATTTATGGATGTCCAATAACTGGAGTATTTTTTGTAAGGCAAGCTGAAAGGAGGATTCGTTCCGTTCAAACGGACAAGAGGACGCGCGGGCTTGTGAAAAATGAAAAGAGTGGAGGCCTTTGCCCAAGGGTGGGACTGGAGAAAAAAAGGCAAGCTGAAAGTAGGGCGAATAGATCACGGAAAGTAGGAACAGCTGTTTATATTAATTTGTAAGGTTGGGTGCTTTTTCTTTGTGGGTAATAAATCATCAAATGACGTCTCCCGCTCTGGGCGGAGCGGAAGGGCGTGTCAGACTTTAATGACTAAAACCCACCCGTGTTCCTTCAGTTGCCGATATGACAGGTCCACGGTATGTTCACAAGTAAAATATTTATTACTAAACACAGACACCGATTTATTCGTAAACATCACGAAATCTTATAATTTGCTCACACTGTGCACATTTCTATTCAAATTCCACCAACGTTCACCTTATTTTATATTCAGTACATAAGCAAAAGCGCATTAGGTACGAAACAAGAGATGTAAGATAAGTCAACATTTGAGGATGGTTCAAATCATAACGTAGAGATATGAAGACATTGACAAACATGGCGCCTCTGGAGATGTGTGGTACAAGGCAGGAGAGGAAGCGAGGTTTTTGAGGTAAGAGGTAGCGTTTTACCAGGGTTTTATTTACAGGCACAAGAAGCAAAGAGATATTGTTAGTAAAAGAGTAGCATTTGACTAAAAAAGGGCTCTCTTGCACCTCTCATCACTAAATGCAACTTAAGGAACTTTCAAAATATCAGTCTCTCTCTGTCTTCTTTATACAAATAGCAGAAACAGAATGATGATTTGTGATGCAGTTTCTGTGTGACAATAATTTGACATAGTAATCATTTGGTGCCCCCATGGTAACGGCAACAATTAACAATTCGTAGGTTTTAGGTTCAACCCCAGACAGTCGATTTACTTTGTGTAAATTATTTAATCACTAATGCTCTCAAAATGGTGAAAGAAAACATCGTGAGGAAATCGACATGTTCTAGAACCAACAATTCAAAGAAATGTGACGTCTACCAACACACTGGGTCCGCGTAGTTGATTACGGCCCCATCCCTCTCACTATGAGGATACCGGTTTCCTAGCAGTAGAAACATTATAGATCGATTATTATGAACATTTGAAGTTTTTACAATGGTCAGTAGCAGAAACCCTAGAGCTCAAAATATCTACCACAAAAAAAAGTCTTTTGGGTCCTCTCAAACAAACTGAGAATATCAAAATGATGTTTGTGTTTGCTAAACTCAAAATAGCTCTTACCGAAAATATCCTCTAACCGCCGTTACCTCGCAAACAGGATCCTTTGCCACTTGAATGTCTTTGATAGGGCGACAATATTGGGCACGCCACAATTGCGGCGGTAAGTCCCCTCTTTGAGGAGTGGATAGAGAGGCGTCATGGCATCCTCACCTTCCGCTTGACGCCGGTTCAGGATAAAGCGGGAGGATACGCCCGGGTGTTTCCATTGTGAGGATCGTCTAGAGGACACGGTGGAGCATACGGTGGAAGTGTGTCCTGCCTGGGCGGAGCACCGCCGTGTCCTCGTGGAGGCGATCGGCGGCGGCAACCTCTCGCGTCGCGTTGGTGCGAGCCATGGTACGGAGTGAGAGGGCATGGGAAGCCGTCACCTCCTTTTGCGAAGCAGTAATGCTCGCGAAGGAGGAGGTGGGGTGCGTGAGGGAGTGGCGGTCTCTACGCCCTCACTTTCCTAGCCGCCGCAGGAGGAGACGTCCCGGGCGTCGATTGCGGGCTCCCGGCCACCGTAGGCGCAAGCTTGCGGGCGGCGGGCAATAGGTAGCTCTCCGCCCGGTAAGGATCAAGCTCAGGTCGACGGCGCGTAGTGTTCCACGCGCGCCTCAAAGAGATGTCAGCAAAACTGAAGGGGTCTGCTAGGACCGATGCCTGCTAGGGTCGCGAGATTGTTCGAAAGAGGTACCGTGACCCTGGCACATGGGAAACTGAAGGAACACGGGTGGGTTTTAGTCAGTAAACGTCTGACATGCCCTCCCGCTCCACCCAGAGCGGGAGAGGTCATTTGATGATTTCCCACCCAAAAAAAAAAGTGCGACAATATTTGTAAACATTTGTTGAAATTGTATTGAATTCAAAATGGCATCGTTACTTCTAATTTTGCCCAGTTGCCAAAAGATACTCGATATAATTATATTTTTCTATCACAATATTTCAAACTTTACAACCCTAATTACGTAACACACAATGAATGTTTAGGATGTTGCTTCATATATTCGAAAAATGTGGCACAAAGGAAATAACGCAATAAATGTTGTTGAACTATCAAAATCAAAGCCATTCCGACCGTTAGTGTGTTACGCTTACCCCGCGACTAATAAAGCAGTGTAGGTATAGAACTTTTTGCATGTTTGTTAATGATACATTGTGTTGATCTTTGTCTTATCCTTCCATATCCTTAGTCGCAATTTGTGTTTGTACGCTTAGATCTTCAAAACTACGTAACGGATGTATATGCGTTTTTATTAACAGACAGAGTGATTCAAGAGGAATGATTATATGTACACGGCCTGGCAAAAGCTACTTTCACAATAAGACAAGATCATCATGCTTCATGGATATCTAGCAAGTTCTCATAATAATAGCGACCTAATCTTGGATCAGGTCAATAATCTAACTGTATAATTAGTGACAGATTGCCCGACCCACAGCCATCGGCCATCTAATCTGTTTCCTAACTACAAACCGTTTCCCTTAATTGACTTATAGTGTTAATCCACAATATATTAGAGATATTGATGCGGTCTGGATTAGGCACTGTTTTGGCCCACGTTGAAGTGGTTATGCATTGTTATAATTGGACAGCACTTGGGAATATCATCATCATCCTCATTTCAGCCGAAAGACGTCCACTGCTGGACAAAGGCCTCTCGCAAGCACCACCACTTCAACCGATTCTGTGCTTCTTGCATCCAGAAAATTTCTGCGGCCTTCACTAGGTCATCGGTCCATTTTGTGGGAAGCCTTCCAACGTTATATGTACGTCTTCCAATACGCGGTCGCCACTTCAGTACCCTCCAGCCCCTTCGGTCATCTGTTCTGCGAGCAATGTGCCCTACTCACTGCCACTAAAGTTTGGCAATTCTTCAGGCTATATTAGTTTGGTTCTCCTACGGATCTCTTCATTTCTGATTCTATCGCGTAGGGAAAACTCCAACCATAGCCCTGTCCATTGCCCTTTGGATAGAGAATATGCATGAAGTTTTTTTTTCTTTTAATCAATGGAGCAAGTTAAATTAAACCCAGGAAATGTATTTTCTATGGTTTGTTGCTCAAAAATGTTATTAAAATTTTAGAAAGTTCTACTACACTTCAAGCGCTCGTCATTGTCGCTACCATATTGATACGTCACTTACTACAATTCTGCTTAGCTTATATCTCTGTTTTAGCCCCTAACCATGTTAATTAAATATTTTTCTGTGCTTTATTCAAGCAGGAGTTGCACTTCCAAACTTACTCTGTTGAGAATTCAAGCAGTTTGCTAAGAAAATATATTTTTTCACATGGCATTTGAGATCAGATCCGGCATTTTTTAAGAAATTGTCAAATAAGTAATGAATTAAAAAATATAGCCATTTTTTTCTTGAGTCTTTTGATATGTTTTTTTTTAAATTTAATAAAAGAGTTTTAATTGACATCCATATTCCCTATTATTTCACATGTCAAACCAAAAAAAAAAAACGTGTTATGCATGGTGAATTTTTCAGTTTCAATTTTCAACAATTCTTAGATGAGCAAATCCGAAAGTATATAAAATAGCAAGAAGTAGTCAAAGGAAACTTGAATTTTTATGAGAATTAAAATGGAATATAAGTATTTTTGAGAAATAAAAAAATTGCCTGGAATCGAAACCGTTGATTTAGAAAGAAAAAAACACAAACTTTACATGGCACCATGAGACAATGTCGCTAATATTAAATCAGTTCGTTGGTTTTTGCAAATGATTTAAAGTTTTTAATTTTCGTATATTACCCGTCACTTATAAAAACATGATTCATCTCGTTTTATTTAAATAAAGCGCTTGTACACCCATTTTTAGGGTTCCGTTGCCAAATGGCAAAAAACGGAACCCTTATAGATTCGTCATGTCTATCTGTCCGTCTGTCTGTCTGTCTGTCCGTCCGTATGTCACAGCCACTTTTCTTCGAAACTATAAGAGCTATGCTGTTGAAACTTGGTAAGTAGATGTATTCTGTGAACCGCATCAAGATTTTTACACTAAAATAGAAAAAAAAAATTGGGGTTCCCCATACTTAGAACTGAAACTCAAAAATTTTATTTTCATCAAACCCATACGTGTGGGGTATCTATGAATAGGTCTTCAAAAATGGTATTGAGGTTTCTAATATATTTTTTTCTAAACTGAACAGTTTGCGCGAGAGACGCTTCCAAAGTGGTAAAATGAGTCCCCCCCCCCCCGTAACTTCTAAAATAAGAGAATGATAAAACTCAAAAAAATATATGATGTACATAACCATGTAAACTTCCACCGAAAATTAGTTTGAACGAGATCCAGTAAGTAGTTTTTTTTAATACGTCATAAATCGTAAACCGCAATTTACCTTCATTCAATCAACTCAAATATAAAAATAAAAAAAAACATTTAATTTCATAAGCATAAACCTTATACATAAACCGAGGATACCTACAGGTTTGTACGGAACCCTCGGTGCGCGAGTCCGACTCGCACTTGGCCGGTTTTTTACTTATTTTTTCTAGACCAAACTAACAAATTATTTTATCGCGCCTAACAATTAAAATTTGACAGCCAACCTACACAATGTACCCAAAAACGCCGAAACCCATATACTAATACATAACCCTACAATTTCTACTGAAAATATGACTTGTTTGACATGTTAGGGTTGTCCCCAACGGAACCAGTGAAGGTTCCAACCCTTTATGTTTTTAGAGATATTTGTCCCCCGGGTACAAAATGGACTTTCGTAAAAGCTATATATTATTATAGTTTGGATACTTTCGGGCCGAATTGATAGTTATCTGAGTGTGTTTTCTCTTGTGGTGTAAGTGAAGTGTGTATAAGAAAGAAGAGTTTGTACTTGTGCCGATATGAAATATAATAAATAAATGATATAAAGTAATAATGATTGAAAGCTGCACTGGCAACCTGTGAAGATAGTTGTAACAGGAAATAAATAAATACATAAAAAGTATACGCTGTTTTAGCGATCAGTCAGCTACGCCCGTTCGTTCACGACGCTACATACTATTATGAGCCTTTTTTTGCCTATCGCAGTCCATTGGCCTCTCCCAAGTTACGCCACAACACATGTCCTCCACTTTCAACATTCAGTCTGATCCAGCCACTTTTTTTAGATTGTCGGTCCATCTAGCTGGGGGGCGTCTCCACTCTAGGACTCATCTGCTCCATCGGCCATCAGTCCATTGACAGCTATGATCTTCAAATTCGAGATAAGAGGGATGTGAAGTCAGAAAAATTAATTGTTCACAAAAAAAAAACTACCATACTTAATTGTTTGTAAATCTTAATCAGAGTTGTCATTCTTAGACAGTTGTATTCGCATAGTCATCATCGTCCTTTCACACACACCACACTGTTACTTCTACCGGATATGTTCTACTTTCTTCCAGCGGATTCCTACGGCCTTCAGCAGGTCATCGGTGGCTTTCCAACGCTACGTCTTCCAGTACGCGGTCGCCACTCCAGAACCTTCCGACCCCATCGGCCACTTAAGTAATTAATTTCAGAGACTACATCTATTCTTGCGATTTCAGTCTACTTGCACATAAAATAGTAAAAGGTTGCCAACCTATTATCTTTTACGACATTAACCATTTCCTTGTCTAAAGAGACGGAGAGCAATAAACAAATAATAAAAATCTTTTTAGTATCATTTCACCGTAAAAGGAGAAACATTAAACTAGGTGGGTGTTTAAACAAAGGCATGGATTCTAGAATGAAGTTTTTAGTCATGAAAATGACTGTTAAACATTTTCAATGTATGATACTGTGAAAATGATAACGGTAAAATTCATTATCTATCTAGCCATTTCTCAAGCTATCTCCAAGCAGAGATAGCTTCTAGTTTAACAGGATGCAGCTAACACCTATTTTACACCGTTTTTTCAACCGTTTCAGTAATTCGTCATCATAATAAGTCTAGTTTTCCACTGCTGGGACCCAGGCCTAGAATTTCCCATGCGGGTCCAGTGCGAGTTTGTAGATGTCACATGTCGTCGAATGTTTGGTTCCAGGACATGCCAGTTTCCTCACGATCTTTACCTTCACCGTTTTGAGAGCGGTGGTGATGAAATTATTTACACAAAGTAAAGGCGCAGGCCTGAGTTTGAACTCTAGACCTACAAATCGTAAGTCGGAGTTACCGAAAGTAAAAACTAAAATCAAAAAACTAAGTACTGAAGTCAAATGCTCAAAGGGCCTGATAGTGCTTTAAAGAAATTATAATAAGAGAGCTGAAAATATTAATTCGTGTAAAAATAACATATCATCACGACTGGAATCCCCAAAGGGTTAGGCGGAAGTGTACCCTCACATTTCGCCAGTTATGTTTAAGACCGATGTAGTATCGAGCACAAAATCCAACTGGAAAAAATCCAATTACCCGGCCTGGGAAGTAAACCCAAAACCTGATGCTCAGCAGTTAAACTTGCAACCACTAGATCAATGAAGCAGAAAATTACATGGGACGTGGAAATCCTGTAAAATAATTAATAAATACTGAGAATTTGTGAAGTGAATCAACAACAAAATTACGCAGAAATATTTTTTTTCCAGAAACAACTCATCAATATTTATCCCACACAAACTTCCCGTGAAGCTAGCCATATTGCCACGAAATAATCTCTTATTTAAACCTTTGCAGACTGTAATAAAAAATAATATTTTATTTACCGATAATAATTTATTGCTCCACTATGAATACTGCTCGTGAAAATTGCATTTTTCACAACGCAGTCGGTATTAAAAATATTATCATTCAATCGGTTTTCGTTTGCAGGGTAAACTGCACGGGATCGTGCTCAGTCGTCTGAGTACCAGGGTTGGTTGAAATTAAAGAGGTATATTGATATCCGAGAATCTTTGTCGGAATTCTGTAGGAAAGCTAAATTCCACATTACATTCATTTTCTTGAATAGTGGTAGCCCAATAGTATCGGCCACGACTAACGAGGTGAAGCAGGTCGTAAGTTCGAACCCAGGCAGGTGCTTTTTTATATGAGCTAACACTGTCCCTACACACACAGCTGAGCAAAGGCCTCCTCCAAATCCCTCCAGGCATTCTTTTCTAGGGCCACCTCAATCTAGCACTTGAAATACGCATCTCTGTCGTTTTGCAGGTATTTTGTAAATTTTATTTCATCACCACTTCTCTCAAAAGGGAAGTAAAACTTCATGAGGAAACCAGCATGTTATAGAACCAAAACTTCGAAGACTTGTGACATCTCAAAAGGTAAAGAACGACGGCGACATTGTGAGAAAAATCGGCGACATGTCGTAGAAGCAAAAAATCGAAGACGTGAGGAACACATCCACCAACTCACACAGGGCCCGCGTGATAGATTACAGCCCACTTCCTCTCACAGAGTAGTATCCCAGCGGTGAGAACATTATAGGCAGATAATGATGTTGATGATGATAGTGGATTATGGCCCACTCCCACCCTCTCACCGAGAAGAGGCCTGTTTGCCAGCAGTGGGAACATTTTAGGCAGTTAATGATGATGACTATTTTTTCTCTTGTAGGGGCACAAGTAAGGATGTTTTAGGGAAGAGTAGGTAGTCCTCAATCAGCCTAGCCTTTTCCCAACTACGTTAGGGTCAGCTGCTAATCCAACCTGATGCAGCTGAATACATGCATAATTATACATGGGGCTACTGCCATTTAGTAATCCACAATCCAGTTTCTGTAATACGATATCCTTTGGTAAGACTGGTTGTCAGATTTTTGGGCTTTCCAATCGATAAAGACTGTTAATGACCTACAACTGACTGGACCAAAGGTGGGATGTCGGTATATTAAGATGGTCACCCATGCACGGCGTGGCTGTTACTACTTAGCCATGAGCACTATCAGACTAACACATGTGGTGCTAAGAATAATAGCTAGATCTACGTCCTCAGTCAGCCAGACGTAAAAATATCGTGGTGGGATTTTAAAGCGCACTGGATCTTCGACGCTCTGCTTAGCGCCGAGAGTTGAAAATTGAACAATATATTTTTTAAACGCTCTGTGATGCACTCTGTCATGAACACGTACAATGGTCCACTCAAAGGATTAACAAGGAGAAGGCAAAAGTGTGGGGTCCTTAAATCGAACGGCGGTTCCGAGTGTAGTTAGTACTCAGTGAGTTTATTCATGTACTCAAAATCAAAATCAAAATCAAAAGTCATTTATTCAAACTAGGCTGAGAGTCAGCACTTATTGAACGTCAAAATTACAAAAGACAGTCTCCCCAAAACGCCCACCCAAACTACTTCACCACTACTCAAATCCTAGAACGCACTACTTCGTCATTGCCGAGAAAAAAAATCCTGAAGATTGAAAAAAACAACACTGTTTTTAAATTAAAATTTAATAACTCGTTATAAACAATTCCTTTTAATCATTCATCTTTAGAAATACACAAATCTGGATGATATTTATCATAAAAACAAGAAAAACACAAATTTTGACGACAACTTGCACAACAAATTACAAGTTTTTTCAAACTTCAGAATTTTTTTTCTCGGGTTCGATTCATAAGCATTGTTGAGAAATACAAGATAAAATACGAAAAAATTATAAAAGTCACTTGGTACAGACGCCACCAGGTCAAGCTACCCGAAACTGTCAATTTTTCCCAATGAACCTTGAACCTAATGCTCTAGAAATAAAGTCGAAAATCTATCAAAGAAATCTGACAGATTGTAGTAGTTTGATGTGTTGGCGTCTGTACATTCGACCGGTTAAGTTACTATCTTTTGCCCACGACTTCGACACTTACCCCGTACCAAATTTCTCCAAAATCGGTTCAGTGCTTTTGTCGTGAAAGCATTACAGACAGACAGAGTTACTTTCGCTTTTATAATATTAGTACAGACTGGCTTATGCTCCGGTTTCGCCAGCGTGGATTTCCAAATTATCCCACGGGAACCTGTTACCGGGACAAAAGCTAGTCTATGTCTTTTCCAAGGTCTATTTTATCTCTGTACCAAATCTCATCAACGTCGGTTTACTGGTATAGTCGTGAAAGAGTAACAGACAGACAGAGCTACTTCAGATTTATAATATAAATAATATACTATAGTATAGAAGTATATATAGTATAGGTAAAAATAGATATAAACTAGCTGACCCGACAAACGTTGTTTTGCCGGGTGAAAAAGTGTGAAAATTTAGAGTTGTATGTATTTTCAATGCTAAATCATAATACAATAAAAATAAAAACAAATGTCAAAAAATTAATATTTAGGGGTAGATCACCCTTATTATTTAGGTATGAAAAAATAGTTGTTGGCCGATTTTCAGACCTACCCGATATGCACATAAAATTTCATGAAATCGGTCCAACCGTTTCGGAGGAGTTTGGTAAGAAACACTGCGTCACGAGAATTTTATATATTAGAAGATTACGCACACAGTAAAAACGTGACAGTGTAGTGAGAAGTTATATATTTTTACCTACCTTAATAAAAACAGCTTGGAAGACTGTACATTGCCATAATGAAGCCACTAAACTTTACGTCGGAAAAATCATTTGTCACAAACAAAGCCTAAAAAAAGGTAGAAACATAAAGCTATATTCGAAACAAAAAGTTAACACAAAAGGAAGAACTATAAAAGCACAAAATCAAGAATTACGTGTAGATATAGAAACACAAAGAATAAAGGATATTCTCAATAAAGCTAACAACATACGTCTTTGGAATTTATAGAAAAAATAAGCGAAGGAAAACATATTTCAATTTTTCCATTTTCCGAGACAAAAATTTCCTGGAGTTAGGAAATAAAATCACAACATATTCGGGGCTTTCTTCTTGTCTGTCTTAGCGTTTTGTCGAATGCCACGCAAAACGGTAAAGAGCAAGACTTACTTAGTATATGCCACGCCCGCGCCGTCCATGTTAGTTATCGTAAGCATTCTATTGCATAGACTTAAATTTGCTTTAAAAAAAGTACCATGAAACATGTTTTTTTTTTTAAATTGGTAATGGAATATATTTTGGTTTAAAAAACTAAATAGCTTTTATTTATGATAATTTTTACTGACTGACTTTTGATATCATTCCGTAAGAATGCTGATTTTCAGAACAGTCGGAAACTTACTGACCAATGCACTCAATTACTATTTGACTCTAAACTCTAACTCTAAAATAGATAGGTAAAATTATTAACGGTTTCTCACAAACTACTTTTAAAGAAACTGGAATCCATTAATATTACTGGAAATGCTCTAAAAATGTTTGAATCATACCTAACCAACCGCTCGCAAGTAGTTAAACTTGGTAATAATCAAAGTGGCTCAAGACCTATAACATGTGGCGTTCCACAAGGATCAATTTTAGGACCCTTGCTCTTTTTAATATATATAAATAATATAAATGAAATTAAGTTACACGGTCACCTTACCTTGTATGCCGATGATACATGTTTATCCGATGATACATGTTTATTTTACTTCGGGTCTTCGATTCAAGATATTATTTCACAAGCCCAAGAGGATTTAAATTCGCTATCCATGTGGTTTCAGGTCAACCTTCTTTCAATAAACATCTCCAAGACATGCTATGTAATATATAAGGCAAAAAATAAACATATTCCCCCATTTAACCCACTAACAATTAATGATACGCCGCTACAGTTAAAAACTTGCGAAAAATATCTCGGTCTTAGAATAGATAGTTCCCTTTCCTGGAATGCTCACATCGAATATATAAAGAACAAGCTCTCAACATTAGTCGGACACATGCCTCTTTATCAGAAAAGTTATAAACAAAACCATCCACACAAATATCACATTTACGCAACATAGACAAGTTAGCCAACGAAGCACACGACGAGCAAGTCTATTAGTTTTACCAAAAACCAGGACCAACTATGGCAAAAAAATGCTTACATTTGAAGGAGCACAGCTATACAATAAGCTACCCTCACGCATAAGAAACCTACACTCATTCAATGCATTCAAAACTCAGCTTAGCCAATACCTAATCGCAAACCAGACATTACTTGAAAAATGAATGCGTTGGGTGGGTCGGGTTTCGTGTAGTTTTTAATTCGTTTGTGACGGATGTAGTCGAACCTAATATTAGTATTAAATATCTGGATGACCGAGCTTTGCTCGGTATTTTTTGGTAAATTGTGTTTAAAATAATAAGTTTATGTTCAAGTTGATTATCGATAAAGTTGATCATTGAAAACACGATTAAAACGACATTTTATAAAAATGAATCCTAGCTAGATTGATTTATCGCCCCCGAAACGGCCTGTATACTAAATTTCATGAAAATCGTTGGAGCCGTTTCCGAGATTCAGATTATATATATATATACAAGAATTGCTCGTTTAAAGGTATAAGATTTAAGTAATAGTTATTGTTCTCAAGTAAGCGACATGTTATGTTTTTATTGAGAATAAAGTTTCTTTAAACCTAAACCTAAAATTATTAAACTATGAACTACTCCAAATTCTTTTTTCCTATTTTTTCTGACATATACTCAGTTCTAGGTCATTTACGTCATTTTATACATACATATAATATTAACTGTATCCCGTTACATGACACACATATTGGTTTTAAAATTGATGGTAATAAAAAAAACTGTTGCAAAAATATTGCCATACTTTTCATTATAAATATTCGAGATTCAATCTGAAACAGCGATGGTAAAATATCACATTGCATATTTTTCTGATAAATAATTTCACTGAATTTAATATTTATATCAATTAGTGTTCGTCATAACGAATGAATATTATATTGCTTCGTTAATTGATCTGTCAGTTACGCATTATGGAAACAATGGTATTTTAGTAACGGATCAAATTAATTAAAAACAACTCAAATAATAAAGACGGTCACGTTTGTGTTTCATTGAGAATGACATTTGAATTTTGTTGTCCCGTTCATACATACTGAGAATCGTATCTATCGTTCCATGCGGGAATTGTAATTTCACTCTTCTCAGTGTGGATACTTTCTTGGGTGACCTCATCATATCAGCCGTAAGACGTCCACTGCTGGACTTATGCCTCCCCCGATTTGGGGGGCTTTGCCATAATCGCCACGCTTGGCAGGCGGGTTGGCGATCGCAGTATGGTGGTAAAATGCATAGAGAACACTGCTGCCCATTCTCTAGTAATCCCTTAGTCGCCTTTTACGACACCCACAGAAAGAAAAGGGGTGGTGTTATTCTAGGGTGACCTAAGTACGGTGAAAGCACATCTAACGATATAAATATTTGGCTTTAACTACGTAATTAAAACTAAAAGCAAGCGAAAGAACATTCTTTCGCTTGCTTAATACGAGTTGGCTATCAACTCGTATATTGTAATACTAGCTTCTACCCGCGACTTCTGCCCGCGTGGATGTCGAAAAATATCCCACAGGAACGTACTTCCGGGATTAAAAGTACCTACTCTATGTGTTGCCAAGTAAACAATGTCTTATCACATTGCTTACTTTGTCTTATCCGACCCAGAGAATAAAAAAAATCACAGAAAATTCAACCCCCCATCTCACCCTCTTAGGGATGGAATTTCAAAAAACCCTTTCTTAGTGGATACCTACTCTTCAAAAAGAACACATCCTCCAAATTTCAGCTCTCTAGGACCAGCGGTTTAGGGTGTGCGTTGATATATAAGTCAATCAGTCACTCAGGACTTTGAATTTTATATATGGGAGCGTCAAGCGGGCTACTCGGCGCTGGCAGCGGGTTTTTTGCATAAAACACGTTCTGTTCAACTCGCTCACAAGCTTTGGCAAATAGCTAAAAAAAAAAATTGAAACACATAATTCGATAGATTTTAAGTTGTTCTTTCGAATGGTGCTATTTGTTTTTACCAAAATAATTTTCTTTTTAGTGAAAATTGAGTTTCAATTTAAAGTTAGGTTGCCTCGAAAAATGTTTTTTTTTTATTATTTTTTTATTACATCGTTCGAAAGTTTAATCCTTCAAAAACATCTCTGTAAAATTTCAAGTTGGGAAGGGCAACGGTTTGCAAATGACAATCAAATCAAGTCGTCACCGCGTCGTTTTGCACGGCCGCGCGCCTGCTGCACTGTATTGCAGACGACGCGACGGCGACGATCGTTGTAAGTGGGTGGTAAAAAAATCACTTCACTCGACGTCGCGGACTTGATTTGCTTGTTGCAAACCGTTGCCCTTCCCAACTTGAAATTTTACAGAGATGTTGTTGAAGGGTTAAACTTTTGAAAAATGTGAGAAAAAAAATTAAAAAAATACATTTTTCGAGGCAATCTAACTTTAAATTGAAACTCAATTTTCACTAAAAAGAAAATTATTTTGGTAAAAACAAATAGCACCATTCAAAAGAGTAGCTTAAAATCTATCAAATTATGTATATCAAATTTTTTTTTAGCTATTTCCCAAAGCTTGTGAGCGAGTTGAACAGAACGTGTTTTATGCAAAAAACCCGCTGCCAGCGCCGAGTGGCCCGCTTGGCTTGGACGCTCCCATATATAGATAGTACCTAGCAAGCGTGTAAATCAATGCTCGTGTCTTCTCTTTATGAGAAGAAGCTTTTGCCTTGCCATTGGAAAATAATCAGCAGGTATAATAAATACCCTGCCAGGGTAACGGATTTATTCAAAAGAGTTACCATAGCGCTGGCACAGGCAGCTGAAGGAACCCGGGTGGGTTTTAGTCAGTAAAAGTCTGACACACCCTCCACGCTCAGAGCGGGAGAGGCCCTTTGATGATTTACCTCCCAGAAAAAAGGTATAATACACACCTTAATTCTCATGTAGCATAAGCTAAGTCTGTGAGCAACGTAAATCAGTCGAGTTGGCGCGGCCTCTCGCAGTGAATTTGTCACGAACGCCGTTCGCCCGTGATTTTGCACCAATAGAGCTCATTATCGCTTCACTATCACAGTCTGTTAGAAGATGGATTTACGATCTGTTGACTAAGAACAAATTTACGTTTGTAATTTGTAAATAGGGGGTGAGTTACGTCTGCTACGCTGTTAGTATTGCTGAGTTGAGTTATTGTGGCGTTTTACTTTGTGCAAATAATTTCGTCACCACTCTTGGAACGGTGAAGAAAAACATCGTGAGGAAACCGGCGTATCCTAAAACCGAAACTTCAACAACAACCCGTAATTCGTAATTGGCTGTAAGATTAGTTTATTTATCCTAAGTGAAATTGTTAAAGAGCTGTAGATTTTGTGATTAAAATAAATAAATAAATAAACCCGCACTGGTTCAATTTCGATGTTGCAAAGCTAGGCGTCCCAAGAAGAAATCAAATTTTATTAATGAAATGAAATGTTTATTTCTGTGAGTAGATCTTATAAGACACTTTTACACGTCAACATTTTTTGGTCAATGTTTTTTTTTAAAACTAGTTGGCGTCGGCATTTCCTAGCTGACTATTCCCTGAGAAGAAACACCGAAACAAACTCAGAGGTCATAGTCTCTTTTAAAGTCCAAACATTATATTATTAGAATTTTATGTGAGTCTAACAATGCAGGGCAATGTCTAGAAGAGCCTTTAGTAGAAAGAGCCATTGCCGCTTTGAGCTGACCTGTCCCAACAGACGGCATGTATTTATCAGTCATCGTGTAGCTCAACCCTATTTTAGGTTGCTCAACGACCCGTCACAATACGCTACCAGATCTGCAGGACATTTGCGTAGGCCATATACAAAATACTCAAAGCCGCTAGATGTTTATGTTATAGTCATGTATTCATTATTTGCCTAATGTAGTCTTAGAACAGTTTCACGTATTTTACCGGATGAGGGCTGGCTGGTAACTGCTGAAATCTAGGTGTACTATAGGAACATCTGTGTCCAACCCTTGAAGGAAATAAGGCGTGATATCATGTTGTTGTGTCTTATAACCAGGTACCTACTAGGGTTAAAAAGATCGCCATGTGATGGAAAACCAATAGATGGACAGTTGTTGTAGGCTTAGTTAAAGGACCCCGTATTCACCCTTTGGAACGACTTGATAACTCATGTAATAAATAAAGAAGAATTAATATGGAATCTCCTGAACACATTTTACATGTTACACATCTATTTTCCGAAACTCCAGTTCATCGGAACCAAATTGAGGATTCTTAATTTACAAGATTAAGTACTGGAACCTTTTCAGTGAACATTATTGATACGATTACACAAGAATCCCTAATTGATTAGGGTAATCTATTATTCTGGTTTTTTCTCCATATAATACAGAGGTTCACTGTTTGTTTTGGATCGAATGTTTTTTTTAGAGGCGTCCTTTGTAAGACGGCTTATGGTTTATTTTCTCGGATTGTGTTCGCAATAGAAAACGAGGGAGTATTTTCTGGTTTACTGTGGAAAAATATTGTCCGTGGAATTAAAGAAATAAAATATAGGTTTAATGCGGGTATTGTAAAATGTAGGTCAGGGATGTAGTTTATTAAAGATACACACACAATATACAAATAAACTCTATCTCTGTCACAAAAGGAAAGGAAAAATGTTTATTTTGCAGTCAAATATTTCGCCAGTTATTTTTAAGTACCATGTAATAGAGGCCTATAATATTGCTATACTCAAAATCAGACTCCGGGCTGATAAAAATCCATGTTGAAAAACTCAGTAACACTACCTGACCTGGGAACGGAACCCAGAACCTTATTCTCAGTAGTAGTAGTGCTTGCGACTACTAAACCAACGAGGCATTCACCATATATTTATAACCTCTTCAAATTCCATACGAACTATAACACTGACTGATCTAAATACTAAAACCCAAGAAATCATTCACCAAAAAATCACAAAGACCAAAAGTTAAGGTACCTGACCACCTGTAGCTCGTGCTTAACCGGCCAACACCCAAATACGACCACGATTTACCCGGATTACGCCGGACAACGCCCGGTTACGGGCCTCCGAGCCGTTCATCCGTTTAAGACCGACTTTTGGCCAGATTTACATTGTAAAGAAACTTTGTTTAATTTTTGACAAGTTCTGATTGATTTAATCTGTCAGTTCAGTAGATGTTTTGTTGGATTTGTGAGGATTAAGTTGTCAACTCTTTGACTTACCTAATGTTAATAAGACTGGGGATTGACTTAAGGTTAAGTGAAGACGACTGACTTAATTGACTGTAGTGACGACACGATAAGTTAAATTGTTAATTGGTAGAAAGCGACCTTGGCTTGTTGACATTTAGTTAACATTGTCATCATGGTAGACCAAAACAAAGTTATTTATTCGTAGGATACGGTTGATGTCGATGTTTGGTAAGTAGTGTTATGTTCAGGACAAATTCGAAGGCTGTTTTGTCTCCAGACGTGTACCATGCTATGTTGTCATGGTTGCGTTTTATATCATCCATTCATTGGTCCATATAATCACGGGTTCATCTAACCTTTGTTTTTTATATGGAAGGATGTGTGCTATGGATAAGCAATATGGATGCGTAAGTGGTA
The DNA here is from genome assembly GCA_932294355.1 of Aporophyla lueneburgensis. Classification (NCBI taxonomy): domain Eukaryota; kingdom Metazoa; phylum Arthropoda; class Insecta; order Lepidoptera; family Noctuidae; genus Aporophyla; species Aporophyla lueneburgensis. Next base: position 12,435,367 of record OW028759.1, read on the forward strand.
TAGTTATAATGATAGGTATAAAACTTAACTTATACTGATTATAATTAAAAAAAAAACATACGAAACTCAAAAACAAAAACATTTGCATCATAATTAAAAGCCATCGAAAATTACGTTGACATTGGTACTTAACTGTAAGCTAACTCAATAGTGGATAGGTGATTTCTAGGCAAACTACTTGCATGGTCACTTCCTACTGGATATCTATGTCCCACTTCCACATTATTCATCATCATCATCATCATTTCAGCCGAAAGACGCCCACTGCTGGACATGAGCCTCCCCCGTATTGGGGGGGATTTGCCATAATCGCCACGCTTGGCAAGCGGATTGGCGATCGCAGTATGGTGGTAAAATGCATAGAGAAATCTGCTGCCCATTCTCTAGTAAATCCCTTAGTCGCCTTTTACGACACCCACGGGAAGAAATGGGGTGATACTATTCTTCATGTCCGGCACCACACGGGAACATTCCACATTATTACTTAACATCATATCATATAGTGGTCAAATGTCAGGCTATCAAAGTCAAAGCATCTATATATTAATAAGTGAAGCGAAGACTTTGGATCCCTTTTTTAGGGTTCCGTTGCCAAATGGCAAAAAACGGAACCCTTATAGATTCGTCATGTCTGTCTGTCTGTCTGTCGGTCTGTCTGTCTGTCTGTCTGTCTGTCTGTCTGTCCGTGTATGTCACAGCCACTTTTCTCCGAAACTATAAGAGATATGTTGTTGAAACTTGGTAAGTAGATGTATTCTGTATACCGCATTAAGATTTTTACACAACAATAGAAAAAAAACAATAAATTTTGGGGTTCCCCATACATAGAACTGAAACTCAAAAAATTTTTTTTCATCAAACCCATACGTGTAGGGTATCTATGAATAGGTCTTCAAAAATGGTATTGAGGTTTCTAACATCATTTCTTTCTAAACTGAATAGTTTGCGCGAGAGACACTTCCAAAGTGGTAAAATGTGTGTCCCCCCCCCCGTAACTTCTAAAGTAAGAGAATGATAAAACTAAAAAAAATATATGATGTACATAACCATGTAAACTTCGAACGAAAATTGGTTTGAACGAAATCCAGTAAGTAGTTTATTTTTAATACGTCATAAATCGTAAATCGCAATTTACCTTCCATTCAATCAACTCAAATATATAAAAAAAAAATTAATTTCAAAAAACATAAACCTTACACATAAACCGAGGATACCTACAGGTTTGTACGGAACCCTCGGTGCGCGAGTCCGACTCGCACTTGGCCGGTTTTTTTATGAAAATTGGGCGGACGGAGGAGTATGAACTTTTGCACACTTATAGTTTATACAGAGAAGAGATGACGAATGCTAATATTTTTTTAAATTATGCGTAAAAATACATTATTTTCAATAAATAACACGTTACACACACTTCTATTAATTACCGTGTATTTAATACGCACATGCATAGATATTCTTTTGTCTTTATGAGTAATATTTTGTGTCTATAGTCTTACTAAATGTCAAGTATAACTATACACAAATTATAATATAACTATACACATACATAAATTAATTTTATACATATATAACCTATTTCATTTTTAAAATCTATGATCATATCGAGAATATGTGCCTTATTTGTCTATAGTGTTACTGAATGTCAGATATAACCATATATTTTTTTTATATTTATTATTATATATATTTTTTCATTTAATAATGTATTTAATAAAAAATAATAAAAAATCTTTCTTTCTTTCAAATGAAGTACGGTCGAATTTCGATCAATGGGCGATCACTAGTTTATTTCAAATAGGCACAAAAATTGCACTTTTGAAAGTCAAAAATCATTTCAATAATTATTTATTTACCAACCTCTTACTATAAATACATCATGGTCATCAGGACACAATACCATAACTGCTATCCACTACATTGATGAAATGCAATAAAGAAAGCTATTTAGAAGATTTTGCACGCTGATCTTTTAAAACAGTTTTACGAGTCAAGTTTCTGTACAATATTTTTGATATTCTTGTTTCTACGATTACTATAGTTTAGTATAACTAAACATAATACCAAAATCTGTGTTGGTTTATTCATTTCACAAAATCAAAATCAAAATCAAAATCAAAATCAAAAGTCATTTATTCAAACTAGGCTGAGAGTCAGCACTTTTTGAACGTCAAAGTTACAAAAGACAGTCCCCCCAAAACGCCCGCCCTTCGACACTTCCTAGTGCTTTAGCTGGGAAGAAGAAGTGGCGGAACAAACTCCCCAGCAGCACAGCTGTCTGTTAAGTTAGAAGAACTTGATTCTATACAATTGTAAGGAGGTAACATTATGAGACACAAAACATTAAATTAAATGATTTGCCATCTGTCAGCTAGCCAACCCAATAATCCAGGAAATAAAATGAAATCTATACTCAAGCAAAAGCAAAAAATATTTTTATCATGTAAATAAAGGTACCAAAATAAAAGCCTCCTGGCATAAGGGCGTGACAGCTTACATATGCAATGCTGAATCACGTTCACACAGCTGTTACGACCCGAGTTACAACTCGAGGCCTCAAAAGGATAAACTAGGACCATCGGCGTAAAAACAAATAAACAGGTAGGTAATTAACAACAATACCAACATCAAGGTCAGCAAGACGACCAGTCACCACAAGCAGCACCCGTTCACGAGCAAAACGCAAAGATCAGCCATTACCCCCCTCGCCTTATTTGAGGGAAGGGGGTAACCCGACCCCTGACGCTACCGCAAGCATTGACATCTAAGGGAGCATGACGAACTTGCTGCCGGTTGCTCAGGCAAGAATTGAATGACAACTTGTCGAGGTCGCTTGCTAATCATTTTATGCAATACTAATCATTATAATATGTCAAAGCATAGAACATGTCAAAACCAATAAATATACAAAAAAAATGACTAACACAGTAAAAAAAAAATATATAATAAAAATTATATTACAGCTATATAACCTATCACTAGGTACGCTAGTACTGGAGAAAGAACACAAACATTGTCTTGAGTTAATCACAGCGACCAACTAGTTTTGTCATTTAAATAGTCGTTGATGGAATAATATGCCTTTAGACAAAGGTTGGATTTTACTTGAGCTTTAAACGCATTAAAAGGTAATTCTAGTAAATAAGGTGGTAGCTTGTTGTAAAATGTTATACCAAGCACAACAAATGAGTTATGCACCTTATGAAGCCGGTGAAAGGGAACACGTAGTTTGTCCTTATTTCTAGTGTTAACAGTGTGAAAATCACTGTTTTTAGCGTGTAAGTGTAAATTTTGCCTAATATATAAGATGTTGGCGAAGATGAATTGTGATGCTACCGTAAGAATACCAATATCTTTAAAAAAGTCCCTTAGAGAAACTCTGGCACCTAGCTGGTAAATTGCTCGAACAGCTCGTTTCTGAAGGACAAAAATATTTTGAATATCAGCGGCTTTGCCCCACAGTAGAATACTGTAAGACATAATGCTGTGAAAATAACTAAAATAGACTAACCGAGCTGTATCAACGTCAGTATATTGTCTTACTTTTCTGACGGCGTAGGCGGCTGAACTGAGCCTCCCCGCTAGACTTGAAATATGTGGGCCCCACTGTAGTTTGCCATCCACTGCTATGCCCAGGAAAACTGTCGAGTCTACAGTTTTAAGAACCTCTTTATTTAAGACGATTTCGGGACCTAGATTTCTAACATTCGGTAAGGCGAACTTTACACATTTCGTTTTCTTGGCATTGAGAACTAAGTTATTTGCCGTAAACCAATCCGTAACCATTGAGAGTGCACTGTTTACGTCTTCAAAATCTTGTCTGTTCCTATCTACTTTAAAAATAAGAGAAGTATCATCTGCAAACAGTACAACGTCACAAATACCCTTTAAAAAGAATGGTAAGTCATTGATATACACTAAGAACAAGAATGGGCCGAGTATAGAGCCTTGAGGCACACCTAACTGAACCGGTAGCCCGGTAGATTTTACACCATTAATATCTACACATTGGAACCTATTATGTAAATAAGAATTTATTACGTTTAAAGCTTCGTTATGGACACCGTAATGACGTAGTTTACGCAAAAGCGTGTCATGGTGCACGCAATCAAAGGCTTTGGAGAGATCACAGAAAACTCCGATAGCATTTTGCGAGTTCTCCCATGCGTTAAAAATGTGTTTCAAGAGAGTAACACCCGCATCTGTAGTTGAACGACCTTTCGTAAAGCCATATTGCTCATTATGAAGGAGGCTGTTTAAATTAAAATGTCTTAACAACTGCTTGAGTATTAACTTTTCGAATATTTTGCTAAATGCAGGTAAGATAGAAATAGGCCTAAAATTAGAAACGTCTTTTTTATTACCTGATTTAAATAATGGTATGACTTTGCTACTCTTCATGAGGTCAGGAAAAGTTCCGACATCAACACATTTATTAAAAGTAACAGCTAAAGAGGGGGCTACGATGTCTATTATATTACTTAATAGTTTGATGGAAATGCCCCAGAAATCACCAGTGTTTTTAGACTTAAGTGTGTTAAAAACATTAACTACATCACGAGGCGTTACATGTTCAAAATTGAATAGGCAACTACTTTTAGGCACACTACTATGCAAAAGGTTTTCAGCTTTAGACGGGGAGGAATTTAAGGAGCGAGTCGTAGTTATGGGTATGTTGGCAAAAAACTCATTAAATGCCTGTGCTACGTCAGCTGCCGTATTTACTAATTTGTTGTCGACCATAATTTCAAGTTGTTTTTCTTGTTTAACCGATTTACCCGTTTCATTGTTAATGATTTTCCAAGTGGTTTTTATTTTATTATTTGAATTTTTAATTTGATCGCTTAAAAATTTAGATTTAGCAAAAGCACTAACCTGTTTAAATAATTTTGAATATTTTTTTACATACTCTAGGAAAGGAGTATCAAACCTGTATTTTTTTAAACCATATAACTCGTATAGCCTCGCTCTACTTTTATAAATACCTGGAGTAGCCCATTGGTTAAAGCCGACGGAGGTGCCATTAATGTCAATGGTTTTGGTCTTGAAAGTAGATTTGTACTCTTTTTGCACTACATTAAAGAGGGCTTCATAAATTGCATTAGGATTCTCGTTTTCTACTATGGATGGTGTTATTCTACGAGCTACATTATTTTTAAACTTGGTGCAACGACTAGCTGTATAAGGCCTGCATTCAAGTTTATGTGCCTTTTTAAACAATGACATAGGGAAGCTAGATAGCAAACCACAGTGGTCGGACGTTAAATCAGTTAGCACTAATTTATTTTTGGCATCACCATCACTAAATATATTATCAAGACAAGTTGACGAAGAAGCTGTGATCCTAGTTGGTTCAAAAAACAAGTTAAATAAATTAAAAGACCTGAAAAGATTGAGAAGTCTAATACTCAATGGAGTAACATCTAAAATATTAATATTAAAATCGCCACATACAATTATACTTTTATTACTTGATTTTAACTTATTGAGTAAATCCTCCATTACTGACTCGAAACAAACGAAATCCCCAGAGGGGGGTCGATAAACGCAAATTATAACGTATCGCTCGAGTTCAACACAAGACAACTCAATAGTGCGCTCAATAGAGAGATTTACTAAATCTGAACGTTGCTTACATTTTAGCTTGTTTGAAACAAGAACTAAAGAACCACCACGGATGGCCCTTTTTCTCGCAAATGCACTTTGTACAGTAAAATTATCATCATTGATAAACACTATTTCATGTTCTTTCAACCAGTGTTCAGTTAAACATAATACCTGAACATCATGGTTCTCTATAAATAAACTTAACTCTAACTCTTTGCCGGACAGACCCTGCATATTTTGATGAACAACATTCAACATATGCGGCTCATCCGTTGTCGCACCTAGTAGTTTAAACTACTAGGCGTATCAATAGTAGTGTTAGTATCACTACCAACACTAATTAAATAAGACTGTGACATACTACTTATGTCTGAGTTAATATAAGCTAATAGCCTCGCTATTTGATGTCTAAACCTAAGGGGAAGATACACTGTATTCCTTGTCGATTTTAACTTATCAACAAAAATGTTAGTGTCAAAAAAATATAAGTTTATCATTGTAGTGACTGACCAAAAACTGCATATGATTATTAAGCATATGAATATGTTTGTTTTTCCTACTAGATAATTTCTCAAAATATGGAAATGCACACAAAATAATTTTGTTACAATTAATCTTTAAAAGCTGAGTAACACTGTCAGTTATATCATTTTGTTTGACCTTTGAACTATTACCTACAAATACAGTTACGTTGGTATTACAATCATATTGATATCTCATAATTGATGTCATTATTTCTGTAAAGGATTTCCCAGGCAAACAATTATTTTGATTCGAAATATTCAACTTGTTACTAACTAATTTCCCTAAACCTCTTCCTATACTATCTGAAAACATAACGGACTGAAAACCAAGTTGACTGCAACAAGGGGTAACACTACTAGCTACTACCTGTACCCCTTGAGATTGTTCATGCACAGTATCAGGTATATTTTGAATGGAGATAGAGTGCAGACTACTCACAACTTGGGACGGGTTCACCATTGCCTCAGGCTGGAGGGCATCAGGGTTGGATACCCTTCGACAAGTGCACTGAGTGATACTGAGAGTCAGCAAATCCACTCTGTCTACCAATTCATTTGTAGCAAGGATATGTTCCTTAATTTGGTGCTTAGAGCATACATATTTATTATAAAGTGACTTAAGGGATTCATCAAGAACTTGAATTTCAGACTGTAAGCGCTGAGTGTCTACTTCATATATATTTATGCTATCTTCTAATTTAATTTGATAATTTTTCAATTTGTTGACAAGAGAAACACGTTCTTTCCTTAATTGAATATTTGTGGAATAATGTTTTTGATGTTTCTTGAATTTATTACATTTTTTAATAATTTTATTCAGTCGCGCATATTTTTTAAATTTATTTTGACTTATTTTATGACTACAGTTATGTTTCAGTAAGGAATCCTCGGTTAGGTCAATTGTCGTTATAGAGTGTGGGCTACAATTTGTATTAAACAATTCATTAAACAAATGGTCAGTTTCTTTGACCTGATTACGTTCTTTATCCTTTTCTAACTGTTGAATTTTGACATTTGCATGGATTAATTCATCCTCTAGGTCCCTAACCTAACCTCACCTCCCAACCTCACAGGAAAATCATCAGTTAAATATTAAAAATAATACAATATAAAGTCCGTGACCATATCACTATCAAACCAAAATATTAATCTAAAATAACATTTCATACTAAATTGTAACGGATTCAGAGGCCATTTTCAACCACACAGCATATATGCCATTGGCACATATCCTCAACCAAGAGCCTCCTTTGCTTGGTATCTGAATAGAAACCATTGATGCGAGAACTGTATGCACATCAGCTATTACCGTTGCCGTATTGTCAGTAGTATTCGGAACAGCTAACCGAAATATAGTAAGGACGGTGTGTCTATGTTATCTTATGGTAGCCATCTCCAGGTGGGTAGATAAAGGGATTGGCAATTATGGTCAATGAATTTTGACTTATGTGTATGTATAGATTTGAGTAGGGAATTGAATGGGATCTTGCAGTTATAATCTAAGAACATCGTTCGTTCAACTGATTATTCGATTCGAACGAATGTATTAGTCCAAAACACTTTTTAATCAAAGTTAAAAGCAAAGTATTTTGTCTTTTATGTGAAAGACACTTTTCGTTCAAATATACAAAAAAAAAAAAAATACATTCTACATAATGTGTTATATTCCGTAAGCGATCCTCACGAAGTTAATTTATTTGTGGGCGAATAAAGTTAAATACACATTTTCTTTTTATTTCATTGCATTAAAATCAAAACGTCCCCATTGTCTAATACGTACTTTAGGAGTTATAAATTTGCAGCAATTTGAACATCGGATTAAAAAGTATTTGTAAGAAATCACAATTTTCTTAATAACATTTTATTTTCAGTGCCTACCACATGGTTGTTTACTTCCTCTTACAATATTTTACCCGAAGCATAACCAACAACAATATAACATTTTCTTCGCACAAAATACACTTGGAAACTTCTATGAGAACATATAACTCTTGTGGTGAGTCGTATTTCTCCATCCGGCTTACATTTATCGGCATTCGCATCAGTATCTCACTCGAGAGGCATAAAAAGGAACGTCACACTACCACATAAAGCATTTCAGATAAAATAGTATTAGCGAATCGTCCCTTAGGGCAATATATTCTGTCAAAATCACTTAAATTACAACCTTCGGCACTATTTTATGCCTTATCAGAAAAGCTGCGGCCATTACTGAGACCTTTTTTTTTGAAAAAAGTCAGAATATACTAACAATGTATTTTCCACCCCATTCTTCACACGCTAAGGTAGATTTTCCTGTGTAACTTTCGTAGCATATGTCATAGAAGTGTCTTGGCCGTCTTTTCTGGGGTAAGTTCGCGAAATTGATTTATAGATATCGCTATGTTTCATAGTTACAGTGCACAATTACGTTAGATTCTATATGGGTATTCTGTAACTAAAGTTTCTAGGGTTCGAAAACCTTACGAAAACATAAATTACTTTTAGTCTTTGTTACATTTAACGCGTTACGAACATATTAATTTGTAACTATATTGGTTTAATGCGTTCCTTGCGAAAAATGTATAGGTACTGTTACCATGAATGATAGGCTGAGGAATGATGTAATAAGGCAACGGTGCGGTTTAGAAGAAGATGTAGTGAAAAAATTTAAAAGACAAAAACGGTGCGGTTCAAAAGATGTAGTGACAAACAATTTTAAAAGAGTATGTTTAGATAGTTTGGATATGTTGTATGTTGGAATGAAAAGCGGCTAACAAAAGATATTTACGAAGCAGATGTAACTGGTGGAAGGGAATGCCCTAGAAGAACACATAGTGGTCTTATTGGTGATATTCTTCACAATGGTCCGGTGCGTAGTACTGATAAACGGCGTATAACCAGTTGTATGAACATAATCGAAGGTGTTCTGTAGTTTCTGCCATCCCCATGGGGAAAAGCCGTGAGGTAAGTATGTATGTTGTCAGTGGTTATGATAAAGTCTTAATGCCGACTGTCAAAGGCCAACTGTATGTACAGTCAGCTCCTTGGTATTGCCAGTGTTGATTTATAAACTTACTACCTATACGTGCGTTTGGCTGAACCTAATCTTGAGATGAGTCCAAAATCATATCACATGTATCCATGTGTCGTCCGACGAAGGAGCTCTATGTGTCCCGTCTACATTACACCACGAAGGTTAAGGAGATCGTGGAGTAAGTACGAGTGAAAACCAACTGGACCTTGAGGGTCGAGAAGTTGGAACCGCGCCACAACACGAACTTCAAGTCTTTCGTGGTGCGAGTTTCAACTCATCAAATCGAGACCTTCCTCAAGGAAGAGTTTTGGCCGAAAGGTGTATCAGCGATTCCACGGAAGGCTACGCGACACCACGCAGCGCAACACGACTCCGTCACTTCGTGTACAATAGTTTTACATCATTTTTACTTGTATGTATGTTAGTCTGTAAGGTATTTAAGATAGGGGTCTTTGTAGCCAAATTGATTTGATAAATAATTGATGTTTTAAAATTTGTTCATCATGCAATGACGTCAACAAAATCATCGATGCCTAAATATACTGCAATGAATGTTGCAATCTAAGTAAACAATTATTTCACAGGCTAATTTAAAGGATAATGCCCCTGCCTACTAAATAACTAAAGATAATTTCACAAAGCCATTCCGCGATTGTTTCAGCACACATAATTGAAGTAACGTGATCTTATACTCAAAGAAAAATAATTGGTGATATTGTCTTTCTTCCCATTATCAATATTTTATTATCTATACAGAAAAATCATCACTCAGCCAATCTCTAGAACTGACTCTAGACTCTATCACAACAAATAATATTCCTTAAGAAACGTCTCCTTTACAAAGAATGTTTTTAGGTCAAAGGAATTCATATAAGGAAAAGACGGTTGCATGCAATTAAGTTGTCGATGACCCAGGACAGATTGACCTGAAGACCCACAGAAGGGGCGACCCAAATGAAATGGAATAAGGATTTGAAAAGGAAGAGAGAGGGAATATTAAGCGCTTCAGAAGAAACCAACAAACGGCATTATTAAGTGGTACCGTCAGGAAATCGGGGATACGGATTTAATTACATATTTGGAATCTTTACCTGAATCTAGATAGAGTGTTGTTGAAATTGTTTTTTTTTAATTCTACTGGAAATACAAATAGCTACAGTTAAACGCATAGAAAAAAGAAATACACCGAAATTATGGACCATATTGACTACAATATGGTCCATAATTTCGGTGTATTTCTTTTTTTGGACTACCACAACGTTGTTTCCAGATTAGCAGTCATCATCATCATTCATCATTTCAGCCGAAAGACGTCCACTGCTGGACTTAGGCCTCCCGAAATTTGAGGGGATTTGCCATAATCGCCACGCTTGGCAGGCGGGTTGGCGTTGGAGATTAACAGTAAGATACTTTAAATAACAGCACGTCTTGTTTTCTTAAAGGGTTTAGCAGAGGTGTACTTATTGAACACCCACATTTCGCCAGTTATTTTTACGAAGATTTTGTTTGGTTGAACGCGCTAATCTGCGGAACTGCTGATTCAAATTGAAAAAATCATTAAATGTTGTATAGCTTATTTATCAAGGAAAGGTATAAGCTATATAAAATTACACAAAGACTATTAGGAGCTGAACAAAAAAAAAAACACGTATACGAAGTTCCCACACGGGCAAATTTGACGCGGATGAACTCTCGGGCAGAAGCAAGTGGAAAGTGATAAAAGAATTCTCCTCGAGATCAATTATACATTTGGGAGTGATGCGTCACCCCGAACTTTTGGTGCTAAAGAAAAATAAGTTTAACGATTCTTTTTTTTATTTTGCTTTCAAAAATCCCTTCGGGAGTTCAAGTTTGTATTGTATGTATCTGGTATTGTGGTTTATTTTGAAACCGTATGCTTATTTTATTATTGTGGTTAAGTAATAACGGCCGCACGGCTCGATCGATTAAGTTAAGCTACGAATGTGGCGCGCGGTTCATGGATGGGTGACCATCTCTACATACCCAGGCCTCTCCGTGCCTCAGAAACCACGTTATAGATGTTGGTTCTGGTTGTCATTTTTGGATCTTTGACAGTCATTACGGGTCGTCAGAAGCGAGAAAATCTGACAACCAATATTACCAAGGGGTATCATATTACGCTCCATAGTGCGCTGAGCGACCTTAAATTTGTGGACCAGCCCAACTGTCAGTGTCCACGTTTCGGCACCGTATGTCATAACGGGACAGACTGGATGCGGAAGGCGGAGGACAGGGTGTTGTGGCGCAGCCTGGGAGAGGCCTATGTCCAGCAGTGGACTGCGATAGGCTGAGTTGATTGATCATATTACACAGTAACTGGGTTGTGAAGTTCAGATAGGTAGTCGCTCCATATTAAATACTGATATTCAACTGCATGGGTTTAGACTAGAAGCTGACTTCAACATGGTTGGGAAAAGATCAGTCAGATTTATTAAGGAATTGTTTTGTGATCAGCACAAAGCTTAAAAGAGTGTAAATGCTTTTAAACAATGGCGTGGCAAAAAATATTTTCTGATTTCTTCTCCTTCACTCTTTAGAATGTAAGCCGACCTTTCTGACGTTGGGAAAACTTAAACAGATGATTATGGCACTTAATTGCTTATGTCTAACTGTCTTAGACTCCTTCAAACCATCGTTTGCCTTAGATTCTTCTTAAAACCGAAAAGTTTATAAATTTCTCGATTTGTATTTTCTTATGAAGGTTCATTTCACCAACAGACCACTAGCACCATCAGTACCTGCCAGGGTCACGAGATCTGTTCGAAAGAGTTACTGTGGTCCTGGCATATAGGCAACTTAAGGAACACGGGTGGGTTTTAGTCAGTAAATCGTTATTAATCGTTCCACCCAGGGCGGGGAGGTCATTTGATGATTTCCCATTCACAAAAAAAGATTCAACTTGGCTATTTTGTTTGCAACGAGACCTAAGTTCGAAGCACTCCTTCAAACCATCGATCGTTTGCCTTCGATTTTTCTTAAAACCGAATAGTTCATAAAATTCTCGTATGAATTTTCTTTGGAAGGTTCATTTTACCAACAGACCACCAGCACCAACAGTACCAACAGTATTTTAGGTGTATTCGCAGATCGGTGGGATTCCCCGATGCTACGGAGATGGATGCGGCTCCGTGCTGAATATTTTTATCTGCTTAAAAAAAAAAGTTTATTTGGAACAAGTTTCAGGACAAAACTTTACAATAAGAACCGCAGACAGCTACAAAAGTTAAAACTGTGGCGCAGCTATCAACGCCCAGGTCAAAAACATGGTGCATTTGCTCCAGACTAGTAATAACACTGGTCAACAAGGTTTTTGCCCAATGATAATGACTTGTAATATCATGAAGTACGCAACAACTACCCATCAACCATATACGTTTCGCATCTGGCTTAGCTCGAATTTTTGAGATTATGCTCATGGTGTGCACGTTGAAATTTGTATTCGCTGCGCTATCTGTAGCTAACAAATGGTCAGAATTGTGTATTAAGTGAATTTTACGGGTACACTACATAAATACGAAAAACTTTAACCGACAGTCACAAATACGAATTTCAAAATACCGTATTTCATAAGTCCGAATGATTTAAAATTCCGAATATAACAACTTCGACTTATCATTACTCCTATTTTTATAATTCCAAAATTTCAATATTCCTAACGTTTATTATAATTACTATTCTCAAAATACCGAGTTTCAGTAGATCGAATAACAAAAAATCCGGCTTAATGATAACTCGAAACATCAAAAATACGAATTCCGATTGTTAAAATAACGATTAATACAATTCCGAAACAAAAACCCCTTGTAAAACCGAATAGCAAGACAAATAAACACATAATTTACTCGTCAGAGAGAAGTATAATATTATGTTTAGTATGAGGAGGTAGAATTAACAAACATGCAAGCAAGCATGCAGCATGCAAGCAGGCAAGCAGTAAGCAAGCAGGCATGCAGCAAGCATTATTTCTGTCACGGCTCCGGCGCTGCGGGGTTTGGGCGGCCCCACGCGTGCTTATCGTCGCAAATGGTTTTAACGCTCACCACCGCAGCTTCGTCTTGCTGGCCGGCTTTGCCGGCCAGCCTCAGCCGCGGCGGTGGGCCTTCAAATCACCTGCTCCTCAGCTCGCGGGCCGCCCTACCCCTCCGCGCCTACGCGGGTTTAAATTACACTCTAGGGCTAGGGCAGACAAGACTGCGTGAAGTCGGTTTTGCAGCGATTCGTTTCTGTCACTAAATTTTGTAGCACAACATGTTGACTTTTAGTTTATTCGGAGTATTGAAAACCGGAAAGTCGTTTTTCGGACCGAGAACGCTTCGAGTATTTGATTCTTCGAACGTATGAAAATCGGAAAACTAACAAATCGCATTTATGACTTTCGGTAAAATAAATTTCGTGATTTTTAATCATAGACATTATAATTCTTAGGTATTATGAAATTCGGACTTATGAAAATCGGAACATCGAAATTCGAAATGAAATATTTCGGAGTATTTGGGTGTTCCTGAATTTTACCTGTTTTAATTGAATTTTGTATATTTGTTTTCATTTATATCGATTTGTATCAAAGTATTTCATCAATATAATGCCTCGTTGTTGTTTAAGTAATCCAGACAATTACTGTTACGTGTGCGGTAATTTTACTACGAAAGGGAAGAATGAAAATTAGCTCCTATGTCTCTTAACCGCGAAAGAGATGCTTTTCAATACCGTAAAGTTCGCAAAAAAATTCTGTTACAAAACTATAGGAAGGGATTTTTATTGGACCTCAAATACGAGGGTTGATTAAGGACAATACATTTAATAGTCAATTAAATAAAAAAGAGAGTAAGGCTTGGAAATTTATCATACAAATTTTTTACTAATTTCATCAGAAATGTGAGAGCTCAAAACTATAAAAAACTTCTGAAAGATATGATTGAAGCCTTACACGCTATTGGCTGTAAAATGTCCCTCTAAATACATATTTTGAACTCACATTTAGATTTTTTACCTCAAAATATGGGAGACGTTAGCGATGAGCATGGCGAGCGTTTCCACTAGGAAATAGCGGGCATGGAACGGCGATATCAAAGAAAGTGGAGTCTTCCTTTGCTAGCAGATTATAGTTGGACGTTAAGAAAAGAAGCTGTGGATCTCAATTATAAAAGAAAAAGTAGTTCAACTGTACACTTTTAAAATTATTAAAATTTATTAATGTAAATATTTTTTTAACTGGGTGCTCAGTTTTTATATTGATATCCACAAAAAACCCGAGCTAACCAAGACGTAAAAATAGTATCACCGTGAAAGTTTTTTAATGCTCTTTTAAAATCAGTTCAACTTATTTCATGGGCTTACAAAAGTTGGTTTTTTGTTGACCAGTGTAATTAAAAGAAAGAAATAATAATAAAAAAAATAACTTAATTTAAATTTTATTAACCATAGTTGTTGAGGAGTATGTGAGTATTGAGTATGAGGGTGAGGGGGGTGTTTATGTGTTGTTGCGACAGGAATGTATGTGTTATGTTACTACACGTTTTTCTGTAGCTTCGTAGGACAAGGATTTTAGTATTTCTGACAGTTTTCTTCTAAGTAAATTTCTTGTTAGCGGATACATTTGTATATAACCTACTAACACTAGTAGTTATGAAAAAAAATCTATTAGCCTGATGGACTCCGGTCTGCAATAAAAACTTTCTATTCTATTCTATTGTTGGGTCTTAACTCACAATCAATGTACCGATCTGTTTTTGAAAACTTGTGAATATAGTCAGAATTAAATATTTGCCCAACAAACATCAAAAAAATTGTTTGCAAACATTCGCTGCCAATTTAAATGTAATTATTTTTATATGCATAAAATTCGACAATGATTTAACATGGAGGGTCAATTATATTTTCATTGTGGTACTGATTGAAGGCGAGTTTTTGTGTTTGAAAGTTATATAAAAGCAATTGAGCGTACTCATTGATTTAATTGGGCTATTATTATGAGCGGTAATGTATTCTTCTTCTATGGCATTATTATTAGATTAAATTTTTATTTATTTCAATAGTTTAAAAATTTTAATGAATAAAGAAACAAAATTATAACCTAAATTAGCTAAAATTATTTACAAATTATAAAATTGCACCGCTGTCGACTGGTAATGTACCCAAGAGACTGGCGGCATTACTACGTTGTATGGCAATACTTAGCCTCTGGCCAAGGTAAAAACTATCCCTTGGGTCACGGGAAGTGTCCATCAGCCGTTTAGAGATTTGTTTGCATAGGCCTAGAGCACTCGGGTCCAACGGCCGATTTTTTAGTAATTCTTATTTTTCGTTTCTGTTCTTCTATGGTAT
Source organism: Aporophyla lueneburgensis (assembly GCA_932294355.1). Classification (NCBI taxonomy): domain Eukaryota; kingdom Metazoa; phylum Arthropoda; class Insecta; order Lepidoptera; family Noctuidae; genus Aporophyla; species Aporophyla lueneburgensis. Next base: position 12,450,856 of record OW028759.1, read on the forward strand.
TATTATTAGTCATTTTTATTTTTATTTTAGTTTGATTATTTCATTTCAATAAATCAAACCATAATTTACACATACAAGTAGTAGGTATTAATCATCGTCATCATAATTATTTTAGCCGAAAGACGTACAGTCAGTGCCCTGCATTACCAGACCCCTCCTACACAGAAGAAATGAGGAAGAGGGGTCAGGTAATGCAACTGCAAACATAGGCTTCCCCCAAGTGGTCGGCATAATCGCCACACTTGGCAGGCGGACTGGCAATTGCAGTATGGTGGTGAGATGCATACGAGTAGAAAACGCTGCTGCACATTCTCTAGTAAGTCCTTTAATCGCTTTTTACGACACTCACTCACAGGAAGAAATAGTAAAAGTAAATAAAGTAAAGAAATTTATTTCTGAAAAAAAAAAAACTCAATAATATTTCACAAAAAATAGTGTGGCTGTATTTCTAATAAACGGATGTAGCCACTGCAACCGAACTAGGCAAAGCCTGTATTTTGGTTTACAATACCTTTCCCTCGATATTTTGACAATAAAATGCCATCAGAGCAAACGGTTGGTCGTACTGCTAATTAATTTTGTATAACTTATACCTAACTTAAATGTTACTTTTAGTATTACCTATAGAATAATGAATAAGTGTTCTACATATATACGTGAGTGAAGTGTTTGCGAGTGTGTGAGGGTGAGTGTGAGTGATTGTGAGTGCTTGTGTGAGGTTTATCTAAGATAATTAACCCTCACATTACTGTACACTGGTAAACAGTATAGTGCTATTATTTACGTCTGGCACCGCACAGAATGTAAGTATTAATAAATAGAAACAATGATGGACCCTGTCCGGACAAGGTCGAACATAATCATCTGAAAGTTGATTATCACACCCATCAATTTGACCATAATCAACCTATAATGTTCCCACTGCTGGGACACAACCTTCGTCTCTTCGAAAAGAAGTGGGCTATGATCTACTACACGAGCTCAGTGCGGGTTGGTTTATGTCACATGTCTTCGAATGTTACATGGCTTCGAATAAAAAAATAAAATACCTATAACAAAAACTTTTTACAAATAAAAAACAACCGACTTCCTTAAAAAAAACATTACCAAGTCAAAAATTACTTTAATTTCGGAATTCGGTGTCTTAGGATCTGTATTTAAGGATTTTTTGCCACCAACTTTCGAAATTAAAGTTATTTTTGACTTTGTAGTGTTTTTTTTTTAAGGAAGTCAGTTGTTTTTTTTTTTGTAAAAAAGTTTTTTTTAACTTTTTATTTTTTTTTTATTTTTATTTATTTAAACACACATACAACTATCATCACAGGTTAACCTAATACAATAGCGTAGTTATAACAGCATACAATGAATAATTAAATTCAACTTACAAGTACCTAACTATACAACATTAATTTTTGTTTATGCGAAACCCGAAACACGGGTCTAGTATTTTTATGTAAAGAATCTATGAAAAAAAAATTCAAAACTGTATCATTAATAATCACAAAGTTATAAGCTTGATAAGTTACCTGGTTGTCCACGCAAAAACATATGCAGATCACCACAAACAGCTAGTGTACGTACCATATCCGTGTTATGGTAGATACTCCGCACTAATCTAATCGCGTTATTCGTTCATTTGTCGCACAAATACTTAATGCAAATTTAAGACTTATATGGTTTTCACATGGATCCCATTGTCCGAATGGAACCAAATGAAAATGGGACTATTCGGGCAGTACCAGCTTTCAAACAAAAAAAAAATCATCAAAATCGGTTCACCCAGTCAAAAGTTATGAGGTAACAAACATTTAAAAAATACAGTTGAATTGATAACCTTTTCCTTTTTTTGAAGTCGGTTAAAAATATAAAAGAACCTATGACAAAAATATGTGTTGTTATGGACACTAAAGACTTTGTTCATAATAAACAATACCTTTTTACTATCTTTATTTCCAGCTCCTTTATCCTATCTAGAAACAACATTATTTTCGAAATCGATGGTCACATTATTTATAAAAGCCTTTAGTTTAGCCAGATCTGGGGCTACTTGGAAAATCTTGGAGATAAAAGTAATTTATTGGCGAGATTAGGACCCCGCTCGATTGTTTGGTGCTGTGTCAATCTGGACGAGGGAGACAGGAGTGGGTTTCTTTTATAATTGAGAGGTAGACGCCGTAAAAGTAATGCTAAAATAAAAGATAAAGCTGTTGTTGTTGGCAGTGTAGTTGTTTAATTGGTTTTTTAAATTCAGAGCAATAAATACATCTATACAAATAAATAAAATTGGAGTGTCTGTTTGTAATATTAAGATAACCGCTTTTTACTACGTCTATATATGGTATATGTATACATGGTACATATACCAAAACAACATTTTTTACCATTTTTGTCTGTCTGTCTGTTCCGGCTAATCTCTGAAATGACTGAACCGATTTTGACGGGACTTTCACTGGCAGATAGCTGATGTTACAAGGAGTAACTAAGGCTACTTTTATTTTAGAAAAAATCTTTTATTAAAAAAAAATACCTGCGTTAATTTCCGACAACCACGCGGGCGAAGCCGCGGGCAAAAGCTAGTGCTAAAATAAACATAAAATGATTGTTCTCAAGAGATTCTAATAAAATTTAGAAGTAGAGTTTCCAGCTAGAATTTTTGTATTCATTTTAGGTGTCTTCCCCGGTATTGGTATAACCCGGTATTGGCATGACACAGCCCTCTATAGAGGAAAGACTGTCCACACAGGTATAATGAGTAGGTTACTGAGAGATGATCACCTACACAGCCCACCTTAAAAAAATATCAAATTGTCATATTAAATTATTAAGAGCCACGTAGCGCAGTTTAGGTAATTTATTTTACGAGGAAAATAATGAAAAATTGTGGCGATAGTATTGACAAGATTAGAAACCCGCTCAATTCTTTGGTACTACGTTTATTTGGTCGGGGAGGGGAGGGGGGGGGGACCGGATAGATTTTTTTTATTTATTAATTTAAAAAATAATTGTGTGGTGGTGGATTAAGGTGGTGGTATGTGCTTGCAATTCCTTACAATCAGTGTATATATTTTTCTTTTATTCTTGCACCCTGTGGATCAGCTGTACTCAGCGGACACAGAATGCCCTTCGTGTACAACATAATAATGCTTTTAGAATGTTGTTGGCCAAGATGCTTTAGTGCGTCTGGCATGTTTATGAAGGCTCGGACTAATGGCTTTCATGCTAATCAAAGAAAGAGAGCGGCCTGCATACTGCATCGTATCCGAGCAAGCTCCAACAGCATTCTGAAAGTAATAGCAGACCGGTTAGACGGTCCTTTTCTAACACACTAGATCACACTGTATCTATTTGATTTCGTACATTTTTCTTTTCGCGGATGAACTTTACTTATACTTGATTTCTCTGATGTGCACATTCACAGTTTAATAACTAGCTTTGTTATCGAATGTGAAAACTGTTTATTTCATCAGTCATAACTTCAATTTAAAAACTCCACACTTTAATAAAATTTTAAATGTCAATTTCTTGCCAGGGTCGTGAGATTTGTTTGAAAGAGTTACCGTGGTCCTAGCATATAGGCAACTGAAGGAACACGGGTAGGTTTTAGTCAGTAAAAGTCTGACACGCCCCTCCCCGCTCCACCCAGAGCAGGACACGTCATTTAATGATTTCCCACCCACATAAAAAGAATGTCAATTTACGTAAAGCTATGAATTATTATGAATATTTTTTTCCTAGTACATGTGCCTTCATAACCAGAACCAGTGCTAAAACTCAACAGTCACAAAATTCCGTGAAATATCGGCCAAACACTCTGATGGTAAAATCAATCGAACATCTCCCCCATTCCTTCTTATTTCCAAAAAAGATAAAAACACCTGTAAAATAAAAAAATAAAAAAAATAAATAGCGTTTTAATTCAGGCATTGTACCCATATAAAAATTTACAAAAATAAATAAAATCAATGAAAACTAAAATTTGAAATCATAATTAAAAACATAATGAAGATTAGAACGAAAAATTAAAAATTAAAATCAATATCAAAATTAAAATCAAAAACAAAATTAGAATCATAATCCCAATCAAAATAAATGACACAGCATTTCATTACCATCATTTCTTTGAGCTTGTTCTCTAGGTTTAGTCGTGAAATTCATACATACATTATTTTCAGCGGAACGCCGCAGGGCCAGAATTTTTGCTGACTATACCCACGTGAAATGAATGCAGATCAGGGGGCATGTTCGGATTTGGGTACTTCGTTTACAAGCATTTTTAGTTTTTTTTTTCTGTTTGAGAAATTAAATAAGAGAAATGAAACTCTTAAGAAAATGAATACGTATTATTTTGTATGTGTGAGTAGGCAATATATTAGATATTTTTAAAGCATGTCTTGTGTTATTTTCAAATGCCTAAAATATGTAATTTTTGTACGTTTATATCTGTTTGAAAACTGTGTTTAAAATGAAATAATTAATAGTAAATCTTGAGGAAAACTTTCTTCAGTCGAAAAAAAATACTACTTTTTATCATTAATTTACGTTTTGTAGGCTGTGAGAACACAGGACCGGTTGATATGTCGACGCTTATAGGATGCATATAACCAGCAATGGGTGAGTTTCACCTAAACTGATAATGCTTATCATTTTATAATTTTTAATTAAAAAATATAAAAAATATTTTCACATTAATTACTTACCATGTAATTAAAATCATACCCACATGCCAATAACCCAAATTATTATCACCAAATAACTCAAGCATACAATACAGGGTGTTCCATTATGAACAACCGGAACCGGAACCGTAGTTTGATAACATTTCCGTTCACCAAATTACAGGTCACGTGGTCTGAATGACAGTTGTGCTTCTGGCGCCCTCTGTTGCCAGGTCGAGAACTTGTGACGTGTCAGCGATAAGTAAATATGAATTTGATAGGGAAAACAGATGTGGAAATGTTTGTGTGTGTGAGTGGGTAGGTATAGAGAGTGGTGCAAAGTGAAAAGCCCGTAAATGTACGGATAAGTCTACTCACAAATTGCCTTATTATACCGGAAGACGTATCTGCTGCTACAGCCTTCAGGATGCTATTTTAACTGCCTGATATTCTGCTCAGGATATGTGTTGAATACTTTAATGACATAAGGTGCTGAAACGTGGACACTGACAGCTGGGCTGGTCCATAGATTCAAACTCGATCAGTGTGCTATGGAGCGAGCTATGCTCGGAGTTTACTTGTACTATAAAATCAGAAATTAAATTATCCGGAAAATAACCGGAGCTACCGACATAGCTCGCAGAGTAAGCAAGCGGAAGTGGCAGTGCGCTAGCCATATCTGTCGGAGGACTGATGACACGAATCCTGGAGTGGAGACCGCGTATCGGCTGTTGTAGCCTGAGATGCCCCCTAGCTAGATGGACCGACGACCTAAGGAAAGTGGCTGAGACAAACTGGATCCGGAAGGCGGAGCACAGGGGGTTGTGGGTGTTGTGTATGCATGGGAGAAGCCTCGGTCCAACTGTGGACAGCGATAGGCTGAGTTCATTGATTTACTGGTATGGGTTACTGCAAACGTATCTGAGAAAAAACGAGGCAGTCGCAATAGCATCCTGAATAAATCCATTATGGCCTGATTGGCCAGACTGGCCAGACTGGCCTGTTAGTCTAGTGGTTAGTGACCCTGACTGCTAAGACTGAGGACGTGGGTTCGATTCCCACCCAGGATAAATCTTTGTGTGATGAGCACAATCATTTGTTCTGTGTCTGGGTGTAATTTATCTATAATATGTATGTATTTAGTCATTTATAAGTATGTTTATCAGTTGTCTGGTTACTATAGTACAGGCTCTGCCTAATTTGGGATCAGATAATACTGTGTTGGTTGCTAAGATATTAGATATTATAAGTCGCTCACCCTAGAATTGCGTAAGCGAAGATCTCTTGTCAATTTCGTGTTAAAAAACTGTTTTATTTATTAAGCTTAAGTGGGATTAGACCAAACATGTCTATTGAATGTCAGATAACAAATGGGCTAATAGCACCACCGATGGGCTCTAGCTCACAAACTTCACGATAACCGAAACTAAAATGGCGGGATGAACTTCAAGCCTACAAGAAGTACTGACTGGCACTAGCGAATAACAGAATTGTATAGAAAAGGGAGAGTGAGGTGAAATAGAAGGACAATACAATAAGTTAGATAAAGTTCAGTCGGGCTTGTAGTGACCTACATATTACGAGCTTACGAGCTGCCGGGACGGAGCCCGGCCGCGCACTGAGGTGCAGACCACGGACTCGTGATATTTTACGCATCGGTGCTGTGGCGCCGGCCACAGCACCGATGTCATACCAGCCTTAGAACCAAAAGCGTACTGAGTGCCAATAATATTTATAGTGTGCGTATAGACGGCGCTATACGTCACACGCGTGCTAGAGCGAGATGGGTGCGCGGTCATTTTGGACCTTTACGATTTTGAGTTTTGGGACCAAGCGCTCTCCGATTGGTTGCCTGATATAAGACCCAAAATTGTATGTAAGGCAGACTATTATCTCAATAAACATTCTCTCAAGTATCCCCTACATTTGAGTTTTACTTACATAGTGAAAACCCTAAAGGCTGAAGCACAAAGCCGGAAATCGCCATGTCGGCAGCATCTAGGTCTCCTAAAACCTTCTTTGTTTTGCAGCTTTACAGGACCAGGACAAAAACACGCAGGTAAAAGTCGGTTTAGGTTTGCTATCAGCAGTTGTTGAATACCAGCTACTCTGCCCGTAACGTCACCTGCGTAAAATTTCTTATTCCCCCATCGCAACATATGTTTAGTAGCTGCTAAGGGTCTTAGCGTGATGTTACGATGTGAATTGATCTATCAAATGCAAATCCAACTGGCAGTTTCATAGATTAGCGTGATCAAACACACTCTTCAGCTTTATTATTAGTATATGTAGATGTGTGTTAAAGATGTATTAGAGATTTATTTATTGACATCTAACATTCATATCAGCCGAAAGACATTCACTGTTGAATATAGATCTTCCGCAAAGGCAGGTGGGTTGGCGACTGCAGTATGGTTTTAAAAAACTTTTTACAATAAAATATCATAACAACCAACTTACTGAAAAAAAAAGACACTACAAAGTGAAAAATAACTTTAATATTGGATGTCGGTGTCTTAGGATCTGTAATTAAGGTTTTTTGCCACCGACTTCCGAAATTAAAGTTATTTTTCAATTTGTAGTGTTTTTTTTTTCCAAAAGTCGGTCGTTTTTTTTTTATTTTTAACGTTTTAATTATGGTAGATACCCCGCACTAAAATAATCTCGCTATCCGTTAATTTGTCGCGCAAATACTTAATGCAAATTTAAGACTTATATGATTTTCACATGGATCCCATTGTCCGAATGGAACCAAATTAAAATGAGAACATTTGGAAAAGCACCAGCTTTAAAAAAAAAGAGTCATTAAAATCGGTTCACCCAGTCAAAAGTTATGAGGTGAAAAACATAAAAAAAAAAATACAGTCGAATTGATAACCTCCTCCTTTTTTTGAAGTCGGTTAAAAATGCATAAAGAACGCTGTTGCCCGTTCTCTAGTAAGTCCCTTAGTCGCTTTTTACGGCACTCAAGAGAACAAATGGGATGGTGCTATTTTTTAATCCGGAACAACACGGATATAGAAAAAACCATGTTAATTGATTGTACTGCTTTAATTATCACTTAAAAACCGGCCAAGTGCGAGTCGGACTCGCGCACCGAGGGTTCCGTACAAACCTGTAGGTATTCTCGGTTTAAAAATATATATATTTTTTAATTTTTATATTTTAGTTAATTGAATGTAAGGTAAATTGCGGTTTACGATTTATGACGTTTTAAAAAAAAACTACTCACTCGATCTCGTTCAAACCAATTTTCGGTGGTAGTTTATATGGTAATCATATAGTGGTACATCATATATTTTTTTTAGTTTTATTATTCTCTTATTTTAGAAGTTACGGGGGGGGGGGGGACACACATTTTACCACTTTGGAAGTGTCTCTCGCGCAAACTATTCAGTTTAGAAAAAAATGATATTAGAAACCTCATTACCATTTTTGAAGACCTATTCATAGATACCCCACACGTATGGGTTTGATGAAAAAAAAAACATTTTTGAGTTTCAGTTCTATGTATGGGGCCCCCCCACAATTTATTGTTTTTTTTCTACTTTAGTGTGAAAATCTTAATGCGGTTCACAGAATACATCTACTTACCAAGTTTCAACAGCATAGTTCTTATAGTTTCGGAATAAAATGGCTGTGACATACGGACGGACAGACAGACAGACAGACAGACATGACGAATCTATAAGGGTTCCGTTTTTTGCCATTTGGCAACGGAACCCTAAAAACTGTCTCATAAACGAATCACCAAATAGTATAAAAAGATGCTTCATTCATGTCTTTTTTTTTTTGGATGGGAAATCATCAAATGACTTCTCCCGCTCTGGGCGGAGCGAGAAGGCATGTCAGACTTTTACTGACTAAAACCCACCCGTGTTCCTTCAGTTGCCCATGTGCCAGGGTCACGGTATCTCTTTCGAACAATCACGCGACCCCGGCAGATCACGCGACCCCGGCAGTTCATTCATGTCTTACGCGTTAATTTGAACGTAAATTAGCGTACCACTATAAAATACATTAAAGAGCACACAAAACAAAATCAAGCGAGAATGATTTTGGACAAAAAACGGTTACTTTGAGTAAATTGACTGAAAAATGACAATAGATGGACCACAATGTAAGTCAATTCAGAAGGACTAGTGTGTACTTAGTATCTAATTTTATCAAACTGCACGAAGGAAACAATAAACTGGGCCAAAATCAACCGGATTCAAAACCTAGCAAATAGAGACATCTTATATATTTTTTTATCATAATGGTTTTTTTTCGGATAGCACAACTACAAAACGTCTTGGCACACTGCTCATGGAAATTTGTATATGCGCAGTGATCATTTCATACTGCATTTTATCTTGGGATGGAGCTCCAAAAACCACTATCAAGAGTTTAGAAATGGTTCAGCGCAAGACACTGTGAGTGAACAATTTTAAACCGTTATTTTTGTAGACAAGAACACTTTATCAGCACCACCAAGTCGCTACTTTTATTTTACAGACACAGTCTCATTTTGTGTTTTATCATTTATTTAAAAAATTACCATAAAATTATTCGATATTTTAATAAATTAACCAAAATTACTGAATGGTAATGAAAGGTATAGACTTATGTTCGCTACCGCAGCCAACTGCGTAGATAAGCCTAGACGTGTTTTCATACACTGTGCAAAGTTAACCTTCTGTATTATTTTTGCAAGGTAAAGCTTTTTATTTTTTGCAAGCGCTTTTAACAAAACGGACCATTTACCTATTGAAAACAGCCGTGAAAAATTTGTCTTTTCATTGAAACCTTTCAGTGTGTTTTTTGTTACATTATTGTAAAATGGCTACGTCAAGCCTGTTTAGGCTTTTTATTTTGTTGAATTAATCAAATTTCGGTGCGTCATTTTGGTGAACTTTAGCAGTCTTTCTAATAAAGAGTTCATTGGTTTAAATATAAAATACATTTTAGTACATACGCCATTGCATCAAGCTACTACAATAAGAAATTTGACAGAGATTTCTTTAATCAATTTTCAACTTTATCGCTAATCTATAAGGTTCAAGGTTGATTGGGAGAATTAGACAGTTTCGAGTACCTTGATGTGCTAGCGTCTATACATTCGGCCACACATCAGTGGCTTTAAAGCTGGTATATGATTGCCTTGCATTTTACTAATACCAGCCAGCAACTGATAGACCAGGTCAAGGTCAAAGTTACAGTAGCGGCATCTACACTGCCCCATACGAGGTACGCATCACAGTGACACGCACAAGTCTGCATCGCACAAGCAGAGTTTTACAGCGCAACTACAGAGGTTGACTGAACTTTATACACTTTTCCTCAAACCTCCAAATTACCACCGACTTGTAGTTGACTGCATTATCCTGCCAGGGTCGCAAAATTTGTTCGAAAGAGATACCGTGGCCCTGGCATATGGGTAACTGAAGGAATACGGGTGGGTTTTAGTCAGTAAAAGTCTTACACGCCCTTCCGTTCCACCCTGAGCGGGAGAAGTCATTTGACGATTTTCCACCCACAAAAAATACTGCATTATAATGTTTTTTATTAGCCAATGCAAAAACTAGTTGTCCAATTACAGGCTGATTGATGATAGAAATACGAGACCAGTGGTGGCCCAGTGGTATCAACCACAACTGACGAGTTGTAGGACGTGGGTTCAAATCCATGAAGGCGCTTTACTTTGTGTAAACAATTGCATGACCACTGTTATAAAAACGGTGAAGGAAAACATCGTGAGGAAACCGGCATGTTTTAACGGAACGGAGAACCTTTGTCTCAGCAGTAGAAACAATATAGACTCATCATCATCATCATCATCTCAGCCGCACAACGTCCACTGCTGGACATGGGCCTCCCCCTATTTGGAGGGCTTTGCCATAATCGCCACGCTTTGCAAGCGGGTTGGCGATCGCAGTATGGTGGTAAAATGCATAGAGAACGCTGCTGCCCATTCTCTAGCAAATCCCTTAGTCGCCTTTTACGACACCCACGGGAAGAAATGGGGTGATGTTATTCTTTATGTCCGACACCACATGAGACAATATAGACTGATTATGATGAATACAAATACAAAACCCTTCCATGCCTCGGAAAGTCTGTTAAACTATTGGTCTCGTCTGTCATTCAGATTTTTAATAGTCGCTATGGGGCTTTTGAAGCTTGATATATTATTATTATATTGAAATCTATGACAACCAGTCTTACCAAGAGGTATCGTATTACCCAGTAATAGGGAATGAAGGACAGATAGGCAGTCACTCTATATAAAGTACTGGCACTCAGCTGCATTCTGTTAGACTGGGAGCCAACCCCAAGTTGGCAAAGTTTAAGCTGATTATGACACTTTATTGTTTACTAGCTTTTGCCTTCGGTTTCGCCCGCGTGGAGGTCCGAAATTATCCCGCGAAAACACACTACCGGGATGAAAAAATACTTTATATGTTAATCCAGGTTATAAACTATCTGTGTGCCAAATTTAATCTAAATCCGATCAGTAGTTTTTGCGTGAAAGAGTTACAAATATCCATACTCAAAAAACTTTCGTATTAGTAGGATGACTACAGTTTAAGTCTGTTTCTTCTTTTTGTGTCGATGGTACTCTTCTTCGTTGCTTTTTTAAATGTTTGCACCCAGTAGGTAGCCACGTTGATTGCGTCATCAGTGGCGTACTTATGTCATCCGAGGAGCTGGTTAAAATGTTAAGCAGATGATGACTAGAAAACGCTTTAGCTTCCAATCATCTCACCATTAAGATATTCTCTCATTCAATAAATACCACAATAACATTGAAATTAACTCCCAACTTTCTAGAACCATCAAGATATCATCAACCGATCAAATAAAAATAAAATACTATAAAACCAGTAGCGCATCCTGTTAGTTAAGCGTCAATTAATATGAGATACACTAATTATAATTACTTATCAGAATCATCGATTGATAAACATCAGAATGGAGAAGCGATGCGTGTGAACAAATTTGACAATTATCAGTATGGGTATGAAAGAAATTAATGTTTATTGATTGGCACCGAGGTCTTGTAAAAACTTTTATGGTATGTCATTAAATCCTTGACCAAGGACCCCCTCTAGAGCCCGGTACGCCTGCTGTAGATAGAGAGAGACGTTATAGCCTCTCTTTCTTTTCTTTTCTGTCGCTTCTTTTGCGAGCACCACGAGGCGTAATGCCTCAAACTCAAAGTATTTATTTTAATTAAACCATATAGGTACAAGCACTTTTGAATAATCAAAAAGTCAGTCAATAAGTAGTTGTAGCCAAACTATAGATCTGCATTTAGACGAACGGGCAAGAAACTCCACAGAACTCTTTTAAATCAAGTTAATATCAAGATATATTTAAGTCAAAATCCTGGGTACATTTTTTTTTCTTGTTGCGTCTTTTTTATGTAAGAATGTAAAAATTCTAAATATAAAATTAAGAATTAGCCCTGGAAGTTAGGAGATGACCAGTCTCAACCGACGACGGTGCCTGATCAAGAACATGACACGGAGGACCAGCATCAAGTTCAATAGTTTTATAGGGAACGCACGATCCAATACACGTACCACCATAGACCAAGGACTGAAATACAACCGGGAGTGAAAGGGAACCCGTAAACAGATTAATAGAATATGCTTAATCGTTCACCACAATTGACACTAACGGGTTGATATTCAGTTCAATAAGCTCTTACAGGTAAACGTCCCTTGGTCGACACCGGCAGCAGCTCACGAACTGCACGTTGAACCGATTTGACGATGGCACTTGTGTGCACTTTTGACATTTAATTTTGTATGCAGTCGGGGTTATTGATTTTTAAATGTTTTTTTTTTCTATTTTCCTATGTGTTTCCCTGTTCTATTCGCTATCTTCGGGATACTATGACAGACTAGTGTAAGTACATAAAATACCTTCACATTTATACTTTTTCCCTTTCTTGTGACAGCACTCCCTATATTACACGTTTGGCTTGGCAACTGTCTGCATACGCTGTACAACGCGATAATATCTTAACAAGTACGGATGAGTAGTTAACATAACTGTGGTTAAGATGACATTCAAGATAACTTTAGTTGATTAGTTTTTTAACGTTTACTAAGGAAATAAAAAATATTGATTGGATGTTCTTTTCATACTTTGCTTGACGAGTTTTGTTTTATTTTTAGAGGTCATTGTCATTAGCCGTTATCAGACCGTGTGTTGTTGGACGTAAAGAATAGCACCATCCCATTTCTTCCCGTGGGTGTCGTAAAAGGCGACTAAGGGACTAACTAGGGAATGAGCAGCAGCGTTCTCTATCCTTTTTACCACCAAATTGCGATTGCCAACCCGCCTGCCAAGCGTGGCGTGGCGTGGCGTGGCGTGGCGTGGCGGCTTCCAAATTAGGGGAGGCCTATGTCCAGCAGTGGACGTCTGAAATGATGAAATGATGATAATCAGCCTATTAAGAGTTCACTGCTAGCCAAAGGCCTCCTTAATCGCGCTATCGGCAAATATCATCCGGCTGCACCAGTCGACGTCATGACGTCAGCGCCGGCTGTTGCTGAAAACCAGCGCTGAGGCTCTGTGTCGGATAGGGTCGCAGTATTATACTGAGCGATGGCCGTTTTGCGTCGATATGACGCATGTTCTCCTCAGTTTTTTCGTTTAATTTTGCTAACGTATTTTCTTTCGTCTTTAGTTGTAAGCCACTCTGCGAAGATTGTCGCTCCACCTACACCAAGGGCGTCCTACCTTACGTATGCTGATTCACGATCTCAAGAAATTTCTACGCCAGTGGTCATCACACTGCCAGTGCTAATGGTCTACAAGATATTATGACCAGCCACGCACACAGCAACGCAGTACACTATTTCAGGCATAGATTCACAGATAATTTGGAGAGAGCAAAATAATTCACTATCTTCGATTTGAAAATTTAAGTTAGTACTAAAAATATTAAACACAACTAAGTAGTTAAAACTAAGTAGTTCTTCTACTCGTAACTGGACAGACAACTGTGCTGCTGGGGAGTTTGTTGCACCACTTCTTTTTCCTAGCTAAAGCCCTAGGAAATGGTGATGGGTGGGCGTTTTGGGGGACTGTCTTTTGTAATTTTGACGTACGAAAAGTGTTGATTCTCAGCCTAATTTTAATAAATGACTTTCGTTTTTGACACTAGGTACATACTAAACTTTATTACTAACTAACTAACTATATCGATATCAACATTTCACTATGCAAATATTCGCCACGTTGCAGTATTTGTATAAAACTGATTTACATCCGTCACCTCACACTTCAGGTCCAGTTGAAAACCAGCGTCAGGCACTAGTTGCCTGGCATTTTTGCTGAACTGGACCTTTTAGGCGCAGCCGTGAGACAGACTTTAATGCTAGTTTCTGACATTACACTTTACACTTTTTATTGATTTTCTTTTCAATTTTCGATTTTATTAATTTATTTTTTGCTATATTATAGTGTGTGTCTTTGAATCTGTGCTAAATAAATGTATTTTCTTACTTTTTTACTTCCTAAATTGGACATTTTCAGGCCCTTTCGTTTGTAATTTCACAGCTCCTTTAAACCAGGTTAAATTGGATACAAGCTTGAGGCAAGACAGACATTAGTTAGATCAAAACAAAGCCTATTTCAGGTTGCTGTACCCATAAATCGTTAGAAATCAACCCTTGTTTATTTCTATGCAAATTCATCCTTTGTTATCTGGTACCAACAATGATTCAACCTCACACACGAAAAAATCAACCTTACTACCCAAATTCTAGGGTTTCATTTTGTTCGACAAATAAAGCTTATCCGCTATACACGATATAAAAGCGTAGTATTGCGCTACCTTTATTTGTTTAAGCAAAAATGGGTCTTGTACACTTTGAATCAGTGGTTATTTTCGGGTGAGCTACGACACCATTGCTTAATTTTCACCTGTAAAAATATTGAGGAACAGTTTATGGTCTGATTTTGCGCTCGTAGAAATAAAAGAAAAAAAAAACTGGCCAAGTGCGAGTCGGACTCGCGCACCGAGGGTTCCGTACAAACCTGTAGGTATTCTCGGTTTAAAAATATATTTTTTTTAATTTTTATATTTCAGTTGATTGAATGTAAGGTAAATTGCGGTTTACGATTTCTGACGTTTAAAAAAAAAACTACTTACTCGATCTCGTTCAAACCAATTTTCGGTGGTAGTTTACATGGTAATGTACATCATATATTTTTTTTAGTTTTATCATTCTCTTATTTTAGAAGTTACGGGGGGGGGGGGACACACATTTTACCACTTTGGAAGTGTCTCTCGCGCAAACTATTCAGTTTACAAAAAAATGATAATAGAAACCTCATTACCATTTTTGAAGACCTATTCATAGATACCCCACACGTATGGGTTTGATGAAAAAAATCATTTTTGAGTTTCAGTTCTATGTATGGGGAACCCCAAAATTTATTGTTTTTTTTTCTATTTTAGTGTGAAAATCTCGTGCGGTTCACAGAATACATCTACTTACCAAGTTTCAACAGCATAGCTCTTATAGTTTCGGAATAAAATGGCTGTGACATACGGACGGACGGACAGACAGACAGACAGACAGACAGACAGACAGACAGACATGACGAATCTATAAGGGTTCCGTTTTTTGCCATTTGGCAACGGAACCCTAAAAAGACCTTTAGTTTTAAATGGTGCGGTAACTTATGGTGATCACAGATAAGCTAGTTTTGTTTTTTATTGAATGGAATAAAAGAAAAAAGGAAAATGGCCATTTCGGGAGATATTTTAACAACATCAACATCACGCATAATTCCTGGAACAAAGTTTAGTTTTATTACACAATCAGTTTTGCCAGATATGATACTATCTAATAAAATAATTAAAATTGAAGTGTTTGTTTGTAAGGTTAAAGTTACAGTTTTTTTATTAATACATGTTAAAATTATGAAAGTAATTATAGCACAGAAACAAGGGCTTGTGGCTAAGTTACAACAGCCGCATGGGTCGATCGTTCAGGTTAAGCTACGCTTGCCGCGGTTGGTTCGTGGATGGGTGACCATCTTTACATACCAAGACCCTTCCGTGCCTCGGAAAGCACGTTAAGCCGTCGGTCTCAGCTGTCTTTCGTAGATCTTAGACAGTCGTTACGGGTCGTCAGAAGCCAGAAATTCTGACAATCAGTCTTATCAAGGGGTATCGTATTACCCAGTAACTGGGTTGTGGAGGTCAGATAGGCAGTCGCTTCATGTAAAAAACTGGTACCCAGCTGCATCTGGTTAGATTGGAAGCAGACCCCAACATAGCTGTGAAAAGGCTAAGCAGATGATGATGAATTATAGCAGAGAAACAATTTAAATTATTTTTGGCTGTTTTTCAGACTACTCTCTGTCCCGGTAGCATGTTCTCGTGGAATAATTTCCGACATCCAGGTGGGTGAAAACGCGGGCACAATACTACTTATAAAATTATATTTTTACATAGTATATTGCCTGTATTCTTAACCATTCGTCCGTTCGACGACCCACCTACCCGCGATTCTCGTATTTGTGTACTTCTAGGTAAACATCGATATATATTATGCTGTGACTGTGTGGAATAGTTTTTAATTACTGTTTTGATAATTTTTTGTTTAATAATGATCCAAAGAATGTACCAATGTCTTCTGACATTGGTACATTCTTTGGATCATGATCAGTGTTCCCGTGATTAATAAATACCTTTTCCAAAAAATGCATTTTATTTGGCGTAGTCGGTTCGACGAATGTTTAGTAACCATGTAACAACGAAAATTGTTTAGTTATCTAGGGTTAAAGAGTTAAACAGAGATGTACCTTTAATTCTCCCAAATTTTGCCAATTATGCTTAAATCCCATGTCGAGTCTTCTTTCATCCACCGGGCATAAATCCAGACTCTGGGCTGCTACTAAGAATTCAGAACTTCCCAATGGTCAAACTCAAAATCAACTGAAATATTTATTTTGCTACGACGTGTTTTACACACACTTCTTTTGGGTCGGTATGATTTGACACATCCCGGCAACACAGTGTTTTTATGAAAGGTGTGGTCATGTACCAGGGTGTGGTACAGACCATCAAAGTGAACAAGTATACTCTATGGGACAAACATCGAAATCGCGAAAAATAATCTACTGTGCCATACATTTGATTAGTGATGAGTGATGAATGATAAGTTCGGCATATGCCGAACGAAATTTTTCGATTGGCGCGAGCTGAATATTAGACGTGAGGCGTATATACTGGTAGAGGTATATATACCAAGTATGTGCTTCCCAGTACGCAGCCCGGGTACAGACCGGAATACTGGGTAAATACCTTGAAGGTATGACGTCATACGTATAGGCTAGTACGAAACGAACCGCTACCACAAGGTATCAGCCAGTTCGTGCAGCATCGGTCCGCCGAAACCACCCGAAGCTACCCGACCGCTTATGGCAGGACCCGAACCGTCATTCGTGCTTTAGGAACGTTCGGACGATCTAATTCACGTGCATAAAAAATATTACGAATTACATTTTTGTCATATCAAAGAGTTCCTTATAAATATATTGTGTGTAATAAAGTGATTTTTAACTACGCAGCTACTTACAGGTATTTTGAAACCCGGTTTTTGGTCCAGGTATTTGGCCATACCCATACCTTGAAGGCGGGGTATGGAGATTGGCAGGTATATCTCATCTCTACTGAATATGTGTAACATATGAATCGGGACGGCTACGTTGTTTTACAAATACTTCCGGATCGATTGTGCCGACCCGAATAAGTGTGAAATATTGATTACCTAAGCTATTGAAAACGATAAAGCTTTCTTAGAAATTCGATCCACAACTTGAAAACCAACAGACTAATAAAATCATGTGTACAAATACTTTTACAGGCTGTACAGAATATCCAATTTTTTATTCTTAAAATTTTCGTTCATGAATGTAGATCGACGAGAATTGACTGCTATTTTCCTTTGGTATTCCTGTGTAAATTGAGGATTCCAAGTATATTTTACTGGGGCTTTCTGAGTCCTAAATCGTCTCGAGTCTCGTGTGATGCCGAATTTAAATGATTAATGATTTTATTTCTGTGAGTAGATTTGTACAAACACTTTTACAAGTCAATCGTATTTTTTTGAGCTAGATGAGGTTGCCGTTTCCTATCTGAGTAGTCTGAGAAGAAAGGCCGAAACAAACTCAGGGGTCACAGTCTCTTTTAAAGTCCAGACATAATCTTGGTCACAATATGTGAAGACTATGTACATAGATAGCTGTCTGAAATGGTCTTTAGAGGAAAAAACTACACAGATTGAGTGGACCTTCCAGTCAGTGCACGCATTTGTCACTAATCGTGCGGCTCAACTCAGAACTTGAGAAGCTCAACGATTCGACGAACAATACCAAAGAAAAGATATTTGGGTAGGCCGCAAAAATTACTTACTGGCCTACAAAGATCATAATTACAACATATTTGAGAACTAAAGAAAGGTAGAAGAAAAAAAGAAACTTACCCACACAGTCTTCACATTCACAATGATTAAAACAATATGATACTTTACAAAGTGAATATAAAGAATAGCATCACCCAAACTCTTTCGATGGGTGTCGTAAAAGACGACTAAGGGACTTACTAGAGAATGGGACATCAGCGTTCTTTAACATTTTTTCCACCATACTGTGATCGCCAACCCGCCTGCCGAGCGTAGAGATTATGGCAAAGCCAACGTCTTACGGTTGAAATTATGAGTTCCAAATTGAAGACAGCGCTAGAGGAAACGAAACACAACTAGCAGTCTTTCTTGGCTTAATTTACTTGACGTCACACGTTGTGACAGCAGCGGTGGCCCGGTGGTTATGGCCGCGACTTGTAGTACGTTGGATCGAACTCCGACAGACGCTTTACTTGTGTAAATTATTTCATTAGCACTGCTCTCAAAAGCTGAATAAAAACATCGCGAGGAAACCGGTATATCGTAGTACCAAAAATTTGAAGACATGTGACATCTGCCAACCCGCACTGGACCCGCGTGATAGATTTCTGCCTACTTCCTCTCACCGAGCGGAGGCCTGAGTCCCAGCAGTGGGAGTATTATAGGCTGATTATGATGATGATGAAGTATACACTCACTGTTGAAGCTATCAAAGCTAAGTCGACTCAGAAATACTTATAATGATTTAAAATAAAATTATTTACACGGTCCTTTATACACCACTAAAGAATGTGAGACGGTGGTAGAAACTAAGTCGAACAGCCTATTACGTCACTTCATCAATCAACTGTCATCCCTTCACCCCCAGTCATAAAAACTTTTTACATAATTTAAGGGTAGGTAACTAACATCATTATTCTTAATTGTCAAAATCAAATCCGGGTAAAAAATTAAACGTCAATCATGGGGTTCGCTTTAATTAAAATACTGTCATATTTTTTTGACGATAAAGGAAAAACTCATGGAATTTCCCTGGTCGATTATGAGGTAGTGTTATCGTGATTGCCACCGGACTGGTCAATCTATCAGGTTAAGTTTCAGTCGCCACAGTTGTTCCATGGATGGGTAATCCATCCTTACATACAAAACCCCTCCGTGCCTTGGCAAGCACGTTAAGCCGTTGGTTCTGGTTGTATTTCGCGGCTGTTTGATTGACGTTACGATTCCTCAGATGCCCGAAAGTCTGATGGTTTTACCAAAGGGAATCATGTTACTTCGTAACTTGGACGGAGGTCAGATGGGCACTCGCTCCATGTATAATACTGGTATTCAGCTACATCCGGTTATACTGGGAACCAAATGGAAAACAGTCAGGCATATGATGATATTATTTTTCCGTAGTTAATTGCGTGAATAAAATTACATGACGTCACATCTGTGGCCTCCGAAGGTTTGGTAGAGTTGTAAGTATAGTACACACGCCCTTTTTTTTTTTTTCAGGATGGGAAATCATCAAATGACTTCTCCCGCTCTGGGTGGAGCGGGAGGGCGTGTCAGACTTTTACTGACTAAAACCCACCCGTGTTCCATCAGTTGCCCATGTGCCAGGGTCACGGTATCTATTTCGAACAATCACGCGACCCCGGCAGGCATCGGTCCTAGTAGACCCCTACACTGCTGCTGACATCTCTTTGAGGCGCGCGTGGAACACTGCGCGCCGTCGACCCGAGCTTGGTCCTTACCGGGCGGCGAGCTCCCCATTGCTCGCCACCCGCAAGCTCGCGCCTACGGTGGCCGGGAGTCCGCTATCGACTCCCGACGCCCGGGGCGTCTCCTCCTGCGGCGGCTAGGGACGTGAGGGCGCAGAGACTGCCACTCCCTCACCCGCCCCGCCTCCTCCTTCGCGAGCATTACTGCTTCGCAGAAGGAGGTGACGGCTTCCCATTCCCTCTCGCTCCATACCATGGCTCGCACCAGGGCCGGACGCGAGAGGACGCCGCCGCCGATCGCCTCCACGAGGACACGGCGGTGCTCCACCCAGAATACACACGCACTTCTGTAGAAATGTATGAGTCCCATATAATAGGGGGCGAGCCTTTTGTCAAAAACCGGAGACTTATCCAGATTCTGGGCTATTTCTGAAAGATTCCTCACCGAATGACTCGATAATACCTTCGCAACCTAGGAATTGAATGAGGCAGTAGTAAGTAATAGTCCATACTTATGTATTTATTTTGTTCTTGAGAAAACAGAATTGCCACGTGATCAAAATTACCTGCACGTACCGTAAAGAATTTTCACCACAGTATTTTAAAACGTCCATCTATGATGGGATTGGTATGTATATGTAATCTTTGATGTCTTTTAAAACTCCTAGGGTAAACTGAGTCGCTATTTAAATACGTCAAATCATAGCTACTGTTCGCGACTTTGTACAGTCTAGAGCACTTATATGTGTCACTTAGCAATTTTAAAAGTGATTTTCTCCTATTGTACTGATTATAATTCTATGTTATTACGAACATAGTATTTTGATAAGATAAGATATTTTTATTTGAAAGCCACACTATTATGAAATAGGCCTTATCTGAAAGTTGCAATCGTTATTTAAAAAGAGAAAATCACTTCTGCCATTCAACGTAAGCCAATTTTAATTACAAACTCCTGAAAATGAGAAAACTATTTTCATCATAACACATAAAATCCATCCGCCATTGTTGTATCATTTGACACTTTTCCAACTTCAAATTAAACATTTGTATATTTTTATACAGTGAGGCTGGCACAAACGGGCGGAGAAAACGTTACGTAGATTCGAACGTCTTTTAAATTAAAAATACTATAAAAATATCTTCACGCCTGTATTGCCTAAAGAGTTAGGCAGATATACACTAATAGTACACCTACATTTCGGCAGTTAAATGTTAGAGTTCTGTAATAGAGGGTGTAGACTTTTGCCATCAACCGGACTTAACTTCCGATCCCTTTTTACGAAAATTGGGCGGACGGAGGATTATGAAATTTCGCACACTTCGTTATAATTTCGTTCATACAGAGAAAAAGTAACGAATGCTAATATTTTTTTTAATTATGCGTAAAAATACATTATTTTCAATAAATAACACGTTACACACACTACTATTCATTACCGTGTATTTAAAACACACATGCATAGATATTCTTTTGTTGATGGTCCAAATCTGTGGTCCAATCGAGGACATCTGTCTTTCATATTTTGTGTCTATAGTTTTACTGAATGTCAAGTATAACCATAGGTAAAAAATTAATTTTATAGATATATAACCTATTTCATTTTTAAAATCTATGATCATATCGAGAATATTTATCTTTAATATTATTTGTCTATAATGTTATTGAATGTTAAATATAACCATATTATTTTTTATATTTATTATTATTATATATTGTTTTTCATTTAATAATGTATTTCTATTGAAATGAAGTACGATCGAATTACGACCAATGGGCGATCACTAGTATATATAAAAATGAATCCCTATTTCCCTTGGTCACGCCATCACGCGTGAACGGCTGGACCGATTTCACTTTTTTTTGTTGTTTGTTATTGTCAGGAGAAGGTTCTTATGAAAGAAAAAAATTAAAAAATTGCTCGGAAAATTAGAAAATTTAAGAATACAAAGTCACCTAACATGGGTGTTTGATAGCTAGAAAACGCTTTATGTCTTCGAAGTACCAGGTTGGCATAACTTGGTAGGAGCTCAACTAATATGGGTGTGGTAGCTAGAAAACGCTTTATGTCTTCGAAGTACCAGGTTGGCATAACTTGGTAGGAGTTCACCTAACATGGGTGTGTGGTAGCTAGAAAACGCTTTATGTCTTGGCAGTATACTAGGTTGGCATAATTTGGTCTAACATGGGTATATGATACTTGGTACTCTTTGCTTTGTGTTGGTGGGATCTGATAAGTTACCACTACATTTATTGATTCTGAGGCGGTACGAAGTTTGCTGGGTCAGTTATAATAGTAATCCATACTAATATTATAAATGGGAAAGTGTGTGTGTCTGTTTGTCCGTCTTTCACGGCAAAACGGAGTGACGAATTGTCGTGATTTTTTAAGTGGAGATAGTTGAAGGGATGGAGAGTGACATAGGCTAGTTTTTGTCTCTTTCTCATCCCCACTTCCCTAAAATGGGGGGTGGAAGTTTGTATGGACCAAAAAAAGTAAAGTAGAGGATGGTTTGTGTGAGACTCATTCACGCGACCAAAGCCGCGGGCAAAAGCTAGTAATATTATAAAGCTGAATCGTTTGTTTGTTTGAACGCCGTAATCTCAGGAACTACTGGTCCGAATTGAAAAAATATATTTGTGTTGGGTAGCCTATTTATTGAGGAAGACTATAGGCAACATCACGCTACAATCAAAAGAAGCGGAGTAGCAACGAAAAATGGACGTAAACTGGTAACGTAGTCAATTCGATACGACGGGAAGGGGCAGGAGAGCAAAAATTTGACACGGACGAAGTCGCGGACTGAAGCTAGTTTTTCATAAAATAAAAACTTATGTACAAAAAAAAAAAACAACTAACTTTATTTTTTGGAGATAAAAATAAGATTTATATGGGACAGTCCCTATCCTTTAAACACAGAATTTTTGAAATCGATTCACTACTGCGGGAGATATTAAGATCATCATCATTATCTGCCTAGCCTTTCCCTAACTATGTTGGGGTCGGCTTCCAGTCTAACCGGATGCAGCTAAGCAGACATGCCCAAAAAAAAAAACATTTGAAATTGGAACCTGGAAGGCGGTTTTCAAACCGGCAATTTTTTTTAATAAGTCCGTTAAAAATTGTTCGAATTTAAGTTAAATAAACACCGCCCGTTCGTACTAGGACATCTGAAGCCGACCGAAAATTTTAAAAGGCCCACGATGAGACCATCTAATTACGAGGAATTTGCTACGCTGACAGACTTTTAACCCGCCAGTGGTCCGGCGAGGAGAATTAATTCATTCGGTCTGTATGACCGGTGAGGGTTGACAAGGCCGTGAAAGGTACAAAAGGCACAGTTGTCGAGTGATAAGGATTACGTACGTAAGGTTTTGGTCAGTTGATCTGCTGTGTTATTACGTTTGAGAGGGACGATTCTGGTTTACAAAGTACAAAGGAGCGCATTTTGGGCGTATTGCGCTGAGTAAACTTATTCAGTTAAAATAGTTAACGTAGAAACTATTTTAAAAAGTTGATTGGTCTAGTGATTCAGTCTAAGGAATTAATTTGAAACGCAATTATTTGACAAAGAAAACTAGCACGAGAAAATAAAAGAAAGCTAAATTTCTGTCTACGTGGTTTATAAGAACTACACTTTATTTATAATCCATCAGTTCGTAGCAGTGGTCTTACATAATCCTTTTGCCTCGTCTACGCTCACACATGCACGGTTTCAGAGATGTAATTGCGAAACTTACTATCAATAGGAATTGCTTTCATATTGACAGTTCGATAACATTCATTGCACTATTCACGTTGCTGAGCAGACAATGTTTTTGAACATAAGACGCAAGAGATTAGTTATCTTCAAAATGACTCAGATTCTTATTTTTAGGGCGTTACGCAATTAGGGTAAAGGTAATATCGGTTTTCTAAAACGAATAATTCTAAGACATGTGACCAATTAAAACCCTAATACGTTTACTTTTGTCCCTCGTGAAGGTCGCAGAAATTAACCTAATATAGACAGCGTAGCGTGGTCATTATCAGTAGATGTTTATGCCCCATATTCAGCATGACATGTTTCGAATAATTATTCGAATGAGTTCAAATATTTTTTTGAACTTCTGTACCAGTCTATCTTTTATGTGACACACCTCTGCTATGTCAAATTGAGAGTTTTTTATAAAACAGTGTTGGAAGCTTTTAAATGTGTTTTTAATGCAATTTTCACATTAGTAAGCCTTTGGGATGGACGTTACTTTGAGTGTAGGTACTGTAAATATGTATGGGTCAAAATTATAATTTCTTCTGTCCCTGTTTCTTTCATCTTCTGTCTAGCCTTTTTTCAACTATCTTGGGTCTTACAGTCTCACCAGATGTAGATGAATACCAATATTTTACATGAACTGCATACCTAACCTCCATAACCCAGTTACTGGGTAATACTTCTTTGGTAAAACTTATTGTCGGACATTCTGGCTTCTGACGACCCGTAACGACTATCAAGGATCCACAATTGACAGCCGGGATCAAAGGCTTAACATGCTTTTCGAGGCACGGAGAGGTATGGGTATTAGGGTAGAGTGAAAATGTATGGAGATTTTTTTTTGGTTTTTCTTTGTAATAGCATAGCGGTGAAAAGCTGCCTATGGATGAGTTAATAAAGTATGTTAAATATCATTTATGTATTATAATGATTCGAGGTGCCCCAGCACGAAAGAATTTTGAAAAAAGTAACATTTCGTTCATTTTTGACAGCCTCATTCAGATGTATATAAACCTAAATAATCTATTGGAATAGTATTTGTTGTGTTGTTTGAAACCTACATTTTTATGTAATAATAAAAAAAAATAACATTTTGGAGTTTATGGTGCCCCAAAACCTCTTAAAACCAAAATAATACAAGAATTTTATGATAAAAATGCGATTAATATTAATTAAATATTTATGAAAAAAAAAACAAAATAGCCCATCAAGTAGAAAAATCACGTTAAGTGTTATAAAAAGGCATCATCTGACATGATGAAAGTCTTACCCTGATATAACCATTACGGTTTTCTTCTCCACATACAGCACCTGAAGCTTCAGTTACGAGTGTGATGCAGCGCTCCACGGCTTGAGTATGACAGGGAAAGAGTGCTTTATTCTCTTTCGTTCCAAGGCCATTTTCTACAATTTCTTTCAAGGCTTCAGCAGATAAACTCTTTGTTAAAGGCCGCTCAGTAACAGTATTCTGACTATTGTGCCAAGTAATAATGTCAGTATAATGGGGAGCATCGAAATTAAATAATGGAACTTTAAATTTTCGGATTCCTATGACTTTCTTTGACCTTGCTTTCAGAATACGTCAGTATGCCAGTTCCCGTATCGCTTGGTTGTCATCTGCAAGCATAGATAAAAGAAGATTTTCTGGATGGCCAAAATATATTTTTCTTTGTATGACTGGATCACTATTTTTTTTCAAATTGTCGTTTAAATAGCGACTATAATTCATCGTCAACCACAAGTGCTGTGCTCCATTTAAACACGAAGGATTGCATTTGATTTGAAAACACATTCGCGCATAAACTTTCATCACGAAATTGGCTAATATAACTAGATTCTCTTCCGGATCAGTCTTTGTGACATATAATCGTAAGATCCTGTTCGCAGTCGTTAGCCACCTGGAATGGTTGAGTAGACCGGGTTCTCTATTTGTCAGGTCAGAAGGTAAAATACCAGTGCTAATAGCAGGCATTATCTCAAATAGATATGTTTGATCGGAGCTTAAATCAAATAAAATATTTAGCGTAATAACAGGAAGTGGCGTGGATATAACGGCTTTCACAACTGGCTTTTTTCACATTGTTGCAGTTCAGATCCAATTGGCCCTGAAAAACATCGAGGGCCCGTAGTTTGACCGCCCAAATGTATCAAAAGGTGTCGTAGTGGCAATTCATTCGAATGTAGTGCACAGATGAACCATTGTAACGGTTTTTTAATCTCTACCTCTAGCAGGCTAATGACGCTGCCTTTAGATCCAGTATTTACAACTGTCCCATCACAGTCCACTACTGACAAAGCACTCAAGTCAACCGAGTTTTCATTTAAATATTTTATAATACTTTCTTTGATTGTCCTAGCCGATCCTGTCTGCACCGTGATATGACCAAAGAAAACGCTCCCTGGTTCCAATACAATAACGTAATGATCTTCTATTTGCCGTTTTCTATACCATTTATCTCCTTTTTTGACTGTTATCAAAGTTTTGTCTTTTCTACCGTCAAAGTAAAGACCAGGTATAGGTTGATTGCGGCTCAATTATTTCAAAACAGCTCTTTTCTTTGCTCTTTCCCGTCAAACCTTCGAATGATCTATCACACTGGTCACTTGATGTAATAATGCCATGCATCTTTCAGGACAGCAGAAGCTATAATAGCAGCAGACCTGTCGGTAACTCCAGTACGATCGCAGGCAAGAGCTAAAGATGGGAGACTTATTCGCATCTGTTTAGATGATGGCTCAACAACATTCTGTATTTGTTCTTGATACGATTAATACAATGAAAAGTAGTTTCTCCCAAGAATGCTTACTTGTGACTGAAAGGGTAATTTAATAAAGGTTGACTTATTTATTAATGATTGTGTGCGTTCAGAAACAAAAGAAAAACAATTTCTACGTTTTGTTATTAAGTTTAGCATTTGGTTTTGCACTATCGAAAACTGACAAGTTTCGAATTTTTTTTCAAAACTTAGTCCTATCGGGGCCACCTTTAAATATAAACCAACACAAAAAATATTTTCGCTTTTGCTTATTGTGCCTATCACGCAACTTTTTGCGGGTATGACATACTGAAAATCAAAAAATAAAATTTTCACTCCACCCTAATGGGTATATAAAAATGGTCACCCATCCAAGTACAAACCGCGGCAAGCGTAGCTTAACCCAATCGATCGACCCGTGTGGATATTATTAAGACACAATTCCCTCCTTGACTTTATTTTTTATTTCAAAGAAAAAAACTGATTCCTTTGAGATTTAAAACTAACAAGATCATGGCTTACATGATCGAAAGTGGTTACTTACCATACACCGTCCAACTAAATGTACTCCTTCAAAACCTTACAGTTGAAATTAAAAATGTCTCGTATGCCTGTAATTTCAGCGGCATTTATAATCTACGTACTGATATACATACATACTAAAGTTACTTCACATCATGCATGGAAGCGTAAGAATTTTTACTGTAACATGATGTGGTAGTTAAATATATTCCATAACTAGCTTCTGCCCGCGACTTCGTCCGCGTCAAATATTTGTCAATCAATCAATCAATCAATCAATCTTTATTTGTGAACACAGGTATTACAATAAAGTTCTTAGGTATACATTTTATGTCGAGCTCTATGTCCTACCAATGAAATTGGTGTACAAATAGGTATATTAGGTTTTCTTAATAATCATGCTGAATTTATACAAGAAATCACGTTCGTGTAGAAAAATGTAATTTATATGTTTTAAGAATAAATAATTTATTTTTACATGCGATTTGCTCCCCTGACCCTTCCCGTCGCTTCGATTTGCCTGCTAGTTCTCGTCCATTTTTCGTTGCTGCTCGCTCCTTTTGAATTATAGTGAGTCAACCTTAAAAGATAGACATATGCTCTCGCGGACTTTTTTTTAGAACTTTTTAAAAGGAACAATTCCGTGATACATGATTTTTGCGTTACTTTAGCCGTTTACGCAGCGCACGCAACGGAAACTCTAAAAAGGAATAAATTTTCCCCGTTTTTGCAACATTTTTCATTACTGCTCCGCTCCGCTTAGTTGTAGCGTAATGTTATATAGCCTATAGCCTCCCCCGATAAATAGGCTACCCAACACAAAAATAATTTTTCAATTCGGACCAGTAGTTTCTGAGATTAGCGCGTTCAATCAAACAAACAAACAAACACACTCTTCATCTTTATAATATTAGTATAGATAATATATATAATATAATATATAATATAGTATAATATAGTAAATATAGTATATAGTATAGATATTTTGATTAATTTATCACGTTTTTGTTTTTTGATTCATTGGTTTATTGTTCAGTGATTTTTATTACATTTTTATTATACTCACGATTATTTTGAGTGCCTTGGTGGTCTAGTGGTTGCAAACGCTACTGCGTAGCATGAGGTTTTGGGTTCAATTCCCCGGTCCAACAGTGGCATTGGCTGTTTCTGTCTCTGGAATTGCTCAGTAACAGTCCGGAGTCAGAATTTGCCCCTATTACATGGGACTTAAACATAACTGCTGAAATGTGTGTGTACTATACGTACACCTCTGTCGTACTCTTCGGCGAAACAAGACGTGATTATACGTTATGTGTTAAATATTTTATTGAATTATGAATTACGAACAAATCAAATTCATTATCATGTGAATATTCTATGAATGGTAGTTTACTGAATATACATAACTACCATAACACAAAGAATGACAATCTTTTCTTCGGTCCCCGTCCATCTCTAGATAAATTTATTTTCTAATAATTCTGCTCTCTCCATAGTAGAAAAAGTACAACGTAACAGAATACAAGCTGGTTCCATCCTGCCACAATTCAAACTAAAACTAATCTAAATAATCCGTCAGTGCAATGCAGTCCACTGCTGAGTACAAACGGCAAAAATATTAAGTGAGCAAGCACTCAAATGTTAAAGGAATATTTTAACAGGTAATTATATTGTTAATTTTCAAAATAATGTGATTACTTTCTTTCCGTTATTGCTATAACTATTTTGGATGCGCAAATGCGATAAGAACTATGTGTCATTAGCAAGTCGGCGATACGAAATTGTTATTCTTGTCATCAAACTGGAGAAAAGAAAGTTAACTAACGGAAAATGTTGAGAACCTATCGCGCGCGCTACCTCTGTACTTATCTCGAAGAAAACAAATGAATGCTGTGAAAATTGCATACATATCAACTTTCCTGGATTACATCGCATCAAGTCAAGTATTGTGCAACCCCTTTATTTTTTTTTTTTCAGGATGGGAAATCATCAAATGACTTCTCCCGCTCTGGGCGGAGCGGGAGGGCGTGTCAGACTTTTACTGACTAAAACCCACCCGTGTTCCATCAGTTGCCCATGTGCCAGGGTCACGGTATCTCTTTCAAACAATCACGCGACCCGGGCAGGCATCGGTCCTAGTAGACCCCTTCACTGCTGCTGACATCTCTTTGAGGCGCGCGTGGAACACTGCGCGCCGTCGACCCGAGCTTGGTCCTTGCCGGGCGGCGAGCCTACCCATTGCTCGCCACCCGCAAGCTCGCGCCTACGGTGGCCGGGAGTCCGCTATGGACTCCCGACGCCCGGGGCGTCTCCTCCTGCGGCGGCTAGGGACGTGAGGGCGCAGTGACTGCCACTCCCTCACACGCCCCGCCTCCTCCTTCGCGAGCATTACTGCTTCGCAGAAGGAGGTGACGGCTTCCCATTCCCTCTCGCTCCATACCATGGCTCGCACCAGGGCCGGACGCGAGAGGACGCCGCCGCCGATCGCCTCCACGAGGACACGGCGGTGCTCCACCCAGAATACACACGCACTTCTGTAGAAATGTATGAGTCCCATATAATAGGGGGCGAGCCTTTTGTCAAAAACCGGAGACTTATCCAGATTCTGGGCTATTTCTGAAAGATTCCTCACCGAATGACTCGATAACACCTTCGCAACCTAGGAATTGAATGAGGCAGTAGTAAGTAATAGTCCATACTTATGTATTTATTTTGTTCTTGAGAAAACAGAATTGCCACGTGATCAAAATTACCTGCACGTACCGTAAAGAATTTTCACCACAGTATTTTAAAACGTCCATCTATGATGGGATTGGTATGTATATGTAATCTTTGATGTCTTTTAAAACTCCTAGGGTAAACTGAGTCGCTATTTAAATACGTCAAATCATAGCTACTGTTCGCGACTTTGTACAGTCTAGAGCACTTATATGTGTCACTTAGCAATTTTAAAAGTGATTTTCTCCTATTGTACTGATTATAATTCTATGTTATTACGAACATAGTATTTTGATAAGATAAGAGATTTTTATTTGAAAGCCACACTATTATGAAAAAGGCCTTATCTGAAAGTTGCAATCGTTATTTAAAACGAGAAAATCACTTCTGCCATTCAACGAAAGCCAATTTTAATTACAAACTCCTGAAAATGAGAAAACTATTTTCATCATAACACATAAAATCCATCCGCCATTGTTGTATCATTTGACACTTTTCCAACTTCAAATTAAACATTTGTATATTTTTATACAGTGAGGCTGGCACAAACGGGCGGAGAAAACGTTACGTAGATTCGAACGTCTTTTAAATTAAAAAAGACTATAAAAATATCTTCACGCCTGTATTGCCTAAAGAGTTAGGCAGATATACACTAATAGTACACCTACATTTCGGCAGTTAAATGTTAGAGTTCTGTAATAGAGGGTGTGAGACTTTTGCCATCAACCGGACTTAACTTCAGATCCTGGGCTGCTACTGAAAGATCCCTTGAGTATACACCCAAGAGCACTTTCCCGACCCGGGAATCGAACCCAGGAGCTTATGCTCAGCAGTAGCACTTGCGACTATAATATCAACGAGGCAGTCGATTGAAAATTACTTAGTTTTTTAACTTTATTGAAATTTTTAGGTTGTGTTTTAATTGTGTTTCCTGCAAATGTGTTCACTTAATTCCATAGAATAGATTGTATCTATGTATACTATCTATCTATATATTAATCATCAGCATCAGCCTATAGCAGTCCACTGCTGGACATAGACCTCTCCAATTGCACGCCATTCAGCTCGATTTTCGGCAACTCTCATCCAGCTGCTACCAGCCTCCCTGCGAAGATCGTCGCTCCACCTAGCCTGAGGGCGTCCTACCTTACGTTTGCCGATTCGCGGTCTCCACTCAAGAACACGTCTACCCCAACGGTCATCGGTTCGACGGCTAATATGGCCGGCCCATTGCCACTTCAGCTTGCTAATCCTATGAGCTATGTCAACCACTTTGGTTCTCTGCCGGATCACCTCATTCCGGATTCTGTCCCTCAGAGATACTCCAAGCATAGCTCGTTCCATAGCTCGCTGAGCGACTTTAAATTTATGGACCAGCCGTACCGTGAGTGTCCACGTTTCGGCTCCGTAGGTCATAACAGGTAGGACGCACTGGTTGAAGACTTTCGTATTTAAGCTCTGTGGAATACGCGACGAGAAGACTCGACGAAGCTTCCCAAATGCTGCCCAGCCCAGCTGAATTCTTCTGTTAGCCTCCTTCTCAAGGTTGTTCTTACCAAACTGCAGAGTTTGCCCGAGGTAAACGTATTCTCGAACAACCTTGAGGCACCGCCATTGACCGCAATCGGTCCCGGAGTTGCGTGATCGTTGAACATAACCTGTGTTTTGTCCAAGTTCATCCGGAGACCAATGCGTACAGAAGAATCAACTAGGCCGTCCAGCATCTGCTGCAAGTCCTGCAGCGATTCCGCCAATATGACGATGTCGTCTGCAAATCTCAAGTGTGAGATGTACTCGCCGTTGATGTTTATACCGCGTCCACTCCAGTTTAGCGTCTTGAAAACATCCTCCAGTGCGTTAGCGAACAAGCTATATATTAATACGTGAAGCGAAAACTTTGGATTCCTTTTTACGAAAATTGGGCGGACGGAGGATTATGAAATTTCGCACACTTATAGTTTATACAGAGAAAAAGTGACGTATGCTAATATTTTTTTAAAATTATGCGTAAATATACATTATTTTCAATAAATAACACGTTACACACACTAATATTCATTACTGTGTATTTAATACACATATGCATATATATTCTTTTGTTTATGATCCAAATCTGTGGTCCAATCGAGAACATCTGTCTTCAATATATTTTGTGTCTATAGGTAAAAAAATAATTTTATAGATTGTATAACCTATTTCATTTTTAAAATATATGATCATATCGAGAATATTTGTTTTTAATATTGTTTGTCTATAGTGTTACTGAATGTCAAATATAACCATATTATTTTTTATATTTATTATTATTATATATTGTTTTTCATTGAATAATGTATTTCTATTCAAATGAAGTACGGTCGAATTATGACCAATGGGCGATCACTAGTATATATAAAAATGAATCCCTATTTCCCTTGGTCGCGTGAACGGCTGGACCGATATCACTTTTTATTTGTTGTGTTTGTTATTGTCAAGAGACGGTTCTTATGAAAGAAAAAAATTAAAAAATTGCGCGGAAAATTAGAAAATTTAAGAACACTTATTTAAGAATACAAAGTCACCTAACATGGGTGTTTGATGGCTAGAAAACGCTTTATGTCTTCGAAGTACCAGGTTGGCATAACTTGGTAGGAGCTCAACTAATATGGGTGTGGTAGCTAGAACACGCTTTATGTCTTCGAAGTACCAGGTTGGGATAACTTGATAGGAGCTCACCTAACATGGGTGTATGGTAGCTACAAAACGCTTTATGTCTTGGAAGTACTAGGTTAGCATAATTTGGTCTAACATGGGTATATGATACTTGGTGCTCTTTGCTTTGTGTTGGTGGGATCTGATAAGTTACCACAACATTTATTGATTCTGAGGCGGTACGAAGTTCGCTGGGTCAGCTAGTAATCCATACTAATATTATAAATGGGAAAGTATCAAAGACACACGTCTGTTTGTCCATCTTTCACGGCATAACGGAGCGACGAATTGACGTGATTTTTTAAGTGGAGATAGTTGAAGGGATGGAGAGTGACATAGGCTACTTTTTGTCTCTTTCTAATCCCCACTTCCCTAAAATGGGGGGGGTGGAAGTTTGTATGGACCAAAAAAAGTTGAGTAGAGGATGGTTTGTGTGAGACTCTTTAACGCGAGCAAAGCCGCGGGCAAAAGATAGTAATATTATAAAGCTGAAGCGTTTGTTTGTTTGAACGCGGTAATCTCAGGAACTACTGGTCCGAATTGAAAAAATATATTTGTTTTGGGTAGCCTATTTATTGAGGAAGGCTATAGTAGGCTATACAACACAACGCTATAATCAAAAGGGGCGGAGCGGCAACGAAAAATGGACGTAAACTGGTAACGTAGGCAATTCGATACGACGGGAAGGGTCAGGGGAGCAAAAATTTGACGCGGATGAAGTCGCGGATTGAAGCTAGTTTTTCATAAAATAAAAATTTGTGTACAAAAAAAAAACAACTAACTTTATTTTTTGGAGATAACAAATAAGATTTATATGGGACAGTCCCTGTGGCATTCGTTATCCTTTAAACACAGAATTTTTGAAATCGATTCAAAACTGCGGGAGATATTAAGATCATCATCATAATCTGCCTAGCCTTTCCCCAACTATGTTGGGGTCGGCTTCCAGTATAACCGGATGCAGCTAAACAGACATGCCCAAAAAAAAAAACATTTGAAATTGGAACCTGGAAGGCGGTTTTCAAACCGGCAATTTTTTTTAATAAGTCCTTTAAAAATTGTTCGAATTTAAGTTAAATAAACGCCGCCCGTTCGTACAAGGACATCTGAAACCGAGAGAAAAATTTAAAAGGCCCATGATGAGACCATCTAATTAAGAGGAATTTGCTACGCTGACAGACTTTTAACCCTTCAGTGGTCCGGCGAGGAGAATTAATTCATTCGGTCTGTATGACCGGTGAGGGTTGACAAGGCCGTGAAAGGTACAAAAGGCACAGTTGTCGAGTGATAAGGATTACGTACGTAAGGTTTTGGTCAGTTGATCTGCTGTGTTATTACGTTTGAGAGGGACGATTCTGGTTTACAAAGTACAAAGGAGCGCATTTTGGGCGTATTGCGCTGAGTAAACTTATTCAGTTAAAATAGTTAACGTAGAAACTATTTTAAAAAGTTGATTGGTCTAGTGATTCAGTCTAAGGAATTAATTTGAAACGCAATTATTTGACAAAGAAAACTAGCACGAGAAAATAAAAGAAAGCTAAATTTCTGTCTACGTGGTTTATAAGAACTACACTTTATTTATAATCCATCAGTTCGTAGCAGTGGTCTTACATAATCCTTTTGCCTCGTCTACGCTCACACATGCACGGTTACAGAGATGTAATTGCGAAACTTACTATCAATAGGAATTGCTTTCATATTGACAGTTCGATAACATTCATTGCACTATTCACGTTGCTGAGCAGACAATGTTTTTGAACATAAGACGCAAGAGATTAGTTATCTTCAAAATGACTCAGATTCTTATTTTTAGGGCGTTACGCTATTAGGGTAAAGGTAATATCGGTTTTCTAAAACGAATAATTCTAAGACATGTGACCAATTAAAACCCTAATACGGTTACTTTTGCCCCTCGTGAAGGTCGCAGAAATTAACCTAATATAGACAGCGTAGCGTGGTCATTATCAGTAGATGTTTATGCCCCATATTCAGCATGACATGTTTCGAATAATTATTCGAATGAGTTCAAATATTTTTTTGAACTTCTGTACCAGTCTATCTTTTATGTGACACACCTCTGCTATGTCAAATTGAGAGTTTTTTATAAAACAGTGTTGGAAGCTTTTAAATGTGTTTTTAATGCAATTTTCACATTAGTAAGCCTTTGGGATGGACGTTACTTTGAGTGTAGGTACTGTAAATATGTATGGGTCAAAATTATAATTTCTTCTGTCCCTGTTTCTTTCATCTTCTGTCTAGCCTCTTTTCAACTATCTTGGGTCTTACAGTCTCACCAGATGTAGATGAATACCAATATTTTACATGAACTGCATACCTAACCTCCATAACCCAGTTACTGGGTAATACTTCTTTGGTAAAACTTATTGTCGGACTTTCTGGCTTCTGACGACCCGTAACGACTATCAAGGATCCACAATTGACAGCCGGGATCAAAGGCTTAACATGCTTTTCGAGGCACGGAGAGGTATGGGTATTAGGGTGGAGTGAAAATGTATGGAGATTTTTTTTTGTTTTTCTTTGTAATAGCATAGCGGTGAAAAGCTGCCTATGGATGAGTTAATAAAGTATGTTAAATATCATTTATGTATTATAATGATTCGAGGTGCCCCAGCACGAAAGAATTTTGAAAAAAGTAACATTTCGTTCATTTTTGACAGCCTCATTCAGATGTATATAAACCTAAATAATCTATTGGAATAGTATTTGTTGTGTTGTTTGAAACCTACATTTTTATGTAATAATAAAAAAAAATAACATTTTGGAGTTTATGGTGCCCCAAAACCTCTTAAAACCAAAATAATATAAGAATTTTATGATAA
Source organism: Aporophyla lueneburgensis (assembly GCA_932294355.1). Taxonomy (NCBI): domain Eukaryota; kingdom Metazoa; phylum Arthropoda; class Insecta; order Lepidoptera; family Noctuidae; genus Aporophyla; species Aporophyla lueneburgensis. The sequence continues at coordinate 12,485,918 of OW028759.1, forward strand.
AAATGCGATTAATATTAATTAAATATTTATGAAAAAAAAACAAAATAGCCCATCAAGTAGAAAAATCACGTTAAGTGTTATAAAAAGGCATCATCTGACATGATGACAGTCTTACCCTGATATAACCATTACGGTTTTCTTCTCCACATACAGCACCTGAAGCTTCAGTTACGAGTGTGATGCAGCGCTCCACGGCTTGAGTATGACAGGGAAAGAGTGCTTTATTCTCTTTCGTTCCAAGGCCATTTTCTACAATTTCTTTCAAGGCTTCAGCAGATAAACACTTTGTTAAAGGCCGCTCAGTAACAGTATTCTGACTATTGTGCCAAGTAATAATGTCAGTATAATGGGGAGCATCGAAATTAAATGATGGAACTTTAAATTTTCGGATTCCTATGACTTTCTTTGACCTTGCTTTCAGAATACGTCGGTATGCCAGTTCCCGTATCGCTTGGTTGTCATCTGCAAGCATAGATAAAAGAAGATTTTCTGGATGGCAAAATATATTTTTCTTTGTATGACTGGATCACTATTTTTTTTCAAATTGTCGTTTAAATAGCGACTATAATTCATCGTCAACCACAAGTGCTGTGCTCCATTTAAACACGAAGGATTGCATTTGATTTGAAACCACATTCGCGCATAAACTTTCATCACGAAATTGGCTAATATAACTAGATTCTCTTCCGGATCAGTCTTTGTGACATATAGTCGTAAGATCCTGTTCGCAGTCGTTAGCCACCTGGAATGGTTGAGTAGACCGGGTTCTCTATTTGTCAGGTCAGAAGGTAAAATACCAGTGCTAATAGCAGTCATTATCTCAAATAGATATGTTTTATCGGAGCTTAAATCAAATAAAATATTTAGCGTAATAACAGGAAGTGGCGTGGATATAACGGCTTTCACAACTGGCTTTTTTCACATTGTTGCAGTTCAGATCCAATTGGCCCTGAAAAACATCGAGGGCCCGTAGTTTGACCGCCCAAATGTATCAAAAGGTGTCGTAGTGGCAATTCATTCGAATGTAGTGCACAGATGAACCATTGTAACGGTTTTTTAATCTCTACCTCTAGCAGGCTAATGACGCTGCCTTTAGATCCAGTATTTACAACTGTCCCATCACAGTCCACTACTGACAAAGCACTCAAGTCAACCGAGTTTTCATTTAAATATTTTATAATACTTTCTTTGATTGTCCTAGCCGATCCTGTCTGCACCGTGATATGACCAAAGGAAACGCTCCCTGGTTCCAATACAATAACGTAATGATCTTCTATTTGCCGTTTTCTATACCATTTATCTCCTTTTTTGACTGTTATCAAAGTTTTGTCTTTTCTACCGTCAAAGTAAAGACCAGGTATAGGTTGATTGCGGCTCAATTATTTCAAAACAGCTCTTTTCTTTGCTCTTTCCCGTCAAACCTTCGAATGATCTATCACACTGGTCACTTGATGTAATAATGCCATGCATCTTTCAGGACAGCAGAAGCTATAATACCAGCAGACCTGTCGGTAACTCCAGTACGATCGCAGGCAAGAGCTAAAGATGGGAGACTTATGCGCATCTGTTTAGATGATGGCTCAACAACATTCTGTATTTGTTCTTGATACGATTAATACAATGAAAAGTAGTTTCTCCCAAGAATGCTTACTTGTGACTGAAAGGGTAATTTAATAAAGGTTGACTTATTTATTAATGATTGTGTGCGTTCAGAAACAAAAGAAAAACAATTTCTACGTTTTGTTATTAAGTTTAAGCATTTGGTTTTGCACTATCGAAAACTGACAAGTTTCGAATTTTTTTTCAAAACTTCGTCCTATCGGGGGTACCTTTAAATATAAACCAACACAAAAAATATTTTCGCTTTTGCTTATTGTGCCTATCACGCAACTTTTTGCGGGTATGACATACTGAAAATCAAAAAATAAAATTTTCACTCCACCCTAATGGGTATATAAAAATGGTCACCCATCCAAGTACAAACCGCGGTAAGCGTAGCTTAACCCAATCGATCGACCCGTGTGGATATTATTAAGACACAATTCCCTCCTTGACTTAATTTTTTATTTCAAAGAAAAAAACTGATTCCTTTGAGATTTAAAACTAACAAGATCATGGCTTACATGATCGAAAGTGGTTACTTACCATACACCGTCCAACTAAATGTACTCCTTCAAAACCTTACAGTTGAAATTAAAAATGTATCGTATGCCTGTAATTTCAGCGGCATTTATAATCTACGTACTGATATACATACATACTAAAGTTACTTCACATCATGCATGGAAGCGTAAGAATTTTTACTGTAACATGATGTGGTAGTTAAATATATTCCATAACTAGCTTCTGCCCGCGACTTCGTCCGCGTCAAATATTTGCTCCCCTGACCCTTCCCGTCGCTTCGATTTGCCTGCTAGTTCTCGTCCATTTTTCGTTGCTGCTCGCTCCTTTTGAATTATAGTGAGTCAACCTTAAAAGATAGACATATGCTCTCCCGGACTTTTTTTTAGAACTTTTTAAAAGGAACAATTCCGTGATACATGATTTTTGCGTTACTTTAGCCGTTTACGCAGCGCACGCAACGGAAACTCTAAAAAGGAATAAATTTTCCCCGTTTTTGCAACATTTTTCATTACTGCTCCGCTCCGCTTAGTTGTAGCGTAATGTTATATAGCTTATAACCTCCCCTGATAAATAGGCTACCCAACACAAAAATATTTTTTTAATTCGGACCAGTAGTTCCTGAGATTAGCGCGTTCAATCAAACAAACAAACAAACACACTCTTCATCTTTATAATATTAGTATAGATAATATATATAATATAATATATAATATAGTATAATATAGTAAATATAGTATATAGTATAGATATTTTGATTAATTTATCACGTTTTTGTTTTTTGATTCATTGGTTTATTGTTCAGTGATTTTTATTACATTTTTATTATACTCACGATTATTTTGAGTGCCTTGGTGGTCTAGTGGTTGCAAACGCTACTGCGTAGCATGAGGTTTTGGGTTCAATTCCCCGGTCCAACAGTGGCATTGGCTGTTTCTGTCTCTGGAATTGCTCAGTAACAGTCCGGAGTCAGAATTTGCCCCTATTACATGGGACTTAAACATAACTGCTGAAATGTGTGTGTACTATACGTACACCTCTGTCGTACTCTTCGGCGAAACAAGACGTGATTATATGTTATGTGTTAAATATTTTATTGAATTATGAATTACGAACAAATCAAATTCATTATCATGTGAATATTCTATGAATGGTAGTTTACTGAATATACATAACTACCATAACACAAAGAATGACAATCTTTTCTTCGGTCCCCGTCCATCTCTAGATAAATTTATTTTCTAATAATTCTGCTCTCTCCATAGTAGAAAAAGTACAACGTAACAGAATACAATCTGGTTCCATCCTGCCACAATTCAAACTAAAACTAATCTAAATAATCCGTCAGTGCAATGCAGTCCACTGCTGAGTACAAATGGCAAAAATATTAAGTGAGCAAGCACTCAAATGTTAAAGGAATATTTTAACAGGTAATTATATTGTTAATTTTCAAAATAATGTGATTACTTTCTTTCCGTTATTGCTATAACTATTTTGGATGCGCAAATGCGATAAGAACTATGTGTCATTAGCAAGTCGGCGATACGAAATTGTTATTCTTGTCATCAAACTGGAGAAAAGAAAGTTAACTAACGGAAAATGTTGAGAACCTATCGCGCGCGCTACCTCTGTACTTATCTCGAAGAAAACAAATGAATGCTGTGAAAATTGCATACATATCAACTTTCCTGGATTACATCGCATCAAGTCAAGTATTGTGCAACCCCTTTTTTTTTTTTTTTTTCAGGATGGGAAATCATCAAATGACTTCTCCCGCTCTGGGCGGAGCGGGAGGGCGTGTCAGACTTTTACTGACTAAAACCCACCCGTGTTCCATCAGTTGCCCATGTGCCAGGGTCACGGTATCTCTTTCGAACAATCACGCGACCCGGGCAGGCATCGGTCCTAGTAGACCCCTTCACTGCTGCTGACATCTCTTTGAGGCGCGCGTGGAACACTGCGCGCCGTCGACCCGAGCTTGGTCCTTACCGGGCGGCGAGCCTACCCATTGCTCGCCACCCGCAAGCTCGCGCCTACGGTGGCCGGGAGTCCGCTATGGACTCCCAACGCCCGGGGCGTCTCCTCCTGCGGCGGCTAGGGACGTGAGGGCGCAGTGACTGCCACTCCCTCACACGCCCCGCCTCCTCCTTCGCGAGCATTACTGCTTCGCAGAAGGAGGTGACGGCTTCCCATTCCCTCTCGCTCCGTACCATGGCTCGCACCAGGGCCGGACGCGAGAGGTCGCCGCTGATTGTGTAACCCTTACCCTTGTACAAACTGTTGTCTGTCACCTAATTTCCCTCCAAAAAGTAATTGCAGGGCACCTCTGTTTTTCAAACTAACACGACAAAATTCTATCGCCAGTAATCGCTTACTTCACATAAACAGATTTAAATTTAAGAGCACGGTCAAATAAACCACCATAGCAGATTTATATAATTAAAACGGCTAACCTATCAGTTTTCGAGACAGAATTACCTTGTACTGGCCAGAAGAACCGCAGTGTGTTTACAGGCTCTGCCTAGTTTGGGATCAGATAACAGTGTGTTGGTTGTCCTGAGATATTTAGTTTAGTTTAGTTTAGTGTTATTTTCTACATTTCAGCTAAACCAACGTCATTGCAGCAATTTTCCTCTTGTTAAACTCTTTGGCTTTTGGCCAATTATTAAAAAACGTCTCTTGGTTAAGTAATAACAGTCGCACGGGTCGATTGACTAGGTACCGTGTGGTGCCGGACGTAAAGAATAACAGCACCCCATTTCTTCCCGTGGGTGTCGTAAAAGGCGACTAAGGGATTTACTAGAGAATAGGCAGCAGCGTTCTCTATGCATTTTACCACTATACTGCGATCGCCAACCCGCCTGCCAAGCGTGGCGATTATGGCAAACTGCCCCAAATTGGGGGGGGGGGGGGCTAAGTCCAGCAGTGGACGTCTTAAGGCTGAAATGATTGATTGATATTAAGACTCCTCCCTGCCTCGGAAAATACGTTAAACTGTTGGTCCTGGCTGTTATGCATGGATCTCTGACGGTCTTTACGGGTCGTCAGATGCCCAAAAATCTGACAATCTTTCTTACCAAGAGGTATCGTAGTATTCAGTACCAGATTGAGTTCTATAGGTCAGACGGGCAATAGCTCCATGTAAAATACTGGTTTTCAGCTGCATTCAGTTATACTGGAAACCAACCCTAATATAGTTGGGAAGAAGACATTTTTTATTTAATTATCGGTCAATTTGCCTAAATTGACCGATAATTAAAAAAAAAATGTCAAACATTTCCAGTTCAATACAAATGACTGTTTTTTAGAACATCCCTAAACCGCCAGTAATTTTCAAATACAGACCGTGGTTTAAATAAAGAATAGTTTAAGACGCGTTCATAGAAAACCAAACTTAAAAGTCGAAAATAATGGAAAAACAGTGTTTCGAATTTTAAGACGTATGTCAGCGTAGTTTTCGAAGACAGTTTTTTTTGCTGTCCTGGTAAACCTGGCAAGGATAATGACACAAATATATGAAATTATAGTATTGTCATCGGTCCTTGATAAGTTTACAAAGTTTAAATGAAATCTGACCGTTTGAAGTGGGTCAAAATCGAGACCCAAGAAGTCGGTTACAAACACAAACATACAGGTAAAGCTAATAAAAGCGTGTTAAAATGTGAAATACTAATAAACATGACAGATTTTCATGACGTCCAATAAAAATAGACAGAAACGCTCCTCTTCGAAACCGTAGTTCAACTCCACCAGCGTACTTATTCATTTCACCGCCCATACCTTCCTATCTAGACGATTCCATTCAATGTGGTCGGAATGAACGCGAAATAAAATTAGGTGAATTGATTGAACCGTACCACTTTACGATACGGAAAAAGGGATAACATTAGCCTTATTTTTGCTTTTGATAAAAGATACATTTATTTTCATTTGGCGTTGACGTTTCTGTTCAAAAGAAATGTTCATTTATTGTTCGGGAACAAGGTCTTGATTTTGTGTTTAGGTTATGTCAAAAGGTTTTTGGCTTGAAAAGGAGGTTTTTATTAAAAGTTCGAGTTTTATTTTTTGGATTATGACAAAGGAATTTAGGTACCTAATATTGTTTTTTAAAGACATTTGCAAAAGATTAGTAAAATTGAAAATGGGTTACGGAGATGAACGAAGATTAATTTAAGTTATGAATCAGTGTTAGTGTGGATCCGTGGAGGTAAATCACTTAGGTAAATTTTCAAAATCAAACCGGATTTATTGAAAGAAAGAAAAGAAAATAATAAAATACATTGATTTAGCACAGGCTAAAAGGCACACATTATACAGCAGGAAATAATAAAAAAAAAAATATGTGATAATGCTAGTTTCTAACATCGCATATATTATGTCAGAAACTAGCATGATTGTGAGCGTCACGACTGAGCCAAAAGGCCTAGTTCAGCAAAAACGTCAGACCACTAGTACCTGACACTGACATAATTATACTTCTAAACTTCTGCCCACCCCTTCAAGAAACACAAACATGAAGTTATAGCCAAAGCATCAGCAGCCTATATGTTGTTGTTGTTTGCCTAATGTTCCCACTGCTGGGACACTGGCCTCCACTTGGTGAGAGAGAGAGTGAGCCATAATCCACCACGCGGGCCCAGTGCGGGTTGGTAGATGTCGCAGATCTTCGAATTTTTGGTTCTAAAACATGCCGGTTTCCTCACGATGTTTTCCTTCACCGTTTTGAGACCAGTAGTTATGAAATAATTTACACAAAGTAAAGTGCCTGCTTGGGTTCGATCCCACGACCTACAACTCGTTAACCGTGGCCGTTACCACTGGGCCACTTCTGCTCTTAATAAAGCTTATAGCCAAATAGCAGATACTAATTCCAACTACAATAACTGTGTCATATATTCGTTTTCCAACAAATTCAAAACTGAAAACGCAAACTCCTTGAACAGGATAGCTTGTTTAAGTTAAAGATTAGCTTACTAAGCGGCTGTGACGAACTGCTAACTTACCTGCACACGATGGCTGAAAGTTTGTATCAAAACAAGTTAACGCTCGTAATTTTGTGGTACTAGCTTTAACTTGGACCAGTTGCCAGATATTCTGGCTTGTAGAGTTTGATGATTGTCTTCGTTATTTGCTTGGAACAAGCTCGTGAATCGAAAGTTTTGAATGTGTTTGTTTTGTCTGCTTATTGAGAGGCTTGTCGCTTAGTGATGACAGCCGTATGAGTCCATCGTCAACGTTAAGCAGCACTAATTGAGGCTGGTCCGTGGATGAACGAGGTTCAGCGGCATCAACACCACCATAAGCGAACTTTGTAGCACTCAGACGTCACGCACAAATCCTGCATCGTGCAACCAGAGCTTACCGTGGAGTTAGTCTTAGATACTTCTCTACTAATATTATAAATGTGAATGTAAGTTTTTTGTTACGCTTTCACGCGATAACTACTTAACCGATCATCATGAGTCTTTGTACACATATTTTTGGAGGTATTAAAAGTAATATAGGATACTTTTTATGAAAAAAAAAATTGTATATTTTACGAAAGATAAAAAAATTGTTTGTCAAAAATCTCAAAATCTAGCTACTTCAACGCCATCTAGCATTCCAGTTATGAAGTTTCAAAAAAAATTGACGCGCACAAAGTCGCGGTCAGAAGCTAGTAATATTATAAAGCTGAAGAGTTTGTTTGTTTGGTTGAACGCGGTAATCTTAGGAACTTAAGTCCGATTTGAAAAATTCTTTTTGTGTATATACCATCACGCTACAATCAAAAGGAGCGGAGCAGCAACGAAAATTGGATGAAAACTGGCAGGCAATTTGATGTGACGGGAAGGGTCAGGGGAGCCAAAATATGACGGGGACGAAGTCGCGAGCAGAAGCTAGTATAATATATACAACGTCCCGACATCTTCGTCGGGCGGTTGCCTACCAGACGCACCGTCAATTCGGAGGATCCTCTCTTTTCTATGGTTGTTGAGTGAATTTTACCCCTTGTTCCTTATACCTCTATAATTTTATTATTAAACTAGCTTTTGCCAGCGGCTTCGCCCGCATGAAGGTCGGAAAATATCCCGCAGGAACGTACTATCGGGGTAAAAAGTAGCCTATGTGTTAATTTAGGTTATAAACTAAATGTGTTCCAAATTTCATCCAAATCCGTTCAGTAGTTTTTGCGTGAAAGAGTAACAAACATCCACACATCCACACATCCATACATACAAACTTTCGCATTTATAATATTAGTAGGATAATACAGGTCAACATGATTCATATCTACGAAGATTTGCCGAGAAACTTAAGACAAAAGTGTCTCTAGCTCGTAAAGGAATTTTAGTTAGTCTCACCAGCAATATTAATGTTGTTGCAAATAATATAAATCAGCCTTTTAACCGTTCATCTCATTGTACTAAAAACCCCACTCCTCTCTTTGTAATTAAGTAACAAAGGCTAAGTAATTATGCAAGGAACGAAACAATCTACTAGGCAAAGGTATAGAGTTAGAGCTGATGGAAGTGGCAACGATAGTGCTTTAAAAGGCGGGCGAAGAAAAACTATCAAGTTAGTGAGGCATTGTGATAGAAACAATGTTATAAGGTCAATCGCTTATAAATTGTAATTGGTCTTAAAAAAAATATGACGGTACATAACAAAGGGAAATATGCATGTATTTTTTTTTCTGTCTTAAACAATGAATTACTTTTAGAATAAACCCAAAAACAGCATTTAAAGTCAAAACTTTACTCCGGTTAGTTGCTCAAAAATATCACTAAAATTAAACATTTTTCTACTATAATCTAAACGTGCGTTATTGCCACGGCCAAATTGTGACGTCACTTGCCACAATATGTCTTTGCTAGCATTCGCTGTTTAAGCGATTAATTATTTTTTGTGCTTTATTCAATTATATCGTACTTACCAACTTACCATGTTGAAAATTCAAGCAGTCTTGCTTAGAAAATACATTTATTAACATGACTTTTTAGGTCATTTTCGGCATTTTCAACAACAACTTTCGTTTTGCGTTTCGAGCTTGCGGCATGGAACACAAGCTCGAAACGCAAAACGAAAGTCGTAACCTAAAATAAGATATTGAAATAAGTATTGCATTATAAAAATTGCATGTTGTTTCTTTACACCTATACATGTTCGTTTAATTAAAGAGTTTTTAATTCCATGCATACTATTTATCGTACGATTACTTCAAAATGAAGTATTATAACCTATCTAAATTTATGTGTTATCCACGACACTGTTCGTACAGAAACTACGATTCTTCATTAAAACTCAGAGGTAAAGTTTTGAAACATGATGTCTTTTTTAGAACACCTCTGCAGCCTGTTAATCAAAATAAGACTTATTCGTTGCACATGGTTAGGAAAAAAAAAAACATAATCCAAACTACGAGGTATTCCACAAATATTCTGACCATGTTTGAATAGCAAAAACACTCAAAAATCCGAACACCAAACACAAACCGTCAAGGCACCCAGATCTTACACAGATGTTCTTAAACAGACTAGGAGATATTATCGACTTCTGAATGGAGGTGGCTGGAAAAAAATTACAACAGCTACCATGGCTTACCTGCACGACTCAGTGCGGAAACCAAACCCTTTTTTTTGGATGGGAAATCATCAAATGACTTCTCCTGCTCTGGGCGGAGCGGGAGGGCATGTCAGACTTTTACTGACTAAAACCCACCCGTGTTCTTTCAGTTGCCCATGTGCCAGGGTCACGGTATTTCTTTCGAACAATCTCGCGACCCTGGCAGAAACCAATGCCTTTAACAACATAGAACCCGAACACCAAGATTAAGACCTATCACATCTAGTACTTTAGCTCTCTTCAACGCTATTTTGCTAGTGACATCGGCGGGCGTGGGTTAATTCCATTAAAAGATTAACAAACCGCAGGAGCGCTGAGATCGCCCGCTCAGGCCATGCAAATGAGAGGGGGGAGGGGGGAGGGAGACGCATTACAGTGTGTTACCACCACACGATCCACCATTGCATCGTGTTTGGTGAAACAGAGCCTTAAAAGCCTCATTATGTGGGTGGGACAAGTCTCAATTATTATATATATTAGGCCTGACACTAGTCTAGTCTAGTTAGGGATGAATGGGACAAAGGGTTGGGTTTTAATATGTAAGGGCCTTTACCCGCGACTTCTCCCGCGTGGAGGTCGGATATTATGCCACAGGATCGTTCTGCCGGGATAAAAAGTATCCTATGTGTTAATCCATGTTATAAACTATCGGTATGTCAAATTTCGTTCAGTAACGTCCAGACATTTAATCGTCCAATATACAAACATTCACATTTATAATATAAATAGGAAGTAGCATTACGTCATCTGGCTCTTGTTAAGTAAAATTTATTGTGACGGTACAAATATCAATATTTTCGTTTCCACCGCCGTTTTGGCTTTATCCTAGTAATATTAACCTATGATTATGGTATCAACAATGACGATCGCTTACGTCAAAGAAGCATTTTTCATTTAAAAAAATCTTATCCTTCATAATACAACCGATTTGTCGTAAATTGACAAAAATAGTGAAAAAAGTTGTGAGAAAACAAGTTAGATCGAATTCAGGTCCAGAATTGTTCATATTTTTGTCGATTAGCAGCAAGTAGCGGCGTTATTACTGCAATTTTCAGAACTGTAAATAAAGTTTTTGACCCTGCATTAACATTAACATAATCAGTCTATAATTTTCCCACTGCTGGAACGCTGGCCTTAATGGACCCTGTGTTGCAGCTGGTGTCTTAACAACTCAGTTTTTTGTGAGGTGCCGGACGTATAAAATAAAACCATCCCGTTTCTTCCCGTGGGTGTCGTAAGAGGCGGCTAAGGGACTTACCAGAGAATGGGCAGCAGCATTCTCTAGTACTGCAATCGCCAACCCGCCTGCCAAGCGTGGCGATTATGGCAAATCCCCTTCCCTTTTTCTATCCATAACTGTTACTTATTACAGTTTGCAGGAAACTCAACCCTGTGTGGTCGTGTAAACTCTCACTTTGCGTATAAGTTGTCGTTGTTTAAACGTTTCATTGATTAAGTTCAGCCCGCGATACCCCACTGCAACATTTCAGTCTGATACCCAAAACCGCAATACTTTCAGCGCTTTGTCCACCGCCGTGTGAGTGTATATTAAGCGCTTGAAGCGGTGTCCGATAATGTTTGTGGCTTAAAGCACCTGGTATTGAAAATAGATAATAGTTGTTTAATATGATAGAACTTGGTAGGGCCAATGAAAATACTTGAGAATTAAGCTCGGTAAAAACCTTTCTTATGCTTAATACACCAGTCTGTCTGTATATCACAAACTTGGGTCCGTGTCTATGTATATTTTATTTGTAATAGGTAGCAAATTGAAATTTGATTAGAACATTTATGTTACTACGAGCTTTTGTCATGGATTTCATCCGCGTGGTGGTTGGAAATTATTTCCCCCTGAAATAATTTCCAACTACGTTCTAGGGGTAGAAAAACGATAGCCTATGTATAAATAAAGGTTATAAACTGTGTGCCTTTCATGTATATATGGTTGACTGTTTTTGCGTGATTGGTTAACAAACATTCAAACATACAATCTCTCACATTTATAACATTACTAGCTTTTGCCAGCGGCTTCGCCCGCGTGGAGGTCGGAAATTATCCCGCGGGAACGTACTACCGGGATAAAAAGTAGCCTATGTCCTTTCTCAGGCTCTAAACTATCTGTGTACCAAATTTTATTTAAATCGGTTCAGTAGTTTTAGCAGGAAAGCGAGACAGACAGACAGACAGACAGACAGAGTTACTTTCATATTTATAATATTAGTGTGGATGTGGATAGTAGAAAAGTATAAATAGTAGGATATGGCCTCAATCATTTTAATAATTTTTTTTTATTAATAAGGTTCTTATTAAAACAATTTAAACAAATTGATCTATAATAGTTATGGTGGTACGGAACTCGCGGTATGCCAGTCCTTCTCGCACTTGGAAAGCTTCACACGTAATTTTGTAAATTAATAAATATTATCTCTACAAGTTCAACAAACGCAATTGCACAAGATATAATCCACAATATCATATTTCATTTTAACGAACCAAGATAATAATATAAAAGCAAAATTAATTTTCATGAAAAATATCGTAACTAACTTAAAAGAAAAACACATATTTTATTTTATGGAGGTGCCAAATCATAACGGGAAATTTTTTCTCATGTAAACACGAAACCCAAAAAATATTTGAGTATATTTTCTTTGTACCTAATATTCGCACAATATTTTCTGTATTTCGTAAAATATTATATTAACACAAGGAATTTCCATAAAAATGATATCTTTTGGCCACAATATGTTATCGTAATATTCGGTTCGTGGGCATAATAAAAAAATGGTCACGTAATTATGTATATGTACAGTGGATGTTCGGTACTCGGGTTCAGTATAAAAATATTTTTTTCACATTTTTGAAATTTTTGTTTTCGATTGTACTACATTGAAAATCTTAAACATTAGATGATTTCTGTAATATCTACAGTTAGATTGTTTTCTAATTTTACGTAATTTCTTTTCTCTTATTCACATTTTTATTACAAAATAAAGTAGAGAAACATGAATATGTTATTTTAGAAAAACAAAAACAAAGTATACATATTACACAAATGTTTTGTTTTCAAAGAAAAAGTTGAGAAAATATCTTGAAAATGTCACATATTTTTATAATATTGATCTAATATTAAAATTTAAGTCGTTGTAGATAACGTCGCACATCGTACATTCTATATCTTTAAAAAGTTTTCGTTTTTTTTTTTGACAGTGTAATCATAATATAGCGTAACAGAATTCTTGATAAAAAATTGAGACGTATCTTTTCTTTTTATAGTATAAAAAGTCGTTAGTTGTACGCTTAGATCTCCTAAACTACGCAAGGGATTTTAATGCGGTTTTCGTCAACAGACAGAGTGATTCAAGAGGAAGCTTTATAATTATGTATAATACGCAGGTGAAGCCGCCGGCAAAAGCTAGTACTGTATTTAACAATGTTCTGTTTGTTTTTATATTTTGTTATTAAAATAAGAATTATGTTTGTATTTATGTTTTGTTAAAATAAGAGTTATCTTTGGTTTTATGATGTTTTATGGAATGTTTGTCAAAGTTTAATGAATTAGATTATAATTTTATAACTTTTTCAAGCCTACTGGAAAAATATGGCTAAACTTTCACTTTTATGCCACTTAGTACTGTATTCATATTTGTAAACTAGAATATGTTTATCTATTTAATTGTTTTTAATTATTCTTGTAATCTGTTTATTGATACTTTAATATATTGTTAAGACCTGCAACTTACATATGCCCACAATAAAGATACTTTGACTTTGATTATAATGTGATACATATATGTACTGTTTTAATCACAATGCTGTGAAAGTATCTATTTACTACCTGAAAACATTCACATAATCCCGCGGAACCCTAAAAAACCTACACAATATTAACACATCCTACCGAATAGATGTTCGAATCAATAGATAAGCGATCGCCAACCATTTGTCGTTGCTAATAATACCCCGCTCTTCTGCCAGACGTTGATAAATGATGTGCCGAAGGTTGGCGGCCCGTCAACAAGTTCGTCTTGCAATATTTTTTAACGGAGATCGTGAAGAGTTGATGCTTTATCGTTCATGGTTTTTTGGGTCCTCGGTCTCTCAAGTTTTGATCGATAATTTGTTGGAAGTAATTGAGTCTTACCTACTTGGTATTATAGATTGAGAAACTTCGTATTAGTTCCTATTGTAATGGTTCAGACTTCGTTGCTATAAGTGCTACTGCTGAGCATGATATCTTGGGTTCGATTCACAGATCGGGTAATATGACACTGTGTTTTTATGTCAGATTTTTATTAGCATGCCGGAGCCTGTAGCACAATGCGTAACGCGTTTGCAATCGCTGCTTGGGGCATCCACGGATTTTGAAAGGAATTGCTAATCAATTGTTTAAAAAGTTTGATAATTTGTCTGCTCAACATCGTAAATGGCGCAGTGAATGTTGCTGAATTTTCAAAATATAAGGCATTTCCGCTGTAATTGTCATCATCATCAACATTTCAGTCGTAAGACGCCACTGCTGGACATAGGCCTCCCCCAATTTGGGGGGCTTTGCCATAATCGCCACGCTTAGCAGGCGGATTGGGGATCGTAGTATGGTGGTAAAATGCATAGAGAGCGCCGCTGCCCATTCTCTAGTAAGTCCCTTAGTCGCCTCAAACGACAGCCACGGAAAAAACTGTGGATTGTGCTATGCAATTATTCAGCTCATTGTAGGAATTGTTGGAAACATTAGAAAAACTCAACATTTACCTAATTTCGGTGACTCAACGAGCGCTTAAAGTGTTGTTACTTGAAGTATGAGTTGAGAAAATCTGTTTTATCGATGGCTGTAAAGTAAACAAAATATTAGGACATTCGAAAATTTGAAATTCGATGCGTTTCCGGACTTCAGTCGATGATCCCACGAAAATTATCAACAAATTAATTAGTTTTCTGTTTTATCACGAATATCTAGATATCGGTATTCATCACGCCTGCGGCTTTTTACTAGCTAATTTAAACTCACACACACCTAGTCACATTATCCGTATGCAAGATGATCGCTGGGCAAAGGTCTCCACAAAATGCCTGAAGATGGACGACGCCGCCGAGATCGGCCCAGAAAGCAGTTGCGAGACGACCTAGATGCATACCATGACGACGACTTGTTCGAGACTTCGAGTTGGTGCGGGACAAGAGTTCCTAGAAGACCTTGAGTGAGGCCTTTGCCCAGTAGTGGGACAGTATAGGCAAAAAAAATTATAATAATAACTTAAACCTGTATAGATTCATCTAAAGTTGTATACTACCTACTGAATTGCAAAATTCCACCTAATTTTCCTCAAGAAATCTTACAAAAACTCTACAGAGTATGGATTTCTTTCTTTCGAAGCTACACAGTTGATCAGAAAACGTTCGCTTCTGTTTGCGAATTTGAAACGCGAAATTAAGATCTACCTACTAACATTTCTTAAAGGTATTTTTTAAGGTTTCTTTCTGTTATGAAATTTTATGCTGTTTTGATCGTTACATACCTAAGTTAAAATATATTTACATAATTTAAATCCCTATATTATTATAAAGATATATCAAGTTATTTTTGCTGTGTTTTTGTATCTGGAATTTCTCAGTCTAGATTTGTGCCTGGTTGATGGCGATAGGCTCTCTCCCTACTACATGGGACTTAAAAATAACTTGCAAAATGTGGTGCATTATATGGTTACACACACTATCCTTCGGGGAATTCTGTTCTGATCGTTACATACTGAAGTTATGAGATACTTATATATTTTTATCTATACTTATAATAAAACTGTAGAGAGGTAAAAAAAAAATGTCTGTCTGTCTGTATGTGCACGCATGGGTCAAAAACTACTGAAGGGATTTTAATCAAACTTGGTACGATTGTAGTCCATACTCCTAGGCAGGTTATGGGCTATATAACATAACGCTAAGACACATAGGAGCCCAGCAAAGAAGATAAATTTGAAGCAAGTCGGTTGAAAATGCGCTTTCGAGCTAAAAAAAAATAACCTGGATTAATACATAGGCTACTTTTTATACCGGTACTACGTTCACGCGGGATATTTTCCGACCTCCATGCGGGCGAAGCCGCTGGCAAAAGCTAGTTTATAAATATATTGATAGTGAATGGCAGTGGTAATGGTCGCGATATACGACTTGTAGATTGAAGGTTCGAACAACAAGCGCTTTATTTTGTGTAAATTATTTCATCACCACTGCTCTGAAAACGGCGAAGGAAAACATCGTCAGGAAACCGGAATGCCCTAGAACCAAATTCGAATATATGTGACATTCCCCAACCCACACTGCGTCCGTGTGGTGAATTACGGCTCACTCCCTCTCCCACAGACGAGGTATGTGTCCCAGTAGTGGCAACATTTATAAGCTGATTATATAACATTGACCGGGAATTCAGAAGTAAGCATTTTATAAACTCCTTAATGGTGGGACTTTTAGAAATAATGGATAAGATTTAAACTTTAGATGTTTTGTTTGATTATAAATTATACCTTAGTCAAAGGAAAAAAATGTGTATTTATTTTTATGTACTAATATTGTAAAGCTCAAGATTTTGTTTGTTTGATTGATTGAACACGGTAATCTCAGGAACTATTGGTCCGAATTGAAACAATATTTTTGTGTTGGATAGCCTATTTATCGAAAAAGGCTATATCTAAGCTACATATAATCACGCTACGACCAATAGGAGCGGATCAGTAATACAAAATGTTGCAAAAACGGGGAAAATCGCACGGGCAGGTGATTCTATGCGACGAGAAGGGTTGGCGGAACAAGAAATTTAACGCGGACGAAATCGCGGGCAGAAGCTAGTTTTATATATAAGTGACAATTTGCCCAATACGGGCGAATAAATCCATGTGAATGGACGAATAACCCTTCAAAACTACTTAATACCAAATTCCTTGCCACATCCAGCACATCTTTTCTTCCTCTCCACGTTTCCTTTAAGGAAAATCAGATCATTATTTCGAATACGCTTCATAATCGTCTTCTTTTCCCTGTGGTGTGATATCATGGAATATTTTCGTTTCGTATGTTTTTCTATGGGGTACATATTAAACTCGAGTTATGATGAACTGATTATTTTACCGTGATAACTGGATTGCAAGGCAAGGAGGAGCTTAGGGCTAAGTAATTATAGCCACATGGGATGATCGACCAGGTTAAGCAACGCTTACCGCGGTTGCTCCGTAGATGGGTGACCATCTCTACATAATTATCAGGAGCAGGCACGGAAGGGTGGGTCGAAAATCACGTTAAGCTATTGGTCCCTGCTGTCATTTTTGGATTTGACAACCAGTGTTACCAAGAGGTTTCGTACTACCCAGTTGCTGGGTTGTGGAGGTCAGATAGAGAGGCGCTCCTTGTAATATACTGGTACTCAACCGCATCCGGTTAAACTTGAAGCCTACCAAAACACAGTTGGGAAAAGGATAGGGAAATCATGAAGTCCGAAACCTATGCCTGGTTTTAATAATATGTGCTATGCTATACTCACTCATATACACCGTGACATTTTTATCGTCTTACAACGGCAGCCCACTTCATGTAACCAATAACTACTACACATCCATAAGAAAAAAAAATGAACATTTGAAGAACTAAGAAATAAAAATATTATTAACTATGATGACGCATGACGTAGTTTGTAATTTGATATTTTCTCTTTCCGATCTAGCCGACTCGTGCACTGGGTAGGTATGTTCTCTACCGTATGATACGTAAACAGTATTAACAGGATGTTTCATAATTCTAATGCATTATTTATTTTTCTTAGTACCTATTATCTTAATGAATGGTAACAATTTTTAATCACGCCTAGAGGTATATTATGTCGGATACATTGAGTGGCCAAACTTTGTAAGACGACTAAAATCTCGTCTAGATATAAATCATCATATACCTATAACTAGAATCAATTGACGCTGCACCCTCCAGCCATATTTCAACAAACAAACATATTCGTAAGGAGGGTCGAGAGGAAGAGTGTGTTAAATAATTAGTTTCGGTCTATAATAGTGTTAGTAAACAATGTTCATTTGTATTGTGTTTGTACGTATATGTTAGGCTTGAAAGTTCATGGTCGAGGAATATGTTTGTTTTATGAAAATAAATATTAGTTATTTTGTAGTTATTTGATTGTATAGATATAATGTTATGGTAAAAGTGCTTATTATCCGCACTAATTTTTACGCGTGTTTATATAAAATGTATCTTTCAATCCATATACATATGTGCGATTCATGAAACCTCGAAGCATCCGTAAAAAAGCATTTTTGCATCAAAATTCGTCTAGTTTTATCCGTCTAAACAATAAACATGGCACGACCTACATGAATTTCTGTGAAACATGTGGCAAATCATAAAACACATTTTTCTTGTTTTGAACTCTTTATGTAGTTGCAGTTGGGTTTTTTAATTTGTTTGATAACATTATTTGCCATTGCTGCTTAGCTTACGAGAAATATGAACGTCTAAACAAGATTAGTCAGTTTTTTTTTTCTATAAGAAAAGGTAATACTTACGTACAGCATTTTCTAGTCTATTTTTATTGAGGCAAGCAAAACCGATGTCAATCATTCTACCAAATTAGAAAAGTACAGTATTTTGCGACAATTTTTCGAATGAAGGTGATGCGTTGATATCAGCGTAGTACCCTTGTACGTTGCCAGACTAGGCCCACAATACGGTTTTAAATGCGCAGTGGAAGTGTGATAACCGTGGGGCTCTAGAGACAAGAGTGGCTAGCGTAATGTCCGCCGTACGCGGAGCAGACAATCAAATCAAACACTTACCATACAACAAAAGAGAACAATTGCAAGTAACTTAACTACAATAAAACGAACAAAGGAACTCACCTGATGGGCGACGACCACCTGCTTTACCGGTTACCTGGATCTGTGTATGTAAGTGAGTGTATCTGTATTGTGTGGTGACGTTACGAGTATTCTTCTGGCAAGATTCCGCTTCCAATTAGGCCGGAGGAGGTCACAGCATGCGGTCTTCAAATCACTCATTCACAATAGCGTCACTTTGGTTTGACCTTCAAACTATTTATCCAAAATATGTCCAAAACCCGTGTTATTACACCAAGATAGGGGTTATTAACTCAAACAACTGGGTCATGGTCCATTGTCCACCAAAAACGACCGGTTAAGAGATTGATTTCAACAAACGCGTCGCGGAACTCCACAGGCGAACCACGCTTCTTTTAGCGGCAAATTAAGAGAGAGCTGTCAAGTGTCAACGTCAAACTGTCAAGAGAGATGTCACTCTGTTACTCGTTTAGAAACGTAGGCGCATAGAGTAAACAAATCGTTCGGTACTAAACATCTACCCCCCCCGGACGGGCCTTCCCGTCCGCTAATCACTTGGCAATCCCGACAAGGTTGCGTTTTATCAGTCCACCTGACGCGCTGCTGGAGGATGTGCAAATACTCCAAGCTCCAACGCTTCCAAAACTCTGAGCGGGCTGCTGCACCAACTGAAACCGCGATAGCCAATTTTGGCTCACATCGACAAAAGGGTGCTCCGGCAGGGCGACAAGTGGCTGTCAAATCAAAAAATGGCCCGGGGTCAGGACCTCCAAGACGTTCGGGTCCGAAGACAGCGGGCACAATGGACGCGAGTTCAATACAGCTTCAAAACGGAAATATACCGTAGCTAACTCCTTAAAGGTGAGAACGGTGTCCCCCAACAATCTGCGCCAGAGTCCCTGTGCCGCTTTCACCGCGGCCTCAAATACCCCCCCAATGGGGGCAGGCTGGCGGGTCAAACAACAACAAACAACAAAACAACCAAACAACAACAACAACAATTTAACCAAATGGCCCTCCTTAGGCAACAAAAGGGGGTGACGGGCCCCATAAGGAAGGCTAAGTGCCTCAACCGTCAACAACCAAACAACAAAAGACCCGTCTGGTCCAAAAAGGGGTTCAACTTACTAACGGCTCCCGACAATATCCAAAACTCTCGCTGCAGAATGGCCAACAGCGCATTGCAACCGGCATGCGAGTTCTTAATGTGACGATCAGTCACCAACAATTCAACAACAACAAACAACAATTCAACAATTTGTCGAGGGAGCCAAATCGACTCAACAAAAAATCAGGGTCATTTGTTCCAACAACGAGCACCTTGAGCCCGGGCAAAGGACCCGACATCAAGACTGGCGATCGAGGCCAATCATCCTCGGGGTGAGTCAGCCAGTCTGGACCCCACCATAGGGTCAAGCAAACAAGCAGGGTGCCATGCACCCACGTGAGGCCACGGCGCCTGGGTTCAAATCTCCAGGCAAGTGCCTCCAAATCAAAGGCGTATCAAAATTTTGAATCTGGGACACTCGGTACGCAACAAAGACCTCCAAAGAGTGGACGGACGTCTTCAACCAACACAAACCAATTTGACTGTCCGTCCAGGCGTAAGAAGCCCGAATGTCCACAGTTCCACCCAAAGTGTGAGCAACGTGGTTCAATAGACGCACAAGACGCGCCGCCCCTGACAACTCAACTTAGGGACGGTCAGTGCCGTCCGGATGGGGGGCCACCTTGCTCTTGGCCAAGACCAGTGACAAATTCACCTGGCCTGTTGCGCAGACGGTGCGCAGACAAACAACAGCTGCATATCCGTGCGAAGACGCATCACAAACAATGGTGGCAGTGTAGCTCCCAGGGGGGAGGATAGCGCGGGGTAACACGACCTCGTTGACTGCAGGGAGTGCGGATACAAATTGGAGCCAATCTTCCAACAAGGTTTCCCGAATTGGCTCGTCCCAGCCAAGTCCCGCAGTCCAAAGGCGCTCAAGAAAACAATTTTGCCCAAAACAATACAAACAAAACAACAAAACAATAGACAAAAGGCAACCCTGGGCTCCCATGTCCAAAATGGCACGGACCACAACAGAGTCCCCCGTGGGCCCCCAGACCTGACCGATGCCGTTGGCAACAAAACCGTGTCGATCTGAGGGGTACCTTAGCGGGGCAGGCGCCAATGTCCTAACAATGTCTGGGCGGCGACCGATCGCCACACCCAGACCCAAGTCTTTCCCGACGAGGATGGAGTTCAAACTCCTCGTCCGCGCGGTGTCCCGAGCCACGCGCCATCGCTGGAAGGGCATATCCCACCGGATGCCCGAATGGCGGGGGGCGTGACTCCAACCGGGGACGTTCCGCCAATGGAGGGGAGGGAAGGCGGTGCTGGTCTGGCCAGCGCTGCCTAGCAACAACTGCGTAATCGCCTTTACGCGGGGAGACCAAATGGCGGTCGCGCGGCTCCCGATCAACTTGCGCGGGGGGTGGAGTGCGGCGCTCAAAATTGCGGGCCTCTCCCCGGTTCTGAACCGGCGAGGCAGAAGCCCGGTGACCAACTCCATGGTACCCCCCCGTACGCGAACCTTCATCAGAGGCTGGTCTGCCAGCGTAGTTCGCGTTAGCGCACAATATGTCCAAATGGGACCCCCCACAAATTCTACAAGGGCGGGGGTTGGGGCAGTCCCTATGGAAGTGAGCCCCCAAACAAGAGAAGCACATGCGGCGTGCTTTGGCAATTCGGCGGCGGGCACTCATGTGCAACTTCACAAAGGCCGCGCAAGTTGCCATGCCATGCCCCGTGTCCCTACAAAACTCACAACCAGGACGACTCTGGGTGCCAGCAAAACGAGCGGCGGGGCGACCATCAACAGGCCCGCGAGCCCTAGTCCGTCCCTGGTCTCGTGGCCGGGAAGACGGCTGGCATGACTCAGTGGCAACGCCAGAGTTGTCCACAAACCGACACTCATCCTCCAAAAATTGGACGAGGTCATCAAATGGGGGGAGATGTGTGACACTATCCCCACCATACTTTTGCTCGAAACGAGCCCTCAAATCGGCAGGAAGCCGTTGCAGCACAACGTGCACCAAAAGGTAAGACCAATGGTCCACCGGCAAGTCCAATTGCTTTAAAGCGTTGGTCGCTGCCACCAACGGGTTCAACAGGTCAGTACGCAATGCTGACAAACTAGTAATGACCGGTAACCCCAAAATCAATCCAATATGAACGTCAGCCAAACAACGTTTATTTTGGTACCGCCGGGTGAGTAGCTCCACAGCGGTAGGGTAGGCTGAGTCAGTCAAAGACAGATGCTGCACCAAGGCTCGGGCCTCCCCTTCCAGGACAGACAACAAATAGGCCAACTTTTGGGCGGGTCTGAGGTCCGAGCGTGCATCAACCAAACTTTCAAACAGGTTTTGGAAACTTAACCAGTGGTCCAGACGACCGTCAAAATGTGGCAGTTCCAAAGTAGGCAGTCTACTCAATAGTCCGGGACCTGAAACAACCGAGGTCTCCGGTTTGACCTGGACAGGTGTCCGGCTCCCCAATATTTCCCGAGCACGTTGACCAATGACATCCCCCAGGTCCAAGATCTGGTCGTAGTCAGCAAGGACCTTGTCACGTGCTGCCTGATCCAGCACTTCCAGAGCCACATCACAAATGTACTCGTTGTAGCGGGTAAGCAGAGCATCAACGTTGCCGAGTCTCACGTTCAACTGCTCGAACCGAGCCAGAGTGACCGCTTCAAGATCCGGGCGCTCAGCGGTTGCTGCAGCTGAAGCGAACCACCGTAGCTGTGTGGTCAATCCACTGATTGCCTCTCTCACCGCTTTGTGTGCCATTGCACAAACAATACAATTCAAATAAACCAAAATTAAATAATCAAATACCAAAACTGACTAATCAGCAACTCAAGAAGTAACATTAAATTGGTTTCAATTCAATTCAACAATAAACTTTTATTTTAATTCAAAATCAATATCAACGTTCAACAATTCTATTTCACATTCAATTCCAAATTTCAAATTCAAATCCAATTCCAAATATTAAGTTCACAAACCACTTTGTTAATGGTACAACAATAATGAACCTTTTTTCCTATTTAAAACAATGGTAATACTCAAAAATGCCAATTTCAAATATTAATTTTCACAAACAACCATATTGATGGTACAAACTCAATATTTTAATGTCTTCCTGACATTCAATACAACACAGAGGTCAATTAACAACAACAAGAGGTTATAACATAGCTCAATCTAACCAAATCTGTTAGAATATGCAAACCTGGTTGACCCGTCAATATGAGTTACTCGACTCAATAAATTCCAACAAATTATTTCAAATAACAATTAATTATAGTTATCAAATATTTACAGCGTATTACTACTTCCCTTATAGAGACTGCCAAGTAATTAGCCTACTGTAAAATTACCAATTTGGTGGTTTTGTAGGTTAAAACCACGCTCTGCTACCAAAATGTACGTTGCCAGACTAGGCCCACAATACGGTTTTAAATGCGCAGTGGAAGTGTGATAACCGTGGGGCTCTAGAGACAAGAGTGGCTAGCGTAATGTCCGCCGTACGCGGAGCAGACAATCAAATCAAACACTTACCATACAACAAAAGAGAACAATTGCAAGTAACTTAACTACAATAAAACGAACAAAGGAACTCACCTGATGGGCGACGACCACCTGCTTTACCGGTTACCTGGATCTGTGTATGTAAGTGAGTGTATCTGTATTGTGTGGTGACGTTACGAGTATTCTTCTGGCAAGATTCCGCTTCCAATTAGGCCGGAGGAGGTCACAGCATGCGGTCTTCAAATCACTCATTCACAATAGCGTCACTTTGGTTTGACCTTCAAACTATTTATCCAAAATATGTCCAAAACCCGTGTTATTACACCAAGATAGGGGTTATTAACTCAAACAACTGGGTCATGGTCCATTGTCCACCAAAAACGACCGGTTAAGAGATTGATTTCAACAAACGCGTCGCGGAACTCCACAGGCGAACCACGCTTCTTTTAGCGGCAAATTAAGAGAGAGCTGTCAAGTGTCAACGTCAAACTGTCAAGAGAGATGTCACTCTGTTACTCGTTTAGAATTGTAGGCGCATAGAGTAAACAAATCGTTCGGTACTAAACAACCCTAATTGTTAATTACAAACAGACTACATAGGTATTAATTAAAAATAAATCCTCAAAGAGTACTTCTCGTTGAGTTCAACCCTCTGCCATTTACAACTGCCCATGCAACTATTTTAATTCCCCATTTAAATTCAATAGCCTTCCTATAGACATTCAAAGCTATCAACCAACATAGAGTTAGTGCGGCCATATTAACACCCTCATGTTACCATAGCTATGGTGTCCAGCCACCCTTTAGAGGAAGCCAAACGTCCTGTTAATTTTTTTTACATTGATACCACCTTTATTTCGTGGCAGTAAGGGCCTTATTTCCTAGTTCACGTGTTAATGAAATGCCGTTGACCACGTGCGGTCGTAACAGAAAGAGTGTGTCTGCTTATAACTACTTATATACGATACTCGTAGAAATGAAAACATACGACTAGATCCGAGTGAACGCAATTCATCGCCGAATATACGCTAGTCAAAGTTACTGACCGACTGTAGCCGAGAATACCCGATTCAACATCATCGAACCGTGGCGGTTCAGTTCACCATTGAAAATAAGCGTATGCTTTTAGAAGTTTTCTCTTAAAAAACATCCCGGTAAGTACCACAAAATAAGTGTGTCCACAGAAGGTATTTAAAAAGGTTGAAATGATGATTAGATGGTTTGGTCATGTTGAGAAGATGAATGTAAGGTGACTAACAAAAGGTATTTACAAGGCAGATGTGAGTGTAAATGACGGAGGAGGATGCCCTCAAAGGACATATAGTGACCTTATTGCTGATTTTAGAATCGTCAGGTTCCTAGTACTCATAACCGGCGTGCGTGTCTGACCAGATGTATGAACGTAAATGAGGCAAAAGGATCGTAGCATATGGCGTTTTGTAGTCTGCCTACGCCCATAAGAAGAAGGCTTGAGTTTATGAATGAAGAAGAAGGCCGGCTCCATACGACGATTGAAATCAAGTGCATGCACATATAGACACGCCACAACACTAACTTCAAGTCATTCATGGTGCGAGTTCCAACTCATCAAATCGAGACCTTCCTAACCTTAAACCTTAACCTTCCAAAGGAAGAGTTTTGGCCGAAGGGTGTCGTGTATCGGCGATTCCGCGGAAGCGCTACCACGCAGCGCAACACGACGCCGTCATTTCGTGTAAAATAGTTATGTTTACGCGGTTTGTATTTGTATGTATGATAAGAATAAATAAGAATAAATAAATAAGAATAAATTTATTAAGAACAAGTTAATTGATAGTCTGTAAGGTATTTATTATATGGATATTTGTAGCCCGAAATAAATTGATTTGATTTAATAGACGCCTACTTGCGGTGATCTAAAACAAATGACAGCAGTGAGTGCACTTTCCTATTTCCAGTATTAGCTGACATCTCATTGTAAGAAAAGCCTATACAATGCGGGTCAGCTAGAACTGGAAATTAATAGCTTGTCCTGTAGCCGTGTATACGTGAAGCGTGTCTATGTGTGCGTGCGTTTTAGCTCGTTATATGAAGATGAATTTAACCTACTAACTTCTGCCAGAGGCTACGCCCGCACGAAGGTTGGAACTTAACCAACAGGAAAGTATTCCATGGATAAAAAGTACCCTATGTGTTAATTTAGGTTATAAACTATCTGTGTGCCAAATGTCATTCAAATCTGTTTAGCTATTTTTGCGTGATTGAATACCAAACATCCAAACATAAAAATGTTCACATTATTAATATTAGTATGATATAATTGGAGGGTAGTATTTTGTGCCATATATTTTCGTGGTACAACGTACACCTATGTGCCATAGAGGGGTGCAGTGCAATCTTGTTGATTGTCCAGCGTTAGACCGGCGAACAGTTTGATAAACTCTCTCAGAGGGGCCGTTTCGTCTCCCCCAAATTTTGGATCATACTGAGTATAATTTTGTAGAGCATGCGGATATTGCAAGCAACTCTCTTTCTATAAAATAATATTTTGATAATATTAGTAGATTAAACAGTCTTTTGAATTATTTTTAACACACATTTATTAGCTTCATACGTATGTTAGTATGTGCCCATGTAACGGAAAATTTGAACATGATTTTGACCCCCTCCAAAACGTCGGATTAACTCGAAATTTGGTATGCTTATCAAAGACCAATGACAATATAATAATTTTATAAATGTGTGCCATTATCCTTGCCGGAGTTACCAGGATAGCAAAAAAAAAAACTGTCTTTGAAAACTACGCTGACATACGTCACTAAATTTGAAACACCTAAAAATAACTTATTCTTCGCGCATTGGGCCTGCTCGGTGGATTATCTCTCACAGAAACAATACATATGGGAACATTATAGGCTGATAATGGTTGATATAATTTATGACTTTTTTACAATGACCCATAGACATATACCTTATAAACTAACATACATAAGTATTATACAATAACAATAAACATAACAACAACAAAAATAATAATAAACATTAATA
The DNA here is from genome assembly GCA_932294355.1 of Aporophyla lueneburgensis. Taxonomy (NCBI): domain Eukaryota; kingdom Metazoa; phylum Arthropoda; class Insecta; order Lepidoptera; family Noctuidae; genus Aporophyla; species Aporophyla lueneburgensis. The sequence goes on from OW028759.1 coordinate 12,512,092, forward strand.
TGGTTTGTAAATAATATACCTACATCAAGCAAGTCCTTAGTTACATGTAAGCTAGCAGTTCATGATAGAATAGAATAGAATCAGCATTGCCATCTTATGAAACAACGCTGCCAGCCTTTTCTGACTGACAGCAATGCCGAAGAATGTTTTGATGCTCAATGAGCTACTTTTTTCTTTTTTTCCTTTCTAAACCTTTACATATTATATTTTAGTATTATATCCGTGTGATACCGAACATAAAGAATAGCATCATCCCATTTCTTCCTGTGGGTGTCGTATGAGGCGACTAAGGGACTTAATAGAGAATGAGCAGCAGCGTTCTCTATGCATTTTACCACCATACTGTGATCACCAACCCGCCTGCCAAGACTGGTGATTATGGCAAACCGTCCCAGATTGGGGGAGGCCTTTGTCCAGCAGTGGACGTCTTTCGGCTGAAATGATGATGATGATGATAACATAATATATTCTAGTGATAGATAGTCATCAATATTACATGAACAAGATTCTTTATCTTCTATTTATATTTAACTAGCTTCTGCCCGCGACTTCGTCCGCGTAATATTTCTTGTTCCCCCGACCCTTCCCGTCGCGTCGAATCGCCTACCCGTGTGATTTTCCCCGTTTTTGCAACATTTTTCATTATTGCCTTCCTCGATAAAAAGGCTAACCAACACAAAAATAATTAAACAAACAAACAAACAAACTCTTCAGCTTTATAATATTATATAAAAGTATAGATACTACATAATATATTGTTGATCGTACAGGTTAAGCTACACTTGCCGTTTGGTTCGTCGATGGGTCCCCATCTTTACATACCAAGACGCTTCCGTGCCTCGGATAGCACGTTAAGCCGTTCCCGGCTGTCTTTCGTAAATCTTAGACAGTCGTTACGGGTCGTCAGAAGCCCGAAAGTCTGACAACCAGTCTTACCAAGGGGTATTATTGTATTACCCAGTAACTGGGTTGTGGAGGTCAGATAGGCAGTCGCTTCATGTAAAATACTGGTACTCAGCTGCATCCGGTTAGACTGGAAGCCAACCCCAACATAGTTGAGAAAAGTCTAGGCAGATGACATAATATATTAATACCTTTTATATTTTAAGACAGATGAAATTTATTTTTATTATAGCTCGGCAAAGCATAAAGTTAACAAAATAAATGTCAACAACTCAATTTGAGAAATTTTCAAAGTAAGTACCGTTTAAATATGATACTTGAAATTTTGTTACGAAATTGGGTCTCATTATTTTATTTGTCAATACGAAACCTTTTAAAATTCGTTATCTTTGTTACCTTTGGCTGTGTATATTTTGTGCCTAAAATCATGAAAGGAAAGAAGGATTTACAAACAAACGACATTTTTAACAAAACTTACTAATATTGTTAATTAGGATTTCACGTACCATCACTTCACGCTTTTATTCCCCTAAGAGTTACGCAGAATTGCACACACATTTTACCAAGTATGTAAATTACAATTAATTTTCGAAATGAATAACAACATACGAATAATCTATCCTAATTTTTTAAAGCTGAAGAGTTTGTTTGTTTGCTTGAACGTGGTAATTTCAGGAACTACTGGTACGAGTTGAAAAATTCTTCTTGTGTTGGGTAGCCTATTTATTGATAAAGAGGCTATATATCATCACGCTATAATCAAAAAAAGTGGAGCAGCAACGAAAAATGTTCGAAAACTGCCAGGCAATTCGATGCGACGGGAAGGGTCAGGGGAGCAAATATTTTACGCGGTCGAAGTCACGGGCAGAAGCTAGTATTATGTATACAGCACTTTATCTCACTTCACTTTTGGTTACCAATTGTATAAACACGCTGTGAATGTGTGTGTAAGCGCAGCGCAGGAGCTCTCGGAACCGAGACATGGGTGAGATTGAAGTAGTCAGAGGAAATTAACCCTATTTTTATTTATTTATTTTATGTCTATAAATAAAATAACGAACGTTTGTAGTTTTGTTCTCAGCAGCTAAAACACACAGAGATTCAGGACCGATAACGTGGGAATTTAGTTTATTTTTATTAATGACACAATAATTTATGTCTTTTTTATCATTTGTACATGCGTCCTTACTTTTAACGAACACGTATATATGTAGTAATAAAAAAGCAGCTCTGTATAATTTATCCACGAGGACGCATTTCGTGCAAAAAAAAAAATACTTGAAGTTTTACTTTTTATGCTACCGCTACTTCAAAACAGAGGGTGAGCCCTCACTGCAAAAAGATAATATTATACATATTGCATGACACGATTCTTGATTAGATATCTTCTCTGAGTATTTATGTTTCCTGATCTAAAGATATCCCTACTAAATGTGAATGTAAGTTTGTTTGTTACGATTTGACGCGAAAACTACTAAAACGATCATCATGAAACTTTGTACACATATTCTTGTGCAAGAGTAACATAACAGAGGACACAGGGCAAAATAGGAACAACAACAACGATACAGAGATACAACAACAAGAGAGTAACATAGGATACTTTTTATGAAAAAAAATAAAAAAATAGTAAAGATAAAAAAAAATGTTTGTCAAAAAATCTCAAATCTAACGACTTCAACGCCATCTAGCATTAAAGTAATGAAGTTCCAAAAAAAAATGACGCGGACGAAGTTGCGGGCAGAAGCTAGTAGGTACATAATTTATAGTTATGTGATGAAGAAAAAAGGGATTGAGTAAAAGAAGTAACATAAATTGTTGTAAACGAGCAATCCTTAGAGATTTCTGAGGACCTCTTAAACATAAACACACTCTAAATTTTGCTAAAGTTTTTAGCCTTTCAGGGTCGAAACGAGATCGCGTCTCTTATTTTAGGGAATTTATCGCCGACTGGTTGACCTCCCCCTGACCTTTGCTGAGCCAGTAACGTTAAATTCGTTCCTAAATAATAATATCATTCAGATCCAGCTTGTCACTTGCTGCCCCCTACTAGCGATGCCCTTTTTTTGATCTCGAGGTGGAAATCCTCATGGATGTCCTCCGCCTTGGGGTGGGCGGAGGGGTCTGTCAGACTCTTACTGACTCAGACCACCCCATTGTTCTGTACCACACCTACGTCGGTGACCACGGGACTCAATATGTCTTCCGCGATCCCCGACTGGTGACGGCCCGCCTTTGCGGGCCTCCTCACGTTAGGGGGGGAGTAAGGTGTTAAACCCGTACATCACAGAGGCACGCGTGGAACACTACGCGCCACCATTTCGGATCCTAAGGAATAAGGGGCGACGAATGTTACTAGCGATGCCTTAACCCAAGGTCCATACCCCACGGGGGGTGCCCGTAGCGCGTAGTTACTCTTGTTTTAAGTATTTAAGCCCTGGCTGGAGGCCTTAATTTATTAAGGTATTCGCAGGCAAGTCCGGTTGAGTAGTAACGATCTCTCAAGGTCAAATACGAGATCAATCAACTCAGCCTATTGCAGTCCACTACTAGACATAGGCCTCTCTCATGCTTCGCCCTAAACACCCTGTTCTACGCCTTCCTCATCCAGTCTGTCCCAGCTACTTTTCTGAGGTTGTCGGTGCATGTAGCTGGAGGGCGTCTCAAACTACGCTTGCCAATATGCGGTCTCCACTCCTGGACTCATCTGCTCCATCGGCCAGCATCGGTTCTTTGACAAACATGGCCAGCCCACTGCCACTTAAACCTGCTTACTCTGCAAGATATGTCCTTTAACTACAGTTCTTTTCCGAATAACTTCGTTTCTGGTGTCATGCCGAAGCCTACCCGCCGAGGGGTCCATTTAGGCTATGCAGTATCTGGTCTAACTCTTCCAGTATCTCTGCCATTATGACGATGTCGTCGGTTAACGAAGGTGTCATTTAATTTCGTATCTGCTTTGAATCATCATCATCATTCATCTTTACAGCTGTAAGACGTCCAATACTGGACATAGGCCTCCCCCAATTTGGGAGGCTTTGCCATAATCGCCACGCTTGGCAGGCGGGTTGGTGATCGCAGTGTGGTGGTAAAATGTCTTTATGTATTTTACCACCATACTACGCTGCTGTCCATTCATGCTGCCTTAGTTTCTGTTTTAAATAGTTCGTAGTAAAATAATTTTATGCTGTATGCTTTTATTTTTTTTTGTGGGTGGAAAAACATCAAATGACGTCTCCCGCTCTAGGGTGGAGCGGAACGGCGTGTCAGACTTTTACTGACTAAGACCCTCCCGTGTTCAGTTGCCTATATGCCAGTGTCACGGTATCTTTTTCGAACAAATTTCGTGATCCTGGCAGGCAACGGTCCTCGCGGACCCCTTCGATGTATGTTAATATCTGTTCGAGGCGCGCGTGGAACACAATGCGCCGTCGTAGACCCTTTTGGGCTCCTTTCTTATTGACAACAATGTGGAAAAATTGCTAGATTTATTTTAATATCTTTGTGCATATTATTATTTTAACAATTGGCTTTTTCAATTATGTAAGTAATTTTAAATAATTAGTATTTATGATTCATTAAAAAAGTCATATTTATTCCCATGTTTGGTTATTTACTTAATCGCAAACGCAGACAACGACACAATTTTTCATCGCCAAATCATCGTAAACCCTAACAACAGAGGGTCACAAGTATAATAATAATAATTTAAGCACCTTTTCAATATTATTTCCCGCAGCCTCCCTCTGAATAGTATTTCTTAGTGAATGGTTCGACCATTCATTTCGTATGACAATGGATCCTGATTCATTTATGCGTTCATAAAACCTTGGTTATGATCTATTGGTTGTTACAATTAGTGGCTAAGTGGTAGGGGACCTCGTTTGACATAAAATATTGAGGAAATTATGGGGGAAATTATTTTGATTATTTACGGTGTCATATTGTTTATGATGCTTGTGTGAAGGACTCTAAAGATCGTCAATAAAAAAAGAAAGTGCCAATCAATTTTTTCAAGACATCATTTGTAGAAGTGCATGAAATAATGGTTTATACATTTCATAGATACGTACCACCAAATCAGAACCTGAATCATTTTGAAGTATTTTTCCTACCCATTTCTTCATGTGTTTGAAAAATATGTCTGTTCAACAAAGTAAAACGCGCAATGAATGTTGTTGAACTTTCAAAATGAAATCGATTCCTATTGTTAGTATATGGCTATGGCTACTTGATAAGGCATTTATTGGTGTTATTAACAAGTTACCTCCACACACGGCAACAAAGTCATCGCATATTTTGTTAACTTTTCTGTCCTTTCTAAATAGTGGTTGTCGCTATCTAGGTACCTAGGTACCTAGGTCTACCTAAATTCCTCATCATCGTCATTTCTGTTCAAAAGACGTGCACTGCCGGTAATACGCCTCCACCAATTTGGCAATCGCCTCGCTTGATAGTAGGTAGTATGGTGGTAAAATGCATAGAAAAAGCTGCTGCCCATTCCTCAGTAAGTCCTTTAGACGCCTTTTTCGACACCCACAGGTAGGAATGGAGTGCTGCTATTCTTTACGTGCGGCACCACACGGAAATCTACTATCATAATGTGCATTAATTCAATAACACATTGAATACAGGATGTAAGGAAAATCGACGACCAAAAGCAGTAAATCCTAGTGATATCTTTAAACTAGCTGCAATCTGTAGCTTGTTTAAAGATATCACTAAATAATAATATCAACAATAATATCACAAAATAATAATAATATCTTAGGACAACCAACACATCGTTATCTGATCCCAAACTAGGCAGAGCCTGTACTATGACAACCAGACAACTGATAAATATACTTATATATTTCTAAATACATACATAAGTATTATAGATAAATTACACCCAGACACAGAACAAATGATGGTGCTCATCACACAATATTTGTCCTGGGTGGGAATCGGACCCACGACTTCAGTCTTAGCAGTTAGGGTAACTAACCACTAGACTAACAGGCCAGTCAAATGAATGAAAAATGATCGAAGACTCGCGGCCATAAGTTAGATGCAGTTGTGATAATTGACCGTAGTCTAATGTGCGTTAAGTTGATTCCTGCATACTAGAAGTAGAAATCAGCTTTTTCCCTGTATTTTGTCAAGTTATGCGATCATAAAATGTATTGGAACAGCAGATTTTTTGCTATACAATTTTCGGGTTGGTCCAATAGCAATAGTTTTTCATAATAATGAGCAAAATGAGCCGATACAGGTTTTCAGTTATTCGAAATACACCTCGTACTGTATGTGGAACTGAAACGAACTAAAAACATGCTATATAGAGTTTCTCTGTTCGCTACTGTTTAGTTTCGATTCTCTTCTGTTTCGCTTTCAACATTGTCCACAAAGGCTTTAGAGCAATTGATTGCTCAGCGACATTCGCTGAATAGAATGGAGTCTATCTCCATTTTCCATACGATTTTAGGTCAATTTTTAATGCACGTTCGTAACGTCAAAATATTACAATAGTATTTTTTATTGTATTATTGACGCTATAAAAAGACAATAGGGTCTAGAACATTTAATATTCTATGATATGTGCGAATAATCAGCCATCATTTTCCAACTGCTCGACCACAGGCCTCCTCTCAGTAAAAGGGTGTGGGCTGCAATCTACCACGCGGGCCCAGTGCAGGTTGGTAGAAGTCACATGTCTTCGAATTTTTGCTTCTAGGATATGTCGGTATCTTACGATGTTTTCCTTCACCGTTTTGAGAGCAGTGGTGATGAAATAATGTACACGAAGTAAAGCGCCTTTCGGGATTCGAACTGACATTTTAAGTCGTGGGTGTTACCATAGGCTACCACTGCTTATGAGCTGTGGTGATAGTGGCTAATGTATCAGCGATAACGATGAAGGAGAAGCCAAAAATGTATAGGATAGACATAAGCTACCTAAACGCTAATTTGTGTCAATGTTATTGAAAGTTGTGTAAGAATACGAAACACATTGAAAGCAACTATTTCAAACTTTTGCGTCCGCAGATTCTTTAGTTTTTATTTTTTCCTTTCTTTGGTAAGATTAAGGGGTATGAATATATAATTCGTACCACTTCTGCTAAGCCGTATTTAGAATAAGCTGTCAGATACGATACATAAATCTAAAAAAAATAAAACACGACCTCATTTTATTTTAAAATACAAACTACAAATAAATCATTTCTCAAGGAATCAAGTGGAATTCTTCTGTTTATTTAGAATCATAATTAATAGTATACCAAAAACTTGATATTTTTCTGTTAATTCCTTAGAATTGTAAGAGTTAACCAGAAACCAGACTCTGAACGTTTTAAATGTTGTTTAATTATAAGTTTCCGTCCATTTCTGCTGTATTTATTTATTTAGCTTTTACCTTTGCAGGTCGGAAATTATACCGTGGGAAGGGAACATATTACCGGAATAAAAAGTACCCTAGTACAACAACTCCAGGTTACAAACTATCTGAGTGCCAAATTTCATTTAAATCGGTTCAGTAGTTTTTGTGTGAAAGAGGAATAAACATCCATACATCCATACATACAAACTTTCGCGTTTATAATATTGTAGTAGGATATTCTTAGGTCTTTTACCATCTTTTCTATTCTTATAGATTGCTCATCTTTTCCATACAAACACGTTGTGAATGCTTGTGTGAAGACGAGTAGCGTCAGCACATAATACACATACGCAGAGACATACTTCTAACTTCAGTACTGAGAGCTCCTGCGCTTACACACACATTCACAGCGTGTTTATACACATGGTAACCACAAGTAAAGCACGCGTTGTTTTGTGAAATAAAAATACTATATGGTTACTTGTATAGATGCTTTTTGCGTTCAGTAGTTTCTGCCCACCCTAATGATAAAGGAAAAAGCTTGAGGATCGAAAAAATAAATAAAGAAGATATTTTCCTTCTAATATTTCAGCAAAACATTTCTCACAGCTATTATGAACATACTGTCAAGGAGGTTTTTATCTGAATGCCAATTATTTAAGGATCGACGTTCCGTGAAGAAATATGTACAATATGGCGACCAGATTACGAAGAATTTTCTATGGTATTTGGTTTTGGAAATCGTTCGGTATGGTAGTTTTTTTTCCGGAATATTAATAAGTATCGGTAATTGAACATAACTCTTTTAGCCAAAGAATTAGCATTGCCATTCAACGTGGCAATTCTGGGTATGTTTCCGGATTCGTTTGCTAGAGCCTCCCCGAGCGAGATACTTTCCGATCCTTTGTTATGTCCAGTGCACAGTGGGCATTCGACTACTGTTGATTGGTTAATCCCTTCACTACGACGCCTTATATCTTCAGTTAATTATATCACTTTTATAACGAATTCCACCAATAAACCTGAATTTTATAAGTACATCTACACCGCGTTCAATCATTTCTTCATTTCTGAATGACGTCCATTGCTGGCCATAGGCCTGAGGGGTTTGTCATAATCGCTGCACTTGGCAGGCAGCTTGGTGATCGCAGTTTGGTGGTAATATACATAGAGAACGCTGCTACCCATTCTCTAGTAAGTCCCTTAGTCGCCTCTTACGACAAGAAATGCGATGGTGCTTGTCTTTGCATCCGGCACCACACGGAGCAGTCAGCATAGCGGCAGTCATATTCAACAGCAATAATGAAACTGACAGTTCTTGAACGTAGTTAAGATGTGATGATCGCGTTTAGTTTCGGAGATGTCTTGGTATTTCAAAATGATCATCCATCCATGTACAAACCGCGACAAGCGTAGCTTAATCTGATTGATCAATACGCGTGGCTGTTATTACTTAGCAACAAACCCAAGGCAAGCGTACTATATAAGGTGTATCTATTTATACACGATATATTTTAAGAGGTACACCTGTAGGTGGTAAAGAAGTTATAGCAACGAAAAAAAAAAATTCTAAGGGTTTTTTTTTTAATTTAATATTTATAAAATATTTGACGCACATAATAAATTGTTTGATTGATTATAATTATAATTGTTTTATTGTATGCGTTTTTATATATATATATATTTTAATATTGTTTGATTGATTTTTAATTTTTGCTTGTTAATTTTAATATTGATTGATTAATTTTTAATGTTTGATTGTTAATTATGAATTCGATTCTACATTTTTATGTGTATTGATTTTATAATTGTGTGCCTTATGACTCTTTTGATACTTGATATTGAATAAGTAATAAAAAAAATAACTACTTTCATCCAATCTTGATAAAGTTGTGATTTCTTCATTGTAAGGGTATAAAGACATTTACTACTTTCAAGACAAGAAATTGTTCCAACATGACGACCGAATTACGATCACGTCCTTACGGATATAATATTACTTAGTTGTAGACTTTGCTCGTACAGAATGACAGTTAGTATTTGAGGCATAAGTTTTCGACGTTATGTAACAAGTTAGTTACTTGTCCCTATTATTATTTAGGACGCACAAAGCCTGTAGGTACTGTTAAGAACTTTAAGAGTAAAAAGGACCGTTTACTTTTAAGGGTACGTATTAAAACGTCTACCTCCTTACTTCTATTTGTTTTACCACTAGCTGGTGCCTGGGGCTTCACCATGTGTGGATGTCGGCAATTTTTACACGGAAATGTGCTACCGGGACAAAAATCTATTTTGCTCTTTATATCATCAAGTATCAGTCAATGAAAATTCCGTCGATATCGGCCCAAAGGGAGATTAGCCGGAACAAACATACGAATGGGCAGAAAAAATATCAAATATATGTTTTTTTTGTTATGAGTAAGTACTTTTACACTTTCATAAACATTTAGATAAAAATTGTCATTAAGACCACCAAATTGAGACTACCATTGGTGTGACGAAGAATAAGGCTTCCACAGACCAGCGCGACGCAACAGCGGACGTGAATTTAGTGTCCACTAAATTTTCATTTTCAATTAAGTTTTTATTGAAGTAGTTTTATTTGTAGTCACGCCTGTCTGCGGAAGCTATTGAAGGAATCACTATTCTCCGCGACACCCACTGAAGTAGTTTTCTGCTCAACGGCTGATTAAATATAACTAATTTTAATCAATATCAAGGTGTGTTAGCGCCATCTATTTTTATTTTGTTAAACTATTACGCAAGATGTCAAGCTAGTCCTGTCCCTGCCAATTATATCGTGCACCTCGTAATTTCTCCTTGACGAGTGTCGCCCTCTTTATGGCTCGCTCGAGAAAGACATTATAAGAGTCAAAATATGAATTCCGTCGTGATCGCATCTCCGCTGTGTTTTTTTTATCCGCTGTACTATTTTATCGCAGAACGATATAATTTTACTATTATAAGTTCATAGCAGTCCCGCTGTTTCTATAGTGGTGTATTTGTGGCTTCGACGGTTGAACTGAAGTGCTGTGTTGTGCCTCTGGACTTTGCCGACACGTGGTGAGCCGAACTGTGAGGACTCCGGAGCTCCTAGATTCTGCTGGTAGATCGAGCGGCTTCCCGAGGAGGTAGGTGCACGATTCCCTCACCCCTGGCTCTAGGCGGGACACTTGCGATCATCAGTTTTTCGGTCCGCGTCGAAGGTACCTAATTCGCCTTCCGTCGGAGCCCCACCATTAATGTGGTCCTTCGAACCGTATTGATACAGTTTCCGCCCCTTTTAGGTCACCTAATAGGAGATTTAGTGTTAAAACCCGCCGTTTTTACTAATTTTAATCAATATCAAGGTGTGTTAGCGCCATCTATTTTTATTTTGTTAAACTATTACGCAAGATGTCAAGCTAGTCCTGTCCCTGCCAATTATATCGTGCACCTCGTAATTTCTCCTTGACGAGTGTCGCCCTCTTTATGGCTCGCTCGAGAAAGACATTATAAGAGTCCAAATATGAATTCCGTCGTGATCGCATCTCCGCTGTGTTTTTTTTATCCGCTGTACTATTTTATCGCAGAACGATATAATTTTACTATTATAAGTTCATAGCAGTCCCGCTGTTTCTATAGTGGTGTATTTGTGGCTTCGACGGTTGAACTGAAGTGCTGTGTTGTGCCTCTGGACTTTGCCGACACGTGGTGAGCCGAACTGTGAGGACTCCGGAGCTCCTAGATTCTGCTGGTAGATCGAGCGGCTTCCCGAGGAGGTAGGTGCACGATTCCCTCACCCCTGGCCCTAGGCGGGACACTTGCGATCATCAGTTTTTCGGTCCGCGTCGAAGGTACCTAATTCGCCTTCCGTCGGAGCCCCACCATTAATGTGGTCCTTCGAACCGTATTGATACAGTTTCCGCCCCTTTTAGGTCACCTAATAGGAGATTTAGTGTTAAAACCCGCCGTTTTTAGGTTTTCGTTAGCCTAGAAAACGTACCGACGCCATTACGCTCGCTGTGTACCGCGAAGGTATTTATTTCATTTTGTTACCGCTTAACACTAAATACTTATTTTCCCGCTGTCATACTAATATTTCATCTTATTATTCGCTGTAATATTCATATTCTCAGTGGTATTCGCGAAAAAAGGTTCTATTTCGATAATTTTCGCTGAGATTTGGTAGATACCTACCTACAAGTCGGTACGTGTCGTCAAGCCGCGCTCGGCGCTCGCCACGCACGATTCTCGAAGTACCCACTTGTGGTTGGTTACTTTTATATTATTCGCAAATTCACAAATAAATTATTTTGTATACTTTTTAATTTAAAATCCTCATTTCATAATGAAGAACGCTATTAAGTCTAATAGTACGGAGTTTTCATTGTTGGCGTTGGAAGCCAAACGGAATGCTTTATTCGAGTGTTTACAGTCTGCCTACGATTTATGTAAAGACATAGGCACGGGAGATGATGCGAAAGAGACTTTTCTGGACGCTAGCTCAAACATTGATGCTATTCGTTCCGAATTTCATGAAGTTATGGATCAGTATAATAACTGTCTACTGACAGCTGATCCCACCGCGCGCGCTGATTACAAAGCGCTGGTTTCGTTTAAACAGTTATATAGTCGCTTAAAACGTTTGGTTGCTTCCAATACCAATGCGGACGTCGTTCCGTCCATCTTAGAAAAAATCTTCTATCATTAAGTTACCGCCGATTGAATTAATGAGTTTAACGGTGACATTCGTTCATGGCCATTGTTTTACTCAAATTATAAATCCGCTGTTCATGATAATCCATCTCTCTCGGATCATCAAAAATTACATTATTTACAGGGCAAATTGACCGGTAAAGCGCTAGCCGCATGCGCCGGCATTGTACCTACTGCTGAGAATTACGAACTCATTTTCAATACGCTAGTGAATAGGTATGAAGACAAACGTACACTAGCGGCCACTTATTTAAAACAGATCATAGATTTTAAACCGTTAACTTCCGTTACTAAGGATAATTTGGACATTTTTAATGATAAGTTTGTTAACGCCGTCCGTGCCTTACAACATTTAAAAATTCCAGATTTATTGAATTTAATCTTCGTACAAATAGCTATTACCAAGTTAGACAGTGAAACTGTTCGTAACTTTGAAAACAGTCAGGATTAGTCTGATATTCCTTTATTTGATGATTTAGTCGATTTCGTTAATAAACATAGTAAAATATTGTATCGCGCTCACGCTTTAACAGCCGACGCGCAGGTACATAAATCCGCAAAATCAGCTGATCGCTCCCGCAGTTCTAATGATAGTAAAAAACCGCAGTCCTCCCCGCGTTATAACACGTATGTAAGCACGGTCGAATCCTATTCAACAGATAAATGTTTGTGTACTAATGTCACACATCAACACTTATTTAAATGTCCTGATTTTCATAAATCAACTCCGTATGAACGCTTACAGGTTGTTAGGAAAATTAACGGTTGCGTTAATTGTTTAAGTATTAAACATAAAATATCGAGTTGTCAATCCGCATCTGGCTGTAGAGCGTGTAAACAACGTCACCATTCACTATTACATTTTACTCGGGATTCGAACCCACGGACCGTGGAAGCGGCGAGTTCCACTATACCTACGCCGCAGCGCGAGGCGCCCGATCCGGTGACGTCAACGCAAGCGAACGTTGCTGTCGTCCCTTTCGCACCCGTGCCCGCGTCCGAGCCGGTGCGCTCCGCCACGCAGCCTGATGTAGCTTTGTGTTCGATGTCCGTTGACGCTCCGCGTTGTTTCCTCTAATGCCGCTTGCAGCGAGACGCCGCAATGTAATTCGCATACTACTGTTTTACTCGCGACTGCGCAAGTCGTGGCGTACGATAATACTGGACGTGAACATTTAATAAGAATTTTACTTGATTCTGCTTCGCAAAGTCACTTCATTACTAGGGAATGTTGTGAACGTTTACGTTTACGTCAAAACAAAACACGGTCTACGACTGTAAGAGGTTTTGGAGGCACAGAGAGGACGTCGTTCGGGACAGTAAATTTACGTATATTTTCACGCTTTAATAAAAATATCCGATTTGATATTGACTCGTTAGTAGTTGATCAAATTACGGACAACTTACCTTCCGCTTTTGTTAATATTAAGGCCCTACCTTACTCGAATAAACTTCAGTTCGCTGATGATAGTTTCCCTATTCCAATTAAAATTGATATTTTAATTGGAGCATCGCTGTTTCCGCATTTACTTTTGCCTGACGTGGTTCCTGGTGGCCCGTCAGTGCCCGCCGCTGTCAATACGGTGTTAGGCTACGTACTCATGGGGGTCGTACCTACACTCAGTAACCGCCCAGCATGTGTCACATCGTGCTGCGCCATAGTCCCTTCGCCTATGGATAACAATGTGATTTCCCGCTTCTGGGAACTTGAAGAAGTTCCTGGCCCGCCCGTTCAGCATCCTGATGCTGAATGTGAATATTTTTATCGTTCAACTATGCAACGGGACCCAGTTACTGGTCACTATACCGTGGGTCTACCGTTTGATAAGGATGTGTTCACATTGGGTGACTCATTCAATATCGCTCTTAGACGTTTTTTATGCTTAGACAGGAAGCTTGAAGCTTCACCTGAGCTACGCGCCGCTTATGACGAAGTTTTAAATGATTACCTTTCTAAATGTTATATTTCGCCCGTCTCAGTTCTTCCGCATGAAACTGCAGATGTGTACCCTACTTATATAATCCCACATCATGGGGTTCTCCGCCCAGACAAGTCTTCGTCTAGGTTGCGTCCCGTGCTGGATGGTAGCTGTAAAACATCGTCCGGTGTTTCGTTAAATGATTTGCTGCACAGTGGGCCCAACCTACAGGATGATTTATTCAAAATTATTTTAAATTTTCGTCTACACTCTGTAGCGATGACCGCTGATTGTAAACAAATGTTTTTACAAATTATGATTCGCGAATTTGATCGACGTTATCAGAGAATTCTTTATCGTTTTAATCCTAACGACCCGCTTCGCTTATATGAATTTAGTAGAGTTTGTTTTGGCTTAAAGGCCAGTCCTTACCACGCTCTGCGCACTGTGCAGCAACTCATCGCTGACGATGGCGCTGAGCATCCCCGCGCTGCTGCCGTCGCCTCCTCGTGCCTGTATATGGATGATGTTGCATTTTCTGTCAATACCGAAGACGAGGCGATGGACACCGCTAAAGATTTAATTGCTCTTTTTAAGGGCGCTCAATGGGACCTTGTGAAGTGGAACAGTAATTCAAAGTCTGTTCTTAATGAACTTCCCACCTCTCATAAGGTGACGACTGAGGTTGAATTTGACAAAACCGCTGACCATAAAATCTTGGGTCTTCGCTGGTCTATAGACCAAGATATTTTTTATTTTAAAATCAACCCGCCAAGTTCGAATATCGCGTGCACTAAGCGCACCATACTGTCAACCGTCGCGAGACTGTGGGATATCATGGGATTCGTCGCTCCTTCTATTTTAGTAGCTAAACTTCTTATTAAGCAGTTGTGGCAGTTGAAGGTGGATTGGGACGTCCCTGCTCCTACTCATATTGTCAAGGCTTGGCAACAATTTATTTCAGAGTTACCAGCCCTAAACGAAATTAAAATACCGCGTTGTTTAGAAGTGAAGAACGACTGTGAATTGACATTGGTCGGGTTCGCTGACGCCAGAAGCTTATGGTGGCGTAGTATACCTACACGTTGGTTCTGCCTCCGGCAATATTGTCCGCTTTTTATGTTCCAAGTCAAAGATCGCGCCTTCTTCGCCCATTACGATTGCTCGTATGGAACTTTGTGCAGCACTTTTGCTGTCAAAATTGCTTCGGACTGTTCTTGAGACTTATGACAACCGTTTTGCAATTAAAATTTACGCCTTTACCGATTCAAAAGTCGCACTCTATTGGATTAAAGGTTCACCGCATCGTTGGCAAACGTTCATTGCCAATCGAGTTATTAAAATTACTGATAATATTTCCGCAGATAACTTTTATCACGTTGCAGGGGTTGAGAACCCGGCAGACTGTCTGTCACGTGGTGTCTCTCCTGCTAAGTTAAAAGACCACCCTCTGTGGTCCCAAGGGCCCCCCTGGCTAACGATACATCCGTCGCAGTGGCCTATTACTGAAGGTACGGAACCGCTCACGTTGGACGAGATACCTGAACAAAAGAAACTTGTTCACGCTGTTTTAATTCCCGCTGACGCTTCTTATGTTTATGATACTCTTTGCCGCCTTTCGTCATGGAGTAAAATACTCCGTACGATTGTTTACATTTATAGATTCGCTAATTTGTTACCACGTCGCGATTCCGTACATATAACCGCAGCCAAGCCATGACTTTTTTGTTAACTTATTAATTGAATATTATCATAAGAAATATTTACACGCTGGGCCTGAACAGCTCATGTCACTATTACGGCAGAAATACTGGAAACTATCTGCTCGTCGTGCTATTCGTCAGGTAGTTCACGATTGTAATATTTGTTTCCGCGCTCGACCGCGTCCCGTCTTCCCGCTCATGGCTGACTTGCCGGACTGTCGGACGCGTCAGGTTATGAAGCCGTTTACTCACACGGGCTGTGATTACGCAGGTCCTATATCTTACACTCCCATTCGCCGTCGGGGTGCAAAGGCTTTGAAAGCATATTTTTGCGTGTTCACTTGTCTCACAACTCGCGCACTACATATTGAAGTAGCCACTGATCTTAGCACTGCCAGTTTTTTAGCTGCACTTAAACGGTTCTTGTCTCGCAGGGGCCCTGTCCAAGTAATGCACTTGCACAGAGGCACTAATTTTGTAGGCACTAATTCTTATTTACGCGACTTATATACATTTCTTAATAATGTCGAGTTCCGCTCTCGCTTCGAAGAAGAGCTTGCTGAAAACCGTATCACATGGAAGTTTAACTGTCCGGCCGCCCCACATTTTGGCGGATGTTGGGAGAGTATGGTGAAGGTCGTCAAGACGCACCTTTTCAAGGTCATCGGTCAACAGCTTCTCTCTTACGAAGAGCTAGTTACAGTGCTCGTTCAGATCGAGTGTTTGTTAAATTCTCGGCCTCTTACGGTCCTGAGTGCCGATCCCGCAGAACCTACCGCGTTAACGCCAGGTCATTTTTTGCATACCGCTCCTTTACTCTCATTGCCCGCGCCTGAAGTAGAACCAGATAATCTCAACTTGCTTCAGAGACATTCTCTGCTTGATAAATTAGTGCAATCTTTTTGGAAAAGATGGAGAATGGAATATTTACATAGTTTACAAACCCGAGAGAAATGGAATACTCCGTCTGTGCCAATCAAGCCTGGCACGGTTGTTGTTATTATAACTGACAATTCACCTCCTTTATCGTGGCCATTAGCGATATTAGAGAAGATTCTTCCTTCCAACGATGGTATAACGCGTGTAGTTTCTGTAAGAACAGCTAAAGGTACATACGTGCGTCCGGTCGTACGTTTGTGCCCATTACCTACGCAATAAGATTGTTTTTTTTTTTTTTGTAACCACCGTAGTTTAGGTGCTAGCAGTTAGTTAGTTTAAGATTGTCGCAGTTTATCTTATATAAATCGCAGTAATTAGAGATGTATACCTTGACAACGTGGGTCACTTACATTGATGCTAATAATATAATTTCGGTTGGTTTAGATAGCATGCATCGAGCTAAAGATTTTTACGAATTAAATCTGTTGAGACATAATATAACGAACGAATTAATAGAAAAATATGCTGAATGGGTAGTAATTTATACAGATGGATCTATGAGTAAGAAAGGTAGGGGAGCTGCATTTTATGTTCGCTCGAAAGAAAACGCTAGTCGATGTTTTAAAATAATTGGAAATCTATGTATTATGTCGTTGGAGCTTATTGCGATCTCAGAAGCGCTATCATATGTCAAAACGATTAATGACAGTAAAGTTGTTATATGTTCAGACAGTAAGAGTGCCTTAGATCATATAGCTCGATGCGCCTCTGGTCGCAGAGGTACACCGATAGCATACGAGATACTCTCTAAAATAGAGGAATTAACGGTGAAAGGAGTGGATCTGAGGTTGCAGTGGGTTCCTTCGCACATTGGGATACGTGGTAATGAGGAGGCTGATAGATTGGCGAAAATCGGAAGTACAGAAGGACAAGAAATTAATGTGAAACCATATTATTCAGAAATATTAACGAAATTTAAGGGACAGTGTTATGATTTGTGGAAGGAATATTTCAATCAGAGATCATTAGAAAAAGGCATATGGTATAAAACTATCCAATGTCAGCCTCCTCGTATACCTTGGTGTACATATAGTCAGGTAGGTAGGAAAATGATTGTTATAGCGCACAGAGTCAGAACTGGACATATTCCATCAAACAAGTTTGCCTTTTTGATGGGAAAGGTTTCCTCCCCCAAATGTGATACTTGTGGAGTAATAGATGATGTTTACCACTTGTTGATGGAGTGTGTTCAATTTCAGGCAGAGAGAGAAGAATTATCAGAGAAATTGGGTCTGGACAAATTGCAGGTCGGAATCATGAATTCTTTACTCTCAAACCCTAACAGTGAAGGAGCTTGTCTTTTGTTTCAACTATTATCAGCTTAAGTTAAACTACTTATGTATAACTAGTAAATAAGATAAATCGGACTGACATATACATGTAGTATAAAAGTCCAAAAAAAAAGAATAAAAAAAAAAAAAAAAAAAGATTGTCGCAGTTTATCTTATATAAATCGCAGTTTCAATATTATATTTTCGCAGTTCTTTATTACACTTTATGATTGGGTTTAAAGGTGACCCTTTAAAAGGGGGAGGAAATGTTAGCGCCATCTATTTTTATTTTGTTAAACTATTACGCAAGATGTCAAGCTAGTCCTTTTCCTGCCAATTATATCGTGCACCTCGTAATTTCTCCTTGACGAGTGTCGCATTCTTTATGGCTCGCTCGAGAAAGACATTATAAGAGTCCAAATATGGATTCCGTCGTGATCGCATCTCCGCTGTGTTTTTTTTATCCGCTGTACTATTTTATCGCAGAACGATATAATTTAACTATTATAAGTTCATAGCAGTCCCGCTGTTTCTATAGTGGTGTTATTTGTGGCTTCGACGGTTGAACAAAATTGCTGTGTTGTGCCTCTGGACTTTGCCGACACGTGGTGAGCCGAACTGTGAAGACTCCGGAGCTCCCAGATTCTGCTGGCAGATCGAGCGGCTTCCCGAGGAGGTAGGTGCACGATTCCGTCACCCCTGGCCCTAGGCGCGACACTTGCGTTCATCAGTTTTGCAGTCCACGTCGAAAGTACCTAATTCGCCTTCCGTCGGAGCCCCACCAAGGTGTAATACAATTATTCAAGTTATTTATTTAAAGGTTTTCAGTTAGTCAATTCAATGTTCATTTCAACAGACTTACGAGTAGGTAATCGACTGTGCTTTTAGTCAGTCACTAGTTTCTGCCCGCGACTTCGTCCGCGTTAAATTTTTTGTTCCCCTGACCCTTCCCGTCGCATCGAATCGCCTACCCGTGCGATTTTCCCCGTTTTTGCAACTTTTTTCATTACTGCTCCGCTTGTTTTAGTTATAGCGTAATTTTATATAGCGTATAGCCTTTTATAATAAATAAGCTACTCAACACAAAAAGATTTTTTCAATTCGGACTAGTAGTTCCTGAGATTAGCGCGTTCAAACAAACAAACAAACTCTTCAGCTTTATAATATTAAAGTATAGATTTAATGTATTCTTATATTTTCCGGTGGGTGCTGCAGAAGGCGACTAAGGGACTTACTTGAGAATGGACGGCCAACCCGCCTGCAAAACGTGACAATTATGGAAATCCCAGCAGTGGACGTCTTTCGGCTGAAATGAATGAAGAAGTAATAGTGCTCTAATATGTACAAATATATTTTTATGCAGCTTATTCTTTTTACAGTCTTTAATATGGACCATCTGTACATTAAATTAAAAATCACAAACATTATTTGAATGCGAAAAACGGGGGATGTTACATTTGGGGAGTATTACAGGGGCGTATGTTTAAGTAAGGGGCGATCCTACGCTGATAAAAAACAGGAAAAAAGAAAATTATTGTGGCGGAAACCACATGCGTAAAGTAATTTTCGCGTAGGTTGGATGTGTGAAATTGTTTGAAAATATGTATTTTTAGATTATTGTGGGTCATCTATATATTAATACGTGAAGCGAAAACTTTGGAGCCCTTTTTACGAAAATTGGGCGGACGGAGGAGTATGAAATTTCGCACACATAAAGTTTATACAGAGAAGAAGTCTTAGTGACAAATGCTAATATTTTTTTTTTTTTAATTATGCGTAAAAATACATTATTTTCAATTAATAACACGTTACACACACTACAATTCATTACCGTATATTTAAAACACACATGCATAGATAGTCTTTTGTTTATTTGGAATTCTAGGGTCAAAACGAGTTTTTTTTTTGTTTTTGGTATTATTTGTCTATAGCCTTACTGAATGTCAATTATAATCATGGATACTAAATGAATTTACGACAATTTGTAGATATACATAATGTATTAAAATAATCTTTACATATTATAAAATAAAGTCACTTCGCTGTCTGTCTGTCCCTATGTATGCTTATATCTTTAAAACTGCGCAATGGATTTTGGTGCAGGTTTTTTTAATAGATAGAATGATTCAAGAGGAAGGTTTATATGTATATAACATGCATAATATAACAAAGAAACGCTGATAATTTTAGAGGTTTCTAATGTGATGTCATAAATAAACCCATTTTTTTGCGCTTACATTGCGAACGGTGGCTGAACCCTACGAAATAGCTCAAAATAATGTACTACAGTATTGTACACCTTAAAAAGTTCTACAAAAAAGTCCGCGATGGTATATGTCTAACTCTTAGGGATAACCCATAATAACCATTTTTATCCTTTACTTTTTACGAGAAATAATGGCTTATTTATGAATGCGATTTTAAGCAATACAGCATTAATCCTTATGCAATTAAGTACCTTAAATAAATTGTGCGTTTCATGTTGATCAAAATTGCCCTTTACAGCATATAATTAAAATTAATATTTTAGAAGATATCAGAGATTATAATAAAATCGCCGCAGAGCGGCTAGCGGGCCTTCCCGCGTCCGGCCGTCCCGGTTGGTAGCGGTTGGGTATTGTAATTCATATTACTTTGACTTCATAGTAAATGCGAATATCAGTGTGTTCGAAGTACTCAAAATAAACCTAATTGTATTATTCCAAGTAAGAGACCGCGAAATATTGCTTAGATGTTTAGATTTTTGGATGGATTTGGATTTATGGTTATCCTGGATACTTACCATATACATAGGATACTTTATCTCGGTAGTAGGTTTCCGAGTGATATTTTTCGAAAGCTATACGGGCGAAGCCACCGGCAAAAGTACTATTCTTATAACTATGTTTAATTTGGTGTCTGGTAAATAATGGACTGTCTGTATAGGTAGAATAGGAGCATTAAGAAAAGCCAGTAAGACTTATATTCAATTTAATCCAGCCCTATGTCGCAGTGAATACTATTAGTTTTATTTTAAGTACATCAAACACACAAGATATGTAAGGATCGTAACAGGTGGCGTTCCTTAGTTTCTGCCTACCCCCATGGGAAAAAGGCGTAATTTCATGTATGTATAACATGGATTAATAAATTCTTACCGCGGTAGTACGTCCTCTTGCGATAATTTCCGACATACACGCGGGCGAAGCCGCGGGCAAAAGCTAGTATACTATATATTAATACGTGAAGGGAAAACTATGCGCCCCTTTTTTTCGAAAGTTTATTCTTGAAATCTGTGGTCCAATCGAGAATATCTGTCTTTCATATTTTATGTCTATAGTCTTACTGAATGTCATTTTTAAAATCTATGATCATATCGAGAATATTTGTCTTTAATATTATTTGTCTTTAATACCTAAATAAAAAAATAATTCAGTAACAATACAGATTGTTACTGAATTATTTTTTTATTTAGGTTTAATGGATATGCATATAGATTTATTATTATGGTCGAATGTTGACCACTGGGCGACTACTAGTAAGAAGAAATAGTAGTTTTTAGGGTTCCGTTGCCAAATGGAAAAAACGGAACCCTTATAGATTCGTCATGTCTGTCTGTCTGTCTGTCCGTCTGTCTGTCTGTCTGTCTGTCCGTCCGTATGTCACAGCCACTTTTCTCCGAAACTATAAGAGCTACGCTGTTGAAACTTAGTTAGTAGATGAATTCTGTGAACCGCATCAAGATTTATGCACTAAAATAGAAAAAAATAATAAATTTTGGGGTTCCCCATACTTAGAACGGAAACTCAAAATTTCTTTTTTCATCAAACCCATACGTGTGGGGTATCTATGAATTGGTCTTCAAAAATGGTATTGAGTTTTCTAACATTATTTTTTTCTAAACTGAATAGTTTGCGCGAGAGACGCTTCCAAAGTGGTAAAATGTGTGTCCCTCCCCCCGTAACTTCTAAAATAAGAGAATGATAAAACTCAAAAAAATATATGATGTACATAACTATATAAACTTCCACCGAAAATTGGTTTGAACGAGATTCGGTGAGTAGTTTTTTTTTAATACGTAAATCGTAAACCGCAATTTACCTTTCATTCAATCAAATCAAATATAAAAATTAAAAAAAAAAAACATTTAATTTCATAAGCATAAACCTTATACATAAACCAAGGATACCTACAGGTTTGTACGGAACCCTCGGTGCGCGAGTCCGACTCGCACTCGGCCGGTTTTTTGTCACATAATTCAACATACAAGATGAATATCAGTAAAATGCGAGGTTTCCATACATTACGTTTAAATAAAATTAAAAAACTAATTGAATAGTAATTATCATGTTTTTAGACGTATAATGCACTAGCTTCTGCCCGCGACTTCATCCGCGTTAAATTTCTTATTCCCCGACCCTTCCCGTCGCGTCGAAACGCCTACCCGTGAGATTTTTCCCGTTTTTGCAACATTTTTCATTACTGCTCCGCTCCTCTTAGTTGTAGCGTAATGTTATATAACTTATAGCCTTTCACGATAAATAGGCTACTCAACCCAAAAATATTTTTTCAATTCGGACCAGTAGTTCCTGAGATTAGCGCGTTCAATCAAACAAACAAACTCTTCAGCTTTATAATATTAGTATAGATTATAGTATAGATTTAGCATGGGGCTTATTTTTTATCGTGATTGCAAAAATTAAATTGGCTTAAAAAAATAAGGGAACAGTGGTAGCTCTCTGGTATCTGCCTCCACCTTACGAGTTGTAGGTACTATGTGTAAATTATTTCATTACCAGTGCTCTCAAGACAGTAAAGGAAAACATCGTGAGGAAACAGGCATGTCCTAGAAACAAAAAATCGAAGACATGCGGCATCTACTAACCCGCTCATGGCTCGCGTGGTAGATTATGGCCCACTTTCTCCAAAAAGCTCTGAAAACTCTGTCACCGAAAGGAGGCCTGTATGCCATCAGCGGGAACAATATAGGCTGATTGTTATATGAAAAAATTAAATACGACGCAGTTGCCTGCAAAAAAATTAAAAACAAACAGACTGCATTAAAAACAACAACTTATTTGAATAACAATTAAAATGAACCCAATAATAATTAAAATAAACACCAGCGCATTAACTCAGCATTATAATTGGTAAGTATCCTATTAGCGTATAATTAATAAATCGGTAATGTTATATTGCATACAAAGGGTTCGGGCCACACCCCTTGACAGCGGTTTAGGGTTGAAAGGATTGCCAAAGGGGCTTTCTTTAAAGAAATTAAATCATAACTAAAAAAGGTTAGTTTAAGTACAACTAATTAACACTATACGTCATCATCATCGTCATTTCAGCCGTAAGACGTCCACTGCTGGACTTAGGCCTCCCCCAATTTGGGGGGCTTTGCCATAATCGCCACGGTTGGCAGGCGGGTTGGTAGGAAGAAATGAGATGATGGTATTCTTTAGGTACGTACGGCACCACAAGGAACAATAAATTAGTACAATAATTAAAAACTACGTGTAGTGTAGTTTTTACCGTGTGTCCGTGCCGGACGTAAAGAATAACACCACCCTTTTCTTCCCGTGGGTGTCGTAAAAGGCGACTAAGGGACTTACTAGAGATTGGGCAGTAGCGTTCTCTATGCATTTTTCTACAATACTACGATCGCCAACCCGCCTGCCAAGCGTGGTGATTTTAGCAAACCTCCCAAAATTAACCGGTCAAAGTGGCGGTTCTTGCGGGACGCCTATGTCTACTAGTGGACGTCTTTCGACTGAAATAATTATGACTAATTTTATGGTGACTAAAATTACACACTAAAAAACAAACTGTATAGTTTTTACACAGCTTTCAATTTTAAATGAAATTGCCTATTATTGTGTCCTCTATTGTCTAATTGTCTATTTTGTTTTATTTTGTGACGTGTATCTTTAAGAAAAATACTACTTACTCGAACACCTAACTAACTTACTGTTTATCTATCATATGTCACAGCTCTTAAATAAGTAGCAAATGTCATGTGTACAATGTGTAACAAGACTTCTATGATAACTAATGTTATTGTGTCAATTGGAACCGGCACAATTCAAGCGATACTTAATAAAAAAAAAACGCAAAACCAAACATAGCTGCAATTAGAACGAAAAAAAAAACATTCGTCCATAGACTGCGTTTATTTTTACACAACGGTTGTGTAGATATGTTAGTGCAGAAGGCCAACTCCATGTAACCGGTGAGAATAGCTGCATGCACGCTTAATTGTACAGACGTAGATCACAAACTATCTCGAACAAATGCCAGTCGCGAATATGCTTGTACTCGCTGTACGTGAAGCATGTCTATGTGTGCGTGTGATAGAATGAAATGTATTTAAGATAATAAGAATTTATGGCAATGTAAATAAAATACTTCAATACTATTTCTATGGAGTTTCTTGTCCTTCTACTCCATGAAGACCTAGTTTTGGAACGTACGACTAGCTTTCTGATTAACTGGTACAAGCTTAATTGAAATAAATGGCTAGTCTTGTCTTTCTGTGCTTTACTCCTTGATGAAATCCTTTCCCAAAAAAAGATATTCATAAGAACTTTTATACACAGTAAATAATCAGTAACCACTTTGATATTCAAAGCTTGATATTTGGTTTACATAAACATATAAAATACTCATAGTTATATACTTCTTGTTCTGACACATGCGTTTGCGTTGTATAGAGCCGACCTTCTGATCTTACCTGATATGTGCCTCAGCAGTGCATCGAGTGAAGTTTGAACTTCGAACTAATGGCCTCTCCTTCGTACTGGCTGCTTTAAATATTCTTACTCTGTGTCTTGACTTTTTCTGAACCTAGAATTATATAATGCCTACTGAAATTGTCGATTTGTCTTGAAATAAAATTTGCTGCAAAATTGCTTGTTTTTTTTTTAATTGAATCGTCGCAAAAATACACGATGACATTATTTGATTTTCGAAATTATAATACTGAATAATAAGTACATCCATGTATAAAATAAAATGAAAAACTGGCCATTTATAAAGCAATAGGTTATTGGCCTACGTGAAAAACGTATGACTATTTCATAAAAAATGAAATAAAATCGTAAAAAATATAATTATCATAATTTCTGTAATTACGTACACTGTTATTTTTTTATATACTTAATATTGTTCGGACCGGTCGAAGTTGCGGTGCTTGGGGAAAATCTATGTCCAGCAGTGGTCGTATTATGGCTGAAACGATGATTATGATGATGCTGTTTCTTTTGCTTCATATTATGCACTTGACTTATATGTTGCTTGTGTTAATTTTGTTGAACAGTGTCACGATTGTAAAAAGACCAATAAATAAACAATAATATTTTTCCCTTCACTTCTAGGTTCATACAATTCCGTGGTATATGTCCTTTAATAACTCCCTTTGTTGCGAAACGGCGATCGTTTGTGTGTTACACCCCTAATTGGAGCTATGTAGTGCGGAATGTACCGGCTTGCTCCGTTATTGTGCGGCATCTCTTCCTTATGTCCTTATTTCTAATTGGAGCATGGCCAGACTAAATATAGTTACCTTGCACTTTGCCAGTGACTTCGTCCTCATAGATTTCGTATTTTCTCGTTAAAAGTTTAACGCCCCCTGATCCTACTTGACGTTGTAATTTGAAAATAAAAACAAAAAATACTTACTTTATTTACAAGACAAGTACTTGCTTTCAGTTCCCTTGCCGCGGTTAGATTTTGTATGTATGACCACTCTTTCCACCTCAAGAATCGGTGTCTCCCAAGTGCTATGCTCTGCGTCACAAAAAGTTATATAGCTGATAATTTTATTATTGTTACCAGTCGAACTTTGGTCCACGTCACGGCTCAGTAATTTGATATTTTGTTTTATAGAGCCATGAATTTCCATGGTTCTTTTTGTCTATAAGATTTGAGGAGTCTGAGGAACGAGGTGTAAAGTTCACTCATCCTCTTTAGAAAAGGGAGCATTCTCTGGCCAGACTGTTGTGAGCGATGTGTCGATTCTACACAACGCTCGTCTACTCAACCATTGATTAGGAAACGTTGAATATGTCACTGTCTGATTGCAAAAACCGTTAGATTACAATCTAACTAGCAAGATTGTAATATGTCGAAATATTGTGATCGTAACATGGCGGCGCAGTGCACATAACGTTCAACCAATCAGCGTGCGAGATGCGATTCGTCGCATGCCATTTCACAATTTTACGATTTCACTCCGCGATACTGTAATCTAACGAAACATAATAGGTTAAATTGTAAGCAGAATGTTACGATCACAATATTTCATCAGATTACAATCTCGCTAGTTAGATTATAATCTAATGGTTTTTACAATTTGACGCTGACATAAACACTAGTTACGCAGCAAACTCTTCTTGCGCGATGCAGGATTTTGCATGACATCTGAGGAATGCGTAGTACGCATGCGGCGATGTAGATACCGATACATCTTTTGAAACGAACAATAGTTTTTTTCATTTTTGCAACTACTTGTCTTTAAAATGACAATAATTAAAGTTCTGATGAAAAATGCAATGAGTTTCAACTATTGGTTATCTCAGATACATCTGAATCAGTGCACATATAGGGTAAAATTATGTGATTGGGCTGTAAAGGCCACAACTGTAGCTATGAGGAGCGTTTAGCTCATTGCCAAATTCCGTGACAGCAGTAAGCAATTTCTCAAATAGTCAAAGACACTGACCTAAGAATGTTTTCCGATAGCGACAACAGTTGAGCTTTTCTAACCCTTTCCGACGTATCTGAAAAATCCACCCTATATATGTCTGAATTTAAATCAGGATTAGCTAGAATGAATTTCAACCTAATTTTAAACTCACTAAATTACATTATGCCAGTGCAGTTTCACCAAAATTTTAATTAACCAGTAGCTACTTATTATAATAACTACCAAATGAGTCTTCAAAACTAGATTCACTGTCAAAACTACCCACATTTGCACCACCAGAAGTCAAGCTCTGCAACATGGTTCCTAAAACATGAACTCTCTTAAAATTAATTATTCGGAATGAGTTTTAGCCGTCGCGTCACTACGGATGTAATTAGCTCGGCCGGACAGACGAACTTTTTCCGGCTTTTTTCAAAGTTCTTTCAGTGGCACGAAATGGTCTCGTGATTCTTTTGAAACAGCGTTACGTGATGTTTACATTCTTTTTGTAAAAGAATAGGATGTGTGTTTAGTTTTGTTTTTGACATTATTATAATTATATATGCAAATTACAAACATGTTTCCTCGTTGGTCTTGTGGTTGCTGGACAACTTCTAAACAATTTGTTTGTCAGTAAGGGAAAGGAGTATCCATCAGAAATTTTCCATTTGCCACCCGGAGTGGACTTCCCAAAATAGTTGTTTTCAGTTTTTTATTTGTATTTGGAGCTTATGAACGGTGTCCAAATAAAAAGTACTCTTTGTGTCTTTCTTTCTGTTTATGATATGAAAACACGCCATTCTTTAACAAAAGGTATCTTGAAACTACAGTCGCCACGTGTTATGATCCTTACAAAGTTGGCTTTGTCCACATTCATACAACTATCTTACATATGTTTGTAGCTTTAAGTATGTTTTTAGGGAAAAAATGTGTTTGTTTTTGAAGTTTGGTAATATATGTACATGTATATAAGGTGTATCTATTCATACACGAAATATTTTAAGAGGTACACCTGTAGGTGGTAAAGAAGCTATAGAAGCAAAAAGTTTTTTTTTTATCTTAGCATTTTTTAATTTTCGTAATTATTATAATTTTAAAACTGCTTGAGATGTTTTGCATAAAACTTTTACTCCAAATTCTCCAAATTCAAACCGGACGGCACGAGCATGACCGCGCTGTCTCGGGCCGTAAAAAATAAGAAGTAGGCAGTATTTCGTATGTGTGTGAAATAATTTATATACATTAAATTTTGAAAAAAATGCATTTAGAAAAATTTTTGTTTCGTTGCTGTAGCTTCTTTACCACCTACAGGTGTACCTCTTAAAATATTTCGTGTATGAATAGATAGATACACCTTATATTTAATTAAACGCATACCGTCTTCTCAGAGAGGTACGTATAATTTACCGAACGCCACGTGTTACGATCCTTACTCTTTGGCTTCGTTTCCGTTCAAAATATTTTATATCACTTGAACCTACATGGGTTCTTATGAAACGACCAATGTGAATCGTGCGTCTATCTTCTAGATGCACAATTCGAATTGGTCGTTTTATATCGAGAAGAGCCGGCTAGAAACTCCATAGGTACTCTTTTGAAAATTAATGACTTTTACTATGTCTTCAAATTGCAGTGTTAATGGTTATGGTATATATTTATATTCCTCCAGACCGTATTTCGGCCCTGGTGGCTAATCTCAACGGAGTCCAGCCATCGGCGCGGCCGATATTATAGTGCACAAGTAGGTAGTGAGTGGTGGCAATAGTTATGGTAGAACAGTTGTGTCAACAAGTACCAGATACTTAATAAAATATAAAATGGTCTAGAACTCTACAATCTACAAGGCCTTTGAAATTCCCAATGGAAAAACCCTATAACATTTTACTCGTTTCGAGAATCGTACCCTAGACCCCACAGTCAGAACAGTGGTTGTCATAGAAATAAACATTACAGAATAATTACCAGACAAACGTCAAAACAAAACGCCCTCACATTGCACACACAGTACCATTGTTTACAGAGCCAAATCACATTCATTCACTTCTAATTTCCGCGAAGCTTTTTCAGTCCCCAAAGGCTGTTAGTCTAAACTGGACTCTGGGAAAAATTGAGTAGAATATTAATTTAATCTGACTGGGCGAGATTAATTTAGGCATGTGCTTTGTCTCTTTATAAAAAACCGGCCAAGTACGAGTCGGACTCGCGTACCGAGGGTTCCGTAGAAACCTGTAGGTATTCACGGATTATGCATAAGGTTTATGTTTATGAAATGAAATGTTTTTTTTTATTATTTTTTTTGAGTTGATTGAATCAGTAGAGGTTTCAGTTTTAAGTATGGGGAACCCCAAAATTTATTGTTTTTTTTTCTATGTTTGAGTGAAAATCTTATGCGGTTCACAGAATACATCTACTTACCAAGTTTCAACAGCATAGCTCTTATAGTTCCGGAAAGAAGGTGCTGTGACATACGGACGGACAGACAGACAAATAGGCAGACATGACGAATCCATAAGGGTTCCGTTTTTTGCCATTTGGCAATGGAACCCTAAAAACGAGCATATTTTCCGGTGTAGAACAAAGTTTTTCTTCTGTTAGCTTTATTATGTCCCACTGATAGAAAAAGACATCCTCTTTTCCTTTCAAACCACCCTGTCTTGTGCGATCTCTGATCATGATGGCCCTGCAAACCTTATTAGATCGTCACACCAACGTGGGAGTGGGCTGGACAGGTCCCGTGAATACACCCGGACACATAGGCACAGATCATCACTCACTGGACATCTGAGGAAGGACATCAATGAAGACAGTAAAGTCATCATCATCAGCCTATATTGTTCCCACTGCTGGGACACAGGCCTCCTCTCAGTGAGAGGGAGAGGAACTTAATCCACTACCCGGTGCGGTTTGGTAAATGTCACATGTCTTTGAATTTTTGGTTCTAGGACATGCCGGTTTCCTCACGATAAAGTAAAATAAATATAAATAAATAATACTCAACACTTCCTACGTTGGATTCACCAAAAGCTTAGGAAGTATTAAAATTCTCTCTTACCCAAAATCCTTAGCTAAATCTGTTTATTTTTCGGCACAGCCCTTCCTCAAGAAATGTTTAAGACAAAGAGACAATTATTCCCCTGATAAGAATGAGGCAAAAAATAATTGAGGCGAGTTTCAGCTGATGTAGACACGATTATGAAATGGGACCAACCTAGTTAAAATTGGAGTGACAGTTTTTTGTTCTTACTTTTTAAGAAGGAACTGGTAGTGACGCTAAAAGATAATTATAATTTGACCTGCCTCTCTCTTAATTTTGAAGCCAGCTGAGTAGTTTTTCCAAAATAATCCAAGTTTTTACAGGTTCTGAAACCAGATGAACTTAATCCTGCAAGCGTAAGTTTGGTGTGGTACACCCTGAACAAGATAAATAGATTGATATTTTAGTGTTTTAATAGGCTGTGCATCTACTGTAGCATGAAAAGGCTTGGGATTCACCAATCAATCACCTTAGCCTATCGCAGTCCACTGCTAGGCCTTTCCAAGGCCACAACACCCTGCTCTCCCACTTTCTCTTTCTTCGGTTATCGTCTGTTCACCAAACATAGGTCTTTCGACAGACAAGGCCAGCGCACTGCCATTTCAGTTGGCTTACTCTGCAAGCTATGTGAGGCACTTCAGTTCTTTTCCGTATAATTTCATTACTGATTTTATCCTTCAAAAAAATAACGAACATAGCCCGCTCCATAGCGCGCTGAGCGAACTTAAATTTGTGGACGAGCCTATACTGCCAATGTCCATGTTTCGGCATATTATGTCATTACGGGCAA
The DNA here is from genome assembly GCA_932294355.1 of Aporophyla lueneburgensis. Classification (NCBI taxonomy): domain Eukaryota; kingdom Metazoa; phylum Arthropoda; class Insecta; order Lepidoptera; family Noctuidae; genus Aporophyla; species Aporophyla lueneburgensis. The sequence goes on from OW028759.1 coordinate 12,542,375, forward strand.
GAGGACTATCTGAAGAACTTAGACATTTTATTTGACTCATAAGACATTGCAGGTACTATTTTGGGAGTCAAAATTATCTATATTAAAAGTGACAGAAACGATTCAGAAAACTACTACTATTAAATAATTGTGAACCAACTAGCGTTGAAAATATTAGGCTGTTAAAAAAATAGTTGAAAAACTAAAAAAGACGTTTCCATAGAAAACCAAACGCTTTTTTCCATTATTTTCTAATTTTTAGTTTGGTTTTCTATGGTAGCCTATTTTTTAGTTTTTCTTTTAAACTATTTTCCATTTTTTAGGGTGTTTCGAATTTTGTAACGTAAGTCAGCGTAGTTATCGTATTTTGTAACGTATGTCAGCGTAGTTTCCGAAGAAAGTTTTTTTTGCTAACCTGGTAACTCTGGCAAGGATAATGGCACAAGTTTATAAAATTATTATATTGTCATTGGTCCTTAATAAGTTTGCCGAGTTAATCCGACCTTTTGAAGGGGGTCAAAATTATGTTCAAAGTTTCCGTTACATAGGCACATACGTATAAAGCTGATAAAGCGTGTTAAAAACCAGCTGTTCCATACATTATAAGCGTGAAGTAGTGCAATTTTGAATGAAACAACGGTTTATGGGTCATGGGTTTGGTCATAACAGGAATACCAATGATATATAGTGGCCTTAGTAACAAAAGGCATATGTGAGTGGAAACGCCTGAAGGGGACGCCCTCGTTGGACATAATTATAGTGACCTAATTGGGAATGTTCTACAGAAAGGATGGGTGCGTTGTACATACAACTGGCGTGCGTGTATGACCAGATGTATGAACCTAAACGAGGCAAAAGGAATATGTAAGGATTGTAGCAGGTGGCGTTCTGTTGTTTCTGCCTACCCTCATAGGAAGACGGCGAGAATTTATTTTATATAAGTGTGTGTATGTATTCTCTTTGATTACGTAAAATAGGTAAGTACTGAGAGAACCTGCGGGGCTCTTTTTTTTTGAATGGGAAATCATCAAATGACTTCTCCCGCTCTGGGCGGAGCGGGAGGGCGTGTCAGACTTTTACTGACTAAAACCCACCCGTATTCTGCTTTCAGTTGTTTTTATGCCAGGGCCACGGTAACTTTTGGAACGAAGTTCCTTATCTCGCGTTGCGAAAGGGGGCTAGACAGAACAAATTAAGACCAAAAGTAATGACCTTGGAATTCACCAGTGACTTCTCCTCTTAGATTTCGTATTTTCTCCTTAAAAGTTTATCACCCCCAAATCACCCCTTTCTTTTTTAGATGGGAATGACGTCTCCCGCTCTGGGTGGAGCGGAAGGGCGTGTTAGACCTTTACTGACTGACTAGGTGTTACCCACCCGTGTTCCTTCAGTTGCCCATGTGCCAGGGTCACGGTATCTCTTTCGAACAATCTTGCGAACCTGGCATCCCTGCGGGGCTCTCCGTCCCGTATCGAACATAACAATGAACCATATTTGTTGTGTAACTTTCAAAAAAATTTATAGAAGACCATTCTACGAGTGTTCATTCGTGTTATGCTGGACCCAACCGTGTGGACACGGATGAAAAGAATAGCACCACCAATTATTTCTTCCCGTGGGTGTCGTATAAGATTACTAGAGAATGGGCAGCAGCATTCTCTATAAGTTTTTAAAACCATACTGCGATCACCAACTCACCTGCCAAGCGTGGCGATCTTGGCAAACCCCCTCATCATTTGGGGAAGGCCTATATCCAGCTATGGACATCCTTTGGCTGAAACGATGATAATTCTACGAGTCTTATCTTATCTAGTCTTATTACACTTTATACTTATTATATACTAGCTTCTGCCCGCGACTTCGTCCGCGTCAAATTTTACCTCCCCTGACCCTTCCCGTCGCATCGATTTGCCTGCTAGTTTTCGTCCACATCGTTTTGAGTTATAGTGAGTCAACCTTAAAAGATAGACATATGCTCTCGCGGATTTTTTTTTAGAACTTTTTAAAAGGAACAATTCCGTCATACATGATTTTTGCGTTACTTTAACCGTTTACGCAGCGCACGCAATGGAAACTCTCAAAAGGAATAAATTTCCCCGTTTTTGCAACTTTTTTCATTACTGCTCCGCTCCTCTTAGTTGTAGCGTGATGTTATATAGCCTATAGCCTCCCTCGATAAATAGGCTACCCAACACAAAAATAATTTTTCAATTCGGACCAGTAGTTCCTGAGATTAGCGCGTTCAATCAAACAAACAAACAAACAAACAAACAAACTCTTCAGCTTTATAATATTATAAGTATATAAGTATAAGTATAAGTATAGATATAATATTATAAAGCTGAAAAGTTTGTTTGTTTGATTGAACGCGCTAATCTCAGGAATTACTGGTCCGAATTGAAAAATACTTTTTGTGTCGGGTAGCCTATTTATCGCGAAAGGCGAGGCTATATAACATCACGCTACAATTAAGAGGAGCGGAGCAGTAATGAAAAATTTTGCAAAAACGGGGCAAATCGCATGGGTAGGCGATTCCACGCGACGGGAAGGGTCGGGGGTATAAGACATTTAACGCGGATGAAGTCGTGGGCAGAAGCTATATTTTATATTCATCTTCCTTCTGCTCGTCAGCAAAACCTCATGCCCCGATTTTTTCTGCTATTTCATTTCTAAATCAGCGTGACAGTTTGCATGTGATTACAATTACTTTATCGCCAGCCTGCATAATAAAAGGTCGTTTTTAGAAGAAAACCTTTTCTGTACCTTAGATACCGACGTAATAGTGTCTTAACATTGACATTTCAGATTAAGTTTGGTTCATGACCAATAACCGTTGCATCCGGCCACTGTTTCGTTTTATTTTAGTTGAAAATAGGGTTCCTTTTGGATATTACTAAGCTATCAGAATAAAATGTTCTGAAAAAAGTTAGCTATTTAAATGGATGCAGATTTCATGACGTTAGAGTGATAACAAAGGTCACTAGTTTCTTCCCGCAACGTATTTTAACTCCCTCTGTCCACAAGCTACCACATCGCATCGCATCGCCCGCTCACATTATTACTAACGTTTTTCAGTCTTATTTTATTTATACTGTAGTAAAAAGAATTGGGAATATTCTTCCAAATCAGCCTGGTAGGTCCAGAGATAGCGCGTTCAAACGAACAAACTCTTCAGCTTTATTATGTAGTACAGGTTTAGGCCATACCCAAATACGGAAAGCAGATATAATATTAGGAGTAATTGGTGGCTAATAACCCATTAAATTTTCGTTTATTCTCATCTCTTAAATTGGCCTCTATTTATATTGTGACTTTTAGTAAATTAATCACTTGTCCAATTAAGGGCTGCTACATTTAATTCGCTAATGATCACTAAAACAACCAGTATTTATTGGTCATATAATAACATGGGTGTTTAAAGTAAGTATTTTTGGAGTAAAAGTTTTTTTTTTGTAAATAGATAGACAGGTAAAACAAATTTATGTACACAAAGACATCAAAACATAGCACACAAAAATACAATCAAATGAATACAAATCGTATAAAGTCGCTGTTTTTGTATGTTTATTCGCTTTATCATCATCCTAGAAAAGACCACTTCTGGACATAAACCTCTCCAATTGCAGCCACTCTGTCAAAATCGTCGCTTCACCTAGCTTGAGGGCGTCCAACTTTACGTTTGACGATTCGCGGTCTCCACTCAAGAACACGTCCACCTGAATACAACGGTAAGGAAACAATGGAAACATAATGGAAAGTACACTAACTTTATCACATAAAATATAAAACGAGTTAATTGCCTTATATTTATTTCTGGGATTGATGATACGCCCACACAAATAAATTAACTTTGTGGGCGTCGACTTTAGAAAATATGATAATATGTAAAAATGACATTTGGAGCGTTAATTCCTAGCCCGGATTATTGCTGGCTAAATGAATTTAGATATTTGTTTTTCCCGAAAAATTTCCATGGGAGGAATATTATCATCATCATCATATGCCTAGCGTTTTCCCGAATATATTGGGGTCTGGTTCCAGACTAACGGGGAAAAGCTGAATATCTGGATTTTATATCGAGCGAATGCCTATTTGACCTACTCAACCCAGTTATTGGGTATTTACCCCTTGGTAAGGCTGGTTGCCAGACTTTCGAATTTCTGACTTTCCATAACGTCTGTAAAAGAAATGTCAGAGAAAACACGCTCTGCCGTCTTTGTTTTCCCAGGCATATTGGGGTCTTGGTATGAAAAATGCCATGTGATAAACAATCTCAATCAAACTCATTCCGATCCAGCCCGTCCCTTGCTGCCCTCTACCAGCGATGCCCTAAGCCGAGGTCCGTACCCCACGGGGGATGCCCTTAGCCAGTAGTTGCTCTAGTTTTAAGGTTTTTTAAGCACTGGCTTGAGGCCATAATTTATTAAGGTAGCCACAGGCAAGTCCAGTTAAGCAGTCGACCACCTCATAGGTTGACCTGCCAGATATCATTCGAAAAAAAAAAACATTCTGAACCAAAATGATTTTCTACAGAACCCAACAGTAAAATATATATTGTCATCCTTTGACTCATCAATACTTACAATAGACAATTGTCAACCGCGTGCTAAACGGAGCGTGTAGTACACAAAAATGTAGATAAAAAATAAAAGAAAAAAGTTAGGTTTGATGGACGCAACGATAATTCCCAGATAATATAGTTCAGGTTTCTGAGTTTGCACGTTGGTAATTAAAGTTTTTAGTATACGCAAGACGTTAAGATACTTATTATGACATGTGTTTTTTTTTTCATTTATATTATCATTTGCCAAACTGCTGTACAGTTTGTTGGAGTGTTCTGGTGGATACAGATTTTTTAAATATCCAAGTACTTATTAAGTACTTGAGCCGACGTATTAAGTACTTAAGACGCCACCGCCGCGACGGCCTCTCGAGCAGTGACAACAACGACATATGACATGTGTTTTATTTTTTTACCCTAACGAAAGTTAATTAACGTATAATTTTCCCACTGCTGGGACACAAGCCCTCTCTATTCGAGATCCGGGAGTGAACTTTAATGTACCTTTCTATCTTTTTGTTAATTTATGTTTTTTTTTTCTGTATTATTTTGTGTGCCTTTGAGTTTGTGCTAAATAAATGTATTTTCTTTCTTCTTTCTTTCTTTCTTTACCACGTGGCCCAGTGTGGGTTGATAGACAGTCACATATCTTTAAATTTTTGGATCTACGACATATATTTTGATTTACACACGATGTTTTCTATCACCGATTTGAGAGCAGTCATGAAGAAATCATTAACACGAAATAAAGTGATTGTCGGAGTTCGAACCCACGACCACGAAGTCAGAAGTCGGGGCCCTTACTACAGGGACACCTCTACTCTATTTTATGTATACCTACTTAAATATTTGGTTAGAGCAATATTAATAAGCAAGGTAAAAAGTTTGTGTGATTGTTCATATATTTGCATTGGTCGACCTAAACAATTGAGTACTGCACGACTACTTTCAAAATATAAATATAAAAAACCGCAATAAGTATATCTCGCCAATTTATTCCATATTCGATTCAATACGCTATAAAACAAAATTGGTATGATCGAAATGTACTAAATTATCTGAATCTTCATCTTATTCTACATGACTAAGCGTGCCGGGGAAAAGAGATAACCTTATACGAGCATCTATGAAAGAAAGAGACGAAAATACTTTATTGGAAGCTCACGATCGCAGCGCATAAGCGTAAAGTGTAACTAATTCGCTGCTGTTTATTTTTGACGGCGATTAAGTGTGCGTTGACCTTTAAAATTTGAAAAAGGAACACTCTTTTGTCTTTCATTTGTGACATTATAGCTTTTACAGAAGTTTCTCACTAATCATTTAATAATTTACATTTATTAATCATATAAGAGCAGAAGCGAATTTGTATTCTTAAGACCAAATGTAATAATAATAAGTGGGATGTGGACTCAGCGATCATTGTGCCGATAGTCGTAACTGCCAATGACTTAATAGCCAAAAGCCAAAACCTGAAGAGGCTCTCGTTGGGCAACTCAATCGAAGGCTCGATTCCGAAAGCAGTACTTCTGGACACGGCTAGAACCCTGACCGCTAGTAGCTTGGACACTATTTCTGATACGGGTAGGCTACAAAGTTTATATATATATAAAAAATATGTATGCTAAAATTAAAATACAGTTAATGTTAATAAAACAAATTCTGTGGTTAAATGCTGCAATCATCATTTCATTTCAAGTATACCTATACATTGCATGCCCTAGAAACAAAAATTAGGAAACATGTGATAACTACCAACTCGCGCTGGGCCATCGTAATAGATTACAGCCCACGCTCTCTCACAGAGAGGAGGCCTGTAGTCCAGCAGTGGGAACATTATAGGCTGACCATGACATGATGTAATGGGGAACACCCAAATACTCCGAAATATTTTATTCCGAATTTCGATATTCCGATTTTCAAAAGTCCGAATTTCATAATACCTAAGAATTATAATGTCTATTATTAAAAATCACGAAATTTATTTTACCGAAAGTCGTAAATGCGATTTGTTAGTTTTCCGATTGTCATACGTTCGAAGAATCAAATGCTCGAAGGGTTCTCGGTCCGAATAACGACATTCCGATTTTCAATACTCCAAATAAACTAAAAGTCAACATGTTGAGCTACAAAATTTAGTGACAGAAACGAATCGCTACAAAACCGACTTTATGCAGTCTTGTCTGCCCTACCCCTAGAGTGTAATTTAAACCCGCGTAGGCGCGGAGGGGTGGGGCGGCGGTGAGCGTTAAAGCCATCTGCGCCGATAGGCACGCGTGGAGCCGCCCAATCCCCGCAGCGCCGGAGCCGTGACAGAAACAATGCTTGCTGCATGCCTGCTTGTTTGCTGCTTGCCTGCTTGCATGTTTCATGCCTGCTTGCATGTTGCATGCCTATTTGCATGTTGCATGCCTGCTTGCATGTTGCATGCTTGCTTGCATGCTGCATGTCAACTTGCACGCTGCATGCCTGCTTGCAAGCTGCATGCTTGCTTGCATGTTTTTTAATTCTAACTCCTCATACTAAACATAATATACTGTAATATACTTCTCTCTGACGAGCAATTATGTGTTTATTTGTCTTGCTATGTTTTTATTTCGGAATTGTATTAATCGGTATTTTAATAATCGGAATTCGTATTTTTGATGTTTCGAATTATCAATAAGTCGGAATTTTCGTTATTCGATCTATTGAAACTCGGTATTTTGAGAATAGTAATTATGAACGTTAGGAATATTGAAATTTAGGAATAATAAAAATAGAAGTAATGATAAGTCGGAGTTGTTATATTCGGAATTTTGAATCATTCGGAATTATGAAAATCGGTATTTTGAAATTCGTATTTGTGACTGTCGGAATAAAGTTTTTCGTATTTATGTAGTGTACCCGATGTAATGCCTATATTTAATATCGAACACCATACTTGCTGACGTGATAAAAATACAACAATAAACAAAAAATCATTACCACTACATTAAACACAAAGGTATCTTTAAAAACTCATTCATTTGGAATTCGGTTGCAGCATTCATTAAATTATGACTCAAAATGAATGATTAATGAATGAATTTAAAATTACCACTATTTAATCATTTTCAATAAAATTTTACATAAAGTGCACCCCCTTTGTTTTATTTAACATTACAACATTTTAAGTCAGACAGACAATTCGTTTTTCGAAAACCATTTAAAATTGTGATTTGTTTAATGCATATCAGTAAAACGTATTTTGGAAAATTTTGAAGCTTTTTAAGATTCGTTTTGTAAGGGTCAAATCCAGTAATGGTGCGATGCGATGCCTGAGATATAGTTTTAATAAAAGTTGGGATATGATTTTTTTGTTACAGTTGAATGGGTTTATTATTGACCTCGAACACAAAGCGGATCTAATGGAAAGCAATGGATGAGGTGTGTGATGGAACAAGCGTGCCCAAAGATGCCTACTAGTTTTTGGTTTGAAGGCAGATGGATTCAATACCAGTTAAATTTGGATCCTATACAGACGCTGGCAGAGAGTTCCATAAATGTGCGCATCATAAATGTGGTGGAGAAGCGCTGAGGACGACTGGTCGGGATATCAACCAAGTTCAGATTGTAAGACCAACAGCACCCTGCAATACGTCTGGTAGTACGGTTGTAGAAGGGCGATGGTGAGATCGTGGAATAAACAAAGCAAAACAAAGAATGATTACTACATCAGTAAGAGCCTTCTTTCAAATTATGGATGAAAACAACTTCCTGATTTGACAAAAAGTAATAGAAAATCCAAGTGGACTTACCTAAAAACATCTAAAAGAGTATGAGCCAGGACAGTTACTTACGTTATTTTTCAATTTGCAAATCAGTTTCAAGATCTATGTTGAACAAAATTTGATTCCCGACCGTAGCACGTAAGCATTTCTAGAATTATAATCATAATAGCTTCAGTAGAACCCTATAAGTCAGCCTTTCCCAAAGTGGGAGATAACGCCCACTTTGGGAAAGGGGCATAAAATGGGGACGTTGTGTAGAGTCTACACAATGCCCCCATTTTTTATCTGGGTCTGTTACCAACCCCTTTAGGCCTGCAGCGCCCACAAGGGGGCGTTATCGCCCACTTTGGGAAAGGCCCTAAGTTAATCCCATGAAATGTGTATCCATAAAAAATAAAAAAAATATAATCACACACCATCATCTTCACCACCACCATCTTGACACTGAGCAGCAAAGTACTAAAACCGTAAGATAAAAATAATTACGTGAATCTTTTTTCTCATTTCTCGCTAACGTGAAGCTTTAAATTTGAAAAGAACTTAATCAGAATCTCTCATTTTTGTTCTAATAAGTAAGATCTGGCTTTGCCTACACAACTTTTTCTTTGATTTTAATTGATTGTTAATTGCTTTTTTGTGACGCAATAAGAGTGCAGGCCAGATGAAAACCAAAACCCAACTAAACTTTGTACAATAATTTATAAATCTATTATTTTTATATAACCGATTCCTTCCTACACCGCGATACCATTACAACTCTAAAGTTAAGTAATTTCCCTACAATCCTAGCAATAAAAATCCGTTAAAGTTAATTAAAACTAACGTTATCCTGTCTTCGCGATGGGTGTGCCAACATCGTCCCGGTGCCAAGCCTCGCCTTCTGTGTAGCACTCAATTAATTACAGCTTAATCTGCAAGATATAAGCTTGAAACTGTATTTTTTAAGCCTTCACTGACTATATCACAGTAATATGATTACGCTTTGTGTGATAATCAGGTCTAAACCTATAATGTGAACCATGTGAAATATTGTGATTGTTACCTGTTGTAGTTGCCTTGTGAATAAATAAATAAATATAATACAGGCTGGCAGGGATACCGACGCGCAACCTGATAAAGAACATGATTCCGAACCCATTATATCATATACAAGGAACACACCCTCCAAATTTCATGTCTCTAGGTCCAGCGGTTTAGGCTGTGCGTTGATATATCAGTCAGTCAGTCAGTCAGTCAGTCACTCAGGACTTTGAATTTTATATATATAGATTTTGACCGCGTAGGTTTTGCACTCTCTATGATACAGCAGATTTTTTTTTACTTACGGAATTTCAACATCTTTATGTCTAAAATCTTGTATTGAATTAATGTTTACAGTTTAAAAGTCACTTTAACCAGTGTGAAAACCAAAACATACATGCCTACAAACTGACGTCAAAATATAAGTCAAAGTCAAGCACACTTCGGGCACACGAAAGGCTCCGTATCACCGTACATATATAACACTTCATATTAAAAAAATATGGTGAGATTCAGTTTTATTGTTATTATTTGTTGTTATAGCGACAGTCGACATATTACGATTCATGAGATAAAGCTTGCTGGCTGATAGACGGACGGACTGATAGTGGTGGCTTAGCAATATTTATCTATTCGTACCATTTGGGTTTGGAAACCAAAAAAAACTTTTTACAAAAAAATACAACCGAATTCCTTAAAAAAAACACTACAAAGTCAAAAATAACTTTAATTTCGAAATTCGGTGTCTTGGGATCTGTATTTAAGGTTTTTTTGCCACCGACTTCCGAAATTAAAGTTATTTGTGACTTTGGAGTGTTTTTTTTAAAGAAGTCGATCTTTTTTTTTTTGTAAAAAGTAACTTTTTAATTATGGTAGATACTCCGCACTAATCTAATCGCGTTATTCGTTCATTTGTCGCGCAAATACTTAATGCAAATTTAAGACTTATATGGTTTTCACATTGACCCCATTGTCCGAATGGAACCAAATTAAAATGGGACCATTCGGAAAGCACCAGCTTTCAAATACAAAAAGAATCATCAAAATCGGTTCACCCAGTGAAAAGTTATGATATGAGGTAACAAACATTACAGTCGAATTTATAACCTCCTCCTTTTTTTTGAAGTCGGTTAAAAAGAAAGCGCTGTAGTCGTTTTTGTTTGTAGGTATTTAATTTTCATCAGTAATCTGGTTTGAAATCTTTCGCTTCGCTACTAGTGTAGGGCCACCTTTGTTACACACTGCATTCCACCAACAATTAGTCATCTAAAAGTATGTCAAATATTTTTTTTTTTAAACCGTATTGTAAGTTGAAACATTCTAAATAAGGTGACTTTAAGTTATTCTTAAAGTATTAAGATTGAACACATTCTTTTGTTACTTACTCACGCAGCCTAAAATAAGTAAATTTGATGACGTAAGAGTACAAGGAACGGGTCACCCACCTACCAGTAGTGTATAATATTATGTATGTGTGTGTTTGTTAAATAAAAATGGTCCTTAAAAATGATTTTTTAGCAAGCTTGTACAACTTTTACAGTAAATCTTACATACGGGCCTTCTTTTAAGTAAAAAATATACCTGTGCTAGGAGGTCCAAAACCACCAGACCATCAGACTGAACAGTTTATTCTGTGGGGCCAACATCGTAACCGTCTCTGAAAACTAACCGGCCAGGGTCGCGAGATTTATTCGAAAGAGTTACCGTGGCCCCTGGCATAGGCAACTGAAGGAACACGGGGAGGTTTTATTCAGTATAAGTCTGACACGCCCTTCTGCTCTAACCGCGAGACGTCATGTGATGATTTCCCAACCACAAAAAAGGGACAAATCCAGTATTCTTAATAACGTCCGCATTCTAATTTCAGTTTAAAATCTATCAAAACTACGTCTCATTTTCCTACATACAGCGACCATCAATCAAAACACATTAGCGTTGAATGCAACATTTTGAACATTTTAAATAACGAGACTTTCTGACGTTTTACTCGAGTGAATGTTTATTTTTATTTCATTCTACTTTACACACAATGCCCACAAAACATAGAACGTTCATTTCATTTCATTTTTCGATCATCCGGAGCAAGAGCGATGGATGCCGAATATCGAAACCTGATGGGCCTGAACCTTTTGGATCGATTCACAAATGTTTTTAACTTTTCACTTTTATTAGGTATAAATTATTTTATATTCAAACTTTAAAATTCAAGTGAATAATACTAAATGAAAGAATAAATGAACAAACAATGAAACATCTGATGAATAACACTATTGCTCAAAGAGGCTTAGAGCCTCTTTGACTTTTTAACTTTTCACTTTTATTAGGTATAAATTATTTTATATTCAAACTTTAAAATTCAAGTGAATAATACTAAATGAAAGAATAAATGAACAAACAATGAAACATCTGATGAATAACACTATTGGTCAAAGAGGCTCTAGTTAGGTTATTCAGTTAGGTCAAAGGCTGGATTCAGGAAGCCGGCGCAGTGTATAGGTATATTGTTAGGAGATTTCACTCTGTAGCACTCTGAAGGCTGTAGATTGGACGTTTGTAGTGATATTGTCTTAAAAGTGCTATGAAATTCCAACTGTGTCTATGTGTATACTTGTCATAAATTAAAAATATAGTTTAAAAACTAAGCTTTTTAAGGTATTTTAATAAATAGTAATTATAGTTTTTTTTTGCTCTCCAAGTGATCTTGGTCAGTATAATGGCACAAATTTATATATTGTCATCCGTCCTTGATAAATTTGCAAACTTTCAAACTAATCCGTCGTTTTAAAGGGTGGAAAACCACGTTCAAAGATTCCATTACCGCGCAACTAGCACATGTATATACAACGTCTGGCAGTTGTCCATCAGACGCGACACTCGTCTGGTCGAAGGATCCCATCTTTACTACAGAGGTTGAGAGAACTTTTCACTGGGTTTCCTGTATTCCATCTATTTCAATTAATAGCTTAACAATTTATGTAAGGGGATAATCACGTTGATTGATTGATGAAAAAAAAAAGGATTGCCCCCCTGTTTGTCAAAGTTATTCTAACACCAAAAGGTCCTTATCAAACGGTAGCCTTTAACATGTCTAGTACCTCAAAAGGTGTTTGATTATTAACGTCAAAATAAATAAAGCACCTTCTTACAAAACGAATCAACTATTGAAAACTTTGAAGGACTTACTAACAACAACAGAATGCTTCCAATGGAGACGCTGCCTCTATTGAAAGTACTATAACCCATAACAAATTGTCAACTAACACAAAACTATACGAAAACACTTGCCGTAAAGGTCGGTTCATACAATAGGAAAAATAAATCGTATGACCTTTATTTTTGTCTTAGATTTGGCCTTCTAAGGAAGGTGGGTTCTGTAGGAGCCCTCGCACCAACACCAGAATTAATACACCAGCCACATGAAATTTATTACGTCTACTAGCTCCTGCCAGTGGCTTCACCCGCGTAGAGATCGGAAAATATCCCATGAGGACATACTACCGTATGAAAAGTATCCTATGTATTATTCCAGTTGAAAACTATCTGTGTTGCAAATTTCATTCAAATCAATTTAACGGTTTTTACGTGATTGGGTAACAAACATTCAAATATCAAAACATATAAACTGTTACATTTGTAATATAGTAGGATAGAATAGGATAGCAGGAAAGTAGAAAGTAGGATAGAAATTAGGAAAGTGAATAGAATATAAGGATATATTAAATACAGTAGGATTTCACGCTTTCTTGATTACAGCCTGCCAAAATTCCCTGTCTTTTCGAAACAGGAAAGTCTTTGTTAGTTAATTTAAGAGTGTTTGCTAAAAACGTTAATTCGAATGGAAACAAATATATTTTATCGTTAGTTTTTATATCGCCAGGTCGTCTTTTCAGACAACAGAAAAGCTGTTACAAAAGATTTACCTCACGACACAGGGAATACTAGTGTGGGGTCCAGGGAATTTTTAAAAAAAGCTATCTTCTAAGGCTTATTATAATCTGTTCTTTGTTTTCCTAATGTTGTACTGTGTTGTATATGGACTGATTAAATGTATTTATTTTTTTTATTTGTGTATTGTAAGGATTGACTTCAGATCTGCACGGCTTTTTTTTTGTATGGGTAATCATCATATGACTTCTCCCGCTCTGGGATGGAGTGGAAGGGCGTGTCATACTTTTACTGACTAAAACCCACCCATGTCCCTTCAGTTGCTTATACGCCAGGTCCACGGTATCTCAATTTGGGTATCTTGGCCATAATCGGCCGATCGGGTTAACGATCACAGTATGGTAGTAAAATGCATAGAGAACGCTGCTGCCCATTCTCGAGTAAGTCCCTTAGTCACCTTTTACGACACCCACGATAAGAAATGTGTTGATGCTATTCTTTACATCCGACATCACACAGGTAATATTGGGGTCAGAAAAGTCCCTCATTAAATAAAGAGTTACATAAACTAGAAAGACTGTCTTTTAAAATAGCCTTTTTACCATGAGTCCCTTAATAAAACACTACCTTTTTACATGCTTTATATTAGCTTCACTTGTATGTTTGTTTGTAACCGACTCCTTATAGCGCGATTTTGACCCACTTTAAACGACCAGATTTCATTTAAACTTTGTAGACTTATCGAGGACCGATGACAATTCTATAATTTCATAAATTTGTGCCATTATCCATGCCAGGGTTACCAGGACAGCAAACAAACTGTCTTCGAAAACTACGCTAACATACGTCACAAACAACGCTGACATAGGTTTCAAAATTCGAAACACCCTAAAAAATAGAAAATAAATAATAGTTTAAAAAAAAATAAAAAACACGCTGCCATAGAAAACCAAACTAAAAAGTAGAAAATAATGGAATAAAAGCTTAGGGTGCTTTTTAAGGTATTTTTTATTGATATCAGGCATCTTTTTTGCGTGTTGGAAATATTCATAATGGCGTCTCCCGCTCTGGGCTGAGCAGGAGGGCGTGTCAGACTTCTACTGACTAAACCTATCCATGTTCCTTCAGTTGCCTATTATGTCAGGGCCACAGTGACTCTTTCGAACAAATCTCACGACCCTGGCAGAACAAAACAGTACCTACCCTAAAACCCTGTCTTAGTGTGTACAAGGCACAAGTGACCCGAAATCCGGGTGAGTGCAAAGTTTGGCACAATAGTCCGCCAGTAAATAATATTATAGAGTTTTCTTCTATATCGGCACTTATTCTTTCGTTAGTTTTTTGTTTTGAGTGTTGTGACAATAGTTCTCTGGGTTTGTATGGAAATGGAATTAAAGGACGGTTTACAAAAGGTAGGCAAAAGCAGATGTAAGTGGTGGCCTAGTGGAGGAGATGCCCTAGGAGGACATTTTTTTAGCCTATGCTGTCCCACTGCTGGGCAAAGTCCTCCCCCAATTTCTTCCAGGAGCTCTTGTCCCGCGCTACCTCAAACCAGTCGTCGCGGTACGCATCTAGGTTGTCCCGCCACCGCTTTCTGGGCATGGACCTGTAGTGACCTTATTGTTGATGTTCTTCTGATAGGTCAGGTGCGTAGTACTCGCAACTGGCGTGCGTGTATGAACGATGGAGAACCTAATGGATGAATCTAAACAAGGCAAAAGAAGTAAGTATGGGTCATAAAAGGTGACGTTCCGTAGTTTCTGCCTACACCCATGGAAAAAAGCGTGAGCTGCGTATGTGTGTGTAAATGATGAATTGATTATTTTAATGCCTAGTTTTGTCTTGAAGGGTTTTAGACGGCACAGTTTTCAGATAAATTCAAAAATTGTCAGAACAATCTAGCTTCTGCATGAGTACATTTCCCTATTCTTATATTCTTCCCAAGGGTTTAAAGTATCCTTATACCAAATTTCATCAACATCGGTTTAACTATTTCGGAGATTTGCCGGAACATACAAACACACAATTGTTTTTTTTTTGTTTTAATTAAATACGTTTATACTTTCATGCTCTGAGTAATCCCTCCGTTTTATCGTGAAAATGGCACAAATAAACAAAAAATCTTACTTTCGTATTTAAAATTACTATATCTGGTTGACCGAGCTTTGCTCGGTATTTTTTGGTAAATTGTGTTTAAAATAATAAGGTTATCTTCAAGTTGACTATCGATAAATTTGGTCATTGAAAACACGAATAAAACGACATTTTATAAAAATGAATCCTAGCTAGATCGATTTATCGCCCCTGAAACCGCCTGTATACTAAATTTCATGAAAATCGTTGGAGCCATTTCCGAGATTCAGATTATATATATATATATACAAGAATTGCTCGTTTAAAGGTATAAGATATTAATAAGTATAAATATTTGTTTTTTAACATTGATAAACCAGTCTCAGGGACAAATGGGAATTCAAAATAAGATGACTAAATAATTCCGGTACGTCCCATAAACAAAAACAATGACACAAACGGTTATAGCTAGCTACTTCAAAACATAATCAACTACGAAGACGACAGATCCATTTTATTACAATCAAAACCAAACTCCCTAATCTCACCCAAACCGAAACACTCACTTACCGTTTCAATGGAACTCAAAACAAGATAAATAGAGACGTACCGCGATCCCCTTAATCACCATTAATCACCGCACTATCATCGCGATATCACCGTAATGTCTTTGTATCACCGCTCGATGTTTACGGCGTGTATTGAATGTTAATTCATCACCACTGTTTCGGTTTTATTATCTGGATTAAATGCAAGGAATTAAGTCACTGTGCTGTGGTAATGTTAGGGAGTGTGCATACTTTATATTTTATTTTTTCCTTTATTATTTCCTATTTATCAAAATAATATTTACAAATTTTAAATTAATTGCGTTTATTCTTTTATGTTTGTTATACGGTTGTAAATGTTAATTTTACATACTTGAAACATTTTAAAAGATTATTGGTGGTGTTTCTTGCCCATTCTTCTCCATACAAATCTTCCCTTTGAAAACGGCAGCTAGAATAAAATCTTTTATTTTTTTGTTGAAAATTTTGCGTCTTTTATGTACCTATTTGAATTGAATGATTAGACTTTAAATCAAGGTTAACTAATTATTTGTATTAAATATTACATTTTACCAGATATAAACAACTGTGTGTATTATCAATACCTTATTGTTAAAAGTGTTTTTGTTGTCATCTGTATTCTGTAGTGTGTATTGTACGTGGCTATTTAATGGTACAACTTTAAATTTATTGCGTTTATTCCAAGCGAACGTGTTTACTACAACGTGCTCATTCTAACACTATTTATGAAAGAAAAATATTTATGAGCTAAATCTTAAATCACTTGAATATTCGAATGCAGAGTTACTATAATGCCTGGACACCGTAAGATAAGGTATAACAATATTTACAGTACACAAGCGAATAAGGGTAAAAGTTCGTTATGACGCGTATAACCTTTCACTTTAATAGGAAAATTAGAATTATCTTACCATTATTTTCGATTCAAAATGTAGACTGGTTTAGTTACGCAAAATAAATACAAACTTATTAGTTAAAATGGTTGAAACTCAACTCCAGTTTACTCCACAAGAATAAAAAAATAAATTAAGGCAGTCACCAACCTTAAAAGCCTGTTTCAAACAAAAAAGTGCCTTAAAAGTTGTATTATCTGTTCTTTAGAGATAGTTGAAAGTTTTATGACTTTTTAAATCAGATAACGTTCGCTTATTCAACTGTATTGTCACAGATAATTTAGACTTTAGAAAAAGTTTTTTAAGTCTTTTTTGTGAATTTATTTTTAAGACGATTTTCGCACCATTTTATTAATTTTTATCTCATCAGATACTTTTAAAACTACTTCACCTTTTTTAACAATATTCTTAGTTTTTTCTGTTCAATTTCTTGGTAATTTGGATTATAATAAGAATAAGTAGATATTTTTATTTTACATAAATATAGAGTACTACAAAATCAGACAACTGTCAGTTTGGTTATTTTTTATAAGAGATAGTAAGGTAAAATGCATTATGATGAAACATAATGTAGGTAAGGACTGAAAGATGACGGAAAGGCTCGTCGCTAAATAATAACAGCCCCACGAGTCGATCGTAGGTTAAACTACGCTTGCCACGGTCGGTTCGTAGATGGATGACCATCCATTTTTAATAGTGACCCCTCCGTGCTTCGAAAAGCACGCTAAGCCGTTGGCCCTGGCTGTCATTCGTAGATGTTTGACCGTCGTTACGGGTGAAGTAAGCCGTGCTTCAAAAAAACTTTTTACAAAAAATTAAACCGCTGAAAAAACTGAAAAGCATAAATAAATAAGCGACGTAATGAAACCGAACCATTTTTGAAGAAGCTGATAACTGGTGATGAAAAGTGGATCACGTATGACAAGAACGTGCGAAAAAGGTCGTGGTCAAAGGCCGGTCAGGCTTCACAGACTGTGGTGAAACCCGGGTTAACTCGCAACAAGGTGATTCTGTGTGTGTGGTGGGATTGGAAGGGCATTATTCATTATGAGCTGTTATCACCAGGCAGGACCATCGATTCTGAACTCTACTGCGAACAACTGATGAGATTAAAGCAAGAAGTTGAGAGAAAGCGGCCGGAATTAATCAACAGAAGGGGTGTGGTTTTTCATCATGATAACGCTAGACCTCACACATCTTGAGCCACCCAACAAAAATTAAGAGAGTGTGGCTGGGAGGTGTTAATGCATCCGCCGTATAGTCCTGACCTTGCACCTTCAGATTTCCACCTGTTTCGGTCTCTTCAGAATTCTTTAGGCAGTGTCAGGTTAACTTCACGAGAGGACTGCCAAAACCACTTGTCGCGGTATTTTGACCAGAAGTCCCAAAATGTCTATAGCAATGGGATCATGTCCCTACCTACAAGATGGCAAAAAGTTATCGAACAAAATGGTACCTACATACTTTAGTTAAATGTAAATAAACTTTATTAAAAAATGTTTTGAATTTTCTTAAAAAATGCGAAGAAACTTTTTCCCCAACCTATTATATTTTACCTACTTTCATTTTTTGAATAATGATTTTCTTTTCTTTAATTATTTATACATCTGCATTCGGTTAGACTGGTAGCCGACTTCAATATAGTTGGGATAAGGCAAGGCAGATTGATTAAGGGACTGATCTGTGGACTCAGCATAATGCTTAATAGAGTGTAAATGCTTCTTAACAGTGGCGTAACAAAAAATCCAGTGTTTTTTTCCATAATTATGACCACTTTTTAATCATATGTAGTAAAGTGCATCTGATTATGTTTAATTAAATTAATCTTTTGAAGTGGCCGTAACTCAATTAGGGACGTATTTATCGATTGTAAAACGATTATTCGAATGTTTATACGAGTTAAGTAGTCGTACTGAAATAATTTGGTATTTTGGTTTGAAATCGAAATCAGTACTTGGAAATCGTTGCATCAGGGAAACAAGAAGTTAGTATATTAAAAAAAAAAACTTTGGAAGATTTCTATGAATGACCGTGCCAGGGATAGCTCAGCTCGATGTTACCGTGGATTCCCACGAGTTCCTTCCAGAGTTAAAGATCAATGCTATTTCTAAATCTAAAATGTAAAATTATGTTTTTGCGAATCATTAAATCTCCTAATTCAAATCTTATAAAATATATTTCGTACCGTTTGGTGGCAAACGTAATGAATAGCACCATCCTCTTTCTTCCCGTAAGTGTTGTATAGATAGTTCAATTCATGAAGACATGCCCCACTCTTTGACAATTGTACTAAGAGCGGTTAAAAACAAAGGAAAGGGGCGCAGAGGGGCGCGTTACCGTCAAATCAAATCAAATCAAACATATTTATTTGCAAGAATATGGTATAGAAGGTGTTACATTCATTTTGTTTCAGCATATTCTGCCATAACTTGGCGTGCAAATGTCAATTAAAATCGGCGATGTCAATTATTATAACTTATAAATTATAGATTCTATTAATTTGTCTTCTAAATAGTCATTAACGGTATAATATCTTTTAAACAGCAATAGTTTGAAAAGTATTTTTTTAAACAATGTCAGAGGTAAGTCTTGCAAACTATTTGGTAAATGATTGTAAATAATAATCGACATGCAGTATACATTTTTTTTAAATAATTTTACTTTTATTGGTGGCAGCTGAAGTCTATCTTTATGCCGTGTACGGCTATTTGGCCTGACTGTGCTCATTTCAAATAAATTACAATTATTCTTAACAAAAGTACATATTTCAAAAATATACAAACATGGCAAAGGTAGAATTTGAAGTTTCTGAAACAACGGCTTATAGCTGTCTAAAAAGTGAGTCCCGCAAATTGCTCGGATACATTTTTTTTGAGCTTTGAAAACTCTCTCAAAATCTACTGAGTTCCCCATATTATAATACCGTATCTAACAAGGGGACGGCACGACCTTGGGGAAACGGATTTGAATGAAATTTCGTGTAGTGGTAGTATACCATATGGGTACTACCACTGTAAAATATTTCCGTCCAATGCCCAGTAGGAGCTGAGAAAAACACATACAAAGATCAGCCCGCACTTGTATAAGTTACATTATATTCCGCTCGAGCGTACCGTGGCGTAAGCGGTAATGCTCTAGACTCGTACAGGTTAAACTATATAAATTATTTATCATATAAATATGTATAAATTAAAAATTATAAGTCGGCACACCTATGTGCTCTAAACTATCGAGTGTAGCGCAAAATGTATACTTGCTCTGGACATAACAATAGTAGGGGGTTGAGAAATTATATAAATATAAATTATTCATATAGTTTATTTAATAAATATTTATATAGTTTATATAATACAAAAATTAAAAAAAATAAGAAGAAAAAAAAGGAAAAACAAAGTCAACTAACTAGACTCGAACCTGCACAGACGGGAGTACGAGCCTAGAGCATTACCGCTTACGCCACGGTACGCTCGAGCAGAATATAATGTAACTTATACAAGTGCGGGCTGAACTTTGTATGCGTTTTTCTCAGCTCCTACTGGGCATTGGACGGAAATATTTTACGAAAACGAAATTTCATTCAAATCCGTTTCCCCAAGGTCGTGCCGTCCCCTTGTAAGTACTGATGACACATAACCATGGTAAGCCAGCATTGCAGTATCATGGTTAACTGTTTGTTTAATTCTTTTCAAGACATATGTGAAATGATCTATTTTTGAAAGAATTTTATCTATTTGTGGTTTCCAACTGCAATTTTTATCGACCTTTATACCCAAGAATACACAATTATCGACTGTGTTCAAGTGAGAATCTTTATAGTGAATAATATCTAGTTTATTTATGTTTGCATTGTATGTCGGAAATTGTATTATGTTTGTTTTAGTCATATTTTTTATTTTTACTAACCAATTGGTCTGAACTATCTGTAAGAGGCGACTAAGGGACTTACTAGAGAATGGACAGCAGCGTTCTCAACGCATTTTACCACCATACTGCGATCGCCAACCCCCTTGCCAACCGTGGTGATTATGGCAAACCCCCTCCAATTTGGGGGAGGCTTATTTCCAGCAATGGACGTATTTCGACTGAAATGATATTATATTTTGAAAGCTTTTCCTTAACTTCACTTGTATGTCTTGGAATATTGCAATCAATATTTCACTCACTTCGACTGAAGCTATCGGGCTAAAATTTGGCACATACGTTTGATTCTCGTGACAATGCACGATTAAAGTCTTTTTTCAAATATTCTTTTAAATTAATTTATCAGCCTACCCTGTCCCACTTCTTTTTATCTTGAGGTGGAAATCCTCATGGATGTCCTCCACCCTGGGATGGGTGGAGGGGTCTGTCAGACTCTTAATGAGTAAAACCACCCCGGTGTTCCGTCCCACACCTACGTCAGAGACCACGGGAACTAATGTGTCTTCCACGATCCCACAGTCCCATTCCTGGCCCAGCCCGCGGGCCTTCCTTCCAGTTTCGACGGAAACATCTAATAGACCATAAAGAGTTTAATTCACATCAGGAACCAAAGTTTATGAGTAAAATGTTTTTATTACGCTGTTACCAATTTATTACGATAATATTTTTATGATAACTCCATTGTTAGACGATCATAATCCGACTTTTATGCACCTAATGAAATATTACAAGCTCGAAAATTAACTATAAAAAATTGTATTTATTGATTTTTATAGAACTGTTTAAGATGTAAGATTTATCTATGATTTTGCTTATTTAAAATCATGTATTTTGTAAATTTTATTTTATTTTTTTACGGTAGCGGTAACGCAAAAATCAATGTTAAATGGTGTTGCTAAAATACATTTTTTTATATTTTATATTTGTATCAGCCATAAATGGTGAACTCAAACCTAGAAATATGTAATGGAAAGAGAAACTTCGCATTTGATATCAAAATCCAGTCGGTTTATTACGGTTTTTTGATTAATTACTTTAGGTTGATTATCTCAAGCATGGAGAGTACAAGTACATGCATGTTAGATAGAAACTGATCAATATTGTCAGTTCCCATGGCAACCAGTATTCCAGTAATATACAAGTATTATAATAAAACTTGATTAGGTACCTACTGTGACTATCATCCTATACATGGTGTTCTTAACAAAGTAACAAAAAATATACGTAATATATAGATCAGTTTTAATATTTTAGGTACAAAGTGATATTTTTTGAACATATATTAGGAGGGTGCAAGTAATGAGCTTATAGAAATATTAATTTTGTAACAGTCCCAAGATTTAAGATCACCGTTTCTCTTTGTAGTAACCAAAGAATAATAATATGGTCCACTAGAACCTTATTATATTCATGGAATGTAAACATAAAAAGTGAAATGTTGGTGTACTACAGGTACACTTTTGGCTTATCCTTCGAGACTTACTGGTGTGATATTAAGTTATGAAACGCCTTAAAATCATCAATACATATAAAATCTTATTTTATAGAATTTAACAACAATTTGGATCCAAAGGTATGATCATGGTAATGTAAAGGTAAAAGTAATGAACATGGTTGTAACGAATTAGTATGGAATCATCTACATAAAACCTTCAGTTATTGAAATATAATTATATTTTATATTTATAATTTTTGTCTATATGTTAATTACTTTGTGACCTTTTGATAAATAATTTTTGTCTATATGTTAATTACTTTGTGACCTTTTGATAAGAGAGAAATATAAAGATATTATATTATTATTTACAAAATTCATTGGATCATTCTTGCTCCTTGTGGGACTGGTTGGGAACAGCGACTTTAGACCAAAGTAATAAATTATTGAAAAAATAAATATTTTTACCTACACTTTTTACCTACAACTGTCACTACCATATTTAATTAAAGAAAATACAACATTACGTCATTGTGATTTCAAAAAATACATTGAAGAAAAAATAAAACCGAAATACATTATCCAACCAGCCTGTATATACCAAAACCGATTCATTAAGTGCCGGGACACACCTGTCGTCGTCGACCAATGAGCCACCACCTCATAGATACCACATAAATATTGGACCAACCTTATCTGATTAATCCTATGACGTTGGTAGAAAACTGTCAAATTATTTTCGGTTAAATACCGGTTTTAATAAAAAATCGGTGTTCCGTTTTGTTTGGTACTTACAGAGTTGGAAATAAATTGATTGTTAGTTTAATTAATTAATGTTAATAGTGCTGGTTTTGTTTGTCATTTAAATTTAACGTGTGCGTAATTATCATAATTATGGTACTGCTTGAAAATGCGGTTTTAATGATACAGTAATATATTTAAAGTTCACTAAACATATCACAATGTCGCAGGGCACCAGTTCTGTGCTACTTGAGTCCATAGTTTGGCCGGCGGTAACAGTGAGGCGGGGTCGCGGCAGACCACGTAAGTAGGAGATGGCGGGACGAGCTCGATAGATTTAGTCAAAACTTAACGGGGGACGCGCGGGTTCGCGATAGTTGAAAGAAGTGGAGGGAGGCCTTTGCCCAGGAGTAGGCCAGTGCAAACGAGCAAAAAAAAAGCATATATATCTTCGATAAGAGTTTTTTTTTATTTTTTATTTATTTATAGGGGCTTTTACGCATTGCGTATGTCAGTCCCATCGTATCCTAAACAATGCTACTTTCATAAGACGTGGCCCATGAATT
This sequence comes from Aporophyla lueneburgensis, assembly GCA_932294355.1. Classification (NCBI taxonomy): domain Eukaryota; kingdom Metazoa; phylum Arthropoda; class Insecta; order Lepidoptera; family Noctuidae; genus Aporophyla; species Aporophyla lueneburgensis. The sequence goes on from OW028759.1 coordinate 12,565,767, forward strand.
TGAAAAAACCGGCCAAGTGCGAGTCGGACTCGCGCACCGAGGGTTCCGTACAAACCTGTAGGTATTTTCGGTTTAAAAATATATATATTTTTAAATTTTTATATTTCAGTTGATTGAATGTAAGGTAAATTGCAGTTTACGATTTATGACGTTTTAAAAAAAAACTACTCACTCGATCTCGTTCAAACCAATTTTCGTTGGTAGTTTGTATGGTAATGTACAACATATATTTTTTTTAGTTTTGTCATTCTCTTATTTTAGAAGTTACGGGGGGGGGGGGGACACATTTTACCACTTTGGAAATGTCTCTCGCGCAAACTATTCAGTTTAGAAAATAATGCTGATGGAAACCTCATTACCATTTTTGAAGACCTATTCATAGATACCCCACACGTATGGGTTTGATGAAAAAAAAAACATTTTTGAGTTTCAGTTCTATGTATGGGGAACCCCAAAATTTATTGTTTTTTTTCTATTTTAGTGTGAAAATCTTAATGCGGTTCACAGAATACACCTACTTACCAAGTTTCAACAGCATAGCTCTTATAGTTTCGGAATAAAATGGCTGTGACATACGGACGGACAGACAGACAGACAGACAGACAGACAGACAGACAGACATGACGAATCTATAAGGGTTCCGTTTTTTGCCATTTGGCAACGGAACCCTAAAAACACTTCGCATCGTCGCCGTTTGGTTGGGATAGAATTACCTATATGGAACATGCCTACATCAGCTCTGTTAAAATTCAAGGATCTCACTAAATTATTTCTACTGGACTCATATTGGACACATTCCATCAATAAATGTTGTCCTCGACAACTCCACATTCGTCACAATTGGGTGATGCGGTAAGAGTTAGGTGGTAAGAATATCGTCGGATTTTTTTCAAACATGTTTAAGTGACGATATCCATTGCGTAGTCTAGCTACTCAATTTAAAATAACCCTGTATTTAATAACTCACATATGTACATAACATCTTGTTTCCCTGAAGGGTTGGGCAGAGGCGAAACTATAACAGTACATCTACATTTTGCGAGTTATGTTTAATTCCCACGTTTTATGAGGCGAGCCAATTACCACTGGTGTGAAATGCTTGTTCAGTGGTGACGGTTGTGAATTACGACTTGTAGGTCTTAGGTTCAAACCCCGATACGTGTTTTACTTTGTGTAAATTATTTCATCAACAGTACTCTCAAAACCGTGATAGAAAATATCGTGAGGAAAACGGCTTGTCCTAGAATTAAAAAATTCGAAGACAAGTGACATCTGCCAACCCGCACCGGGTCAATTCCTCTCACCGAGAAGGCCTATGTCCCATTATTGGGAACGTTATAGGCTGATACTGCTTATTTATTTATTTTATTTTAAGAAAACTTACAGCTAAACAAATACAGTGAGTAGACGTTTTTACAAAATAAGGCCAATTACAAGTTTTCACATGTAGTAATAAAATCAGATGAAAAAGATAATACTATCATCTTTACACAGTACCCAAGTAGCACAAAAGTGCTGAATAACAGCATTTTAACAGTGCACAGTGAATGCATTAGTTGCTGAATAACAGCGTAGACAGCGCATCCTCAGAGGATATAACTCTAATTTGGGCACAAATTATTCAGCACATCGCTGTATAAGAAATCCAATTGACAAATAATTGCATTATAACAACATTATATCAGCATTTATGAGTGTAACAGTCACCTCAAGAGCTGAATATTGCCTGATTAACGAGGCACGTGTTACCTATAATACAGCAAGAAGGACAAATGTGAACATTTATACAGTTGAAATTACACACTGACGGAAATTGTGGAATGTAATAACTTAATATTATTATTTTTTTCCATTATTATGTACTGTCAGTTTGTAAAACATGAAGTGTAGCGTTGTGTGCAAGATCTCGTGCCATTTGGAGAATTAAGTATATCAAATTTAAGGTAAGTAAAACTTTAATTTCTTCCTATATTTGAAATCTTATTGGGGAAGTAACTTTACTGTCAAATACCATATATATTTAGTTCAAAATTTTCACGCGCCCTCGAAATACCACTAAATACTAAAGTTAAACTAACAAAAATGGGCTGATGATAAAATAAATATTTTTGTTTTAGTACAAAAAAAAAGGATATAAAACTGTTTTCTAAAAAAAAAAATCTAAATAATTTGTAATCCAAATGAATTACAATTGATATCATATAAAATAAACCAAAATGAAAAGATAAAATATTACAATAATACACAGTAGTGCAGAGAATATGGCGGATGGCAGGTGAACAGTTTTAATGTTAATGTAATGCTAAGGTCTGTACGGGTGTTCACATGTGGCCTGTAATTCAGCCAAGAGTAAAATAGTTTAGCACTTGTGAAATACAAATCAGACATGGATCGATTAGGAGAGTAGTAGTAGGTCACATTTGCGTCAGTTACCTAGATAAGTACCTTTATGGATCCAAGCTTTTAGGGTTCCGCCGTGGTTCTTTTAAAGCCATTTTGTTCCCTTTTTTAGTTGTTATTCGACGATAAGTACTTAATTAAAATTGTAATTTAAGTAGCTGAGATTATAATTTAATTATATGTATAATACATAAGTTATTGATTTATTCAATATGCGACAAAATACCTGTAAATTAGTCGGTGCCTATCTAAAGATAATGTATTTTTCTGGCCTAATAATTTAATTACTTCCACATGAAATAGCATTATGTTACGTTAAGTTTAGGTATTTAATATGTTATTGTATCTTTTGTTTTTTTTCCTCAAAAACTGTATAGATAATGTTGTCATTAAGAAACTGATACTTCTATTATAATAAGTATATTTTTCTTGTTTTTACAGAACGAGACATTCAAAATAGTTCAGACTATAGAGAGAGGTGTTGTCGATCTAACATTCGTTCCTGCACAGTGGAAAACTAAGGAAATTCTATGGTGGCCACCGAGAAGTACTTTTGTACTCCTTGAAATTATAAAAAGATGAAAATTCAAGGCCTGGACCAGGGTGGTACACCCTAAATTGTACTTTAAAAAGGGAACATTAAATAAACATAAAGAAAATTACGTTGTTTTTTTTTTAGATGCTAGCTGTACCGGTATTTCCTAACTGACTACCTCTGAGAAAAATTGTCGAAATCTGGAATCTTAAAAAGTCTCAAAAGGTATTAATTTATTACTTTAAAAAAATCTTGGATTTCTCTTAATAAATTTTCTTCATTTTTAGGTAAGTACCAGAAACATATAAAACAACAATATTAATTTTGTCGCAACCATATTAGTCCCGAAAATGGGTAGGTTATAAGAAGATTTTTGTAGCATGGCATTTTTGTACCTACTCAGCCTAATGTCATCAAACACACTGACCTCTATTTATAAAGGCTTTCTTGTATTGTTTTGTTCATATGTGCTTTAATTTAAATCCGACGTAAATTTGAAATTTTATTTTATTTCAACTATGTGACGTATATTTTTATTTTGTTAGTGACATTTTATTCTTTTCTGCTGCAGCATTGTTACTTTTATCTTAATTTTTGTAATATGGGTTATGTGTGAAATAAATAAATTTCATTTTATTTATTTATTTATTAATAAATATAACATACGGAACCCGTCGCGTCCAATATTCCATTCGCGCATGCCGACACTTGGATACATGCTGTTATTCGAGTGGATGGTAATCACCTGACTAATAGGGGAAAAGTGAATCTGTATGCAGCATAAAGCATTAAATAACTTCACAAAGTAACTGATTATGTTATAGTGGGTGATATGTTCTCTCTTAAAATGCAACGGTTGTATAGTACACGTGTGGGCTATTATTCAGAAAACTTACAGCTAATAGGGTACTGCAGTACTAAGCGCTCAATAACAGTGACTTTGTGGCGTGTTTGTGGTGCTTCATAGAATTACTGTACAGAAAAAAGCATTATAGTTGGCCACGTTTTTTTCGAAACAGCTGTTGCAGCACAGGTGAATACTAATAAGTCTTTCTAAATGCTTAGATTACCGCTGTGGGCCTTAAGTGACCATTTATAATGCAGTTCTGTGCTACTTGGGTACAAAACAAACCCGCTTCCCGCAGTTTGCATGTCCCGATCCCCCAGATCACGCAACGGATCCCAATCCGGTTCATCAATAGGCAAAGCAATTCAAGAGGAAGGCTCATATGCACAATACGCGGGCGAAGTCGTTAGTAACAGCTAGTTTAACACAAAACAAAATGTAATACTAAATAATAGGTACTATTTACGCTCGAAGAAGCTATTAGATAACGTTTTTTTTCAATTTAGCAACACTAGTATTAAAAATCTCGATATCAGCTTCCTGGCAGGTTGCATTGTGTTATACCTACTTATACTATTGCCATCAACTTGGCATAAATCCAGACTATAGGTTACTACTAAGAGATTCCAGATAGAAAAACGCAATAACGCTTTCCCCGCCCTGGGAAACGGACTCAGGACCCCTTGCTCCCTAACAGGTCGCGGATTTGTTAGAAAGAGTTACTGTGGTCCTGGCACAGGCAACTGAAGGAACACGGGTGGGTATTAGTCAGTAAAAGTCTGACAGGCCCGTCCGCTCCGCCGAGAGCGGCAGATGGCATTTCATGATTTCCCACCCGAAAAAAAGGGACCTTTTACCCACCAGTAGCATTTGCGACTAAAGATCAATGACGTAGTGACATAAAAGAAGGCAAGGCGAGGCGAGGCGAGGTATAATAAAGAAATTAAAACATACAGCAATAAATAATAGGATTACAACAAACATCGCCTTAAATCATCTTACATGATTCAAACTCATCAGAAATTAATCTAATCTAAACTTCTAAACTAATATTATAAATGCAAAAGTAACTCTGTCTGTCTGTCTGTCTGTCTCGCTTTCCTGCTAAAACTACTGAACCGATTTAAATGAAATTTGGTACACAGATAGTTTAGAGCCTGAGAAAGGACATAGGCTACTTTTTATCCCGGTAGCATGTTCCCGCGGGATAAGTCCGAACTCCACGCGGGCGAAGCCGCTGGCAAAAGCTAGTTTGAAAATAAAAGCGACAACGGTTATAAGACGGTGTACAAAGAAACGGAAGATTTTCTACTGTTACAATAATGCTCAAAGCTAAAAGTGTGCACGAGAGAGTGAAGGATAAGATGGGTTTTTGGATATGGCAAGATTTATTTGTCTTGTGTATTTGATTATTACTGGACTTGAAATCGCTTGTTAATAATACTTTCTGCGTACGTTTATCCCGTGACAGAGCCACATACAACTGACCGTGCGAGAAACAGCTGATACTTAGATTTACACCCACAACTTTCAGCGACCATCTGTCGTTGAAAGTTGTACTGACATAAATAAACTGCCTATCTGATCAGTTACTGGGTAATACGATACCCTTTGGTAAGGTTGACTGTCAGACTTTCGGGATTCTGACGCCTGTCGAAGTTCCACAGATGACAGGCGGAACCAACAGCTTGGTGTGCTCCGCGAGGCACGGAAAGTACGTTACATTTGGGGCATATCACGTGAAGCGGACAGGGAAAAAAAAGTGAGGTTCTGAAATTTGTTCATATTAGGTCCAGTTATACTTCTAGTAGATATAAATACGGAAACAATTTATTTTTTATATATGATGTGTATTTGTCTAGTTATGGGCTCCCAAAGAATCGTCTAAATCGAAATGACGATTTTTTTGAAAAATTTTTTCGTATTGAAAACAATTACAATAAATTTTCAAACTACGCGATTTGTATAGAAAATTAGCTGATCTTTTTAAAAAAGTAATCAAATTTGAAAAAAAAAAAATTATTCTATTAAACCGCAGTAAACATTTCAAAACAAAATTTTGGAAACTTCGACCATTATTTTTTTAAATTTTCTTTTTTCAAAATATAGCTTAAAGTATCTAAATAATACACCAGAAGTTTTGAAATGGGATCTGCATTAGTTAAGGAGATAGGTAAATTAATGTATGTACATGTAGCAGTAAGTATGCTGTTAGGCGCTTGTTTATGTCTTTTGTGCTTCCAAAATTTTGTTTTGAAATGTTTACTTCCGGTTTAGAAGATTAAAAAAATTTTTTTTTTGGAATTTGATTACTTTTTTAAAAAGATCAGCTAATTTTCTATACAAATCGTGTAGTTTGAAAATTTATTGTAATTGTTTTCAATACGAAAAAATTCTTCAAAAAAATCGTAATTTCGATTTAGACGATTCTTTGGGAGCCCATAACTAGACAAATACACATCATATATAAAAAATAAATTGTGTCCGTATTTATATCTACTAGAAGTATAACTGGACCTAATATGAACAAATTTCAGAACCTCACTTTTTTTTCCCTGTCCGCTTCACGTGAAATGCCCCATTTTTTTTTTTTTTTGTAGGACATCTCGTAGTTAACCTGAAACAGTTCTTACTACTTAAACGGATGGTGGCCCGGCGAGTTCTAAAAAGTTACCTTTTTAGGCCTCCAGCCGGGGCTTATTATACTTAAAAACTAAAGCGAAAGCTCTAAGGGTTACCCCGAGGGGGGTACGAACCTCGGCTTAGGCAATCACTGGTGGGGGGACAGCAAGGGACTGGCTGGATCTGAGTTAAAATTATTTAGGGACTAATTTAAAGCTACAGGCGCAGCATCGCGGGCTAATTACGTTTATCTGTGGAATCTATACTTATATCTATACTAATATTTTAAAGAGGAAAAGTTTGTATTTTTGTTTGTTTGTTTGTTTGTTTGTAATGGATAAACTCAATAACCACTGGACCGATTTTAAAAAATCATTCACCATTAGAAAGCTACATTATCTGCGAGTAACATAGGCTATATTCTATTTAAAAAAAAATAGGGGTCCGTAAGATATTTGGGTTTTTCGGACCCAAAGTGTAAAAAATCATCCAAAAAAGTTCCTTATTAATATGTCTTCGAAGTACCAGGTTATCAAAACTTGGTAGGAGCTCACCTACCATGGGTGTGTGATAGCTAGAAAACGCTTTATGTCTTCGAAGTACCAGGTTGGCATAACTTGGTAGGAGCTCACCTAACATGGGTTTTATTGATTCTGAGGCGGTACGAAGTTCGCTGGGTCAGCTAGTAATATTATAAAGCTGAAGAGTTTGTTTGTTTGATTGAACGGCTAATCTCAGGAACTACTAGTTGGAATTGAAAAATTATTTTTATGTTGGGTAGCCTATTTATTGAGGAAGGCTATAGGCTAAATAACATCACGCTAGAGTCAAAAAGAGTGGAGCAGAAAACGAAAAATGGACGAAAACTGGCAGGCAATTCGATGCGACGGGAAGGGGAGCGAAAAATTTGACGCGGACGAAGTCGCGGGCAGAAGCTAGTTATGATATAATAATCCTGCATGGCCATAGGCCTCTTCTCATACAAAAAAGTCACCAGCATCAATCAACGCGCTTGCTCAATATGGGTTGGCAATTTTATCTGTCATCATCATCCATCCAGCCGAACGAGGTCCACTGCTGGACACAGGCCTTGGAAATCATGATCACTTTGCCATCTGAAGCATTAACTTTTAGGGAATACGAGATAAAAAAATAAATATCTTAGGACAACCAACACACCGTTATCTGATCCTAAACTAGGCAGAGTCTATGCTATAGTAACCAGACAACTGATAAATATACTTATATATTTCTAAATACATACATATTATCCCTTAGTCGCCTCTTATGACACCCTCAGGAAGAAATGGGGTGGTGCTATTCTTTACGTCCGGCATCACACGGTACGGTAAGGGACTTACTAGAGAATGGGCAGCAGCGTTCTTTATGCACTATACCACCATACTGCAATCGCCAACGCGCCTGCCAAGCGTGGCGATTATGGCAAACCCCCCTAAATTGGGGGAGGCTTATGTCCAGCAGTGGACGTCATACGGCTGAAATGATGATGATGACATATTACAGATAAGTTACACCCAGACACAGAACAAATGATTGTGCTCACCACACAAAGATTTGTCCTGGGTGGGAATCGAACCCACTACCTCAGTCTTTGCAGTCAGGGTCACTAACCACTAGACTAACAGGCCAGTCCAGATGTTATTGTAATGCAGACAAAATTAAATATACTAACTTTACTGTTGTCATACTGTAATTGAAACTCTTGTAAAAGCCATTTTATTAGGGTTCCGTTGCCAAATGGCAAAAAACGGAACCCTTATAGATTAGTCATGTCTGTCTGTCTGTCCGTGAATGTCACAGCCACTTTTCTCCGAAACTGTAAGAGCTATGTTGTTGAAACTTGGTAAGTAGATGTATTCTGTGAACCGCATTAAGATTTTTACACTCAAATAGAAAAAAACAATAAATTTTGGGGTTCCCCATACTTAGAACTGAAATTCAAAAAAAAATTTTTCATCGAACCCACACGTGTGGGGTATCTATAAATAGGTCTTCAAAAATGGTATTGAGGTTTCTAAAATCATTTTTTTCTAAACTGAACAGTTTGTGCGAGAGACACTTCCAAAGTGGTAAAATGTGTGTCCCCCCCCCGTATCTTCTAAAATAAGAGAATGATAAAACTAAAAAAAAATATATGATATACATATGTAACTACGAAAATTGGTTTGAACGAGATCCAGTAAGTAGTTTTTTTTTAATACGTCATGAATCGTAAGCCGCAATTTACCTTTAATTCAATCAACTCAAATATAAAAATTAAAAAGAAAACATTTAATGTCATAAACATAAACCTTATGCATAAACCGAGGATACCTACAGGTATATACGGAACCCTCGGTGCGCGAGTCCGACTCGCACTTGGCCGGTTTTTTTTTTTTAAATGGTAACCGTGAAGTTTTTGGTCGGCTCTTGTCTATAGGACATGACCAATTGGAACCATGCACCTAGCTTCTGAAGATTCATAAATACCCATTTAGGTTTATGTGAAATAAATATATTGATTTTGTTGGACATTAAGACTCCAACAGATTAGTTCCCAACAACTGTTTCTGCGTTGCTCAGCCCGCATATCCATTTAACCTCCATGCTCCTAGAATGTAAGAGACATTTGCAAAACGCGCTTGTCCCTGTAAAGTAAACGACTCCTTTGAGCCAGGATCACCTTAGACATCCTGTGTGAAACGAACTAGGATACAACTTGGAACATGAATAATATCAAAGTATTTTTCTACTACCGTGGCCTTTTTACAGTACTTGATTTTGCCTGTGACTTCGTCCGCGTAAATGTCGGTTATCGTGGACGCAGACGTAATCACGGAATATAAAGTAGCCTATGTCCTTTCTTGGGGTTCAAACTTACCCTGTACCAAATTTCATCAAAATCGGTTAAGTGGTTTTGTTGTGAAAGCGTAACAGAGAGACAGAGTTACTTTCGCATTTAAAATATTACTAGCTTTTGCCAGGGGCTTCGCCTGCGTATTTTACGTACAAAACTTCCTCTTGAAACTATCTATTAAAAAAAAACCGCATGAAAATCCCTTGCGTTGTTTTAAAGATCTAAGCACACACAGGGACAGAAAGAGGTGAGCGACTTTGTTTTATACTATGTAGTGATATCTATACTATATATTATTATATATATATATTATTTTTTAATATTATAAAGCTGAAGAGTTTGTTTGTATGTTTGTTTGTTTGATTGAACGCGCTAATCTCAGGAACTACTGGTCCGAATTGAAAAATTATTTTTGAGTTGGGTAGCCTATTTATCGAAAAAGGTTATAAGCTATATAAAATTACGCTAAAACCAAGAGGAGTGGAGCAGTAATGAAAAATGTTGCAAAAACGAGGAATATCGCACGGATAGGCGATTCGACGCGACGGGAAGGGTCGGGGGAACAAGAAATTTAACGCGGACGAAGTCGCGGGCAGAAGCTAGAGTTAATATATAATAGTACAGATTAACCAGTTACACATACAAATATATCTAAAAGTAACATCAATTAAAGGAAGAGGCGTATCTATTGACCTCATTTTAATCTGAATTGGAACGTGTTTGACCTTTTAAACTTTAATTCAAAAAAGCAACCGTATGAAATAAAAAGTTCCAAATTGTTATGAAATACTGAACAATTTGTATAGACTTTCATCAATTGTTGATATACTGTAATTGATTTTATTTGTATACGTATAGTAAATGATTGATAAATAAAAACTGATATTATTTCTCAAAATAGATTTGTACGATACACATCAAATATATTTTTTAAACTAGATGAGGTCGGCGTTTCCTTGTTGACTGCTCTGAAGTTACAGTTTAGTTCTAAGTCCAGAGATAATCTTGGTCAAATCATGTGTATTCAATTAGACAAACATGTTTTCATGGATTTTGATGATATTAGGTATTTACCTATGGAATTGCCGTTCTGCGGTACTGGCCATTTCAAATCAAAATAATTTTAGTTTTTCTAAGAATTCTAATTTCAAATTAATTTTATTTTAAAAACATGGAATTCTTTTTCCAAAAGTAGTCATTTGTTTATTGATTAGTGTTACATTTTCATCGCATTTCAATCTTTTTCGTCATCATGGATACGTTAAAAATTCGAGTAATTATGGAATATGAGAACCGTCGTGGCAGCAACGCGGCACAAGCGGCACGCAACATCAACGACGTTTACGGAGCTAACACTACAAACCAACGCACCACCTGTTATTGGTTTGCTCGCTTCCGTTCTGGAAATTTCGACCTGGAAAATGAACCTCGCGGTCGTCCGAAGACTTTGGTCGACAATGACGAATTAAAGGTGATTGTGGAAGCTGATGATACACAATCTACGGCTGAATTAGCAGCAGCTTTCAACGTTAGCGTCAAAACAATATTGGTCCATTTGGTGCGTCAAATTGACAAGGTAAAAAAGCTTGACAAATGGGTGCCCCACGAACTCAATAATCGCCAGCGCGAAGTACGCGTCGAGGGGTCTCCCTTGTTTTACCGAAAAGAAATTGCCAAATTATCACTTCCCAAACAAATTTTCGCATAATTTCATTTGCCAAATTATTACTTACCAAAAAATCTCTTTACAAATAATTGTTACGAAAACCTGTTTGGCAAGTGAACGTTTGAACAATAACTTGTTCACCAACTAGTACTTTTACTATTTTTTATCTAGTCAAATATTTCAGTTGGTATAACATATTTTACGCAAAATTAAATAAGCCAAATATTTGGTGTCGTCAATTTTAAACTTACCATTTCTGTTTAGTCGATTGCGTAGCCAATGACAAAAATTTTGCATCTATATGTTAGTTGCACAGATTATACAAATTAAATTACAATGTGTAAATAAGTGGGTAGATGGTAAATCATAAATGTCGCGCGATGTGGTTAAGTCATGCAAAACACTATCACTGTGTTGTATGTAAAATACCGATTAATACAATTCCGAAATAAAAACGCCTTGTAAAACCGAATAGCAAGACTAATAAACGGGTCTCCCTTGTTTTACCGAAAAGAAATTGCCAAATTATCACTTCCCAAACAAATTTTCGCATAATTTCATTTGCCAAATTATTACTTACCAAAAAATCTCTTTACAAATAATTGTTACGAAAACCTATGTTTGGCAAGAGAACGTTTGAACAATAACTTGTTCACCAACTAGTACTTTTACCATTTTTTATCTAGTCAAATATTTCAGTTGGTATAACATATTTTACGCAAAATTAAATAAGCCAAATGTTTGGTGTCGTCAATTTTAAACTTACCATTTCTGTTTAGTCGATTGCGTAGCCAATGACAAAAATTTTGCATCTATATGTTAGTTGCACAGATTATACAAATTAAATTACAATGTGTAAATAAGTGGGTAGATGGTAAATCATAAATGTCGCGCGATGTGGTTAAGTCATGCAAAACACTATCACTGTGTTGTATGTAAAATACCGATTAATACAATTCCGAAATAAAAACGCCTTGTAAAACCGAATAGCAAGACTAATAAACGGGTCTCCCTTGTTTTACCGAAAAGAAATTGCCAAATTATCACTTCCCTAACAAATTTTCGCATAATTTCATTTGCCAAATTATTACTTACCAAAAAATCTCTTTACAAATAATTGTTACGAAAACCTATGTCCAAACATAGGTTTTCGCATAATTTCATTTGCCAAATTATTACTTACCAAAAAATCTCTTTACAAATAATTGTTACGAAAACCTATGTTTGGCAAGAGAACGTTTGAACAATAACTTGTTCACCAACTAGTACTTTTACCATTTTTTATCTAGTCAAATATTTCAGTTGGTATAACATATTTTACGCAAAATTAAATAAGCCAAATATTTGGTGTCGTCAATTTTAAACTTACCATTTCTGTTTAGTCGATTGCGTAGCCAATGACAAAAATTTTGCATCTATATGTTAGTTGCACAGATTATACAAATTAAATTACAATGTGTAAATAAGTGGGTAGATGGTAAATCATAAATGTCGCGCGATGTGGTTAAGTCATGCAAAACACTATCACTGTGTTGTATGTAAAATACCGATTAATACAATTCCGAAATAAAAACGCCTTGTAAAACCGAATAGCAAGACTAATAAACGGGTCTCCCTTGTTTTACCGAAAAGAAATTGCCAAATTATCACTTCCCTAACAAATTTTCGCATAATTTCATTTGCCAAATTATTACTTACCAAAAAATCTCTTTACAAATAATTGTTACGAAAACCTATGTCCAAACATAGGTTTTCGCATAATTTCATTTGCCAAATTATTACTTACCAAAAAATCTCTTTACAAATAATTGTTACGAAAACCTATGTTTGGCAAGAGAACGTTTGAACAATAACTTGTTCACCAACTAGTACTTTTACCATTTTTTATCTAGTCAAATATTTCAGTTGGTATAACATATTTTACGCAAAATTAAATAAGCCAAATGTTTGGTGTCGTCAATTTTAAACTTACCATTTCTGTTTAGTCGATTGCGTAGCCAATGACAAAAATTTTGCATCTATATGTTAGTTGCACAGATTATACAAATTAAATTACAATGTGTAAATAAGTGGGTAGATGGTAAATCATAAATGTCGCGCGATGTGGTTAAGTCATGCAAAACACTATCACTGTGTTGTATGTAAAATACCGATTAATACAATTCCGAAATAAAAACGCCTTGTAAAACCGAATAGCAAGACTAATAAACGGGTCTCCCTTGTTTTACCGAAAAGAAATTGCCAAATTATCACTTCCCAAACAAATTTTCGCATAATTTCATTTGCCAAATTATTACTTACCAAAAAAATCTCTTTACAAATAATTGTAACGAAAACCTATGTTTGGCAAGAGAACGTTTGAACAATAACTTGTTCACCAAATAGTACTTTTACCATTTTTTATCTAGTCAAATATTTCAGTTGGTATAACATATTTTACGCAAAATTAAATAAGCCAAATATTTGGTGTCGTCAATTTTAAACTTACCATTTCTGTTTAGTCGATTGCGTAGCCAATGACAAAAATTTTGCATCTAAGGTTCGACTTTTAATCCTATTCCCTAACTTGACAATTGGAGGGATACCAGGTTTTGACAAGAAAAAAATAGTGAGGTGGTGCAAGAATGAATGAAATTGAATGAACTTGAAATAATGTACTTACATGCAAACTTTGTAATTTAAATTTAATAACTTGTTTTAAAACAAGATGTGTACTATATCGATATATACGTAGTCTATGGCTGTCAGAGGAAATAAAATGACTATAGTAAAAAAATAAGCAAAATGACATGATTTTTATATTTAGTTTTGTTTCTATCAGAAGAAAATAAAAAAAGGAAATAACTATTATTAAAATTATTAATTATTCTTATAATCCACACCTAAAAACGATTTTTTAAAGTTTTATTTAATTTAAAACATTTTTATCATTCATTCTTTATGCGAAATCGTTCACTACCCCGACACTATTAGTTTTAGAATGGTATCATTATTTTGCATTGAACTGTCAAGTTAGTGAATAGGATTAAAAGTTCAACCTTATATGTTTGCTCGTCAGAGAGAAGTATAATATTATGTTTAGTATCAGAAGGTAGAATTAAAAAACATGCAAGCAAGCATGCAGCATGGAAGCAGGCATGCAGCGTGCACGCAGACATGCAGCATGCAAGCAAGCATGCAACATACAAGCAGGCATGCAACATGCAAGCAGACATGCAACATACAAGCAGGCATGAACCATGCAAGCAAGCAAGCAGCAAGCAAGCATGCAGCAAACAAGCAAGGCTGCAGCAAGCATTGTTTCTGTCATGGCTCCGGTGCTGCGGGGTTTTTTTTTTTTTTTTTTTTTTTTTTTTTTTTTTTTTTTTTTTTTTTCAGGATGGGAAATCATCAAATGACTTTTCCCGCTCTGGGCGGAGCGGGAGGGCGTGTCAGACTTTTACTGACTAAAACCCACCCGTGTTCCATCAGTTGCCCATGTGCCAGGGTCACGGTATCTCTTTCGAACAATCATGCGACCCCGGCAGGCATCAGTCCTAGCAGCACAACAAACAACAACAACATTCGGCATAATACACTTTATATAATACAATACTTAGGACATATGACTTTATAACATGCAAAATTAGGAGATTTAATGATTATAGTATTTAAATTTAAAATTGTAAGTTACAAATATTTTGTACTAGCTATTGCTATTTTGTACTCGCGTTAATAAATGATTACCTATATTAAAATAAAATTGCATTTTTAATTATACAATTCCCAAAAAAATCTTATTTTTGCCTTTATATTTTTTGTCATAACAAATCATTTGACTAAACGTCTAATGTCTTAATATTGTTTGCTGTAATAAATCATTTGATTAAAGACCAAAAGCCTTAATGACATTATCCTTAGTAACAATCTGCCAAGTAAACATTTGACCAAATGAAAATGTGCGTACTAAAATTATTCCAAATATTACATTGTTATAAAAAATGTTGCTAAAATTTGTTTGGGTAGTGAAAATTTGGCAAAATCTTTTCGGCAAAACGGCAGGATCCCATGATTACCTATATTAAAATAAAATTGCATTTTTAATTATACAATTCCCAAAAAAATCTTATTTTTGCCTTTATATTTTTTGTCATAACAAATCATTTGACTAAACGTCTAATGTCTTAATATTGTTTGCTGTAATAAATCATTTGATTAAAGACCAAAAGCCTTAATGACATTATCCTTAGTAACAATCTGCCAAGTAAACATTTGACCAAATGAAAATGTGCGTACAAAAATTATTCCAAATATTACATTGTTATAAAAAAGGTTGCTAAAATTTGTTTGGGTAATGAAAATTTGGCAAAATCTTTTCGGCAAAACGGCAGGATCCCGCGTCGAGACGTGCCTTGCACTGCTCAACAGACACACAAATGAAGGAATTTTGAACCGCATTGTTACCTGCGATGAAAAATGGATTCTGTTTGATAACCGCAAGCGCTCAGCAAGTTGGTTGGATCCTGATTCAGCACCTAAACAATGCCCTAAACGAAAACGCACCCCTAGAAAAGTGATGGTCACTGTTTGGTGGTCTAGCGCCGGTGTGATTCATCACAGCTTCTTACCAAACGGGGTGAGCATTACTGCAGATGTGTACTGTGAAGAACTGAACTCAATGATGGAGAAGCTGGCACATCTCCAACCAGCATTGGTCAATTGCTCGACTCCGCTGCTCCTGCACGACAACGCGCGACCTCATACTGCACAGCAGACGGTCTCTAAGTTGCAAGAACTGGGGTTGGAAACTCTCCGTCATCCGCCCTACTCACCAGACCTTGCGCCTACAGACTAGGTACTACTTTTTCCAGAATTTGGATAACTTCTTGGCGGGAAAAAAATTCAATACCCGAGAGGCAGTACAAAATGCCTTTGAAGAATTTGTTGCCTCCCGTCCAGCTGATTTTTTTAAGAAGGGCATCAATAAACTGCCACTGCGTTGGCAAAGATGCATTGATTGCATGGGTGATTATTTCGATTAATACAAATAAAAAATACATGAAAAATTTAGTTTAATTATTTTTAATACAAAACGGCATTTTCATAGGTAAAGACCTATTATTTGGCACATATTTGATTCATCACCGTGTTTATCACGTAAGATATTTTTTTATCGTAGTAGTACATTTCCGTGGAATAATTCTCGACCTCCACGCAGGCGAAGCCGCTGACTATATCTAGTACTTTATAAATCTGAACAAAGAAAACCAACCTATTCTTTCAAAGTTCAACAAGGTATTATTTATTTCCAATTTCTTAGAAAAAGGCACAAACTCTCATAAGTACTCCGATTCGCGGCACCAACTGTTAGTTGAACGAATATCATATTTCTTTTGGGACTTAGGTACAACGTAAACATTAATGCTTCCTAAGTAAAAAGAGCGAAGTCTTCTTTTATATTTTATTCTAGGAAAAACAGTAAAACGCAACTTTTATAAAAGGACTTTGCTTTTATTGGTGAAATAGATTTCATTTTAAAAAAAGACGTTTTCTTCTCGTGTTATTTATTATTGGTCACTAGAAAATTGTACGCCATTACTTTTTCTTTACTTATGTCGATACGATAAAATAATAGCTCATATGGCTGTTGTAAATACAGTTTAACTAAAGACAAAGGGAGGCCGTAAATGGGAATTTACGGATTTGATGATTTACGTGGTTGACGTGGAGACGTGATTATACAGTTAAAATATAGTATTTCTATTAGATTTTAAGCCACTTAAAGGCACTTTAAACATAATTTTTAAAGGCACTTTTAACCAGCCACTTAAAATTGTTTGGTCTTGTTTCAAAAGGTAGTTTCGTTTGGAGAAAAATGGACATGAAAGTCTACCGTTCTTCTTATTATTTTAAATATTTTATTGACATAATTATAGTATAGAGATATGGTGCTCACATATTTACAAATATTGCAAGTCCTCCGACTAGAATCGATTCTATTTTAATGTGAACGCGATATTTGAATTATGTGCATTAACTTTGATAAAATCATCGTTGCTTGAAAAGGACCGTTTAAATGTCATATTTTTTCTATTTCAGGATCCCATGCGGCAGCTCTTCGTCAATCAATCAAACAATTGGCTGGACCTGATTGATTGATAGGAATATCTAGCAGTTTTCTGTACTAGACACATACCTATTAGTCTATACGCTTTAACTGATTTAGCTAGAACATTTCAAATTACGAGTACATAGGTTTTTTCTTGCCAAAAATTGATCATTAGCATCGTCGACCGTATCATTGCTTAAGATCAGGTGAACAACAGGTTAATTGCGAACCTAGCAACCAGGCTGGTTATATGCAGCCTTTTTAAATTTACATTCCATTCGCAGATCTGTTTGTTTGTAGCAATCCTCCGAGCCCTACCTCCAGCATAGGAGGCCTTTGGCTGAAGATATTTTTAACTCTTTATTGAAGGTTTTTTTGTACTTGCTTGTAAACTACTATAGTGTAAACTTTAAAATATGAGTATTATTTTATCAAAATACCTAGCGATACTTAATTACACAAATACAGAAAAACTGGTCATTTATTCTCTGATATTTAGGTACTTTTGTAGTGTTTACAAAAGCTTAGTTTTAGGTATTAATGTATCTATATGCTTTGTCTCATAATTGTTAATAGATTATTTCTAACAGTATTTTTTTTTATAGTCCCAATTTAGTGTACTAGCAAAAGTGATGGCATGAAACATAGGTTTGAATAAACTTCGATCATACGGGTCACTACCTAACATTCTAATTCTTTATATTTTTAGGAATTATACTATTTTTAGCTGAATATACACTTTATGTCAATATGTTTATTGAATTAATACTAATTATTATAAACTTACTATGTCTGATTACAAAAAAAACGTTTTTCTCTAGGTACCTATGGTTTAAATTAAACCATCGAGCCTATTTTTGAAATAATAACCCAACAGAACTCGAAATACATTATTTTTTACAAAACTGACAACTTAGTCTGGTACTGGTGTATTTTTTTAAATTAAGATCTTTACCCAATACGAAATAAAGTTGGCTAGTACAAAAATCACATTGCATTTTGTTATAAAATGGACTCAGATTAATAGAAATCTTGCTTACAAGCGACTAGTAAAACAGACCCAAGAACATGTTACAGCAAGTAATATGTTCTTGGGTCCAATAATATATGCATATATTAAACACCTCTGCTTAACCTGAGGTATAATATGAAACAAGATAATCTTCAGCTCCGTTATTAACTCGTAGCCTATATAATATATGTAAGCAATTCTCCATGCATGTAGTTACAGCAGTCTTCGGTGGATACACGGTACAAATTTATAAGACTAGCGTTTTACATACATAGTCTCACGCCTTCTATTTGTGAGGCGAAAACTACACAATACCACGTACTAAGAATCTTGCATAGTCCTTTTTCTTCTTTGTGTTCATACAAATGGGTCATGGGTTGCATGAGTCAGAGCAGTCGCGGCCCAGCGGTAAAGGCTGTGACTTACGAGTAGAATGTCGTAAGTTCGAACCCAAGCAGGTGCTTTACTTCGTGTAAATTATTTCATCACCACTGTTCTAAAAACGATGAAAGAAAACATCGTGAGGAAACCGACATATCTTAGAACATAACATTTGAAGACTTGTGGCATATACCTGCAGTGGGCCTGCGTTGTGGATTGTGGCCCACTTCCTCTCCGAGAGGAGGCCTATTTCCCAGCAGTGGGAACATTATAGGCTGCTGATGATGAAATGAGTCATACATGCACGCTGGTTGCAAGCACTACACACTTGATCTTTCTGAAGAATATCACCAATAAGGTCAATATAAGTTCTCCTAGAGCGTGCTTTCCCGGCGCTTCCCTTTTTTTTTCTGGATGGGAAATCATCAAATGACTTTTCCCGCTCTGGGCGGAGCGGGAGGGCGTGTCAGACTTTTACTGACTAAAACCCACCCGTGTTCCATCAGTTGCCCATGAGCCAGGGTCACGGTATCTCTTTCGAACAATCATGCGACCCCGGCAGGCATCAGTCATAGCAGACCCCTTCATTGTTGCTGACATCTCTTTGAGGCGCACGTGGAACACTACGCGCCGTCGACCCGAGTTTGGTCCTTACCGGGCGGCGAGCTACTCATTGCTCGCCGCCCGCAAGCTCGCGCCTAAGGTGGCCGGGAGCCCGTAATCGACTCCCGACGCCCGGGGCGTCTCCTCCTGCGGTGGCTAGAGCCTGCCACTCCTTCATGCGCCCCGCCTCCTCCTTTGCGAGCAATACTGCTTCGCAGAAGGAGGTGACGGCTTCTCATGCCCTCTCGCTCCGTACCATGGCTCGCACTAGGGCCGGACGCGAGAGGTCGCCGCCACCGATCGCCTCCACGAAGACACGGTGGTGCTCCGCCCAGGCAGGGCACACTTCCACCGTATGCTCCACCGTGTCCTCTAGACGATCCTCACAATGGAAACACCCGGGCGTATCCTCCCGCTTTATCCTGAACAGGAACCTACCGAAGCACCTATGCCCGGTGAGAACCTGCGTCAGGCGGAAGGTGCCTCTCTATCCACTTTTCAAAGAGGCAACTTACCACCGCAATTGTGACGTGCCTAGCGCTGGGTTGCGACAATCGTACCCACCATGTCGCCATGAGATCCTGCCGGAGCTCTGTCCGCCGTGCCACGATTTGTCGCGGCAGCGGAGTTTCGCCCCGGTGTTTCGCCTGCTCGCGCCACTCCCACATGTGCGCGAGGACCTTTGCCTCCAGATCCCATGGCGGCACTCCGGCAAGGAGGCTCGCCGCCTCGCACGAGATCGTGCGGTATCCTCGGATTAACCGGATGGTCATGACCCTCTGGGCTGCACTCAACCGGCGCGCTGGGCGCAGCCTCAATGAGGGTGCCCACACCGGTGCTCCGTACCTTGTACATTTTGTTAGTCGCCTTTCATTCATCCTCTCAACATGATCAAACCATCTAAGCGTACACTTGTCATACATATAATTTAGGACACACTTGCACACCGGTTACGAGTACTACGCGCCCGACCTTTAAATGCAGCAAAATATCCCACCAAATGTTCTACTGAAGTTCACACCAACACTTTGGTATCACTAAACAAACATTATATTTTTTTTAATTTTTGCCATTACTTCATTAAAAAATATTGTCTAGTAAAAAACTACGCCTAATGTACAAAGTACTAGGAAAATATTCTTGTCTTATCAGCTATTCAGAAAAGTATGATTGTCAATACTTTTGTATGTGTGACATGGAAGAGAAGAGATTTATGGGGAGCAGGTAAATTTTCCAGATGGTAAAACCATTGTTTCAGATTATTTGTAGTTTTTACTTGCGCTTGAACTCCGAATACTCGGTGAGCTTTGTGATTGGTCACTATTGTTCTCTCGGCATGACACGGTGTGTGATGTCTCAAAATCTGGTTAGTTAGTTTCAACCACCTCTTCATCTCCTAACTTGTACCACCACAACCGTAGTAACAGAACTATTGCAAGTCAAGCCGTTAACTGCCCACATGGGTTTCTCAGCGCTAGAAATTTGAATTTTATCACACAGAATGTGCAAAGTGTACCAGACAGGGTTATAGTTCGCTGTTCAGCTTATTATTTTTGAGCTAGTCTGTTTATTCCGTTTTAGAGTGTGTTTTATAATGTTATGAGTAACTTCTTATGAAATTAGAAACGTGAAATTTCTTGTCGCCAGCATTGTTTTCACTTCGCTTTCTGACATTCCTAACCCACGGAGGGTAACCAATGGGACCCCAGTACTAAGCCTCCACTGTCCGTTTGTCCGTCCGTCTGTCTGTCAGCGGCCTGAATCTCCTGCTAATCCGTTATAGGTAGACTGTATAGTGTTCATCCTATACTTACACTTTAATTCATGATTCCTAATACCTATTTATCATCCTTTTTATTTGTTTCTATGTTTACACTATTCATGCTTTACTTATCTTTATTTGTTTATATGTCTACACTCAGCAAATCGATCTAAATACGATTTATTAACTTAAAATAGCTGAAATAAATATTAACTCAAATTTTCATGTTGTGACACGCCAAATTGTCAACTGTCAGTTACTGTTCTGCTTAGTCTATGAATGGCTACTTTTTGGTTTATATAATTTTAAATTATTTTTATCAATATGTCTAGCTATTTGATTTTATTAATTATTACGATTGTTTACTAAATAACTTAACTTAAAATTATATTTATAAAATTCTTTACGCACTCATGTGGCCAGCTACACTCACTCATGTGGCCAGCTACACGCACTCATGGATATGTCCTGGCCGACTACACTTGTCAGATGAGATGATGGCTAAACTAATATTTTGAAAATGTTTGGAAAGGGAAGACGGCTTTGGTATAAAAAGGGGCGTCTGAACCGCTGATGCACACACTCTAGAGGACCACACTCTGGACGCCACACACTCTAGAGGACCACATTCTGGAGGCCGTACACTCTGGAGGACACACTCTGGAAGACTGTAGACTCTCGGAAACTACTCTGAAGCGCCCGCACTCTGGGAAACTACTCTCAAGCGCCCACACTCTAGGAAACTACTCTGAAGCACCCGCACTCTGGGGAAACTACTCTGAAGCCCGTCTACTCTGAAGCGTTCACACTCTGAAGCCCGTCTACTCTGAAGCCCGTCTACTCGTGAACTCTGAAGCCGGTCTACTCTGAAGCCCTCTTGAAGCGTTCTACTCTGAACTCTTGAAGCCGGTCTACTCTGAAGCCCTCTTGAAGCGTTCTACTCTGACAGTTTACTCTTTTTCATTTAATAAATTGTATCAGATCTGCCTTATCCATTTCTTTCACTAAGCAGATTTGTAACAACTGTTGAAATTTTCACAGAATATGTATTTCTCTTGCAATAACAGAAAATAAAGTAAAAAAATTAGATGTCTAATGTAATATTTTTTTTCAGTTTCAACTGATAAATCCAGAGAATATCGCATTGAAATAAATAAACAAACTTTTGGGTAAGCTTTATATTAGTTCTGATTTTTTAATCGTCGAAGATGTAAATCTCAAAGACATCATTAGGTGTGCTGTCAATTCAAAAATTATAACACAACATCATATTTTTAGTCCCTTAAAAAAGGGTAAAGTAGGTCGTATAAAACGCATAAACTTAATTTTCTCCAGTTATATTTAAATACCAAATGGTTGGCGACAAGAACAATATATCTTTCTCGTAGATGTTAAAATTGCCAAAGAGTATTACAATAATTCGATAAAAAGAAGAGAAAGAAAGAAAAACTGTTTATTCAGCACAAAAGAAACGGACAAATTGAAAATAAAATAGATACAAAAAAATGCTAAAAAAAGTTTTACAATTTTATCCATTGCTTGTTGATGTCATGGCTATGGACCAAAAGATCTGCGTTACGACACTGAAAATTAAATAACAAACAAAATTGCCGATTGCAGAATACAATAATGGCTATTTTTGTGATAAACAAACCACAAAAATAAGAACAATTGAGCCATGTGTCGTATCTGTGCAAGAATAGGTCGTTGCTCAACAAAATGCTGCGACTTCAGACGAGTCTATCGTCAACAGCGCTGATTTTCAGCAACTATCATTTACTAAAACGTTATCTACTGCCATCAAATGAGCATAACTGGCAAAAATTTGTGTTCTATTTTAAATATTCATCCCAAGCAAGAATACATGTATAATGCATGAACATCACGATAGTAATATAACTTTACAAATAGTAATATTAAACATCATACTAATCTACGTACTAGAAAACCATAGGTTTACATTAAAGCCTTAAACGGATCTACAGACCAAGCCTCTGAAACATTACTTTTAATCAAGTATTTTTATCCACACGGGAAAACGGGTTGGCTTTTTATAGCCACGACTACAAAAGCTTATATATAAACTAAAACTTCACAAGAAAACTCTAGTTAACTGCCTTTTCTTTTAACCTTTAGACTTGAAAACTACGTATTCATTTTTAACTAGTGCTAAAAATATTATGTCACAGAATTTACATGGTAACAGAGAATTTCTACCGTCTGTCTATGACATGGAGTAACTAGTATTTGGAGTATTCAAACGTATTAGATAGGTATTAACACGATATCTCTAGAACAAATTATCTGTCATTAGATGTGAATTGGGTAAGTCGCTTAATCAACCCACTGCTGGGCCACAGGCCTCCTCTTTTTGTGAGGGAGTGAGCTGTAAGCCTAGTGCAAGTTAGATATGATATATGTCGAATCGAATTTTTTATTCTTGGGCATGCCGGTTTCTCCGAAATATTTTCTTTTACCATTTTGAGAGCAGTATTGAAGAAATAAATTACACAAAGTAAGGCACCTGCTTGGATTCGAATCTAAGATCTATAACTCGTTAGTCAAGGTGCTGACACTGGGCCGGCCCCCAATGCTCCTTGGTGTCGCATTATTAAGTTTATTTAGAATTGTCTACTGTAAAAATCATGTTTTATGTAGTGATAAGATCCTACCCTGGAGTTATTCAGAATTATGACTATGATCACATTTTAATTAAACACACTCATGTTACGAACCATGTTTTCACTCTCGCAGAAAGGAAATGAATGTTCATTGAAACCACTCCGTTTCTTCCCGTTGGTGTCGCAAGAGGAGGCATTTTACCACAATACTGCGATCGCCAACCCGTCTAACATAATCGCCACGCTCCCTTCAAATTGGGGGAGGCCTATGTCCAGCAGTAGAGGTCTTTCGGCTGAAAGTATGATAGAGACGATGATTGTACTCCATCTGCTATCAACTCCGTGTTCCAAACGTATTTGCATCTACCCCTCGCGGGACTTGCCACAGTCTACGTCTTACAATTTTTGAATTAAAAGAAAATGTAATGCAAAGTGTCACAGACACTCTTGATCCTAGCTTATTTTTTATTCTAGAATACAGTTTCTGAATTAGCAATTTCTGTGATGAAGGATTATAAGGATAAATTGTAATATGTGGATAGAACGGGAGATTCAAATATTGTATAGTACCCAGTATTTTGTACTAGGTTTTAGGTACACCTGTGCCTAATCCTTTCTGGAATATTGGCGCAATTATATGTTTTAATTAAAAAAGTACTCTTATTTAGTTCTGTTCTAATGAATACATATTTCCAAAATCTATGTGTATTTTAGAAGCAGGGGTTGTCAACATAAAGGTATCAACAATCAATGAAATGCAATTCAGTTAGGGAAGAAAACGATGTCTTAAATTAATTGTCCATGAGTAGTAAAATTTACTAATTAGAATTTAAAAAGAAGACTTAATAAAAATACTATTATTAAGTAAAAAACACACGAGAAAATTGTGGAAAACAGCTATCCTTAAAAAATGCCTGTCACATCGTTTTTAATCTTCAAAGCCACGACACCCGAAAACACCAACTATAAGGCTTAAATTCTTAACTCATTTCAGGCTGTCGACGACACATCAATTATTAAAATACCAACGAATAACTAGGTGAGAAAGATTCACAATCTGTACATCTTTTATCCAACTGCGGTGTCCAATGATTTCTCAGGGGACCCAAGATGTGGCCATTTGACCGCGATTTGTGTTAAATTCTTAATAAACGGTAAAAAACTTGCCTTCGCCTTTTTCTTTTCTTCTATTTTTAACTAGCTCGTCTTGCCTCTGGGGTAAATTATTTGATTTATTCAATAATTAAGTTGTATCTTCTTTTTTACTGCAGTTTTTACCGAGTGTAAAAAGACGGTCGGGTTTTGCTTAATTAGCCTGGCTAGAGTAAGGAATAATGCTGAAATTGTTGACGGCACCGGACTAAGATTTGTCACTTGTTTATTGTTGACTTTTTGGCTTATTGTCAGCGTACCTGATAAAGTAACTGGTTTTAAAAGGCGTTGTATTTTTTTGACAGTTCAATTAATACAGATTTTTTTAAATGTAATATTACCCATATCCTAATTAATATAATAAAAACAACATTGAATTTGGTTTGTTTTTGTTAAGCTATTACACTGAAACGGCAGATTTGGATGGAATTTGGCACTTTGACCACAACTTTAGTAAGGACATATGCGATTTCGTCGTCTATGATCCAGGATAAAAAGTAGCCTATGTCATTCTTCAAGACCAAAGTGAAAGAGTAACAAACAAACATTGTATGTAAATTAGCGTTCGTATGCATCTCGGAAAACAAATTGGATTTTTTTTTCATTCTGGATCGCAGGCAAAGTTCTGGGTGACAGTTAATCTATACTTAATATTATAAAGCTGAAGAGTTTGTTTGTTTGGTTGAACGCGCTAATCTCAGGAACTGAATTGAAAAATTATTTTTGTGTTGGTTAGTTTATTTATTGAGGAAAGCTATTGACTATATCAATAGCTTTCCTCAATAAATAAACTACCCAACACAAAAATAATTTACAATCAAAAGGAGCGGAGCAGCAACGAAAAATGAATGAAAACTGTCACGCAATTCGATGCGACGGGAAGGGGCAGGGGAGCAAATAATTGACGCGGACGAAGTCGCAGGTAGAAGCTAGTCAACTATAAAACAATCATTGCGCTACTTAGAGGCCTCTCTGCTTTCACCTTTACTAATATTTTCTATCGACACACTTTGTTTAGGTTTTCTGCCATTCTCTTCATAGTTTTCATAGCAACAAAAAAATAAACTTACAAACCATCTAACTCGAAACATTCAAAAACCCATTTAAACTTTCTTGAAATCCTTGCACTAAAACCAGGTGCTCCAATTAGGTGTAATGACAGTGCAATTTAAAATAGCACCTCGATTAATCCTTCATTCCTTTTACTTTTTTAATTAGTGCCACAACACAAAGAGGCCCCAATTCAGGTCGCAGCAATTAACGTATTTGGTTTTATTTCGTGCCAGTGCCAAATTTTGAAAAAAAAAAAAAAAGAACGTATCTTGAATTCCCGCCAACATTCTCCAGTGTTAGATTAACTGATGTTAAAAGTTTGCAACCCCTGGCTGTACGCCAGTTTGTTTAGCCTGACTGATTTATATAGATGTCGAAGTGATGTTGTTTATAAAAGAAGTGATGCTGAAGGGAATCGGCGGCGGCGACCTCTCGCGTCCGGCCCTGGTGCGAGCCATGGTACGGAGCGAGAGGGAATGGGAAGCCGTCACCTCCTTCTGCGAAGCAGTAATGCTTGCGAAGGAGGAGGCGGGGCGCGTGAGGGAGTGGCAGTCTCTGCGCCCTCACGTCCCTAGCCGCCGCAGGAGGAGACGCCCCGGGCGTCGGGAGTCGATTGCGGACTCCCGGCCACCGTAGGCGCGAGCTTGCGGGTGGCGAGCAATGGGTAGCTCGCCGCCCGGTAAGGACCAGGCTCGGGTCGACGGCGCGTAGTGTTCCACGCGCGCCTCAAAGAGATGTTAGCACCAGTGAAGGGGTCTACTAGGACCGATGCCTGCCGGGGTCGCGTGATTGTTCGAAAGAGATACCGTGACCCTGGGACATGGGCAACTGATGGAACACGGGTGGGTTTTAGTCAGTAAAAGTCTGACACGCCCTCCCGCTCCGCCCAGAGCTGGAGAAGTCATTTGATGATTTCCCATCCTGAAAAAAAAAAAAAAAATGCTGAAGGGAAGAAGTTCTTATACGAAATGGATTTTAAGTTTCCTTTTAACATGATTGGTCAAAACCAATCATGTTAAAAGGAAACTTAAAATAAGGAAACTGTCCTTTTTTAACCCCCGACGCAAAAAGAGGGGTGTTATAAGTTTGACGTGTCTGTCTGTCTGTCTGTCTGTCTGTCTGTGGCATCATAGCTCCCGAACGGATGATGCGATTTCAATAAAAAAAAATATGTATTAAAGGTGACTTATCTGCGAGTGTTCTTAGACATGTTTGATGAAAATCGGTTAAGCCGTTTAAAAGTTGTGGGGGGGAAAGTGGGGAAGAGTAACCGAATGTCAGCAAATATACTCGAGTGGGGTCTCAAATGAAAGCGCACTGAAAGAGAATATTGATGAATTAATCGAGAGTGTTCTTAGCTTCGTTTGATTGTACATTATATTAAGTATAGACCTATAAAAAGTACAAAATAAAAAATTAAATTTAAAATTTAAAAAACCCCCGACACAAAAACCTAATTTCCCTTTAAAAAGTAAAAAATAATAAAAATAACTCAATCTTAAAGTACCTAAGAATGTATTAAAAATTCAAAAAAAAAACGTCGCGTTGGGGGACCGCTCCGCGAGTGCAGACGTCGTTGACTGCATAGTTAGGTAATAAGATTATTGGTAATTAAATTGTTAGGTTTGAGGCGGTCCCCCAACGCGGCGTATTTTTTTTTTGAATTATTAATACATTCTTAGGTACTTTAAGATTGAGTTATTTTTATTATTTTTTACTTTTTAAAGGGAAATTAGGTTTTTGTGTCGGCGGTTTTTTAAATTTTAAATTTTTATCTAGTTTGCGTGTGCATGACCTAAGCTTGTAATAATAATTTATTAATTGATTAAGTGTTTCATAATTTTGTTAAAGATTTGTTTAATTATTTGTAAAATTTTTGCATGCCGAAACTCAGGCAGAATGTAGCCGGCTCATTATATTTCTGTAACAGCTATATTGCAAAATACCTGCATTCTATACGAATAAATGATTTGATTTGATTTGCTTTTTGAGAAATGGCATTATTTTTGTTAACATTTTTACAGGCGGTGCAATTTTGGTTCGTTCTTCAGAGGTGACCAATATTTTAAAGTAACCACAAAGTTAGTTTTTTTATCACGTTTGTTCAGATATCTTAGGAATCATTTTAGTGTGGCTAATACCACATTCAACATTTATTTAAACGACATCTGTAAACTGGAACACAGAAATGGTTCTTGAAATAAAGATAGTGCTTCCCTAGACGAATTCTATGACTATTCATCTCGCTCTACAAATGAACAGAAAATGTCTCTTGGAATGAATATTAACGGGTTCTATTTCGTACTGGCATTTATGCAGTATCTAAGAGCGACAGATGGAATGTTTGTAAATGAAGACTCAAATATCTACTTCATAATATTTCGCACTGAAATTATTTCTAAAGATAGGGCGTCGTAATCAGTGGTCTTGTACTCAAATTTTGGTTTGATTCAAAACGGGCTATTAGTATTTTGTTAAGTTAAAAACGTTGTTTAGTTGTGGGCTTAGTTGCACTAGGATACCATAGTTGCACAATTATGGTTGCGATTGCAAAAATACTGCTTTTTGTATTGGTTCAGTGTCAGTTCAGTGGCCACCAAAGAAGCAATTTGCTGACAGCATGACCATGCTTGCGCCATTAAAATGTGCCAGTGTAAGTACATGATTTTGAAAACCCTTGCGTTGAAATTTTACGCTCGTTATTTAAAAATAAGTTAGCTCCCTTTGAGGTTTCTGTTCAGGATAAGGTGGGAAGAAACGCCCGGGTGTTACCATTGGTTGGATCACCTGGAGGACACCAGTCCGGCTCTGGATAGCTTGCTGCCTGGTAAGAACCAGGTCTGGGTCGGCGCGCGTGGAACACAACGTCGTCGAACGTCGTTGCGTTCCACGCGCGCCTCAAAGTGATGTGAGCAACTGAAGGAACACGGATGGGTTTTAGTCAGTAAAAGTCTGACACGCCCTTTCGCTCCACCCTAGAGCGGGAGACGTAATTTGATGATTTCCCATCCAAAAAAACAAAAATGGGTATGCCAGGGTCGCGGATTTGTTCAAAAAACTTGCCGTGGCCCTGACATAGGCAATTGAAAGAACTCGGGTGGGTTTTAGACAGTAAAAGTCAGACACGTCCTGCCGATCCACCCAGAGTGGGAGACATAATTTGGTGATTTCCCAACCAAATAAAAAAGCTGTCCAGTAAATAGACCGCTTTGGTATAGTACAGTATTCTATGAAACAGGAGACTTTTTCTGCTACCTGACGAAAAATTTCTACACTAGGGGGTAAATTCTAAAAGTCTAAATTCTATGTTAAATTCATGGTTACAGTTTGCGCGCCGATATCCTCTACCCGCCCGTTTAGTTAAAAAGCGCGCAGTCAAATGAGCAGATTGAAAAATGCTTTAATATCTAGCTTAAAGGCGTAGTTTCTTGGTAAGGTAACAACTGAAAGCCGGGCTCCAATACAGTATTTTTCGAAGAAGTATAACTCATACATACAACATTTTCTCCTACACCTACAAAAAGAAGTGCACAAACACGAAGATCACGAAACAAACATCAGAAAATCTGGAATACAAACAGAAATACAAAATAAGCAAGATATGTTTATCTTGACACGAGTTGAAGCAAATTCTTGAATCTATTGTATTCATGCTCTTTGCTATGCTTATTTCAAAAGATAGGGAATATAAAAGTAAAAGGAATATGTAGCTGTATTTTATCGCTTTGTTATTGTGTGTGGATGAGGATGAGAAATCTGGTATTTTAGGTGAGACATAAAGACATTATGGAATTTCGGTTATAACATAATAACAGGCTATGTTTCCGTGAAGGGTTGGACAGAGGTGTACCAATAGTACACGCATATTTCGCCAAATTAGGTTAAGTCCCATATAATAGGGGGCGAGGCTATTGCTATCAAGCAGGCACAGCTCCAGAGTCCAGGCAGGTATTGAGTAATTCTAGGTAGATAAAACCATTTAACATGTCCCACCTAGAAAATGAACCCAGGGCCTAATGATCAGCAGTAGCGCTTGCGACTACTAGACCAAGTAACAGTTATATTTGGATTTGTTTTTAAATTTAGAGTTGGCAGCCCAGTGATAACGGCTTGACTAGAGTTGTACGTTGTGAGTTCGAACACTTTTTTTGACCGACGAAAAAAAACGGAGGAGGTTCATCAATTCGACGCGTAAATATATTTTTTTTTTAATGTATGACCACGCATAACTTTTTACATAGTGGTCCGATTGTGATAATTCTTTTTTTATTGGAAAGGGTATACTCCGAAGGTGGTCCCATATATTTGGAAAACAAAATCGAACCCTAAGATTCGGAAAACAGGGGATGATTGATTGTTCATTCACTGATTGTAATGTATAACCATTCATAACTTTATATAGAGTAGTCCGATTTTGATAATTCTTTTTTCATTGGATAAGATATACCTTGCCAAATATTAGTAGTACATTAAAGCCACAAAAAAATATATAAAATGAAAACTATTTAACAAAAATTAAACCGCCGAAAAATTTGAAAAGCAAAAAATTAAATCTAAAAATTTTGAGTCGGCGCTGAAAAATCAATGAACAAAGATCACTCAAAGCGTCGACTCATAATTTTAAGGTTTATTATTTTTTGTTTTTCAGATTTTTCGGCGGTTTAATTTTTTGTTTAAAGTTTTTTGGGTGGAAAATCATCAAATAACTTCTCCCGCTTTCCGTGTCAGTCTTTTACCGACTAAAACCCACCCGTGTTCCTTCAGTTGCCTATGCCAGGGCCACGGTAACTGTTTCGAACAATTCCGCGACCCTGGCAGAGAGTTCGAACCCGGTCAGGCATTCTATTCTGTGTATCTAATTTCATCACCATTAAAACGGTGAAGGAATCATGAGGAAACCGGCATGACCTAGAACCAAACATTTTAAGACACGTGGTGGATTATGGTTCACTCGCACAGAGATGATGGCTGTGTCCCAATTCTGATTGTGTGTGAAGAGTTTTTCTCATCTTAAGAAATAGAATATAGTTTTCGAAATTCAACACTTTAAGGAATGCGGCGTATTTCGCAAGTACCTATGCTATAAATAACTAGCTATCCGGAACTTCACAGGTGCTGTAACCACCATAGTTCTACAGATACCTACAGGTAAGAATTAATTATTAACCCCTCGGTTTCCACACGGTCTTACTCTGCCATTTTCAAAACATAAAATATGGATTCTGTAGTGCCAACGTCTGCTAGAGTTCTGTTCATTAAAACTTATTTTTAAAGTGCGTGATTTGATTTGATATATTTGTTACTCTTCGTACTAAAAAAGCTAAACGGATTTGGATGAAATTGGCCCAAAGGTGGACAATAACCTGGAGGTAGATATAGGCTAACTTAAATATGAAAAAATTATAGTTTTTTTTTTAATTTATTTAATAAATAGTTAGCAGTAGTGTTATAGTTAGTGGTAGTTTTTATATTATTTTTTTTTAGTTTTTTTTTTCTAATATATGGCTCGATAAGGTGCATTACGCTTGCCATGGTTGATCCGTAGATGGATCTAGCTCTTCATACCTAGACCTCTCTTTGCCTCAGAAAGAACGTGAAGCCTTTGGTCCCGGTGGTAATTTGTGGAACTTTGACAGTCGTTACTGGTCGTCAAAGCCTTACAATCAGTTACCAAGTGCCCACATATTACCCAGTTTCTAGGTTGTGGAGGTCGGTCCATCAAAAATATTGGTATTCAGCTACCTACCCGTTTAGACCGAGAGCCGGCCCCAACATAGTTGGCAAAAGGCTAAGTGAATGATAAATATAACCAGCACTTACACTCTTTGAAACCCAACAATGCTGCTTGGTACCAGAAAAATATATGACAGTCTTCTAAAACTGAACGAATAAGCTCCGTCACCATTACCAGTTTCCCTATTACTCATACCATTGAACCCTATTTCCTGTACCATATTGTACACGAAAGATACAAATCTATTGTACAATCATCAATATTATCGTCAAGAATAAAGGCCTACCGCGGAAGTGTGGTTCCAAAGACTAAAAATATCGTACAGACACGACATTTTAGTATAGTCATGGAATTGCTAAATTAG
Organism: Aporophyla lueneburgensis; assembly: GCA_932294355.1. Taxonomy (NCBI): domain Eukaryota; kingdom Metazoa; phylum Arthropoda; class Insecta; order Lepidoptera; family Noctuidae; genus Aporophyla; species Aporophyla lueneburgensis. Next base: position 12,597,464 of record OW028759.1, read on the forward strand.
TTGATATCCTACATCAATTTAAATAAATACCTATATATATAACTCACGTATTGTTAACTCACGATTTTAAGTCATTTAAATTAGACACATACTTGTTCTGAGTACTACGCACCTAAATATACGCACAATTTAAGTTCATGGTCAATTTTCTTCTCAGTTATCTTACTGCATGCGTAGCATGACTACCGTAGAAATGGGTTTTGTCGACGGAAGAATAGACAAAATTACAGATTGTAGAAAGATTAAAGACAGATTAAAGATTGTAGAAAGATTTGTACCGTTTTATGCTGGCGTAGCATGATAATTCTATCTCTATTCTACCAAGAATAGACAAAGTTCTTTCTATGGTGGTCATGCTACACGTGCTGGTCTTCACTTATCTTATTGCATGCGCTGATGGAAAGACGACACTAGGCAAAGGCCTTCTCCAAGTTGTTCGTTTCGTTCATCAACTTGATGTGGCTAGATCGAGCAGTAAGCATGCTTTCAGGTCATCTCACCACAATTTTCTGATCTAGTGGTGACGCCATTGCTATGACCAATGCCATTTCTACCACTAAGGCTGGAGGCCGACCCCAACATAGTTGGGAAAAGGCTAGTAAGATTTCTTGTCTTTGAGTTCATAAGTTTAATAATCGCATTTTTGGTTTTACACCCAGAACGTCATTTCATATTTCTTTCGCTTCTATACGTATACTTTCTTAGTCTATGGCCGTACGTACTAATATGTATTTGTAGATAAAAAGCGTGTATGCGGTACGTACCGCTACTGATCGTAATTACGTTACGTCATTACGTATTTGATGCGGTCGCGGTAAGTTTTTTTTAGTTTATTCTATGGATGTAAGAAAGTACGGAGTCTTTTTGTAGTTGGAAATTCTAAACGAAATTATAGAAACATAATATTGAGCACTGCTTTTAAAAGTTACCTTTTACTGCGATAATATAGTCATATTACTAAAATAAAAGCCAAAAAAAAAAAACGTAATAATGATACAGTACTTCAAGAGGAAAAGAGTATTATGTTACTCAGGAACTAAGTTGTTGAGGTCAGATAGGAATTAGAGCTGCATCAGGTTAGACAGGAAGCTGATCCCAATATTATAGGGTAGGGAAAGGGCTAAGCAGATAGATTAAGTGAATTGAACATTAAATGCAGTGATTAAGAAGTGGCTATAATTGGCTTTTTGGATGATTTCAGCCACTTTTTGAATAAGGCTTTTGAAATGGTAATTTAAATTTTGAGTGGTGAATAAAGCTGTTTTTTTTTATTGCTCTTATACAAAAGATTCTAGTACATAAAGACGCTACCGAAACAACAAAATATAAGAAAAGACTACAGATTATACCTAATCATCCCATGGATTTCACACATAATCCTCCCAGACTGTTTTCTCAGAATCTTGAGCAGTACAAAAACATATTTTTCCCAACAAATTGTAAGAAATTTTTCTTCTCAACAAAAACGGCAACCGGACTTTCGTCCGTCCGTACATAACCCACCACAACAGAGTTATTACCCACAAGATATCCACAATTGAATTAAGATAGTGTCATTAACTCGGAACGGTCGAAAGAAAATATCACCACCACAAAAAGTGGTGAGAAGTGTGTTTGAACGAATTCTTTAGATCTTATTGAGTTGGTAGGTAGTAATTGCAAGTTTTGGTGTTGGTGTCTAACTGTAAGTGATGTTTACGGTACTTATAATCAAATCCGTCAGCTATTTGTAAGTCTCAAGAGCTTAGCTTAGTAAAAACAGCTGCACAGTCTATCGATCAGGTTAAGCTACGGTTGCCGCGGTTGGTCCGTGGATGGGTGTATATCTTTTTTTTTTTTTTCAGGATGGGAAATCATCAAATGACTTCTCCCGCTCTGGGCGGAGCGGGAGGGCGTGTCAGACTTTTACTGACTAAAACCCACCCGTGTTCCATCAGTTGCCCATGTGCTAGGGTCACGGTATCTCTTTCGAACAATCACGCGACCCCGGCAGGCATCGGTCCTAGTAGACCCCTACACTGCTGCTGACATCTCTTTGAGGCGCGCGTGGAACACTACGCGCCGTCGACCCGAGCTTGGTCCTTACCGGGCGGCGAGCTACCTATTGCTCGCCACCCGCAAGCTCGCGCCTACGGTGGCCGGGAGTCCGCTATTGACTCCCGACGCCCGGGGCGTCTCCTCCTGCGGCGGCTAGGAGTGAGGGCGCAGAGACTGCCACTCCCTCACGCGCCCCGCCTCCTCCTTCGCGAGCATTACTGCTTCGCAGAAGGAGGTGACGGCTTCCCATTCCCTCTCGCTCCGTACCATGGCTCGCACCAGGGCCGGACGCGAGAGGTCGCCGCCGATGGGTGTATATCTTTAGATACCAAGGTCCTAGGAGAGCATGTTTAAGCCGTTGATCCCGGCTGTTATTATTTTACAGGTGTTACGGGTCGTGAAAAGCCCGAAAGTCTGACAACCACAAGGGGGTATGGTATTATCCAGTTACTGGGCTATAGAAGGAAGACGAGCAGTCGCTTCATATAAAAAAAAATCTCTATGCACAGCTGCATCCGGTAAGAATGAAACCCGACCCTTACATAGTTGGGCACGCCACAATTGCGGCGGTAAGTCCCCTCTTTGAGGAGTGGATAGAGAGGCGCTACGACGTCCTCACCTTCCGCCTGACGCAGGTTCTCACTGGGCATGGGTGCTTCGGTGGGTTCCTGTTCAGGATAAAGCGGGAGGAAACGCCTGGGTGTTTCCATTGTGAGGATCGACTAGAGAATACGGTGGAGCATACGGTGGAAGTGTGCCCTGCCTGGGCGGAGCACTGCCGTGTCCTCGTGGAGGCGATCGGCGGCGGCGACCTCTCGCGTCCGGCCCTGGTGCAAGTCATGGTACGGAGCGAGAGGGCATGGGAAGCCGTCACCTCCTTTTGCGAAGCAGTAATGCTCGCGAAGGAGGAGGCGGGGCGCGTGAGGGAGTGGCAGTCTCTGCGCCCTCACGTCCCTAGCCGCCGCAAGAGGAGACGCCCCGGGCTTCGGGAGTCGATCGCAGACTCCTGGCAACCGTAGGCGCGGGCTTGCGGGCGGCGAGCAATGGGTAGCTCACCGCCGGGTCCACCCTTTATGGCAGAATTTTTTTCGTCATAATATTATTTTGCATAACAGCGGATAGCATAAACTTCATTTGGCAGAAAATCGTTTGGCATACAATCATTTGTCATACATTCACAACGCATAATTTTATAAGTCAGAATCATCTTTAGGCATAAATAATGAAAAAAGAGAACCATCATATCGCAGAAAGTTCGCAGTCAGAATCGTCTCTTGGCATTATTTCATATCGATAGTCCTTAAAAGGCAGAACTATCATATCTCTGAAACTTTACAGTTAGAATCATCTTTTGGCATTCATTTCATATCCATAATAATTGAAACGCTCATCTATTATATTACAGAAAAATCATAGTTAGCACGCTGCATGCAGACATGCAAACAAGCATGCACCATGCATGCAGCACGCAAGCAAGCATGCAGCATGCAAGCAAGCATGCAGCATGCAGGCGAGCATGTAATATGCAGCATGCATGCTTTCTGTCACGGCTCCGGCGCTGCGTGGCACCGGCGGTCCCACGCGAGCTCGTCGTCGCAGACAGTTTGCCGGCCAGCCTCAGCTGCGGCGGCAAGCGTTACAACCACCTGCTCCTCAGCTCGCGGGCCGCCTCACCCCTTCGCGCCTACGCGATTCTAAATTACACTCTACTAGGGGTAGGGCAGACAAGACTACGTGGCTGAAGCGATTCGTTTCTGTCAATAACTTTTGTAGCACAACATACATATATTGACTTTTTAGACACTATTTTAATTTTAATTCAAGGTTAAAATGCCATTTTCAACCGACGAAAAAAAACGGAGGAGGTTATCAATTCGACGCGTATATTTTTTTTTTTTTTTTTTTTATGTATGACCACGCATAACTTTTTACATAGTGGTCCGATTGTGACAATTCTTCTTCTATTGGAAAGGGTATACTTCCAAGGTGGTCCCATATCAATTTGGAAAACAAAATCGAACCCTAAGGGTCGGAAAACAGGGGATGATTGATTGTTCACTCACTGATTGTAATGTATAAACACGCATAACTTTATACAGAGTAGTCCGATTTTGATAATTCTTTTTGTGTTGGATAGGGTATACCTTGCCAAGTATTATTAGTACATTAAAGCCACAAAAAAATATAAAATAAAACTTTTTAACAAAAAATTAAACCGCCGAAAAACTGAAAAGTATAAAATAATACTTAAACCTTAAAATTTTGAGTCGGCGCTGAAAAATCAATGGACAAGGATCACTCAAAGCGCCGACTCATAATTTTAAGGTTTAAGTATTATTTTATACTTTTCAGTTTTTCGGCGGTTTAATTTTTTGTTAAAAAGTTTTATAGAAATGAAAATATGCCTAGTAAAATTATTCTAAATGAAATTCTGCCATCTTCATGGTATGCCACGTGAAATTGTACCAAATAATCGTCGCTCTAAATAAATGATATGCTAAACGAAATTCTGCGGAATTTGAAGTCTGCCAAAGGTAATTACGCTTAATAAAATTCTGCCATCTTAAAAGTATGCCAGCGTAAAGTCGGACATATAAACATTCGGCCAAACAATGATTATGCTAAACATTTTTTATGCCTTACAAATATTCGTTTAAAGAAGATTAGGCCAAGTGTGTTATGCCAAATAAAATTCGGAGCATCAAGTTTCTGCCAGATAGAGCGAACCCCTCACCGTCCGGTAAGGACCAGGCCCGGGTCGACGGTGCATAGTGTTCCACGCGCGCCTCAAAGAGATGTCAGCAGCATTGAAGGGGTCTACTAGGACCGATGCCTGCCAGGGTCGCGAGTTTGTTCAAGCGAGATACCGTGACCCTGGCATATGGTTAACTGAAGGAACACGGGTGGGTTTTAGTCAGTAAAAGTCTGACACACCCTCCCACTCCGCCCAGAGCGGGAGAAGACATTTGACGATTTCCCATCCAGAAAAAAAAACCCCTTACATAATTAAAAAAGGCTAACTAAGTCTAAAGGCAATGTTATGAAATTCTTGGGTTCAGTTTGCACGTAAATATCCTTGCCAACCGAAGTCAAAACATCAATTTCAAATAGGCATGCTAAAGACACTTTTGAACGTCAAAGTTTACATTAAATTAAAATTTATTCTATTCGCCTCTTCGACATGGCAGGTATAAACCCAATTGCTAATATTGGGTTTATACCTCCAGTTTGTCTGTTTTATTCAAATCCATTTGGTAACTTCCAACAACCTTGTCTAAAGAACCATTAACGATTATAAAACTTTAATCTCTCCTCCCTTTTCCCAATTATCCCTTTCCAAGATCAAAAGCAGCTAAAATATTCAGATTTCGGAAAACAATTTCGATAAGAGCAACCAAACTATCCGGAATCGAGTTAGTAAGCAGAAAATAGTCGATTATCCTCTCGAGTTCGGGACTTTGAACAAAATCAATTATACACTGACGTTAGGAGCTAAAGGGATATGTTTGGTATCGAATACGTATCGAATGTCGAATCGAGCGAATTTTAAAGAGTCGGAATAGAGACTTTGATTTTGGAAGCATTCGGAATGCTGTTTTGTTATTGCATCGTTGGTTATCTGAAGGTAAAGGTAGACTTGGTGTGGGATTTAAAGATTTTTTGACTCCGTACTTTTTACAGTTCCGGGTTGAAATTGTGAAAAGGGAACCCGTTTGGCGTGATTTCGTCTTTATGTCTGTCTCAGCTGCTTAATTTAGGAACTACTAATGCCTTCGTCTAGTATATATATCTGGAATAGTGTTGAATAATAGTTCGTCATCTGAATATATATCTATATTTACACTGATGTTAGGGAGCTAAAGGGAAACGTTTGGGATCAAATATGTATTGAATTGATTACGAGGAAGCAGAGGTGGATAAGGTTAAAAACAAAAAAAATTGTTGACTTTAAATATCATCATCAGCTTCAACACCATTGTTTGCAAACGAAATTTGAAAAAAATGTTTGGAAAGCAGCGGAAAGTAAGAAATAACGCACAATACCAAAAAAGAGACAAAGTACGCACATGACAAAGCAGCCAAAAGTCTCGTATAAAACCAATTTAAGTTTTACAATTTTGTCCATTGCTTGGTGTCAGGGCCCGGGACTAAAGACAAAAATACTCAAAACATTTTAAGTACCCAAATGTACAGAGGCAGTTTTTAAGTCATAAGCATTTTCTACAGAAAAAACCCAGATATAAATGATGCCTCAAAACAAACAGTTAAGACAAATTAAGCTATCTCTTTTATATTGAAAGAATTGGAGATACCTAACAATTTAGGTACTACAAATAGAGGAATTATTGCGTTAATAGTTCAATAACATTCATTGCATTGTGTAATGTGGGTACGCAGACATTTTTTTGGAACAAATGAAGCATTGTATTAGCTATATCCTTCAAAATGATTCAGATTTTAATTGACAGTATCTAACGTAGATAAATTTATTATAGACATATTATCAAATCACAGAACCACTCAAACATTCATCTCACCATACCCACCTATATGATTGTGTTCAACACATTACATTGTACTCTCCATCCAAGCTTGCTCTGCGGTTTCCGGCACAAACAGCACTACCCACAGATTTCCCGAGGACGGGGCAATTAAATAATACATCTATGAACTTGTGGTGTGTATTGTATTGTATTAATAACATAATTTTACTAAAATAGCAAAGCATAACGTTTTACCTGTGCTGCGCGAAGGAGTGGGTAAAATTGTGTATAGTAGGAGAAGTCAGGTAAATTTTCTACCAACTCAATTAAATTGAGTAGTAGTGAGGTAGTGATAACGACCGCGAATTACGTGTTGTAGGTTCAAACCCAGATAGGCGCTTCCCCCAATTTGGGGGACTTTGCCATAATCGCCACGCTTGGCAGGCTGGTTGGCGATCGCAGTATGGTGGTATAATGCATAAAGAACGCTGCTCCCCATAGTCGCCTCTTGCGACACTCACGGGAAGAAATGATGGTGGTATTCTACACACTCAGGCTGACAGGATCTTTACTTTGTGTAAATTATTTCATAACCACTGCTCTCAAAAAGTTGAAGGAAAAGGTCAGAAAGCTGGCATGTCTTAGGTTTAAAGAATCTTTATTTCTCATAAGAACATGATACAATTCAAATGAGATTTAACATTTGAAATTAATAATTTCGTCTAATGACGAAGCATGCAGGTGTAAAATAAGTAGGTAAAACTATTACAACGAACGAGATCAGCAAACATAGCAAAAATGTAGGTACTTAAATATAAAAAGTTAATACAGTTGGCCAATTTGACACCAAGGTATCCACATACGTATTGATTTTTCGCTTTGTGAGGAGCGCAAACAACGATTACGAAGCGAACTACTTGTGTGAATGTGTTTGCGAGTACTAGAGTCTTAGAACTTAAAACTCGAAGGCATGTGACATCTACCAACCCGCAATGATGATCCTTCTTCCTCTCGTAGAAAGGAGTTTTTCAGTGGGAACATTACAGGCTTGCTATATATGTTATGTATTAATTAAATTAAATTACTAAATAAGTAAATATACAAACAAATACAAAAAATCCTTTTGTGTTTTAGTCACTTAGGCGTCGAAGAACTCGTCCGCATCGTTGTTATCTAGAAACGTGCCCAGAAGACTGGCAGCTTTCCCCCTTGGAATGGCAACTACCATCTTAAATTGTCCGTATAATCTAGTTACAGCTGTTATTCTTTGATTGTTGTATGAAGTGGCTATAACATGGTAAATTGACGTAGAGTCTCTTAAAGATTGGCTGGTAAACCGTACAAGAGAGCGATTGTCATAAACCAAGCAGTTTTTGACTGTGGACTGTGAATTTTGTAATAGATGAATGTACTGACGCGGCTCGACCTGGGAATCGAAATTTAGAGCCTACGGTCAGCGGTTATATTTGACTTTTACGAGAAGTTATGGGATTCGCAAAATAAACAACGAACATTGTATTACCATTTACATTTTCTAGGAAAACACTTTCCCTTTTCAAAACGAAATAGAAAAATATTTTCATTTAAAAACCATTTCTACGTGGCCGTATAAAAAACAATCAATTTACTGAAAAAAAAAGAAACACAAATTTACAACTAGTTTTACCGCAGCAATCGAGTTCCATTTGAAAATCGAATACCGAATACGATACTCGATAACCCTTGAAACGATGCAAGACACTATCGGCCAAAATAACCTGACCCTCTAATCTAATCAAAATTCTTTTCAAAGCTCCGTTTAAGAAAACAATTGCGAGCCGTGGAAGTTTAATTTACATTGGTGGCCTGATAGAGCAAAAACAGTTCATTTAGCACCTGAATTTAGACCAGTTCTTTTTAAATTGTGCTCAGTTTTTCGAGCAGTAAGTGTAATAGATTCTTTTTTAGCTCGAATACTGAATCGAATATCAGATTGCTCGAGTTTTTAGTCGATATTGAATGAGAGATGTTCAAGTATTTTCTTTTTAAGTGAAGATTCGTTATGACGCTTTTGGTTAGGAATTTTATTTATTTATTATTTTCTGAGGACTTTGAGTGTGGTTTTATGTTGTGGGATAATGGAGGCTGCTTCTGAGGCTTACAACGAAAATACTAAGAGACGGGCTATTATTAAAGCATTTTTTAAATATTTGTCCGAAACGTAGTAGTTTTTGTGTAAATACCGAAAACCTTCCAAGCCTCGAAAAAGACGTTAAGCTCCCGGTTATCATTCGTGGTGGTGTTCTGCCGCACCTGGTTAGACTGCAAGCCAACCTTGATATAGTCGGAAAAGGATAAGTAGATTGATTGCTTCTAGTCTGAAACAATAAGCAATTTGTTTCTAATTAATCAGAGGGAAGCAATAGCAAAATTAGAGGGGAGAAATTCCGTGTGGTGCCGAACGTAAATTATAGCACTATCTTATTCTTTCCGTGGCTGTCGTAAGACGCGACTAAGGGACTAACTAGAGAATGGGCAGCAGCGTTCTCTATGCATTTTACCACCACACTGCGATCGCCAACTCGAACGCCGAGCGTGGCGATTATGGCAGACCCTCCAAAGGGTATGGTATGTGGCCTATGTCCAGCATTGGACGTCTTTTGGCTGCCATGATGATGACGAGAGCGAAGCATTACCGTTACAAAATATTAAACTTAGGCAAGGATAATTGTTCCCCAAAACTTGGCAAAACCAAATAAAAAATAAATGCTCCACCCTCTAAATTAGATCCCTTACCCTTCAGTAATATAACAACTAGTCCCACTATTTCAACCCGAAGCAGTGAAAGGGTTACATTTCATATTTGTACGCTCGCTACAAACATTATGTTTATTCAACCCTCCTTTGCTATGATGTTGGAAGTAAAATGGAGCTACTTGGTACATATATTTGTACAACGATAGTGATTTTCACGTCTTATTTGGTATTGTTCTCTAGATTGCAAGCTCGTTGTAGGTTTAGATTCAGATTTCTTTTATTTAGTAAAACTGCTAGGAAATTCGTTAATAGGCCATCAGTAGCCTATAATGTTCTCATTGCTGGGACAAAGGTAATTTGCCATAATCCACTACGCAGGCCCAGTGTGGGTTGGTAGATGTCACCTGTCTTCGAATTTTTGGTTCTTAGACGTACCGGTTTCCTCACGATGTTTTCCTTCACCGTTTTTAAGAGCAGTGGTGATGAAATAATTTACACAAAGTAAAGCGCTTGGGTTCGAACTCACGACCTACTACTCGTAAGTTATGGCCGTTACCACTGGGCCACCACTGCTCCCAACAATAGGTACAAATAATAGGTAAAGGTACCCGTTAATAGGTAAGCTAGTGAAAACTAAATAGTTCTCAAGGCCGAATTTTGGCCATGACGACCAATTTCAGCGGTAACAAGACTTTGAAAGAGAGATTTTATAGTGCACAATATGTTTACCGCATACTAAGGAGCACTCTCTGTCTTCTCTCTCTCTATCTCTCTCTCAATGTCCCATAGGATGGCAGTCCGACACAACTGTAGACAGATCTGAATGCAGGACCTACAGCTTACCGTGATTTCTTCGGCGCAAGGGTATAAAGATAATTTATGAATAACAACAGCATCATCATTCATCATCATTTCAGCCGAGAGACATTCACTGCTGGACATAGGCCTCCCCCAACTTAGGGGGGGGGTTGCCATAATCGCCACGCTTGTCAGGCGGGTTGTCGATCGCAGTATGGTGGTAAAATACATAGAGAATGCTGCTGCCCATTCTGTAGTTAGTCCCTTAGTCGCTTCTTACGACATCACACGGAACAACAACACGAATTGACTGATTCCCGAGATAAATCTATCTGGACTGGTCATGAATAGTTTATGTTTGCGGTGAGTATTCCACATCGATGCCTATTGCTCCGGGCGTCGGAGAAAACATTAAGCCATTGGTCCTGATTGTCAAGTTCCCTAGTTAAGTTTATCTAGTTTACCCTAATCTTAAGATTGGGATTGAAGACCAGGAAGTGGTGAAAGGTCGTTTTGGGAGACTGTCTTAGATCATTTTGATGGTCTCAGCTTAGTTTGAAGAAATGAGTTTTGATTATGATTTTGATTGTGAAATTCTCAGTAATTGACTTTCTAAGCGCAAATGTCAACAGTTATTTGGACAATATTTACTATTTATCCCTGCCTGCCTATTTTATGACACACTATACAATCTTCGACCATTGTAAGGTTCCAGTCACAAGTACCAAAAGAACGTGGACGGACGCATATTTTTATGAAAATGAATCATTATGAAGAATGACATTCGACCGTCAGAATCAATCGTGTAAGCGATAACAACCATGTCAAGGCCACGTGGAAACTACAACGCAACCACCAGTGAAATCACGCACGGCTTGACATATCGCAAACACCGCGATCTGTCTGCCAAACACATCACAAATGCCACCACATCGTACCTACTAGCGACAACGCAACCACAACGCAACTGCAAGAAGTTGCAGTGACACTATCCACATGTAACCAATGTTTGCCTGCATTTAGGATGTAGTGTGGTACGTGTGAACGAATCCTGAAGAAGAAGCACCCTAAGAAGTACCTTGCTTACTCATCTGCCTAGCCTTTTCCCAACTATGTTGGGGTTGGCTTCCAGTCAAACCGGATACAGCTGAGAACCAGTATTTTACACTGCCTGTCTGACCTCAGCTGCTAGGTATAACGATAACCATTGATAAGACTGATTGTCAGACATTCGGGCTTCTGACGACCCGTAACGATTGTCAAGTTCTACCAAAGACAGCCGGGACCAACGGCTTAACGTGCTTTCCGAGGCACGGAAGGGTCTTAGTATGTAAAGTTGGTCACTCATCCACGGACCAACCCCGGCAAGCGTAGCTTAACCTGGATGATAAATCCGTACAGCTATTATTACTTAGCCACAAGATTATTAGTACCTTGCTTACTATAGAGAAATATAAAGAAAAGAAAAGAAAGAGAAATGTTTATTCTGCACAAACAAAACGTGTATTACAAGATAAAAATTAAAAAAAGATACATAAATTGCAACGTAGCCAAAAGCCCCGTATTTAAGTCAATAAAAAAAACAGTCTAGCAATGTTGACATTGCTTGTGATGACAGGACTACTGACCAAAGACAAAATAGATAGGTATATGTTACGACTTACGACATTGACAATATACCATCCTATCACATTTATTCATCGCACCAAAATATACCACATCCATTAATTCTCACATCATCGTCCACGACCTTTTCTATCTAAAATATTAACGTTGGGCTCGTATGAAAAACGGTCGAGGCGGCGGGCAGAGCCGCGGGCACAGTATAGCTTCCATTCGAGGTTTCATTAATTAATCATCCACTGTAATTCATGGGAGGCGAGTGGTTTTCGTACTTCATAATTCTGTTATTGAAAGTTGATATCGTTGGCTATTTTTGGTAGGAAAATGACTGGAGCTCTTTGTCGTTTTGATTAGTACTTTTTTATATGAGGTATAATCATTTGATTAGGTATTTCGGGTCGGCTTATGGGAGCACTAGTGGTTTAATGGTATAAGCCGTTACTTACGATTTTTGGGTTACAGCTACAAAGTACACCTGTTTGAGTTTGATTTGTGTAAATTATTTCATCACCGTTTCTCGAAACGGTGAAGGAAAAAAATCGAAGACATGTGACATCTACAAACCCGCACTGGGCCCACGTGGTGGATTATGGCCCAGCCTCTCTCATGGTGAGAAGGGTTATGTATGTCTTCGTTGTGGGAACAACATAAGCTGATTATAGGTCAGCTTCCAGTCTAATCGGATGCAGCTGAATATCAGTACTTTTGCATAGAACGATCGCCTATCTCACCTCCATAACTCTGTTAATGGGTAAGACTGTTTAACAACTGTTTAAGATCTTTAAATGACAGCCAGAACCAACGGCTTTTTTTAGGGTTCCGTTGCCAAATGGCAAAAAACGGAACCCTTATAGATTCGTCATGTCTGTCTGTCTGTCTGTCTGTCCGTCCGTATGTCACAGCCATTTTATTCCGAAACTATAAGAGCTATGCTGTTGAAACTTGGTAAGTAGGTGTATTCTGTGAACCGCATTAAGATTTTCACACTAAAATAGAAAAAAAACAATAAATTTTGGGGTTCCCCATACATAGAACTGAAACTCAAAAATGTTTTTTTTCATCAAACCCATACGTGTGGGGTATCTATGAATAGGTCTTCAAAAATGGTAATGAGGTTTCTATTAGCATTTTTTTCTAAACTGAATAGTTTGCGCGAGAGACATTTCCAAAGTGGTAAAATGTGTGTCCCCCCCCCCCCCGTAACTTCTAAAATAAGAGAATGACAAAACTAAAAAAAATATATGATGTACATTACCATGCAAACTACCAACGAAAATTGGTTTGAACGAGATCGAGTGAGTAGTTTTTTTTTAAAACGTCATAAATCGTAAACCGCAATTTACCTTACATTCAATCAACTGAAATATAAAAATTAAAAAATATATATATTTTTAAACCGAAAATACCTACAGGTTAGTACGGAACCCTCGGTGCGCGAGTCCGACTCGCACTTGGCCGGTTTTTTGGATGGGAAATCATCAATTGACTTCTCCCACTGTGGGCGTAGCGGAAGGGCGTGTCAGACTTTTACTGACTAAAACCCACCCATGTTTCTTCAGTTGCCCATGTGCCAGGGTCACGGTGTCTTTCGAACAATCTCGTGACCCTGGCAGGCATCGGTCCTAGCAGACTCCTTCAGTTCTGCTGACATCTCTTTGACGTGGCGTGGACCACTACGCGCCGTCGACCCGAGCTTGGTCCTTACCGGGCGGCGAGCTACCCATTGCTCGCCGCCCGCAAGCTCGCGCCTGCGGTGGCCGGGAGTCCGCTATCGACTCACGACGCCCGGGAGAACTAACGGCTTGAAGTGCTTTCTGAGACACAGAGTGGTCTCGACGTTTATAACGTATGATCACCAATCCACGGACTGGACGCAGTATGCGTAACTTAATCTTCAATCGACCTGTGTTGCTATTATTGCGTTGCCATAGCTACGGGCTCAAGCTATAAGCCTCATTTAATTGAAGATAGGAGCATTATCCCTACTAAGCGAAATAAATATTCGTCTTTGAAATTTGTTGTAAGGCCAAAATATGATGGATTAATTTTACGTGTTTTCGTTTTGAGAGGCATATAAATAGAATATTCAACTAATCACCAACGAACTCCAATAAAGAAAATCAATGTAGGACCTAAAATCGCTAGTTAACAAACATGTTGTATAACATTTTGTTTACTTAGTGCGCAAAAGAGTGGCCTCCCTGATGCGCCGCGTACGAAACAGCACCAACAGCCTTCAGAATACCATACTGGGAGGGTTGCCCAGTTGTGAGGCACTGGATTGCCATTCACGACTCCGAACGGGCCCGTTATAACGATAAGTAGCGCAATTTTATATAATCTATATTATTATTATAATATTATACATTATTATCTATAGTAATATTATAAAGAGGTAACATTTGTTTGTTGGTTTGTAAGTTTGTATGTAGGGGGTAATCTCCGGAAGTAATGAACCAATTTTAAAAATTGTTTCACTGGTAGAAAGCTACATTATTCGTGAGTGCTACAGGCTATAAATTATAAAGATAAGAAGATGCATATTAGCCGAACTATCTCAATTTTAGTCTAGCCAGGCGGAAAAAATAGCTCTTACAACAGAGTTATTTGCATGCGCTGCCTTAACAGTTGTATATAATTCAAAACAATGTATGGCAACCTGGTCTGCTTTGAATAGTTCTACAAAAGAGTCCACGACACCGTTTTCTATCTTTTATATTTTAGCAGATATAGTAGCTTTTATGTTTAAAAAAAAAATTGACGCACTTACCTTTGGACGATTTTTTAAACAACAAAATATTAAACCATATCGAAAAAAATATTTTTATGATCACAAGAACATTATAAAGATGTCAATGTCAATTGGTTAAATAGTTTCGAAGATAGTATAAAATTATGTGATTAAACGAACTTACCTTAAGTGAAGTTCTATCATAATTATACGAAGCTCCTTCTCCGAGACATATTAACGTGTAGTAGCGTGGGATTGTACCAGCGCGGTCACAATTATTACAAAGCTAAAAAAAAAAAATATAAAAAAGTGTTCTCTCATCGGGCAACACTGTACTGTCATTTCGTTTAAAGCTAGTTATTGTAAACAACCCTAGGGAAACTTCAGTAGGGATGGGTAGGGAGACCTGTCTCGGAGAAGGAGCTTCGTATAATTATGATAGAACTTCACTTAAGGTAAGTTCGTTTAATCACATAATTATACTTACTCCTTCTCCGAGACATATTAACGTGTAGATGTTTGAAGTCAGTGAGGGTTGTTTATGGGTTAGTAATACTTGGTTATAAAAATAGTAAGGTATTTATTAAAATCACAGAAATTATGTATTACAATAGCAATTCAGTAATATATATATATAAATGTTAAAATTATGAAATTGTGACATCAGCAAAATTAAGTTATATTATTTACGGTGTTACATATAACATCACTGAACACAGATGGTTCTTGAATAACCGGCCTGTTATAATGTCTAGCAAAGGTGGCTGAGTTCTGAGACCACCCAGCTGTCCTTTGTATTTGGTCTATACTGATCCCAGATCTTTTAGCAGCTGACGTAGAAGCATGTCTGGTGCTGTGTGCTGTGAAAGTATTTACATCAATTCCAGACTCATGTAAAGTTATTTTAATCCAGCGGCTTATAGTTTGAGTTGAAGCGCAATGATGTGGCTTTTTAAATGTCAGTATAAGCTTATCAGTACCTCTTCTCAGTGGTTTAGTTCTATTAATATAACATTTAACAGTAGTGACTGGACAAATCTCAATTCTATTTTCAAAGGTTTTAAGGTGTAATAGTGGCTGAAGGCTGCCTGTTTTGGAGGTTTTTATTATGTCTGGGATGTATATCTGAATTCCATCATTCATGATTTTAATATTTTTAGTATTAATTAAAGATAAAGTTTGTACTCTATGCCCTGTAGTAAGGGCAAGAATAGTTACGACTTTTTTTGTTAGTTTTTCTAAACTGATGTCTTCATTAGGGTAAAGATTTGCCAAATATGTTAATACAACTCCAGGGTCCCAAGTAAGATTATACTTTGGGGCAGGTGGTTTCGTACGGTATACTCCTCGCATGAAACGTTTAATCCTTTCGTCTGATCCAATTTTAGAACTAATTAACAGTGAAAGGGCTGATCTGGTAGTATTTATTGTACCATATGAGGCTCCGGATTCAAATGATTCACTTAAAAATTTTAGGATATAGGGAATGGAAGCTTCATAGGTGTCTATGTTGTATTTCTTACAAAATATCCACCATGATTTCATGGATGAGTCATATTGTTTCATGGAACTATTAGACAGTGAATTTAACATAATTTGTAGGGCTGAATTCGGTGTGCCTCTTCTTATGTATGCCTCGCTGAGAGCAGCCCTGCAGCCAGGGTAAGCTGGTGGTGAAGGGGGTGACTTTCTCTGAAAGGAGAGGATAGTAACCCTATATTTGGTTCAAAGATTAATAATCTCTTAGTCAACAATGAATCCAATAGTGGAAACCATGGTTGAGATGGCCAATACGGAAAAACTAAGATACCTGTTGCCTTATCTGTCTTGATTTTATGAAGGCATTTTAATATTAGTGAGAATGGAGGGAATGCATAAAAAAAGTAATTAGACCAGTTAAGAGTGAACGCATCAACTTTGAAAGCTTCAGGATCACATTTCCAGGACACAAACTTTTCACATTTACTGTTTAT
Source organism: Aporophyla lueneburgensis (assembly GCA_932294355.1). Classification (NCBI taxonomy): domain Eukaryota; kingdom Metazoa; phylum Arthropoda; class Insecta; order Lepidoptera; family Noctuidae; genus Aporophyla; species Aporophyla lueneburgensis. The sequence goes on from OW028759.1 coordinate 12,613,846, forward strand.
TCTAGAAGCAAACAAATCTATATCCGGTACCCCCAAACAATTTACTATTTTACTATAAGCCATTTGTGACAGCTCCCATTCAATGTTGATTTTTCTTGATTCTCTGTCGGCTTCATAGTTATCTTTGGTATTAATATAAGATGCATAAATCCAAATATTCCTTTCTTCGCACCATTGCCATATATCTCTAGTAATACTGTTTAGGTGGGGAAACTGAACTCCCCCCATTTTGTTAATATATGCAACTGCAGTAGTATTATCCACTCTTAATAACACCTCACAATTATGCAAATCTTTTGCAAAACACTGGAGCCCTAAGAAGGCAGCTTTTAATTCTAAATAATTTATATGGTAGTTCTTTTCTAAATCTGACCATGAACCTGAGGCTTTATTTAGTTCACACACAGCTCCCCAACCAGTAGTTGAGGCATCTGTTAGTATTTCTGTTTTAAATTTATGTTGCTTTATTGGATTATGTTTGTATACATTCTTACTCCACCAGTCTAATTCTGGAGGAACTATACTTTTGAGGGGCATTATTGCATCATAATTATCGTTTGACTGTAACAGACCTAAATATTTCTCTCTCTCCAGAATCTTGGTATATACCCAGCCATATGGAATGGCTGGACAAATTGAGCTTAACGTTCCTAACAATTGAGAGAATTCTCTAATTTGACATTGACTTTTCACTTGATAAGTTTTGATTTTTTCTAATATTGCAATTTGTTTTTGTTGGGGGACCGATAAGGCAAGATTTGTTGATTCTAAAATAAAACCCAAATACTGACATGATTGGCTTGGTTTAAGGTGGCTTTTTTCAAAATTGATGACAAACCCTAATTCTTGTAAAAGATTTACTGCAAATTTTACATTTTCCTCACATTTTCTTTTTGATTTATGAAGATACAAGCTATCGTCTAAATAACATGTCATGATGATGTTATTATTTCTAAGGTAAGTACAAACTGGTTTTAGTAGTTTTGTAAAAACGAATGGTGCTGTACATACAGAGCATTGAATTCAAATAATTTGTTATCAAAAGTAAACCTTAAGTATTTTTTATACTTATCTGCTATAGGTACTGAAAAATAGGCTTCTTTTAAATCAATTGAGGCCATATGGCAATCTTTTGACATAAGTTTGCAAGCTGTTCTTATATCTTCTAATTTGAAATGTTCTGTGTCTATAAAACAATTGAGTTTTTTCAAATTCAATATAAATCTGTATGAGCCATTAGGCTTGGGAACTAAAAATATGGGTGATGTAAATTGATTAGGACAGAAAGAACACTCTGAGACTGTACCCAAAGTAATTAGTTTATCAATTTCAAGTTTAATTGATTCTTTTTCTTGTTCTGACCAATATTGTAACATATTTTGATAAGGAGGTGGAGTTTCCCTGAATGGAATCTCATAACCTTCAATCCATTTTAGAACTACTGGGTCATTGGTTAGTTTGCACCAGTTGTTCTTAAAATACTTAAGTCTACCTGCATGTACCTGAGGGTCTATCTGCGGAATCTGGGCCTGAAACTGGATGGAGCTGGCTTCTGAGTCTTCCAGCGAGTTTGATCCGGTTGAGGTTGTCGCTGATGTTGATGTTGTTGAAGCTGATGCCCGCCGCGAGCTCGTTGCTGTTGTTGGTACTGCGGCGGGCCTCTCCAGTTTACCTGTTTCTTCTGAGTTCCTAGTTTTACTGTTTTCTTTTCTGTGGTCTTAATCAGGGAGCCTGCTTTTTGGACAGCTTGCGCGGTCCTAATTTTTTCAGCACAGTCTTTTCCGAATAATGTGTCATCTGGTGTTGCTGTCTTTACAGCATCTTGTACCACCTTATTGACGCCAGCCAAAGCAAAAAATCTTCTTGAAGAGGAGTCCTGATAATAAATTTCAGCAGCTAATTTTGCTGCATCACTTATTTCTTCAACAAGGACTTTACTGTTTATATTACCCATCAGTACCTTGCTTAACGACTTTCCTAAACAAGTCATAAGTTTTCCAGTTAGGTTTTGTCTATAGCAGATCCTTTTATCCCTTTTGAGGGTTAGATCTGACAGGGAGGCTGATATCTCAGCATTCATTGAAGGAGCCACTGCCCTTGGGAAATTGATAGGCGTAGGGTATTTTTTGACAATAGCCTCTCGAGGTTCTTTACCAAGACCTGTTTGCGTGATCCTCGTCCAACGGAGTGCTAGTTCGGGTCTGATAGCTTCTCCAACCTCTGTTATGTCTTCGCCTTCAGTTCCCAGGGCTTGTAGGAGCTCATCAGGTAGATTGTCCTCTGAAAAGTTGAACAAAAAGATATAGACATGTCTATCCGCTTAGTGATAGCGCTAAGTCAATAGTATTCCAGTGTGGAAATGAATTTATTGGCATTGTCTACCCGCAGTGTGATAGCGCTTGCCATATATTTTACACAGTGTCCACCCGCATGTGGTGGCGCTTATGTGTTCATAACATGTTATCCCTCTATTGGGATCACCCAGGCGTTTGAAGAAGTGACATCGTAGGTTTACCTACATAGTTAAAATTCGGATAGGTATTTAAACACAATTCATGTTTTACAGACCTGTGTTCAGTTCTTGTTCTAAATCGTTTTGAGCAGGTATATTATGCGCAGGCGGCGACGGTGGTTCAGTCGGTTGAGTAACCACAGGCAGTAGTGTAGGTGGAAAAGGTGATTGAGGCCGCGACGGCGGTGAACATGGCGGCGATGATACTTCTGAGTCCACTTCGACGGGTAACTTTTCCAGTTTCCTTTCCAGTTTCCTTATCTTTCTCTTTATGTGATCCGCGTCTTTATTCTTTCGTTTTCCCATTTTCTTCAAAAGCACGGTCTTATTCAATTTATTCGGAGACAAATTAACAATGACCGCGAAAAAAACCGATGTCAGAAAAGAAAAATTTTAAAATTGAACGAGTTTTAGTCAATGGCAATGACAACCGGAAATAGCTTTTTGATTGACATAAAAGAAAAAAGACAAATAAAATTGTTTTTGGTATCCTCTAATACTAGGAATTCTTCATAGAATTCGTGAACAAATTAGGTCTTACCTTGATGATGCTTCGTCATAATGATCATTCTTCATATTTTCAGTAACTACATACCTTTTTCCTTGTTACACAAAACCAAATGTCAACAAAACTCACCTACCGGCGGCGCCGGCGCGCCGGTATGTACCTGAGTTCACTGCACTTGTTTTTTCACTAACTGATGCACTACACACATCATTTATCATAAATATAATCATGGTAATCGGTTTTAGTACGACTTTATTCATTAATAAATAAGAAAATTTAATAATATTTGTATTTTGTTGAGAGAACGTAGTGACAGCGCTAAGCACAAAAACACGTAATGACAGTACAGTGTTGCCCGATGAGAGAACACTTTTTTATATTTTTTTTTTTTAGCTTTGTAATAATTGTGACCGCGCTGGTACAATCCCACGCTACTACACGTTAATATGTCTCGGAGAAGGAGTAAGTATAATTACTAAATCATACCCATAGATTGCTTTGTGCAATTGCGTCATTTTTCTGAATCGCGGATTTGCCGCGGATTAATGACCCTCTCCGGTTATTATTTAACTTTCGTCGTTAGGTAGGTGAGGTACGCAGTTGGTTGGATGTTGTTGGGTCATTTTCAGAAAATCTGTACACTGTTAAAATATGCCGTTTTTATTTTTTTTCATTGTAAATGGTTTTTATTATTATATTTACAATGGATAGTCTTTTCGCTATTTGAAAATACTAAAAGAACCTCTTAATTAGGATTATTTACTGAAATGCAACTAATTAACTGAACCTGGGGAACAAAATTTATTCCATTCCGCAACTAATAACTTTTGGATTTAAAAATAAAATAAAACTCGTTTGGATTTAATCAACTAGTATAATTCGTTAACGATCTTTTGTACTTCAATATAAAATAGATAAAAAATAAAATTAACACTAGCAAATATACACAATCATCATTTTAATTTCCATTACGTTACTCTTTGTACTAAATTAGTTAAATACTTTACAATATGTTTCTCAATAAGGACACAAGATAGGAACTCTTTTTTAATTACATTCATCAAATTATTACACTCTAAATTACAAAATCTACTAACAATTAGTTAGCATTCCGCTGTAAAAATAAATATAAAATAGGACAGTCACGGAATAGACTGTTCCTATAACGGAATAGAATCCTTAAGACCATTGCACATTAACAAACATATGAAATCATTTTATTTATATTTTCAAATCTTCTCTTCTAATATAGATATTTCAAGTAAAATTGATGTAACTGAATGCTCTTAGCATGACCAAATTTTAGCAAGGAGTCATTAACAAAATTAAGGAATTTTTTTATTGCAATTTCAGAGTCTATCCTATAGTAAAATTTGTTTATAATGATGGCACGAGGCTTGTGTCCTGCGGCAGTTTCGACATCTTTATCTTCTTTACATTACATATTATAAAATAAAGTCACTTCGCTGTCTGTCTGTCCCTATGTATGCTTATATCTTTAAAAGTACGCAACGGATTTTGATGCAGGTTTTTTTAATTGATAGAGTGATTCAAGAGGAAGGTTTATATGTATATAACATGCATAATATAGTAAAGAAACGCTGATAATTTTAGAGGTTTTTAATGTGATGTCATAAATAAACACATTTTTTTGCACTTACATTGCGAACGCTGGCTGAACCCTACGAAATAGCTCAAAATAATGTACTACAGTATTGTACACCTTAAAAAGTTCTACAAAAAAGTCCGCAATAATATATGTCTAACTCTTAGGGATAACCCATAATAACCATTTTTATCCTTTACTTTTTACGAGAAATAATGGCTTATTTATGAATGCGATTTTAAGCAATACAGCATTAATCCTTATGCAATTAAGTACCTTAAATAAATTGTGCATTTCATGTAGATCAAAATTGCCCTTTGCAGCATATCATTCAAATTAATATTTTAGAAGATATCAGAGATTATAATAAAATCGCCGCAGAGCGGCTAGCGGGCCTTCCCGCGTCCGGCCGTCCCGGTTGGTAGCGGTCGGGTAGTGCCGTCGGTAGTCGGTTAATAGGATTGTAATATTGTAATTCATATTACTTTGGCTTCATAGTAAATGCGAATATCATGCGTGTTCGAAGTACTCAAAATAAACCTAATTGTATTTATTATTCCAAGTAAGAGACCGCGAAATATTGCTTAGATGTTTAGATTTTTGGATGGATTTGGATTTTTGGTTATGCTGGATACTTACCATATATGTACATAGGATACTTTATCCCGGTAGTAGGTTTCCGAGTGATATTTTCCGAAAGCTATACGGGTGAAGCTACTGGCAAAAGTACTATTCTTATAACTATGTTTAACTAGTTTTTGCCAGCGGCTTCGCCCGCGTGGAGGTCGGAAAGTATCCCGCGGGAACATAGGTACTACCGGGATAAAAAGTAGCCTATGTCCGTTCTCAGGCTCTAAACTATCTGTGAACCAAATTTCATTTAAATCGGTTCAGTAGTTTTAGCAGGAAAGCGAGACAGACAGACAGACAGACAGAATTACTTTTGCATTTATAATATTAGTGTGGAAGTGTGGATTTGGTGTCTGGTAAATAATTGAGTGTCTGTATAGGTAGAATAGGAGCGTTAAGAAAAACCAGTAAGACTTATATTCAATTTAACCAGCCCTATGTCGCAGTCTTCTTACTCTGAATACTATTAGTTTTATTTTAAGTACATCAAACACACAAGATATGTAAGGATCGTAACAGGTGGCGTTCCGTAGTTTCTGCCTACCCCCATGGGAAAAAGGCGTAATTTTATGTATGTATAACATGGATTCATACATTCTTACCGCGGTAGTACGTCCTCTTGCGATAATTTCCGACATACACGCGGGCGAAGCCGCGGGCAAAAGCTAGTCACCACTACAGCAGCAATAACTGGCCATGGGTCGTTTAATAAACATCTATTTGTCATAGGAGCTACAGACAGTCCGCTGTGCAGGGCCTGCATTGAGGACGACGAGACAGCAGCGCACGTGCTTCTAAACTGCCCGGCGATCGCCACATACAGGGCCAAGTACTTCGGTAACCCAGGTACCCTACGTGAGATAGTCAGCAACATCAAGGCGTTGCTGGCCTTTCTCGAGGAGCTGGGGTGGATCGAATAACCGATTTCCCACCCGTACGCAAAATACGCGCTCAGACGTGGAGTTGCGGAAACCAGCCCGTTCTACCTATTACCTATTATTAAGCTAGTCACCAATAAACAAAATCATTGATACATAATTACAAGTTATAGTTGACTATTGTTGACAAAACTGGCGTAAGAATGTAAAAAAATAATTTAGGTATGTTTAATATAATGTATCATCTTCCTAAGAATTCCATTCAGAAACTTTTCTTTTCCATTTCTACGTTACCTGCGTTTTGGTTACGGAACGGAAGTATCGGAACCGTTACCTGAAACTCTTTTGTTTTAATTATTTCAACCTTACACATCAAATCAACAAGCTTCCAAGCAAATTAAATTCACTGAAAGCTAATATAGTATTTAAAATAATTTGCAAGACAGAAACTTGTAAACTTACCTTGAAATTGGTTGCGGCTCTGGAAGATCAAAATCGGACCACTACTGAGGTGTGTGTTGTAAGTCCGCCGGTCGCCGTCCAAAATGCAGAATTACTTGTTGGGACCCGTTGAATGTATTAAAAATGTTGACGACCGAAAATAAATATTAATTAATGGTCGTTTTGTTTGCATTATCTCGCAAAAATTACGGTTTTGGAAGGGAATTTTCCACTTAAACCGAATTGTGTCCTCACAAAAATAAAATTATTTAAATGTTTTGTGGGAAGTTGGGCTATTTTTGTAATTGTACAACAAATTATGCATAACTATACTTTCCAAAAAAACACACACTTTATTATATATAAGTCAACAAAATACATTAAAGTTACGTTATTTTACTGAAACTGGTAGTAGGACAGCGCTAAAATGGGTACCTCCTATCAAAATTTTTGAAAATTAAGGTAATATGAGGGTGTTTTTTAACAGCAACATTAAACAATACTGCAAAAAACTAACCACAGATCCTAATTTTAAGTGTTGTTTTTCTGAAACGCAGTTATTTTTCATTTAAAAAAATACTAAAGTGGTGGGACACGTCCGAAACACGATGTACAGTTTTTGTGAAAATGACCCTGTTACGCTTTAAAAGTGTTTTTGTTGTTGGTCTTTACAATTGTTTTGGTTGCTCGGTTTCTTAAAATAAAAATACTATTTCGTTCTCATTCTTCGAGTTCGAAGCTGTGGTATTACTGTTTTTGGGATATCGGACAGTTTCAGTGGTTGTCTGTCATGCTTAAAAGGAAATCACAACTTTCCCGTCAGACATCCCAGACAAAAGAAGCTCGAGTACGCCATTCGGAAGAGTCTGCTCTAGAAAATCATCAGCGCCTTTCGAGGAATAGAGAAAATATTTCGCAAGCACGCGCTGGGGAATCTAGCTCCGAGCATTCACAGCGGCTTGCTAACCAAAGCTGGAGAATATCGCAGGTCCGTGCTCGGGAATCTAGCGCTGAACGTGCGCAGCGTCTCAGTGATTTAAGGCAGCATGTTTCTGCAGCAAGGGATAGGGAGTCTAGTGCTGAACGCTCGCAGCGGCTCGCTAGCCAAATTATAAGAACATCGCAGGCCCGTGCTCGGGAATCTAGCGCTGAACGTGCGCAGCGTTTTTCTGATTTAAGGCAGCATGTCTTGGGCACGCCACAATTGCGGCGGTAATTCCCGTCTTTGAGAGTGGATAGAGAGGCGCCACGGCGTCCTCACCTTCCGCCTGACGCAGATTCTCACCGGGCATGGGTGCTTCGGTGGGTTCCTGATCAGGATAAAGTGGGAGGAAACGCCCGGGTGTTTCCATTGTGAGGGTCGTCTAGAGGACACGGTGGAGCATACGGTGGAAGTGTCCCCTGCCTGGGCGGAGCACCGCCGTGTCCTCGTGGAGGCGATCGGCGGCGGCGACCTCTCGCGTCTGGCCCTGGTGCAAGCCATGGTTCGGAGCGAGAGGGAATGGGAAGCCGTCACTGACCCGCCTCCTCCTTCACGAGCATTACTTCTTCGCTAGAAGGATCTAGCGAAGAAGTAATGCTCGCGAAGGAGGAGGCGGGGCGCGTGAGGGAGTGACAGTCTCTGCACCCTCACGTCCCTAGCCGCCGCAGGAGGAGACGCCCCGGGCGTCGGGAGTCGAATGCTGACTCCCGGCCACCGTAGGCACGAGCTTGCGGGTGGCGAGCAATGGGTAGCTCGCAGCCCGGTAAGGACCAGGCTCGAATCGATGGCGCGTAGTGTCCCACGCGCGCCTCAAAGAGATGTCAGCAACACTGAAGGGGTCTGCTAGGACCGATGCATGCCAGGGTCGCGAGATTGTTCGAAAGAGATACCGTGACCATGGCACATGGGCAACTGAAGGAACACGGGTGGGTTTTAGTCAGTAAAAGTCTGTCATGTCCTCCCGCTCCGCCCAGAGCGGGAGAAGTCATTTGATGATTTCCCATCCAAAAAAAAAAAGGCAGCATGTCTCAGCAACAAGGGATAGGGAGACTAGCGCTGAGCGCTCGCAGAGGCTCGCTAGCCAACGCGCGAGAACATCGCAGGCCCGTGCTCGGGAATCTAGCGCTGAACGTGCGCAGCGTCTCAGTGATTTAAGGCAGCATGTCTCATATGCAATAAAAATAAAACCCTCCTTTTGGCAGTCAGGAAATAAATCATAGCAATCAGTACTAACCGAACCACACTCATAATTTCATCACAAGTTAAAATGTTTACCGCCCAACGAAGTGGGCACGGGTCAGCTAGTTATATTATAAAGCTGAAGAGTTTGTTTGTTTGATTGAACGCGCTAATCTCACAAACTACTGGTCCGAATTGAAAAATTCTTTTTGTATTGGGTAGCCTATTTATCGGGGAAGGCTATAGATTATATAACATCACGCTACAACTAAGAGGAGTGGAGCAGTAATGAAAAATGTTGTACGAACGGAGAAAATCCCACGGGTAGGCGATTAGACGCGACGGGAAGGGTCGCGGGAACAAAAAATTTAATGCGGACGAAGTTGCGGGCAGAAGCTTGTAATTAATAATCTTACTAAGCTAGTTAGAAGTATGATTTAATAACAATTGTATGGAACTTCAATCCTGAAATAAATGATTACTAATAATAATAACAAGTCTGTTGAAAACTAGTGACCGCTAGAAGCGTCTTTTGCGACCAAAAAAAAAATCATGTCTAGATTCAGATTCAGATACCGATAACTTTATTTGCTCAAACACGTGTTTACATACAATCACTAAAAGAAAAAGCATGCATGGTGTTATACGTACATAGAGTTGTGCAACTTGTTTACCATATTGTCATGGTGTGCAAATATTAATTAAGCAAATTTAATTAATTAAATTATTACAAATTAAGAATAAAAAAATAATAGCAACTTTAATGAAAATGGACAACACTGACATAAGTAAATAAATTAAATTAAACTGATTGATTACATAATTAATTAGAAATAGTTAGAAGTCAAATACAAATTTTCAATATTAATGTCAAAATGAAACAATTATGTCAACGTAGGTCCAAAATATTAAATAGAAACATCATGGCTCCACCTAGGCTCCACATCTAGGCTTCACATTTTTGTTTTCAGTCATAAACCAACTCAAGCTTTAACAAAGCCGAACACAAAAGTCAATACCACCAGAAATACAAAATTTGTAATCCCAATATGGGATTATCGTGTTTTATTCCTTTTAAAGGCTATATTTGTTTTATCTTTACCGAGGTATACAGTCGTTCTCAGCTTCGATTTTGGTCGAAAATAAGACTAAACCCGATCCTTCTTTATCATTTTCAGCTTAAAATCCATTTTTGGTCGAACATTATTAAAATACATAATAGAGGAGAACACAAAGACGTTTGTAAATTAGTGGAATCACGGCCCTGTTTGCTGTTTTGATATTTTAAGTTTATTTTTAGTTGAAGCTCTATAATTTCGCCGAAAGGTTACCCGTTCATGTTGGCGTGCGCAACAGTGTTTTTCTTAAAACTCCACTTTCCCCCACCAGACTTTATACGGATTCACACCGACCCTTTACATCAGCAACTGCCTAAATCCAAACAAATTGTGAAGAAAACAAGAATCCTTATTAGAGCATATACAACAAAAGAGTTGTAATAACAAAGAAAATAATAACAATTGGTTATACAAAAGTTAGGAACGAGACCTTATCAATGAGTCTCGGGGACAAACAAAATATAGAACGATAATATAATATTAAATCAGCTGCTAAACATATAATAACGAATACAATGGCGACAATGTGTTACATTGTGTAAATAAACAAGAGAAGGTTTACAAGAATCCTTTGTAGCAGTGGTGGCACAATTGTACTGGCTCCGGTCATGAGTTCGAATTTAGGCAGGCACGTTACATAACATATCATAAACCTATACCGTTCCCATTGCTGGGATACAAGCCTCCTTTAGGTGAGAGGTCATGGGCCGTATTCTACCATGCGGGCCCAGTGCGGGTCGATAGATGTCACATGTGTTCGAATTTTTTGTTCTAGATCATGCCGGTATCCTTACGATGTTTTCCTTCACCTTTTTGAGAGCAGTAGTGAATTACCTACAGAAAGTAAAGTGCCTGCCTAGGTTCGAACCCACGACCTACAACTCGTAAGCTGGAGCCGATACCACTAGGCTGACTGCTCCTTTACTTTGTGTAAATCATTTCACCATCACTGCTCTCAATACGGTGAAGGAAAACGTTATGAGGAAACCGTCATGTCCCAGAACCAAAAAACTAAAGAAATGTGACATCTACTAACCCAAACTTTGCCCACGTAGTGGATTAGGGCCTAATCCATCTCAAAGTGATAAGGCCTGTGTATCAGCAGTGGTGTCACTCACACAATATTGGTGGAAAAGTGTAAATGTTTGGGTTCATGCCAATTCCGTTGAAATTCATTAAGTAATTAAGAAACGCTTTGAAAGCGATTGCCATTTGTCTTGGTCCTCGGATAGGCTTCACCGGCGTATTCGGGCGAAACAAATCAGGTTATCGAAATGTGTCATTTTCTATATGATAGCCTATTGAATGCTTATGAAGCTAGAGTAAATGTTGAAGTCCCATACACTAATTACCAAATTGTGGTAATACTGTAAATTTTGTTTACAGGAGACAATCTTATGATTGTATAGGCTGGTTGTAAATAATCACTTTAATACATTTGTACTGTTAAACTAATTTAGAATAGAATAGAGAAAAAACCATATAAGAGATGTCTGGCTGACAAGCCGAAGAAGGAAATAATAAAAATAAGATTCGTACAACAATTTCTAGGAATAACTAACACCATTCCGATATTAATCGTCGGGCAGTTGCCCTCCAGCCACGACACTCATCTGAGGGGTAATTCCGTAACTTACTATCAGTAGGAATTGATTTCATATTGATAGTTTAACAACATTCATTGCGGTATTTACGTTGTTGAGCTCGGTGGTGTGGTGTGGTGGTGGTGGTGGTGGTACGGTGTGGTTTCAGCATATCCTGCCATAACCTGGCGTGCAAATGTCAATTAAATCAGCGATGTCAATAAATTATTCTAACTTATAAATTATAGATTCTATTGATTTGTCTTCTAAATATTCATTAACGGTATAATATCTTTTAAACAGCAATAGTTTGAAAAGTATTTTTTTAAACAATGTCAGAGGTAAGTCTTGCAAACTATTTGGTAAATGATTGTATAATTGATAATAATCGACATGCAGTATACATTTTTCTCAAATTATTTTAGTTTTATTGATGGCAGCTGAAGTCTGTCTTTATGCCGTGTTCGGCTATTTGGCCTGACTGTGCTCGTTTCAAATAAATGTATGTAATCCCCAGTATGTAATCCCTAAAATCATATTTCAATCCCTCCAAAAATTTCAAAGACATTTCCAACTGAATATACGACACTCCACTCCACTACATATTTAATCGTACAGATATACAAAAAACACGCACAAATGTATTTCTACCATGTGTTACGTTACGCCCTGACAGATCGCATGATAGGCCTTTGATGTGTTAATATCAGCTATATATCCTTTTGAAAACAATCCCGGGATTTTTTCGGTTGCTCAGGGTTGCTAACTTAGGGATTTTGTGAGGAATATTTGAGATAATAAGTCTGTAGAAGATTTTAGGTCTAGGATTACCTTTTACCTGACAGGTTCTAGTTTTTTGTAGGAAAAAACTAAAGCTAGACTTTGAATACATTAGGTTTTACTGAAAACTGGTTTGTTTATATAATACTAGCTTTTGCCAGCGGCTTCGCCCGCGTGGAGGTCGGAAATTATCCCGCGGGAACTTACTACCGGGATAAAAAGTAGCCTATGTCCTTTCTCAGGCTCTAAACTATCTGTGTACCAAATTTCATTTGAATCGGTTCAGTAGTTTTAGCAGGAAAACGAGACAGACAGACAGACAGACCGACAGACGGACAGACAGACAGAGTTACTTTTGCATTTATAATATTAGTCTGGAAGTCTGGATTTGTATTTTTTTTTCTAAACTCTTGCCTTTTAGGCTCTTTGAAAGCAGAAAAGAAAGTAAATGTTCACTGTTATTTTGAAGCTTAGTCTCTTATACGTAGATCTTATATGAAATCTAAATAAATGTAAATCTTTTGGATGAAAAATCTTAAAAAAGCTATCAGAATGTCTTAGATTCTCCATTTCGCCAAAGACTGTTCTCTTTTATCAATAGATCTCTCTCTTCTCTCGTCACAGAATTTACTTCTCCACTATCCTTATCATCTTTCCCACATTCCACTTCTCTTTGCGTAGGCTGCTTCTCTTTCATCATTAATTATTTATAGTTATTTATTTTTTCATCATCTTGGATCATGAATATTCGATTTAGAATTAATACTTATTATATAAATGTGAACGTTTTTATATTTAGATGTTTTTTACCCAATCACGCAAAAAATGGCTGACAGATTTGGATAAAATTTGGCACACAGATTATAACGTGGAATAACACGTACGATATTATATCCCGGTAGTACGTTCCCGTGAGATAAAATCCGACCTCCAGAAGGGGGAAGCCGCTGGCTAAGGCTAGTAACATCTAATTATGTTCTGTTGTTGAGAGAATCAATAAAATCAACAAGTCAAGACAATTTAAGAGGTACACAACATCAAGTCCTAATATTCTAACTTTACAACTATTGGCTGGAGTGCCAACCCTACCCAACCCTAACATTTGTTGTAAGGTATAATAACGTCTAGGGCTGTACGAGGGCTTTCGTTTGTCTATTGATTCCTATAATTCCATCTCAACTGCTGAGAGCCCTTCCAATATTCACATTTATTTCCGTGTTTTGAATTCGGGAATTGTTTTTATTTTTCCAAATTCAGTACTATTCCGTTTATTTATTTTTTTACATTTTTAAATATTATCTTCAAATAAAATATACAAATACATTAGTAAAGTACTTTTATTATTTGGTACACAAATATAATAATGATTGCAGTGCTGACCCAATTCTAAAGACACGGGTTCCAACCCAAGCAGGCAGTTAACCCTGCCACTGTCCACAAAGTGGACACAATAGTCTTCTTTATCTTTACATAGTATAAAACAAAGTCGCTTTCTGCGTCTGTTCGCATAAGATCTTTTAAACTACGCTACGGATTTTAATATGGTTTTCATTAATAGACAAAGTGATTCAAGAGAAAGGTTCATATGAATAACACGCGGGCGAAGCCGCTGGCAAAAGCTAGTTAAATATAAATAATAAACCTGAACCATATGTTGTTCTTGGGACAGAGAATGGATTAACATTGTGTACACCATTTAATGATCAATGCTCTCAAAACGGTGAACGAAAGCTACGTGAGGAAACCGGCATGTCCTAGACTCAAATTTTGAAGACAAGTAACATCTTGATTCCACCCTAGGATTGCGTGGTAGATTATTAGCCCACTCTTTCTTGTAGACAAGGAGACCTGTATCCTAGTAGTGGGAACATAAAGGCCGAAAAGGGTAATAATTTGGAATATACGTTTGGATGGAAAATCCATACCATTGTACTATGTAGTTTGTTTCGAATTCATAATAAAGTGCGGCTTTTATTGAGTTTTCAGGCATATACAATTCGCGATAAATTCATTATGTTCACATACATGCATTTGAATGTAGCACGAATCACTCAACTTGCTTTTTATTTTTTGGGAAAAAAGTTAATGGTTTTCGAAAAATAAATGCATTTTTGCGAGAGCCAGTGGCCCAGTGGTAACGGCCGTGACTTACAAATGTAGTTTTATTAAGAATTATTAAGAAGATGTCGGGAAAATCATGATGATAAAACCACCCCCAAATTGGTTCACCCTTTTAAGACCTACGGTGCCACAGACAGACACACAGACTGACACACATAGTGCTCAAACTAAAACCCCCCACCCCTTTTTGTGTGGTAGATGGCCCACTCTCACTCACCAAGATGAGGCCTGTGTTAAGCTGTGGGAACATTATAGGCTGATTTGATGATAAAGATACGTTATTAGGTATACATAAAACCCAATAAAAAAGTTTTGAATATCTTTCCAGAAAGTTTTTCAACACTAACTAGTTACAGGAATATTGTGCCTCACAAGGTACTTATAAACTTTGGAGAAAGTCACCAAAGCTGTTTTGATGAAATATTTATTATATTCAAATATTTTTCTAGAGAAATTGTTGATAACGTGATGGTTGACTTACATTTACCCGTAGTTTTACCCATCTCTTAAAAAAAAAACTTTTACATTTATCTGAATGAAAAATATTTTACGGAGATGTTATTATTTATTTACAAACTAAAAACTAAAATTAATTAAAACACAAAATTATAACCGAAATTAACTAAAACTATTTACAAATTAAAATATAGCGTCCTAAAATTCATCCTCATCGCATATGAAAAATATTAAATTATTTTAAATGAAGAGGTACTATATCTATGCGCCAAAATTTATCGAAACCCGTACAGTTATTTAAATTGACTGTGTAACAAACATACCTACACACATATTTTTTAAATAAGTAAGGAAGTAGAATAACTTGTAACGACAAATTATTGTCGTTACAAGTTATTCTACTTCCTTACACGTCACGTCACAACTAATTTAATAAAATACGAGTCAATAATATTATCCTACTTTCAACCAATTTATTTTTACAAGCTTACGCTAAAATTCTTGACATAATAAGGAAAAACATGGTAATGAAATTCAGTAAACACGTGGATGCTTCTATTTCCCATATTTTGACCTTGTTTAGTTTTGCTCACAGATAAATGTTTACGAAATTTCTGATTAGTTTCGGATCCCAACTAAGCTCTTTTCATGGTCTCATCATGCGGCAAGATCAAAAATCCAAACTGTATATAGTTTGGCAAGTAATTAACATATACGTGGTATAAATATGTAAAGGTAAATTTAGATGTTTTGTTTTGAATATCGCGGCCAAACGATAAATCGACCTGAAAAAAATACACAAACATTTAATTTTTATAGCTTCTCCTAAACATAGACAAAAAGTGACTGAACGCCTTATAGAATATATAAAAAAAAAATGCTTTTTGAAAACGCTATTTAAAAATACTTAAACTGTCACATTTAAATACGCACCGAAGGTTTATTTGTATTCAACCACCGCACACCAAACCATATGAATAAAGGAAATAATGAACAATGCTACTATTGATATACAATGATACTAACACGCCAATATTTATTTTTCCATTGGATCTCTAGAGCATTCTAACCTCACTACACTCTCGCAATTTAAAAATTATCTCATTTTATCAACAACTAGTGACTCTTCCTTGCTATGCATGGGTGCTAAGACATATGGGTATACAGGATAAGTTTTTAACTAATGCGCACATTTTAACAAATTACACTTAAACGAGTTATAATAACCATGCAATTTTTATGTTGATATATCTTAGTACAGAAAAAAAATAAGTTATCATTAACGAAAGATGTTTATTTTGAAACTGGTTTTTATGGTAACTTGCGCTCGGTGCTGGCGCGGCGGCGAAAGTGAACGATCGAGCTTAGCTACAAGTACCTACCAGCTGTTTGATTGGTCAAAATTCTAAGAAGTACAAAGTAAATACGCCAGCGCGCGGTTACTGACCTATTTTTATTGTCGATATCATATTACGAAATATGTAGGGTGTCCATAGTTTACTAGTTTAAGGTCGGATAAAAATTCAAAAAACGGTTAAAATGTGTTCTATTACTGATACTGAACCACCAAAAAAAAAAAATTGCGCACTGGTTAAAAAATTTTCGTGTATGTCAAAACATCACATTGACTGCCTATTTTCTGGAATAAACGCTCTAAATAATAGTGCAAACCGCATCCAAATCGACAGTTCGCAAACATCACAATTTCAATCCAACGTTCGAGAGGGGTGTTTCCGTAACTACCCAACTTGGTACTTACTAGGGTACTTGTAACTGACAGACCAATTTGAATGATGACGTAGTTGTACTTGAACTCAAGTGGGGTCCACTGACCCCATGTTTATAGCCGGTAACAGTTCCGTTTACAAGGGACCCTGGAAAGGGATGGAGACAAGAGGAAATGTTGATTTATGTGAAACCATCAAAATTATGTTCGTTTTAAACGATATCTATCTATGTATTTGGCTTCAATAGATCTCATTTAACAAGTTAAGGTATAATATTTTTTTTGTATATGTGATGTAATTATATAGACATATGTAGATCACCCAGTAATAATAATATAATATAATACAGGCGCGGCACCACACGACAGGGTGTCGCGACTCCACTACAAAAATTTCTATGAAAACATAATGGAAATTGATGTTCGGGGTCGCGCCTGGTTCGGGGAGCCTTAAAGCACTTTTTTTCACATTTTTTACGATATAAACGACAGTTAAACACATTTATAGAGATTAGGACATACTTGAGAATAGGCAGCACCGTTCTCTATGTATTTTGCCACCATACTGCGATCGCCAACCCGCCTGCTAAGCGTGGCTTGGTAAACCCCATGCCTTTGCAGGAGGTCTATGTCGTATGTGGGCAATTTTCGACAGAAATTATTACGATCAAAAAGGTTAGTAAAAAGAAATTACCTCTGCAGCAAATTACAACGAAAGTTAAGACAAATCAGGGAAGGTCGTAAAAAATAGGTATACTGGCTAAATATTACCCACATAGTATAAGACTCTATGTCTTATACTAGCTTTCTGCAAAATAGCTCGCTCAAGGATGTACTACTATCATCTATATGACCGCGCGCTGATTATGGATTCGTTTTAAATTACGCCATTATTAAATTAAAATTTATTTTAATCATAACTCGATTTTTTATTTTGTTTTAGTTTATTCGATTCTGTAATCGATAAGATTAAATGTTACTAAAATAAGAGCGGGTAACCCCGAATAGAGTAATAAGTGTCACCACGAGTAATGGCGACCGTCATTCAATCTACAGCTGCCGGACGAGGTGCACACGTAAAGATAAAGGTAATTTTATTTTGCAAATATGGGTAACAGTAAATGATGACAAAAAATATATAAGTTCAGCCATACTTTACCACGTAGGCATGCAAACAATTTAAAACATTGATCTTATAACTAAATAATTAAATTTCAAAAACTAAACTAAACTAAATATTACACTAACTTAAAAATACTTTCTCAACTAGGAAGTCCTTAATATTATAATATCCCTTAGCCACTAAAAAGCTTCGAAGCCTCTTCTTAAATAATGAAAGGGGAAGCTCTTTCCATATTTTAGGCAATTTGTTATAAATAACAGGCGCCATGCAGAAGACACTTTTGCGCATAAGTGCTGTCTTGGCTGTTTCCAGACATAACACGCTATTGTCGCGTCTATTGCGGGGTACAACATCTTATAGACGTCCAAAACGACTCGGATTTGTCTTAACAAACGTGCTAACCTATTGGCTCTAAATACAGTTTAATCTGCTTAATCGTGTAAGATTTTGTGTAAACTTGTGAGCTAATCAAGTAATAAGACATTGGCCAATACAAGTGTGCTTTTATTTTGAAATTTCTGCAGTTACAATGCTCACAATGGATAGCGATAGCCAAGACCGCTATGAGGCCCCTTCTGACGCTGTGTCATATATTATACCACAAGCAACGTCAACACGCTATCTTTTCACTTTGTCATTATTCCATAACTATTATAATTAATCTGCCTAGCCTTTTCCCAACTATATTGGTTTCGGTTTCCAGTCTAACTGGATGCAGCTGAATACCAGTATTTAACATGGTACGAATGCCTATCTGACCTCCACAACCCAGTAACTAGGTAATACGATACCGCTTGGTAAGACTGACTGTCAGATTCTTGTGCACTGACTACTTGACCAACGGCTGAACGCTTTCCAAGGAATGAAGGAGTCTGGGAGTGGATGGTCACCCATTTTTTTTTTGGGTGGGAAATCAGCAATTGACGTCTCCCGCTCTAAGGTGGAGCGGAAGGGCTTGTCAGACTTTTACTGACTAAAACCCACCCGTGTTCCTTCAGTTGCCCATATGCCAGGGCCACGGTAGATGCCAGGGCCACGGTAATGGTCACCCATTCACGAACCAACCTCTATCTTCACCTATGCGGCTGTTATCATTTAAACACAAGCTATTGCATATTTATTTTTTATTGTTTAAATTACATTATACACTTATATTATTTTCAGTTATATTTATTAATACAAGTATGGATATATGCAAGTATATTCTAATAATTTATGTATGTATATACATTACAAGAATAATTTTTCCAGCCTTTTACTACCGTTTTCTCTAACACACGTTCTCTATATCTCTATTTATCTTCTCTCCCGTACGCGAAATACGCGCTCAAACGTGGTGTTGCGGACACCACCAGCCCGTTCTTCTTATTACCTTATCTTCTCTCCTGCCAGGTATGCTGAAAGAGAGTTCTCTAAGAATAATCTTTTCTTTCTTCTAGTCTATTTTTTTACTATATTTTGTAGCTTTCCAGCTAAAGTAAATATATCAATCGTAACAGTAAGATCGAATCTTAACACTTCAATAAACCATCAAGATCGTCATTCGAAATCCACGCAACCCTGGGCATCGGTAACGAGCTAACTAAAATCGGTTAACTTACCGAACGCTTAGAGCCACTTAAGAGTTCCGTAGAAGTTGTATAATAGGAAATGTTCGATCCCTACAATTCGGATTTCAATTCGATATGATTGATCCAAGTTCTGCTTGTTATGAGTTTGCAAGATTTTGTGTGTATTATCCAGAGTTTGATTTCGTGTTACTTGATTTTGGTAGTTCGTCGTGGGTGTTGACTTTGTGTGTCTTACAATAATGTAGGATGAAATTATCTTGTTGCTAAGTTGATGAGTTGGTAACGATTCTCATTTGTGTTCTTGGAAGTAAATGTAATGTTGAATTGAAGGATTTTTGACAAGAACATAAGTATCATAGAATTGTATGAAGTCTTGAAACTAAATAAATGTTTTGTGCAAAACGAGTCGATTTTTTAATTGGAAGCAATTCAAAAATCGATCATATTTAAGTTAGGATTACATTGTGTGTTCTTGCCAGGTTCGTTTCTGTTTCTACCTACAGCCCTTCTTCATATACAAGATTTTTTTTAGTATATGCGAAACCTGAATATAGTTTGTTCAGAATCAGTAACTGAATCGATTCCAATAATTTTTACACCATGTTATATTTTGTACCAAAAATATTTAATTACGCTTCCAAGTCGCGGGCCTTAGTGTTTTGTTTCGATTTTAAAATTATCATGTCTTTCTCGTATTCAAACGTCCATTACACGGAGATGGTACGTACACTAGCTGTTTGTGGTGATCTGCATATGTTTTTGGGTGGACAACCAGGTAACTTATCAAGCTTATAACTTTGTGATTATTAATGATACAGTTTTGAAATTTTTTTCATAGATTCTTTACATAAAAATACTAGACCCGTGTTTCAGGTTTCGCATAAACAAAAATTAATGTTGTATATAAGGTGTAGGTATCTATTCATACACGAAATATTTTAAGAGGTACACCTGTAGGTGGTAAAGAAGCTATAGAAGCAAAAATAAATTTTTTATCTAAGCGTTTTTGAATTTTCGTAATTATTATAATTTTGAAACTGCTTGAGACGTTTTGCGTAAAACCTTTACTCCAAATTCTAGGATTGGCCCGCCTGACGCTGTGAGGGCGGCGACCGGACGGCACGAGCATAGCCGCGGTGTCTCGGGCCGTAAAAATAAGAAGGAGCCAGTATTTCTTATGTGCGTCAAATAATTTATAAATATAAAATTTAGAAAAAAAATACATTTAGACAATTTTTTTTTCGTTGCTGTAGCTTCTTTACCACCTACAGGAAACCTAAAATATTTCGTGTATGAATAGATACACCTTATATATGATACGAACGAACATATTATGTATACTTACTTATCTTATCCGTCGGTACATATGGACCTCCCAAAAACCACTTATTTAGATGCCTTTCATTGTTTCAGCCACAATACGTCCACTGCTGGACATAGGCCTCCCCCAATTTCGAGGAGTTTGCCATAATCACCACGCTTGGCAGGCGGGTTAGCGATCGCAGTGTGGTGGTAAAATGCTTATAGAACCATGTTGCCCATTCTCTAGTAAATACTTCAATCGCGTCTTACGACACCCACCGGAAGTAATGGCATGGTGTGATCTTTTACGTACGGTACCACACAAAGCTCGGGGACAAAAACATAAGTATCGTGGATATGTATGAAGTTTTGAAACTAAATAAATGTTATGTGCATAACGAGTAATTCCAATTCAAAAATCATTCATATTTACGTTAGAATAACTTTGTACGCTAGTTCCAGGCCCATTTCTTCTTCTAACCACAATACCCTACATCATATTTTATCCATCAGTATATATAGACCTCCAAAAAAAAACACTCATTTGGATTCCCTTAGTTTACTACCGTTGATAAAAGAGTTGTATCACGGGCTGTCGTAATTAGCGTTTCTAAATTTTACTGCTCTTTACATTTCACGGACAAAATGTTCCAATATTACATTTCATATATATTTCAGTGTATATCAAAACGTAAAATAACATAGTACTCTCGTAAACGAAGCAAAATAATTATATTATAATCGTAGCTCATGGTGTTCCTATGCTTCTTCCCATAGAAAAAAGGCGTGATTTTACGTATATTTGTATCAAAACATTCGCAAAAATATTCCAGTACCCTTAAACCCCTAAACGACTCCATATCACTATAAAAATCCCCATAAGCAATCCTAAAACCCGACACATCATTAGTTAGAAGTACCCACTCATTTGCCAGTTATACCTGCTCCAAATTCACGCAACTCCGAGCCAACTCCAACTCGGGTCTCCGTAATGAGCGGACAGATACCTAGCGTCAAAACCGACATTCCCTCACAAAGGAAGTACGTAACCTTTTTTAAAAACCTGTTAAAAGTGACCTTTAACAGACTGACCGCTGTAAAACTGCCCTTATCCAAGACCCTTTCTTATCCAACTCGGATTTTTCCATTCGATTTAGCGAACTAAGAATTTGGGACCCATCTTTAAGGTCATTGAATTGAAAGTAAGTAGTAGTGATTCGCGGATTCTGGCGCAAGCGCCAGAGCCCGCGCTTGCACCAGAGCCCGAGGATCTGTAGCACCCATCGTAAAAAAAAAAAAAAAAAAAAAAAAAAAAAAAAAAAAAAAAAAAGGTTTTGGTGTGCTCTGATCTCAAATCTGCGGTCCATTTTAGCGTAGGATGCGTGGTTCTGGAGTTATGCAAATCAATTAACTGTTATCTCATTGATTTCCGGTGGTCCTGCACCCTCATTAGCATTCCATTGTTCGCCTAATCCTTTTGTCTATTATACTTCGAACACCTCATTACGTTGCGCCAGAACCCACGAATCTGTTGCCCTACGGTTGATTTGGCGTTCTTATCTATTACTCATTGTATGTCTGCTTTTCTATGTCATCAATAAAACACATTCATTTTTATTTCAATATTTTATTACTTTTTTCTACAAAATATGAGCGGAAGATCTCATCCACAAAAATATCATTGTGCAGTGTGTTCCCTGTAAATATGTTCGTAAAACTATGCATTGAACATCCCTGAAACTTAAATAGCAAATACATTAAGCAATATTCACCACAAACTGAAGTCCAATCATTCTGAATCCTATCAACATTCCAGTCCCATCTCTTACAATTCCTTTTCAAAAACTGGAGATGATATCGCTCAGGTGTTCGTCCATATGAATCAAAATATTGACCGATACCATTCGTATCGATATGTACAGCTACCCAGTGTGAACCTGGTTTATCATCCGCATCCAAATTGCATATTATATACGTTGGTACATGTGTATACATAGGTAGTCTATTAGCAGCATAAACATTATTTTCTAGACTGGGATGAATCTTTTTCATATGTTTTTGTAATTCTAGTGTATCCATGATATTACTGTTATTAGCAGATTATTACAGTACCAATCTATTCAATGGTTGTCATAGGAATGTTCAATTATAGTGATTTGTAAATATTAAATCGCATTCTTTGTGGGAGTCACAAAGCTTAGGATTATCATTTTGCTGCAGCTAATTTAAAGTTTGTTATATGGGTCTGATTATATTAAATAAAACACTTTGAGTACATAGACATTTTTAATTAACTGATCAACACAATAATTATTAAATAAATAAATTAAATACAGACATATTATTATCAAAATACCATTTTCTAATACACACAGCATTATTCAATGCACAATTCAATTTATGGTTCACACAATTAAAATCAGTTTTATTTTTACAGAACTTTTTTTTTAATGTCGCAAAATTAGGACATCCCTTCTCACCTATGTCAATCACTTCACAGTTTGCACATAACTCTTTAATCCACGTAATCTTTTCCAAACCCTTTGTCATAATTTTTTTATTTTCTAAATATGGTAAAATAACACGTTTAAACTCTTTGTAGTCTATGTAGCCTTCACTCCAGTAAATTCCTCGATTTCTTTCTAACCATCTCACCTGCTTTTTTTCTTCTAGTGTTAGGTAATGGAATGAATATGGTGGTTTCACCAAGAACGTCTGTGTATGATCATGACTCGCAATGGCCAATTCTTTGATAATAAAATGATTTAAAGAATCTTTAAATCCTTGGAGTTCCACTATAAGGGTGTCCGTCTTCATGATATCTTCTTAACAATGTTACTTAATGGTTTGTATTCAACAATGCAATCGTTCAGAATGAGACAATATGCTGAAGTTTGATCTGGTATCTCCGAATCACTTTCAATTTCTACTCTCACGTCCACAACTGGCCCTGTCTTTAGATTATCCACTTGTCTAGAGCAATCAATGACAAACAGCGGTGCTAAATCTCTAAACTGTTTTTCGCTTAATATGGGTTCCGGTCGACGTCCGTAATACGACTGTTGAAATCTGGTGTATTGCTCGTTGTAAATATTAAATCGCATTCTTTGTGGGAGTCACAAAGCAGGTTGATGCCTGTTGCGAAGGAACGTGAGATAAGTTTGTTGACTCATAGAGTTACAATCAGTTTCGTTGTACTTAGTAATTTGCTTTAGATAAGAATAAGGAACGTGAGATAAGTTTGTTGACTCATAGAGTTACAATCAGTTTCGTTGTACTTAGTAATTTGCTTTAGATAAGAATGGTGCTATATAAGATCGAACAGTTGCAGTCATGCAGTCAGTCTATGGTCGTTTGACCACAGTGTATTGTATACGTCTACCAATACTACGTTTGTGTTACTTCAACGCATCAATGGCCATGGAGGTAAGTGTTTATTCTATTGACAAACTTACTTGTATTTCTGTTGTTGTTTCCTAACGTGTGTGATTAAGTGTAAACAAATTGATATTAACGTGATAACTCTGTTGTTGCAGAGATCATTCAGCTTCGCAGACGATAATGAAAATACCTATAAACAGTATTACTACTCGCCACTCTCTCCTCAACACGAAGAAGAGAGTGATGACATCGTCGTTAATAACACAGACGATGGTGGAAAAAGGAAATTGCAACCGATTGATCAATTTTTTGAAGTGGCACCAAAAATAAAAAGGAAGAAGCTGCTATCCTCGACTGTGACACGAGCTGCTAGAGATGGCGTATCATACATCTCTACAAATTCTGACGACGGAGACCAAGCGACGCATCTCATAAAAATTGAAATGTATGATATGAAGAAACTATCCAAGATTCCAACTAGTGATCACTGGAAGCACGCTACCACGAGGATTAAATATTACATAAAGAATAATAAGGATAGCATCTACGACAACACAAACGGCCTCGTATACAATATTACAAAGACAATAGCAGAAAGTGAAAAAGTTAAAAAATACTTTTTTAACAATGACACTCATTAGTGGATTAGTGAATGTGATTCTGTTTACTTAAAGTACTTCTGTGTACTCATTAGATTTTACATGACTTTCCTAATCCTTTGTTAGACTATGAATATTGGACATTATTTGAAATTGGGTATCAGTTGCTCTACCAACACTTAACTGTTACTTACTGTGCTACATACTTTCTTCTTTATTATAAAGATGGAAAACTTCAGTGAAATGTGCACCAGTGCTTTCTTTTTCGCGCCCATTGAAGAGAATATAGAACAATCCAACAGCGAATTCAATCAGGAGCTGTCTAAAGTTTGTGATGAAATAGAGAAGCATGAACTGTTCGATTCATCGTATGATGATGAGTTGTATAATCAATGTTTGATGGTTGAAACAAAGTTGATGTAAGTATTAGAAGTACAAACTCAATAAGAAATATTATTGTAGTAATGTTTTATTTTAAGATTTGTCTAATAATTTTCTTTTTGTTACAGTCAACAACAAGTTGGAAGAGGTATCAAACGAGGTATCACTACTGATGAAAATAAGGTTACCAAGAAAGCAAAATTTGATGAAGGAGCTTCTACATCATCAATTGAAACCAATGATGTGGACAACAATAAGGTGGAATGTGATACATGTCATGTTTATATTAATAAAAGGTATCTAAACAACCATTTAAAAAGCAATTCACATAAAAATAATCTTTTAAAATCACATAATTCATTAACAAATGTTACAGTTGTTGAAACCGCTTTTGGCAATCGAATTTTAACATATAGAATTAATAGTAAAACACTTCAATCGGGACAATATTTTGAAACACCGGAATCGTTTTTAAATTCGCTAAAAATTGATATCTTATTTTTGATAAATGAATGTATTCAACAACATACAATTTTTAAAATAAACTTCATATTGCATGCTGATTTCATACAACAAACTAAAGATATTAAAAATACGTTTGATTTTCAAACGTTTAATTACATAATTTGTCAGGGAGATGACTTAAATATTTTTTATTCATCATTAATAGACACTGTAGTCGGTAAAATTTGTCAATTTGAAAAAAAAGATAGTGGTTGGAGTCTTAATCAAATTAAATACATAGATATGAATGTTAACAAATTCAACCCCCTACGTGGTAGTTCATATATCGACCTTCCTCAAGATATTAAATCAAAAAAAGCTGTAATCAATGTTAAAAATAATGATAATATGTGTTTCAAATGGGCATTACTCTCTGGTTTATATCCTGTATGTAAAAGTGTAGATCGGGTAGCATCTTACGCAATTCATGGAAATAAACTAAAATTTACTGGTATTTCTTTTCCGGTTATAATTGCAGATATATCAAAAGTAGAGAAATTAAACAATATTAGTATTAATGTTTTTGGCTTAGAGTATAATAAAGAAAAAAAGTGTAATTCTGTTGTAGGTCCTTTATATTTAACAAAATGTCGTACACCTAATCATATTAACCTACTATATATATCGAATGGTACTAACAATCATTACTGTTATATTAAAAACTTATCGCGATTAGTTAGTTCACAAATATCAAGACATCATTGTGCAGTTTATATATGTGATTCATGTTTACTTCATTTCCCATCGGAGGAAAGACTTAATAACCATCAACAATATGATTGCGCTCACATTTGTACGGAATTACCAAACGGTGAGGATTCCAAAAAGGATTGGTTTGGTAAAGCAACCTCAAATAATAAATTAAAATTTGATAAATTCGTGAAAAAGTTGAAAATGCCCTTTGTGGTTTATGCAGACTTTGAGGCATTTTTGAACCCAATAGAATCATGTAGTAACGATCCATCCAAGCCTAGTACAATTAATATTCAAAAACATGAAGTGTATAGTTTTGGATATTACATTAAATGTTCATATGATAACAGATTATCAAAATATGAGACGTATAGTGGGTCAAACTGTGCACAAGTGTTTATGAATCGCCTTTGTGAAGATGTGAAAACAATATTTAAAAAAAATAGTTTCCAAAAATGTCTCGTTCCATTATCAGATGAAGATAAAATTAAAATTTCAAATTCAAACATATGTCATATTTGTGAAACTGAGTTAAATGAAGATCTTTTTTACGATTTTGATTGGCACACTGGCAGTTTTAGGGGTGTTGCACATCAAGTGTGTAGTTCTAAGTACAGAACCCCTCGTCATATTCCAATATTTTTACATAACCTCAGTCATTACGATGCTCATTTCATTATCCATGCATTAAACCTCGATGATGACAAAGTTGAAGTTATTCCACAAAATAAAGAACGATACATATCATTTTCAAAACAGTTAACAATAAATAATCAACCAGTAAGTTTAAGATTCATAGATTCATTGAAATTTTTATCGTCTAGTTTAGATCAACTAGCTAAAAATCTTAATGATGATCAGTTTACAGAACTAAAAAGGAACTATCCTAATAATGAAGATTTTTCACGTTTAAGACGGAAAGGTATTTATCCTTATGAATTTATGTGTAATAGTGATTGCTTGAAACATCCATCACTTCCTGATCAACACCAATTTTATAGTTCACTCACAGATTCAAATATTTCAAGTGATGATTATAATCACGCAAAAGATATTTGGCAACATTTTAAGTGTAGTAGTATGTCTGATTATTCCAATTTATATTTAAAAACTGATGTTTTACTTTTGACTGATGTATTCGAAAACTTTAGAAAGCTTTGTATTAAAACTTATGGATTAGATCCTGCTCATTACTATACTGCCCCAGGTTTAAGTTGGGATGCAATGTTAAAATTTACCAAAATAGAATTAGAATTGTTAACGGACTATGACAAAATTGCTTTTTTTAAAGCTGGTATTAGAGGGGGTGTATCTCAGTGTAGCAATCGTTTTGCTAGAGCAAATAATAAATTCATGGAAGATTATGATAGTGAAAAACCTAATTCATATCTAACATATTTTGATGCGAATAATTTATATGGTTGGGCAATGTCTCAATCTCTTCCTGTTGGTGGTTTCGAATGGATAGATTCTAATACAGATTATAATGTGTCGGATAACTCTGATTTCGGTTATGTTTTAGAAGTTGATTTGGAATATCCTGATGAACTTCATAATTTGCATTCTGACTTTCCGTTATGTCCTGAAAACATATGTGTGGGTAATACTAAAGAAACTAAATTAGTTCCTAATTTAAATAATAAAAATAAATACATCATTCACTACAGGAATTTAAAACAATGCATTGAAATGGGGATTAAATTAATTAAAGTACATAGAATTTTAAAATTTAAACAGAGTTCTTGGTTAAAGAAATACATAGACTTAAATACTAGTTTGAGAACGTTAGCTACATCAAACTTTGAAAAAGACTTTTTTAAATTAATGAACAATTCTGTCTTCGGTAAGACTATGGAAAATATTGAAAAAAGAGTAAACGTTAAACTACTAACTCACTGGGATAATCGTGGTAAAGTTTTAGGTGCTCAGGATTGGATTGCAAAACCAGAATTCCATAGTTTATCAATATTTTCAGAACATTTAGTTGCAATACAATTACACAAAACAAAATTAATTTATGATAAGCCGATTTATTTAGGATTTTGTATTTTAGATATATCTAAGACCCTTATGTATGAATTTCATTATAACTACATGATTAAAAAGTTTCATAATAAAATTAAGTTATTGTACACCGATACCGATAGTTTGATATATCAAATTTTTACAGACAATTTTTATGAGGATATAAAACCAGATCTACTTCACTATTTCGATACATCAGATTACCCGGAAAATAATATTTACGGATATCCAAAAATAAATAAAAAAAAGTTAGGTTTTTTTAAAGATGAGAATAATGGTAAAGTATTGAAGGAATTTGTAGGGTTGCGATCAAAAATGTATGCCTTAGAAATAGAAGATAAATTTATAGCAAAGGCAAAAGGGGTTAACAAAAGTGTTACCAAAAAAATGAATATGGAAAATTACAAATCGTGTTTGTTTAATAAAAATGTATTATATTGTAGTATGCTTCGATTTAAGTCAATCAAACACACTATTTTTACACAAAAAATAAATAAAACATCTTTATCATATAATGATACCAAACGATGTATTATGAACAACAACATTGATACATTGGCTTGGGGACATTATAAATTACGCTAAGTGTAATACTTTTTACTTTTATTTCTGTGTGTATATACAAATTTTGTACTGATTGTAAAATTATGATATTACTGTAATGTTATATAATAGTTTATTACATATTTAAAATTTATTGTTTGATTGTAAATAATGTAAAATAATTGTAGTTTTTATTTGTGTGCTTAAATTTGACGTTGAGGTGATTGTGAAATTCTGATAAGTACTAATTGTGTTAGAAATAGTATACAGATCATTCTGTTTTTCACAAATTACATGTTTTATATAATTTTAGCAATATATATATATATTTAATTTTTACACCAAAATTTTCATTTTTATTTCATCCCTTTAAAACTCTAGACGTGTGAAATGTTTCACTTTATCCATCCGTTTACTGCTATTGTGGCAGGACCAAGTGGATGTGGGAAGTCAAATTTTGTAACAAATTTCATAAAATCAGTTAAAGAAATATGTAATTGTGATTTTAATCAGATCACATGGTGCTTTGATGAAATGCAGGCTTTAAATAATTTACCAAATGTTAACTATCATCAAGGAATTCCAAATCTTAATATGTTTGATGGTGAAAACCCACACCTTATTATTATTGATGATCTAATGAGAGAGTCTGATGGAAGAATTGTGGATATATTTACAAAAGGTAGTCATCACAGGAATCTTAGTGTATTTTATTTAACACAAAATTTATTTCATCAAGGTAAAGGTCAAAGAGACATTTCTTTAAACTCAAGTTATATAATTTATTTTAAAAACCCTCGAGATAAAACTCAAATAAGATATTTAGCACGACAAGTGTCACCAGATAACCCAAAATTCATTGAAGACGCCTACAGGGATGCAACTTTAGAAGCGCATGGATATTTAATGGTAGATTTAAAACAGAATACAAATGATTTTTGTCGTATCAAGACAAATGTATTCCCATTTAATGGTTACTGCACAGTCTACGTCCCCACGAAAGAGTTTAAATACACCAAGAATCAAACAATTCAAATCATTTCTAAATGATACATCGTCGACTCACAACGCATAAACATTTGCTAAACGCTTTGCAGTTTAAATACACCAAGAATCAAACAATTCAAATCATTTCTAAATGATGCATCGTCGACTCACAACGCATAAACATTTGCTAAACGCTTTGCATACGCTTAAACCAAAATATCAAAGAGCGTTACTTAAAACGTGTGATGAAGAAGAAATAAATTGTATTTGTGAATGTATTCATAACGTTTTACAAGGAAAGATACCTCTTAAAGATCAAGATAAACAAAAATTGAATAAACACAAAAATATACTCCGTAAACTGGTGCATAAGTGTAAACATAAACTAAGAAAAAATATTATTATACAAAAAGGAGGGGCTTTCTTACCAATAATATTAGGTGCAATATTGAGTGGATTAGTAAGTGGACTAGCCAGTTAACATGGAAAATGCTAAGAAAATGATACTTATTGAACCGGGATTGATTGAAAAATTAAAACAAGAAAATAAGGTTACTAGTAATTTGTCTCGATTAGATATTGAAATGCAAAATATTATGAATAGTAAGACGGAAGACCGAAAGAAGTGGATGTTATATTTACAAACACTACAAAGATACCTTCACTTTACCGAAGAGGATCGTCAACCACTCAGATTACCAATTTATTCTGATACATCTAATGAAGATTCAAATGGGTCTAAAATTGGTTTTAAAAATAAAGATAGAGATCTAAAAAGTTCAGTTGATGCTGAATCTTTGTTGGAGGAGAAAGGATCTATTAAAAGTATAGAAAGTGAGGCAAATCCACTGTATTCATCAACACAAATACTCAGTTTAATACCAAAAACTTATAATAAAAAAGGTGAGTCATTATTAAACTTAATTGGAACAAGTAAAAGTAAAATACGTTGGGATAATGAAGGCACAGTCATAATTGATAATGAAAAAATTCCAGGAAGTAATATTGTTGATTTAATAAATGATTCACTTAGACCCTTAAAAAAAAGTGATCCGATAGGGTGGGATAGATTTGCTAAAGCATTAAAAGATATTAAAGTACCACTTACTTATATTGGAAATCCAAAGAGATGTGAGTTTATTAACCAACTTCAAGTAAAAGATCTGAACAAAACCTCTGAGATTGAAGTTCAAGAGTTTTCTACACCGAGCAGTGGAGATAAAAGATCTATAACTAAAATACATAAAAAGATCGATTGGGAAAAATGGACCCCGTACTAGAAGAAATTAACAGGATTTATTATGATCCATCTAACCCCGCTGGTTTTGGTAGTATTGATAAATTATCAAAAGCTATGAAGGGTAAAATGGATAAAAAGCAAGCAAAGGAATGGTTACAATCACAAGAAACATATACATTACATAAACCCATTCGGAAAAAATGCGTAATAAGTACATTCTATCAAATATTAATGAGCTGTGGCAAGCTGATTTAAGTGATATGCGAACTTATTCTCAATATAATGATGGTTTCAACTACATACTTTGTGTTATTGATGTATTTAGTAAATATGCTTTTGCAAGACCAATGAAAAAGAAAAACTCAGAAACAACTAAAGAATGTTTTGAAAGTATATTTACTGAAAGTAATACAACACCTACTCACATACAATCTGATAAAGGTACAGAATTTGTTTCAAAAGATGTACAAAAATACTTTAAATCCAAAAAGATAAATTACTATACCACTAACAATCCTGATATTAAGGCTAGTATTGTTGAACGATTTCAAAGAACTCTAAAAATGAAAATGTGGCGTTATTTCACTCATAATAATACTTATAGATATATAGATGTTTTACAAGATTTAATATACTCTTATAATCACAGCATTCACTCGAGTATTAAGATGTGCCCATGTGATGTAAGTTCCAACAATATTATGACAGTTTGGATTAATCTTTATGATAGAGGGTCAAACAAACTTTCTCTAGAAAATCCAAAACCAAATTTCAACGTGGGTGATTATGTTCGAATAACTAAATATAAACATGTTTTCCAAAAAGGATATGAATCAAATTGGAGTGATGAAATATTTATTATATCTTCAATAATTGATAGATCTCCATGGGTTGTTTATACAATAACAGATTTACAAAATGAACCAATAGTTGGTACTTTTTATGAAAGAGAATTACAGAAGGTCACTTACAACCCCACCTCACAATATAAAATAGATAAAATAATTGGCACTCGTTATTCGGGTAACAGAAAAGAAGTATTAGTGAAGTGGAAAGGTTATCCAGATAAATTTAACAGTTGGATTTTAGCTTCTAGTTTAAAAGAAATATGAATAAAGAAAGTTTTTATTTAACTTTGCTCAGCAATAGTTCAATGGAATACTTTCCTGATAACAAGACCACAAATTTTTCAACAAAATTACCAAAAGCTATGAAATTAGAAGGTGAATGGGCGGTTGGAGTTGTCGAGTTTCAATATCCATGCACCATGTTTACTGTTCAAGATCATGAAAATGTTGTATACATCACAAAAACCATGTTAATGCCTAATGAAGATAAACCATCAACAGTGTACTACAAAAAACATATTCCCGCTACCAACTACGATAACGTTGAACATATTTTAAGAGCGTTAAATGGTATCAGAGAGAGCTTGAAATTTCGTTATGATGAAATAACAAAATTTGTGTCTGTTTCTGTTTTGGATAAAAATATAACATCCGTAACATTATCACCCAAATTAAGTTTACAACTAGGTTATGAACCAAATACAAATCTCCTAGACAGAAATTTTGGGAAGTGTCCTGCTAATTTACACTTAGGGTTACCATCTCAACTATTTCTATATTGCGACATTATCGATCCTCAGATTGTGGGTGATGTTATGACTCCACTATTAAGAGTCATTTCATTAGATCCTTCAAAATACATTTATGGTGCGAATAAAATGTACATTTTCTCTCCACCTCACTACTTACCTGTTATGCGAAGAGAGTTCGATACGCTGGAAATAGATATAAGATCGAGCACAGGACAAAAAATACCATTCCAGTTTGGAACCGTGTGTGTTAAACTACATTTCCGCAAATTATAATAATGTATTCTCCTCATGATCATCATAAATGTCCATATGAAAATTATTATTCACATCAAGCTGGATCAGGAGTTGGAGTAATTTATAAGGGTTCACCATACCAACGCGGTCATGGTATTGGGAGCTTCTTAGGAGGGTTATTTAGATCAGTTTTACCTTTACTTTCAAGTGGTGCTCGAGTGGTTGGTAAGGAGGCATTAAACGCTGGAGTAGGACTTTTATCGGATATGGTTCAAGCCCGTCCTATGGAAGCCTCAATAAAAGATCGTCTAAAGCAAGTTAGTACAAACTTAAAACGAAAGGCTGATGACAAAATTGATCGATTTAACATGACAGGATCTGGGTATATAAGTAAAAGAAAACGATTGGCCTCGTTCATTCCACCACTAACAGCTAAAGTGAAAGCTACGAAAAAACTTGGTCTAAAACCAAAAAACATCAAAGATATATTTTCAAATTAAGTATGTCTTTCCTTCATAATCATTCTTGTGAGTGCGTTAAGTCAGAATTAGATTTGTTTGCATTACCGTCTACACAAACAAGCATTGAAAATGGATTGTGGATTCACTATAAACCAATTTCATCTCTTGCTGATGATGGACCTATCGAGTTTCAAGTTCCTGGAACAGGCGATGACTACATAGATTTGTCTCATACATTACTCCACATAAAGGCAAAAGTATTAAATCAAGATTCAACAAACTTGATATCAGCTACAGCAGTAGCACCTGTAAATAATTGGTTGCATTCACTTTTTAGTCAACTCGATGTTTATTTAAACCAAAAACTTGTATCACCACCTAATAATACCTATGCCTATCGAGCATACATGGAAACCCTTTTAAACTATGCTCCTGCTGCTAAACAATCTCATCTTACTTGTAGTCTTTGGTATGATGATACAGCAGGAAAAATGGATTCCACAGATGGTAAAAACATAGGATTTGTTAAAAGACAGGAATTAGTTAATGAAAGCAGGGAAATAGAAATGATTGGTCATCTTCATGGTGACATTTTCAATCAAGATAAATTTTTAATTAATGGCGTTGAAATGAGTGTAAAATTAGTTCGGTCAAGAGAGAGTTTTAATTTAATTGCTGGGTCAAATGATGTAAAGTTTAAAGTTTGCATTACGGACGCAACTCTTATTGTTCGAAGAGCACGAATTAATCCAAGTGTATTACTCGCACATCAGAAAGTTTTAGCTTCTACCACTGCTAAATATCCTATTACTCGTGCTGAAGTTAAAGTTTTAACAATTGCATCGGGTGTTCAAGGAAAAACTCTTGATAATATATTCTTAGGACAGGTACCCAAAAGATGTATTATTGGTTTTGTGAATAATTCTGCATTTAATGGTTCACTTACTAAAAATCCATTTAACTTTGAAAACTATGGTATTAACTCTTTCAGCTTATATATTGATGGTCAACAAATACCTTCCAAAGCTTTGCAACCATCTTTTAATAATAATATATTTACATCAGCATATCATACTCTATTCTCGGGGACTGGTATTCACTTTCTTAATGAAGGAAATGCAATCTCTCGTGAACAGTATGCCAAAGGTTACTGTCTTTTAGCATTTGATTTAACTCCTGATTTATCAGCTAACTCATCAGCCCATTGGAATCTCATAAAGCATGGTAGTGTAAGATTAGAAGTACGATTTGAATCCTCACTAATACAAACAATTAACTGTATTGTTTATGCTGAGTTTGATAATATTATTGAAATAGATAAAAATAGAAATGTTACTGTAGACTATAGTAGTTAGGATTATAATGTGTGTTGTGTTTTAGATATATGTGTTATGTTTAATGCATTTTGTGTGTGTGTAACTAAAGATAACATTATAAAATTAAATAAAACAAATTGTATGCAATATACTATCAAGGATTTAAAGATTCTTTAAATCATTTTATTATCAAAGAATTGGCCATTGCGAGTCATGATCATACACAGACGTTCTTGGTGAAACCACCATATTCATTCCATTACCTAACACTAGAAGAAAAAAAGCAGGTGAGATGGTTAGAAAGAAATCGAGGAATTTACTGGAGTGAAGGCTACATAGACTACAAAGAGTTTAAACGTGTTATTTTACCATATTTAGAAAATAAAAAAATTATGACAAAGGGTTTGGAAAAGATTACGTGGATTAAAGAGTTATGTGCAAACTGTGAAGTGATTGACATAGGTGAGAAGGGATGTCCTAATTTTGCGACATTAAAAAAAAAGTTCTGTAAAAATAAAACTGATTTTAATTGTGTGAACCATAAATTGAATTGTGCATTGAATAATGCTGTGTGTATTAGAAAATGGTATTTTGATAATAATATGTCTGTATTTAATTTATTTATTTAATAATTATTGTGTTGATCAGTTAATTAAAAATGTCTATGTACTCAAAGTGTTTTATTTAATATAATCAGACCCATATAACAAACTTTAAATTAGCTGCAGCAAAATGATAATCCTAAGCTTTGTGACTCCCACAAAGAATGCGATTTAATATTTACAAATCACTATAATTGAACATTCCTATGACAACCATTGAATAGATTGGTACTGTAATAATCTGCTAATAACAGTAATATCATGGATACACTAGAATTACAAAAACATATGAAAAAGATTCATCCCAGTCTAGAAAATAATGTTTATGCTGCTAATAGACTACCTATGTATACACATGTACCAACGTATATAATATGCAATTTGGATGCGGATGATAAACCAGGTTCACACTGGGTAGCTGTACATATCGATACGAATGGTATCGGTCAATATTTTGATTCATATGGACGAACACCTGAGCGATATCATCTCCAGTTTTTGAAAAGGAATTGTAAGAGATGGGACTGGAATGTTGATAGGATTCAGAATGATTGGACTTCAGTTTGTGGTGAATATTGCTTAATGTATTTGCTATTTAAGTTTCAGGGATGTTCAATGCATAGTTTTACGAACATATTTACAGGGAACACACTGCACAATGATATTTTTGTGGATGAGATCTTCCGCTCATATTTTGTAGAAAAAAGTAAAAAAATATTGAAATAAAAATGAATGTGTTTTATTGATGACATAGAAAAGCAGACATACAATGAGTAATAGATAAGAACGCCAAATCAACCGTAGGGCAACAGATTCGTGGGTTCTGGCGCAACGTAATGAGGTGTTCGAAGTATAATAGACAAAAGGATTAGGCGAACAATGGAATGCTAATGAGGGTGCAGGACCACCGGAAATCAATGAGATAACAGTTAATTGATTTGCATAACTCCAGAACCACGCATCCTACGCTAAAATGGACCGCAGATTTGAGATCAGAGCACACCAAAACCTTTTTTTTTTTTTTTTTTTTTTTTTTTTTTTTTTTTTTTTTTTTTTACGATGGGTGCTACAGATTCGCGGGCTCTGGCGCTTGCGCGGGCTCTGGCGCTTGCGCCAGAATCCGCGAATCACAACTACTAAAGTAAGAAAATTCAATTTATACGAGGCCACGATGCTTTCAACGAATTTACATATTAAAATAAGAATTGTTTTGGCATAGTAGGGGACTAAAATGTTTGTTTATTAAATCCGGTCTGAATTTCTTGCGTTTCGAGAATCTAAGTAGCTGATCTGTGACATTCAAGATTTAGGATTTACATTTCGGTAAAATGTTCAGCAGTTGATAAGGTCAAATGCAAGTACATAGACTTTCGAAGAGGTTAGAGCTACCACTTTGGATTACACTGTGGCTAAAGAACTTTTGGTTTTAGATAAACTTTGATAGAGTTAGCCTATTCGATAATGTAGCCGGGATAATAAATCAGGGCCTCGTGGCTAAGTAATAAAAGTTGCACGGGCCTTTCGATTAGGTTAAGCTACGCTTTCCACGGCCGTTCCGTGGATGGATGACCATGTTTACATACCCAGACTCTTCCGTGCTTCAGAAAGCACGTTAAGTTGTTGATTTCGGCTGTCATTCGTAGATCTTTGATAGTCGTTACGGGTTGTCAGAAGCTCAGATGTCTGTCAACCGGTCTTGTCAAGGGGTATCGTATTATCCAGTAACTGGGTTATGGAAGTCAGATAGACAGTCGCTCCAATTAAAATACTGGTTTTCAGCTGCATCTGGTTAGACTGGAAGTCGAGTCCAATATAGGTGGGAAAAGGCTAAGCGGCTTAAGGCTATATAATAATACTAGCTTCGGCCCGCGACTTCGTCCGCGTCAAATTTTTGCTCCCGTGACCCTTCGCGTCGCATCGAATTGCCTGCCAGTTTGCGTCCATTTTTCGTTGCTTCTCCGCTCTTTTTGATCATAGTGTAATGTCATATAACCTATAGCGTTTCTCAATAAATAGGGTACCCAACACAAAAATATTTTTTCTATTCGGACTAGTAGTTCCTAAGATTAGCGCGTTCAAACAAACAAACTCTTCAGCTTTGTAATATTGGTATGACATACATCATTATCATCTGCCCAGCCGTCACCAACATAGTTGGAAAAAGACTAAGCAGATAGTAATGATGTGTAATGAAGCAGTGAAGAATATTTTTGAATTAAGCAGACCTATCAAAGCAAAAAGGTTTGCAAAACACAAAAGTAGTACTACAATATATCTCACAACGCCAAAATCCGACATAAACAATCTTTCCCTGACTA
Organism: Aporophyla lueneburgensis; assembly: GCA_932294355.1. Lineage (NCBI taxonomy): Eukaryota > Metazoa > Arthropoda > Insecta > Lepidoptera > Noctuidae > Aporophyla > Aporophyla lueneburgensis. The sequence goes on from OW028759.1 coordinate 12,651,246, forward strand.
ACGATGCTCCTAAACAGGAAGATAACACGAATTTAACACAAGTACATGAGTTATCCGACTCGTTTTACGTCTTGTATCCATAAAACGGTGTGATAGTATTCCCTACCATTTTTATGACGTCATCGCCGTCCCTTCCGGTTGGTCCGACCGGTAACATACGGTGTTTATTTAAACACGAGTTTTTGTGTGTGTGGTGAGGTGAAACATTTTTCAGTGAAAAGTTTGAGGATTAGATTTTTTGAATTTAGAATGAGTGTATTTTTTTTTGTATACATTAACCATCCATACTTTATTATAAATAGGAAAGTGTGTGTGTCTGTTTGTCCGTCTTTCACGGCAAAACGGAGCGACGAATTGACGTGATTTTTTTAAGTGGGGATAGTTGAAGCGATGGAGAGTGACATAGGCTACTTTTTGTTTCTTTCTAACCCTCCACTTCCCTAAAATGGGAGGGGAGGTGGAATTTACCGCGAACGAAGCAGCGAACAAAAGCTAGTTCTATATAATTTTGATAATGTGATGCTAGGAGCAGTGATGGCCCAATGGTATGGCCCCAACTTACGAGTTGTAAGTCGTGGGTTTGGACTCACGCAGGTGATTTACTTTTGTGTAAATAATTTCATCACCACTGCTCTCAAAACGGTGAAGAAAAATATAGACTGATTATGTCTTATGATTATGATGATAATTTACTTACCTAGACGATGTATCTTAAGAGTTCGAAGAGTGTCTAGAGTGAATTTAGCATGAAAAACAGCAGTTGACTACGGTTTAGATGAGCAAGGGGTCTCAAAATGAAGGGGTCTGCTAGGACCGATGCCTGCCGGAGTCACGTGATTGTTCGAAAGAGATACCGTGACCCTGGCACATGGGCAACTGAAGGAACACGGGTGGGTTTTAGTCAGTAAAAGTCTGACACGCCTTCCCACTCCGCCCAGAGCGAGAGAAATCATTTGATGATTTCCCATCCAAAAAAAAAGGTGTCTCAAAAGGCCACTTTAGGACACTATCTATTCCATAAGACGCAATTTTTAAGAATAAAATAGACCAAGGGCTATTTATGCAAGAGTTAAATTTTACCACGGTAACAAGAATTGACTTATAGAATCCAATGAAGTTACACATCACAATTACGTTCTACCTCTTCCCCAAGATAGAGGCATTAAAAGTTAAATAGGTTAAAGCAATACAAAAGAGAATAGATCGGGAAGTCAAAGTAAATTCAGCATTTAACATAAAGTGTAGGAAGAAATCAAATATTGTCTTAAGGAAAGCAAATAGAGAGAATCTTGAGGAGTTAAACTTTGCATGGGAATTTTAATCTGAAAGTCAATTAGTTCTTCTTGTGATGTTTGCGTTTAGCACTCTGCTAGAATGTCCTTGAAGAACTATGCGAAGTTAAGAAAAACTATTGTAATACAAATCGTAACAGACGAAAGTATGACGGAGATGTTTTTTTGAAGTGAAACTTCTAATGCGACTTCCAACAAGGTTCCGTTAAACGTTTAACACTATCATGGAGAGGGTATGAAAGCACTGTTGCGTACAATTGTGAATTGTAAGCAATGTTAATAAAGTTTGTCTTAAAGAACCAATATGATTTCACTAAAAATCAATTTCAACCCTTTCCTATTTTCATTTCCACATTACGAAGTTTCACTTCTTCCCCGCGGAGGGACTCCACGCACTATTTTTTTTTCAATTTATTTGTCTCTCCCTAAACCTCAGCAGCAATCATGGTACATGGCACATTGCACTTTTGGTCGGACCTCTAAACCCTCAACTGGTCGACGCCAGCAGTTTGTCTCAACCCGGCACTGTCCCACATCCGACCCACTGGAGCATAGGTCTTGAGAAAACCTGGACTTGGCTCTTCTGAAAAGCCTATCTATAATGGAAGGTTTACATTACCAATTATTTATTATTGTTCAATTTAAATTCTGTTTCCGTATCAGTTAACAATTTAAATAATAATTCAGAGAAATCTTCAATCATTAAATCAGCTTCATTATTTTTGACGGAATCTGATTTAAATATCAAAGATTTCAAGTTTCATTTAGTTAGCAAGTTAAATTAGTGAAACAGACTGGCAGGACGACGAAATGGGGTTAGGGCTTAAACAAAAATAATTAAATCATGCTGAATTTGTAAAGACACCAAGTTTTAGGTACTAAACTTGCTTGAAGGGTGTAACTTCAATCTTGTGACTTTAAAGTCAAAATATGAATATGTTTTTGTATTTTTTTTCTGACGGAGCAACGCATGCTTTACTTGTGTGACAAACACGCTGTGAATGTGTGCGTGAAACCGAATCGTGTTAGCACATAACACACACACGGACCTTTGACTTCACCATTGTTTCGGACGGTACTGACATGCGACTGCTCATGCGCTTACACACACATTCACAGCGTGTTTGTACGCTTGGTAACCACAAGTAAAGCATGCGTCGCTTCGTGAGATAAAAATACAAATACATAATAAATCATAACTTATCACTGGCCGCCTTGACTAAAGCTGTTCCCGTCACTGTCACACAACATTCAAACTAGAAGTGTTTATTATTTTCTATTTTACATTTTGATACGTAGAAAACTTTTATCTTATAGCTACCACCAGAAATAAAAATCGCTGCAGAGACAAAACATGATGATGACTATTCATTATGTACAATTTTGTTTCGAGCTCAGTTGATGGCAATAGACTTGCCCTCTACCTACCCCTTCGGGTATGAGAGGTGACGTCATCATCATCATAATTTCAGTCGAACGACGTCCACTGTTGGACATAGGCCTCCCCCAAGCTCCGTCACTCCGTCACTGGTTTTGTGCTGCCGGCCATCTGTTCTGCGAGTAATGGGCCTTGCCCACTGTCACTTAAATTGGACATTTCATGTGGCTATGTCGAGTACCTTTTTTTATCAAATCTCCCACCTAGATCTAAAGTAAGACAACTCAAAAACGCACAACAACGCAAATTCTGACTTTTGAGTTATCATTGTGAATACAAATTACTACGAACACAATTTTTGAGTTGTCTTACTTTAGATCTAGGTGTGCGAAATGACTTCTCCCGCTCTGGGCGGAGCGGGAGGGCGTGTCAGACTTTTACTGACTAAAAGCCACCCGTGTTCCTTCAGTTAACCATATGAGAGGGTCACGGTATCTCATTTGAACAATCTCGCGACCCTGACAGGATGTCGATTACCTTGGTTTGCCTACGGATCTCCTCATTACTGATTCGATCACATAGAGAAACTCCAAGCATAGCTCTTTCCATTGCCGTTTTGGTGACTTTCAGCCTTCTAATAAGGCCCATTATTCCACGACCACGTTTCAGTACCAATATAGCGTCATGATATGTTTGTATTTTATTTGAACTACATTTTTCTACATTTCCCGTCAAAATTTTAATTTCTTAAGCAAACAAAAGCAGGAAGATAAAGACTTTCAAAGTAAATATTTTGAACGAGTAACATTGCCATTCAATGCAGCTATGCTACCAAACTTGGCAGGTTTCCGAAACCTGGCAATCTGCAGGAATTCTTGGTAGCTACGGCATAATTACTGTGTTATGTGATTCTTGTAGTAAGAATGAAAATAGTTATATTTTGAAATACATGAACTTTGTAGTGTGGATTTCTGTTCTTTGTTATCTTTAATATTATAGCAGAAGTTTTTGATCTATCGATTTTTTTTTTTGATGTTTTACCCGATAAATACATACGTAATTAAATTTAATTTTTCAAGTCCGTAGACGACCGACCGACTGACCATCTGACTTTTAAGTCTAATCATATTAAAATTTAATTTACAAAGACCTGTTCATCAAGTACACAACAGGTTTGTAAATTATATTTTACGTAACAAATTACACAAAAAATTCTCGTGTAGTGACAAAAACGAAGACCAAAATGTAAATACAAAACTTTTCATAATAACCGTTTTCATTTTAAAGAACCGCCATTTTTTGTCACTCAAGAATTGCATTCGAAATTTGAAAAAGAGCAGCGGTAATTTGAAATTCGAATTCGTTCCGTGTCAGTCGACGTTTGGCTGTGCTACAGTTAGCACGTTTTAATGAAGTGCATTTAGCAGATGGCGTAGAAGTAACGAATTTAAATTACTTTGTCCCCTTCTTCATTAAGAGTTTTTGTCTCTTGAGCTCTTATTTCAACTGTTTCCTTTCCCCTTATCTTTGAGATAAAGACGTTTCATTATCCTTCGACCTTTTTTATTTTTATAGCCGACGCCTTTCATAGTGGTAATTAAAGAACAGATATTTGTTGCTACGTGGACTTAAAGTTTATTCGGCACGATTTACGTTCTTCTTGTTAACCTTTTTAGATTAGCTTTGACATTTTTACGGTCGAGGAAATCCTTCTGAAAATAGAATTAGAAGATAGTAGAAGCAAAAATGTGGAATGTGTTCAATTGACTTTCTAATTAAGTAATTGACGAACAGTTTTGTTTGTTGCTAAGTAATAACAGCCTCACAGTTCCATTGATCGGGTTAGGAAACACTTGCCGCGGTTGTTCTGTGGATGCGTGACCATATAAATACCAGAAACCCTCAGTGCCTCGGAAAGCACGTTATCCGTTGGTCCCGGCTGCCATTTGCGGACCTTTGACAGTCGTTTCGGGTCGTCAGAATCCCGAAAGTCTGACAACCCGTATTATCATTGGGTATCGCATAAACCAATTACTGGTTTGTTGATTTCAGATAGGCAGTCACTTCATGTTAAATACTGGTATTTAGCTGCGTTCACTTAGACTGAAAGCTGACTTCAATAGTTGGGAAAAAGTTAGGTGGATTATGAGGCTAAAATCTTTAAGTTAATGCTTCTAATTCAGCTTTTTCTGTTGACTACCTGATAGTCAACAGAAAAAGCATGATACCGTAATTTTGAAATCGTCTCCTCAAATACGCTGAACTTTATATCCCCATGAAATATACTCGCTCTAAATAAAATTTGTCAATAAGTCGACTTTTTCTACACTAATACTATGATAAGATTTTTTTTTGTTTGTAAGGTTTTACATAGGGAACCGGATTAAAAAAAAATATTTTTGAATTTCAGAGCACAATTATTGGGAAAGGTTATCGACTTTTAGGTATCACGCTATGACCCTAAAGACCCGAGTAAACCGAGAAAATGAGCTCCACCTCTCTATGTCAGTACAGCACAGTATTTTAAACCCGATGAGAATGAATGAATTCACCTGGAGACACCCAATACCACCAAGCTGCTATCTAAGTACGCCAGTAAGATTTTGGCTGTCAGCTTTTCAGCGGTTTTTTTTTTTTTGCATGGGAAATCATCAAATGACTTCTCTCGCTCTTCGTGTCAGACTTTTACTGGTTAAAACCCACCCGTATTCCTTCAGTTGCCCATGTGCCAGGGTCACGGTATCTCTTTCAAACAATTACGTGACCCCGGCAGGCATCGGTCCTAGCAGACCCTTTCAGTGAGCTTTTCAGCGTTGACATGCGTTCTCCTAAGCATTGTCTGGAAAGACTTATAATATCTTCTGAGCCAGGTCGAAGTAAAATGCGCTATAGTCAGAACATTGGCAAGGACGTCAGTCACGATCAAGACTCTTGGCGGCAGTATTTATCGAGCGTTTCACTCAGCAAAAGACCGCATAACTTGGAAATGCACCGTATGTGATCACGCTCTGCATTGAGGGAACGACGAAAAAGAGAAAAAACAATAAAAAATTTACATGCTTACATACAAGAACTCACACCTTTTTCCCATGGGGGTAGGCAGACAGAAAGCCACCTGCTACTATCCATACATACGCTTCTTTATTTGTTTGTGTATGTCGGTATTTATAAGGCAGATGTGACTGGACACGCCGAAAAGGGACGCCATAGGAGAACATAATAGTTACCTTATTGGTGGTTTTCTACGCAACGGACCTTTTTATGAAAAAGGTCCGGTGCGTAGTGCGGTAACTGGTAACCGGCGTGCGAGTTTGACCTGATGTATTTTAAAATGTAATGTATTACATTATCTCATAATCATGACCCATTTATTATTATGTCATTCGGATCAAACCCGCCCGCTCAAAAATAAATGTTGTGCAATAGTTAATAGTAATTACGTCATAAGCTTTGTCCAGTTAGAAGCATGGTCAGTTGTTTTCTAGATTTTGCAGTGATCACTGTTGTTATGGCTTCGCACATAAATATAGAAGGACGAAACTCCATCGACGTCGTTGCGCAGCGTCAAATTGTGAAGTTTAAGTTTCTGGAGGGACTCACAGCGGCCGAAGCCCATCGAAGATTGATCAGAGTGCTGGCGTCCAATGCACTCTCTCAAACCACAGTAAAAGAGTGGTACCGGCGCTTCAGGGTTGGCAACTATGACGTATCGGATCATCGTGGAGGTGACCGTAAATCTGGACCTGAAACTGAGGAACGCTTGAAGATTCTCCAAGACGCTTTCAAGGAGTCTAGAGCTTGTTCCATCACCTCATTGTCGGTTTATATCGGAATACCTAAAACCACTTGTTACGAAATTATGACGAAAAAACTTAATATGCACAAAATTAACACAAAGTGGGTACCACACGAATTGACTCAAGCCCAGAAGGATCAGCGCGTAGACTACGCAAAAATTAATTTACGTGCATATAATCAGCAACCAAGCCGTTTAAAGCATACATTGGCTATTGACGAAACCTGGATCAGTCTATACCGACAACCTGAAAAGGACCAAGCCAAACAATGGCTTTACCAGGGCGAAAAACCACCAACAGAGGCACGAGCAGAAAAGTTCGGACCTAAGTTCTTGTTAGTGCTAGCGATGGACTACGATGGCATCCGCTATTATGAAATATTAGGTTACCATGAAAAAATGAATCATCAGCGCTATATTCAATTTCTGGAGAATCTGATGAGCAGTTGGGCTAGAAAAGGCAAGCACACAGTGTGGCTGTTAGACGACAATGCTCGACCTCACCGTCATTCTGCTGTGGACGAGTGGATGAGTGCACGCCACATTGAGCGTTGGGTTCAGCCGCCCTATTCTCCAGACATTAGTCCGTGTGACTATGGGTGCTTTCGGCAGCTAAAGCGAAACATAGGCGGCGTTGCTTATGCTGACCTCGGTTCCTTGCGCGTAGCCCTGGACAAGGAGATAAAGGCTGGCAACGAACATCAAAGTTATCAGTCAGTTAGAAAATTGCCTGAACGTTGGCAAGCTGTCGTAAATTCTAAGGGAGATTATTTATGCTGATATTAATATAAAATTGAACTAATTACTTTTTGTTTTAATCAAATTTTAGTGTGGGCGGATTTGATCCAAATGACCTAATAGAAGAAACGTGAAAACTATGCTTTCTAGGAACTTTGGTACTGGGAACCTTGACAGAGGTAAGTTATCTACTACAACTATAGCTTGTAATTAGAGTTTGTTGAGGACATAGTTAGTTTAAGCCAAATAACCCTATTATTTGCTTTAACTTTAATTCTTAGAAGAGATTAGACCTTAATTGTCGGTTTTGTCCATTACTTTTGGTCGTTGAATAATTACAGCATAATTTTAGTGAAATAATTATTTGTGTGTATGTGACTATGTGTGTGTTTTGTGTATTTTAGTATCATTTTGTGTATGTGTGTAGTATCGTTACTAATGTAAGGGTTTGAAGCTTTGCTCTAAGTCAGACACTTGGAAGCATTCAAGAGACAATTACTAAAAATCTATTTACATAAGCAAAACAGAATGAAATAAAGATTAAACTAAAACATTTAAACAATTTTCCACCTAGCAAAATCCTCTATCTCTGTCCCACCGAAAACGGTAAAGAGCGTGAAAATACCGACCCCTTTTCCAAACTTGGAAACTACCGCGATGAGTCAACACCACTTAAAATTCCGCAGTTCACAAGGCAAACTTTATACACATTTCAAACAAAAGCATTTCCAGGAACGATTTTCTATTCAGGGCCAGATAATATCAATAAAAACCCGAAGAAACTCGTAAAATTTAAATAGAGTTTGCAAACTGCAGTAACAGCTTTGCTGGACCAGTTTTCGAAATTTTATGTTGGATTTGAAAAAATGGGTTTTGCGTAAGGTGAATGCAGTTAGTTGAATAAAAAGTTGGGATTGGAGTTGGTCAATATGTTTAAATTTTTAATTTAGGTGGATGAGATCTGTGTGATGTCCGATATTCCGTGTAGTGACGAACGTAAAGAATAGCACTATCTTATATTTTCATTGGGTGTTATAAAAGGCGACTAAGGGACGTTATGACTAGAAAATAGGCAGTAGCGTTCTCTCTCCATTTAACCATCATACTGCGATCGCCAACCCAAGCACGGCGATTATGGCAAGCCCTTCAAATTGAGGCAGGCCTATATTCAGAAGTGGACGTTTTTCGGCTGAAATTGTGGTTATGGTGGGTTGAGTCTGATCCGAGAGCCATAGCGTTTAATTTGTTGTTACTAACGTGTTTGTTTCACCACTGAAAATCTTTGCTGTGCTATGAGTCTCATAGCACAGCATCAGGCTGAGTAGAAGCTTTCTTGTCACAGTCACGACGTGCAGCTGCCGTCTGTTTATGTTCCGTGTTCGTAAGTATGGTTCGGTATATCATGTTTTATATTCAATTGATCTTGTCTTTTTATATGCACGTGTTTTTACACACTAGCTGACCCAGCGAACTTCGTACCACCTCAGGATAAATAAATGTAATAAAGTTAACTTATCAGATCCCACCAACACAAAGTACCATATACCCATGTTAGACCATATTATGACAAACTGGTACTTTGAAGGCATTAAGCGTTTTCTAGCTACCACACACCCATGATATGTGAGCTCCTACTAAATTATGCCAACCTAGTACTTCCAAGACATAAAGCGTTTTCTAGCTACCACACACCCATGTAAGGTGAGCTCCTACCAAGTTATGCCAACCTGGTACTCCGAAGACATAAAGCCCATGTTAGTTGAGCTCCTAACAAGTTATGCCAACCTGGTACTTCAAAGACATAAAGCGTTTTCTAGCTATCAAACACCCATGTTAGGTGACTTTGTATTGTCAAATAAGTGTTCTTAAATTTTCCAAGTTTCCGCGCATTTTTTAATTTTTTTTCTTTCATAAGAACCTTCTCCTGACAATAACAAACACAATAAAAAAAAAGCGAAATCGGTCCAGCCGTTCACGCGTGATGGCGTGACCAAGGGAAATAGGGATTCACTTTTGATATATAAAGATAAATCTATGTTATAAATACATATTATTAAAGCTAACTGAGAAACCACTCACCTGCCAAATATATATGGGAAAACTCTTTTAGTATCATCAGCGTCTGCCTTACTTTTCTCAACTACGTCGGGGTCGGCTTCCAGTTCAGCAAAGTGCAGCTGCATAGCACTTTTTACATGGAATGACTGCCAATCTGGCCTCCACAACCCAGTTACTGAGTAATACAATACCTCTTGATAAGACTGATTGTCAAATTTTTAGGCTTCTAACAACCCGAAACGACTGTCAAACATCCAAGAATGAAAGCCGGAACGGCTTAAAGTACTTTCCAAAGTACGGAGGGGTATTGACATGTAAAGATGGTCACACATTCACAGCAACTCATGTCGTTGTTAGCCACAGGCCCTTGAACTTTATCACAAAGTGTTACAATACTTTTTTCTGTAACAAAATGCAGAAACAATATTGTTAAATCGGGTATTAACAACTCAGTAAGTCGAACTATTAGCCACGCTTAAATACACAGAAACACTTTCAATGAGCATTGTGGGGGTAGATAGTTATATTGAATTGAATCTCGTTTATTTATGTTGGCTTGTTTTGGGACATCTCTTTCCATAAAAAGTATGTTTTAAAACTAAGCGAGTTATGCTTGGCGTATCTCTGAGGGATAGAATTTGGAATGAGGTGATCTGTCAGAGAACCAAAGTTCGACATAGCTCATATAATTGACAAGCCTGTTAGTCTAGTGGTTAGTGACCCTGACTGCTAAGACGGAGGCCTTGGGTTCGATTCCCACCCAGGACAAATCTTTGTGTGACGAGCACAATTATTTTTTTTGTGTCTGGTTGTAATTTATTTATAATATGTATTTATTTAGAAATATATAAGTATACTAGCTGACCGTACAGGCGTTGTCCTGTTTCCTAGAACTCGATAGCAGCGCCACTTACCGGGTCCAATAGCAAATCTAAAGCATCCAGGGTGCCACCCAAACGCATACAAAAAAAATCATTCAAATTGGTCCAGTCGTTTAGGAGGAATTCAGTGACATACACATGTACAGTAGAATTATATATATAAAGATCTCTCAGTTGTCTGATTGCCATAGTACACTGCCTAGTTTGGGATCAGATAACGGCGTGTTGGTTGTCCTAAGATATTATTTATTACAAGCTTCTGCCTGCGACTTCGTCCGCGTCAAATTTTTGCTCCCGTGACCCTTCCCGTCGCATCGAATTGCCGGCCAGTTTCGTTCATTTTTCATTGCTGCTCTGCTCCTTTTGAACATAGCGTGATGTTATATAGCCTATCCTTTCTCAATAAATAGGCTAACCAACAAAAATATATTTTTTCAATTCGGACCAGTAGTTCCTGAGATTAGCGCGTTCAATCAAACAAAAAAACAAACCTTTCAGCTTTATTATATTAGTATAGATTAATTAGCAAGCTGAAGTGGCAATGGGCCGGCTACATTAGCCGTAGAACCGATGATCGTTGGGGTAGACGTGTTCTTGAGTGAAGACCGAAAACCGGCAAACGTAAAATAGAACGCCCTCAGGCTAGGTGGAGCGACGATCTTTGCAGGATGGCTGGTAGCAGCTGGGTGAGAGATGCCGAGAATCGAGCTGAATTATGTGCAATTGAAGAGGCCTATGTCCAGCAGTGGACTAATATAGGCTGATGTTGATAACTGAAACCGGACTACTGAAAAATTTCTCTAGAAATATTTTCATCTGAAAGTTGTGATCGTGTGGACCTTTTTCCTTATGCTTATGATCGCTTACTGTTCTTAGAATGCATATATATTTTATAATTCATGACTATACCTATGTCCTCTAGAGGGCGTGAAGCGTAGTCCAATACAGTCATTATTTTTTTTTAAATATAATAGGTAGATGTCATTTGGCATAATGTCATCATTTTAGAACTTATGAGGAAGCAGATGAACATGCATACACACATACCGATCAAATACATAATCCTCCTTTTTGCTTCTATTCGGGTAATAAACAAAGCCAAGTCGATGCTACAACGCTTGGGAAAGGCTTATCCAGCAGTGGACGTCCGACAAAAAATATGATGAAGATGATAAATCATAGACCACGGTAATGATTTGCTAATGTGCAGAGCAGGGTCTAAATCATAGTTTATGGTTTGTAGTATTGACTTCTTTTAGAATAAATATGAGACTTTGGACGCTGTGTCCAAAGAACGTAAGACTTCGGAATCGCTTAATATAATCAGGGTTAGTTATGATTATGAAGAGATGTCAATCTTTATTTGTAATCCCTCAATTGTTTTGCTAGGGGTACTGTGGGTTAGGTGTGTGATACTTGCAAATGGGGCGTGTGTAGCTTTGGGTGGAAAATCATTAAATGACGCCTCGCACTTTGGGTGAACCGGTGGTCTTCATCATCATTTCAGCCGAAAGACGTCCACTGCTGGACATAGGCCTCCCCAAAGCCCGGTTGGGCCGGTGGTGTCCAACATTTAATGACCAAGACCCACCCGTATTCTTTCAGTTGCCTATGCTAGGGCCACGGTAACTCTTTCGAACAATTCCGTGACCCTGGGACGCATCGGTCCCAGCAGACCCCTTCAATTTTTGCTGACATCTCTTTGGCGCGCGTGGAACACAACGCGCCGACAACCCGGGCTTGGTCCTTACCCGGCGGTGAGCTACCCATTGCTAGACACCCGCAAACCCACGCATACAGGGACATGAAGTCCTCAATGGAAGACGAAGTAGCTAGATGTATGAACGGAAACCAAGCAAAAAAAAGTATGACGATATGGATTCGCAGCACATAGCGTTATGTAGATCCTGCTTATCCCCATAGAAAAAAGACGCCAGTGTATATAGGAACGTTTGATAGTTATGGTCACTTTAGATCTAATTAACGATGCTCAAAATCTTACAAGGAAAACGGTAACAGAAATTATCCTCACCCACAAACAGGAAGATTTATTTAGAAATTACGTCTCAATAATCTGAACAGCTCCATAATCACGATCCTATTACTCATATTGAACATTTAATTCAAACGAAAACCCCTCTCGGGACCTGTTGTCAAAAATATCACGTAGAAACTTTATTGGCAGACACATTTGCACATAAAAGAACTTTACGATCTCGACGGTACATCGGGAGATAAAAGTTGAAACAAACCACAATATTGTATGCCTGATGCCTTTTTTTGTTATCTAATATTTTAGCTGACGCACTGGCAATAATCTTTACTGGTTTCCCGCAAATTTCTTGAGGGGTATTCCCGTAGTAACTTACCCTTGGGTTATTACCTACGAGGGTTGCTATTCCCTGCGGAGTTCTAGCTGCTACCATGTACGGTATTGTACTGGTTGTACAATAAAACCCGAGTCTACCACCACGCTTTAAGAAGTATGAATGAAAAATCTGACAGCTGTGGTCGTATTATACTTTGCTATAAAGCTTATAATCGCTTGCTACTGTTTAAATGTAGATATTGGTTTGTTAGGGTAGGTGGGATATGATCACGGCTTCAGATGAAAATATTTTCTTGTTTCATACTTTTTCGAGCGTGATTTTTCAGCTGTCAGCTCTTAATTTTTGAACTTTCTTTTATTTTAAACTATTTTGGGGTTAGCTCACAAAATACATACCTATATTTCACTTGATAGTCAGCACGACATTCACCTGTTGTTAACAAAGATATCAGTCACAATGCCGTTTGGACGTCGTTTTTTTTAAGTTCGCGTTATTTTAGTGCAACAATAAAAACACAAGTCACGTCAGTGTTACAAATCTATACTTAATATTATAAAGCTGAAGAGTTTGTTTGTTTGTTTGTTTGATTGAACGCGCTGATCTCAGGAACTACTGGTCCGAATTGAAAAATTCTTTTTGTGTTGAGTAGCCTATTTATCGAGGGAGGCTATAGGCTATATAACATCACGCTACAACTAAGAGGAGCGGAGCAGTAATGAAAAATGTTGCAAAAACGGGGAAATTTTATTCCTTTTGAGAGTTTCCGTTGCGTGCGCTGCGTAAACGGTTAAAGTAACGCAAAAATCATGTATGACGGAATTGTTCCTTTGAAAAAGTTCTAAAAAAAAGTCCGCGAGAGCATATGTCTATCTTTTAAGGTTGACTCACTATAACTCAAAAGGTGCGAGCAGCAACACTAGCAGGCAAATCGATGCGACGGGAAGGGTCAGGGGAGCAAAAATTTGACGCGGACGAAGTCGCGGGCAGAAGCTAGTAATAGATAAATTAGGAAATTCATTACTTACTCATTGTAGCAATCAACAATGTAAAATAAAATTAATGATACTATTTGATTCAATATTAAAAATAGTAGCTTTAGCAACTATGAAGTCCCGGTGTAGAAGCGGATAACATAATTTTACTTTTTTGTACGAAGCCGTATTTTGGAAAAAAGAATTATCGTAGAAGAACCGTATATTCTTTGCAGCCGCAAAAATATGGATCAGGTCAGGATTTTTTGGTAAACCTAAAAAACCATTCCACTTTTTCCAAAGCTATCCCAGATTTAAAATCCCAGGTTACCCAAAGCCTCAAAAGTCAGTCCGTGGTCTGACTTTTAAGTAAAAACGGCACGCTGCATAATTTTCAGAACCTTTCCAAGCAAAAACAACAATACCTTCGAAGAAAAACACTAAACTTGAATCGCCGAAACCCAGGAAAAAAGGTCTAGCCACATCCCATATAAATTCATGTCCCAAAAGGTACCTATTTTAGGAAAACGAAAATGGCGAAGGCTAAACAATCTGGCGACCCTAATATTATGCAAAATGTCGCCGTGAGGATATTGAGGGAACTGTCTAAGGCAGTTTGGGAAACAATGGATGAGAGTGGCGCCTTTCAAATGGCCCAATAGGTAGCTTAAGGAGGTCGTATGTAGGCTTCTTTTGACTCCCCTAACGTTTCAAGAAAAGGAGATTCGTAGAACGTTGTGTTTGTGATAATAGCTGAAGTTGACCCAGTTGTGTTCAGCTTTTCAATAGGTTAGTTTAGTAAATGACTTCATAAAATATTATAAGACGTGATAAGAATAATTTATTGGTCCATTATTCCGAAATATATATGACTAGCTTCTGCCCGCGACTTCGTCCGCGTCAAATTTTTGCTCCCATGACCCTTCCCGTCGCATCATTTGCCTGCTAGTTTTCGTCCATTTTTCGTTGCTGCTCGATCCTTTTGTGTTATAGTGAGTCAACCTTAAAAGATAGACATATGCTCTCGCGGATTTTTTTTTAGAACTTTTTAAAATAAACAATTCAGTCATACATGATTTTTGCGTTACTTTAACCGTTTACGTAGCGCACGCAACGGAAACTCTCAAAAGGAATAAATTTTCCCCGTTTTTGCAACATTTTTCATTACTGCTCCGCTCCTCTTAGTTACAGCGTGATGTTATATAGCCTATAGCCTCCCTCGATAAATAGGCTACTCAACACAAAAAGAATTTTTCAATTCGGATCAGTAGTTCCTGAGATTAGCGCGTTCAATCAAACAAACAAACCCTTCAGCTTTATAATATTATATATAAATATATATATATATATAATATAATATATAAGTATAGATAATAATATTTAGTGTTACTAGTATCTTTACAGTTATGATCTGCCTAGCTTGTTCCCAACTATATTGGGGTCAGCTTCCAGTCTTACCGGATGCAGCTGAATACCAGTATTTTACATGGAGCGACTGCCTATCTGACCTCCACATCCCATTTACTCAGTAATACGATACCCCTTGGCAAGACTGGTTGACGGACTTTCGGACTTCCCGATTTGACTTTGACTACCCGTAACTTCTAAGTATCCGTACATATAACTACGTAGTATCTTTTCAGAAACTAGATTAAATAACATGGTTACTTCAAAAGTGGTCCCAAAACTAAGCCACATCTTGGGCTCGAGTCTTGTCGTGTGTGTCCTGTGTGTATGTCATGATTTGCCGTGTGTTCTCTTGTATTGTGTGTTGTTATCTTATCTTGTTTTTTTTTCTGGGGGTTATATTTTAATCAGAGTCATGTTTGCATCAACTTTCGTCAAACAGCGTCAATTTTTAATTCAGGATGTTTGAGAATAGGCAGAATCCTTCATCAAATAGAGATAATAGACGTATTACAAATGTAACTGCTAAGGAGAACCGGGATTCAGAGAAAATAATTTCGTTCCATCGAAGAGGAAAACATCTCGTGAAAATATTACGATTCCATTAGTTACATGTTTGTGGTGAGCAAACTGGCTGGATAATAGGTATCGATTCAATGCTGTTCATTAAAAATATAATTAAAACTCATTTTCAATCTTATGATGACTTAATTTGTTGAATATTTTAAACTAGCTTTTGCCAGTGGCTTCGCCTGCGTGGAGGTCGGAAATTATCCCTCGGGAACATACTACCGGGATAAAAATAGCCTATATCCTTTCTCAGGCTCTCTAAACTATCTGTGTACAAAATTTCGTTTAAATCGGTTCAGCAGTTTTAGCAGGAAAGCGAGACAGACAGACAGATAGACAGACAGACAGAGTTACTTTTGCATTTATAATATATAATATAAATAATAAAATAATATATATATATATGTTCGCTGCCAGGCTAGGCCCCCATAAGGGTTTTAATTATTATGTGGAAGCGTGATAACCGTGGGGCTCTAGAGACAAGAGTGGCTAGCGAAACTAGTCCGCCGTGCGCGGAGCCAAACTACAATATGCAAAAGACTCACCTCATGTAGGAGAACACATGCTCCTTCGGGTTACCTGGATTTATGTATGTAAGTGAGTGTATATTGTATTGTGTTGTGACGTTGTAAATGGGTTTTCCAGGTTACCATCCGCTGCAATAAGGCTGGAGGCAATCACAGCATGCGGTTCCAATGGCGTCACTTTCACTTGACCTTCAAACTATTTCAACAAGATATATCCAAAACCCGTGTTATTTTACCAAATTGGGGTTATTTACAATCCAAACATGGGTCATGACTTATTGTCCACCAAAACGACCGGTTTTCAAGGATTAATTTACAAAAGATCGCGAGATTCAAGCGGCGACATGCTTTCCTTGTTCAAGCCAAAACCAAGAGAAAAGTGTCAAGTGTCAAAATCAAACTGACAAGTCAGATGTCATTCTGTTACTCGTTTAGAAACGTAGGCGCATAGAGTAACTAATCGAACAGGACGCAACAAAATATATATATATTCATACACGAAATACAGGGTGATTGGAAGATGGGTGCAAAGCTTTAAGGCGAAGATAGTACAGACAATTTAGAACTATTTAAGCCATGGTTGTCTTAGACGAAGTCTTACCAAATATTTTTAACCAAATTTTTAAGTTTTTTTTTCGGAAATTCTCAAAATTTAATGTAAACTGCATAATTATGGCCAAATTGAATGATAAATGAATTCATTTTTTATTTATTTAATTAAAGTAATGTGTAAGCAATCAAGCAAAACATGTTTTAGGCTTCTGTATCATTAGACATTTTTTTTACAGACATTTAAAGCTCAGAAAAAATAAAAAAATATGTATAATACGTCTTTTAAACCTTATTAAAAAAAACGGAGGGTGTTTTTTTGTTCAAACCTTTTTGAAGACATTCTTGTTAATCGCTCTTTCTTTTGAGGTATCATTTATGCGGATATCTTACAAATTATTGGAATTAGGGCCTACAAACCAATTTGAGGGAGATTTTTTTTATTTTAGGCAGACTAATTAAAACAACATTTGAATTAAAATTATTTATTTTTCATGTTCAAAATGACGGCCGTGATTCCTAATACAAGCACGGCCCCGTCTTCTAACTTCTGTAGTCGTTATTTTCAACATCATCTCCTGCTTCATTGTCTCAAACGCTGAATTTATTCTTTGTATCAATTCTTCTCTAGTGTTTATATCTATGCCTATGGCCCCACACGAAAAAGTCCAACGGGGTCAGATCTGGGGAGCGAGCGGGCCAAGGGATGGGTCCATCCCTGCCGATCCAGCTATCAGGAAAGCAATTGTTGAGGTGTTCCCTTACATTTAAAGTCCAATGCGCTGGACAGCCGTCTTGCTGAAAGATGACTGTTCGGTCTCTTTCGAAGATCGGGACACCTGATTCCTCTACCAGCAGTGGTAAATCAATTTGCAGAAATTGCAAATAATTTTCGCCATTCAATGGATCAGGCAAAAAGTGGGGCCCAATCAATGTTCTGCCAATTATTCCAGCCCATACATTCACAGAGAATTTCATCTGAAATGACACCTGCTTCTTAAAATGTGGATTGTTGTCTGCGTCGGCCCATTCATGGATGTTGTGAAAGTTTGTAATACCTTCCCTTGAAAATTTACTTTCATCCGTCCACAAGATTGATTTCAGAAACCACGCATCTTCGATGTCTCTGTTGAGGAGGAAACGGCAGAACTGAATTCTACTTTGAGGATCTTGCTCTACTAGACCTTGCACACTCCTGCCATGGAACGGATACTTATCATTTTGGTGCATTGTATGCCACACCTTCCATTGAGAAATGTTTAAATTTCTAGCTACTGCTCTAGTACTGGTAGTAGGATCCGCTTGAAATGCTGCTAAAATGTCTTCGTCGACGGCAGTTTCGTGTCTGCCCGGGTTGACTCCAGGTTCCACGCGGTGAAACCCATCTTGGGCAAGACGACGAAACGTGTTGTAAAACACTCGGACATTCGGTATCCTGCGATTCGGATAGTGCTCTTGATACATCCGTCGCGCCAAAGATCCATTGTCGTCTGCTCTACCGTACATAAATACGATATCCGCATATTCTTGATTGGAAAAAGTAGCCATAGTCACTTAACATTTAAGAAAAACGGCGTAGGAGCGCACTAAATGTCAACTCAACACAATTAAGTCAAAAATCAACACGTGCAGGAGCGCGAGGCTACGACTGGACACGGTGAAACAAAAAAGTTCAAAACTAACGCAAACAACACGTGCAGGAACGCAAAGGGCTACAACTGGACACGGTAAATTGTGAATCAACACGACAACGTCCACTCACAAGGGCAGTAGTTTGACTAATAAGTAAAAGATGTAACGGCTTCATCACAGACCGACTGACCCTGACTAAAGAAAAACGACTTTGTTGCCTCAGTAACTAAGACCATTTTGCTGTAAAAACCAACTCTTATCGCTTTTTGCTATTCATTGGGCGTTCTACCTGGAAATGCCGTCGCACCGCACTCGGTGGCCATTGTTTAGAGCATCCCCTCAATGGGTTCCCCTCAATTGGTTCCTGCATGTGCCAAAAATTCTTAGAATTGAACAATGTTATCATTTCGAGCACATAAAGTATTCTTTTAAGAGCGTTAACGTGAAATCCACGGCACCAAGTTTAGGTAATTGCAGTGCTCCTTCCACTCACACAGATACGCACATAACTGTGTGCGTAGAGTTGGTGTGCTGCCCGTCATTATAGTCAAACTAACCCAAGTTGATCCGTAATGTTTAATGATACTTACTTATTTAATCGTCAGTTGATTTTTATTTACTATTCTTATTTTTATTACATGCTTGTGAAATAAAAAGACAATTTTGGATACGTAGTATAGTAAGTAGGTAGGTACTATTTAGGGGAGAAAAGTTAGAAATATTGTACAAATGTAAAATCCTACTACGAATAATATTATAAACACAAAGGTTTGTGAGGATGTATGGATGAATGATTTTAAATAATTTACCGTAAGAACTACTGAACGAATTTTGATGAAACTTCAATTCATATCGATTACACATCAGAATACCATACAGATCATATTTTCAAATAATAATTATAAACGCGCAAGTTTGAGAGTTTATTTATGGATGAGTAGATGTATATTTGTTACTCTTTCACAAAAACTACTAAATGAATTTGATTAAAAATTGCTCATTTGATAAAAAAGTACATGAAAAAATCATAATGAAGGGGGTTCATCATTTTGAAGTCGTAGGAAGTCACGATGGTCCTCTAGGCATTTTATTAAGTATTCTAGTTTTAAAATAAAATATTTCAATATCGAAGAATTCTTTATTTATAATATTATACTTGCACTTGTATGTAGATTTAAATAAATGTTTTCCTTTACCGACTTTGAAAGATAACCGACACGTGTGTTCCACACATCGACAAGCTGGTTTTGGAAGACGAGGCTAAGTCCTGAAAAATAAAAGATAGATGTAATCCCATACGTAAATATGAAATTGTAAATAAAAAAAACGTTAGTTGTGCTTTACCTTTACTTCATTTTGGATTTTAACATCTTCCGTACTCACAACAACATTATTTTATTTACAATGCCTGAAGATAAAAAAACAGGATTTTATTTTACCCTTTTTGTCTGCGTGATTAATATGTTTACTCATGTTGAATTCCAGCTTTCTAGTACTAAGGGTCTCTGAGCTAAGCCGCGGTTGGACAGACAGACAAACTTAGCGAAACTATAAATGGTTCCTCTTTCACTACAGAACCCTAAAAACATTTTTAAAAACAAGCTTTTAGTTAAATTCTCTAAAAAGAAGAAATAAAGTTTAAATTAAATCAAATCAATTAAATTATTATTATTACAATGCAAGTTAAAAAAAATCAGATGATCGACGGTTTAGTTTAAGGAAGTATTGTTTTTTGCAATTTCGAAAGTGATCGTTTAGAAAAAAAAAATGTATTTGAGTAGTACAATCACCCCCTAGAAGGAAATAAATTAATAAACGAGGACCTTATATAGCAAACTTCGATCAACAAAGATAACAAATCAAGTTCTATTCAAAATATTATTTTACCCAACCTTTTAGCCCTAGCTTTAGCTAAAACCTCTTGATTGAGTCTCATCCTTTTCCTTGATAAAACTAGTTTCGTTTTTTTACTCTTATTCCCCTATGGCACCTGAAAGAATTTTTGTTGTTTCGAAAAACATTGTTTTCAATTATCTAAATAAAAAATAATTATTTTACTTACCAACCCAAGATCGTTATATCGCACTATAAACTCACTCGATGCCAAGGGTCGGGAGAGGTCACGCGTAGAGCACTGAGCGATACGTCCACTCTTTGAACAGCCTCGCGGCGGACTGATTTAAAATTATTACCACGCACGGTTTTATAGTAGTTTTAAAATAATTGTAGAAAATATTAAAAGTAATTTAGTTGAAATTTTTTATTGCAAGTTTTAAAGAAGATGTTCTTCTATTAGAATACACCTTTATTTTGTAAAATTAAATAAGATTTATTGGAAAAAATACTGAATTTAGCAACTGCTTTTTCTTGGTAATTTCACTTTGTTTATTGTTTTATTTATTATGTTAGGCGCTGAAAATCAAAAAAGTCTCTCTCAGTTTTTTGCTCAAGGATGTGAACAATTAAATATGTTTATTAGTTTGTCAATTTTATTAGTGGTTTCGGATATTTTAAGCTTCGAAATGACTACTGTAAAAGGATTTTAGAAAACACTGTTTGTTTATCTGGTTAGAATTCACGAATACTTTATTAATGTAAAAAGGTTTTCAGTCAACTTTTCAGACCGAAATATTTCCAACAATATTTAGTTATTCACACTTTCGTTAGATACGTTTTATGAGGTGATTAAATGGTTTGAAAAGTACGCTTTTTGGGTCAAACAACCAAAATCGACGTTAACGCTCTTAAGCAAAAATTTTGTGTTTTGTTAGACTGCCTAAAATTTAAAATTTCTCCCTCGAATTGGTTTGTAGGTCCTAATTTCAATAATTTGTAAGATATCCGCATAAATGATACCTCAAAAGAAAGAGCGATTATTAAGCATGTCTTCAAAAAGGTTTGAACAAAAAAGCACTCTCCGTTTTTTTTTAAATTAGGTTTAAAAGACGTATTGTACAAATTTTTTATTTTTTCTGAGCTTTAAATATCTGTAAAAAAATGTCTAATGACACAGAAGCCTAAAACATGTTTTGCTTGGTTGCTTACACATTACTTTAATTAAATAAATAAAAAATTAATTAATTTATCATGCAATTTGGCCATAATTATGCAATTTACATTAAATTTTGAGAATTTACGAAAAAAAACTTAAAAATTTGGTAAGACTTCGTCTAAGACAACCATGGCTTAAATGGTTCTAAATTGTCTATACTATCTTCACCTTAAAGCTTTGCACCCATCTTCCAATCACCCTGTATTTTAAGAGGTACACATGTAGGTGGTAAAGAAGCTACAGCAACGAAAAAAAAATTTCTAAATGAATTTTCTTTCAAAATTTAATGTACGCTGCCAGGCCAAACCTCAATTCAATTGCGCAGTGGAAGTTTTTGATGGGGGGCTCTGGAGACAAGAGTGGCTAGCGTACTGTCCGCCGTACGCGGAGCAGACAATCAAATCAAAGAGAACAACTCACCTACCATACAACAAAACAACTTACCTCATGGTTGAAGGACACTGCTGTGGTTCCTACCTGGAGTTATGCATGTAAGTGAGTGTATATGTATCGTGTTGTGACGTTACGAGTATTCTTCAGGTTAGAATCCGCTGCAACAAGGCTTGGAGGCAATCACAGCATGCGGTCTTCAAATCACTCGTTCCCAACAGCGTCACACTTAACCATCGGGTCATGACAGATTGTCCACAAAACGACTGGTTCTCAGGGATTAAGGGATTACTTTACAACAGGGTCGCACGCGCAATTTGGACCGCCATCCCTTTACAAGAACTTCAGTTTGAACAAACGTAACCCGTATTATTACGTCAAATTAGGGGTTATTAACAATCAAACAACTGGATCACGACTAATTGTCACAAGCGGATCGATTTAAAAGGATTAATTTCAACAAAAGCGTCGCGGGGGTTCCAAAACGCGACGGACCTATTTTTGCCGCAAATCAACAAGAGCTGTCAAGTGTCAACGTCAAAACTTGACAAGTCAGATGTCACTTCGTTACACGCGCATTCCGTTAGGCGCACAGATAATAAACGAGACAGAACATTTAATATTTATAAATTACTAGCTTTTGCCAGCGGCTTCGCCCGCGTGGAGGTCGGAAATTATCCCGCGGGAAGATACTACCGGGATAAAAAGTAGCCTATGTCCTTTCTCAGGCTCTAAACTGTCTGTGCACCAAATTTCAAAACGAGACAGACAGAGTTACTTTTGCATTTATAATATTAGTTTGAATAGTGTGGATATAGTGTGGATTAGTGTGAATAGTGTGGATAGTGTGGAAGTGTGGATCAGAATAAAATATCGCTACAAGTAATAATTAGCAGATCTGTGTCATTCTTCGTGTTATGCGCTTATGACATAAACAAATAACAACCGCTGCTGCTGTTAGTCCGTGTATGGGTGACCAACTTTGTATACCAAGACCAAAAAAAAATCATTTTAGCCGTTGGTCTTGACGCCATTTCTGGATGTTTGACAGTCGTTACGGGTCGTCAGAAACCCGACGACGTCCGGGTCATGGGGTCACTTAGTTTCTGGAGACATCTCCTATCAGTTTTTTTAAAACTTCAGAGAGTTGAGAAATAGAGCTGGCCTATTTTCTGGTCAAATAATCAGCATTGCCATGCAACGTGCTTCCAGCCTTTTGGGTATTTGCGATTGAATGATGCGAACGAATTTTTTGACACTCTTTGTTTATTTTCCCTTCTTTTTATATACTTACTTAATTATTATTATTTTAAATTATGTAAATATACTTGTAATATGTTCAATTGTTCATCATGTAATAGTACTTCGAGAAATAAAAAGGAAAACTCACTTTGCAAATGAAATAATATTATGTCAATGAAAGACACTTCATCAAACTACGTAAACAATGTCACAATTGAATAATCGATAGCTATCTAGTTACTAAAACAAACTGACTAAGTCGATTAAGATAAGAAAGCAATTAGTTTTATTGGAAAAATAATCCATTAAATTACTTTGGTGGCAAGGAATTATCGACCTTAGACTTTGAGAGTAAACGATGTTATATAAAGATGATTTGTTGCTATGAGATGTGACTCTTGGAATATTTCGATTATTGTCGATAATTTCACGACTTTAAAAAAAAAATCAAGTGAGGTCATCAATTTCAAAAGTTTCTGAGTACCTATTATTGTAAGCTAATTTTCAATGAGGTGTTTGTGTCAAAAATATAATAACCTACAACAAAAAAGAAACGTTGATCAAAATAACGACCGACTTTGTAATGTTTTTTTTTTAAAGTTGGTTTTTAGCACAAAAAAATCGGTCCACAATCGGTAAACATACAAAAAAAATACACACAGTTGAACCAAGAACCTCCTCCTTCATTTGAAGTTGAAAATGAATCACAGGGCATTAAAAAATCTGCATCGTATGTAATGAACTAGCTGCTGCCTGTGGCTTCACTTTCGTGGATTTAAGAAATGACTCTATGTTACTCCTTGGAATAACAGCTATCTGTCGGTGAGAGTCCTGTCAAAATGGGTCCAGCTGTTTCGGAGATTAGTCGCAACAAACAGATAGACAGACAAACAATTTATTTTATATGTTTTTTTTTAATATACCGTATATTCATATTCATTTAGTAAAAAACCTATTATAATGGCATTACAAACAAGCACTTCAATTATATTTATTTGTAGAGATGTATCGATATTGATTAGCACCCATCCATAGCCCAACCGCAGTAAGGGTAGGTTAACCCTCCATCCACCCGTGTAGCTGGTATGTTTTAACCATGACCAACATAAACTGTATACTGACCAACGTTTTATGTAAACAGCAACTTTCATCGTATTCGCAATTTTTAAATACAACTCCTCTAGTACCTACCCACTTTCAGGAAATGCATTTAACATTTCCGAAACTAGGTTAAAAATAACTTAACCTTTGACCGCTCGGTAAATATACTTTTTACGTTCAGCTGGCTTTTTAAAACGTTAAGCGTTAAAGCTTTTTAACTGTGACTCTGAAGCACGTGGAAAAATATATTTTTTACTAGGAATTGTATATGTGGATGTAGGATAGTAGAAGCATTATTTATTTCTACTGAAAAATTAATCATTATGAATCTATATTGTAATAAAACACACATTTTCTGTTAACAATCATCATCATCATTTCAGCCGAAAGACGTCCACTGCTGGACATAGCCCCAAAGCACCGCCACTTCCACCTGTTCTGTGCCTCTCGCATCCAACGCATTCCTGCGGCCTTCACCAGGTCATCAGTCCATCTTGTGGGAGGCCTTCGAACGCTACGTCTTCTAGTAGTGGTAGCGGTCGCCATTTCAGAACCTCCCGGCTACATCGGCCATCTGTTCTGCGAACTATGTGCCCTGTCCACTGACACTTAAGTTTGGCAATTCTTCGGGCTATACCCGTTACCTTGGTTCTCCTACGGATCTATTAATTTTTTCCGACTGTAAAGAATAAATAATTTCATTTCTGTAAGTAGGTTTGTACAAACACTTTTACACTTTGTCCTTCAAGTGTATCGTGACTTATACGTGTGTCGTCGCGCGTCACGCTAAGCCCAACCGCATCCACAATGTGGACTCTGCAAAATCCTTGACTTAGAAAGGTTACGGGAGCTCCCTTCTATGTCCAAAATTAGTGTTGTAGTGTTGATTCCAGAATGCCCAGCATCCAGCAGTTTATGAAATGCTTTTCCAGGCGTTTCTTTGATTCGGCTGTAAAGTACCCCAATCCTCTGATCGCGCCAGCCCGTTTTACTCCATCACGTATTAGTACGATTCGCCGACGGAGGTATTAATACCCAAACCATTCCCAATAACGCTACAACCCTCTTCCAGCAGGAAGCTCACCAACAGTCTCAAAATCCACCGTCGTAGACCGCCGTCTTTTCGTCCTCGCCACCGAGGCCCACCGCGACGTCCCAATCTATGTCCGGCCGGACTCTTGCTCAAGCTAACTCCCACCGCTGAGCCTGTAGCTTTAATTTCGTCCCTAAATAATAATTATTCAGATCCAACCCGTCCCTTACTGTTCTCTACTAGCGATGCCCTGAGCCGCAGTCCGTACCCCACAGCTGCACTGCCGGTGCCTTAAAAGAGTAGTCGGTCTACTTTTAAGTGTTTAAGCCATATGGAGGGCATATTTTATTAAGGTACCAAACTTTTACACGTCAATTATATTTTTAAACTAGATTAGGTCGCCGTTTTCGACGAAACAAACTCAAAGGTCACGGTCTCTTTTAAAGTCCAGACACAATCTAGTAGGTAGTTTCACTTTAGTCATATTATCTTCATATACTACTATATATACAGGTATCCAGGCATAGTATACACCTATAAAAGTATTCCGTGCGTACCTTTATATCTCATGTCTGTCTTAATCCCCTTACCTCGAGGCTACAAAGTAAGCTTTTGAAAAAGAAACTTTGTTATTTTCTTCTACCATTTTTGCTGGTCACGGTTAGAGCATTTCGTAACAATGCCTTGTTTTTCCGAAGGGTTGAGCAGACTACCTCCAGTACTGCCATATTTCGACAGTTATGTTTAAGCCCTATATAATAGGGAGCGAGCATATTGCCATGTTGTTCGTTGATGCCATGTTAAGCGCATCACTTGTCTGTCAGAGTCGCGAGATTCGTTCGAAAGTGGTACCGTGGCTCTGGTATATGGGCAACTGAAGGAACACGGGTGGGTTTTAGTCAGTAAAAGTCTGACATGCCCTTCCGCTCCATCCAGAGCGGCAGAAATCATTTGATGATTTCTCACCCACAAAAAAAAAAGCGCATCACTTGAGGACGATTGGACTGCTCTGACTATTTTGACGAAAAAAGATTTATAAGAAAAAAAATTAAAGCTTTTTTTTTTAAGTTTTTGAAAATGATTAAATTCGTAAAACACTGAACGTCTTTTTAGGGTTCCGTACCAAAATGGTAAAAAAGGAACCCCTTAAAGTGAGACTCAGTCTTTCTGTCCGTCTGACTGTCACAGCTGGATATCTCAAGAACTGCTAATGGTATCAATATGAAATTTGGAATAGGTTTAGATGACGTTCGCTCAACTATCTTGCAGGTACGAAAGAAATAAATATATATATTTTTTTCCGAACGGGGCCTCCAATTTTCGCAGTGCAATAAGCCCCAGTAGCTCTACTAGGGCTTGTGGGTTAAAAAAAAAACCGGCCATGTGAGAGTCGGGCGCCGCACAGATCTCCGTACCACAAGATGCAAAACGCCGAAAATAAAACACGTTTCTTGTATGAAGACTCCTTATATAAGATAAGTATATCTTTAATTTTTTTACAAAACACATACCTACAAAAAAAAATATAAAATAGTGATCCATCGGCAACAAGAACCGGGTCCAAGTTACTGGTGGGAGGGTCTGTCAGAGTTTTACTGACTAAAACCAACCCGTGCTCTTTCAGTTGCCCATATGCCAAGGCCACGGTACCTCTTTCGAACTAATCTCGCGACCCTAGCAGACATCGTTTTTAGCAGACCCCTTCAGTTTGCTGACATCTCTTTAAGGCGCGCGTGAAACGCTATGCACCATTGACACGAGCCTGGCCCTTACCGGGCGGCGAACTATCCATTTCTCGCCACCCGCAAGCCCGTGTCTACGGTGGCCGGGAGTCCGCAATCGACTCTCGACGATCGGGACGACTCCTGCGGTGGCTAGGGGCACGCTCTCCTCTTGAGGTGTTTATCTAGACTCTCCGTTATTAGCTTATTTACGGTTAGAATATTATATTAATTTGTATAATATATTGTTATAGCACAATTTTATTATTTAAATTACTTTGCATAAGATACAGACCGCTGATAGATCTGAAAGCGGAGATTAAGTGGTAAAGTTCCCAGAAACCAGGAGGCGGCGGTGATGCTGAGTTCCAGTTTTGGCTGTGCACCAATTAGCATGACAATATCAGGTTTATTTCTTTCATGGATTTTCCATAATTCTAAGACGGCCACTTTAAGTCAAAAGCTATTTTAGTGGCCCCACAGCACCAGGGGTGATAAACATTTTTACGTGCACGTCCATCTACAATATGAATTTCCTCATAACATTTACAAAGTACTTCCCTCTGTCTGTTTCATACTTACAAAGTGTTGAAAGATCCCATCATAGTTTTATTAGTCTACTCAGATATGGACACAATTCCCGGGGAATATTTTCTTAAGAAATAGGTATTTTAAAAACAGGAATCAAGATGATAAAATAAGAACTTTAATAACAACAAAACTTTTATTTCAAACATAGACATCTACTGTTAGAAAGTCTAGACAACAACAGTTAATATTTATCGTGGAGCTGCATCCATCCCTGCAACATCAACTGCATTCATCTCTCTACCAACTTGCAAACTCAGCGAGTTTATTAGGAAGCAGTCGAAGGTTGTGGAGAGCTTCAAATACCTTGGTCATACTGAAATCGGGCATTAGATATGATGCGGATATCGATTGTCAGCGTCGCGCCCTCAGTTTTAGAAACCATGCTTGCCAGAATATTTTTCAAGGCTAAAGTCTGCACTAAACTGCACTCATTCGGATCGCACTGTCAAAGTTTCTATACGTGCCAACTCTAGAGAAGTCTTGGAATAGCATACGTGTTTTGGGATAACATGTACATACATCTAATGGGGTTGAAGCGCTATTGTAATGCCTCTGGAATGTTCGCGGAGGCGAGGCTGAAAGCGTCTGATGCCATTCAGAGAAGCAGAATTACATCATTCATGTTTAGGGTTGGTTTGCATAGAAACACTATAGTGAAGATCTTGCTGATGGGATGTGCTTCCGGATGCGGAGATGTTCGTTTTAAGGCTCGTGCAGACTAGTGCGACACGGTGGTCGCGCGCGATTCTGCGATTTATATCCTTAGAACAATTTCTATGAAAACGCGCGCGACACTTCACACAGGGGCAACCTATCGCGCCGCGACTCGGTCATAGAAATGGTTCTACGGATATATGTGAGAGACAAATTAGTATTTATTTTTAAGGAATGTCACTTAACATTTCGAACTACCTCTGGTCTATAAAAGTATTGTAACTGACTTATTTTTCACCTGCTTTGCGAGTAAGTTGTCTTATAAAAAGGGTGCACTGTCTTTCGACGGATCAGAAGTTGTTCGATAGTGGGCACGGCACAACAGCTCTGAACTGTCAGGTATGTTTTCTTGTAATATTACGTTTATGCTGACTTTTTGATTTCTTTGGTGTATTATTTTAAACGTTATTATTTTTAAACATAAATTATGTGTTATAAATTATTGCTGGTTGTAATACTGTTATTTTGGTTCTGAATATAATAAACAAACCTATTTATGTCTATTATTCCCCCATCATATAAGTCCGACATATAAGTCGCCGAATCACGCGCGACCGTTTCGCCGTGCTAGTCTGCACGAGCCTTTATTGTGCAAGAGAAAAAAAGTTACATCACCAAACCACTAAAGTTTAGGTTTATGCGCCATTTTTAGTGTTTTTATATGTATTTCTTATTTATGTATGAATCAGTTGATAATAAAGATTTTTGTAAATTCTGCTTACGTGATTGCGTGGATTTTGCGACACGTCAGTCCGATATGCATATGGTGATGTAGATGCCGCCACACATTCATCATGCTTCCAAGGAATTAGACTTTACGTCAGATCCTAACTTTGTTTTTATTGTTAATTATTATTTATAAGTCATTGCTTACAGGCCCATTAGCCCAGTTTCAGGTCGTAAGTTTAAACCATGTGCGCAATTTACTTTCTGCTCTGTAAACGCTGAAAGAAACATCGTGAGGAAACAAGTATGTCCTAAAACCAAAACTTCGACGACATTCAACGTTCACCAACGTGCCATCGTGGTGTATTATGGCCCGCTAAGTATCTCTCACAGAGAGGTGGTCTATGTCTAGGCTATGGGACAATTACTAGCTCATTATTCATATGCTGGGAATCCTAAAAAAATCATGTATAAATGAAGCAATAAGCGTATTTAAGAATCGTAGATGACGCCGATACTTCATTTAAAATAGTTAAGTAAACGTGGTTTTTATTTGTCTGTAAGGTATTTATGATATGAGTCTTTGTAGCCCGAAATAAATTGATTTGATTTATAGTAGGTGTCGTTCTGTGGTTTCTGCCTACCCACATGGGAAAAAGACGTAAGTTTATGTGTGTACGTATGTAATTCGTGCTTTTAAGGTTAGAAGTAAAGTAGGTTGTTGACTCAAAGATGATTCTTCAAAATTCACGAAAGAATTTGTGGAAATAAAAAGAAACAGCAATTCGTACTAATGAAAATTGAAAACCACTCGCTCGAAACTTTTGGTTCCGACGAAAAACAACAAAATAAAACGTGTAGTCATAGGAAATGCCAAAAGAGATCACTCAATATGTTTCCTCGCTATTCACAAAGACTTTTCTACTTTGACATCGGGAAAACAAAATTAGATTCCCTGGAGGGTAAAAGAAAACACATGTTACATAGGCCAAAGTTTCGTTTTATTTAGAAAAGTAGTTTGTACAATTTTACTAATTTACAAGTTGCAACTTTTTATAACTCGATCTTTACGCTTTTCTATCTACTTTTTTTTCCTCACTCCATAAAACATAACTTTCTTCTCCTCTATTGGCTAAATTAGTTCACAAAGTCAAAAGCCTTACATTTTTTATTATTAAGTAGTACATTTTTCTTAACAATTTCACTCAGTATTAATATAGCGATAATATGTACAAAAAACACTTTAATCTATGTATCACAGAAAAAATAATTATTTATCTAGCATAATCATAGTTTTATTACAAGAGGAATAATCGACATAAACCACCCTACACACAAACGTTTTTGCGTGTTCCGAAAGATAAAATCGCGAGTGTGTAAGCAGTTTTATATTTAGCTAGTGAAATTCTCGATATTTTCTGTAATTTATACCAAAATAAAATTTAAATGAACATTTATTTTTCTATTCACAGAAAAGTATCCATATATTATTAGAATTTAGTTTTATTTCTCTATTATTCGTAATAAATGTCACAAAAAATATCGAGATGAAATTTAACATTACAAGACGGATGAGATGATTCCTAAGGCGATTATAATATTCCAATAAATATTTTGAAATTGTAATTTCTAGGCCATTTTGTTCATGAAGCAATTTTATTGACTCAATCATAAATAATTTAGTTTTATTGAGATAGTGAAATAGATTGTTTAAAATTGTTATATTTTTACCTCTCTTTTATCTGTTCGTTACAGTTTTCTTTTAAATTACAAAAAAGATTAACAAAATTTGAAATTATGTAGGTTATTTTTTTTTTATTGTTTTTAAATTTTCTTTTCTAAAAGTTGATGTGACAGTAAAAATATAACGATTTGAATTCAAAATAGTACAAATGAAACAATAGGAAAATTAGGCGTGTGGTGTAGGTTAGTCTAATCAGTCTTGAATTGAAAATTTGAAATGAAATGTTTACTTCTCCTATAGATTATTGAGCATATTGTGATAAGCCGTAATTATTCAATAACTATTTTAAATTTTATAATTGATATTTTATGTACTATTGGACATATTTATCCAAACAAAAATAAAAATAAAATATGTGTTTCAAAATATGCCCAGTATTTTTTTAATAAAATATAAATTGACATTGCACATTAGAAATGAGTGGAAGAACTGTGCATTTTACTCAAAATTTAAAATGTATGTAAGATATGTTTGAGATATCATGAAAATGGCACATTTTAGAGAAATTAAAGCTTATTTTATAATTATAAGATATGCCTTACTGACAGGATCGATGACATAAAAACGATAGTAATGCTTACTTATCCTGATATGTACTCTTCTAAAAAATAAATGGAGTAACTGAAATCTACAGAATATTAACTTTTATTTTCACAGATACACAATATATTTATTTATTAAAAATATGAAAAGAAAACATAAAAACTCTAAATAAAATAACATTATGAACGTAAGTAAACCAGTTATTTATTACGAAATGTTTTTAATAAAATTGACTTAATTTTAATCTAAAAGAAAATAATACAATATTATTTATCTAAAAGGCTATGATTTAATGGAAATGTAACATGCTTTTGAAGAGTGTGGGGCATGTCCTTTATTTTCTTTTTAAGCTTTTTAAGATGTCCTCTCATGAGCTAAACGTAAGTACTATGCATAAAAGTTTCCTTAAAATCATGACAAATTCTGATGTTATTAATATTTTTCTTGATTTCGGTTATTATGATTGTAGATTCTATTATTCATTTAGCAGATTATGATAAAATTCACAGTCATCCAATGTACAGACGCCAGCACAGGATTTCAACTTTATCTCTTAAGTATAAGGTTCAAGATTGATTGGGCAAACTTTACAGTTTCGGGTAGCTTGAAGTGCTGGCATCTGTCTCTACCAATCCAGAAATTCAGTTCATCAAAGGACAACCTTTTCTCAGACAAAGTACAGCTCGTTCAAGAAATTAACGCCATTACATTCAAATATAATATTTAATTTATTATTATTTATACACACTTTAATACAATAGTAACAAGACCAGTCTCAGTCGGGTTATAAGAAATTGACGAAAAT
This sequence comes from Aporophyla lueneburgensis, assembly GCA_932294355.1. NCBI lineage: Eukaryota > Metazoa > Arthropoda > Insecta > Lepidoptera > Noctuidae > Aporophyla > Aporophyla lueneburgensis. The sequence goes on from OW028759.1 coordinate 12,682,977, forward strand.
TTACATAATATATTTTTTTCAGCAACTTTCAAAGAATTTACTAAAATTTTACTACTGTAGTGCACCATTTTGTTTTTTGAAAATATAAATATTCGGTTTTATTTTTATACTAAGTATATAAAATTTTACTAAATATAACATTAGATAAAAATTTAATTTCATGTACTCTTGCAGAAGTCGAGAATAATTTAGAAAAATTTTAAGTAATATAAAATTGAAATATTTTATTTATATGTTGTTTTTTATGTTTTGTTTTTTGTGTCAGATATGTTAAACATATCCGCCGATCAGTATATTCAATCACATGTGAAGTGAGCTGTTAGTTGTGTTAAGTAGCATCAGTGACATTGACAGGCATTTCACACTCACTTCACTCAAATTTTCACGGTGACACAATGGGTCGGCTGGGGTATCAATCTTCAAGCTTCAAACAGCGGTATTTATTTTTTATGCCAAAAAACAAAATGGTGCCAGCTCAGTATTTTCATATTCCCAGTTAAATTAAACACCTATTAAGGTAATATACACGCAATAGGCTTAATCAACGTCATGAAAGGTTTAAACCGATCAATCTTTGCCTAATTCGGTTGTGACAAGAACTTTTTCGTGGTAATCTATTTTTTACGATCTATAACCTAGATTCTTGAACACTAATATACTAGCTAACTTCGAGGACAATAGAGGCTCGCAGTTTCAATTCAAACATTTTACTGTCCAATCAGTTTTTTTTAGTATACATATTAAAATTTACAGAAAATGCTTGAACAAAAACTGTACAGAATTACAAAAGTTTAATTGATTACATTCCGTTAATTTGACCGTAAAAGTGAGTTGAAGAAAATACTTCTAAATTAAAGTTAAATAAAAATTAACTATAGTACACAGATACGCAAAGTCTTTGCGTAGTAAATTCATCCAAAGTCTTTTATAGAAAAATGTGTTAAACTTAACTTATACGTGGGTCGCTAATGGGGTTTGATGACCATTACCTGTAAAAAATGAAAAAACTGTCAATATTGAAATACACGTCAACTCTTACATATAGTCCGTTCTCAGTAATTTTACCTCTGACAGCAGCAAATCAATAGCAACCTTAAAACAACAACAATAAAGATCAATGTGATTTTGAAAGACTTGCTAGTAGCATTAACCCAACAGCAACCTTATCACAAGGAAACTAAAAGCTCACTGTTATTTGGACAATGATGCAAAATCAGAACTGTGAATGGACGTTTCAGCTACGGTTTTCCAGAAGAGTGGTGGCCGCTACATAACGGCCAAAGTGACAGCTGTCATGAAAATCATGGCAGCGGGGTTTGACTTTACGGTGTAAAAACGTTCTCTAGAAAAGTCAATGTCAAAGCATTTAATTACATGCGTTGTAGTGCCCACCGCTTTTCTAGGAAAACTTTAGCTATAGAGCCTTTTATTTTTTTAAACTTATTTATATTGTTCTTCGAAAATAAAATGACCTCGATGATAAAACTGCCCTCAGTGAGAAAATCAATTCAAACGTTGACTATCGAGATGACGACTAATAGAGAACTCTTTATGTGCCTAGTTTTTCCCCAACTATGTTGGGGTTAACTTTCAGTCTAAACAGATCCAGCTCGACAACCCAGTTTCTACGACAAGGGCTCCGTACCGACTGTCAAAAATCCACTAATGTCAGCCGGGACCAACAATTTAACATGCTTTTCAAGGCACGGACGGTTCTTAGTATGTAAAGACGGTCACCCATCCACGGTATAACCGCGGCAAGCGTAGCTTTACCTGATCGATCGAACTTTGTGCCTTATATTAATAAGCCTCCCGACTAATAGAGAAGAATGGAAAAAGATGCACATGTTGCACCGACCCCTAATAATTTGGAGTAAGGGCAGGGCAATGATGCTGAGTCATGTAATCAATGATTCATCCTTTATTTCCTCCCGCATTTCACTCAAAACCCACTCTATTAAATACTTGAACGAGAACACGATCTATCCCGGGGTTTTCAAAATACTATCCATGATTTAGTACCAAGTTTTCAACGTAGTGTGAATTATTTACCCGTTTGACGTTGCATGATATATTCCCGTATTCGATTTCCGGACACTGGAATCGTAATAGCAAAGTACCTACTCTCAATAGTTGAAATGGATGCACATATAAAATGAAATATGTTAACGTCTACTGAATTCCATGGATGCCCAGTAGGGTAGTCCTTATTTTTCGACGTTTTAATTATCCTTGCGGCATTATGTTATTCGATTGTATCATCATTTTGATGTTCACCGCTGGACAAATAAAAACAATAATTTTGTATTTCTTAGGTTCAGACTTCTTACTAAAAGAGTCCAGCAAATGTAGAGATTACGAGATTTTATTTGAAATTCAACCCTCGGTAGCAACCCATATACATAATTTAATATTAAAAAAAAAACTGTAATAGTCTCTAATGTTATAGAATCAAATAATGTGATGCCCTCTGAAACTAAAGAAAAAAATAGTTTGCTTAGTAGGTACCCTAAACGTATACAGGATCAGTTTTTATCCAGTGCGCAAACTGTAACCATGGATCCAGCATATCATTCTAGACTCCCCAGCGTAGAAAATTTTCGTCGGTTATACAAAAAAAAATCAGCTGTTTCATACATTTTGACCATGTAGGTACCGATTTTTCTATGAAACTGCTGATTTTTTTTGTAAAACCGACGAAAAATTTCTGCGCAAGGGGTCTAGAATGATATGCTGAATTCATGGTTACAATTTACGCACTGGATAAAAACTTATCCTGTATATAAAACGTTTACAATAAATCATGTGATGTTTATATTTGATTTTGAATTACAGACTAATACATTATTTAGGATAATTTCTCACCTTTCTTAGTAACAGTCGCATTACTAATAGTCCTATTTGATGGCGCCAGGATGTAGTGAGCACTCGGCGACTGTGGCGTCGCTGACGATGTTGCTACACCAACCTGAGATAAACATTTAACTGTTAAAAGTTATAATTTGAAAAATATTTACTTCAAAGACAACATTTCTCCACATTCTAATAGAAAAGAAAACGGTTCGATCCCCTCGTGAGAGAAAAGGTATATGGCTATGATGCATAAAAAAACGTAAGTTTTATGAACATCATAGTCATATGATAGACAATCTCGTATTCACGCGGCAATCTCTTTTTTAGTTCTCAGGATAGGGCGGGCAAAAAATATAGCAAGCAAAGTATATTTAAGTTCAATTTTAAATAGTAAGCTACTTAAAATTGAATTTAATTATACTTTGCTTGCTATATTTTGTCATACGTATTGGTATCCAATATTATTTTACTCAATGTTTAAATAATAACCACGTATTTACAATTGAACTACTGAAAATTAAAATTCATTTTAAATGTAACAGATAAATTCGTTACGGGACAATTATTTTTATATATGATAGACAATCTCGACAATCTCGTATTCACGCGGCAATCTCTTTTTTAGTTCTCAGGATAGGGCGGGCAAAAAATATAGCAAGCAAAGTATATTTAAGTTCAATTTTAAATAGTAAGCTACTTAAAACTGAATTTAATTATACTTTGCTTGCTATATTTTGTCATACGTATTGGTATCCAATTTTATTTTACTCAATGTTTAAATAATAACCACGTATTTACAATTGAACTAATGAAAATTAAAATTCATTTTAAATGTAACAGATAAATTCGTTACGGGACAATTATTTTTTGTAAAATAAAACTTGCACAACCTTTTTTTTTCTAATATTGACAGCCAGTATGGATGTAAAACCTATTGGTTGGGTTAGTAATAATACAAGGTAGCTGGGACAGTGACGAAAAACCTGTATAGAACAGACCGACTACCTATTTGTTAAAAGATGTAGAGAATTCAGCTTTTAAGGAATTTAACTTTATCTTTGAGAATTTAACTTTTTCTTACAGAATTAACCTTTTTCTTAGAGAATTAAACTTACCGGTGGTTGTGTACTATCAGTAGACATGGTTGACGTGGTGATGGGGCTGGTGGCACATTGTGGTGACGCCAGGCTGGTGGGTGACGTTATTGAGTGTGAGGAATTACCTGTAAAGGAAAAAAAATTTTTTTTGAGTTGTGGGCAGAGTTGCTACCTAATTGCTGAGAAGTAAGCGAAGTGAAACTAAAGATTTGAGTCAGCTAACTTCGTAATTAGTTCTATACACTCTTCGGTATTAATTTGTAAATTGGCCTTAGTTGACCTTTTTACGAAAGGGTCTCATAGTTGCTGAAGGTTGATTGATAATGTAGACTTTTACTAACGCTTTACAAAAACATACAGTCCGTGAACATTTATTTCACCTCTGATTTTGCTACACTGTCAAAATTAAAGTGATCTTTATTCTTGTTACAATTAGGTTGCTGTTGGGTTACTTCCACAAATAACTTTGTCAATATCACAGTGACCGTTATTTTCTTTAGAATAATGTTAATGTTGGATTGCTGGTGTCAGAGGTAACAAGATTATAAACGAACGGTAGATCCTTGACTGTTACCATGACTTTAAATAATTAAGAACGATTAACACAGTATAAATATAATAAACTAGCTGACTCGACAGACGTTGTCCTGTCTTAACGATAACTATTTAATTCGAATTGGTATCTATCTATATATAAAGATGAATCCCTATTTCCCTTGGTCACGCCATCACGCGTGAACGGCTGGACCGATTTCACATTTTTTTTTTGTTGTGTTTTTCTTTCATAAGAACCTTCTCCTGACAATAACAAACACAACAAAAAAGAAAAAAAGTGAAATCGGTCCAGCCGTTCACGCGTGATGGCGTGACCAAGGGAAATAGTGATTCATTTTTATATATATATATATCTATATGTGCACATCTATATGTGCATTCCATAAGTGGTAAAAAAAGAATACAATCTTATAAACTATAAAATTGATGTGTCAGTTCAGAGGGCCAAATAAAATAATGAAGAACAGCATTTTTTTATTTTCGCATGCTGACTCCTCATTGGGATAAGGGCACGAGGATGATCATGAAAAGAAACTTATTCAGAAGATTCTCACTCACCTGATGGTAAAATAACAGAACTTCTAACAGAGGAATACGGCGGCGGCGCCGGAGTAGACGCTGGTTTCGCCGTATTCACCGTGTTAGCGAAACCAAGACCGGCACCGGTCCGGAGATGAGGGTTGCCGTAAGTGGCCGCGTACCGGACATCCACGCCGTGAATGATACCACCGTTTGGTACACGGTTCACTGAAAAGAAAATAAGGGTTAGGGGTTTGCTAGTACTCTTCGGGGTACAGAAATAACATACATAAACATGACATCACGCCACCAAGCCGTGAAATGACTGCAGGCGCGATGCAGGCGTGATTCACATTTCGCCAGTTACGATTAAGACCCTAACTCGCTTACGGGGAAGGAAAACATCGTGAGGAAATCGGCATGTACAAGAACCAAAAAAAAAATTAAGACATAGTTGATGTCACATGCCTTAATTTTTTTTTGGGTGGTTTGGCACACCCCTCGAGGTTGATTACGGCCCATCCCTCTCGAAAGAGAGGAGGCCTGTTTCCCAGCATTGGCAACTGACATAGTTGTTTTTAAAGGACAGTATCACTGCTGTTGGTGCAAAACAGTAATATTATGCATAATATGATTGCCATCATCGAATTTATACCCAGACCGTACATGAACAAAAAAACGGCGGGTTGCACTCCGGGAGTGCCGGCAGAAGTGAAAACTTGAATAGATATTAACGTTGTGCATTTTTGATATTTTGGAATGGTTAGGGAATAATTTTGCACGAATTGCTTTAATTATCAGTATAAAAGTACTATCATTTATGTGGTAGAATACAATATTTATTTATTGCGCTATCGTACACAAACATGACAATTTATATTACATTAAAAAGTTTATTTCTCAGAAAAATCAGTCTCCGTCCGTCTTACGAATTTTCGATCAGGTCACGTGTCCTGACGCGAGTTTAACATTTTTTACCCATTACAAAAAAAGTGCACAACGCCGCTAAAGAAGTTTTCACTTCAAAAATTCCTCATCTTCCTGCATGAAATACAACTTTCATTTTCCCCAAACGGAATTCCTTTACATTGAAACATTGAAGCAAAATTTCATCGAATATGGTATGAAGGAAATATTTCACGAACGATTTTTCCCCTTTTAAAAGCCTTTAAAGTATTACGTTGGAACGCACGATACAAAGAGTACCTATGTCAAAGAATTGTATGCTTTGACGTCACAGGGCCATAGTTTAAAGCTTCGTCTCGAAAGAGAGAACTGTAAGGGGCTGCCTGCATCTTTGGTATAAGCACTATAAGCAGAATTCAGAATAAAAATGGTTTCAAAAACCCTTAGCAGTATTGTGGATTGATTATCGTAAATAAAAACAGAACAAACAAATAAGAAGGCACAATGAATTTTGAAGAAGTTTTTAGAAATTAAGGTTTAATATTGAAGGGTCACATAAAAGTTTTTGTTGTGATTTGTTTGCAAAGATAAGTCTCGACCTTTGGCGAACCATCATATTCAGCCTATAATGTTCTCACTGCTCGGACGCAGGCCTACTCTCTGTGAAAGTAAGTAGTTCGTAATCCAGTGCATGTTGGTGGAAGTCAAAAGTATTCGATATTTTTGGTTCTAGTACAGTCAGTGCCCTGCATTACCTGACCCCTTTTCCTCATTTCTTCTGTGCAAGAGGGGTCAGGTAATGCAGGGCACTGACTGTACACTGTTTCCTCACGATGTTTTCTTTCCCCGTTTTGAGAGCAGTGCTGATGAAATTAAAAACACAAAGTAAAGTGCGTGCCCTGGTTCAAACTCACGACCTTACAACTCAGTAGTCGAGGCCGATACGGCTGGGCCACCACAGCTCCACTTGGTCAATAACACCACTTCTTTTACCAATAACTCTCATGTTAGAGTAATCAATAGATTAAAATAACCTGCAAAATTTGGTCTATATTTTGGAACATAAATAACTGGTGTACGGGATCAGTCCCCAACTGCACTCCCAATACATTTCCAGGTACATCTAAGCTCACCTTCAGTGGTAGGAAGTCCAAGGTTATTGAGCGCATTGCTGCTATCCTGTCTCTTCTGTTTGCGCTGCAATGAGTTGTTCTGTGACCCGTTGCCAGTGTTGAATTGGACTGTTGATGGCGTATCCACACTTCGTGGTAGACTGCCATTTACAGATCTGTTGTTATAAATAATGATGTTTTAAGTACTGATAAATATGAAGAGATTTGTATATAGGCGACGACGAAAGGAATGACAAAACAAAAGACGGAAAACAAATAAGACAAAAGTTTAAAAGTAGATGTCATTAAGGGATGGACAGAATCATTCTTTATTTCTTGAGGAGAGCCTCAAGAATAAAAAAGCTTTACTCGATTCAACACACTTCAATAAAAATATTTTCTTTTTTGTAACACAGATGCTGAAATACATACACTGTTTCCTTTTTATTGAACTAAGTAAATTAGATGCTCAATCATACTAAGAAAAAAATAAGGAATAAATGATTGGAGGAACTTGGGATAGAGGAGTTAATCAAGTAAATTAAGTAAAAATAAATAATTTTACCTATTAGGCGTAAGCTTATCACTGCTCATGGTAGGAGACTGCACTCTCAAAGATCCAGGAGTGTAGTCGTGACCATAATGCACATATGTCTGGTAACCGTTGCTGAAACCGTTTACCTAAAAATAAATGAGATAAATGAAGGAAATTTAACAAAACTTACAACTTTAAAGACAATAATAAACAGATTGTACTATGTTGTTAATTTCTACATATAATTGTTGTTAAAGTCATCGACTGTACATCCTAGAGCGTGATCAAATTTGGAATCGGTAAATCTGTCATTAAATTTGAAGCTAAATGCTATGTTATGATCGATCGATCAAAAATTAAAACAAACAATACACATCATCACATTGTAAAGTGATAAATTTGATGAAGCTTTCAGAAACCAGAAGTCTGATACAAAAGTCTTTACAAATAAAGAAAAAAAAAACATCCCTCCATATACAAACACGAACAGCTAGATCAAACTACATTCTCCAGAGATCATACAAGATACGGAATAGAATATTGATAGACATATTACAAATTCCATTACCTTATAACAATCAGCGTACGCGGGATCCGTGTAGTCGTTGCTATATCTATACGGCTGATAAGTATTCGTTTGGTTTATAGATGATAGAGGCACTGTACCCGCTAGAGGTATACCACTTCCAAGTTTAGCGTTCGAACATAGTGTGCTATCCGATCCTGTGTTTGAATAATCCTGGAAAAAAGTATTGATATTATTTATGGAAGTCAATTGCTTCCTGCTATTATGATTAATAATTATGGCCCAACCATGACGGGAACTGATTTTATTACGAAAGTTTGAACTGTTACTGATAGGTTCACAGATTGTTTCAATTTCAGATTTAATAAGTACATAATTTATTTGCATTGAAACCTTTTAAATTGTTAATGTGTCAAGACGGTTGTGGTAAAGTAGCCCACATAAATAAATTTTTCTTACGTTTTTTTTTGCAATTTGCAAGTCACGTTATATTTTGATTAAAATATGATTCGCGAGCTTATGAGTGAATATCTGTATAATAAAATATCAAGGCACAATAATTAATAAAGGTAACACTAATGTGAGTTTACGGTCAGATTTACTATTGTGAAACTTATATGATATAAAACGTGGACAATGTGTGGTACAAATCTGTAACGATAATGATGTTCCAATATGTACAATTAATATTAAGCTGAAAAGTTTGTTGGTAGCGCTTTGGAATTACTAGCGAGAAAACACTTATTGCATTTGTACGCCCCATTTTTGAGGGAGATTTATAGGCTATTTAAAACGATTCTGCGACTTTTAGGAACCGTGCAAATCAAAACAGTCACTAAGAAAACTACGGGTAAACGAAGTAATAGCGCGGGCAGGCGATAATTTAACGCGGACGCAGTTGCAGGTTAGTTTTTATTAAAACAGTTACTAATTGGCCTTTTACAGTCAACGACAGTAACAAATATGTGATATCTACTTAAAAAGGGGTCCCATTCTCAGTTGTTTAATTACAGTTATAATTACTGAAAAATGAAGTATTACGACGATTAAATGTATACTTACAATTTCACAGCTCCCATTCGCCTGCCTCAATTCAAGTTTTAGATCACTGATATTAGAATTCCTATCATTCTCTTTATACAATTCCTCTGCTGTAACAGTGACATCTGGTTTCTCAGCAACCTGTGTCTGTTTGTTTTTTCTCTGCTTCCTTTGACATAGTATTACTAGCATTATCACTGCTCCAACCATTATTGTGCCTGATGTCACTCCAAATAGGATCAGAAGTAGTGGGAATGTTTCTGGAAGAAAAACTTTTGTTAGATTTATATATCTTGAAATTCCGACTAATTTTCATCCGAAACGAGGTCATAAATTCGTTTCGGGCATTAATTTTGAATATTGAGATACACAGCAACTTTACAAAGATTGGATCACCCAGATTTATGGAAAGAAATTCTAAAAATCCGACATCTGTCTAGCTACAATATATTTTTTCCAGTCTTAGTCAAAAATTTTAGTCTAAGACCCTCGATCAAAATTGATCGAAGTACAAACGCCTGAAACCAATCTAGTATGAACATTTTCAGAAAAAATATAAGAGAATTTCGTAAAGAGACCGAAGATCGATGAGCTATAGTTATAGGAGGGTTATAAAGTCAAAATGGCGATACATTTACGATAATGCACGGCCATTGAAACTGTAATAGCGGTTCTGTCAGCCGAAAGAATAATAGTGATGTCCTTTCGACGTATGGGACGGATGCTTTTAACGAATTTTCGAATGAGTGACAGGAAGGTAGAGAGTTATTTACTATTTCAACAGTTCATAATGAACTACAGTTTTATTCACTTGTTGGTAATCATGGGATTCATTCACATCATCATTTTATAAAGTAGCATTATTGATAAAATCAGTTGTCATGGTATGAACATATGATACTTAAGAATGCCATGCGGAAAGTTCTGAGTACGAACATCGATGGCTTTAAGAGTAGGGGAAGACAAAAGAAACGATGGTTGGATGAAGGATAATATGGCTACAAAGGGAGTGACGAATGAGATGTTGACTAATAGAGAAGTATGGAAGAAAACGACATGTTGCGCCGACCCAAAATACACTGGGATAATGGCAAGAGAACATTGATGATACTCAAAGTAGCATTGTTTTATCTTGTTTCGTTGTTCATTTAATAAATTTATGATAGCACACAAAAATAAAAGGTAAAATGTTTCTATCTATCGTCTATTCTCCTAAATCACATATTAAGATAGAGAAGAAATCATTACGAGATAAAAAGACATACAAACATACTTAGACCCTCCAACTGTTATCAGAATATTCTCTATAAAAACGATATAGTTAATTTTTGAAGCAAATTACAGGTCTTTAAAGACCATCAAAATGAAGATTATCCTTTTCTTTCAATTTCCTCAACGAACAGTCGTAAACTCGAAACTCGTAAAGTAGCTGTCATAAAATACTTAATAAAAAACAATGGTTGTAATGACGACCCTCATCATCTTTTAAGACCAAATAGAAACAAGATTTTTTTTCACTTCCTAATATTACTTTCTTTATAGTATTAGATAAGTATCTAATAAAAAGCAATATTATTAAGAAACAGAAAAATGAAACTGGAAACATGATAACACGAGATGTTAATTTTAGTCTGAACCTAAAACAACAAGAAACAGGTAATTTCAAGATACGGGTAAATATGTTTGTTTGGGCAACCTAAATGATTTGAACGAAAATTGGTGTGTACAATACTACTACTGAAGACATTTGCAAATTAACGGCCGACTATTATTGTTTATAGTAACATATAACAAATTATTCTTAGATTCTCACTTAAATCGTCTTGTTATCGTCAATACTATCCTTCCAATTGTTTTGAGTTCAGTTATAGACAACACGTAATTACACTAGAGTTTCCTACAAAAGATACTACATTATACGAAGACGCGTCAATCATTGTAATAAATAGTTTTGCATACGAGTCACATGACGCTCGCTTTTGAAATGATCTATAATATGTATGTATTTAGAAATATATAAGTATATTTATCAGTTTTCTGGTTACCATAGTACAGGCTCTGCCTAGTTTGGGATCAGATAACAGTGCGTTGGTTGTCCAAAGATATTTATTATTATTAAAGGATGACTTATGTATATTTTAATTCAAAATGTTTGATACCTAATTGTTTATAGAAACTTAAACTGAATATCGTCCTTAACACGGTTCAAATTCTATTGCAACTGACTTTTTTCTTCAAAACCTTTTTTATTACAACGATCAATCAAAAATTCACTACACACACTATATGCTACCTAAGATTAAGATAAAGATAGTGGATATAGATAGTATCTTAGAAGTCGGGGAGATACCTCAAATTGTAACCAAGGTAAACTTACTGTTAGGTCGTAACACAATTTCCATAGTATCACTTCCATAGTCATTAGAGACGTTACACTTGTAGACCCCGAAGTGTTTGGACTGGCTCTCTCGAATGATTAGTGTCGAGTTCACTACACCACCAGATTGGAGTTCCTCGAGGAATGCGTAGTCCTGTATAGAAAAGGTTTATTAGTAATTGGTGTTAGTTGACTCCTATCGAAAGATATAATATCTAATAAACGAAGTGTGTGGAAAAGCAAGATAGAGGACTTTGCCTAGCAATGGAGCAATACAGCTAGAAATAATGAAATAAGTGAAATTTTAATAGCTGTGCAAGAGATAAAGGACATTGGACAAAAGTGGTTTCTACATCATAATTTTGCTCAAAATCGTCAGATCAGATATTGAAGACGTTATAATGAAAACTTTAAATAAACACATATAAGCAACGTCTCCATTGGTTGATATACTTAATATTAATAATGTGTGACATTCATTGTTGTGTCAGGCTAAAATACATTATTATTTTTAACTTCAGCATTAAAAACATAATAATACGGTGGAAAAGTATTTTTTCTTTTCGTAAATTGAAATTGGCGTATACTTTTTACCAAGTTTTATTCGTTAATAATGAGCGACACCTTTCATCATTACGGCCAAGAGCAATTGTATGGAATGACATGAATTTTTATATCGCCAATTATTTTGATTGTAATATTATTATGATTTTTTTCTTTGGCATCAAACGTTGCTTCATTATAACCTTTTCTGATCTTTTAATTGACACGCTTGTTATTTATTTACGAAATTCATAATTTTATTCAGAAATGTCTTGATTGTCCGGAGTTTGGCTTTGTGCTCGTTTGATGGCAGTAAGCTCGCCCCCTATTACATGGGACCTAAGCAGAACTGGTGTAATATGGGAGCCTTGAGGTACACCTTTGCTTAGCCCTTCGGGAATTATAGGCGTGATGGTATGTAATCATTTCACCCATAAGATATCCAATGCTGGACATGGCCTCCTTCACAGGCTGGATTTTCCATAATTGCCACGCTTGGCAAGTGGGTTGGCGATTGCAGTATGGTGGTAAATTACATAGAGAACAATGCTGCCCATTCCCTGGTAGGTCCCTAAGTCGCCTTCTACGACACCCATGGGAAGAAATGGCGTGGTGCTATTTTTAACGTCCGGCATCACACGGACTATTGTGATGTTATGTTATATCTTTATTAAACTCAATACCTGATCATGTATAGCATCGATTTCTATTCCATCAAAGGTCCATATTATATTATCTATCCTTGGTACTGCAAAAGCTGCACATTCTATGTTCACTGTGTCGCCTTGATTTCCAAACTGAGTCTGATTTGATACTATCTTTGGTGGTCCTGGAAAAAAGATTTTCATTGGTACAAAGTCTATAACCACTTATCGTAATCACCAAGATAGAGAAATTAATTTCATAATGTATTTATTAATACGTACAAAGAGAGGCGATAGTAATAAATTCTAAGTTAATCATTAAACAAAACGGTTCATTCAAATTGAAAGTAATATTTATTATTCTTTCGTTATTCTAATTATATTTCTTGCCGACTTAATCAAGATTTCAAGAGCTATATTATTTAGTAGTAGGAGCATTAATTACAAATTGAGCCCATAACATATACGGTCATATACATGTCATAAACGACGCGTGTGGTCATAATGTTCGGTTTAATGACCGTAAGTTGCTACTATACCATATATGGTGCCTATAGTTTATACTTATGGTCGGTGTTGAGCTGTTTTAAGCTATTTAGGGTAATGATTACCAAAAAGTTGTGTTTTTAAAAGAGGAATCTATTTGTTAAAATATTTTTTTTCTAAATCATAATACTCGACCAGACTAACTAAAAATATTACAGAAGGAGTTCTGTAATATTTTTAGTTTGAGTCTTGAGTATAAGCCTTCAGACAGTCCTTCAAATATAATCGATATTGAAATTATTTCCACATTACAATATTAACTCGAATGTATTATTGAACTATCCAACCATGTCATCAAATTAGGTCATCCAACTAATCATGAAGCATTATTAATACACCGAATATATTACCTGTCTAATTTGTTCTAGAAACTATATACGTATACACCGACCATAATACGAGGTTTCATTATGCATATCAAGTTTAGATTGAATAGGAGTAGCATGTATTTCAGAGTTAGAAATCAACCCGTTTGTTACTAACCTAGTTAGACCTGCCCTACATACACCGGTGATTAAAATTACAAATTATTCCAGGTTAGGGGTCACTAGCCGACTACAACAGCAACTTAGGTCAGAGCGACCAAAGTTAGCATCATCATCTTCCTAGCCTTTGCCAACTTAACTGGAGTCAGTTTTCTGCTGAATTTTGGCTGTTTCTTTTACATTGATCGACTGTTTATCTGATTTACTCTGGCCTGGTTAAAACTGATCAATACGATACCCCTTGGTAAGATTGGCTGTCAGATATTTGAAATTCTACCAAAAATTTACGAATGACAGCGGGACCAACGGCTAAACATTCTTTCTGAAGCATGGAGAGGTTTCTTCAATTCCAATCATATTTCTATGCCATATTATTAACAAAGCTAAAAACTAGTCAATGCGACTATGATCGTGATTGTGGTCGCACAGTCCGCATGAGGCCTAAGGACCGGACTGAATGAATTCAAAATGTCTGCTTTTGTTTGCCTAGTATTGTTGGTCTGTGAATAGATGGTTATTTGGTTCTAGACTTATTATTATGAAACACTTTATTTACTTGAAAAGCGTCATTAATTTGATGGACGTTACTTTTTAAGTATTTATACCAAGGACTTTATTATTGTTCGCGTTTTAGAAAGATTAGTCATTCCATTTTTTTTTAATGAAAACACTGGCTAACTAGAGAAAGTACGCAATAAGGTATAGAATCCATTGGCCTTTGTTAATGATTGAAAAGATACGTATATCGATGTAGGGCATACTAAAATTGATAGATTTATATTCTTATTACTAATACGATTAATGTCTGACGTCTGACGTGAATAAGACCTTTAACGTGGAGGTACTGACGTTGCTAATCAGTGCACGATATGATGATACGTCAATAATTTCAAGAAAAAAAGGTGAATACGAAGAACATATTGATAATTGAAAGAACAATGTAGTGTGTTAGTGTTTAACATAACTGAAGACTTCAGATGATAGCTTACTAGCAGATAACCCAGAAACTCTCTGAATTAATACACTTAAGGTACAATCATAGGTGGGATTTTCCTGGACATATCTGCCGCATGTCCGATAAGCTGTGTATTAAAATAACCACTGATTGAGACACATTAATGCTATTGATCATAATAGTAGGCCCAGGTGACGATGGAGGGACAAACTTGGCTCCTATCAAAAAGACTGGCCCGCAATGGTAGAAGATAGATAAATCATATATAATTATATATATATATATATGTGAGAAAGGAAAATGGTGGCCTTTACGGGCAATTCGTTAACGAGATAGATTCTGTATACGCAAAACATTCTAAAATCTAGACTCCCAAATATGCAAATGAAGCCATATATACACATAACCACGTCTCGCCTACAATAGAAGTCACTTCAAGTTGAGCTCTTCCCTAACATTTTGTTAGACAATATATTTATCTACAAGACAGAAATGACAGACAAAGAGTGCGACCTGCGTTGTGGAAACGACGAGCGAGTTGTATGAAACTTATTATTCAACTTTTAGTCAACTACATTCGGATACCACCCCTGTTACATCGTGAAGCCCTTACTATGAGTACTGGTATTTGAAAGAAGGTTTCACGTCATCAAAAATGATGAGTTAGATGTCAGTGTCAGCAATGGTTGGTTGTCTAAACATTATTACAAAACTAACTTCCACCAACCCACATTTTGAATTAAGAACCCAATATGTATAGAAATACAGTTCTTATTTCAATACTAACAACTTCATTTGCTAAGTTGACAAGATGTTGAAACGACACACAAAACAAATACACACCGATATCTATAAAGCCAAATTAATTCACCAACAAATAATAAACTGAAATTTACAGTGCAGGTTAATCGTCTTACCAGTGCAGCGTCGCAAGATTTGTTCGAAAGAGTTAGCGTGGCCTTGGCATATAGCCAACTGAAGTAATACGCGTGGGTTTTAGTCAGTAAAAGTCAGACACGCCTTCTTGCTCCGCCCAGAGCGGGAGACGTCGTTTGATGATTTCCCATCCACAAAGAAAGGACAATTTGATCGTGAGATAAATAAACTACCAACGTAAATTGCACGGATAATCAAATTACAACTGACATTTTTGACAGTTGTATCAAATGGCTATAACACGGCAAATTAACGTAGGATTTCTATTTGCCAAGTAAACAATAAACTTCCCTGACTGTTACTACAAAGTATTTATTCAAATAAAATTATTCAGTTAATAACTTATTACCTACAAGTTCAGGTAGAATTCATTAACATTTAAAATTTAAATGATTCATTAGATTCGGAGATAGTACCCAACTATTTAAGTGAAAAACGGGGCTCGGGAATCATTGTATATTCTGTTTAGGACTTCAGCCTAAGTAGGCTTCGGTATTAAATAGTTTATGCAATACTAGCTTTGGGCAGCGGCTTCGCCCGCGTGGGGGTCATTGGAGATTATTAATCCCACGGGAACGTACTACAGAGATAAAAAGTAATCTTTGTTTTTTTGGAGGTATGTGGAACAGCGTTTTTTTTTGGATGGGAAATCATCAAATGACCTTACTCGCTCTGGGTGGAGCGGAAGGGCGTGTCAGACTTTCACTGACTAAAACCCACCCGTGTTCCTTCAGTTGCCCATATGCCAGGGCCACGGTACCTCTTTCGAACTAATCTCGCGACCCTGGCAGGATGTGGAACAGCGATGGGTTGACGATATCGTCAAGGTCGCCGGAATCGCATGGATGAGAGACGCACGGAACCGAGATGCATGGTGGAAAGGGGGAAGCCTATACCCAGCAGTGGGTGATTCCAGTCTGAGATGATGATGATGATGTGGAACAGAGTGTGCAGTTCACTCAGTCTCCGCAGAAAAGAAAGGATTCTCCGACTAGACGAGTATACTATCTGATGGACAACTGCCTGACGATTGATGCGTAGTTCTCATGCGGCGGGTAGATGCCGCTACATGTCAATCCAGTTCATAATCTATCTGTGTGCCAAATTTCATCTAAATCCGTTTAGATATTTTTGCGTGATTCAGTAACAAACATCAAAGCATCCAAACTTTCCCTGATGCGCCGCGTGTGGGGCAGCAGCAACGGCCTTCTGAAGACACTAGGAAGGGTGGATTGCCCAGTTGTGAGGCACTGGAATGCCATTCACGGCAACGGGGGTGCCCGGTATAATGATAAGTAGCGCAATTTTATGTGATGATTAATAATCTAACTCGCATAGTTTTTTAGTATGATTTACTAACAATTATATGGAATGTATATTAATGTTCTGAAATAAATGATTATTAATAATGATTATTAGTCGGGAGATAATTGGACCTACTAATATTAATTTAATTGCAAAGAAAACATAGAACTTGAAAATTTGATAATAATCATATCTCCGCAATTTTGTTTTAATAAGATACGTGAATTTTACAGAAAATTTCACTTGAAATATAAACGAGACTCCGATTCGTGTGCCTACAATTATGTATGATAAATTATTAAAATTGTAATTGCTTTGCTCTCAAAATTAGTATCTAATTAGACAATTATATGTAACCTAATTTATATTTCTATGCCATATTATTAACAAAGCTAAAAACTAGTCAATGCGACTATGATCGTGATTGTGGTCGCACAGTCCGCATGAGGCCTAAGGACCGGACTGAATGAATTCAAAATGTCTGCTTTTGTTTGCCTAGTATTGTTGGTCTGTGAATAGATGGTTATTTGGTTCTAGACTTATTATTATGAAACACTTTATTTACTTGAAAAGCGTCATTAATTTGATGGACGTTACTTTTTAAGTATTTATACCAAGGACTTTATTATTGTTCGCGTTTTAGAAAGATTAGTCATTCCATTTTTTTTTAATGAAAACACTGGCTAACTAGAGAAAGTACGCAATAAGGTATAGAATCCATTGGCCTTTGTTAATGATTGAAAAGATACGTATATCGATGTAGGGCATACTAAAATTGATAGATTTATATTCTTATTACTAATACGATTAATGTCTGACGTCTGACGTGAATAAGACCTTTAACGTGGAGGTACTGACGTTGCTAATCAGTGCACGATATGATGATACGTCAATAATTTCAAGAAAAAAAGGTGAATACGAAGAACATATTGATAATTGAAAGAACAATGTAGTGTGTTAGTGTTTAACATAACTGAAGACTTCAGATGATAGCTTACTAGCAGATAACCCAGAAACTCTCTGAATTAATACACTTAAGGTACAATCATAGGTGGGATTTTCCTGGACATATCTGCCGCATGTCCGATAAGCTGTGTATTAAAATAACCACTGATTGAGACACATTAATGCTATTGATCATAATAGTAGGCCCAGGTGACGATGGAGGGACAAACTTGGCTCCTATCAAAAAGACTGGCCCGCAATGGTAGAAGATAGATAAATCATATATAATTATATATATATATATATGTGAGAAAGGAAAATGGTGGCCTTTACGGGCAATTCGTTAACGAGATAGATTCTGTATACGCAAAATATTCTAAAATCTAGACTCCCAAATATGCAAATGAAGCCATATATACACATAACCACGTCTCGCCTACAATAGAAGTCACTTCAAGTTGAGCTCTTCCCTAACATTTTGTTAGACAATATATTTATCTACAAGACAGAAATGACAGACAAAGAGTGCGACCTGCGTTGTGGAAACGACGAGCGAGTTGTATGAAACTTATTATTCAACTTTTAGTCAACTACATTCGGATACCACCCCTGTTACATCGTGAAGCCCTTACTATGAGTACTGGTATTTGAAAGAAGGTTTCACGTCATCAAAAATGATGAGTTAGATGTCAGTGTCAGCAATGGTTGGTTGTCTAAACATTATTACAAAACTAACTTCCACCAACCCACATTTTGAATTAAGAACCCAATATGTATAGAAATACAGTTCTTATTTCAATACTAACAACTTCATTTGCTAAGTTGACAAGATGTTGAAAAGACACACAAAACAAATACACACCGATATCTATAAAGCCATATTACTATTCACCAACAAATAATAAACTGAAAATTACAGTGCAGGACAACTTAATCGTCTTACCAGTGCAGCGTCGCAAGATTTGTTCGAAAGAGTTAGCGTGGCCTTGGCATATAGCCAACTGAAGGAACACGGGTGGGTTTTAGTCAGTAAAAGTCAGACACGCCTTCTTGCTCCGCCCAGAGAGGGAGACGTCGTTTGATGATTTCCCATCCACAAAGAAAGGACAATTTGATCGTGAGATAAATAAACTACCAACGTAAATTGCACGGATAATCAAATTACAACTGACATTTTTGACAATTCTATCAAATGGCTATAACACGACAAATTAACGTAGGATTTCTATTTGCCAAGTAAACAATAAACTTCCCTGACTGTTACTACAAATAATACCATTAAAGAAACTCAAGTATTTATTCAAAGAAAAATATTCAGTTAATAACTTATTACCTACAAGTTCAAGTAGAATTCATTAACATTTAAAATTTAAATGATTCATTAGATTCGGAGATAGTACCCAACTATTTAAGTGAAAAACGGGGCTCGGGAATCATTGTATATTCTGTTTAGGACTTCAGCCTAAGTAGGCTTCGGTGTTAAATAGTTTATGCAATACTAGCTTTGGGCAGCGGCTTCGCCCGCGTGGGGGTCATTGGAGATTATTAATCCCACGGGAACGTACTACAGAGATAAAAAGTAATCTTTGTTTTTTTGGAGGTATGTGGAACAGCGTTTTTTTTTTGATGGGAAATCATCAAATGACGTTACTCGCTCTGGGTGGAGCGGAAGGGCGTGTCAGACTTTCACTGACTAAAACCCACCCGTGTTCCTTAAGTTGCCCATATGCCAGGGCCACGGTACCTCTTTCGAACTAATCTCGCGACCCTGGCAGGATGTGGAACAGTGTTGGGTTGACGATATCGTCAAGGTCGCGGGAATCGCATGGATGAGAGACGCACGGAACCGAGATGCATGGTGGAAAGGGGGAAGCCTATACCCAGCAGTGGGTGATTCCAGTCTGAGACGATGATGATGATGTGGAACTGAGTGTGCAGTTCACTCAGTCTCCGCAGAAAAGAGAGGATTCTCCGACTAGACGAGTATACTGTCTGGTGGACAACTGCCTGACGATTGATGCGTAGTTCTCATGCGGCGGGTAGATGTCGCTACATGTCAATCCAGGTCATAATCTATCTGTGTGCCAAATTTCATCTAAATCCGTTTAGATATTTTTGCGTGATTCAGTAACAAACATCAAAGCATCCAAACTTTCCCTGATGCGCCGCGTGTGGGGCAGCAGCAACGGCCTTCTGAAGACACTAGGAAGGGTGGATTGCCCAGTTGTGAGGCACTGGAATGCCATTCACGGCATCGGGGGTGCCCGGTAATAAGTAGCGCAATTTTATGTGATAATTAATAATCTAACTCGCATAGTTTTTAAGTATGATTTACTAACAATTATATGGAATGTATATTAATGTTCTGAAATAAATGATTATTAATAATGATTATTAGTCTGGAGATAATTGGACCTACTTATATTAATTTAATTGCAAAGAAAACATAGAACTTGAAAATTTAATAATAATCATATCTCCGCAATTTTGTTTTAATAAGATTCGTGAATTTTACAGAAAATTTCACTTGAAATATAAACGAGACTCCGATTCGTGTGCCTACAATTATGTATGATAAATTATTAAAATTGTAATTGCTTTGCTCTCAAAATTAGTATCTAATTAGACAATTATATGTAACCTAATTTCTTAGAGTTATCTACTGATGTTAATTTAATTATCTAACGCTACATGTTATACTTGTACCAATGTTTCTACATTGGTACAAGTATAACATGTAGCAATTTGTCTCGACATTTATAAAAATCTATGGTTCTCAAAAAAATCATCATCATTTTCACCGTTTCACCACCACTTTTTCCGTCAACTCGCATCCAATGGATTCCTGCGGCCTTCACCAGGCAATCTTGTGGGAGGCCTTCCAAAGCTACGTCTTTCAGTACGAGATCCAAACTCCAGAACCTCGCCTCAAAAAAATACTTACGTATTTTTTTATCTTTACTCAACTTTTTTCATCAAAGCATACTCGTATTTTTAAATAAACCGAAAAATAAAAGCACAGTGTAATTACATTAACCATCTTAACATAATATACGATTCCCTAGTAAAATAATTAATTACAGCGAAGGAAAATAGTAGGGTTCTTCATTAGAAATGTGTGAGCTATTCAGAATACGAGCCCAAGGGTGCAATTCATTTATTTTTTATGAAAGAAAGCGCTTCGTACTAGTCGAACCTACTTAGAAGCGACGCTTCTACAGAAATTTCCAATTATACATTTGTGAGAAACTTAAATGACCTCAGTAGGAATTCTTGACTGTTTTTAGAATAATAATTATGTCAAGTTTATACGTAGAATTAATGTGGGTCACGTATCGACTAATAGTTTCTGATACGTATAATTCGAATAGAATTCCTAAAATTTCATTATTACCGTGTATGACATTGATTTTTCTTGGTATGTTTGCGATTCGCTAAAAATGCCTTTGTGTTTTGTTTCGACAAAGTTATGAGTCTCGGAATGAATAATTACCTAACAATAAGTAGAAGACAGACAAACTTCATTTGAAATACTGTTTTGTTCAAGTTGGAGGAAGTTGGGGTTAGATTTTAGGAAATATTTACCGAAGCTATCAACTTATACATTACAAGTAGATAAAACTTTTTTGTATATGGCCTCTCTTGATAAGAATGGTAGGCAGAAACTATAGAACCCTGCTGCGATCCTTACAGACTTCTTTTGCCTCGTTAATTTATGTTCATACGTGTACATATCACCATAACACGCACGTCAGTTGCGAGTACTACTTATCTAACCTTTCTGAAGAATATCGCAAGTAAGATCACTATAATGATGTCCGTCAAGGGCATCCGCTCCCGGTGTTCAAATACTTTTTTTTGTCAAAAATTTCCAGAAAATTGAAACTTCAGTCAGTTTGTATCTGTCTAACTGTCTCAATAGTACAAACATATTCCTCACATGATCTGGCCAAAATATAAACTTTGAACCGTGAATTTGTCTCGGCATTTTTTTTTCAGGAGTAGTCTGAAATGAAATGTCGAAAAACACTAAAAGGTTTATTCAAATGGTCAGAAATACTGCAGTAATCAGACTCTGTTTCGCATTTCGAACTATCTGACCCGCAGTTTTCTTTTTGTGTGAATGACATCTCCAGGTCAACTTATGAGGCTGGCAACCAGGCTTGCCTGTGGCTACTTTATTAAATTCAGCCCCCCGTCAGAGTCCAAAAAGTTAGAACTAGAACAACTGCACGCTTCTTTTTGTGGGTGGTACATCATTTAATGACGTCTCCCGCTCTAGGCGGAGAGGGAGGGCGTGTCAGACTTTTACTGACTAAAACCCACCCGTGTTCCTTCAGTTGCCCATATGCCAGGGCCGCGGTATCTCTTTCGAACAAATCTCGCGACATTGGCAGAGCGACTACACGCTAAAGGGACGTACGGACCTCGGCTTAGAGCATCGCTAATAGAGGGCAGCAAAGGACGGGCTGGATTGGAACGAACTGATTCCCAGTGCTGCCAGTTTTCTATTTATTTGATGAGTTAATACTAGAAGTGCGGTCGTCCCAAATTTGACCTATTTTGATGTTCTTCCTGCTCTAATTAAAATTTTATTATGCATTATAATCGCAACTTTTTATGACCTTTTATGAAATATGATGATTACTATTATTTATACGAGACTTCAATCACGTAATTGCAATACACATAATTTTTTATCCAAATTTACCTCAGTCGGTATGTTCAGCGCTTCTAGTGTTAAAACTTCTAGATAATTTGCGAATATTCGTCTACTTCTACTACTCGAACATAGATGGTGGTAGCGGCGGGATTCAAGACGGTTCTAGTATATACTTCCAAACTTTAGAGTGAACTGCTCGTGTAGTTCGACTAGTCAAGAATAGATGACGGTAACGTGGCATTTTCTATCCTACGTGCCATTACTGATCAAAATTCATACTTGTACGAATCTAGATCTTATGCTACTTAACTTTAGTGTTGACTTACCTTTGATGAAAACTGAAGCTTCAGCCTCTATTTCAGTATACCCGTCGACGCTAGCTTTACAAAGGTACCGGCCAGATGTGTGGGTGTCCAAGGTAAGAGTGAGATTTGCTGTTCTTCCAACCCTCTGTGGACAAAATATTTTTGTTAATACCTACTTGGAATAAAATTTATAGTATCAGCTAGTAGTAGTTTAGGCTATCGCTGAATTCTTCCTCTGGGGATCTGTTTCGCATAGGATCGCAGCATTATACTAATCGATGGCCGTTTTGCCTGGATGTGTCGTTTTGCGTGAGAGTTACTATATTAATACACTTGCGCTAACTCAGAGTAGCTAGAACAAGTCTTATAACTAATGTAATAATGTCGTAAAAAAACAAGACATTAAATTAAAGACAGATAAGTGCACAGTGGCATTTTTTAATGATTTTTGGACTCTATTTGTATGTTCATTTGATACGTTTTTACGCTTAAACGACAGAACTACATACAAACACCGAATTTCATATAAATCAGATGAAATTTGGCACATGGAAAGATCATGACCTGTATTTAGAACATTGAATACTTTATTTCTCGATATTCCTTAAATAATCATAGGACACTTTGTCTCTCGATTTTCCACGGCGATATATTACGACATATGCGGGTGAAACCACGAGGCAGAACTATAACTTAAAATTTGGAACAACACAAACGCTTAAAACAAAAGAATATTAAAATTCAAGACGACGCAAAAGGAGCTAAATTCAGACTAACAGGGCTATCTCTTGCCTTGTTAGTACAATTCTCAGAGAGATATGACAAGTTCGTAATAAAGCCGCGGCCATGACGCCCACAGGCAAAGTTATGTGTACTAGTAAGTAATGAGATTGCCCCGGGATAGTTTCGGATTTTGTATACGAAATATATTTTTGGAGCCTTTAAGTAATTATTTTTCCACTACACGCACACTTAGAAAGAGACTGGTAGCTTTTTGAATGTTATTAAAAATGTTTACCCTATTAAGACCTAATTTTTAGTATATACATTTACGAATTCTCACTTTGAAATTGAAACTCCAAAATTACTAGAATAACCACTACGTAGGATTCATAATAATAAAAAAAAGTTACAGATTTTTACGACCGAAATTCTAATGGACAAAACAATTCTGATATTCGTTTACACAAAGTAAATACCCCAAATGAAATAACTTTTGGTAGAGCCGAACAATTAGGACACGATATTGATATTGGTAAGCTCCATCTAATATTAGAGGTATAATTGAAACTGTTACTGATAATATTTGTGAAACAAAATCAATGATTGAAAGTGATTCTTGTGTACATATGTATAGCTAATATGGCATAATATAGAAAATTTGTAGCAGTGGATGAATGCTAAGGAAAGGACCAAGGAGTTAATGATAAAAACGATGCATATACCTAATTCTTCGAACTCACTGGGGCTTTCTTTTCTGGAGACCTTAAAAATGGTCCAAGACCAAGATATTTGACTAAATCGGGACCAGACATCTATACGGATAGATGGGTCACAATCCTTTAAACTCAGGAACCCAGTATTTTGTTGTATTGGGTCCATCAATATTGAGAATTGTGGCAAATTAAATAGTTATTTTTGATAAAATGTTCCTCAAAAGAGCCAGTAGGATTAACATTGTTGAAATACTAAGAATTAATAATACTAAGAGTACTGTATTGCTAGTGGCTAAACCTGTTATGCTTGTATGTAATAAATATTTTAGCCGTTAAAAATATATAATTAGTAACGCATTTATTGATCCTTAGCTTTTTTATGTCTTTGAGCACTATGACTAATTAGTTTTTCAAATTCCTGTTATTAAAGTAACTATTGCAGGTTAAAGTAGAAATAATGTAAAAAAGACGATCATTGAAACTTTGTAAAATATGAACAGAGTAGACGTACAAAAGAAAGTAAAGAATCTTTTAGTTTTTTTCTGCTATATGAACCTTTTAACAAACAGAGTTAGACCATGGGTCAGACAATGAACATATTATAGTAAATTCAATACAAAA
Organism: Aporophyla lueneburgensis; assembly: GCA_932294355.1. Classification (NCBI taxonomy): domain Eukaryota; kingdom Metazoa; phylum Arthropoda; class Insecta; order Lepidoptera; family Noctuidae; genus Aporophyla; species Aporophyla lueneburgensis. Next base: position 12,707,882 of record OW028759.1, read on the forward strand.
TAAATGTGCAAGATCTAACAAGCTACTCGCTACTCGCTGAACAGTCATAGTTTTAAACCAAAGCCAAAACCTAATTACCACATAACTGAGAATCTACAACCTAACGGTGAAACTTTTGGTATAAAATTGTCCACAACAGCGCTTTGGACATCGATTTCACGCAAAACTTTTGTATATGTGTTACATAATTACTCATGACCAACTCACTTTATACGGTGTTCATTGCGTCGGTTAGTTTTGGCCATTTGTTTCGCTTCTAATTGAGAATTCTTTTGTTGGCTCGGGCGTTTTTTATTTTAGTTTTATTCCTTTTGTCGAAGGTATTATTCTATCATTACGCTTAATTTTCACAGTACCATTCTTACATAGGTTTATACCTATACTACAACCACATCTCACTAGGTATCAGTCCCCAAATCTGTCTTGATTTGACTGAGATTAGAACTTAACACTAGTAGTCGTTGTAACTACAACACCAAAGAGAACACATTTTGCATCAAGCAAAATATTAATATAATGATTTCGATAATATTAAACTACGTAGGCAAACCCACACAGATTCTGTCAATTCCAAACTTTGGATGGAAGGCATCAAATAAATCTGGAAAAATATCGAAGTAATCGTTTCGAAGGTGAATACTATAAATAGATCTGTCTGAAAAAATGTAATGGGGGAACACCCACCGGGTGGCTTCAAGATTTATTTGCCTGAGTAATTATTCGGCTAAAATAAGAACAAATTCCGTTCGTGTGCACGTTATGAGGTGTTACATTAAAGTATCTTGAAGGTTTTTCCGGTAACATAAACATTTCGGGCCATACTTTCCTAAAGACTGGGTCTCTTTTTTTCAGATCCAGTATCGGTTGACACTTGCAGTTACGGTAAGCAAAATCAGTGTCTTTTTTCCGAACAGCCTGATATTGTAAAAATTAAGAAATTATAAATTTCATTAAAAAAATCATCTACTTACAATCATCTGGTCTTCTTCATGATGTAGCCATCTGATCTCTGGTGGAGGATATCCATCGACATCACAACTGAGGGTGACAGAAGTACCTACTTCTGCTTCCACATCTTTTGGTAGCTTTCTAAATGTTGGTGCATCTAAAGAGAAAAAAAAAATCAAAGACTATTTCATCAATTGTTTTGTAGAATAGTATTACAGGTCTTTTACTATATTTAGTCATCCATTCAAGTACTTGAAGATAATGTAGTCAAAATCTACTTCAATTCTAGCAAATTTACATCAAAAGGAAAATGTGATATAGTAAAGTTAGCCCATAGGTTAACTCAAATAATATCCTTTATGAAGTATTCCTGATTTGAAGATCGATTGAGTAAAGGTTCTTTGGCATTCCTGCTTTCATTAGTCAGGTTACTTCAAAATTATCTTGTACTTCAAACTTAGTTTACTTCATAAGCTCTTTCTACTTACATGTAATTTCAAGAGTCTCTATTTCTTCGCTGTTTCCAACATCATTGAAGACAATGCATTTAATCGTTGCGTCGTGGTATTTTCTAGTAATATTGTTGATTTTCTGTTGAAAAAAAATATGTTCAATTAATCTTGTACTGTTATCATTATCACTGTGATCAACTTCTATATTGTTAGGTTTAAAAAGTGTATCTTAAAATTTACCTACTTTTAGTTACAAGAAAATTATATTTAAAGAGATTAATATTTTAACCTCCACCATTTATAGTTTACTCATTTATTATTTATTTCGTTGAAATAACTTACCAATTCAGTGGTATTTCCTTCAATAAGTTTTTCGTTCAAGAACCACTTGTACGTTAGGTTGGATGGGTTTGCATCGGCTCTGCAGGCTGTTGAAATGAAAATATGCAGTTATTAGCGACTCCATAAATATGGGGAAACGCTTCAGTATACATTAACTAATTTAACACGAAATGGAATAAATACACGAACATAATTTAAAATATTTTGAAAGGCATGTTTATGCTTATATAGGGTAAACAATAACTTACCTACTACTAAAAATAATGATAGCCATATTGATAATTTTATCATTATATTAATAATGGACCATGTAGTCTTTGACATTAATTGATGAAGCACTTTTAATGGCTTTCCAATACAACAATCAAGCGATTAATATTCAAGTAGATATATAAATTTTATATATGAAATTTTGTTTTGATAATTATTCATTTGTAGAAAGAATTGGGTCCATGTCCATTAGAAATTATAAATTATAAATTAATATTACCTATAACCACGTCATCTCCTTCAGGAATCTTCCCATTGGCACTTGATTTGATGAACATCTTCACTTTAGGAGCATATTTTACCTGTTAACAAATACCGTTATTAATTTCAAAATAATTATCCGTTTCGAACCGCAAAACGGATAAGTACAGAATGTCGGCTCCAAACAACGAGTGAAAAGACGTGCACGCACATATGAACTTGCACGTTCGGTGATCTTTAAGCAAATGCCAGTCGTGAGTGTACTTGATCTCACTTTCCGTGAATCGTCTTTGTGTGTTTGCTTGTGGTTTCACTCATTTTATTAATTCAACCTTCTGTTTTCAGCTGTTTGGTAGTAGAATCTTATTACTTCCCACTTTTTAAGGGTGTTAAGATCCTTCCAATCTTTATTGTGAAAACGAAGTGGGTATGGAGGAAGTGTCTTCAATATATTTTTAATAAAGACTCGAGTATGTTGGTTCGACGCTAAATAAAGACTGCGTGAATCGATTTCCAAGTGTTTTGTTATGGGATGAGGAAGTTAAAAATGTATCCTATGTATAAATCCAGGTTAAACTAATTCGGTTCAAAATTTCAATTTCAAGATTATATTTTTCTTGTTTCGTTTGTTACTGAGCGTAAAGACTAGCAGCATCCTATTTTTTCCCGTGGGTGTCGTAGAAGACGACTAAGGAACTTACTAGAGAATTGACATCAGCGTTCTCCATGCATTTTACCACCATACTGTGATCGCAAACCCGCCTGCCAAGCGTGGCGATTATGGTAAACACCCCCTTTCGAGAGAGCTATGGCCAGCAGTGGACGTCATTCGGCTGAAGTGATGATGGGGATTTGGATGATATTTGGCACACAGATACTTTGCACACATTTTCCGTGATTGAGTAACAAAAGTCAAGCGTTCCCGATTATAATTATATCTAGGTATATGATTCAAGTAATATTCGCTCGACACACAGCCAAACTACCTACCTACTATTTTTTTATGAGCCTTTGATATTAGGGTTTCACTTAATTAGGTAGCCACAGACTTAATACAACACAGTTCCAAATTGTGCAAATGTAAAATCGTCGTTTAAAACCAAATGGTCTGGTAACACCGAAAGCTTATTTTATATGGACAAGGCTATCTATTGAAATTCTCAAGTAGGTCAAGAAAATTATTGATTTTCATTCAAACAACAGTTTGGAGAATCGTTAAAATGTTCTAATGGATTTTAATCCTCATTTTCTAGACGATTAAGATGATTATTTGTTTCGATAAAAGGATTTAAGCTAAGCTATTTATGATTCACTAAAAATGATAACATTCTGGTACAAGAATAGTCTGTAATGTTTTTTTAAGTAACATTTTTCTTTACTAGTAGTTGTGCTTACCTAATTTGTTGCTTTTGGGAGATTATAGTTAGTTTTGTAGACTGTTTAATGAATCTTTTAAGTGTCCCTTTAGTTCATTAACAGATAAAATATACGAGTTATAATAGAGAAAACAATTCACAAATTTTGAAATTCTGCACATCCAATTTAACTTTTCCATTATCTTCTATACAAAAGATGACTATTAAAATAACAAAACAAAATAATCAGGCTTCAACTTTACGACCCTAATTGTTTAAATTGTATTTCAGAAACCATTTAAAACTAACAATGAACAATTACTTTATAATGGTAGCAATTACTTTTCATATTAAACGAAGATTTGCAAAAGATTAAATTTTGTTCAAAGTCTCGATGACAAAACTTTCAAGAAATTATTTCTTAGAAGACACGCAATAAATATACTTTCAGAAATACACAATAGGTGTTTAATTGAAGAGAAAACTAGTAAACGAATAACATCAGCTACTTACTGCAAAATTGAACCGAAATATAAATTCAGAAGATAGTTATGAACTAAAAAATTACAAGAGATCACTCCAAAATCAACTTTGGCTCAATAACGCTATAGTAGATAATTGAGTATAAAACATCTAACACTCAGAACTCAAAGGTTTAACATCTCTCTACTCTGACATTCACCCAATGACGGTATAACGCAAGTCCCATCTAACAATGACAAAGCAAATTATCATATTGCCCTCAATACCAAATACTGCTCTAATATTAAGAACCTTACACAAAAGGCAAAGATCACTGAACCCAAATAAGGAGTAGAACAAAGGACCTCTCGAAGTTGACTAAGGAATCTACTTGCCCAATGAGGCAATCAAACAACTGTTTGCAGATACTTGCAAGTTATTTGAATCGACTGCAAGGAATGAAGCTATTGTAAATGCTTACAAGTTCTCACAAAGTCCGAATCACTTATAATAGGCGTAATAAAACTATTTTTGTTGAATTCAGAATGTAAAATCCATAGAATGTTATAAGATAGTTTTGAGTTTCTTTCTGTACAAGCATTCTCATCATCATGCAGATGAAAAAACATGTACAAATATTTTTTTTTTTTAAAGTTCAGCAATTTTTAGCGTTCATGAAGATTATTTGTAAAATAAGACATTTGAAAAAGAAAGAGAAGAAAGTAAATGCATAATATTTTAAAACACCCAGGAAGACCTTATTGCCGTTTAAAAACAAACTAGAGACAATAAAAATGATTCATTGCACCGAGAAAGTACTAAAAACTGTACCTGCAGGTATAATTAATGAATGCAGAGTAAAAAATATGGAGTAGACGCACAAAAATATTCTGAATTATGAACAAGCCACGGTTTTTGTGCATTTTTAATAGTTTCAGCATTATCGGTTGTTGTTTTGCAGTTTGAGCATAAATGGGTTTCAAATTTATTGTCTATGCTATTATTTTACTTGGTTTTTCATAATATTTTAGAATGCTGTTTGATTTATGTTCGGAGATTGTTCTCTTAATAACGATGGTCAGTATTCTAAAAATGTGCATTCATCTAGTGTAGTTTGACTATCAATATTGACTTATTAAGGAGTATAAATTTGACACAAAATGCTGGCCGTATTGATATATAGTTTACCTTTATGGTGAAGATATTATACTATACCAATGAAAATAATTTTAAGTCACGTAAAATCGTTTCCCACTGTTGGATAGTTCGGGTTATTTGACTTAGCTTTATGCTTTAAAAATTATTCCAACTTTCTAATAAATAACACCGTCCTTTTACCACTCCAAACAACCTTTATCATCTTTAATCTCCGATATAAATATCGTACACAATCCACTTCCTAAATTATCGACGAACCACAATATCCTACTAAACCCATAAAGATCGATGCCCATAAAGAACCCATAAATTCGACCTACAAGTTTCAATCCCAAAAAATAGGAGACGCCATGAAAATTTATATTTGCCACCATTAAAAAAGAAAAACGGTCACAACGGTATTACATGTACAAATGGCAAGTATCTCGGTATCATAGCGATATCATAGCACATCAGATCGTAAAAAGTAATTGGGTTGCCCGTAAAAAGGGGTTTTATTTTATGACCAACGAAAAAATATATGATAAACATATCGGCCTTTTCTCGTCATAACAACGACGTGGGTTTAGAGAGAATAGATGTGGTTTAGGGTGTAGGAATAGGCTGTTTGTGAGCGCAGTTCCAGAGTAATGTACTTGGTATTTTTAGCACTGTTGGTTTTATTCTTTCGGGTGTTACACGCTGATGTTTGACTTTATGATTTATGGCGTTGGATTTATTACGCTCCAGTTTATTACACTTATCAATTTGATGACGAATTCTCCTGCTACTGCTTATGATTTGAATCTGAAAAGTATGATGGCTGATGAAAATAAAAAGACACATAATCATGTCAAATAAATGTACATATTATGTACATATATTTTTGTATCACGTCTAAAAGTAATTCTGATATCTTATTTACAGACAAAAAATATATTTCTTTCCAATAATTGGAAGTCTATTTTCACTGAAAGGTTGTCTAATTTCCTGGATAAGCTATAAGTCAATTCTTTCTTTCCATTACAGTAAAAGCAACGGAACCACATCCAGACTTCCATATCCAAGAAAAACAATAAACGTAACCTTAATATTAAAGGGAGAAACATATTAATATTAATACCACATCCAGTTTCTCTGTATACGCGACCGGAATAGTAATTTCCTACTGACTTTGGGGACGACAATAATTTTTACATCGGTACATAGTAACGTTACATTTGATCAATGTATGTTATGTGAATGTTTATGGAGCATCAGTGTTAGTATTTTTATAGACCACTGAATGTACAGCAAGTAGAGATGAAATATCATAATGCTTCTTTATTGTGAGTCGAAAGTATTTGGGATATAATAATATTGGATAGTTTTGATAAGTACGATGTTGGTAAAAGATATAGTAAAGAACATACGCATAAAAAATTGTGTTATATTGAGAAATGAGGAAAAGATAAAGAACTTAGAAAATAATTATGCTTTCGTAACACGCATGGGTAGTGAATTTGTTGTGAAGCTTATATGTATGGTTTCGATTTAGATCAAAACTGTAGCAGCAAAAGAGAAAAGTAGGTATGATATTATTAGATATTTTAACTATTGTGAAAGTAAGGACTATTTGAATCCTATTTTTTTGTTCTCTTTCTCAATTCCCTTTAATGATAATCTGACAATTTTTTCTTTACGCGGCCTAGTAAAATATCCTTTCTTAAGTAGTAGGTAGTTCGCCAAATCGTTGAAGTCTTTAAGTCCCGTTCAGCCTGATTACTGACTAATGCGTGTACTGACTGCAAAGGTCAACTTAATCTGTGTGGTTTTTTCCCTAAAAGACCATTTCAGAGTCCAAGCTACATGGTCTTCACATGATATGAGACTTCTAAGTTTATTTTGGCCTTTCTACTAAGAACAGTCAGAGGGAAAGGCCAACATCATTTCGTTTTTTAAATATTCAGATTGATATATTATAGTGCTTGTGTAAACCTACTTGCACAAATAAAATCATTTATCATTTAACATATCTTATATTATTAAATAAAAGAGCTTTCTGTAGAATGAATTATTGTACCTGTGATACAAATCATTCTATTACCAAACATTTTGCACGAACCCAAAGTAACATGGGACAAAGAGCAGAATACAGAACAACATACAAATCATTCAAATGCAAATGCTGAAGAAGATACACTTACTGATATTAGAATACAAAAACAAGAAACAGCAACCGATCACAATCATTCACACGATTGCTTCTCAAAAATCGATCCAACAATATCTAAAAACAATTTCTTTGCAAATAGCAATATTTTTGTAAGAGAAAACAAATACACGGGCCTAAAAGTTTACTAGGGGATGAAGATAGCAAATAGCTGCGACTGGAATTTTATCTCAATATTTTATGAGATCCCATGCTGAGGGGCTGCCGATTGCTTTGCAGAGCTAGGGTAAGTTTAGATGGAGGCATTTATAGAAGGGAAGTGAATGTTTAGATATTTATATCTTAGATCATTGTGTAGGTAGATACGAACGTAGGTATAATCAATGCAGGGATCATTCGATATACTTTCAATATGATAAGGGTCTGTTCCAAAAAACAATATCTGACTACTCTGAAAGCAAGGTGGAAACAAACTCAGGGGTTACTCTTTTAAAATCCAGTCATAATCTTTGTCAAATCATGTGAAAACAATGAAAATTGAAGCATGGAAAGGTGTCAAGATGAATAAATCACACAGATTGGGTGGGCCTGTTCAGTCAGTGCACTAAATTGTCAGTAATCATGGAGCTCAACTTAGAGCTTAGGAAGCTGAATGATTTGACGAACACTAGCAAAGAATATAAGATTAATGATTAAAAGTTTCCAACAAAAGAACACGTAACTAATTGTCTTAAACCAGTACTACAAGTTCCAATCAAACATATGACGTAACCAAAAAGACTTTGCAAAAACTCAAACCACGAAACAAATATTTATCAGTACAAGCCCTTTTTGTTTGTTGAAACATTTCTTAGCTCTTTGGTAGAAAAATGTGGGTTTTTCTTGGAATGTCGAACACGACTGGAATAAGTAAACAGATCACGGTACAATACTAAGCAGGGATCCGATGTAGGTTCACTGCGTATTTTCCTAATTAGGAGAAAGAGGATTCTATATAGAATGTGTTGGTACTCTATTTGCTAAAGGGATTAGGGTATTGAAGTTTAGGATTTTAGTACCAGAAAGCCAATTCCTGTAATTATAAATGTTGATAATAACATCTCGTCCAGAATAAACCTTGTTAAAAATGTAGGTATATTGGAAGTTCCGATTTATGACAGATTAAGGAATCGTATAAGAATGAATAGCCTTGTAGATTTGAATCCACGAATTCTGATTCATCAAATTACCTAACATTAATTCGTTGTATCGCGTCTAACCAATGACTAAATAACCTAGATATTAAAAGTGGTTTATCTCTCAGAACTATTCTTTGTTGCTATGGAACCAAAGGAAAATAATATTTTAAAACATCACTGCTATTACAAAACAACTAAGATTTATATGTAAACTGAAGTAGATAAAGAACAATTTTCAGAAACTGTGTCCACAAAACTTTTTGTTCAAGTGATTTTGAGTAAAAAAAACAAGACATTCTTGGACATACGCAAAAAGTATATTAGATTAATGAAGTCCGCTTGTTAGTACATCATCCGTAGACACAAGGACCTCTTTACAAAATTCTTGGAGCACTCCCTTTAATTAATTAGCTACATCACTTTCATTCACAGGTCACGAAATTTACAATGCAAATGATATTCAACGAACATCCTCCCTTAATTCCAGTGTCATAAATATATAAGCCGTAAAAATACGACAATGTTTCAGAAACAATTTTCATATTTCTAACTTCATTCTGTATTCTAGGAGTGTACCCCTATTTACTGCGCTTGCCTCTGTCAGTGCTAAATCTCTTTCGTATTGCAAATGGCGACACGTATCGCCCATCCGACTCGGTGTCCAGTCACTTTTGTCAATATTTTTCGGGTCGGTTTTGGTTTCTGTGTCTTTTTTTTTGCTATTGTCTTTTGGGTAGTTCATCTAGGCGGTTGTGTGCCATAAAACGGCTTTATTAAGTTTTTGGGTGAATTTTGATCAGAATTTGGTAAACCTGGTCAAAATGTATTGTCTATTGTTAGAATCTAGCCAGTTTCAAACGCGCTCACCATCTCCTTGTTTCATTCGATTAAACTTAAATGTGTAAGTTACTATCTCTGTCAAATTGAAATACTAAATTTGCTATCTCACTTTACTAGTATAGTTAATGTAAATTGAACATAATTTTCATAATCTTTTTAAAAGATCTTCGGCTTTAAATTAAAACTTCTCTTTTAGACTGTTTCTAGTTAAAAACATTTGACTCACCTCAATTTGTATGCTTGCAGCTCTATAAGCTCTATCAGCTGTATTCTGTGCTTGACATGTGAAGGTCTGGTTGTGGTGTTCCTGCTTCGGAGTCATCTTTATAATTGACCTGGTTGGACAAAAATCGAGATCAGATGTAGAAGGTTGAAATCAGATAATAATGAAATACAAAGTGGGGATGCTAATACGACAAAAACGAAACTCTGCAGAGTTCTTAGTCTGCATACAAAATTTAAATTAACTAAATGATATCCAATCAGTCACTATTTTAGCTAGTTAGCTGTTTATAAAGACACAAAGTTGGCCCATCACTATTCAGATAGTTTGAAAATATCATATGTATCTTTTTTAAATTACATATTTAAAGGTTTCAAAATACTTGTTTACACTAGTATTGCCAGTGTTTTCCTTTATTGTCGTCTCCACATACTATGTTTTTTGTTATTATATATATATTAACTCTTTGTTTAAACTTACCTAGCTGTAAACCTTTGACCATCAGGCATTGGTTCCACGCTATACGTGACTCCTTGTGTCAGAACACCAGCATTACTGTCTACCCACGTTATCTATAACAAAGGAAAAGTATAGTTACTAAGTATTCAAGACGCTGGCCATGTGAAGATGAGAACCATATAAATGCAAAATAGTTCTTTGAGAATGTCTCGCACATTGGTATTACAAAAGAAAAATATGGGTTTATGGAGCCTTGTCTAACTTTATAACGAGAACTAGAGACAATTTTGTGTGAGCTAGTCTCTCTTATACGAGAGTCTTTTGTCATTAAAAGTAGTGAACAATAATTTTGAATTTCATCGGTCGTTCAGCTTTAATCCTTATAAATTGGTGCTCGGTACAGCTAACCATATTCTTCCGTCATCTAGTAGCCGTTATAAAACTTCTTATAAGACTTCAGTGCCTAAGATGGATCTAAAGTCTTATAAGACTTTCATTTTATCTGTAACACATTCTCCTACTTTATTATTACCATCTACATACATACATATTACATGAACTCACGCCTTTTCCCATGGCGGAAAATACAGAATACCACGTACTGCGATCCTTAAATACTTCTTTAAGTTCTCGTTTAAGTTCATACATCTGGTCATACATGCACGCCGATTACCAGTACTACGCACCTGACCCTTCTGAAGAACATCACCAATAAGGTCATTATAAGTTCTCTGAAGACGTTCCCTTCCGGCATGTCCAGTCACACCTGCCTTGTAAATACCTTTTGTTAGCCGCCCTTCATTTATCCTCTCAACATGATCAAACCATCTAAGCATACTCTAACTACATTCGTACTTAACACTTTTAAATCATTTACTTTATCATTTGAATTCCCATCCTAATTTTAATCAAGAAGAAACACAGCCACAAATTCACGCCACCAAAAAATTGGCAAACACACATTCATTATGCAAGATGATTAAAACCCTCAGTAAATAATTTCCGCATCTTCTCAAATCCCAGTCTCATCACAGATATTACTTGAACCAATCCTAATCTTTCATTATGAAATATTTGTGCAATCAAAACGCTGCAGCCTCGAAGGACCCACGATACAGACGCAACATCATTTTCAATTTAACTCCTAATTGTACGAGCGTCCCTAGGGCAGTATACCTATTCACTCTACTTGAAAAGCTTAAATGGAATATTCTCTTGGTTAATACCGGGACAAACAAATTGACACAGAGCTAAATAAATTGGACAGACTGGGTCTCAGCGGATTTGTTTATGTAGAATGTGACAATTTTGAATTTTTTGCTTCGCATGCCTTAATTTCTTGGTTACGTTCGGAATGAGAGTGAAATTAGTTTTTAGGATTATTTCGCGGTTTATTTAAGCTTTTACTTTTTATGTTTGGAAGTTTTTTAAGAAGACGTGGGACAAAGGACGACAAACCATTACCGTTAACTTTATTTTGGAAAGTAAGCAAACAATTCTTTTCATTATTCGGTTCGTTACTCTAATGGAACCAAATAGAGGAAAATGAGATTTAAAAAGTAAGGAGACAAGACTGGAAGATTACACCATTTCTGACTACAACCCTAGAAACAATTATCTCCTAAGCACTAATCCCAATATGCTAATTAATACACCAATCATGAAAGCCCAAGTATTATTTGCTAACAATTTGAAGTGAAGCTAAATTCCATTTAATAATGCAACCGAGTCCTCTATTAGTTTTCATCGAAGCTAACACCACTTATGTAACACTAGCTTTAATTTGTATCGCAATGTTCGTGAACTACATAATTGTATGCAACTATGCATTTGTCAGAATTAATTTTGATATTGTAGTTAACTGTATCCATATTAATTAAGGTTATCCTTATTGATAGCTACAGAGTTACAAAATACGGCTTATTAGTAGAAACGACCCTTTTAGAGTATATTTTATTTTCAATAGGCGACTCACACGAACTTATTTCTTTTGAGGGTGCATCGACAACTACAAAAATAACTGTGCGAGATTTGGCATGTTTTGGATGATATATACATTACCTATTGCAAGACTTGTAGTCAATTTTTCTTATAACTTCAACATAAATCTCAAAACGTGCGATTTTCCTAATATGTCTAATATTTTTTGGAGATGTCGATTCGCCCACAAAATAAAACTATATGCGATTCACATTTATAGCCGAGTGAATTCGTGTGATTCTATTAATAAGCTCAAAATACTGGAGTGTATTAATGGATTACAACAAAACGATGATTTGGGTTTGGTATGACATTCGGGTTTTTCAATGGCATAAGTGTTTTTGACGCACAAAATACTATCACGCCAGATTTTCTATTCTATGTAATAGGAAGCGAGCCTTTTGCCACCAACACACACCCACACACCCACACGCACTGCACACTGAGACATGCTTAGAAGGTGCTAGCATGACATCCTGTTTGTTTCTGATAAAGTGTAGTTATTAAATTGTAAATCCGTAATTGGCTGTTAGATTAGTTTATTTATCCTAAGTGAATTTATTAAAGAGCTGTGGATTTTGTGATAAAATAAATAAATAAATAAACAAAGCACCTGATAAAAATATTAATCGCCATTAAACGTCATTAGAATGAATTTGATCCCTTGGATGGACAGTGTTGTCCTTTGAGTTATTAAGTTTCCATTAGGGATTTGTCAGTAGCAGCCCGAAGCTTCTTGCCATTATCCAGGAACCAATCCGGTGCCTGGATAATGGCAACAAGCTTGCCTTGTATTAAATAATTATTCAACTAGCGAAGTTGAGATGTACACCTTTGCACACCTCTTTAGAGAATTCAGGTGTAACGTTATATTCTAAATTTGTATTGCAAGTAAACGTCACAACATTTTTCCATAACCCTCACAAGCGTATGTGCCAAGAATTTTATTATAAACAGTTCCCGTTCGCTCACAAATTGTGTTCGATTCCTCATGTTCCGTTCGAGATCATGCTTCATACTTCGGCACTACTCCCGATACACGTACCTCTCGTATTTCTCACTTGTCGGTAAATAGGTCAGTAGTTCTTGATATGGCTTTATATTGGGTATTCCCATGGAATTGGCATTTTGATGTATTTTATATTTAGTATGATAGTACTAAATATAATAAAGATATTTATGTCTAAGATCTGTAATTTGTTAAGGATTAAAACAGTCATCATTATCATAATTTCAGACATAAGACGTCCACTGCTGGACATAGGCCTCCTTCAATTTGGGAGGCTTAGCGATAATCGCCACGATTGGCAGGCGGATAGTCGATCACAGTAGGGTGGTAAAATGCAAAGAGAATGCTGCTGGCAATTTTCAGTAAGTCCCTTAGCCGCCTTTTAGGACACCCCCGGGAAGAAATGGGGTGGTGCTGTTCTTTACGTCCGGCATCACACGGAATATCACAACAGTCTCTAGCCCTAAATAAATTAGAATAAATGCAGGAAAGTATGATCTATGTCCAGCAGTAGACGTCTTATGGTTGAAATGATGATGATGATGATGATGACGAAGAAAAGCAGGGAGCAAATCGAGGAGCCTATACTAAGCAGTGGGTGGATCAAGGTTGCCAATGATGATGTTGTTGATGATGAAAGGCAAGAAGATTATAATGATGACAAAATATTTTGTAAAATGCTCCACAAAATTAAGTTTTAATTTGAAGTCTCTGAATCTGATAATAAGGGTGATAACGACAATAAATCATTGTTAAAGGAGTATAATAATTTAAATAAAAGCGAGTCGGTAAGAGTCTACCTAAATAAGAATCACAACGAAAAATATAGTTTTGTTATAAAGAATGTTTAAGGTTAGAATTCAGATAACTTAGCTCGTCTAAGAGTAATTATCATCGAAACAAGTTTACGGTCTATCTTGCCAGAAACTTAGTGGTGCGAAAAAAATCAATACCAAGCTTTTAGACCGAAGTCAAACTTCTTTAGTAGCCTAGAAAATAACATTAAGTAGATTAATGACTTTCGAAATCTGACTGAAAGGCGCCACAAACCATAAATTAGGTACATTAAAGTACGCAAAAGATTCCATTACAATATATTTTAAAAGCTTTTTAATAGAAAGAAATAGATCTTCCAAAAGTACGTGAAGTATTAAGAAAAATGAGAAAATATATAAAAACGTCGAGGTAGTAGGGTGGCAAGCCTGTAAAATACCATTTAAGTAGCGACATTGATTAATTAACATTATCAGGGGCTCACAAAGTTGGGTGACAACTGAGAAAATATTGCCGTAGAAACATTCATAATGACATCCATTACTTTCTTTAGTTACGAAGTTTTTATAACTGAAATTCTTAATTTCAGTTACTATAAATAGTGTGCTAGATGTGCCTCATCATAGCTAATTTGTTTTATAATAAATAATTTAATTTAATATTTTTTGAAATCATGAATATGCAAAAATACAACCAATCTGTATAATTGCTAACAGGTTAAATAAAAAGAAAATCTTAATAATCATAGTAAAATTTAGAGGATCATTTATACCGTCGCATTTATTTATTAAAATATTAAACCTGCTTCAAGTAAAGGAAATATTGTACTAAGGCAGATTTCAATGCCTTAGCCAGAGTACTGTAGGGTGACGCAGAGAACAAATATGGCAAGTGCAATATAATAGAAAGAGGAGAGATTGCTTCGTTTGTCTAGTGGTTACAAGTGCAACTGCTGAGTATGAAGTCTTGAGTTTGATTTCGAGGTCGGACAAAGTGTTATGAGGTTTCCATCTGGAAACTCTGGGCTCGGATGTGAACTCCAAGCCTGGATTTGTGCCCGATTGATGGTAATAGGCTCGCCCCCTACATCATGGCACTTAAACGTAACTGGCGAAATATGCGTGTACTAGTTATAGGAGTACCTACCTCTTCTTAACCCTTTGGAAAATACAAGCATGAAGTTAAAGATTAGAGAAATTCAGTCATAATCACTTTCATTCGTCGTTTTTGCAATAGAACTATCCATCTCATAATCATAAAACCATTTACCATCACTTTCAAACTCACTCACAAAAAGAAATCACTAAGTAACAACACGTGAAACACACAAAAATATAGAAATCAATTCTTACCTCAGCCGGCGGTTTTCCACCAATAGACACGCACTCCAATTTGATGTTTCGGTCCTCTATCGTCGAAAAGAAATTGCCTTCAATGATGCGCGGTGGTTCGGGCGGCACCAACACGGTAAGTCGTGCGTACCGGGATCGAATCGCCGGTTCTCCTGTCAAATAGTTTTAATATATTACTCTGTATCGAATACGGGTGTCGGAAAAATATTGGAGAGTTATAAAATTGTGCGGAGATTAAAATGGCAGGCAATTTTGTTTCATGAGTGCTGCAAAGTTGTGAGGGTTTTATAGGTTATCGAATAGCATTTTAGATTGGGGTGGACACGATTTTATGGATTGATGCTTGTCCTGGACAATGTTATAGATGTTTTAAAATTGTATTCGATTAAAATCTGAGTTTTTGGTGATGTTTTAAAATTTATTGTAGCTTTTGATAACTAGTATTTCTGTTTCAGTGAGTAGCAATATCATAAGTATTATTTTTAGGCTAATATTATAAAAAAGGCAAAATTTATGAGTGTGTTTGTAGAAAGTGAGCAAAAGCTCGTATTTAATTATTTTATTTTGTTATGTCAGAGAAATTTACACCAAAACCATACAGTGTCCTTAAACAATATAAAATTGTTGGCAAGTTACAACAATCTACGGATATGCACAAAAAATAAAAAAGAAAACAAAAAGGTCGGTACAAAATACGTATAACATAAATGAGGAAATTAATAAATACATGATCGACTGATACAAATCAAAAACCATTTAATCGAGACCAACAGCAAACCCATACAGAAAAATAGCTTTTCACCTACTAGTGCTTACGCCAAGAAACACTGCTAAGTACCTATTGAATATCAAAGTCATATTTAGTAGACCCACCACCATGATTAGACCATATATCATTAGTAAAACAAATTACTAAACGTTGAAAACACTATTAGATCTAATTTACTGAACAAAACGTTTCGTTTGTGCAAAACATAGTTTACAAACGAAAACTATTAAAATGACTAAAATGTATATTAAGCTTTAGGCGTTAATTATCAAAGTTTTCCTAATTATTCATTATCTTTGACAAAAAACAGCTTAGACTATAATAATATGGCAACTAGTTTTAAAACTAGTTGCCATATTATTTATTCTTTCAACTGTGATTACTTAAACTAGACAATAAAACTTTGACAATACAAAACTGTTTTATTTAGTAAAATATCAATTTAATTTTCAAAGTTGGTAATAACCCTTTTTCTTTCAAGTTGTTTAGGTTATTTTGCGCATGCATACCAACTGTTTATTACAATGTAATTTAAGTAGCTTTATCATTTCATTATTATAATTTAAGCCTGTGTTATCCTACTTAAGGGAGGTTAGGCTTCCCTTCCCACTTTACCCATTTACAGAGCTTCTTTTTTAGGTGGGTAATCATCACACTTTTACTGATTAAAACCCACCCGTGTACCTTCAGTTGCCTATATGCCAGGGCCACGGTATCTCATTTACAGAAACTTCATCGGTTAGTTTACTGGGTCACCTTTCCAGTGACTTGTACTAGTTTCAAGTAGGACCCTTTTTACAAACATGGCAATGAAAGGCCTAATTGTAATTTTTTCTAAAGAATTTTTACATTAAGCCACTTCTATTTATTCGATATACTACTAAAGAGTGCTTAATTTATGAACAATAGATACCTACACTTTGCAATAGTAACTATTGAAAATACACCGAAACTACATAGTTCTGAAATGGTGTCAATGTTTCAAAAACTCTAAAACAAAAACGGATCAGTACATAATCCATCGGAAAAATATACAACAAAAACATATTTGTATATAATCCATTGAATAGAACTTGTCATCAAGACTTTATACAGGGTAACAGGAACTTCGATGCACATACAGAACCCATGAATTTAGCACATGATTCTAGACCCCTTAAGGTAGAAATCTGTTCTCAAAATTGTATTTGTACTTTCATAGAAAACTACAATACTAAAGCTTTAAAAATATTCTATATAGCAGAGCAAATTTTTTTTATAATCGGTAAGCAAAATATTACTGAACCCCCTGAATTTTTCGTTGAAATTTTGAGTATCATATTTTGTTTCAGTACAATGTAGTGAATCCAATGTAACAGATTATTAAGTATGTATTGTGTAGTCTATACTAAAAACTGCATTAACAATAATGACGAACCCCTTATAACTCTAGCAGAAACGGAATTAAATCCAAGCAATAAAGTAAGGAGGAAGTTTGCAAATTCGTGGTCGGAAACCCAGGGAACCGCGGATCACAATTTAATACAACAGGAGGGCACAGAGACAATGCCTTGTCCCGTCTTGAGATAGTTTCTTCACAACTCGGACCAAACTTTATAAAGTTAAATAGTGCAAAGTTGTACAATTTAGCCGCAAGACTGTGTCCATTGTACTTCGATGATAAAAAACAAAGTTACTGCAGTTAGTTTCATGTAAATCTTGGTCCTTTTTTCCAAAGTTTTCTGGTGATGGAATTAATTTGAGGCTCTGTGGGGACTGTTGTTGGTTCTTGCGGGAAAATATGGCGTATCGTTTCTTTATTGTGTATTTGTTTTGTCTTTTCCTTGTTCTTGTTTGCTGGGGGGAATTATTAAATTGGTTCTGTTGCTGTTATGTGAGTAGATTGCGTTTCGTAAGTTAGAGTGGTGTAAATATTAGCTTTTGTGTAAGTTCTTGCTAATAATTTTCTCAGCTACTCTAATATGAATATAATTATTCTCGATCAGCGTTTTAGTTGTTGCCCTTCAGCCTATTTCAAAAATGGAAGTGATTCTCAATTTGGTTGTATTCTATTAGTCTTTGTTGCCTAAGAAATGTCTTAGTTGATTAGTGATTTTTGAGTTAGATTCAATACTTATTTTATTATTTCACTTAGTTTACGTTGATGATGATATAATAATGTCTTGTCACTCAGCAAATGGAGGCATACGAATTTTGTTTGGAGTGGGTACCACAACTTAAAAGTAAAATATGAAAAGTTTAATCAAATTAAAAAAAAATAAACAACCAGATGCCATAAAAAACATTACAAAGTAAAACATAACTTTAATTCGGAAGTAGTTGGCAAGAGGACGAGGACGAGGTTGGACAGAGTAACGTTTTCAATACGTTTAACGTTATCTGCATTTAGTGATTTGTGATGGGAGTGGGTGGGTGCTGTATCCCAGCAGTGGGAACATTATAGGCTGCTAATGATGATGCGAGTGGGTCTAAGAACTTGAGAGATATATTAAATAGGCATTCTGTTTATCTTTCACTAGCGACCCGCCCCGGCTTCGCACGGGTGGACATTTATTTTTTAAGCTCTCTGAAAAAAAAAAAATGTTTTGTATGTATGTTTTTATAGGTTTTTTATTCGTGTTACATTTCTTTGTTTCGTACCTGCTGAACTCTTTTATTTTTGTTTTAATTTTTTTTTTTTGTTTTTTTGTTTTCTTTTTTTTTTTTTCACTTTACCTTAATGCTTCACTATACACTATGTTCGCAGTAGTATTTGTAGATGGCATTAAAACATATTGGTTTTCAGGAGATCCTACTCGAGAAAGTGCAACATATAATTGGCCATGAGAAAAGCACTCTTTTCTGAGATCGATGCCTACCATTGAAAAAGTTTGACCCTGGGATTTATTTATTGTAAGGGCAAACGATACTTTGACGGGAAACTGTAATCTTTTAAAGGAAATAGGCAAATCTGTCGGTATCATCGGGATCCGCGGAATGTGAGCGAGCTGTCCAGCCGCCGCCGGGCCGGTGATGATGGTCGCTACAATCACATTGGCTCGCAATTCTTTTATGAAAAGTCTTGTCCCATTGCACATAATTATTAAATTCGTAATATCTTTTGAATGGATTGTCCGATTGGAATAAAATAAAAAGTATTTTATAGCTACTGAAACAATCTTGCTCAATAAATAGGTTATTTGGATAAGGATTAGTATTTGACGATGATATGATCAATAAACATAGGCTAATAATTTTAATTACTTTTATTCTATGGAAAAGTGGTTATAATGACTAAAATATAAATGTTTGGTCTGTACTATCGCGGACTTTTTTGTAGGCATTATTGAGTTCTACAACTTTTCTATAGAAGTCAACCATACATCTCTAACCATTTAGGCAGCGTTCGCGAGCAGACGGCAGTTTTTTCGACGCCTTACTCCACAATTTTCACTACCACGAAAAATTATATCTATTTTCCGGGATAAAATATAGCCTATATATATATATATATAGCGGATTCGAAAGAATTCTTCTAAGTAATGGTAAAAGAAATTTTGAAATCGGTCCAGTAGTTTTTGAGCCTATTCAATACAAACATACAAAAATACAAAGGTTTCCTCTTTATAATATTAAGTATAGATTAACACTGCACAAAAATTCAATACAGTTCAAAAATTACAAAACCACTCACATCACACATGAAAATGTAATTAACATAAGTACAAATAGCGACAAACGCCTTGAGGCTTAAAAGATAGCAGCAGAACAAAATGTACCAAGAATTGTTCGCGGTTTAATTTATTTTAATCTGAATCATTCTGAATCCCACTTCTCTAAACACGGAGCTTATTTTTGAGATACAGGATTTGTTCTCGTCGAGAACATTTGTACTAAACACGATTAAATTCCTGGAATTCTGCGTTATTAAAGCATCCAGCCCTAGTTTCTATGTGGATTAAAATGGAAGGTAAATAATATAAATGGGATCTCATTATGTTTCTTATTAAATGGAACAGGGATTTTCTCTGTTTCGGTATATGTTTTTATATTTCTTTCTTTTTGTACTTTCATACTCAAATTTCAGTGAAATAACAGACCTGTTTATACTTTCCACAAAATAGATTCTATAAAGCTTAGGTACCTTTTACGAAAATAAGGGCTCATATAATTTAAACATATTCAGTGGAATTAAATACAATTCCAGAAACTTACATAAACAACCCTTGAAAGTAATTAAATCCACACTAAAAGGATCATGGATAACAAATGTATAAGATTACTAAAGAAATACAGAATCTAAATCTTGAAACAAAAGCTGAATAGCCCATAAGAGCCCGCTTTAGACGAGATAAGAATACTAACAGAGACGTTTCAAAGGAAAAGCGAAATTTATCAAAGGTTAACGTTCTATACAAAGCGTAATGTAAATTAATATTATAGACCTTTTCGTTTGAATAGAGTCCCGCCACTCGAGGCTAAAAGGATCGAAGGACTTGAAATTTCTGAGATAGCATATTATAAATTCGTATTTATATCTCAAGATGATGCTAGAGAAATTAATTTAGATGACTTTAACGGCAGGGTTAAGCGTATTGAAGATAATAAGCGTTGAGATGTTATCGTTGAGGAAATAAGCAATATTAAGTTGAACTCAATTAAGTGGAAGCGGATAATTTGTAAGTTATCCTTCTGGGGCGAGAGAATTAGTCAGGGAGGGAAATTAAGTAAGTATTGCTTTTGCATATACATCGAGCAACACAAGTACGAGTATGTCAATTAATCATAATCACCTTATAGTGTTACCACTGTTGGGACATAGGCCTCCGCTCTTCGAGCCTATTGCGCAGATCAGAAGATGTCATATGTCTTCAAAATTTTTCACAGTTTTGGGAGCAGTGGTGATGACATTATTTACACATAGTAAAGAATCTGCCTGTTCAAACTCACGAAACACAACTCGTAAGTCAAAGCTAACACCACAAGGCCACTACTGCTAGTCCACAATTAATGAAACTTCCCATAGTTAACTGGTAATCTTAGATTTGTTTTACGGTCGATAACGTTACAAAATACATATTGTAGTGAATTATTCTATCTAAATATAGCCTTGTCACGATATCAAATTGTCCAACGAACCTTTTTTAAATAAATAGATCTAAATTTATCTTTATTCCCAGATTAGCTTCTAAAGAAACTTGAGATGTTACAATAATATCCTTTTAGAACGTAAATTTTATATCCAATCTACAGAATAAAAGATCGTTGCGGCGAGAAATGCAAATCAGGCGTTATGAAAAATTACAAAACAAAAATGGAAGCGGAATGAAAGGGTTGTGGATGAATTAATTACTAATTAAGGTTCACCACAAAACCGGAATTTGCATTAAATAATAGAAATTGTTGAAAAATTGTACATGAAATGAACCAAATTGGTTTGCGGAAATGATATTTGGGAGAATTATAACGTTTTAAATTTTCTCCAGCTAGAAAATGCTTAATTGCTTAGAAGGTTTGATTCATAACAATGAATAAGGTAGCAGAAAGAAAGACAGTGACACCAGATTAATATAAAAAGAACATGAATTCTCATCATCTGAAGCTACTGCACTATAAAACAGAGATGTTAAATAGAAATCCACTACCAAAACTAGTGAAGCAAAAACAATGCTTTCAAGCAACAATCTGCCGGCAGTTCACGATTCACACGTAACCTACCACAAATGCCAATATCGAACAAAGCCAAACACGCTACATCTAGTCTTGACTGACACCGGCAAACAGGCATATGACTAATACGTCACATCGAACAGGTACCGACAGCGGAATATCCAAAAATACAATTGAACAAATTCTTGCCGAAGAGATGGACGTATTCACAAGAATTAAGACCGTAATACTGAACTATGAATGTTGTAGATAGATTTTGTGGTAATAGTGAGTTGGGATATTTTTATGAATGCTGACTGTAGAATGTATGGAATGATAAACAGAGATATTGTTTATAATCTTAAATCTTATAATAAACGATGGATATAGTAGAAAGTGACTGAAGTAACAAAGTTGTATACGTATTGCTATTGATACACATGATAAAAAAATAATGTGCTTTCCTTGTCTCGGAGAGCACAATAAGTTGTTGGTAGATCTTTGACAGTCATTACAAGTCGTCAAAAGCCCGAAAGTATGACGAACAGGCTTGCTAAGGAGTACTGTATTACCCAGCAACAGGGTTATGGAGGTCAGATAAGCAGTCGCTTTGAGTAAAATACTGGTACTCAGATGCATCCAGTTAGACTGGAAGTCGTTTCCGACTTAATTGGGAAAAGGCAAGACAGATGATCAAGTCATTTATTCAAACTAGGCTGAAACCACAGCACTTTTTGAACATGAAACGATGACGAAGATGAATAAGAAATATTGAACATAAAAATGTGTGTATTACAAAAAAAGACGCAAGTATTACCACAATCGGCTCGGTGGTAAATGATTTATCCAACGACATAAACTTCTTCCGAAATTGATGTTACCCAGCTGAGAAAGAAACAATCAGACTTTTCCCTCACGAAGCAAACTTTGAAAATCCATCAGGGCGGATTACAAGCTCCTAAAAATATAGGTATTATATAAAATGGGGAGAAAAATCGTGAAACGAAGGCCTGAAAACAGGCCAAGAATAAAATGCGAGTCAAGATTTTCAATTTATTAAAAGCAAACACAATTTCGCGGGCTCCGGCTCAAGAACGAAAACAATAGTTACTTGGCTCGAAAGAATTATCTTTGGTACAAAGGATAAGTGCTAAGCGATTTCTTACGGAACAATTGCTCGACTCTTTTCTTTCGTCAGATTTGGATAAAAATAAAAGGTGGTGAAGGTTTAACAATAGTTAATTTTTCAATAAAAATAATACAATGGTTGTCGCGTTTTAGCATGGCGATAGCGGTCATTGCACTTTCCTTAATATCCTTAATAGAAACTAATACAATAAACTGTATATGGTTTTTGTTATAGGATCATATTGATATTCACTATAGATATTGATTAAGGACGTTTGTAGATATGTCAATAACTATGAATGATTGCTCAATATTGTAACAATGCGTGTGAAGGTAGACAGGAGAAATAGATGTCAACGAAGTACAATAAACTAGTCTTAGTTAAACTATTGTGTTTGATTGCTATATCCTTGTCTCCCAACCTAACGGTACGATAAATAAGTAAGTACGAGCCGAAACTAGATAGAAGTGAATTAAAAGAAAAGGTAAACGTAGATGACGAGTGTCAGTGATTCCGACTAATTCGAAGAAGCAAAAGTGATACTGCAAATGAAGCATACAACGAAGTCCATTTTGCAACTACTGTGTTTGAAAATGTCATAACTATAAAAAGTATCAACCAACTTTATTATAGATTCTGAAATAAGAACTGCTAAAAACCATACGAGTAAGTTGGTTAATGACCACTACTGTCATGGTAAAACACGACAACGAACAGAACTGACTAATTTTGAATTGACTAATAAAACTTCAATCATGTTCAACAAAACTAATTTATCTATCTTTGAGTGAAAAGCTTAGTAATACTTACAAGTATTATCTATCTATATCTTAACAAATTGTGGGAATCAAAATGTACAATAATTTTATTCAGACATATAATGAGGTAATTTCTGTTTTTCTCATAAGGGATTATCAATTATGGGTCTTTAATCTTACATTGCCTTGTCTGGTTACAAGTGGTGCCAGTTTAACTCATCCTATGATACCCAAGCCGCGCTTATAAATAAAATCGATAACTCCAATCCATAAGAAGATAAGTGTACTATCTCATTTAGTGGTAATAAATTCTTATAACTGGAGATAAAGTATTGTAGTTCCACAAAATAGCTACATCCTTTTCTCGTCCATGTAGGGGTCGACTTCCAGACTACACTGATGCAGCAGATTATAGTATTTTACATGGACTACCTATCTGACCTCCACAATGCAGTAACTAGGTAACACGAAACACGATATACTTTGGTATGACTAATTTTTAAATACCCAAAATGTTCATAAAATATCTAAGAATGACAGCTAAGACCATTGAATTATTGTGCTCAGAGGCGCAAAGAGGTCCTGATATCCAAGGGTGGCAGATTTCATTTAGTTACGAGCCTCTCGCAACTGGTTGTAAAGTACAGTAGCACTAAGTCCATAAAACAACCACATTTGGAAAGTTCAATGGGAGAACAAATATATTATATAGACTTGTCACAGCTTTGTTTGCTTGGCCTTTGGGAGTTTGCAGAATATAGCTGAGTTCTCTGTTACTATGTTAACTTAATAATATATTCAAATTATGTTGGAAAACGGACGGAGGCATAAAGGGCCAATGCTGGACTGCTATTTGAACTATTGTATTTTAATTGTATACAAGAGAGTACTGTATGAGGGGCTCATGGTAAAGTTATAATAGCAGCATGGAGCGATCGATTAGGTTATGTAAGCTAAACTTTCTGCGGTTGGTCTGTAGATGGTCCCGGTTCTCATTTCTGGCTCTTAATAGCTGTTACGGGTCGTCAGAGGCTCGAAAGTCTCAGTCGACCCGTAACGGCCCCAGTAACTGCGTTGTGAAGGTGGGGTAGACAGAAGCTTCATGTACATTGCTGATATTCAGCTGCATACGGTCTCAGTATGAGCCAACCGCAACACAGTTGAGAAAAAGCCAGACAGAAGAAGAAAAGAGAATATTGTAGATGTGAGAAAACCTTATGTAGCGAAAATTTATATTTGTTACAACAAGTTTCTAGCTCAAGGCTACTAAAATATTTGTCTCAATTCTAACAGAATTGAAACTTTAGACGTACAAGAAGAACGCTTAACCACTTTGACTTTCGACTACTCCAACAATTTTGATTACAAAACCAAATTATTCTGGAGACTCTTACGATGCCAAATTGTCGTATTTATCTATTACTTTATGTCAAGTACTAGACTCACTTATGTTCACGCTCTTTTTCAATTACGGGGTTGGCAGTCTTCCAACTGGAAAGCACTTGTACAATTCCAAGGAATTGATGTCTTAGCTTTTCTATTTCAGTAAGTGCGATCGTTTTTATTTCTAATGTTACCGAAAGCTGTAATTCCCAAACTCTTGTGTTTGCTTTTAAATAAAACACGTTCACCTTATCTAGCTTATTAGACGAATATGCGATTTCAATTTAACTTTATTGTTTTCAAGAAATTGAAAAGAGTATGCTTAGATAGTTTGGTTATGTTGAGAGGATGAATGAAGGGCACACGTAAAAAGATAGATGTAATTGGAGACGCTGGAAGGGGACGCCCGAGGAGAACATATAGTGACCTATTGGTGACGTTCTTCAGAAAGGTCGGGTGCGTAGTACCCAAAATTGGCGTGCGTGTATGACCCTAAGCGAGGCCAAAGGAGGATGTAATAATTGTAGCAGGTGCTGTTATATAGTTTCTGCCTATTATTTTAAATGTTGGGATAATTCGTTTTTTTAATTAATATAAAACCTACCCTAATTTTCTAGACCCTGATATAACAATATAAATACTTTGTTCATTATGATTGCTTCAGCAATTTTTATTCCGGCTATATTTAACCTCGTCTAAGTTACCAACCAAATTAAGTTAACAAATCGTTGTTAACTTGCTGCTTTCCTAAAGATGTCGTAATTTTACGTAAACGGGCAATTGACTACGTAATGAATCGGACTACATCTTCTAACGGAGTCGTTGTCCTAACTTCCCTATTAACTTGGTATAGCAGATTAGGATGGTGTTAAATATTTTATTCATCAGATATTCTGTTTGTATTACCCATAGCGATTAAAGGTTCGTAGAGTCTCGGATTTTATACTGATTGCGTTCTTATGCGATATATGAAAAAGGTTTCAGCTAGAATATTGCAACATGACATTCATTATAGAAAATTAAAATATACAAAAAAAATGAGCAGTAGTGGCCCAGTGGTAACGGCCGTGACTTACAAGTTATAGGACATAGGTTTGAACCCAGTCAAGTGCTTTACTTTGTGTAAATTATTTCATCACCAGTGCTCCCACAACGGTGAAAGAAACATCGTGAGGAAACCGGAATGTTCTAGAACCACATATTCGAAGACATGTGACGTGTGACACGTAATGGATTATGGCCCACTCTCTCTCACAGAGATCGCCTGTGTGCCAGCAGTGGGAACGTTATAGGCTAATTATGCTAATTTGAACAAAAATATTAAATAAATTAAGCGACTTGGATACGGTTGTCAATATCATACTTGCTTGAAATTTTGTGCCTTTTACATTGAAACTAAATTGTTTGGTGTTTTTGGAATTTTTGCTGAATCTAACAGAATCCTTACAATTTAATTCCCATATTCTTTCCCCGCTCCTCTCTCAAAGCTTGGACCCGCAAATTCATTTTTTCCTTGCATGCTCGTTCTAACAAGCATCTGTTTGTACGGTACCGTATCGTAATTTTATGTGTCAGGCATTGATTTATTATTCCCAATTACAAGGAGTTTCGTGGAAGATCACTTTATTCAAAATAAGGGATATTTTTGGAAATTCCAATTTATTTTGGGCGCAATTATTGGTATAAGGTCTGTTGGTTTTTCTTGTTAAGTGCAGTATTTGTAGGTTTAAGTAGTGCTTGTTTTAATGATTGTTTTGGTCGTGTATGTTGAGTGGTTTGTGTTTAATTTAATTTAATATCGGGAAGTCAATCACGGAGATAATCGAGGTTGGTTTAATTTTGCGAAAATGAGGGTGATTTTTTACGTCTGAAATTGATTTTGGCATTTAAAACTTATATTAATTTAAAGAGAAGCAGTGTTGTGTTAAGGCGCGTAGAAAAAATAAACGCGCGCTCGTGAAGAAAATTATATAAAACTACATGGAAATTGTTCTATAAGTATCGCGTCGCGCTGTAAAAGCCTGTATTAAGTAATTAGCTTCTGCCCGAGACTTCGTCCGCGTCAAATTTTTGCTCCCCTGACCCTTCCCGTCGCATCGATTTGCCTGCTAGTTTTCGTCCATTTTTTGTTGCTGCTCGCTCCTTTTGAGTTATAGTAAGTCAACCTTAAAAGATAGACATATGCTCTCGCGGACATTTTTTTAGAACTTTTTAAAAGGAACAATTCCGTCATACATGATTTTTGCGTTACTTTAACCGTTTACGCAGCGCACGCAACGGAAACTCTCAAAAGGAATAATTTTCCCCCGTTTTTGCAACAGTTTTCATTACTGCTCCGCTCTTCTTCGTTTTAGCGTGATGTTATATAGCCTATAGCCTCCCTCGATAAATAGGCTACCCAACACAAAAATAATTTTTCAATTCGGACCAGTAGTTCCTGAGATTAGCGCGTTCAGTCAAACAAACAAACAAACTCTTCAGCTTTATAATATTAGTATAGATTTATGTACTACAAATTATTTTTCAAGTTTAGACCAAAAAATTTGAATTTTAAAACAATACAGTTTCAACATCAAATATTTAAATTTGAATGAAAATCTGTTTCACACAACTATGATAGTTTTGTTAATTATAAGATAGAAATAACATAGTAGGATATTTAAATACATACCTTTAATTCCTGAGCTGACTTGGCACTGATATTTTGCGTCGTCATCCAACGTCACGTCTCTGATGTCCAAAGAATAATCACCTGTGGACGGAAAAATCAATTAAGTAGTAAAATAATAATATTGATTATAGACTAAGTTTTAGTGCCTAATGTATAGAATAGCACCATTCCTTTTTTTCCCGTAATTGTCGTAAAAGGCGACTAAGGGACTTACTAGAGAATGGGCAACAACTTTCTCTATACATTTTATCACAATACTGCGATTGCCAACCCACTTGCCAAGTGTGGCTATTATTGCAAACCCTCCCAAATTGGGGACGGCCTATGTCCATGCAGACGTCTTTCGGTTGAAATAATGATGATGGACCAAGAAAATTTTGGAGCATACGCATTTTGTTATGATTCTGAGCTGTAGAGACTGCCTTTATACTCATGGATTTAAAGATGAATGCCGCTTGTCTGGGGAATCTACAGTGGATAGCGTGTAGTCGCTTTTTTTTTTTTTTTCAGGATGGGAAATCATCAAATGACTTCTCCCGCTCTAGACGGAGCGGGAGGGCGTGTCAGACTTTTACTGACTAAAACCCACCCGTGTTCCATCAGTTGCCCATGTGCCAGGGTCACGGTATCTCTTTCGAACAATCACGCGACCCCGGCAGGCATAGGTCCTAGTAGACCCCTTCACTGCTGCTGACATCTCTTTGAGGCACGCGTGGAACACTATGCGCCGTCGACCCGAGCCTGGTCCTTACCGGGCAGCGAGCTACCCATTGCTCGCCGCCCGCAAGCTCGCGCCTACGGTGGCCGGGAGTCCGCTATCGACTCCCGACGCCCGGGGCGTCTCCTCCTGCGGCGGCTAGGGACGTGAGGGCGCAGTGCCTGCCACTCCCACACGCGCCCCGCCTCCTCCTTCGCGAGCATTACTGCTTCGCAGAAGGAGGTGACGGCTTCCCATTCCCTCTCGCTCCGTACCATGGCTCGCACCAGGGCCGGACGCGAGAGGTCGCCGCCGCCGATCCCCTCCAAGAGGACACGGCGGTGCTCCGCCCAGGCAGGGCACACCTCCACCGTATGCTCCACCGTGTCCTCCAGACGATCCTCACAATGGAAACACCCGGGCGTATCCTCCCGCTTTATCCTGAACAGGAACCCACCGAAGCACCCATGCCCGGTGAGAACCTACGTCAGGCGGAAGGTGAGGACGCCGTGGCGCCTCTCTATCCACTCCTCAAAGAGGGGACTTACCGCCGCAATTGTGGCGTGCCCTGCGCTGGGCTGCGACAATCGTACCCGCCATGTCGCCATGAGATCACAGCGTCTAGTCGCTTAGATTATAAGTTTTAAGTGCGGGCTGCCTGCAGGTCTTAAATTATTAAATCATCCACAGGATACTTTAGTTATGCAGCTGCCAACCTTCTAGGCTACCCTGAGAAAAGTCATCCACAAAAAAAAATAGTTTAGGGAAAAAAAAATAAACAACTTTCACAAAATACGTACAAACATAGCCTTCCGAAACCAAAGTTATTTAGATTTTTGAAGTCGGGTGTTTTTCTTCTAGAAACCAAAATAGTTTTTATCTTTCACTTTTTAGTTACACCACACCAATTAACTAACCAAAATTATTATGTAAGCAACATCGATGTATTAGAACATCAAATTACACAAAATGGATCGAAAACGTATTATCGAAGCTAACGTAAATGCTACCCAAGCCCAAAATAGCGCGCAACATACATAAAAAAATACCTCTATAAAAATTTCTGTGGTACAGGTACTTATTAAAAACGTAAACATCATTAGCCTGAACAGGTGTACAGGATTAGTTTACATACAATTATAAAATTGAAGGGTTTGGTATATCAAAATCGCGATTTTTTTTCCAAAATTACATACAAAATTTGTCCCAAGGAAAAAAAATATTCTGCATATTGGTGTGTACCATACCCTTAAATTTGGCAGGTCTTTGAAAGCTAACCCTGAATGAAACGATCTTATACGAATACCTATTATTATATAGTTCCCAACCACAGTACATTACCACAGTAGCTGTAAGACAATATTATGTGGTACCTACAATATCTTCCTTTGCCACGTGCATTCAATGTGGAAAGCTCATTCATGCGTATATTATGTGTGCACCAAAGCGGTAGCTTCTATAAAGATATTGTACTGCATTGTCGTATTATATAACATCGTCAATGCCATAGTAAAAGAAGTAGATGTTGCTGGTTTTCATTCAAATTTTAGGGAAAATACTTACATAATATGTAATACGGTTTGTAAATGGAAATAAACAATTTTACGTATTAACCCAAAACATGGTTCGTCTATTCATAAACATAAATTCATGGCCCATCGAAAACCATTCACAATCTTCGTAAACTCTCACATTTTATAATATTTTTGGCACAGCCGTCATTTCGATTGACTCACGATAAACTCAAAGCATCACCATAATTTTAGCCGTAAGACGTCGACTGCAGGACATTGGCCTCCCCCAATTTGGGGGCTTTGTCATAATCGCCACGCTTGGCAAGCGGGTTGGTGATCGCATTATGGTGGTAACATGCATAGAGAACGCTTGTTTAGTCCCGTTCGATTTGTTTACTCTATGCGCCTAACGGAATGCGCCCGAACGGAGTGACATCTGACTTGTCAGTTTGACTTTGACACTTCTCTTGGGTTTTGTTCTTGAAAAGGTCCGTCGCCGTTTTGGGACCTCGCGACGCGTTTGTTGAAATTAATCCCTTTAAATCGATCCGTTTGTGACAATTAGTCGTGATCCAATTGCTTTGATTGTAAATAACCCCCCTTTGACGTAATAATACGGGTTAAGTTTGTTGAAATTGAAGTACTTTGAAGTGAAAGTGACCTTATTGGAAACCGCATGCTGTGATTGCCTCCAGCCTCATTGTTGCGGCCTGTATCCTGGAAAACCCATTTACAACGTCACTACACGATACATATACACTCATTTACATACATAAATCCAGGTAGGCTCCAGAGCAGGTGTTCGTCTACCACCAGGTGAGTTATTTGAATTATATTGTCTGCTCCGCGCACGGTGGACTAGTTCGCTCGCCACTCTTGTCTCCTGGACCCCACCATCATAACTTCCACTGCGCTATTGAAATCCTATGGTAGGGGTCTAGCCTGGCAGCGAACAACGCTGCTGCCCATTTTCTAGTAAGTCCCTTAGTCGCTTCTTACGATACCCACGGGAAGAAATGGGGTGATGCTATTCTTTACGTAACTCAAAGCATACAATATTTCAAATAAACTTTGTGAACAGGGACTTTTGAATTGACTCATCCCAAGCGTAGAAGATACCTAATGGAGAAGAACGGGCAAGAAACTCGGACATTTTGGTATACCAAATTATAGTTACAAAAAATGGGATACATCATTCTTGTTGAATTTATATATGTGAAAACGATGTAGAAAGACGTGCACTGTAAAAATGAGATAAAATTTTAAAATAAAAAATACATTAAGTCTCATTTTGCTGCTTTGTGTTATCGAAAAATAAACATAATTATTGTTACCAACTGCCTTATTATAAACTATATTTTTAATACAGAAAACTGGTACAACATAACTGGAATTACATAGAACAATTCCAATTCGAATAAAGACTAAATACATAGTACATGCGAATGAACAAATAGTTGTAGTTCAAAAATATGATATGAATAGAAGACACCTAAGACTATTATTTCTTTTAAAAACAACAATGCAAATAACTACTATTATATATGAATAACAACACGTAATTTCAAATATTAATATCATTTCTAACGTTGAAGGACAAAACGGTCAAATTACTTATTCTTTTTGACATAATGTTTCATGAAAAGGTGAATATAAGGACGTTTCAAAGATTAGTAATATTATGTACAAGAACATGTATGTATGAATTATTCCAGAGATATTAATAATAAATGATTATGACTGTGACTAAATAATAAAGGTCAAACCAGATATACCTTGGGTTCAGTAAGAACAAGATAAAAAATCTTTTGTCATATACATACATTCTAGGACACAGTAAAATATGACCAGGCTTCTTGCGTATATAATTCTTACCTGGAGTTACATAAATATGTAGATAGTGTTACTGAATCTAAAGATACAACAAAGAAAAACAAAAAATGTTTTCAACATTTAGGTCATTTTAAACAGCAGCTAATAATTTCCCCACCGCTGGGATAAAGGTTTCCTATCAGTGAGACGGACACAAAACAAAGTTTAATTTATTGAATATAACGATCAATGTTAAAACGTATTTTGAGCGGAACATATCTTACATTCACATTTGGTTTTTTTTTTGTAATTATTAATCTGAGAAGTCCTATATCAAATCCAAAAATAACCAGAGCAAAATAATACCTACTGTTTATATTTCCTCTCTTTTAGACATACATCTAGAATTTCTTACAGCAAGACGAGTAAAAGATTTTTTGAACCAATGTAGAGAACAAAATATTATTTCTGCCACTGCTGTCAAAACGGTGAGGGAAACCGGCATATCCTAAAACTAAAAATACGAAAACATGTGATATCTACCAACCCGCATTGAACCCGCATGGTAGATGACATTCCCCTCCCTCTCTAAGAGAGAAGACCGGTGTCCCAGCAGTGGGAACATTATAGCTCATCATGAATTCACCTAAAATTTATCTAATCACATAATAAAATGTCAAATAACGAGACAGAATATAATCATGTAGAGAGTAAGTTTTATGGTAATCCAAGGAACCCTAATAAGTATGAGTTATTACCGCTCCTCACAAGACATGTTTACGAAAGCAAAAAAGGTTTCCTTGGAGATAATATTCACATTAATTACGTTAAGAGCGTTAATAAAGAGGATTGTGTACGTAAAGTGGGTTTATGAAAAACAGACCTCCATAAAATGGGTAGAGTGATAAGTTAGTAATTATATAACGCTTTAATTAAAAATTTGAATTAGGGGCAATCGATGTTTTATACGTACAAATTTTAATATTTTTCTTATTTTATAGCCACTGGGAGATTTGTTCCTAAAAACATTATGAGTAAAATCTAATACGGCAAAACCGTAATAAAATCTTTAGGGCAGGCAAACTTTATGGCTTTCAGCTCGTCTTGGTTTTTGTATACGCCTGTGTTAAAAAAAATAAACGAAATATCAAAGCTACAACATTTAATCTCATAAAAAGTGTTAAAGTAAGGACGGTAATCGAAATATCTCCATTCATAGAAGCGAAGACCAATTGAAAATTCTAGCACACTGCATTATCATTCAGCAAACAAATAGAATAGATCAATAGATACGAGTACTATGGATAGCTAATTCAAACTGAATGCAGCTTCAGCGAATAATATCTAAGGTCTGTCAGCTGTTTTAGAATCCGAGCAAGCAAAATGGATGAATTCAAATGGCTCTTCGATTGGCTTGAAAGCTGAAGATAATTCACTTGGAATTCAACCTGACGAAATGTTTAGCTTTCACTATAAAGGAGACGGATTCTCCTATAGAATTGTGCTTTGCTTTAGAATTGTTTAACTCAATTGAATATTCGGAATCGATTGCATATTTTGAATTAGTTACTCTCCATGACTTTGTCCGCATACAAATTTCATCGTCCTCAGAAATGTATCCTCAATGCATCGTTTCGTGTTTCCAACTTCAGTGGTTTAGGCTGACCGTTGGCTATCAGTCAGTCAGTCAGTTTTATGTGCTCAAAAGATTTATCTTTCAGCTCTGGACACAAAATGTTTTCCCATGGAACATCAGTTGTGGCTTAACGAGTTGCAACTGCAAAAGCCACAAACAGTCGCGGCTACCAGCAGTTTGTGGTCGCGTTAATAGCTTTTGTTCACAACAAACTGATCTTGGTGACACTTTATCCATTAAAAGGTTTCTATTCAGATGAATCTTTTGTTTAATTTTATACAACCTGTGAATTAGGTAATGAATTCCTACATTTTATGAAGACTATATGCAAGGTTTATCTAAGCCTATTTTATAATTATATGAAAAATGTAAGATTTAAATTAATTGATAAACAAATGTATAACCTAAATTAACTAATACTTTTTACAAAGGGTAGCAGGTTAAGTATTGAAAATGTGCCCCCAGAGCCAAATGTAATGAATATGATATTGTTAAGTACGCTGCTCATTTGCATAACTATTTATATAGTTTTCGACTGCCTAGCTGTTACTGTCATTGAGTAACCTTGGAAAATGTCCTAATAACAGACAATTTTTTAAACTTTTCGTTCGCTAAAACGAATAGAGCTAGGAATGTGATTCTAAAGCCAAACTGTAGACAACATTATGACACATATTACGTATATCTTACTTAGTTTGCTAAAAATAAATATTATTTTAAATGAAATAATTTTTTTTTGGCCATTATTAGTAAGTTCTAACAGAGTGACCACTTTAAAAAAAATCTCAGAAATAGAACTTAGTGTGTTGATTTTACTTCATCACATTCACATTCATGACACTTCATGTATGTTATTTAAAAACGGTTATGGAAGCTTGGATTCCCTGTTTTCGATTTAAATGTTACCGCAAAGCGAGTTCAAACAAGCTTGTGAATAGCTTATCAATACTTAATTTTTCGCCCAAGTTGATGTTTTATCTATTCATTTTAAGTGTGTACAGTGCAAAACATCCGTTAGCAGACATGTTTTGTAGACAGTTATAAGTGAATGAAAAATCTATCTTT
This sequence comes from Aporophyla lueneburgensis, assembly GCA_932294355.1. Taxonomy (NCBI): domain Eukaryota; kingdom Metazoa; phylum Arthropoda; class Insecta; order Lepidoptera; family Noctuidae; genus Aporophyla; species Aporophyla lueneburgensis. Next base: position 12,742,078 of record OW028759.1, read on the forward strand.
CCTATACTTACATTTTTAACGTTTACGTAACACTGTATAGGTCCCGGCAAACATCTTGAAGACTGTTTGATATACTCTTCTTGCTCTTGTGTATTCTTCCCCCAATGCAGAAGAGCGAGAAGGGTATATCAATCGGTGTTCAATAAGTGTGCCACAAGGTATACAGTCACAGTCTGTATAAAGGGTCTTGAATAAAAATACACTTGGATCTGCATTCTTTGAATTCGATTTGCGTACTTAACTGCTTGCCAAACTCTTACGGGGTTAGCAGAGTGGATGGAGAATAACTTTTTCTTATTATGTATTATTATTATTAAAAATATCATTTAAAATTTGTATGTGTAGTGTCACAAATAGGGACCTGAGCAACATTTTCTTTTTTTTTAATATGTTGCAGGTGGAGGATTTCGATGAAACTTGTAACAGTAAAATCAACACACTAAGTTCTATTTCTGAGATTTTTTCTAAAGTGGTCACTCTGTTAGAACTTACTAATAATGGCCAAAAAAATTATTTCTTTTAAAAAAAATATTTATTTTTAGCAAACTAAGTAAGATCGATATACGTAATATGTGTCATAATGTTGTCTACCGTTTGGTTTTGGCATCACATTCCTAGCTCTATTAGTTTTAGCGAACGAAAAGTTTAAAAAAATGTCTGTTATTAGGACATTTTCCAAGGTTACTCAATGACAGTAACAGCTAGGCAGTCAAAAACTATATAAATAGTAATGCAAATGAGCAGCGTACTTAACAATATCATATTCATTACATTTGGCTCTGGGGGCACATTTTCAATACTTAACCTGCGATACCCTTAAAATATAGCTTCGACAAATTCATCCGCATCGCTGTCGACTGGTAATGTACCTAAGAGACTGGCGGTATGACCACGTTGTATGGCAATGTTTAGCCTCTGGTTAAGGTAAACCAGCCCTTGGGTCATGGGAGTGTAAGAATTGATGTTCTCCTGCATATTTTAACTAACTATTCAAAATACATATTATTATATTTCCCTACCGACACTTCGACTTCTCTAGCAGAAAGGAAGATATTTCCAATACAAGCCTATTGAAACATGCCTAAATCGTTAAAGATATTGTTGATTTTCTATGAAATTTAGCCCTCTTATATTATGTTTCGACCCATTTTGAACAATTCCCAAAGCCAACAACAAAGTAAAGAAACACAAACTTACCTTCTTCATCGCTCCCAATCATCTTATATCGGTCGTAGCCGCTCAGTTCTCGATGGAGGCCGAGACCGAAGTCGTCTTTCGTCCATTGCAGCTGTCCCGCTTTGTTCTCAACTCGGCATGGTAACGTCACTCGAGATCCGACTACTGCTGTCTGTTGGTTAAAGAACGGAGGTATTGTTATATTATAACTTATGGTGCATGAAATAGACTTGATTTTGACTTGGACACATTTGAAAAAAATCATAATAATATCATCCATGTATACAATCGATAAGGAGTTTTGAAACTAGCCGAATAAAACGAGAAAAACCAGGTAATTTGAATATTCCTGATAATAAGTCTCACAAGGAGAGTACCAAACTTGGGAATCACAGTTTCCGTTGATTTTTATATATGTTGTAGAGTAGTTTCCCCTTAATAATTAGGTAACACCATACCACACACACACCTCACCTCACCACCACTCCACCTTCACCTTCATTTTTGAGAAAATGAAAGAGAAGTTTTAAACTTCTCTTTCATTTTCTCAACAAATTAATAAAAATAAATGAGTAAATTTGGAAAAAATGTGTTGAGGAAACTACTAAACAATTTTTAGGTACGTGTTACACTAATGAAAACTCGTAGTCGAATGACTGCAGTTAAAAGCAGCCGCATGACAAGGCCAAATTTTGGCCAATCGTATTCTTACACGTACGTCCCTTTCCCCAGCACGCGTAGCATGACCGCCATAGAAACGGAATTTGTCGACGGAAGAAAAGACAAAATGATAGATTGTATCGTAGAAAACTTGTGTAAAACTGAAAAGAAGAGATGTTTCTATTCTTCAGTCGACAAAAATACGATGTCAAGTATGATGATTATTTTTCTGATGAGATAGAAACATTTTTACACAATTAAAATACATAAGGAACTTTATTTGTTCTTGGTAGAATAGATATAGAATTGGTCATGCTACGCCGGCAGGTAGTAGATGTCGGAGCAGGTAAAATTAGGGGGAGAGGGGTCTTGCACAGCAGGAGCGTATAATAACTGAAAATTATATACCTAACAAAATTTATTTACGTTAAAAATTCCCAATTATAATAACGAGTATTTTTAGAATTAAAATGTTTAATATTAAATTATTATTGTTAACAATAAAATAAAAATCCATTAAAATTGACAAAAAAATATATAAACACATCGGATAATATAATAAATTTAATATTAAATAACTTCAGCATGAGAATTATTTATCGATTAAAATAACAAATTATTTATAAAAACAAATACATTTTGAAAAAAAAAGGAGTCGAGTGGACTTGAAATTTAAATTTATTTTTCTCGAAAATAAAGGTGAAGTGCGTCTTTTATCTATTTTACCTAGTTATTGACGGGAGACTATTCTACAACACATAAAAATCAACGGAATCTTTGATTCTCAAGTTTGGTACTCTCCTTGTCAGTCTAGGTCCTATGTAGTTTTTTAACACCTGTCAGTTTGTGACGAAGGTGAAGTAATAGAAACGGCTTGTCACGTCTATTTGAAGGTATCCTAATTACATATCTACCTAAAAAACTTACCACCAAGTAAGAACAAACAAACATGATACTAAGTAATTAAGTAAATGTTAAACCTGGGACACTAAACATGATTAAAACATAAATTCTAAGGCAAATAAACTGAAATTTATTTTGGGCCAAATTAATCTGAGCTACTTGAAAGGCTCGCCTTTGGCCCTAACTTACAAACTAACCTAATAAATGTTTTATTCGGTGCAACAATTAAATAGATTAGTTGTCTAAGTTATATAGGCTTAGATAGATAGATTCTTGGAATTCGTAGTCTAGGATTAGTCTTAAGGGATTTTTCGTTGAAATTAAACTTTGTAGCTCATTCATTTCTTATCTCATTTTGAAGTAATCTAATTCTGTTTCTTTTGATATTGTTTTTGTATTCAATCAAAGGCATTTTATTGAGAATTACTTAGATGATTGCATTTTTACTTTAGATAGCATTAAATTTATTACCATACAAAATAGTAAGATATAGAACTACATTATAATTATAAAAGTTTTTGAATTCATAAAGAGTAAAGTTTATAAAAACGGAACCCAATTTATAATCTTGTGTGTTCAACATTTTGTGACATTTCTTAGCGTTTATTCAAATTTGGATGAAAAAGCGTTTGGTATATAAAAGCTTTCTAGTCTTTGACTAATTTACCAAAAAAGAACATCTACAATCGTTTGAATTTCTCCTTCCTCCTCTTCCTTCCTACATTTGGTTAGCAACTAATGACATGTGTCCATTTCAGAGTGGCGACGGTAATTTTCGGCTCATTTCCTGTTTCCACTGCATCCGTATCGCTATCGGTGTGGTCTTAATCTTGGCCCATGTCGTGGGTTTCAGTCCTAGGATATATAGCTTTTGAAGTTGGTTCAACTGTTTTAGGAGATTTGGAATTAATGAGGGTTTGGTTACTTTTTGGATCGAACTGGTTTGAATAATCGATATAATTTCGACAGTTCTTGGGAATATCATTTACAGTTTCTTTAGAATGGTAACTACAAACAACTTTTTACTTGTGAAGTACAATTTTGCTTTATTTTTAGAAAGGATGAAGAGAAAACTTTGATGCAACTATATTGATTTTTTACATACATAGTTATAATCACGCCTCGTTTCCCCGAACGGTTCAGCAGAAGTGTACCTATAGTAATCATACCCACATTTCATCAGTTATGTTTAAGTAAGAATGGGGACGAGCTTATTGTCACTAACCGGGCAAACATCCAGACTCCAGAGTGTTATTGAGAAATTATAGTTAGAAAAACCCAATTACAATTTGCCGAACCTGGGAATCGAGCCCAGCACCTCATGCTCAGTAGTAGTGCGACAACTTGAACGAGGCATAATGGAGGGGACGTTGTGGTTAAACTTTGATGAGATTATCTAAGTTTTTGACTTATTAAGAGTAACAAGAAGTAATATAAAATGATCACCTGATCTTGAGGCTCCATTGCAAACTTCTGCTCCTGAAATCCACCGCACACACCAAAAACACCAAATAACACTGTACAAAGCCCTATCAGTTTCACATTCTGAGTCCGCAGCAAAAGAAACAAAGGTGATACTCCCCTACTAGTAAGTCTCACTCTAAAACTAAGTTTCAACATCATTTTAACCACACTACACACGGTACTATTATCTGTCTGCCACCATAACAAGGATATCCGGGTTTTATTTTTAGGCATTCACATTTTAACGGAAGCTTCAGTTTCCCCTATGTGAACGTTCTATTTTTGGAACACACAGTTCTGGTGTGAATGCCATGCTTTATTTTTAGTAGCTTTTTAGTCGTATGATTTATTGGTTTTCGGGTTTTAAAAGCGGCCGCTGATGTATATCTGAAACAAATAGAAATTACGGAGTTAATTATTTTAATGCTGGCTGATGAAAGTATTTTGGTGATGGACCGTTTTTTTTTTGTAAAATGAGGGTTGTCGTGTTTGTTGTCACTTAGCTTTTGACAGAGCATTTAATTTATGTTCTTTAAGCTATTTTCGGATGGAAATTTAAATTTCATGCCATCCTTAAAATAGCAGTGGACGTGACGACATTATTACCTAAATGAATTAATTTTCCACGAAAATAATATGATTCTAGGTATTTGTGCATGTGAGAATTCTGCCGGTAAATGGAGTATATAAAAGCATGGGTCTTAATTATATCTGTAAATTTAACAGGTACTAATAAGAACATAGAAGTTTTATATAATTTTGTCTTAACGGAAAAACATAAAGGAATATACATAACATAATGGGGGTAAGCAGTAACTATAGGTAGAATACCAACTTCTACGATCGGAAAATGCTCCTTTTGCTTCATTTACGCTCATACATCTGATTTAATAACCAGATAAGTATTTACGAAACAAAAGAATAATCAAAAACAAAGACAATATATAGTTATGATACTCGTAGCATGAAAATTTATATTATTGTGCTGCAAATACCTACATTGACTGTTTAACTTTGCAAAAATGTTCATCGAGAAAATAAAAATATAAAGTCAGCCATTTTGTTCAACAAATTATAGTTCGTATTTTAAATTCTTGCACCGTTGCACATCTGACCTATTTTTGGGGAGTAACCCTATTGATGTAGGAAACTAAATAATGTGTATTTTCCTTGGAAAGTATTATTTTTGTTTTAAATTAAGTGTTTCATATTTTCCAGTAGCATTGAAGCTTTTGATTACGCACAGTTTCTTTAAAAATAACTGTGGATTTACAGCCAATGGTGAAAAATGCCTTTTAGAAAGTTTAACGTTAATGGTGTTGAAAATGGAAAAGTAAAAAACGAAAATAATAATGTTTTAATAAAAATACGAGCTCTGGTTCAGGACTACGCTGTCCCACTCCTGGGCAAAAACTCATATATTTTTAAATCACTTTTTTATTATTATGTAATGTCTCCACCCTTTTTTTTTTTTTCAGGATGGGAAATCATCAAATTACTTCTCCCGCTCTGGGCGGAGCGGGAGGGCGTGTCAGACTTTTACTGACTAAAACCCACCCGTGTTCCATCAGTTGCCCATGTGCCAGGGTCACGGTATCTCTTTCGAACAATCACGCGACCCCGGCAGGCATCGGTCCTAGTAGACCCCTTCACTGCTGCTGACATCTCTTTGAGGCGCGCGTGGAACATTACGCGCCGTCGACCCGAGCTTGGTCTTTACCCGGGCGGCGAGCTACCCATTGCCCGCCGCCCGCAAGCTCGCGCCTACGGTGGCCGGGAGTCCGCAATCGACTCCCGACGCCCGGGGCGTCTCCTCCTGCGGCGGCTAGGGACGCGAGGGCGCAGAGACTGCCACTCCCTCACGCGCCCCGCCTCCTCCTTCGCGAGCATTCTGGAGGACACGGCGGTGCTCCGCCCAGGCAGGGCACACCTCCACCGTATGCTCCACCGTGTCCTCCAGACGATCCTCGCAATGGAAACACCCGGACGTATCCTCCCGCTTTATTCTGAACAGGAACCCACCGAAGCACCCATGCCCGGTGAGAACGTGCGTCAGGCGGAAGGTGAGGACGCCGTGACGCCTCTCTATCCACTCCTCAAAGAGGGGACTTACCGCCGCAATTGTGGCGTGCCCAATGTCTCCACCCTCTGGTGGAGACCTAGTGACCTGAAACATAGGCCCACAAAGCCTAGCTTAGGCACTAGTCTTCCACAGTAATCGAAATCATATCATTCATATACCGTAAGTTAAGTGTAACAATGTCTGCAATGTATATTGTGGTGAGAAATTAATTCATACTTTTATTATTTAGTAAAAAAATATATATAAATTATATAATGTACGATTTAAATTAAAGATGCATCACTATGTCCGTTAAGGGTAATAAAATACGTACTAGATAGACATACATTTTCAATACATTATTTATGTCAATTTTACAATTGGACCTACTTACCTGGCGAACATTAAAATACTACACAATACCACTCTAGACTTTAAAAAAAAAGTTGCAAGAACGTCACGTAAAATTTTATCAAAACGCGCACTCGTCTGTTCATAGCCTTAGTTTGCAAGAAGTCTTAAAATAATAAATTACTAAGAAAACATAAAGTTCTGACGGACTGCCGAGAATGAAGCAAGAATTGTTGTAGGCTTCGGCCGCACTTTCAAAACAATTTTTTTTTTTTTTTTTTTGTAGAAAAAGTCTCGTGATAAAAACTAATTTCTCTTCAGTTTGCCAACTGCAGAAATAAATATTGAAAAAGGTAAAAAAGAAAGAAAGAAGTTTTATTAATAATTTCTTTGTTAACACGAGCTACAACGTAGGAAGTTGTTTTCTTTAATTTGTATGTTGTTCAGTTTAATATTAATTTGCATATTACAAACAAGAACTTAAAAATAAAATACACAGAGATTTGCTTCCAAAGTGAGAGCAACTTTAAATACAGGCATGTAAGCTTTAATTTCGCTCAGAGGATAGTGAAGTAAGGATGTGCAATTTTCATAAAATTTAAATACTGTATAAATAACTATTTGCTGCCAGCACAATGTTCTGGAAGTTTTATAATAATTTAAGCAGAAAAAAATCTCACAGAAATATGGTAACTTAGAGTTGTATATGCATGTTCGATTGACTCATACAAGGTGTTTTTTACGATATCCCATACATTACATAACTCCAAGGGGAGACCATGTCAAAGAAGCAACTAGCAAATGAATAAATTTGTATTGTTTTACTTTTTCATTCAAAACAAATTCGATGTTACGATTATTTATGTAAAACACACTAACGTGAAATATGATAACGTCGCATTTTCTTAGATTTAAAATTGAATGATTGATTTGAATGAAGATGATTCATCATCATCATCATTTCAGCCATAAGACGTCCACTGCTGGACTTAGGCCTCCCCCAATTTGTGGGGCTTTGCCATAATCGCCACGCTTGGCAGGCGGGTTGGCGATCGCAGTATGGTGGTAAAATGCATAGAGAACGCTGCTGCCTATTCTCTAGTAAGTCCCTTAGTCGCCTTTTACGACACCCACGGGAAGAAATGGGGTGGTGTTATTCTTTACGTCCGGCACCACACGGCACAATAGATGATTTACTCGTACTTATTAATGAAATGTACACACGTATTAAAATCATATTCATCTACTATTGATGAAGAAAGACCTACCAATAAATGATCAGAGGGATCATCAAAATCATTTGTAACAAGACGGATTGGTAAAATAATTTATAATAGCGGTATTATATTTAAAAGTTTCTAAACATGCTGCTCCATATCATCCAAGATATATGTATGTATATCCAGAATAACTAGGAATAATGTAGGTATGTTTTCTAAGCATAGTTGTTCGACCTTTTCTAAATATTTAACACCAGTAAAATAGGACAACCGTTTAGTCGAGGCTCATTTTAAAACAATACCTAAATCTTGTTTACATTCCAAGCTAAGAATGTTCTAGTTCTGTCTCTTTGTTCTTGTTGTATATTTAATTTGTTTTTACTAAGCTGTGTCGGTTTTGTTCTGTCAAATAAACAAATGAAAGTCTAGGATAGGCCAATGAGCGCTACTAGTGCTGTTACTTGAAGTAAGAGTTCCGTGCGAAGCATGTGTGGTGTGACTGTGAATGATAGGCTGAGGAATGATGTGATAAGAGAACGGTGTGGTTTAAAAGAAGATGTAGTGACAAAAATTGAAAAAAGTATGCTTAGATGGTTTGGTCATGTTGAGAGGATGAATGAAGGACGGCTTACAAAAGGTATGTTTCGGACCGAACACTTTGTTACACTATGCGCCTTCGGACGCGCCGCCCGAACGGAATAACATCTGACTTGACAGTTTGATTTTGACACTTGACACTTCTCTTGGTTTTTGGTGGGAAAAAAGGGAACACGTCGCCGTGTGGTATCTCGCGATCTTTTGAAAAGTAATCCCTTACCCCGGTCGTTTTGGTGGACAATAGGTCATGACCCAGTTGTTTGTGTTAATAACCCCTATCTTGGTGAAATAACACGGGTTTTGGATATATCTTGTTAAAATAGTTTGAAGGTCAAGCAAAGTGACGCTATTGGGAACGAGTGATTTGAAGACCGCATGCTGTGATTGCCTCCAGCCTTATTGCAGCGGATTCTAACCTGAAGAACACTCGTAACGTCACAACACGATACATATACACTCACTTACATACATAACTCCAGGTAACCCCAGAAGCAGTGTCCTTCAACCACCAGGTAAGTTCTATTGTTGTATTGTAGGTGAGTCATTTGTTAATTGTATTGCGTCTTCACTTGAATTGTACTTGTATTGTCTGCTCCGCGTACGGCGGACTAGTTTCGCTAGCCACTTCTTGTCTCTAGAGCCCCACGATTATCACACTTCCACTGCGCATTTGAAATCGTATTGTGAGGTCTAGTCTGGCAGCGTACATTTTTGGAAGCAGAGCGCGGTTATAAGACATAACCACAAAATTGGTAATTTACAGTAGGCTAATTACTTGGCAGTCTCTATAAGGGAAGTAGTAATACGCTGTAAATATTTGTTAACTATGATTGCTTGTTTGTTTGAAATAATTTGTAAATTTGTTGAGACGAGTAACTCATGTTACCATAAGTCGGCCCGGGTTGCATATGCTAGTAGAGTTGAATGAATTGGGCTATGTTACAACCCCTTGTTTGTGTTTGACCTCTGTGTTGTATTGAATGTCAGGAAGACATTGAAATATTGAGTTTGTACCATCAATATGGTTGTTTGTGAAAATTAATATTTGAAATTGGCATTTTTGAGTATTACCATTGTTTTGAGTTGGAATAAAGGTTCATTATTGTTGTACCACACAGTGGTTTGTGAACTTAACATTTGGAATTGGATTAGAATTAGAATTTTGAATTGAATATGATATAGAATTTTGAACGTTGATATTGATTTTGAATTAAAATAAAAGTTTGTTGTTGAATTGAATTGAAGCCAGTATTTTGTTATTTCTTGAGTTGCTGACTGGCAGTTTGGTAGTTTGATTGTTTGCTTGTAGTTATTTTGTAATTGATTGTTTGAACTTTGTTATTTGATTATTTAATTATTTGGTTTATTTGAATTGTATTGTTTGTGCAATGGCATACAAATGGAAATATTGCAGTGCCGGACACCTGTCCAGGTCATGCCGGAGACCTCGGTTGTTTCATGTCCCGGACTATTGAGTAGATTGCCTACTTTGGAACTGCCACACTTTGACGGTCGCTCGGACCACTGGTACGGTTTCCAAAACCTGTTTGCAAGTTTGGTTGATGCACGCTCGGACCTCAGACCCGCCCAAAAGTTGGCCTATTTGTTGTCTGTCCCGGAAGGTGAGGCCCGAGCCTTGGTACAGCATCTGTCGTTGACTGACTCAGCCTGCCCTACCGCTTTAGGACTACTCACCCAGCGGTACCAAAATAAACGTTGTTTGGCTGACGTTAATATTGAATTGATTTTGGGGTTACCGGTCATTACTAGTTTGTCAGCATTGCGTACTGACCTGTTGAACCCGTTGGTGGTAGCGACCAACGCTTTAAAGCGATTGGACTTGCCGGTGGACCAATGGTCTTACCCTTTGGTGTATGTTGTGCTGCAACGGCTTCCTGCCGATTTGAGGGCTCATTTCGAGCAAAGGTATGGTGGGGATAGTGTCACACATCTCCCCCCATTTGGTGACCTCGTCCAGTTTTTGGAGGATGAGTGTCGGTTTGTGGACAACTCTGGCGTTGCCACTGAGTCATGCCAGCCGTCTTCCCGGCCACGAGACCAGGGACGGACTAGGGCTCGCGGGCCTGTTGATGGTCGCCCCGCCGCTCGTTTTGCTGGCACCATGAGTCGTCCTGGTTGTGAGTTTTGTAGGGACACGGGGCATGGCATGGCAACTTGCGCGGCCTTTTTGAAGTTGCACGTGAGTGCCCGCCGCCGAATTGCCAATGCACGCCGCATGTGCTTCTCTTGTTTGGGGGCTCACTTCCATAGGGACTGCCCAAACCCCCGCCCTTGTAGAATTTGTAGGGGGTCCCATTTGGACATTTTGTGCGCTAACGCGAACCACGCTGGCAGACCAGCCTCTGATGAAGGTTCGCGTACGGGGGGGTACCATGGAGTTGGTCACCGGGCTTCTGCCTCGCCGGTTCAGAACCGGGGAGAGGCCCGCAATTTAGAGCGCCGCACTCCACCCCCCGCGCAAGTTGATCGGGAGCCGCGCGACCGCCATTTGGTCTCCCCGCGTAAAGGCGATTACGCAGTTGTTGCTAGGCAGCGCTGGCCAGACCAGCACCGCCTTCGCTCCCCTCCTTTGGCGGAACGTCCCCGGTTGGAGTCACGCCCCCCGCCATTCAGGCCTCCGGAGGGATATGCCCATCCAGCGATGGCGCGTGGCTCGGGACACCGCGCGGACGAGGAGTTTGGCCTCCATCCTCGTCGCGAGGGACTTGAGCTTGGGTGCGGAGCCTGGGTGTGCGGCGATCGGTCGCCGCCCAGGCATTGTTAGGACATTGGCGCCTGCCCCGCTAAGGTACCCCTCAGATCGACACGGTTTTGTTGCCAACGGCATCGGTCAGGTCTGGGGGCCCACGGGGGACTCTGTTGTGGTCCGTGTCATTATGGACATGGGAGCCCAGGGTTGCCTTTTGTCTATTGTTTTGTTGTTTGTTTGTATTGTTTTGGGCAAAATTGTTTTCTTGAGCGCCTTTGGACTGCGGGACTTGGCTGGGACGAGCCAATTCGGAAAACCCTGTTGGAAGATTGGCTCCAATTTGTATCCGCACTCCCTGCAGTCAACGAGGTCGTGTTACCCCGCGCTATCCTCCCCTCTGGGAGCTACACTGCTACCCTTGTTTGTGATGCGTCTTCGCACGGTTATGCAGCTGTTGTTTGTCTGCGCACCGTCTGCGCGACAGGCCAGGTGAATTTGTCACTGGTCTTGGCCAAGAGCAAGGTGGCCCCCCTCCGGACGGCACTGACCATCCCAAAGTTAGAATTGTCAGGGGCGGCGCTTTTTGTGCGTCTATTGAACCACGTTGCTCACACTTTGGGTGGAACTGTGGACATTCGGGTTTCTTGCGCCTGGATGGACAGTCAAATTGTTTTGTGTTGGTTGAAGACGTCCGTCCACTCTTTGGAGGTCTTTGTTGCGTACCGAGTGTCCCAGATTCAAAATTTTGAAACGCCTACGATTTGGAGGATGTCGGGTCCTTTGCCCGGGCTCAAGGTGCTCGCTGTTGGAACGAAGGACCCTGATTTTGTTGAGTCGATTTAGCTCCCTCGACAAATTGTTGAATTGTTGTTTGTTGTTGTTGAGTTGTTGGTGACTGATCGTCACATTATGAACTCGCATGCCGGTTGCAATGCGCTGTTGGCCATTCTGCAGCGAGAGTTTTGGAAATTGTCGGGAGCCGTTAGTAAGTTGAACCCCTTTTTGGACCATACGGGTCTTTTGTTGTTTGGTTGTTGACGGTTGAGGCACTCTAGCCTTCCTTGTTGTGCCCGTCACCCCCTTTTGTTGCCTAAGGAGGGCCATTTGGTTAAATTGTTGTTGTTGTTTGGTTGTCGTTGTTGTTTGTTATTGTTTTGACCCGCCAGCCTGCCCCCATTGGGGGGGTATTTTGAGGCCGCGGTGAAAGCGGCACAGGGACTCAGGCGAAGATTGTTGGGAGACGCCGTTCTCACCTTTAAGGAGTTAGCTACGGTATTTTGCCGCATTGAAGCTGTATTGAACTCGCGTCCATTGTGCCTGCTGTCTTCGAACCCGAACGACTTGGAGGCCCTGACCCCGGGACATTTTTTTTTTTTTTTTTGATTTGACAGCCACTTGTCGCCCTGCCGGAGCACCCTCTTGTCGATGTGAGCCAAAATTGGCTATCGCGGTTTCAGTTGGTGCAGCAGCTCGCTCAGAGTTTTTGGAAGCGTTGGAGCTTGGAGTATTTGCACATCCTCCAGCAGCGCGTCAGGTGGACTGATAAAACGCAACCTTGTCGGGATTGCCAAGTGATTAGCGGACGGGAAGGCCCGTCCGGGGGGGGGTAGATGTTTCGGACCGAACACTTTGTTACACTATGCGCCTTCGGAACGCGCCGCCCGAACGGAATGACATCTGACTTGACAGTTTGATTTTGACACTTGACACTTCTCTTGGTTTTTGGTGGGAAAAAAGGGAACACGTCGCCGTGTGGTATCTCGCGATCTTTTGAAAAGTAATCCCTTACCCCGGTCGTTTTGGTGGACAATAGGTCATGACCCAGTTGTTTGTGTTAATAACCCCTATCTTGGTGAAATAACACGGGTTTTGGATATATCTTGTTGAAATAGTTTGAAGGTCAAGCAAAGTGACGCTATTGGGAACGAGTGATTTGAAGACCGCATGCTGTGATTGCCTCCAGCCTTATTGCAGCAGATTCTAACCTGAAGAATACTCGTAACGTCACACCACGATACATATACACTCACTTACATACATAACTCCAGGTAACCCCAGAAGCAGTGTCCTTCAACCACCAGGTAAGTTCTTTTGTTGTATTGTAGGTGAGTCATTTGTTAATTGTATTGCGTCTTCACTTGAATTGTACTTGTATTGTCTGCTCCGCGTACGGCGGACTAGTTTCGCTAGCCACTTCTTGTCTCTAGAGCCCCACGATTATCACACTTCCATTGCGCATTTGAAATCGTATTGTGAGGTCTAGTCTGGCAGCGAACAGGTATTTATAAGGCAGATGTGAGCGGAAACACCGGGAGGAGACGCCCTAGGAGGACATAGAGTGACCTTATTGATGATGTTCTACAGAAAGGTCAGGTGCGTAGTAGTCGCAACCGGCGTGTGTGTATGAACAATTGTATGAACCTAAACGAGTCAAAAGGAGTGTGCAGGGATCGTAGCAGGTGGCGTTCCGTGGTTTCTGCCTACCCCCATGGGAAAAACGCGTGAGTTTATGTAGAGTTTTTACAGTTATTTTTGTAATGACTAAAAATCGTCATATTGTTAATTATTTTCAATTTGTCGTTCTTATTACGTTTTAATGTCAATGTTGAATTAATTATTAATACTGACGATCTAGTAGTATTATTATTGTATTTAATAAAATTATAACGAAAAATCACTATAAATGCGACGCTGCCAGCCTGCGCAGGATGAACGCTCATAAGCACTTATCTATGTTTTATTTTATTTACAATATCTGGATGACCGAGCTTTGCTCGGTATTTTTTGGTAAATTGTGTTTAAAATAATAAGTATATGTTCAAGTTGATTATCGATAAAGTTGGTCATTGAAAACACGAATAAAACGACATTTAATAAAAATGAATCCTAGCTAGATCGATTTATCGCCCCCGAAACCCCTTGTATACTAAATTTCATGAAAATCGTTGGAGCCGTTTCCGAGATTCAGATTATATATATATATACAAGAATTGCTCGTTTAAAGATATAAGATTGATAACAATCATGTCTGTGATATTTACAAAAAAAAAAAAAACTGATTTTCTAACTCTCACTTACAAACCCCTGAGCATAAGATAATAGAGCTAATCTATAGTTTCTGCCTACCTTCATAGGAAATAGCTTTTTTTAAAATTTGTATATTCTTTCCCTATCACATGAGGTTCGAAAGGGGGGATGGGGTCCATAAAAAATCACGAAATATCACAAAGGGGGAGGGGGTGTAGTAATATAATCACGTGTATTTTTTTTTTTAATTAGTTGATAGTTATACCTGAATTTAAAAACACGTGATATAGGGGGAGGGGGGGTAATCTTAAACCTCACCATGTATCACCAAGGGGGAGGTTCAAAAATGCAAAGAAAAACATCACGTGATTAATGGATGGCCCCCTATATGAAAATTTCTTAGAAAAAATACACGTTCACAGCAATTTACGACCTAGCGTGCAAAGTCTAGGTAACTTAAAACAAATTCCCACTTGAAACAGGTTACAAAATAAAAAGTAGACCAAACAAATTGTCATTACACCAGTTTAACTTAGAACCGGTTCTAAGTTATTAGTTTCTGGTCTAAGTTAATGAGTGTTAGATGTAATAACTAGACTAGGCAAGAATAATGTCTAGATTTATGCATAATTATGTCATTTTCCTCTTGATTCTCATGGGCCGGGGTATGGGAAGGTGTTATTATAGATATTTTAGTGGTATTTGCATGTCTAGGCAGATGGGAACATCTGAACGGTTGATTATTTTCCCTAGGGCGTAATTTTTTCTGGTGTGATTTCTTTTAAGTATCTTTAACGTAAGTTTCTATAACGATGATTGATTTTTCAAAAGACTGTGTTACTAGCGTGCCTGAATTACTGAGTTACTAGCAGTGGTGGCCCAATATTAAGGGCCGCTTAGTTACGTATTGTAAGTCGTATGCGAACCTAGTGAGGCAGTTAACTTTGTGTAAATGATTTCATGACACAGATGAAGGAAAACTTTGAAACCTGTAAGGAAACCAGCATGTCCTAGAACCAAAAATTCGAAGATTTGTGATATCTAAAGGTGTCTTCACGAGCAATCTATGTGAAGGCGTCCGTAATATCTAGTACATTACACCTACTCAGCGTCGCGTCGCCATCACGTCACGTCGCACCCCGCCCGCTGTGTGAAGACACCTTAAAATATCCGTACTGGGCCCGCTTAGTGGATTACGCTTCACTCCCCCTCTCCAAGTGGAAGCCTGTGTTTTGCTTCCTAGTGTTTTAGCTAAAAAGAAGAAGTGGAGTGAAAAACTTCCAAGCATACAGAATCTGATTTGATAAGTACCTAAGTACTATTACCTATATGATAGTTGAAAAATTATTTTGTTTCTGAAACACTTTTTTACGTCAATTATATTTTTAAAACTAGATGAGGTCGACGTTTCCTATCTGACTACTTTGAGAAAGGCCGAAACAAACTCACTTTAAAAGAGACTGTGGAGGTCACAGTCTCTTTTAAACTCCAGACATAATCTTGGTCACATCAGGTGAAGACCATGTAGATTACATTGCGTGTGTTTCTCTTCTCATTCCCATAGATACAGGAATAATAAACTCATCTAATAAATTGAATTGAATTAGCTATAACTCAAAATATATACTTTCAATGATCATAAATTCAAAACTAATAATTTTAGTTTTGTTAACAGAAGTTCAATTAATGAAGTCGAGTTTTACGTTAATTGAAATTGAAAATATTATTGTTTAGTGAAATTAAAATTGATATATTTATCAATTGGAGTTAGTTATTGCATTGTAGATGTTAGTTTTATTAATGTTTTATGAAATTCGTTTTGAAGTTTTTGAGAGTTAATTGTTCAACTTTGAATTAAACATGTGAAAAGTGGTTTCTGTGGGAAAACTGATAGTAATCAATAATGTTACCATAACTATTAAAGTTTAAGTGTAATTATTACGGTAACTTAAATTACAACTAGGGCTTATAGTTCCCTGTGCACAGACTTTTTCAAATGTCGTTTAGACAGACTACAGTAAATAACAATAACTGGAAACATTGTAGGCTTATTATGCTTACATTTATATGAACAACTTTGATTATTATTTTAAAAGACCGATGGTCGTTCTATCAACTGAACCCATTTTTATACAAGTTAATATTAAAACATCAGAAATATACACCAATAACTGAAAAGTTAGTCTACTGCTCCCCGCCCTGCTCCCTCCTTTCCGCTCTATATTACACCAAACAGTTTCGTTCCTACTAGCCAAATTATCTTACATGTCTTTATTTGGTCCCACATAACCAGTTTTAAATTAACCATCAAAGTCAACTTCACATTTGATTTGACCCGATGCAACACTGATAACTCGACTCAATATACGTATATCTCTATACATTTGCATTCCTACCACTACACTATAGCCTTATTAGATATAAAGCCATCAAACAGAGCGGTTCAGAAGGCCAGATCCATATAATAGGCGCACGCACACGTGGACGAACATGGAGAATTAAACTATTCTCAAATTCCGCGTCAATACAAGGTACAAAACTTGTATTCTACATTTTGTGTCTATTGGTTTGGTTTACCTTTCATACATAAAAAAAACTTTTTAACAAAAAATTAAACCGCCGTAAAACTGAAAACCATAAAATAATAAACCTTAAAATTATGAGTCAGCGCTTTGAGTGATCCTTGTTCATTGATTTTTCAGCGCCGAATCAAAATTTTAAGGTTTATTATTTTATGCTTTTCAGTTTTTCTGCGGTTAAATTTTTTGTTAAAAAGTTTTTATTTTATAATTTTTTGTGGCTTTAATGTACTAATAATACTTGTCACATCAGGTGAAGACCATGTAGATTACATTGCGTGTGTTTCTTTTCTCATTCCCATAGATACAGGAATAATAAACTCATCTAATAAATTGAATTGAATTAGTTTTTATTTTGTAATTTTTTGTGGCTTTAATGTACTAATAATACTTGGCAAGGTATACCCTATTCAACAAAAAAAGAATTATCAAAATCGGACTACTCTGTATAAAGTTATGCGTGATTATACATTACAATCAGTGAGTGAACAATCAATCATCCCCTGTTTTCCGACCCTTAGGGTTCGATTTTGCTTTCCAAATTTATATGAGACCACTTTGGGAGTATACCCTTTTTTTTTTTTTTTTTTTTTTTTTTTTTTTTTTTTTTTCAGGATGGGAAATCATCAAATGACTTCTCCCGCTCTGGGCGGAGCGGGAGGGCGTGTCAGACTTTTACTGACTAAAACCCACCCGTGTTCCATCAGTTGCCCATGTGCCAGGGTCACGGTATCTCTTTCGAACAATCACGCGACCCCGGCAGGCATCGGTCCTAGTAGACCCCTACACTGCTGCTGACATCTCTTTGAGGCGCGCGTGGAACACTACGCGCCGTCGACCCGAGCTTGGTCCTTACCGGGCGGCGAGCTACCCATTGCTCGCCACCCGCAAGCTCGCGCCTACGGTGGCCGGGAGTCCGCAATCGACTCCCGACGCCCGGGGCGTCTCCTCCTGCGGCGGCTAGGGGCGCGAGGGTGCAGAGACTGCCTCTCCCTCACGCGCCCCGCCTCCTCCTTCGCGAGCATTACTGCTTCGCAGAAGGAGGTGACGGCTTCCCATTCCCTCTCGCTCCGTACCATGGCTCGCACCAGGGCCGGACGCGAGAGATCGCCGCCGCCGATCGCCTCCACGAGGACACGGCGGTGCTCCGCCCAGGCAGGGCACACCTCCACCGTATGCTCCACCGTGTCCTCCAGACGATCCTCGCAATGGAAACACCCGGACGTATCCTCCCGCTTTATCCTGAACAGGAACCCACCGAAGCACCCATGCCCGGTGAGAACCTGCGTCAGGCGGAAGGTGAGGACGCCGTGACGCCTCTCTATCCACTCCTCAAAGAGGGGACTTACCGCCGCAATTGTGGCGTGCCCAGCACTGGGTTGCGACAATCGTACCCGCCATGTCGCCATGAGATCACACCGGAAGGAGTATACCCTTTCCAATGAAAGAAGAATTGTTACAATCGGACTACTATGTAAGAAGTTATGCGTGGTCATACATAAGAAAAAAAAATATACGCGTCGAATTGAGAACCTCCTCCGTTTTTTTCGTCAGTTGAAAACTTGTAAAGAACTATGTTAGGTGAATACAGTACTTATTTGTAAAAAATATATAAAAACATAAACAATGCATATTTGTAAGATCGTCAATACGCAGAGAGGCAGCATCTAGTACAATGGATTTAGGACATTATTCTGAACTCCACGTAATTGGGTATTTTTGCCAGGTATTAAAAAAAAATTGCCTGCCATACATTTTGACCACGTAAGTTTTATCTGTTTCTATGTAACAGCAGGTTTTTATTTTGTTAACGAACGACGAATTACTACGTTTTCTAGGATCATGTGCTGAATTAATGGTTTCAGTTTGCGTCGATGTAAGGCCACCCTATCTCATATTTTAGAAACACAAGTATCACAATTTGAGGAGGCGCTTGAGGGAAAGGCAATCTCTGCGCCTTCACGCCCCTAGCCGCCGCAGAAGGAGACGCCCCGGGCGTCGGGAGTTGATTGCGGACTCCTGGCCACCGTAGGCGCGAGGTTGCGGGTTGCGAGCAATGGGTAGCTTGCCGCCCGGTAAGGACCAGGCTCGGATCGACGGCGCGTTGTCTTCCACGCGCACCTCAAAGAGATGTCAGCAGTACTGAAGGGGTCTGCTAGGACCGATGCCAGCCAGGGTCGTGAGATTGTTCAAACGATACCGTGGCCCTGGCATATGGGTAACTGAAAAAACACGGGTGGGTTTTAGTCCGTAAAAGTCAGACACAAGGAGCGGGATAAGTCATTTGATGATTTCCCATCCAACAAAAAAAGTATCACAATTTGTTTAGGGATGTGAACAAATTTTCACACATGATCGCATTTGCATTTGCTGTATGTGAATCGTGTCTATGCGTGCGTGCGTTTCCGTTTGTTGTACAGACCTAGACTTCTGAAAAATCTTGTTTATGACAGAACGTAATACCAATCGTTTCAATAAAAACTAATGTTTTAGATACCACAGCCTAATTAGTAACCGAATCATCAGTATCTCTAACTTAAGAAGGTTATTTCAACCATTATCGTGACCATTTAAATTTACGACTGATAAGCAAATTGAAGTGGATGCTAGAGATAAGAATTTAAACTAATTCCTATCATTTAATTCGATTGGTTAGAGTCTCACGGTTCCAAGTGTTCTGTATTAAGTTTTTAGTGAGTTTTAAGTACGTTGATAAAGAGATTTTATGTATAGTTAGTTGATTTTTATTCGGTTTAAGTATTAAATTATGAGTGGGTTGAAATCGAACACCATTTTTCGGACTATTTATCGCCTTTTTACAAGTTTTTAATTTTCCGGTAACTTTGTTAAAATGTGGTGATTAATATTAAATTAAATGTTATCTGTTATTATTCGAGTTTATCTTCACTTAAGTCACTTGGGTCTAAAGGAACTCAGTATTAAGTCAAATTATAACAAATTAAATATTTAAGACTGTTTATATTGTACAACTTAATGTTTCAGTTTATACAGGATGATTGGCAGTGACATCGATGCGCTATCTGAAACTCTGAATTCAGCGTGATACTAGATTCTTTATCGCAGAAAGTTTTCGTAGTTTGTTAGAAAAAACACCTGTTTCATAGATAAGTGCAATACCTACCTGGTAAAATGTATGGTATAGCTTTTTTTTTTAATAAGTGACGGAAAATATCTACGCAGTGAGGCTCAGAATCACGTACTGAATCAACGTTATCAGGTTGTTTTTCAATTTCTCTGTTACCCTATATTTTTACACCAAGGAACAATATTCAGATTAACAGTACTAAGTAACTTAAACTGCAACACATGAACTTACCATTACAAAAAAATTCACTATCCAAACTATTTCACAATTTAAACAAAAACTTAAACGTAACCCTGCCACTGTAGACGTTAAACCGCGGTGTGACCAGCCCGTCCGTGCCTCGCGACTGTCCCGACATTTGAATATTAGCCTACCGACGGGTATTTTTAACCTACCCCCTCGCAAGCTCAGTCTGGCTCGGAACTGAGTCATGAAGGGTGCCACAATCCAGTGATCTCCGGTCGGGCAATTAATAAATTGTTTCTGTTGTTCTTGGGTTAAAAATAGGACTTAATGCAGATGAGACATAACTGTATAGGTACTGTTTGGGTTCGTGTTCCCACAGTTGGTTGTGATTAAAGATTTCGATGGATGGGCAATGTTTTATTGTGTTATGGATTCAGAAATACCTAATAAGGTAACTGAGAATCGGGATTTATTTTTTTGAATTGTCAAAAATTCGTATATATTTTTTTTATATAAAAGGTTGCTTCGTTGGCCTTTTTGTCGCTACTACTGAGCATGGGGTCCTGGGTTCGATTACTGGGTTGAGCAAAATGTTATTGGGTTCTCCCATTCGGAATTTCTCTTCAGCAGTCCAGAGATTGGATATGTGCCCGATTCATGGAAATAGGCATATCACATTCACAAGGGACTTATAACATAACTGGCGAATTTTTGTGAACTGTCATATGTGCCTAATCATATGAGGAATATAAGCGTGATGATATGATAATAACATTAATTAAAAAAAAAATAACAATCAATTTATGTGTCTATAAGTTTCATCTTATAAGTTACAAATATTTCTTACATCACTGGCAAGATTCAAACCACAAATATGGTTTTAACCAAATTTGACTAAAATCTAAACACCCATAAAACTAACGCTAGTTCAAGTTTTCTAAAACAGAACACTTTAATGGACGTAAAATCAATTTCAATTAAAATAGTTTCACCCAAATTGAACTTTCGACAACACATTAAACGCATTTTTTAAATTTAAATCGGTCTTAGCGACTTTAAAACGCATATTAAGCAAAGTGAGGAGTAAAATATATTATGACATTAACTGCAAATGGTGTGAGCCAACTGAAAGGTTCAGTTAATTTTGAATTCAGACAATTCACTAGCTGCATTCAGTTAATTCATGAATGCCTAAATCTGAACATTGAAAAATGAATGTTAGATAGCACTGGGGAAGACGGCATTCCAGGTTTGAATTTAGAAACTGTTCTAAATTTAAACTCTGAGTCGCTATTGGCTGTCCGGAAATGGACTGCATTCTGGGTACCGATAGATAGAAGTTTCGACATGATCAAGTTTTTTAAGGAGTGCTTGAGAAAAAATAGAATACTTTTGTAGCTTTTATTTGTTTGTGTTTTCGAGATTTATTTGGTACGTGTGTAACGCTTCAATGAAACAAAAAACGGTCAAAACGTTACTTAAAGTAAATACAAAAGGAACAAACTCATCATGTGTAACTAATTTCTTTTCTTTACACAAAGAGATGCTTTAAAAAATAAATAAACGCCATTTGATCAATAACGAAGTAAGGTATTGAAATCAGAAAGCATACAATTGGTTTTTAAGATTTGTGCTTATTGACAAGCAGAACAGAAAAATAATAGCAGTGAAATAAATGTATTTCTGCTGATGGAATTAAAGTTTTTGTAAGCTGTCATTTATTTATTTCCGCATAAAAATATACAACAGGATAGGATAGCTGAAACAGACATTGGATAACGGAGATTAGACAGCATTGGTCTGCTTAAAATGAAATGAAATTGGAGGCCAATCACATAATAGATGAGAAAAACTTAGATAAGAGTGAATGATGAGTCACAGAGTATTAAAAATTATCGTTAATAGAAACGTCTTGAAAAATAGAAGCTATGAAAGCTACTATTCTGTATAATAGCAGAGCTTAGCATAGGAACTTTGAGAAAAGACAATCAAGCATGTTATTATAAAATATATGAAAATAATGCCAAAAAAGAGAGAGAGAGAGAGATTCAACCTTACAATTCTCAGGATAACAACAAAAGAAAACCTACAATGATGCATCCAATCTCAACGAAGACCAATACCAAAACATATTACAGTGCACAAGTATGTGCACAGACACATACATATAAATGACGAGAAATCTGATACGACTAAGGAGAGAACAGACACAGAACCAACTTAACTATTAACGTGGTTTCCGAGGCACGGGGGTGTCACACCACTGATCTCCAAACTCCAGGCTGCTACTGAGAACTTTGTAACTGATAAGACTAATATTACTTTGACCGACTTGAGAGTGGAACCCAAGACAGTATACCAACGATGTTCTGTGTGGTGTCAGACGAAGAGAATAGCAACATCCCATTTCTTCACGTGGGTGTCGTAAGAGATGACTAAGGGACAAACTAGAGAATGGCCAGCAGTGTTCTCAATACATTTTACAACCATACTGCTATCGCCAACCCGCTTGCCAACCGTGGCGATTATGGCAAACTCCTTCAAATTTAGGGAGGCCTATGTAGAGCAGTGGACCTTTTTGCTGCTCTACTGAAATCTATACTATATATACTATATTACTATATACTATATAATATTATAAAGCTGAAGAGTTTGTTTGTTTGTTTGTTTGATTGAACGCGCTAATCTCAGGAACTACTGGTCCGAATTGAAAAATTCTTTTTGTGTTGGGTAGCCTATTTATCGAGGGAGGCTATAGGCTATATAACATCACGCTACAACTAAGAGGAGCGGAGCAATAATGAAAAATGTTGCAAAGACGGGGAAAATTTATTCCTTTTGAGAGTTCCCGTTGCGTGCGCTGCGTAAACGGTTAAAGTAACGCAAAAATCATGTATGACGGAATTGTTTCTTTTAAAAAGTTCTAAAAAAAAATCCGCGAGAGCATATGTCTATCTTTTAAGGTTGACTCACTATAACTCAAAAGGAGCGAGCAGCAACGAAAAGTGGACGAAAACTAGCAGGCAAATCGATGCGACGGGAAGGGTCAGGGGAGCAAAAATTTGACGCGGACGAAGTCGCGGGCAGAAGCTAGTTTGATGATAAAGAAAACCAACGAGCTGCCTCGTTTCTGCCCTCTACACGTGGTAAGCTTTTAATACACCCAGTTCACATCGAACAAACATTTCCCAAACACCATTAACACAGGTCATTACTGACAGTATATCAAAATATTCATCAGAAAAGCCTATCATTAGAAAACAAAACTAAAACGCTAATTACATGTGGTTGAGCTGAAGACTATGGTTATTCCTGATCCATATAGATCACTATTAGCATGACCTTTGATGTTCTTGTTATGTTTATCATATAATTACTGTTTGTTGCCTTAGTAGGATTTCAAGTCAATAAATTGGAAATTATATACATGGTTTGGTTTGGTCTTGGTGATGATAAGCCAACCAGAGCAAGGAAAATGTTTTTGAACTGAAAAATTCTCTAGCGGCGTTGTGCACTTTTTTTGTAATGGGTAAAAAATGTTAAACTCGCGCCAGGACAAGTGACCTGATCGAAAATTCGTAAGACGGACGGAGAGTGATATTTCTGAGAGATAAACATTTTAATGTAATATAAATTGTCATGTTTGTGTACGATAGCGCAATAAATAAATATTGTATTCTACCACATAAATCATAGTACTTTTATACTGATAATTAAAGCAATTCGTGCAAAATTATTCCCTAACTATTCCAAAATATCAAAAATGCACAACGTTAATATTCAAGTTTTCACTTCTGCTGGCACTCCCGGAGTGCAACCCGTCATTTTTTGTTTTTTTTTTTACAAATGGTATTTTAGGTCTGAAATATATACTGTGAGAATTGAAGTAGAAGAAGTGGAATTTGTAATGATGACTTATTAAAAGGCATAAGGGTCACCCACAGTCAATTAAAGATGGTATCTGTCATATCATTCTGTCGTTCCGTTTGATGCCGGACGTAAAGAATAACATTATCTCATTTCTTATCGTGGGTGTCGTAAGAGGTGGCAAAGGGACTTACTAGAGAATGAGCACTAGCGATTATGGCAAGTCCCTCAAATTGGGGGAGACCTCAATACAGTAGTGCTCGTCCTTCGGCTGACTTGCCACGCTTGGCAGGCAGGTTGGTGATCGCAGTATGGTGGTAAAATGCATAGAGAAAGCTGCCGCCCATTCTCTAGGAAGTCTCTAAGTCGCCTCTTTCGGTACCCACGGGAAGAAATAGGGTGGTGCTATTCTATACATCCAGCACCACACTATAGACATATAGTTTGATTTATAAAATATTTGTAGCACATTTAGCATTCATGTGTCACTTTTTTTCAAAGAATTAACATATGCGTTTGACATTGTAATAAAAGGTAAAAACAGTTTGCTAATTATATCTTCTCAGAAGCATATCGACTTCACATGTTTGTGAGTCATTAATTACTTTGAAAGAGAAGCGTGTTAACATGTCATAATAAGCACACAGTTTATATTTTATACTAGCTTTTGCCAGCGGCTTCGCCCGCGTGGAGGTCGGAAATTATCCCGCGGGAACATACTACCGGGATAAAAAGTAGCCTATGTCCTTTCTCAAGCTCTAAACTATCTGTGTACTAAATTTCATTTAAATCGGTTCAGTAGACACGTGGACAGACAGAGTTACTTTTGCATTTATAATAATTAGTGTGGATTAGAATCATTTGTTATGTGAAAAATAATATCGGTTTTAGCTCGAAACAGATTAAATTGTTCACTTTTTTTTTCTGGTTGGGAAATCATCAAATGACTTCTCCCGCTCTGGGCGGAACGGGAGGGAGTGTCAGACTTTTACTGACTAAAACCCACCCGTGTTCCTTCAGTTACCCATATGCCAGGACCACGGTATCTCGCTTGAACAATCTCGCGACCCCGGCAGGCATCGGTCCTCGTAGACCCCTTCAATGCTGCTGACATCTCTTTGAGGCGCGCGTGGAACACTACGCGCCGTCGACACAGGCCTGGTCCTTTACGGGCGGCGAGCTACCCATTGCTCGCCGCCCGCAAGCCCGCGCCTACGGTGGCCGGGAGTCTGCGATCGACTCCCGACGCCCGGGGCGTCTCCTCCTGCGGCGGCTAGGGACGTGAGGGCGCAGAGACTGCCACTCCTTCACGCGCCCCGCATCCTCCTTCGCGAGCATTACTGCTTCGCAGAAGGAGGTGACGGCTTCCCATGCCCTCTCGCTCCGTACCATGGCTCGCACCAGAGCCGGACTTACATAATGATTTTAATCTTTACTAATCGATATTATAAGGAAGTAAAATTTGTTTCATCATCAGCATCATCATCATCATCATCATTTCAGCTGAAAGACGTCCGCTGCTGGACAATAAGCCTGCCCCAGTTTGGGAGGGTGTGCCATAATCACCACGCTTGGCAGGCGGGTTGGCGATCGCTGTATCGTTGTAAAATGCATAGAGAACACTGCTGCTCATTCTCTAGTCGTTCCTTAGTCGCCTCTTACGACAACCACGTGAAGAAAAAAGAATTCGTTTGTTTGTAAATTTTTAATCATGCCAAAGAGTGAAATAGTAGGTACATTACGATACATGTGACAAAAATGGTCTAATTAAGTCACACGTATACTATTTTATAGCTTGTGCGACATAAACCCGACAGATAACATAATAATTTAAGTCACGCTTTTTTGTGACTTTCGTAATTATTTTCACCACGTCAAGGAAATTAAACATAATCTTCACTTAATGTTATAAAGCTGAAGAGTTTGTTTGTTTGTTTGGTTGAACGCGGTAATCTCAGGAACTACTGGTCCGAATCGGAAAGTTATTTTTTGTAGGTTAGCCTATTTATTGAGAAAAGCTATAGATTTTATAACGTCACGCTACGATTAAAAAGTCGCGGGCAGAAGCTAGTAGCTAGATACATCATTTTGAAATATACACAAAATTGCGTGTCCTTATTTACTCGTTCACGAAAACGAGAAAACAGGGTGAGATGATTCATTCACGTGAACGAATGATAATTTCAATGATGAAGAATATTTTTTTCCTTGAAATAAGTATAGCTTATTATGTCAATTATTTTCGGCGATTTCATTCCAATTATTTGTTTTCTGAGCCATATGGAAGCGGGTTTGAGCTATTAAATCTAAAAACTATTGTTAAAACAATCATCTTATTAACTTAACCATGTTTTTGAAGGGTTCAACGTGATGCTGTGCGACACACGGGTAGAAAGTTTGGTGGATATAGAATATTTTTTTGGTTTATCCTACTTTCATACTCTATAATATTATAAATGTGAAAGCTGTGTATGTTTGTATGTTTACATGTATAGATGTTAGTTCCTCAATTACTCAAAAACGGCTTTGAGTGAAATTTAACAATGAGATAGATTATATTACATAGGCTTTTTATCCCGGTAGTGCGTTCTCGTGGAATAACTTTCTACCACGCGGATGTTCTTTAGAAAGGTCGTACTTGCGGCGTAGTACTCGCGGCGTAGTACTCGCAGCGTAGTACTCGCAACCGTCATGCGTGTTAGTTAGACTAGAAGTACGAACGTAAACAACGCAAAAGTAATATCGAGCTGAAGACATGTGTTTACCTTTGTGTACAATTTTGTGGAGCGGTGCGCAAGTTAATAAACTTTATTAAAACCATTAATAATTTAAAAAAATAAGTGCTTTAAAAAATACTCGGCTAAAATCGAAATGGTTGGCAAAATGCCAATTAAGTAATAAAATACTGTGTGAAAATGCTGTTTGCAGAAACATTTGATCGGTTTTAATTAATAACAAGCAAACGACACTATAAAATGTTATTTAAATTGTTTCAACACCAAGGGTAAAGTGATTTTAAATAAAAAATAGTAGCGTTTAATAAAATAATAGTGGTTTTAAATTGTACAAATAATATAGTAATTTCTCCAACAAGCTTTGCAAACTACTTAACCATATGTCTCGAAACTTTTTTTACCGTTTCAATCCTTCTGAGAACGGATGTCCAGAGCATCCGTTTAATCGTACAATCCAAAAACAACTGACTACCATCGGAGATAAACCTCAAACCAATGTAGATGTTATATTAAGGAGCACAAAGGTGAGAATCGAGTGTACAATTTCCGTGATGATATCAGTACCTCAGAGGTGAACTGTGCATAAAGTGGGCAACTTAATGATGTGGCTGGCCAGAAAGAAAAAAAAATGAAACAGATACGTATTCGATTTTATTGTTCACTCTTTCTTTTTTTAAACAAAAAGGGTGCTGATTCTGTGTGCGTGTAAAATATTATTTTGTTGTTCATCCGGTGGATAGTTAATGGCTGAGAATATCATAATCGGTTTAAAGGTAAGATCTGATGATATGGTACCTGAGATTTGGAGTAAAATGTTGATACCAACTCTGCAAAACACCATTCCATTTCTCCCCGTGGGTTTCGTAAAAGGCGACAAAGGGAGTTACTACAAAATGGGCAGCAGCGTTCTCAATGCATTTTACCACCAAACTGCGATCCCCAACCCACCTGTCAAGCGTGGCGATTATGGCCAACCCCCCCAAATTAGGGAAGTCCTATGTACAGCAATGGACATCTTATATATAAATATATACTCTTGTAAATTACGATGCCTTTAACTTGATAAAATGCCGATATATTCTCGTACCATCCCGCACTGGGCCCACATAGTAGGTTGTAGCCCACTCCCTCTCGAAGTCCCAACAGTGGGAACAGTATAAGCTAATGCTAATGTTATTATTTGCTAGGTGATGATCTCTGATATTTAAGCAATAGTCTTTATTACTCTGTTTTTCTGCGTAGTGTCTTAAAGTCAGTTGCTAAAGATAAAATAAGCCTCCTGTATCTTAGTTTTCATGCAAAAAATGTTCTCTAAAACACAAAACCCTACTTATACATACACTGTCTTTATGACTGTAGATCTAGACTCTCGTCAAGACTACAAAACCGTTTCCAGACTAAAGAAAAACAGCTCTGACTCATCCCTCACGTGTAATTAGTACAGCATCGCTAATGAGGTGGCACCTGTTGCCGACATTGTCATAACTCGGCGCTTCCAACTACACATATAGGAGCAGAAGGTAAACTTGACACAACGAGCTAAAACAAGCACACATACACACACATTTTGACGGGTACGGACAGTAATATTAAATTATCTATAGCTTTTAATTGCATAAGACCCTTTTTGGATGGGAAATCATCAAATGACGTCTCGACTTTTACTAACTAAAACCCACCCGTGTTCCTTCAGTTGCCCATGTGCCAGGATCACGTGCATAAGACACTAAAGTAGCAATGGTTTCATTTTGCCTGTTGAACCACATTAATCACGTTATTTTAGTTGTTGATGAGTATTTTTTTTTTTACAATTAAAAATAATTTGGAAGGTTGGCTGTATAGATAGTTTAACAGTAGGCAGCTCAAAGTTAGGATTTTTGCTCGGCTGATTGCAATAAACTCGCCCATTATTAACAACATTTATTTATCTATTTACTATAACCACTTAGATGAAACTTAAAATCTAACTAGTGAAATGTGGCTGTAGATACTCTAGGTAAAACTCTGTTTTATATATTGGGTATGACCCGCGTTATAACTTGGAAAAGCGGAGATAGAATGTGCATTCGCCCGTCTGGTATAAATCCGTAACCTGTAAACCATCGCCAATAGCGGTTACGCTGGCAGTCGTTGTACATCATTCTTGTCAATGTGTGCGTGCAAATGCATCTATCGTGTGTTGTGGACCTTCTGAACTCATCTTTTTTGTGGCATTACCAACTAAATAAATCTTGGTGAGAAGGCAAATAAGTGAGCTTCGAGAGACGGGTGCGAATGTGAATTTTATGAGTGTTGGTAGTTCTGTTTATGTTTGAAGCACTTTAGTAAGTCTAGTTTTGTAAATAGATGGTGTGAAATAACGTCTCGTTTTAAAATTTACCGAAAAGATGAAAAAAAAAACTAACTTAGGACTGGCACGCACCCTTAGTGAGTTGTTGCACAGAGCGGTCACTGCCACACAAATATCAAGAATCTGTGCCTAACTCTTTCCAATTAGATGCGCCCTCGAGTTAAAAGTTTATTTGTACACAACTTTGTGTTAATAACCACAAGGTCGATATTTGTTTTGCAGTGTCAACTGCACTACGCAGAACATCACCGAGTGTAGTTGCCCTTTGATGCGACCATCGAAAATCGGTTAGCGTTGGTAACGATAGAAAGAAACCTCTTAATCTAGCTTAAATTTTCAGCCAATAATTTTTCTACTGAAGGGACACAGACTGTCTCTGGATGAGTGGGAGTGGGTTGTTATTCACCAAGCGGGTCAAGTGCGAGTTGGTAGATGTGACGTGTCTTCGAAGTTTTGGTGGTGGTGAAGGACAGCATCTTGAGGAAACCAGCAGCTGGTTTCCTCAAGATGCTGTCCTTCACCGTTTTAAGAGCATTTCTGATGAAAGAATTTACGTAAGTAAAGCGTTTGTCTGGTTTAAAACCAAATTACCCAAAACGCCTTAGTTGCGGGCGATACCACTAGGCCACCACTGCTATACCGTGTAGCTCGTGAAATGCAAAATTTCGTAAGTCTTTCATAAGTATATTTTGAATTTCCAGGTAAGTAGAGTTTTTCAAATTTTCAATTAAAAGTGTTCCAATGCAGTAAATAAGTACCTATCTTCTAAAACAAAATCAACGGACAATGCTGACTCATTCAATTCCCAGACTAATTAAAACCTTAACTTCCAGCCAACCCGACCCAGCCAATGAGATACGACACAAAAACGACCAACGTGACGTAAAATCAATTAAACAGAAAACTCTAAAAAATCACCCTTCTCTTCACAGCCCCTCTCTAATCGACTATACAATCGATTTAATCGATTAGTTCCACTCGATTCGACTATGCAATGTTTACTTTAGTACTGAACATCGAATGTGTTAAGAGGACGCGAGGGAAAATCTCATTAGGCAGGGTCAATTTTGTTGTTCAACCCAGTTTTGAGGTTTGGTTGTAGTGAAAGATTGGCTTTAGCCCAGATATTTTTGGATTAAAGGGAATATAAAAGGACGCTGGTTCGAATACTCCCTTTCTATGATTTCACAGATAGACTATAGTTATCAACTCATAAGTGATATTATTATTATTATTTTTTTTTATGTGTGATCACGCATAACTTTTTACATAGTGGTCCGATTGTGACAATTCTTCTTCTATTGGAAAGGATATACTTTCAAGGTAGTCCCATATAAATTTGGAAAACAAAATCGAACCCTAAGGGTCGGAAAACAGGGGATGATTGATTGTTCACTCACTGATTGTAAGGTATAAACACGCATAACTTTATACAGAGTAGTCCGATTTTGATCATTCTTTTTGTGTTGGATAGGGTATACCTTGCCAAGTATTATTAATACATTAAAGCCACAAAAAAAATATAAAATAAAAACTTTTAACAAAAATTAAACCGCCGCATAGTTTTTCGGCGGTTTAATTTTTGTTAAAAAGTTTTAAAACCTCATCATCATCAGCCTATAATGTTCCCACTGCTGGGACACATGCCTCCTCTAATGAGAGGGAGTGGGCCATAATCCACCACGCGGGCCCAGTGAGGGTTGATGGATGGTACATGTCTTCGAATTTGTGGATTTCAGACATGCCGGTTTCCTCACGAAGTTTTCCTTCACCATTTTAAGAGCAGGCTTTTAAACCTCGCAAGCTAAAAAATTTTACGAAACTAAAGTCTTCCAATATTTAAAATGAAAAACGTTAAAATCAGTTTTTAGTTGACAGTTAAAATACACTAAGTTGAATGAAAGGAAGCATAAGTTTCTTTTAACAATAAGCTATAATATGAAATGCGTCGAAATTTCACAAAAAATTAAAATGGATGTAAAAAAGTGCACAGTCATGCCTCGATTGACAACTTGACTGACTGAATTATCTCATAACCAAACCACTCCGTGTCGACACAAGAACACAAGTTTGTAAAGAGAAAATATTACCAATAAAACCTGAAAACTTACTCATACATACATATAGAATCCCCGATGAGTTAGACAGAGGTGAATCTATAATACACGCATATATTGCTAGTTATGTTTAAGGCGAACCTATTGCCAACAACCGGGTGAAAATCGAGACTCCAGGCAAAACCCAATAACTTTTTGCCGGACCTGGTAATAGTCTCCAGGATCTCATGGTGAGTAGTATCGTTTGCTAACACTAGACCACAGGGATAGTTCTACTCATGTTCTGTAAAACAAACTAAACGCAAATGTATAGCTTATCAAAAGCTGGAAGTCAAATATTAGGGGTTGCCTCTTCAACTTACTTTAAGGGTTGTTTCCCCTGTTGTGTTTTATTCAAAGCGCGCTTGTTATGAATATTTTTACTTTAAAATTCAAGTTTGTTAATTTTTACTTGAAGAAGAATGATGCTTTAAAAATTGTTAAAAGTTTGTGGAAGATGAAAAAGATGGAGTTATATTGTTATATTCCTTTTTAAGTTTTATAAGACACAACATTAATATACAGTAGATCGTACATTTTGCTGCATGTGTTCCCAGACGTAAAGAATAGTACTATCCCAATTCCTCCTGTGAGTGTCGAAAACGGTGACTAAGGGAATTACTAGAGAACAGGCAGAAGCGTTCTGTATACCCTCCTGAGACCCGGGACGTATTTACGAATATTTAATTCATGGAAGTTATTTTTTATAGCTTAATATAACATAGAGATAAATAAGCACCAAATAAAAAAATCTACCCCAACCCCATTTAGCGTAAGAGAGGGTATCACCAATGATACCCTTGGGTTCAAAACTGGTATTAAATTGTTTTAGAAGGAAAATTTAATCAATGAAAACGTTTTAAAAATGACAATACAAAATTTACGAATAATCTTATTTAATTTAAAAAAAAACAACACCAAATCACTAATTAAAATAAATATTTACCTTTACGTAAAGTCGACATGTCGGTAACGGCAAAATGTTCGATTTTAAACTGACTGCAATCGATGTAATTTGACAGCTAGAGAAATGGTGAGTGACTAGAAATATAAAGGATATCTATGCTAACCATGGTACAAAAAAACTTATATGAGTTCCGATAGACGGCGTGGAAATAAATTTTTAAGTAAATGTATGTGTGGTGATACCAGGGGTCTCAGGAGGATATATTTTACCACCATATTGTGATCGCCAACCCGCCTGCCAAGCGTAGCGATTATGGCAACCCACCCTTTAGGAAAAGCCTATGTCCAGCAGTGGACGTCTTTCGGCTGAAATGATGATGATGAGGTCACACGTCACTGGTAACAAAACTAGTATATATTTATTATTATTTATTTTAATTACATTTATAACACCATAACAGCTTTTCAAGCTGATGTTATAAGCAAGACAAAAAAATTAAATAGCCAAAAAGTAACACGTAAAAGTAATAATATATGACTTATTATATAAACACATATATTTATCTATATATATAAAAGAAAGTTGTGTTAGTTACACTATTTATAACTCAAGAATGGCTAAATCAATTTGGCTGAAAATTGCTGGGGAAGTAGCTTAGAACAAGGAGACGGATATAAGATACTTTTTATTTCGTAAGTAAATAAAACTGAAGAGTTAGTTTGTTTGTTTTGTTGAACGCGGTAATCTCAGGAACTTCTGGTACGAATTTAAAAATCTTCTTGTGTTGGGTAGCCTATTTATTGAGAAAGGCTTTATAGTATATAACATCACGCTACGATTAAAAGAAGTGGAGCAGCAACGAAAAGTGGACGAAAATTGGCAGGCAATTCGATGCGACGGGAAGGTTCAGGGAAGCAAAACTTTGACGCAGACGAAGTCGCGGGCAGAAGCTTATTAGGTACTTAGACCGCCCTCAATTAGCATTTATGCCTTTTGTATGTATTTCAGCAGGTTTTGCCCAAACATATCCTGCGAGACCGTTATAATGTTTATCATAGATGCAGCTCGTGACAAAGGGGCAAACTTGAGTAGATGTACTTTTTTATATATGTTGTATACTACGCTAGGTCAGTAGCCGACGCCCACAAATAGTAATGCCCAGTGGCAATACTTTGACTTTTCATGTACGTGAGGGCTAATGTAACTTAAATTAACAGTCAATTACAGCTCACTGACAAAAAAGTTGTCGATTGTGCAGTAAAGCCATTACATAGCAATGTTATAAAAGTGTAACCACGAGCTACAATACTTAACGCAAGCCAGTGGTAGCAATTTGACCTTAAGGCGCAGTGAGAAGCTTTGTATTTGACAATAGTGCATCGCGGCAACAAATAAGCTTCAAAATAGCATTCGCTATTGAATCCAATGACCACCAAAATAAAAGAAATTTTAACAGTATTTTTTTATAAAGTTACCTAATAAATGTGTGCCTCAGTGGAATATTTCTTTGGTATTTCTTTAGTTGATTGAATTCCTTTTATTGACTTTACATAAAATATGTGATAGTTGACGCTCAACATTTTGCGAGTTATGTGACGAAATATATATTTTTAGTTCGGTTTTACGATTGTGTTATCATGATGCTACCTTCAAAAAATATTTTAGTATTTTCTTTGAACATTTGAAACAACACAATTATTTGGTTTTTGGCTTGGTATATGTACCAATACGCCAAACTGTGTGACAAAAAATCAGCCAAGTGCGAGTCGATCTCGCGCACCAAGGGTTCCGTACAAACCTGTAGATATTCGGTTTATGCATAAGGTTTATGTTTATGAAATTAAATGTTTTTTTTTTTTTAATTTTATATTTGAGTTGATTGAATGAAAAGTAAATTGCGGTTTACGATTTATGACGTATAAAAAAAAAACTACTTACTGGATCTCGTTCAAACCAATTTTTGGTGGAAGTTTATATGGTAATGTACGTCATATATTTTATTTAGTTTCATCATTCTCTTATTTTAGAAGTTACGGGGGCGGACAATTTTACCACTTTGGAAGTGTCTCTCGCGCAAACTGTTCAGTTTAGAAAAAAATGATATTAGAAACCTCAATACCATTTTTGAAGACCGATTCATAGATACCCTACACGTGGGGGTATGGGGATTTTTTTTTTTGAGTTTCAGTTCTGAGTATGGAGAACCCAAAATGTATTGTTTTTTTTCTCTATTTTTGTGTGAAAATCTTAATGCGGTTCACAGAATACATCTAAATGCCAAGTTTCAACAGCAAAGCTCTTATAGTTTCGGAAAAAAGTGGCTGTGACATACAGACGGACAGATAGACAGACAGACATGACGAATCTATATGGGTTGCGTTTTTTGCCATTTGGCAACGGAACCCTAAAAACAGAGTGTTTTACGGTGTCATACCTATGAGGTTGTTGCTGTTTAACCGGACTTGCCTGTGGGTACCTTAATAAATTAAGATATCCAGTTAGGGCTTAAAAAAACTTAAACTTGAGCGACTACTCGCTAAGGGCACCCTTTTTTTTTGTGGACGGGAAATCATCAAATGACGTCTCCGTCGCTAGGCAGAGCGGGAGGGCGTGTTAGACTTTTACTGACTAAAACCCACCCGTTTTCCTTCAGTTGCCTATATTCCAGGGCCACGTTAATTCTTTCGAAGAAATCTCGCAACCCTCGCAGGATAAGGACACCTCCTGTGAGGTACGGACCTCGGCTTTTGCCGGGCATAGCCGGTAAAAGGCAGCAAGGAATGAACTGGATTGGAATGATTATTATTTAAGGATAAAATTAAATCTACTGGCTCAGTGGCACGGGCTCGAGCAAGGGTCGGGGCGGAAGAGTTTCAATAGATTAAGAGGCTAGTTTTTACTGGATTTGTTGCTACTGACGTGCGACCTTTATCATGTCTTAGAAACCCTGGTTCTTCTTTTGAAACTTTTCTTCTTCATATGAAGACATATGACATCCACCAAACCACAGTGGGCTTGCGTGGTTGATTACAGCCCATTCCCTCTCGAAGAGAGAGAAGAAGAACATTATAAGCTGATCATGCTACTTACTTTCATAACTAGCTAATCAATCTTCACAGAGAGGAGATAATAACTACATTGTACAGATGAACAGTAGGCATAAATCCCAACGATAATTACCTTATTTCAAAGCCCATTTGAATAAATCATAAAAACCATGAAGGAACCAGTTTGACAGAACGATTTGAACATAAATAATACATCAACTCTACGCGTAGTAAGTTGTTGACTGCAATTAATCAATATAGAATTTTAATTAACAGAAGTAGTTGTTTATCATTCGATGTTGTAAGTTATAGCTGATGGTGTCTGACAGAAATAGGTCGGTTCTTCTCTCGTATCCCAAACAGCTAGAATATCGCATATCTTTTTAAAATATTGAGAAATAGTGTAAAATTGTAAATCATCTTTTGCCTAGCCTTTTAGAATCTAACCGGATGCAGCTGAAAACCAGTTTTTTACATTGCCTATCTGACGTCCACAACCCAGTTACTGGGTAATACGATAACCCTAGGTAAGACTGGTTATCAGACTTGCGGACTGTCAAATCACGAATCGGATCTCATGGGTTCATAGACACATCAGGACCAGATTGTATTTACTCCTAGAAAAGGGAAAATCATTCGATCAGACACATCATTGACAGGGTGACGTGTCTGGTAGGCAACTGCCCGATGATTGATGATTGGCGTGACGTCAGTGTAATGCGCAGTTCACATATAGCATTGACGTAGGCACACCGAGGAGAAAAGTGACTTGCAAGCATAAAATCGTTTCCTTGAATAATCATGACGTTTAAAGTAACCAACTGCAGTTAGGTTACTGTATTTTACTGGAGTCCTACTTCCACTTGAAGCAGGAACAAATGAAAGTATAGAATAACGGGGTACTGAGAGCATTTATTTTGTTCGCATTATTTTCTAGATTCACATGATTTTAGATAGAGACCAGTGTTTGTATTGAGATGACGACTAATATGGAAGAAAAAGACATGCTGCGCCGACCCTAAACAAACATTGGGATAAGGGCAAGAGTTAGATGATTTCATTTTAGTTGTGTCCTTATAGTTAAGAATTGGATGAGCTTTGAAAATGTTTCGTCTTATTATAATCTGCCTATTATGGTCCCACTGCGTTTTACCTTCTCTCTGTGCAAGCGAGAGAGCTATAATCTACCACACGGGCCCAGTGCAGGTTGGTAGGTGACACATAATTTCGAATTTATGGTCCTTCCCCAACTTGGGGGGATTGCCATAATCGCCACGCTTGGCAGGTTGATTGGCGATTGCAGTATGGTGGTAAAATGCATTGAGAAAGCTGCTGCCCATTTTATAGTAAGTCCCTTGGTGGCCTATAACAATACCCACTGGAAGAAACGCGGTGGTGCTACTCTGTACGTACGACATCACACGGATACACACCAGATCGCTTCGGTTAGAAATTAACTTATTAATCGTAGGGGGCATACTTTCTAAACATTTCAATTTAAACAAGCCCATCGCCACAAAAACTACCTTACCACATATTTTCAATTACACCGAAAGAATCCATATAAAAACCGTTGTAGATACTTACATCTATCACTAAGTATTTCATTTCATTAGCATATTGATTGGAACATCCACAGTGGCGAAGAACCGTCAAAATATTGTAACAGGTCAATTGAAATGTGATGAGAATACATGACGTATAATTATTTTTATTGCCTGACAACTGAGCAATGTGTTCACTACGAAGTCAAAGTCAAAGCATTTATTCCAAATAGGCACTTTTAAACGTCAACTTTTAAATTAAAATAGAATTGCTCTAGTCGCCCCTTCCAAAAGGTAGATTCGTATGGAGAAGAATGGGCAAGAAACTCTATCGTTACTATTTAAAATGTTTTCAATAATAGTATACAATATGTATATAATTATACTAGCTTCTTCCCGCGACTTCGTCCGCGTCAATTTTTTGCTCCCCTGACCCATCCCGTCGCATCGAATTGCCTGCACAGTTTTCGTCCATTTTTCGTTGCTGTTGATCGTAGCGTGATGTTACATAACCTTCTTTATATAGCCTTCCTCAATAAATAGACTAACCAACACAAAAATATTTTTTCAATTCGTACCAGTAGTTCCTGAGATTACAGCCCTGCTCACTGTCACTTAAGTTTAGCAATTCTTCGGGCGATATCAGTTACCTTGGTTCTCCAACGAATCTCTTCAGCGATACACGCAACTACTACAATTTTTCATATTGTGCAGTTAAACTTATGGAAATGAAATATTTTAACTGTAAAATTACGTTTCCAAAATCTAGTAAACAACGAAATCGAGAGTACCGCATCTTCAAACATCTTAAAAACGAGCCGAAGTACCAACAATTTCACAAACTGCCAGAATAAAACTATGTTAAGAATACAATAAGCAAGTATGTAATTTGATAGTCTCACACACGCCATTATTTTATTTGCAAAAATATTTTATTTCGTAGCCACTGGGCATACAATCTGATATGCGTACTCTGGTATCTCCTTTCACACGCGTGTAAGTAAAGAAATAAAACTTAAAATAAGTTCATATAAATAACAAAACAAGACCAAGTTATTACTATGTTACTATCCAGTGAAATAATATCTTTATTTTTAGTTTTTTTAACTATTATTTATTTTCTATTTTTAAGGGAGTTTCGAATTTTGAGACGTGTGTCAGCGTAGTTTGTGACGTATGTCAGCGTAGTTTTCGAAGACAGTTTTTTGCTGTCCTGGTAACCCTGGTAAGGATAATGGCACAAATTTATGAAATTATTGCATTGTCATCGTTCTTTGACAGGTGTGCAAAGTTTGAATGAAATCCGGTCGTTTAAAGTGGGTCAAAATCGCGCTATAAGGAGTCGGTTACAAACAAACATACTAACATTCAAACAAACAAACATACAAACATACAAGTGAAGCAAATATAAAGTGTGTAAAAATATACAAACAGTGTTATCAAGGTTTATCGTGTTACCCAGTAACTGAGCTTTTGAGGTCAGATAGGCAGTTACTCCATGAAAGCTGAATCCAGTTTGACTGGAAGCCGATCCCAACATACATAGTTGAGAAAAACCATGATGATGGAAAAAAACAGGCTAAAATGATTTCATTCCTACCAATATACTAGCTTCTGCCCGCGACTTCGTCCGCGTTAAATTTCTTGTTCCCCCGACCCTTCCCGTCGAGTCGAATCGCCTACCCATGCGATTTTACCCGTTTTTGCAACATATTTCATTACTGCTCCGCTCCTCATGGTTGTAGCGTGATGTTATATAATCTAAACATTTCTAGATAAATAGGCTACCCAAAACAAAAAGATTTTTTCAATTCGGACCAGTAGTTCTTGAGATTACCGCGTTCAATCAAACAAACAAACTCTTCAGCTTTATAATATTACTAGCTTCTGCCCGCGACTTCGTCTGCCTAAATGTTATCAATCGCGGACGCAGACAAAGTCACGGAATAAAAAGTAGCCTATGTCCTTTCTCAGGCTCTAAACTATCTGTGTACCAAATTTCAATTAAATCGATTCAGGAGTTTTAGCAGGAAAGCGAGACAGACAGACAGAGTAACTTTTGCATTTATAATATTAGTGTGGATGGATTAAAGAATAGATTCATACATGAAATCACAGAAAATCCAAAATGGCTGACACTAGACGTAAAACTTCAGACTCTTCAGTTGTCTTATCCCGGATTGACCGTATTCTCCCGAAACCTTTTACTTCCAAATAAACTTAATAAGTCACGTACTACAAAAATACACAAAGAAGGTTTAATAAAATTCGGATTCGATTCGCATGGCTTAAGCTTTCCCTCGACTCATTATTAAAAAAATAACACCGAAACTTTTTGACAGCGAAATATTCAATTTCGATTTATTACACAAGTTTTTGTACAGTTCAAAAGTTTGTTGTCATTCGATTGTGAGCTTTATGCAGTTGTGTTAAAGGTGATGACCTGTTATTGGGACGGTAAATAAGCTTGGTAACTCTGGTGTCAGGAAATGTCAGGCGTATCAATTGACAGGTAGAAGTTCCTCTCGTGTTTTTTGGGCGTAAAAAAAAAGATACGAAAGAATTAAATAACGCTGTATGATATATTTGTTTTGTAAATTGCCTGCTATAACTTCTCTGATGAGGGTGGGCAGATTAAACAGCTTTTTTTGGAAAATTCCTTATCACACGTTTACTTGGTAAATGAGAGCTGGACTGAAAAATATGTAGGAGCAGTAATGGCCCAGAAGTGGTATCGTCCCCGTGTTATGAGTTGAAGGTCGTGCGGACACTTAACTTTGTATAATTAATTTCATCACCACTGCTCATTTCAATTATACTAATATTACAAAGCTGAGGAGTGTGTTTGCTTGAACGCGCTTATCTCCAAACGGCTGCACCGATTTTGATGGGACTTTAACTGGCAGATTTTATTAAGAGTAACATAGGTTACTTTTGTCACGGTAACACGTTGTCGTGGAATAATTTCCGCCGTCCACGTGGGCGAAGCCGCGATCACAACTAGTGTACATTTACATTATAAAGAGGAAACATTTGATGATTTGTAATGGATAAACTTAAAAACTTCTAAACAGTTTTTGAAAGTTCTTTCACATATGAAAAGCTACATTATTCCGGAGAAACATGAATTTTAAATTTCACGCGGTCAAAGTCGCGAGTGCAGTGCTAGTTCGTAATAAAAAGGTCTACTATAGCGGGCATTAACTTTCTGTCATAATGATTGAAGTAGTCGTTCATATAAATTAATGGATAGTTAGATTCTACGTAAGTTCAACCACTGTCATTACCAATTTATGAGACTGAAGTTTATTATATCTGGGTGAAATTGTTATACAAGCCAGCAAGTAACAAACCTCATAGACAAGCCGTGGCTAACGCTTTCAGAGCATTTCATTTTTCAACAATGACTTTTCAGTAGCTTGTACCTAATGTCAGTCCGTTAGATTTTTGACTTTTCCAACATTATTATCTCTGACTAACTTCTGCCTGCGACTTCGTTTGCGTTAAATTTCTTGTTCCCCCGACCCTTCCCGTCGCGTCGAATCGCCTACCCGTGCGATTTTCCCCGTTTTTGCAACATTTTTCATTACTGCTCCGCTCCTCTTGGTTTTAGCGTGATGTTATAGAACCTATAGCCTTTCTCGATAAATAAGCTACCCAACACAAAAATATTTTTTCAATTCGGACCAGTAGTTCCTGAGATTAGCGCGTTCAATCAAACAAACAAACAACAGCTTTATATTATTATAGTATAGATTATATAAAAAAGTAAAAGTATAGATAGAATGTCACTTTGTTTAAGCCGTCGGCTTTACTCATAGCAACTCTACTTACATACACAAACTGATCATCAGGGGGTGGGATAGCTAGAAACAATAAAAAACTACTGGCTACGATTCTTACATGCAGCGACACTTATTTTTAAATGTCGCAGCATCGTGCTGAGATAGTGATTGCCAACACACCTGCCAAGCGTGGCGATTATGGCGAACCCTCCTTTTGGGGGAGATCTATGACCAGCAGTAGGCTTCTTTCGGCTAAATGGTGATGAATGGTATAAAGTCAGTTTCACTGACCAACAAATATTTTTACCTCGGCATGAACTCTTATCTTCTCTCTCTTTTAGTTTTAGTCGAAAAAATAACGCTTGAAACAAGTTATTTTATGTTAACTTTATAATTACCCGTAAGTATTAACAGATTGTTTGTTAATCTCCCACAAAATTCTCATATCCGTAGTTTAACTTCTACTTAAAAAAAAAACAGGATGAGTATCTGAAATACTCCATTTTATATTCCCATACCATTGAAATAGTTTCAATTAAAATTACTCAATTAATTATTTAAACCAGTTACGAACTGTAGTATTAAGTTATTTAACACTCTCATCTGATGTTGATGAAGTGGTTACCTATGTGAGCAGGTTTTTTTTTTCATTTTTAGGGTTCCGTAGTCACACATATGCAGCTGTTGCTATCTTGCCACGATTTAACACAAGGCTATACGGGAAAGTACCATTTGTTTTTCGATTCATCGAGTTATTCCAATTCCAGTTACGTGTGGTGCCGGAGTTCCGTATGTTGCCGAACGTAAAGAATAGCACCATCTCATTTCTTCTCGTGGGTGTCGTAAAAGGCAACTAATGAACTTACTAGAGGATGGGCAGCAGTGTTTTCTATATTCTATACATTTTACCACGATATGGCGATCGCCAACCCGCCTGCCAAACGTAGCGTTTGTGGTATGCCGCCCCGACAAATTAGGGCAGCTCTATGTGCAGCAGTGGATGTCTTTTGGCGGAAATAATGATGTTGATGACATGTGACAAAATGTTAAGGCCCCAAACACTACTAACGAGCATACCTACGATTTGATCAATAGATTTGTGGCGGTAGCTATAACGCCACACCCGAACTGATACGTATCATATTGGCGTCACACAAACCCTGCATCGCGCAAGCAGATGCCGCGAGCTTGCATAAAATAAATACAATGCCCTGCTATCATTTGTCAGGCAGTTGTTTACCAAACACAACACCCGCTTGGTTCCGCCTTTTTCTATAGAGGTTGACTGGACTTTACACCCTGAGATATTCGTCACCCCAGTTACAGTGATCATGCGTCACATTAAATTTGTGGAGAACGTGGTTGATTTCACATTTGTATCATTTCTGTATCCTATTTTTTTTTTTTTTTGTAAATCTTAATGTGAAATTGTTTGTTTTCTCGAATAAATAAATAAAAATAAAATCAAATGTCTAAGAACTAAATCGTCAATACTTTGATAAATCTTTCTCTCTATAACATAACATTTCTACGGAACCCTACCTCGTCCGTGGACCGACTGATACTGGCAGGTTTTAATACCTAATTACAGGAAATACCAAAATATTAACGAGGTTTTTTAATGAGCTGTTTTAGCACTAACTTCCTATGGTGTAAATAATTAATTATTTCGTAAGAGCATCCTAGAAATAGAATATTTACAAGTAATATATCTTTAGTTAGAGCCTCGTTAAGATTTTGGATATATAAATTATAATCTGGTTTAGTGACACCAACTAATTATATCTGTGTCGCCTTTGCTAATTATAATTACCTAGTTGCTTTGAATATTAGGTATTTTATTAGAGGATATAAACTATTAACAAATTGTTTTAACACTGCTGAACTGCTTCTTTGGTCTAGTGGATGTAAACACATCTAATGAACGTGTTGTAAAATATAGAAGAAGAGAAACCAGACCAGAGATTTTTTTGAAAGTTTGAATGAATGCTGTCTTTCCAGTTCGTCATAGTTGTGTACGTATTCACTATTTTATTTAAATTATAAATATCACAAATGTCGTAATATTTATTTTAGAAGGTTGTATGTTTGCATAATCTCGTATTATTTGTTTTATTTTATTAAGTGAAATATTTTTTTTATCTCTTCATTCTTACACACGCTGTCTACATCTCTTGGAATGTTAGAGAATTCTCTAGACCAACGAGACGGATGGAAACTCCCGTTCTTATTAAAGTACTAGGTTCCGCCCACGAGTTCACCCGCGTATTATGTCTATGAAAGACTTAAGTTTTAGTCTTTCTTCAAAATTTGAAGTGTCCCCATACCAAATTTCTTGCGAATCGGTGCAGCCGTTTCGAAGATTACCCTAAACAAACAGACAAAAATTAAATTAAAAAATAAGTAAGTTCCGAAGTACTTCTATATTTAGTAAAAAGCTATTATTTTGAGATTACTTACAGATACTTCAATTTTATTTATTTGTATCTATTATCATATGTGAAACAATTTTCTCGCTTGAATTTTCACCACAAAATCGCTAGACGACAATTTATATCGTACCAGTCTAGACAATTAATTCTAGACCGGATAGATGTCGCCACTTATTACCATAAACAGTTCATAGAACCAGGATGATGACTAACCAACAATTCTAGGCACAAACCAGTTATTTTGAGGCTTAAATACAGTTTTTAAGACCTCAATTTGAATATTTTGCCGTGACACACAGGAAGTGATAGTGCATGGATTAAATGTTTTTTTAGTTTCCTTCGTTTCTAAGCCACATCCTTCCTATTTGTATGTTTTTTTCTTTGTAATAAATAGAAAGGTACTTAGATTTTATTATCTTGTGTGAAATTGGTATATAGAGATAGACGTGCAAACTGCATATTCAAGCACGAATGTAGCGTAGAAAGATTTCGACGATTTCGCCGAATAAAAATAAAAATCTTCTGTTCCATAGAAAA
The DNA here is from genome assembly GCA_932294355.1 of Aporophyla lueneburgensis. Classification (NCBI taxonomy): domain Eukaryota; kingdom Metazoa; phylum Arthropoda; class Insecta; order Lepidoptera; family Noctuidae; genus Aporophyla; species Aporophyla lueneburgensis. The sequence goes on from OW028759.1 coordinate 12,785,419, forward strand.
GTGGCCTCGACAGGGTCAGAATAATTAAACGGGCATTACTTCACCCACGTGTGAGATACAGATATCGAAAACTAATTAAAAAAAATCGTTACTTATTGCCCGACCCGGGAATCAAACCTAGGAACACATACTAAGCGCTATCGATTGTGACAACTTGACCAACGAGGCAGTTTGTCAGTTTAAAGTTTTCTAAATCAAAATTAACCATTTCAACTTGTGATACTCTAATATGTATATATGACCTATATAAGGTGTATCTATTCATACACGAAATATTTTAAGAGGTACACCTGTAGGTGGTAAAGAAGCTATAGCAACGAAAAAATAATTTTTCTAAGGGTTTTTTTTTTTAATTTAACATTTATAAAATATTTGACGCACATAAGAAATATTGGGTCCTTCTTATTTTTTACGGCCCGAGACACCGCGGCCATGCTCGTGCCGTCCGGTCGTTGCCCTCGCAGCGTCAGACGGGCCATTCATAGAATTTGGAGTAAAGGTTTTATGCAAAACGTCTGAAGTAGTTTTGAAATGATAATAATTACGAAAATTCAAAAACGCTTAGATAAAAATGTTTTTTTTGCTTATATAGCTTCTTTACCACCTACAGGTGTACCCCATAAAATATTTCGTGTATGAATACATACACCTTATATATACATATTAAAATATTTCTGAGTAAATGTCTAATACTGAATACAAGCCTCCTCAAAAATACTGTACGCTGCCAGACTAGACCTCACAATACGATTTCAAATGCGCAGTGGAAGTGTGATAATCGTGGGGCTCTAGACAAGAGTGGCGAGCGAAACTAGTCCGCCGTACGCGGAGCAGACAATATATAAGAGAACAACCCACCTACAATACAACAAAAGAACTTACCTGTTGGTTGAAGGACACTGCTCTGGTGCCAACCTGGAGTTATGTATGTAAGTGAGTGTATATGTATCGTGTCGTGACGTTATGAGTGTTCTCCTGGTAACAATCCGCTGCAATAAGGCTGGAGGCAATCACAGCATGCGGTCTTCAAATCACTCATTCCCAATAGAATTCAACGTGATGTACTCTTCAACAACATTTTCATCAGTCTGATCAGTAGGTTCAATCTCATTGTTATCTATAATGCCATTTTGGTTGCTGTTGTTCTGATCTTGGCCAGCCATGGTAAAGTAATTAGGTATTTTGGTATATGAAACTTGCTAAATTGCGTATTTGTGTTCCTCTCTACTTTAAACGGGACCAAACAAATACATATATCAAAGTCAAAGCATTGATTTCAAATAGGCACATAAAAGGCACTTTTGAACGTCAACAGTTACATTAAAATAGAATTGATTTTAGTCGCCCCATCCAAAAGGTAAGATTCGTATGGAGAAGAATGGGCAGGAAACTCCACCATTACTCTTTTAAAATGCTTTTCAATATTTGTATACATCATTTATATAATTATATGTGAATCTTCAATGAATGGCGCCAATTAACAGATAAACTTTTTATAAATGAATAATTATTTAAATTTATTACAGACACCACTATAAAATAAAGATATAAAAGTTGGTTGACCTTTGATTCTAAAATTAATAAAAATTTAACAAAAATCTATAACGACGATCGAAGAAAAAACTTTCTTTAATGTATTCATCTTCATTTTAATGCCATAATTATTATGAGATATAAAAACTTCATAGAGAGATAAAATAATTATTAAAAATAAATGACAGAAATAAAATTATATATCAATTTTTTTTAAATTATATTTTATTTTTTTATTGTATTAGTAATACAGTATGATTTTAACGATATCCGAATAGTAAATTTTAAATTTATTTATTTTCGGACAGCATCATAATGCGTTTTGTTAGTGCCAAGTCAAATGACTATCGATGTAAATGCCCAGAAAGTGACATCACAAAATTTCTGGGCATTTACATCGATAGTCATTTGACTTGGAAACATCACATTGACGCTTTGTCAAAGAAGCTTAGTCAGTTTGCGTATGCTCTGTACAAATTATCAAAATCGGTTAACCGCATTACGGTACAAATTGCTTATAATGCTTATGTGGCTTCTGGCATAAGATACGGGATCATTTTCTGGGGCAACTCCACTGACAGAGACATTGTCATAATTAAATTGCCTTTAAAGCTCAAAAGAAATGCTTGCGATCGTTTACCAAATTACAATCGATCGATAGTTGTAAACCATTATTTAAGGAACTAAACTTGCTCACTCTGCCGTCAATGTACATATATGAAATGGGAGTGTTTGTTCGCTGTAATCTGCATTCATTTGAAAAACTGCGCTCGCACCGTTATCAGAATACCATTCGTGTTACCTCTCATAAAACCGCATTTTTCGCCAAAAGTGTGTTTGGTATGGCCCCAAAAATATATAACAGTATACCAATAGCTATAAGAAATAAAGAGTGTCTGGGATCCTTTAAGCGGTCTTTGTTTAAATTCCTAATAGATAGATGTTACTACTCCATCACCGAGTTTACTACTGACAGACAGAGGTATGACGGTTCTGACTTACTAATTAAACACTTATGATTGTATTTATTGATTATGTGTAAATGTGTTTATCTATCTTTGTATAATTGTTAGTGACGCAAAGAATGATCAAGCAAAAGATCAGCTACCTAGATGACCATGAATCAAAAAAAAAATGCTTTAGAACATTAGTATTACAGGAGCGTAGTCACTAATTTTGGGATACTATTTTTACCTGACCCGCGTTCGATGCATCAGTGAAGCTACTTTTTTTTCGTATCACTACGTGGAAACTGTCAGTTCATAATAGACACGAGAATAATGTAACGCATTACATAAGGATTGTAGCAGTTCCCGTTCTACGGATTCTACTTACCTTAGAATAATTACCTAGAATACCGAACCTGAATCATTTTTATTCGCATCCACGTCCCCCAATTAATAATAACCTCCTTCGATACAATTCCTCATTCAAGTAACCAATTTTCGTGCATTTACCGCAATCAAGCCTACTCAGTCCTTTTTACATCTATATTGACGTCAGTTTCTATCTTTTTTTGGATGGGGTATCATCAAATGACGTTTCCCACTATGGGTGGAGCGAGAGGGTGTGTCAGACTTCTACGGACTAAAACCCACTCATGTTCCTTCAGTTGCCTGTGCCAGGGCCACGGTAAAACTTTCGAATCAATCCACAACTCTGGAAGTATCCACTTCTACCCTAACCGTATGCAGCAGAATACCAACCAAAACATGAAGCGACGGCCTATATGAACTCCACTCCCAGTTACCCGTTTGCTAACACTAGTTGTCAGACTTTTGGGGTACTGACGACACGTGACGACTGTCAAAGATCTACAAAAATGACAGCCCGAACCAATATCTTAACGTGTTTTCCATAGCTGTGCTTTTTACTACATCTTCAACATTAAACAGACGATCGATATTTCATACCCTACTTTAAAAATACATCCTATATACGTATATACGTATATAGGATGCAGGGCCACGGTACAACTTTCGAATCAATCCACAACTCTGGAAGTATCCACTTCTACCCTAACCGTATGCAGCAGAATACCAACCAAAACATGAAGCGACGGCCTATATGAACTCCACTCCCAGTTACCCGTTTGCTAACACTAGTTGTCAGACTTTTGGGGTACTGACGACCCGTGACGACTGTCAAAGATCTACAAAAATGACAGCCCGAACCAATATCTTAACGTGTTTTCCATAGCTGTGCTTTTTACTACATCTTCAACATTAAACAGACGATCGATATTTCATACCCTACTTTAAAAATACATCCTATATACGTATATAGGATGCAGGGCCACGGTAAAACTTTCGAATCATTCCACAACTCTGGAAGTATCCACTTCTACCCTAACCGTATGCAGCAGAATACCAACCAAAACATGAAGCGACGGCCTATATGAACTCCACTCCCAGTTACCCGTTTGCTAACACTAGTTGTCAGACTTTTGGGGTACTGACGACCCGTGACGACTGTCAAAGATGTACAAAAATGACAGCCCGAACCAATATCTTAACGTGTTTTCCATAGCTGTGCTTTTTACTACATCTTCAACATTAAACAGACGATCGATATTTCATATCCTACTTTAAAAATACATCCTATATACGTATATACGTTTATAAAAGCTCTAATGTGTTTTTGTATAATTTATACGGCAGGCGCCACAAAAGTTTTGACATTAAAACTGCGTTAGCTACCAAATTAAATAGTCGTATTGATATAAAGTTTTACTCGGATTGTTAGCGGGCAGTTGATGAACTTTTGTAGGTACTGTGTGTAGGTAAATAGTAAGTTAGTTAAAATGTATTTATTAATATTATAAATATGTACCCGAGGGTATTAATATTCTGTTCTTTTTCTACAACTCAAAACTATACGTAGGTATTGTTTTTTCAAATTACGAACGAGTCTGTACATAACCTCGATCACACTTGATGGAACGCGGTGGATAAGGTTAATGATAGAACAACCGTTTATCATACTTCTGATTTCGAGAACACATAATAATGGTAAATCGGTGGTGTCGCGACTCCATGTGAATGCGTGTAATTTATGGGATCATGTATATTCTTAAACATACACCGTCTTCGATCTCGTTCTTCGTATTTCTCAGTAGCAGCCTGGAGTCTGGATTTGTGCCCAGTTGATGGCAATAGGCTCGCCCCCTGTTACATGGGACTTAAACATAACAGGCGAAATGTGGGTGTACTATAGGTACACCTCTGCCTAACCCTTCGGGGAAACAAGGCGTGATGTTATGTGTTATGTTACACCGTCTTCCCACAGGGGTAGGCAGAAACTTCAGAACGCCACCTGCTACTTTTGCTTCGTTTAAGTTTTTTACATCCAAGGGGCAACTCTTGCAATTTCAAGACAGTTCACAGTCTGATCTTAGTTTCAATCTGTCTAAAATACCACGAGTTTCCATATATTTTTGAAAACATATGACATTTTTTACTGTCGCCAAAATTAGATTGCAATTAGATTTAAAGCATTTTTAATATCGAGATTTGGCCTTCTGGTCATACACGCACGAATTTAAAAGACTTTATATTTTTTCAATCATATCACGACAAATAAAAGTGAAAATTTTTAGAACTCCTAAATTGGCGTAGTCTATAACAAAACAAAAATAAAATGGCATTTACCGCATTTATGTACATGACATTTAGATACTGGGGCAACGTTCTATAGAAAAAATGCCATTGAAACTTTCGAACCCGCTAAGTACTGAAAGGTTAGTTAGTAAGCACAACAATAACAACTTCAGTAGGTAGAAATAATCCTTCCTTTTTAAGGTAAAATATAATGTCATAATCATTTCTGCCGAAAGATGTCCACTGCTGGTAACAAGCCTCCCCCAAAGGGGGTTTGCTATAATCTCCACGCTTGACAGACGGGTTGGCGATCGCATTATGGTGAGAAGATGCAAAGAGAACACTGCTGCCATTCTGTAGTAAGTCCCTCAGTCGCCTTCTATGACACCCACAGGAAGAAATGGGATGGTGCTATTTTTACGTCCGGCAACGAACGAAATGACAGTGGTGAACGAGTGAACTGAATTTACAGTGGAATTATTTATTATAGACATATTAAACAATCAATTATCGCGCTTTTTGATCGGTATTTTTAACAGTAGAACTGATCCTTATCAAAACGTTTAACACGTATCCAATACTATAAATAGTAGATCATTGACAACTCGTAAAGCAAAACAAAATGGCGCTTATAACTGCCTCCAAACTGCTGCCCGCGACTTCGGTTGAGTGGACTTCAGAATAGGGTGCAGAGATGAACAAAAAATGCAGAAGCTAGACTAGTTTTAACATAAATTCACTTCATGAAATTTACCGGGATAAAATGTATGTTATGTGTTAATCCAGATAATAAAATATCTGTCTGCCATAATTCATCCAAATCTGCTGAGCCGTTTTTGAACATCCAAACATAAAAAAAAACATTAATATATTAGTAAGACCAGCTTTTGCCCGCGACTTCGTACGCGTAAATATCGGTTATCGCGGACACATACGAAGTCACGTAATAAGTCAGCCTATGTTCTTTCTTAAGGATCAAACTCACGTTTAGTCGTGAAAGCATAACAGACAGACAGAGTTACTTTCGCATTTATAATATTAGTATAGATTGTGACCTTTGACATCGAATTAAAAATATTATCATTAGACTGTTCCGTGTCAAACTGCTTTTAACGCCTACGAACTCCGTTGATTTAAAAAAGTTATTAATGCTCTTTCTATACTGAATGATAAATCAATTAGGATTCACGTTCTCTTTGATTTAAAATAAAATCTGTACTTTGTTTTCAATGTTATGTCAACATTCATGAATTATATTTCCATTTACAGAGAACATTTTCATGAAATCTCTTATTCCTAGAACAAACAATACAGCACATATCTGAAATAAAACTTTTGACCATGAACTACTGAAAGACAATAGGCCAAATAGATTGGAACCATTTTTTTGACGGCCTGAAGTACATCGACATTTCGTGCAGTACATAGGAAGTCCTATTATTTAGAGCTCAAAATTTAGAAAGTAGGATGTGGACTTTCATTCTGTATAAATGGTATAAAAGTACATTACGGTAAGTGTAACCATGTAGTCCATATAATATAATAGACTAATTAAGTCACACATGCCTTTGCATGTGTGACTTAATTAGTCTTAGTGAATTAGTTAGTATGTAAGGATCATAGCAGGTGGCGTTCTTTCGTTTCTGCCTTCCCCCATGGGAAAACGGCGTGAGTTTATGTATGTATGCAAGTCACACATATCGTACACCATTTTGTAGCTCGCACCCAAACCCGCACTTAAGTCACGCTACTCTGTGACTTAAGTAGTAAAAAATGAACTACTTAAGTCACAGAAAAGGATGACTTAATTACGCTTTTCGGTCACACACACAAATAATCCTATGCTAATTAGATGTCTGTATATTCATCCTAATAATATGCTTCATCCTAAACTTTGACATTTCCAAAATAGACTCTATAACGGATGCAATTAAAACTCAAATAAAACTGAGAAAACACGATAAAACACCCACTCCTGTGTAGGCTAATAAATTATCTAGCCTCTCGCTTACGCTTAATAGCCTATGGTCCCCAGTGGCAAGACTTGATGGGAAAATACCGAGCCAGATGTATTTTTTATCAGTCGCCAGCTTTATAGAAAAGTCATCTAAATGAGGGTATTTTTAAATTAAAATTATATTTCTGTGGTGGCGAAATCTCATCAGATTCAGTGTCTGACTTTTTTGTGGCAGATTTGTGTATTTGTGTATGTATGTATTTTAAATTAAGTTTGATATTGGTTTGTGGATTAATATATTTTGAAAGAAAGATATTTCACTTGTCAAGTTTTAGGGAAAATGGGCAAAGAGTTGATTTTGATTTCAACTACTCCGAACCATCGTATAAAATTAAAACAACAAAAATAAAAAGATCCAAAGATCAAAAACACTCCATTTCCCGATGAAATTAAAAAGAATTGGTAATAAATCATGTTTCAAAAAGACCCAAATCTCGCATTATAATTTTCGACAAAAATAAAAACGGAGTTAATCCACTAGATCATAATTGGAACGATTTTTCATGCAGTGCATTAAAATTTATAGAAATACGTAAAAACATGTAAATCAGCAAAATCGGAAAATAAATCGTAGATATATGGCCTCTTAATTAGTCTTGGAATTTTGCTGATCTATTTCTTCATACGTTCTGCGATTTCGGTGGTTTCTCCAGCTCTGGAGTCATAGCGCTTGATGGTGTGCTCGTCCCGATCTGCTCCGACTTTCGGTATCTCGGTTCACTCGTGCAAAGCTTTGGCTAAGTAGATTGGACGGTTAAGCACAGAATAAACACTGGATGGATGAAATGGCAGGAGGTCACAGGAACAATCTGCGACTCATCCCCATTAGATTTAAGGGGAAGATATATAAAACCATGGTCATACCTGCTGTCTTGTATGGGTCAGAATTTTGGGCGACAAAAGGGATGAATGAAAGGCTGAGATGAGGATGTTAAGAGGGATGTGTGGTGTTACACGAATTGATAGAATATGAAATGAGTACATAAGAGAAAGTCTGAAAGTGGCACCCTTAACTGAAAAGTTGTGTGGGAACCGGTTGTCATGGTATAGTCACGTGATACGGAGGAATGAGGAAAATGTCGTTAGCAAAGTACTGAGTATGAATGTCGATGGCTTAAAGAGTAGAGTGAGACCAAAGAAACGATGGATGGACTGTGTGAATTATGATATGGATAGAAAGGGGATGACTACTGAGATGACGACTAATCGAGAAGTGTGGGAGAAAAAGACATGTTGCGCCGACACCAAATAAATTGGAATAAGGGCAGCAGAAGATAATGATTTCTATATACGTTCGAGTAATTAGTCAGCTCAATACCGTAAATAACGCAATGAATTTCATTTAACTGTCAAATTGAAATCCCTTCCTACTGACAGTGTCTTACGAAATTACCCCGCAGGAGACAGGTTATAGTTAGAACATACATTAATTCTGAAGCTAGCAGAATATTCTACCCATTTATCAAACCAGTGGCCCGAGAGGGTAGTTGGACTGTGCTATAACGCTTGGCTAGCATATTGCTGACCACAATATGACGTAACAACATAGAATAATAAATATGTACAGGTAGACAGTTACTATCTGTCCTGAGGAACTAAATGCTTCCCGCAGATAAGCAAAATGCTCTAGTGGTAGTAAACCCTAGGCAGTCATGTAGTCACCTTATTTCCCCCCCCTTTTTATATCGTGCTTTTTAAGTCAGTCAGTGGTTGTAAAAGTTGTTAGAAATATTTAATAGCTAAGCAGTAATACAAGCTTAGATTAGATTTAATTACGCTTGTCTCGGCGGGTCCGAAGATGGGTAAACATATTTGCATGCCAAGGTAACGGAAGGGTCCATCCGTGCCTCGAAAAGCACGCAAGTTGTTGGTTCCTGCTGTCATTTTTGGTTCTTTGATAGTCCTTACGAGTCCTTAAAGCCCGTTAATCTGACAACCAATCTTACCTCATCAAAGGGTATCGTATTACTCAGTAACTGGGCTGTGGATGGCAGATACGCAGTCGCTCCATGTAAAATGCTGGTATTTCACTTTATCATGGTTAAAAAAACGCGAGGCAGATTGATTACGGCAATATAACAATATTTATATGACCTCTTGTGTTAATAAAAACGACAATAAGACTAGTCGCATTTATTATCGTCGCACTACGGGCGCCAAACAGACAAAATGGAACGACAAAATTTACTCGCCTGACCTGATATAATCAGTTAAATACACATTACGACACCCTAAGGAACAAGCCTATTTTGATAGACAAACATACTTAATATCTGCCTGAATTCTCGTTCCCTAATCACTATTAAATTAGCTTTCCAACAAATTACCAATTATTATGTTAATGTACAAAATTTACATACACGCGTATTTGTTTAAGTCTTGTTACGAATATTTTTCGATGTCATTAATTAGAATTTATTTTGTGTTGAAAACAGTTTGCGTTAGAAACGGTGTTGCGTTCAAAGTTTATGTTTGCTATAGTTAATTAACTTTAGTCGTTTATCCCATTTCTTCTTTCTTCAACTTGCCAGAGAATAGGCAGCAGTATTCTCTATGCATTTTACCACCATACTAAAATCACCATAACCGCCATGGGTGGCACCCATGGCGGTTATGGCAAATCCCACCAAATTGTAGGAGGCCTATGTCCAGCAGTAGATGTCTTTCGGTTGAAATGATGGATGATGATGAGTCGTTGGGTTAGCATCATGTCTATGTGCGATGTTAAAAATTAATGTTAATTTTGCCTTAAAGCTTATGATCGCTTACTAGGTACTCTTAGAATGTATTTGTTGTAAGGTAGGTGGCTTAAAGAGATGTCAGCAAGACTAAAGGGGTCAGCTAGGACCGATGCCTGCCAGGGTCACGAGATCTGTTCGAAAGAGTTACCCTGGCATATGGGCAACTGAAGGAACACGGGTGAGTTTTAGTCGGTAAAAGTGTGACAGTCCCTCCCGCTCCGCCCAAGAGCGGAAGACGTCGTTTGATGATTTATCATCCAAAAAAAAGGTAGGTGGTTTAGGTACGACCTTCAGGCTTGGCACGAGCACCGTATCGTCAACGACAGAGAAGACAAAAGTGAAATTCCGTGTATACAGTACGACGGCAGCAAAGTAGACAACGTCAACTGCACTTTTTACGAAATTCACGTAATTCGATTCAGAATTCTTTGTTTTGTCTTATTATCTAAGTAGCCTGTATAGTCCAACTGCAGAACAAAGGTCTCCCTCTCCCTTTACCACAGAATTTTGTCATTTGCAAGTACTAGCGAGTTCTTTCGGTAGGAGTCAAGCTCGTCCCGCCTTCTTCGTCTCGGCCTGCCACGTTGTCGTCGTGCGTTTAGTGGAACCCAATTGGTTTTGTTTTATTAAGTCAAAATTATAATTTTTTGGTGGATAGGCAATAAAAAATATTTTTCGAAATCCATCCACAATTCACTACAAAAATAACCTTACAGATGAATTGAGAACCTCCTCGTTTTTGAAGTCAGTTTGAAATAATGAATGAAGAACTCAACTCCAGGAACCTACTACAGGAATGCAAATCACCCTGCCAGGGTTGCGGGATTTGTTCAAAAGAGTTACCGTGGCCTTGGCATATAGGCAACTGAAGGAACACGGGTGGGTTTTAGTCAGTAAACGTCGGACATGCCTTTCCGCTCCACTCAGAGCGGCAAATGTCATTTGATAATTTTCAAACCACAAACAAAAATGGAATGCAAATCATTCACCAAGTCTATTATCAAAAACCTCACTATTGTCAGAGTACGTTGACATTTCCATAACACCATCACTTAATAAATACCTAAAACCTACTCAATTATCTTTTCTATTCATCTTTACAATAAAGCATAAACTCCTTGACACAAGCGATCAATCGTTTGCTTTATAGCAACAAAAAAAAAACTGCAAAATCTAAGAATACGTAAATCGTTGTAATCTCCGAGATATGTACGTTCTTTTTTTTTGTATTTCTGTTCACACTTGACACCTGTCTGCGGTTTTTATTTTAGGGTTCCGTAGTTCGACGTTTGAAATGTTGTGGGTAGAGCTCACCGGTTTTTTCCGTATTCTCTTAAAACGTAACTTTGGGGACTTTGGGGAATAGAATTTTAGAATTTATATTCTTCAAAGTCTTACGCTATGATTCATATAGTACATCTATGTTTCGCCAGTTACGTTTAAGTCCCATATAATTAATAGCGGTCCATATATCTTCACAAATTTTCACATTTATAATGTTAGTAGGATAAAAGTACCTAAAAGACCAAAAGATTTGGCTTAGTCAAAGTCACGTCATGCTTTCAAAGGGGTAGATTTGAATGAAAACCTCAATGGTTTTAAACAATAGCACATATTACATTGTCACGTTAGCATTTCGCTAACTACATACATATTTACGTATATTACATATTAGCGATTAAGCAGTGTTGTTAATGTTATCCGAATGCCAGTATCAATACAAACCATATCTGGTTTAATGGTTCAAAATTTAAGGCTATATGCATAAATATACAAAATAAAAAATATATTATTTCTCCGGAACCCAATCTCAAATCCCAAATCAACCTTAGCACATTTTTTCACCTAAGTGACGAATCAGAAACCTGTTTAACAAATAAACCATTGTATCGCGTGTGTTTAATTTTTGCACTTTCAAGTTGGCAAAGTATAAAAATAATATAAGAATGTACTGAGATCGATAGCCGTTGGTTTTTGCGGTAAGCTTTATTTTTGAACTTCGGACAAAAGCACCAGATGCAAAGTCGAAACGAGTTTACTCGAATATTTTTAACGAAATATTTTTTTGTTGTTTTATGAAGATTTTATCTTTTTTTATTGACTGTGAAATATACTTCGCCACATAGAAAAAAATCTCAAAATGCTGGCAGCTTTGCCACGTCGAATGTCAATGCTAATCATTTTAAATTATTAGTCAATTTACACAAATTTAATCGCCCAAACTGGGCGAATAATATGCAATAACGTAATGAGAAAAAGTCATTGCAATTACATGCAGTAAAGTACATAAAATTCTAAATGTGCCTATTGGCTAATACGTATTTCTAGAGTTGTCTATTCACTCATAAATAAATGTAATATACATATATATATATTAAAGATTTAAAATGAAATAATACCTATATTATTTAAAACCGTCTGATTCAGGCGAATTCATTCGGGCGAATTGAACTAACAACCCATTATTTTAAATAATAATAAAGAGGTTAAGAAAGATATTCGCAGGTTTCATAATAATTATCTTTAAAAAGACCACTAAAAGGTGTGGTTATGATGTAATAAGTAGATCAATTTATTAAAAACAAGATGGACGTACTCCTACGCAAAAAGTCATTTGAGTTTGCTAATCGTCTTCATTTGAACGTTATTCAATTTTGCCAAGTGGTTTTGTGATACCTGATACTATCATTGAGTGATTTATTTCTTTGGAATTTATGCTTAAAATAAAACTTATTAGTCCGTTCAAGTAAATTTACTCGTTTAGTGACCTCTGAGTTTGTTTCGGCCTTTTTTCTCAGAGTATTCAGTTAGGAAAAGCTGACGCCATTTATTAAAAAAAAATATCATTGACGGGTAAAAGTGTTTGTTATTTTTTCTTTTTGGATAAGTAGGGTATACTGGTAAGTATACCCTACTTATCCAAAAAGAAAAAATATTTACTCGCTCGAATGGGATGTAGCAACACAATTAAATATTATTTAATGTTCTATAGCTTCTTTAGTTTTGAATTGCATTTACTCGTAGAGACCTTTTTTCATAGCTTTATTGTATAACATTCAAAATGTGCCAATTGCCTAATACGTAATTCTGAAGTAGACAACTCACCCACAAATAAATTACCTTCGTGCGATTCGCTAATAAAAAATTGTATATTATTTAAAATTGATGATTCGCCCGATCCAGTATAGTAAATTCGTGCAAATCGACTAATGAGCCAAAATTATAATATGAAGAGTCTACGACTTTGGATAAGTGTCATTTCCTGTGGTTGACATTATTATGACAGCTTATAAATAAAAATGACTCAACTAACCCGCAAAGGCAGAACACAGTCGTGTGTGGAAAAGGGAGAAGGAGGTCTTTGTTTAGCAGTGGGACACTACGGGCTTAATAGGTAAATAACATAAAGTTATTTTTTTTTTTTTTTCGATAGCAGATTCTAACTAGCTTCCAAAAAGACAGGATCTCAATCTTTTTCAATAACGTTAATATATATATTGTATTTTTTAAATTTCTTTGACGTTATATAATTTTAGCATCTTCTGACATTATATTTCGTGACTATTAAAAACTGGTTGACATTATATTTTAAATCTCTTTGACATTATTTTGAAAGCTGTTTTGACATTTTTTTTTTTTTTTTTACTATTTGACATTTATATTCAAAACTCTTTTAATTACTACGTATATAATTGATTTTCACTCGGAGGTAAGTTAATAATTCATAGTCCTTTGTATTCTTATGTAAACTGTATGTGTATATATTCAACACAATGTGAATTGTTTTATGAATAAATGAAATGAGAATGAAATGAAACGTTTATTCTTTCACTCTTTTGATAAAGTAGAGCACACTGAACCTTGACTAAGAGATTAAGTACTTTATAGCAAATTTACATTCTACCGGGCAAAAAATAAAAACAAAAGATAACTTTGTAACCCTTACAAGTTATTACAAAGTGCATCGTTAACGAGAGACGTTAATTTTTATAAAGCGCAGTGCCATAAAAGGACACTTAATTTAAAGTTTATCTGAATTATGATCAGTACAACAGACCACACACGGAGAGATAACGAAAGTAGTACAGTGCATCGTAAGTAATAGTAACTTACGTAATACATATGACGTAAGGCCGAAATCAAAGCCAAGTCATTTTTCTACAATAATTATGCTACTGAAAGGAACTTTTGATTACCGAGATTTACTGTAAAATAGAACTGATTATAGTTGCCTTTCCCAAAAGAAAATTATGCGTAGAGGGAGACAAATGGGTTAGAAACTACATAGTTATAAAATTTTTACACCTCTTTTGGATGCATAGGCAAATTATTTATTAAAAAAATATTCCATTAAAATTGGCGGTCGTTACGGGTTGTCAGAAGCCTAAAAGTTCGACAACCAGTCTTAACAAGGCTTTTCGTATTACTAAGTACCTGGGTTGTGGAGAGATAGGCAATTGCTCCATGTTACATACGAGTACAGTGCTCAGCTGGATCTGAATAGAATTGAGGCTCATCATAATTGAGGAAAGGTTGGATAAACAATTTATTTATACGTTAAAGCGATTTACTACGAATAAAACAATGATACTAGAATAAGTTATCAATAAATTTAGTTATAAATGACGGATTTAATTGTATTGATACATAAAAATGGTACTCACAAATTTACAAAAATTTAACTCGAAGACGATTTTACTCATTGCCAAGAGTGAATTAATGTCAGGCCTTGTAAATCTCAAATGGCAAACTAAAGGCGACTGTAAGAGTATATATCGAATTAGTATCTGTTAAACTATGAAGACAATTAGAAGCAGTTTAAAAAGATTTTATCGTACTTGGAAGGACGGCTTACAAATGATATTTACAAGGCAGATGTGAGTAGAAACGCCGGGAGGGGACGCACTACGAGGACATATAGTGACCTTATTGGTGATGTTCTACAGAAAAGTGAGATGCGTAGTACTCGCAACCGGCGTGTATAAATAAACCTGCACCCTAATTGCGAAACGCACAATTTATCAGAATCGGAATGGGATTGAAGATTATTTCTAAACCATTGCATCATTTGTTCGAATAAATTGTGGCTCAGCAACGTAAATAACGCAATGAATGTTGTTTAACTATGAATATTAAACCAATTCCTACCGATAAAAAGTTCCGCAATTACCCCTCTGATCCCGATGTATGAACCTAAAAGAGGCAAAAGGAATATGTAAGGATTGTCCCTGATGGAGTTCCATAGTTTCTGCCTACCTCCATGGGATAAAGACGTGAGTTTATGTATGGAAAGTATTTGATGGTGGAGTGTGAACCTCATACAAAGGCTTAAATTTTACTTTTGCGATATTTTTTTTCACTTTGCATTTCAAGTGTTAAGTGTATCCCTAATTCCTTTCATTATTTTGCTCTGTCATTGTAATAATACCCACTTTATTTTATTTAAATATTGCCTCACTGCTTAGTCCTGGGATTGATTCCTAGGTCGAGCACAGTGTTATTGGGTTTTTATATCTGGAATTTCTCAGTAGCAACTCGGAGTTTTGATTAGTGCCCGGTTGATGGCAATAAGCTCTCCACCTAAAGACATAAATATAATTGTAGAAATGTGGGTACACGTCAAAGGTACACGTCTGTCCAACTCTGCTGGCAAACAAGGTGGTATAATAATTTTTCTTTAAGTCTTACATTTCAAGTAAATTTATTTATAAAACTAAAAAATACTGCTAAGAGAAAGGACCAAAAACGGGTTCTTTAACGGTCATAAGTATTGGTCCTTCGATACGTGAAAACGGCTCATTAGTTCGCACGAATTAATTAGCCCGAATCGTGCGAATAAGTGACTATTCGAATTAAATAATAATTATATTATTTAATTCGAATAGTCACTTATTCGCACGATTCGGGATGGATTAATACATACTATACATATTTACATACTAATATACTAATATACTAATCCATACTTAATATTATAAATGCAAAAGTAACTCTGTCTGTCTGTCTGTCGGTCTGTCTGTCTGTCTGTCTGTCTGTCTGTCTCGCTTTCCTGCTAAAACTACTGTACCGAATTAAATGAAATTTGGTACACAGATAGTTTAGACCCTGAGAAAGGACATAGGCTACTTTTTATCCCGGTAGTGTGTTCCCGCGGGATAATTTCCGACATCCACGCGGGCGAAGCCGCTGGCAAAAGCTAGTATAATATTATAAACTAGCTTTTGCCCGCGGCTTCGCCCGCGTAGATGTCGGAAATTATCGCAAGAGGACGTATTACCGCGGTAAGAATGTATTAATCCATGTTATACATACATAAAATTACGCCTTTTTCCCATGGGGGTAGGCAGAAACTACGGAACGCCACCTGCTACGGTCCTTACATATCATGTGTGTTTGATGTACTTAAAATAAAACTAATAGTATTCAGAGTAAGAAGACTGCGACATAGGGCTGGATTGAATTGAATATAAGTCTTCCTGGTTTTTCTTAACACTCCTATTCTACCTATACAGACACTCAATTATTTACCAGACACCAATTTAAACATAGTTATAAGAATAGTACTTTGGCCAGTGGCATCGCCCGTATAGCTGTCGGAAAATATCACCCGAGAACGTACTACCGGGATAAAGTATCCTATATCGTAAGTATCCAGGATAACCAAAAATCCAAATCCATCCAAAAATCTAAACATCTAAGCCTCTATTCATTCTATCTATTTCACGGTCTCTTACTTGGAATAATACAATTAGGTTTATTTTGAGTACTTCGAACACACATGATATTCGCATTTACTATGAAGCCCAAATAATATGAATTACAATCCTACTAATCCTGCAATACCCGACCGCTACCAAGCGAGATGGCCGGACGTGGAACGGCCCGCTAGCCGCTCTGCGGCTATTTTATTATAATCTCTGATATCTTCTAAAATATTAATTTCAATGATATGCTGTAAAGGGCAATTTTGATCTACATGAAATGCACAATTTATTTAAGGTACTTAATTGGATAAGGATTAATGCTGTATTGCTTAAAATCGCATTCATAAATAAGCCATTATTTCTCGTAAAAAGTAAAGGATAAAAATGGTTATTATGGGTTATCCCTAAGAGTTAGACATATACCATCGCGGACTTTTTTGTAGAACTTTTTAAGGTGTACAATACTGTAGTACATTATTTTGAGCTATTTCGAAGGGTTCAGCCAGCGTTCGCAATGTAAGCGCAAAAAAATGTGTTTATTTATGACATCATATTAGAAACCTCTAAAATTATCAGTGTTTCTTTACTATATTATAGATGTTATATACATATAAACCTTCCTGTTGAATCACTCTATCTATTAAAAAAACCCGCATCAAAATCCGTTGCGTAGTTTTAAAGATATAAGCATACATAGGGACAGACAGACAGCGAAGTGACTTTATTTTATAATATGTAAAGATGTAAAAGTAACTCTGTCTGTCTGTCGGTCTGTCTGTCTGTCTGTCTGTCTGTCTCGCTTTACTGCTAAAACTACTGAACCGATTTAAATGAAATTCGGTACACAGATAGTTTAGAGCCTGAGAAAGGACATAGGCTACTTTTTATCCCGGTAGTATGTTCCCGCGGGATAATTTCCGACCTCCACGCGGGCGAAGCCGCTGGCATAAGCTAGTATTTTATAAAGGCGACTTGCCTGAAGTTAACCTATGTGTGGGCGAATTGACAATCCAGAAAGACAATTCACCCGATTAAGGCGAATTAATTCTTGTGAATCGACTAATAAGTTGTGTAAACTAATGTAAATGTTGATTTAACTGATAATCCTGACGCATTCATACGGATTCTCTATTTGTATTTCACATTCGTTCAACGACTCAGCTTGTCCAAATATAAATGAGATAAATATTTTGAAAATAAACTTGGCCTTCAGAAATGCATTTTTGCAATGCTTTAATCGTCGTTATACATAATTGATGGATAAATTAAATCACTTTATTGAAGATATACCACAGAAAACCGGCCAAGTGCGAGTCGGACTCGCGCACGAAGGGTTCCGTACAAACCTGTAGGTATTCTCGGTTTATGCAAAAGGTTCATGTTTATGAAAATAAATGTTTATTTTTTAATTTTTTATTTCTGTTGATTAAATCAAAGGTAAATTGCGGTTTACGATTTATGACGTTTAAAAAAAAAACGACTTACTCGATTTCGTTCAAACCAATTTTCGGTGGTAGTTTACACAATAATGTACATCATACATTTTTTTTAGTTTTATCATTCTCTTATTTTAGAAGATACGGGGGGGGGACACACATTTTACCACTTTGGAAGTGTCTCTCGCGCAAACTATTCAGTTTAGAAAAAAATGATATTAGAAACCTCTATACCATTTTTGAAGACCTATTCATAGATACCCTACACGTATGGGTTAGATGAAAAAAACCATTTTTGAGTTTCAGTTCTATGTATGGGAAACCCCAAAATGTATTGTTTTTTTTTCTGTTTTAGTGTGAAAATCTTAATGCGGTTTACAGAATACATCTACTTACCAAGTTTCAACAGCATAGCTCTTATAGTTTCGGAAAAAAGTGGCTGTGACATACGGACGGATGGACAGACAGACAGACAGACAGACAGACAGACAGACATGACGAATCTATAAGGGTTCCGTTTTTTGCCATTTGGCAACGGAACCCTAAAAATGTTAGCCGAGAAATCACCAACGGCTTAACGTAATCTCCGAGGCGCTGAGGAGGTTGTGGTACGTAGAGATGGTCCGCGGACCAACCGCGGACGACCTGATCGATCGACCAAAGTCACTGTCATTACTTAGCCACAAGCCCCTCTGAAAACGAGTTTTTGCAAACGGTAAATAAAGATGGTCGTCATAATTGTGTATGTATTTATTATTTTAATTTTGAATATTCTGTATGTATATATGTATGTATGTATGTTTGTATGTATGTATGTATGTTTGTATGTATGTAAGTATATTCTTATATTATTTGTTTATTTTTATTAAGTGAATGGTTTTTGATTATATGTATTTTATTTTCTCTTTTACTTACGCACGCTGTCTACATCTCTTTTTCTTGTCTCCTATCGTGAATATGCTGGAAGAGATTTCTATAGAAATAAGCATCACCTCTGTACCAATTTTTCTGTAATATTCTTCTTGTCTATTTATATATGTGTGTACATAAATAGTTAAATAAATAAATAAATGGTTAATTATCTAATGGTAGAGAATCCTGCAGCATTTACTCTGACCGCACTCCAAAAAATATACGACTAACCGTTTTCTTTACATAACCACTTAAACAGATGGCTGCGATAAACATTAACAACTATAATTATTCTTCTTCTCCTAACAACTGATTACACTGGACATAATCATGATAATGTTTTTTGTAAACCAATTCCTTTGCCGCGCGAATGTACTCGTATCAACTTAGCCGACTCTGCGCATAACTCCAGCCCGGTTTATGGTACTTCTGTTTTCCTCCTAGTCGTAAGTTTTAACGCACTACGAACAAAACTGGTAGCTAAATGACGGGTTGAGACGTCGCAAAACATTGCAGCCTATAAACTACCAAAGAACATTTCAATAAACATTCAACATACTCCTTTTACACCAAAGTGCTATTTTGATCACAGCCATTCTGACGCTTATGCTGTTTCAGAAATTGTATGCACGGTCGACGGCCACGCGAACGCTTCGGTATCCTAAAAGCCGTTTTGGATTTAATTCCTTGGAAGTAAGTGCCAATTTGGGGTGAAAGGAAAACTCTGTATACGACGTTCTATGTCAGGATAATGTCGCCACGCGTAAAGTACTTGCGGGGACTCAACTGGTTTTTCTTTTTATGTATTTTTCTTGTTTTTTCGCAGTTTTTCGATGCGCTGCCTCAACGTTGGGAATATTTATTTTTATGCCATTGTTCAAAAATGGCAATATTTTATATTTTCTTTGTGAACTTAAAATATGAGGTTTTCGTGGTGTTTGGTAATATTTTTTACTTTGTGTCAAAATAAATAAAGAATTTTGACGTTTACACATCTTTATGTTGTAATACCTACTATGAGAGAACAACGACGACTCCATAAACATGAATAAGTTATGGTTTTTTTATAAGTTGTTTGATTGAATCTTTTACCGTTAAGTGTTAGGTTAAAATAAAATTATATATTTTATACTAGCTTTTGTCAGCGGCTTCGCCGGCGTGGAGGTCGGAAATTATCCCGCGGGAACGTACTACCGGGATAAAAGGTACTTGATGTGTTGATCCAGATTACAAACTATCTGTGTGCTAAATTTCATCTAAATCCGATCAGTAGTTTTTGCGTGAAGGAGTGGCAAACCATACTCACAAACTTTCACATTATATATTATATAATATTAGGAGACTATTGCCCAGCAGTCACTGTACAATAATCTCCACACAGTGGGTGCCTGAGGATGGATGGCGCCACCGAAGTCAGGGTGTACAGTATAGTAAAATCAAGACATAAACAAACAAATCGAACATCAAGTAAATCGATGACTGCATTTTTTATTAAAAATATTAAAATGAAAACAAACATTTAAACAACTTATCTTCCACTGCGCGTAATCGAATTGTATATTTATTCAAAATTTTCATAACAATTTCTCCAGCACAGCATGCAGATAATACAGTTAATTTACCTCAACAACTATCAAATTAACTAGATAATCCGATCCACGATCGTGACCCAACATTTCATTTAACCTTAGCTCTATACACGTGCTATAAACGTGCTATAAATGACCAATACTGACTCTAAATCCCCTGTAATTCTACTGCCTCCATAAAATAACTATACGGGGATCTTATTAACCTCGGCTGTAGTCTATGCAAGTTTATCTGGAGCCACGTCAGTGGTAGCAAAGCAACGAGGCGTCACAAGTATGCAACTTAACAAAATAAACGTAACAGCATCCGGCCACTATAGAGGAAAACGACAAAAAGTTTCAGATGCTTGGCTTTCTAAGGCATTTTAAAATGACTCACAAAATATAGGTATTTGCAAAATGCCTCAGAATGCACGTTACAACTACTGGCTCCAGCTGTCATTTGTGGATCATTGAGAGCTGTTACGGGTCGTCAAAAGCCGGAAAGTTTGATATTCAGTCTTAGCACGGGGTATTGTCTTACCCTGTGACTTGGTTATGAGGGTCAGATAGGCAGTCGCTCAATGTAAATACTGGTATTCAGCTGCATCCGGTAAGACTAGAAGCCGACCCCCAACATAGTTGGGTCGGGTTGCAGCGGTCGGGTGAGTAGATTTTGCTAGGCAGATAAGGATGGAGAGGGTTATTTATAACAGGTCTGTTTTACCGTTGCTTAAAATGCAATATGATTTTGTATACCAGTTTTTGTTGAACTCCACCTTTTTTATGAAGTATTTCAGAGAGGTTAGGTGCGAAGTACTAGACCATATTAGTAATGTTCTTTAGAAGGATCAGGTGTGTAGAGCTCTACCTTATTGGTGATGTTCTTCAGAAAGGTCAAGTGCGTAGAACTCTGTCTTATTGTTGATGTTCCTTAGAAAGGTCAGGTGTGCAATAAATGAAGCTGGTGTGCGTGTATGATATGTATAAACGTAAATAAAACATAGAGGTGGAAGTATGCAAAGATAGTAGTTTAACACGTGGCGTAGTTTAAAAGGCGGAGAAGTTGTGATTTTATGTGTGTATCTATGATTTAGGTTTACAAAAAGCAACGTTAGAAGGAGGTACTGGTACATCTAGACTTGGTCTTTTTACCCTTAAAACTGGTCTCTTCGAAAACTTTTATTCCCATAGTATTATCGAATCGGATCGACGTTTGTGCTCTTTTTGTCTTTCTCACTCAACATATCGTTAAGAATCTTGTGGTCCGGGTATGTTCCAGAGCGAGAGACGGCATTTGATGAATTCTCACCCACAAAAAAAAAACACTCTTATGATGACAAAAGTATAGGATCTTATAAAGAACATTATCACATTATAGACCTATTTCCAAGTCTATAAAGTTAAACGAGTAGGTATATGTAGGAAAAATATTAAATTAGTTATGATCGCGTGTGAGAAAAAATGTACGGCGTTTGTCGCCCGATTCGATTATTTGATAATACTCTTCGATGTTAATACGCCATGAAATTCGATAAAAAGCTACAACGAACGCAAATAACGTTATTAAATATTGTTTCAAGTTGATGTTGTTATCATTATTTTATTCAATTTTGCTGCAATCAACAAAATTTGGAGCTATTCGACTGGGTTTATACTCTTTTAGGAGGGTGATGTGAGATAGGGTCCATTTGCTATACTTACATAACATTGATGCTGGTTTCAATAGGGATAATGTGTTATATTAAAAATACCTACCTATATGACCAAAATATGTTTTTTATGTTAGTCTTTTAAATTGACATAATGGAGCATTATGGAACACTAGAAACCCATAAGATGAATAAAGACTTTACTATGGAGTTTGCATGAAACTAAACAAATCGACACTATTTTAACTGTGTATGGACTATCGTTTTATTTCGATTCCAATCAATTGCCGCCCCTCCCTACAACATAATTAGCAAAATGTGGGTATAATTCAGTATACCACTGGCTAACCCTTTGTGGAAATATGGTGAAATTTGACGTTATGTTCTATCACATCAACACGCCAAACATCAGAGAGAATTTACAATAAAATTGTAATTTATTTCATTATTAGCTTTTGTCAGCGGCTCTGCCCGCGTATTATACATATGAACCTATTCATGAAAACCGTAATAAAATCCGTTGCGTCGTTTAAAAGATATAAGCGTACAAACGCGGGCAGCGATTTTCTTGTATACTATGTAAAGATAGAAAAAGTCGCTGACCCTGTGGTTCCGGACATATAGAACAGTACAATCCCATTTCTTCCCGTGAGTATCGTAGAAGGCGACTAAGGGTCTTAGTAGAGAATGGGCAGCAGTGTTCTCTACGCAATATACCGACTTACTGCGATCATCAACCCGCCTACCAAATCGTGGCGATTATGGCAAATCTCCCCTTTGCGGCAGATTTATGTCCAGCAATGGACGTGTTTCGGCTGAAATATTGACAATACATTGAAAATATTGTAATGTAAATGCTTATCACAACAACACGCCAAACATCACAGAGAATTTACATTAAAATTGTAATTTATTTCACCATAAACTCAAGAAAGAATTGACCAACAAAACCCATTCGAAGCAGACCTTCTGTTGGGACCTTGTTTGTTGTGCAGGCGCCGTTCGCGACAGGTGTATAGAGCGGATGTGTGACCGGTCGCAGCCTCGGAGCAGCCAGTTTGTGGTCGCCTGGCCGCCATCTCACTCTACCAGTATCTCGGCGACCACGTATCGGTTTTCTAATTTGATTATAAATTGTTTTAGACTTTTGGTACAGAGTATGTAGGGTATTTTTTTATTTTTATTTATTTAGTACAAATTATTTATCTATGAAAATAAATTCAACTTAATTTAAATACCTATACAAATTCTTGTTTTATATAAAACATAAGAAGAATACTTTAGAATTTAGATCGCAGACATGATTAAGACACTAAAATGTTGGTGTTGAACAAAAACGACGAAGTTAACAATTTGAGTAGCCAATCATAGTAATTTTCTTCACAGAATGATGGACAATTTTGGATGGAAAATTATGATTTATGGAATTAGACGAATTGAATGGCGGTTTATGAGCCAATAAACCGCCATTCAATTCGTCTTTCCATAAATCATAATTTTACAAATGCATATTTCAAAAACTTGTAAATTGTCCAACAAATGCCAATGAAACATAAATTATTTGCAGTTTAACTAAAATAAGTGTGTGTTTATAACACACATGTGTGTTTATAACACATATGTGTGTTTATAGCACAAAACCTGGTTAATGTCGCTGTTATTTTAAAAGCCTGTAATTTCCAGTTGGCAATTATTTGTGCTTAATAAAATCTTGTACTACACATGGCTGTGGCCTTCGACCCCGGCAGGCATCGGTCCTAGTAGACCCCTACACTGCTGCTGACATCTCTTTGAGGCGCGCGTGGAACACTGCGCGCCGTCATGAATTCTCTTCATTTCAAATAATATAAATAATAAAAAATCATCATTATTCTGCCCTGATCCCAATTTATTTAAATGTCTTTTTCTTCCATAATTCTGTATTAGTCGTCAAAAAACAATAAAAATAAAATATCAGCTTTATATTTGGGTAAAACAATTCCCGATTTTGTGTCCCAAATCTTACGTTTCCGGCTTAAAAAGCCGTAAAAACAACTTTCAAAAATTGAAAGCTAATAAAAAGTAATTTTACACAGTTTTCGGCTTTATTGCTTCCTAACAATACGTGGATATCCTCTTTTTTTCGACCGCAGAAAGACCTCGTAAATAATGTTTTATATTTTTATATGTTACTATATATTTTATATGGGTTGTATATTTCCCGAAACGGTATGCGGTAAATCATTTATATGGCCAGTAAAAGCCTCAGGTTTCCTTAAAACTATCTGCGACGTTATCGTAAAAAATGTGAGTTTTTCGGTACCCTTTGAAAAGTGGAAATTAAGTTTTTATCTTAAATGTTGTAGAGCAGTGGGTTTGAGATATTGACAAGCTATCAATTTGTACGAAGATTATAGAAGAAAATAAAATAAATGTAGAAAATGTAGAATGTAAAGGTATCTCTCATGGACCATCTAGATTGGATTTCTGAATTTGTTTAATATTCATAGACTCTCGAATTATAAATGATGAATCAACTACTACAAAAATAGTTGTTACAAGAAATCAAGAGATTGACAATTCGTCATAATACACCAGGTATAATAGAAATGATCATGATGAATGATACTGAACCTGGTAGTGTTACATTTGGCTCGCCAGAGACTGCATACTAAAACCGATTGTTATTTGACTGTGCATTGAGTAAAGATTCCTATAAATAGTTAGTAATGTTGCTTATATTTCACTTAAATTACAATAATCAGTATCGCAAATCTCTTGAATAACAATATTGTGTGTCTTTAGTCCGTGTTGAAATAAATGTATTCTTTTCTTTCTTCCTCTATTGGAATGATAGAGACTTTAGACCTTTTATCTGCACGCATAAGCTGTTAAGGTTTAAAATTACAAAGTGAAATGGAATCCAATAAATCTTGAATTTACTGTCTTTTAGTCTTCACTTTTGCATCTGTCTGTATGTAATAAAATTTACATTTTCCAACAATAAAATGTGACTGAATCATTCATGGACAGATTCGAGACCTCAACATAGAGATTTGTTGTAATTTCATTCATAAATATTTTACAAAAATAGTAGAAAAAATGTATGTGAATGAATTGAATATTATAAAGAAACAACATTGAATATGTTACAAAGAGGATGGGTCAATCAAATTTAATATCATAAATCAGTTTGAAAAAGATGAAGTAAAAGAAAGAAATGATGTCATTATTTTGGGATATTTACAAAAAACTTTAAACATTATTTTGTTGAAGATGAGATTTTTGAATTAAATGACAGAAGACGACCAAAAAATGATGTATGGATAGTAAGAAAGGTGATGTCGCTAGAAACAGTTTGAATACAGAGATCAGCTCATTTAGACTATGCTAGACTAATTAGTATTTGCTACGTTGGTCGATCTTTAATAAATCGGGAGAAGATTATGAGTAATGGATGGCAGTAAGTTAGATAACCAATATATTTCCTAACTGAACAGATGTCTGTGCTTCTAGGGAGTATTTTGGACCACTTCTATTTCCTAGCGCTATAGCTTATATACTTCTTACTTAATATACTTATATTGCAAGCACTTCAAATGACTGAAGGGCGAGCGTTTTTGGGGCCAGTCTTATCTTATTTTGGCGTTCAAAAATTGATGATTCTCAGTCTAGCTTTAATAAATGATTTATGAAAAGAGTAAGAACAGGTTTGGATTAATGTGGTAGTTTTTCTCCGTGCGGCCTCTTCAACGAAGAGCTCTAATTCTTCTGTTTGTCTCTTTAATGTTTACTAGACATTTTAATAAGAACACGATCTTACTCAAAACACAATAATACGCCAGCAACAGGCCGGAAAAACTATGCCCAAAGAAAAACTGTGAGATTGCACGTCTCTGGTTTTACTTGAGAATCAGTAAAAAACTCATTTACCCGCTTGTCTATTTCGACATTCGTTTGCAGAAAGTGTGAAACAGTCCATTGTATGTATACCAAGTATTTGTGTGCAAAAAGTAATTATGTAGGTACTATTATTATAATTTCAACCTCGTTACGTGGTTTTCTAATTTTTTAGATCGACCGTTACTTTTTAAATGTTTGGTGACAAAAAAAATTGATAGTCGGTTGGATGTTGTCAATTATGGTGCGGAATGTAATTATAATGACAGTAAAAAATTTGTAATTCTTATTATGAATTCGCTGGGTGTATATATTTTAATTTACTTGTAGAATACCGTTTGCAGACTGCTATGATGGAATGGATGGATGTAAAAAACGCACAATAAAGGATTCTGTAGTTGGAATGCATTTATCCTAAGATCAAACTTATCATTGTGGTTAAAAAACATAAGATCTCATATAGCGATGTACTCAAAGTCAATTCTCTAACTGTAAAGTAAGTTTGTACAAAAATGAAACTTCAAATTCTTCGATTTACCGGGTTTTCCTTTTACTTCTTACCACATTTCATGATTCTAGGTCAACGGGAAATAGGTTTTGATTACAAGTGAACAAAATAAACGACTTATATGTTTTTTTTTGAGATATCTTAGAATATTGACTTTAATAGAGTTCCAAGGGACCGTCAGCCTAGGTATTTGATATTAAATTCAAAAATCCACGGGTTTCAGAGAAAAAATTCCGTGACAGACGTATAGACAGATGCACAACAAAGTGATAAAAAGGTTCCGTTTTTTTGATATTGAAGTACGCAACCCAAAAAAAAATTGTAGTAAAAGTTTTATATTTGGAACAACAACAAATTGGCATAATTACACTAGAAACGATGAAATTACTACAAAAGTTAGTAACTGTGTCACAGCTATCAACGAGTGTCTAAACATTAAGAACACATTGTACCAAACTTAACCAAGAAATGGGGGGTTATTCCCGGAGTACCCCGTTCCCCGAGCCCCCCATCCCGGAGAACCCCGAATACGATAAATATGATTATATTTCTTTTTTCTATTGCTTTGAACTTGTAGGGTCGACATAAAAAGTGCTTAAATGTATGTGTTTGAAATACATAAGACGAAATTAGTTTATTTGAAATTTGGTATAATGTCGAATCATAGTTTTAATAGAGAAAAAAATAAAATAAATGTTACAATTTTATCAGATATGTGTCAATGTCATACTTAAAAAATATATTTTTAACATGTAGTATTTTTGATTTACTGAATTGTAAAAAATAATGTAAGTAAAACTGATTTTACATGTTAGAAGATTATTTTAGAGTTAACTATTTCCTATGCATGTAGCATAGGAAATAGTTGTGAGTGAGAATTTTTGCGTGTTTTTTAAATTATGTTACTGTTCCATGTAGAGTAGATATTTTGATTTTCTGTATTGAAAAAGGAACTATTGTGATACTAATTAAAACCTGTAATTGCTCTAGGAGACTCTATATTGTATTCTCTAATTATAATATTTACCTTAACCAAGCAAGACTTTATAATTTTTTCCTGATTCTTAAAGTATTATAATTTTAGTAAGTAATAAAATAAAATTTTACATATCATCTGCTGACGGTACTTTTAAGCTAAATTGACTATGACTATCCAGATAAAACTAAATCAGGGTCCTCCGGGACGGGGGCTTCGGGGAACGGGGTACTCGGGGACTAACCCGAAATGGGAACAGTTACGCACATACAGACACACATAGCGTTCAAACTTATAACACCCCTCTTTTTGCGTCGGGGGTTAAAAATACTGCCATTAAAAAGACTGCCATTAAAAAAACTGCCATTAAAAAGACTGTCATAATAAAGCTTACACTTGGCAAACTACTTTTTAATAAACATGAAAACGACTTAAGGGACAAAAGCAGATGTATGTAGAATATCATATAACACCATCGCCCTAAGGGTTAGGCAAAGATAACCTATAGTACACCCACATTTCGTCTGTAATATTTGAGTCTCATGAAGGTAATAGGGGGCGTGTCTATTGCCATCAATCGGCCACAAATTCTCTAAGAAATACTTCTACTTTGATTTAAGGTATTAAACTAAGAACTGTTGAAACAACATCTATAATCTGCATTTTACAATATGTGACCCCACAAAGCTATATCGTGGGCGAAATTGATTTATTGCCAATAAATTAGACCGTCTGTCTGTTTGATAGTCATATTATCTTTTAAAAATAATATATCATTGCATTAATGTCCTAAAATTATAATATTAAGTCAAAAATTGAATTTTGTACATGTTTAGCGTAGTCTTAAAATTTGCATGAAGATATTAGCTTAGTCATGGGTTAAAAAGGCATGCGAAGATTATCTTAGAATAGGTTAAATGTGAGATGAAGAAATGTGTTCCGTATAATTTTATGTCATCATCATCATCATCATTTCAGCCAAAAGACGTCCACTGTTGGACATAGCCCTGCCCCAAGGGGAGGTTTGCCATAATTGCCAGGCTTGGCAGGCCGGTTATGTGATCACAGTATGGTGGTAAAATGCATCGAGAACACTGCTGCCCTTTCTCTAGTAAATCCCTTAGTTGCCTTTTAAGACACCCACAAGAAGCAATGTGATGGTGCAGTATGGTGACAAAATGCATAGAAAACGCTGCTGCCCATTTTCACCGCCGCCCCATATAAAATCTTGGTGTTTAACTACACTCGGTTAGACTGGAATCTAAAGGCTAGGCAGATTATTTTGTTCTATAGATTTTTTTACCCGTCCAAGGGATTGGGTCCAGAGGAGAAGAAGCATCCTTGAATTTCAAGATTTTTACAAACAAAGATATTTCAGCAATGTATCTAGTAAATACAGCTTTAACCAGTCAATTACCGTAATTACAGACACAATTAAAAAACCATTATGTCTGTACCAAATGTGGTATCTCAGGGACTTAGAGGTTAAAGTCTTCGAATGGCTTTATTGCATGTTTTTATTCATGCTAGACACCAATATAGAAAACAAGTAATTTTCCTACAGCCAATTTTCTCCTCAACCAAGCAATTTCCATTTATTTCTTGCCCATACTGCCCATTGTCTATTTCCCATGCTTTCAATCACAAGAAAAAGTGCACAATAAATACGAACGACCAATCAGCTTTACTCAATTCTAAACCAGCATTGACCAACTAATGGACTAAATCAATTTGTGTTTGAATGTGACCAACATTTGCGGTGAACAGCTTAATTATTTTTACCTTATAAGGTAAGTAATACTTGCATCAACTACCTTATAATAAGGTTCATATTAGAAAGTACAAAAGTAGGTGCTGGAAAGTATAATCACGTCGTTTTATGGGTCATCCATGTGGTTCTCGTAAGTGCATTCAAAATTAGCCTACATATTACAGGTTCTATAGGAAACCAATTTAGTTGCTCATTACCTTACTACCAGATTTGCACAGGTAGTAATTGACAGGCAAATAGAGGCACATTTTCTATTAGAAAAAAACCCGTACTTGAAGGGAAATCAGCTGGTCATAATCAGACTATATTGTTCCCATTGCTGGGAAACAGTCCTCCTCTTGTTGAGAGGAAGTGGACTGTAATCTACCACGGCAGCCCAGTGCGGGTTAATAGATGTAACATCTCTTCGAATTTTTGGTTCTAGGATAAGCCGGTTTCCTCACAATATTTTCCTTCATCGTTCTGAGAGCAGTGGTGATGAAATTATTAACACAAAGTAAAACGCCTGCCTAGGTTCGAACCAACGACGTACAACTCGTAAGTCGGGGCCGATACCACTAGACCACCACTGCTCACTGCTATTTCTCCCTGCTAGTGCTAATGGGTTGAAAAATTTAAATGACATTCTTTCTACAGAACTTTGCCCCAATATACACCGTGAAATTTTAGTAGTCTTACAAATTGTTGTCCACTCAATATATCCGACATAATATACCTCTAGGCGTGATTAAAATTGTTACCATTAATAAGAAAAATAAAGAAAAAAAATTATGAAACATACTGTTAATAATGTTTACGTGTCATACGGTAGAGAACATACCTACCCAGCACGAGTCAACTAGATCATTCCATTTCTATTTTCCATAAGACAAAATATCAAACAAACTACGTCATCATAATGAATAATATTTTTATTTTTATAATTCAAATGTTCATTTTTTTCTTATGGATGTGTAGTAGTCATTGGATACATGAAGTGGGCTGCCGTTGTAAGACGACTAAAATGTCACGGTGTATAAATGTCAATATCTGGTGGACCGAGCTTTGCTCGGTATTTTTTGGTAAATTGTGTTTGAAATAATAAGTTTATGTTCAAGTTGATTATCGATAAAGTTGGTCATTGAAAACACGAATAAAACGACATTTTATAAAAATGAATCCTAGCTAGATCGATTTATCGCTCCCGAAACCCCCTGTATACGAAATTTCATGAAAATCGTTGGAGCCGTTTCCGAGATTCAGATTATATATATATACATATATACAAGAATTGCTCGTTTAAAGGTATAAGATATCATATACAATTGAATTTTGAATTTGTAAGTCAGGGCCAATACTACTGGGCCACCACTACTCCACGACCAATCAGCTGGTCTATTCTATAAAAATCTCACTGTGAAAACTTGGTAAAGTGACCTTGAAGTAAGTTGTCAAAAGTGTCAGTCGTAGCATCAGCACGCGTAGCATGACCATCATAGAAAGAACTTTTATATCCACACACACACTCGCACCGCCCCTCACAAACCCACACGCATACACACACACACACACACACACACACACACGCGCGCGCGCACACACACATACACACACACAAATTTCTCTTCTCCTATCTTATATTTCCTATGCTTTTGTAATTTAGTTAATAAACCTAGTTTGGGAGCCAGTAGATAAATTAGTTTCACATCTCTGTACCAAATTATTGTACAATTGATTTGTCACCATACTATAGATAATAAATCATTTCTATTTCAAACTTTGTCTATTCTTGGTAGAATAGAGATATAATTGTCATGCTACGCCAACATAAAACGGTACAAATCTTTCTACAGTCTTTAATCTGTCTTTAATCTTTCTACAATCTGTAATTTTGTCTATTCTTCCGTCGACAAAATCCATTTCTACGGTGGTCATGCTACGCATGCAGATGGAATGACAGTTTGCTTCAAGGTTAGTTCACCAAAGTTTCACGTGGACCCGACCGGGTGATTTTCCTGTAGAAATCTGGAAGAATATTCTCGTAATTCCGACGAAGATTGCTTGATTAAGATATTGGGGGAAAGGAAAAAAATATGTCTGCTTCTTATTTACATTAAAATTATCTGTAACGGATACAATTTTGATGTTATGGCATGGTAATCATGATAATCATGTAGCTACAGCGTTAACTTATTGGTATTTGTAAAACCAACTTACTGTTCTAAGAATTTTAAATTCGTGTTCTAACACAGTCTTTTTTTTGTAATATCCCTCTTTATTCTTTTCTTTAATTTTGTTGTTTGTTTTTGTCTGACCCGTTGTTGATGCGGGTTGGATAATTTAATATTTACCTAAACAAAACGAGTTGTAATAATAAGCACATCATCATTTCACCCGAAAGACGTCCACTGCTGCACATAGGTTTCCCCCAATTTGGGTAGAAGGGGTTGTCATAATCGCCACGCTTGGCAAGCGCTTGGCTGACTTGGCGATCACAGTATGGTGGTCAAATGCACAAAGAACGCTGCTGCCCATTCTCTAGTAAGTCCCTTAACCGCCTCTTATGATACCCACGGTAAGAAATGGGATGGTACTATTCTTTACACCCCGCACCAAACGTAATGAAAATAAGCACAGTTATGAAGATAAATACACAATCATGTCATATTCCTTTTGTTACTTACCTATAATAGTATCTTGTGTCGGAATATCACACATCGTAAAACAAAATCCTTTGTTATCCTCTCTACCTGCATTTTTTAAACCAACATTTAAAGACCCAAATCTCACCTCTACGAACCCAAATTATATAACACAATAAATAAAAAAGAAAACGATCAACATTTTGCAAGAGCACAATCTTATTCACCGTCTGACCCAAAAGCTATGGGGCTGGTCTAAGGTGAAGAGTTTGGGCGGGTGCTTTGACAAGCGCAAAGTATTAAATATACTATGAAGCTGCTGTTTACGTCCATAGTGCTGTGACTTATACTGTGTTCGCGATTTAGTCTCCAAAATTTTTGACGAGATAACACAGTTTTTATTTTCTTTATTTAATTAAGAAAATTTTTAACCGCGTTGTCGTATGACAGTTCCAGCATAGTCCAAGACAACTTTGATACCCACATTAAAGGTTCAATTTGCGCTACCTTACACATTATATGATTTTTTCATTCTGGGCTGAAATTAATTTACACCAGTACCATTACTTAAGCCAATATCATAAAGCGAAAACGTGTTTGTCACGCTTCAACGCTCAAACGGTTGAACGAAACTGTATGAAATTCGACACATAGATAAACCGTGACCTGGAGTAGGACATGCACTATTTTTCATACTGGATTGCAGACGAAGTCGCGGATAACAGGTATTTATAATTAAATCAATTGTAAGCAAGGATTTGAATAAACTGTATCCCGTCAAAACATGTCTTACCTCTCCTGCCCACTACAACACTACACTGCTCTACTTTGCTACTAATAATACAATTGTACAGAATCAAGATCATCTAACGAGACAGATTGCTGTGCTGCTGAGGAACTTGTTGCACCACTTGTTCTTCCCAGCTAAAGCACTAAGAAAAAGTTAAGTTTTTGGGGGACTGTCTTATATAATTTTTTTACTGACGTTCGAAAAGACCTAATTGTCAGCCTAATTTGAATAAATGACTTTTTATTTTTTTGAATAACACGCATTGCACTGTGGCCACCTAATCGCGCTCGCTACCGCACCCGCTACCGCTAATCATCGCACATTCACTCGGGACGAGGCCATGGGACGTCGTGGGCGGACCAGACCATCGCGCGATCTCTAACGGTCTCCGAAATCCGTAAGCAAACGACATACGAATACCGAATGATGGTATTGTGTTCGGTAGGTTGTTGGGTAAAATGATATTTGTTGGTTTTGGCTTACTTTTGAAGAATTGGGATGGCTCTTCAAAGGGACAGTTAGTAATAATCCATTAATTTATGAAAATACTAGCTTTTGCCAGCGGCTTCGCCGAGGTCGGAAATTATTCCGCGGGAACATACTACCGGGATAAAAAGTAGCCTATGTCCTACCTCAGGCTCTAAACTATCTGTGTACCAAATTTCATTTAAATCGGTTCAGTAGTTTTATAAGGAAAGCGAGACAGACAGACAGACAGACAGACAGACAGACCGACAGACAGACAGAGTTACTTTTTCATTTATATTTATAATATTATAATATAAATATTATATATTATAATTATATATATTATAATATTATATATTATATATTATAATATTATATTTATAATATTATTAAGTAATTAAGTATTAAGTATTGAGTATGGATTGTTACATAATTTTTAAAGTTCATTATGTTCTGCCATTTCTGGCAGACAAATACATTTCAAGTTTTTGGTAACTTACTTAGAGATAGCTTTGCATTAAATTAATCAGGAATTTTTTATTCTTTTTGGGAGATCACAAGAAAGCCTCGTATTTTTGTGAATAAAATTGGTTACAGTTAAGACGGTTTTTTTTCTAATTCGTTTTATCAATAACTAGGCAAACATCCAGAGTACAATTATGGTAGATTCAGAACCAGCAACACCTACATTAGTAGCTTACTCGAACTTTCCAAGAATGGCATACTTTCCCTTCCAGGAGACAATGTCATAAAATCAGTTCTATATAGACATACGAACCATTTTAAAAGTAATAATTTTGATGAATTCTTTTCCATTTATAAATGTATAACTCTGTCAGGGAGCGGGTTCTGCATCCCAATCCGTGTAGCAAACGAATCCGAGAAGTTTGATATTGCTTCATGATAGGTTTAAAATTCTTTGCTCATCAACGTAACAATCGCGGCCGAACTGTTAAAATTAAACACATTGCTATCGATGACTTGATTTAATTTTTATTTTGTAAGTTGATTACGTACCTACTTAATTCTGATTTCTGATTTCTGATTAATTAATTTGAATGTAAATTTATAACAATATTTGTACGCCTAATGGCAAGACATAGAGAACCTATGGAAATTTTGTAACAGCTCATACACTGTGGAACTCCACCTATATTTACAAATAAAGATTCTGATTCTGATGTCTTGACTTATTAGTCGATTAACCCGATTATCACTTTACAATAATACATTACATCATTACATTATTTCCTACAGGTGACTCACACGAAGTTAGAAAACTTTTGTGGCTGAATCAAAAATTCCAGAAATAGGTAATAAATCCATTGACAAATTTTGAATATTATGAAATAAAAGTTAAGAAAAAACTACACTAGCGCACAGTAATTTGCCGAAAGATGATAGACGTGCACTGCTGAACATAGGCCTCCCCAAGCATCACTACTTCGACCTGTTCTGTGCTTTTCACATCCAGCGAATTCTTGCGACACTGGCTACTATAATATATAAAAGTGTCGTCCTACGAATCGACTAATAACCCATTGTCACGTATCACAATTACCCCGCAGTGAACAAATTTATAGAATTTGTAGCAAACCATCGCAGTAGCCAGTCAGATGTATGCTTTCATCGCTCCATAAGCAAAACATCCACAAACATCTATCACTCATCTATTGATAATTCAGCCCCAGCTAAGTGCTAAGCCTGAAGTGTTTGCGTCCGTAAAAGCCAATTCAGATAATGATATATTTACGGATGAGTGGAAGACTAATATGATCGGTATTATTAGGCTGAGTAGAGAGCATCCGTATTATGCTCAAGTCTTTAGTTAATATCAAAGAATTTCTTCAGCTTGGATGAAATAATGCACTATGATGCTGGATGTAAAGAATGACATCACCCCATTCTACCCGTGGGTGTCGTAAAAGGCGACTAAGGGACATACTGGAGAATGGGTAGCAGCGTTCTCTATGCATTTTACCACCATACTGCGATCGTCAACCTACCTGCCAAGCGTGACGATTATGGCAATGCCCGTGAAATTGGGGGAGGCCTATGTCCAGAAGTGGACGTCTTATGGCTGGAATGATGATGGTGATGATGAAATAAAGTGTAAATAATTAAGGCAAGGGAAATAGCGTGTGGAAACTAGCACATCATGCAATTGAATATTCGGAGACATGTGACACTGATATTGAAACCACTACTCTCAAAATGGTGAAAGAAAACAGCATGAGAAAACTGGCATGTTCCAGAATCAAAAATTCGAATACATGTGACATCTACCAACGCGCACTGGTCCCGCGTGGAGAATAACCTGGGGTTCCATGATCCATCTGAGGGTGGTTGTATATGTTTGTGTGAAAAATGGATGAGACTAACGCTTACTTTTTTATCCCGAGATGTGGACGAGAAACTATGACCTTGACTACGGTGGATTGTGAACTCAATTTAGTGAATTTCACTGGTGCCAGTTGTACAGGAGTATAATTGTAGAACAAAACCCTTCTGTAATACAGCTAGTATTAGCATTGATTACCACATGATTTACGCTGGCCCCAAACAAATTAGAATGAGGACAGGAGAGTAACAGAACAGAAAGATTGTGAATAATGATGAGCAAAAACGGCCTGACTTAACTAGTTTAATGAAAAGTATCGATCTGCCTACTACTTTGGGTAAAATGGGCGTGATGTGTAGAAATCAGAATTTCCTCAAAACGTTCTTATTCATTTGGTAGTGTCAAAGATAAACTTGGAAGCACTGTGTTTTGAAAACGAAATCTGGAAGTCTAAGTAAATCGCACAAAAAACAAAGTCAGTCTTACAGTATCACAAATATTTCTGCAAATCCCACAAAGGGTTCTGACATAAAGAAAACAGTAATGAATACTCAGAACACCGCTAAAACATGTGGGTAGTCTATCGCCCACGGGTAATTCGAAGAATTTGCGTGGGTTGTACGTCGCCTAAGTAGTAGAATGCATGAGCAATTTCCTATATACACACCACACCTTCAATTTCTTTAGAAAATATGCGGTATTTTATGACTTTATTTGATGGATGAGAGTGGTTGGTTGTGTGAAGGAAGATTTTTCTACCTATTCTAGTGATATTGGTGTCTCTGTATTCACTACGATATATCGGGATTTTCTGACTTTGACTAGAATCTTCTTATGGGCGATTAACCTCAAAACTAGTCGGCCAACACATACACATATCTTCAAGCTTGTATTACGAGAAGGGCTAGGCAGATACACTTCGACGCATAGGTAAACTGTAACCATGAATTATGTAGGTACATGGTTCTTGAACCCAACAATGTTGGTAATTTTTCGTAGGAGAAAAAACAATTTTTCTCTGGCTTTTAACTGTGTTGATTCTGCACTTTTGTATGCAACAGCGGTTTCTTTATAACCGACGGCATGTTTTAAAACTTTATGGCCAGAAATAACGATATAATGTACCTCAGCATAGTCATACTCTTACTTCGTATTTCGTGGTAAAAGGTTTCAAAAAGACCTATTATCAAACACAAAATATCAATTTTCCGTGAGAATTCGAAACAAAGGAACGGCGAAACTTTAACAATTTGATTTACAACTTTAAACTGGCCACAAGAAAGTTGCAAATCGTTCGCTAATTAAATTTAAAATCTCTGCATAATGATTTGAAACTTTAACCTCTTCGGAATAAATACTAAATTCATTTAATCGCTGCTGGCTAAGTGCTACTTACG
Source organism: Aporophyla lueneburgensis (assembly GCA_932294355.1). NCBI lineage: Eukaryota > Metazoa > Arthropoda > Insecta > Lepidoptera > Noctuidae > Aporophyla > Aporophyla lueneburgensis. The sequence goes on from OW028759.1 coordinate 12,822,332, forward strand.
TGACTGATAAGGCATGTATCGGGTTCCATAGACGATAATAAAGTCTCATTTCTGATAAGGCTTTGCTATGGGCTATAAGGGAGCTAAATTGTTATGGCCTACCTACAAAACACAATGGATAATAAAAGGTTTTAATATTACATTATGTCGATTATGTGTTGAAATGATTTATGATAAAAACGCTTTATATCGACGATAGAAACTTGTTCAGGGGTTCACATTTTAATAAACATTACAAGTTTGTTTGATAAATAAATTAAGTTTGCGTCTTTTATTTAAAGGCAATGATGTGGTAATTGAGTGGAGACTATTATGCAGTTCCATTTATTTTTTAATTTACTGCTCCTAGGAATATATTCATTTTCAGCAATGATAGAGTTACAGCATTCTCTGAAGTTAGAAAAAAATATTTGTCATGACGGTAGGCAAGAAAGAAATCATTAAAAAAAAAACTCATATTTAAGTTAAAAAAATAATGACCGATATAGTTATCTATACTAGTGGTCGCCCAGAGGTCGAAACTCGACCATTATTCGTTAATATATACAAATATTAGTTTTCAGCACTATTTCTCCAAATAAACTTTAAATGTGCCAAATTTCATACACCGCCGTTCGCACAATGTTCGTACAACGATGTGCAAAGTTTTTGCTTCACGTATTAATACATTATATAGATTATTTCAAAGTATTACATAAGATTACAGTTTTGATAGGTGACAGAACAGCATTTACTTCATGTTGTCATATTTATTACTTATGGTCATACTAGACATATTCAGCAAGACTATAGACACAAAATATTAAAGACAGATATTCTCGATTGGACCACAGATTTCGACAATAAGCTTTCGTAATTTCGTAATCCATAATTATATTTGACATTCAGTAAGGCTATAGACAAATAATACCAAAAACAAATATATACTCGATTTGTGCATTTGTGTGTATTAAGTACACGGTAGTGAATAGTAGTGTGTGTAACGTGTTATTTATTGAAAATAATGTATTTTTACGCATAAATAAAAAAAAATATTAGCATTCGTCACTTCTTCTCTGTATAAACTATAAGTGTGCGAAATTTCATACTCCTCCGTCTGCCCAATTTTCGTAAAAAGGGATCCAAAGTTTTCGCTTCACGTATTAATATATAGATTTTTCGATTCTGTCTAAAAACAACGCAAAAACATCACAAGTCCCTGAAACCTTAAAAAGCCTAATGAACACAAAATTGCAAAAAATCAAATTCACTACACTACACTTAAAAACTTTCCTTTTAAGCAAAACTTTGGAAAAACTACAAACTAAACCCGCGCACAAAATGGTGATACCATTAAAAACAAAGTTTTATAAAAAATATCTGATACCAGTAACTGATCTTGATCGTCTAAAAGCAACCTGTGAAAGGACCTGACAATACACGGTATCATAATTACTATTGTAAACTCATTTGGTTATCACTTTCAGTTAGCCGTTATCACTCGATTAAGTATGTGAGATTTCGCATGAATGAAAAAAGTCTCAATAATGTCCCGCTGCTTACGCAGTTTAAAATTGCTAGGATCTGTGAACAATGTCAAATCAGAGACGACTAAAATAATTTATATTGTCGTCCTATATGATATCCTTGACATCTCTGTCAGAAGTGAGATAACACTAAACTTATTTTAAGAATGAAAGTGATAAGTATCGATCAATCTATTGTATATGACAAATACTATAAAAAAGGTAAAATTTGAGAGTTTTTATGAGGGGGTAATCTTCGAAACTACAGTGCCTTCGGATATTTTTATTGCTACATCACGCAGATAAAGTCGCGGGCACAATGTAATACTAATTAAAAGAAGACCATTCACCTCAATCACAAATACTGATCACGCAGGGGAATATGTAGAGGAATGATGCCGAATAAATCCATCACTCATAAAGTCATAAGTAACATAATAAAAATCACATTAATTTCAAAAATTTTATCCACTCCAGATACAAAATATCATTACAAACATTCAAATTTAAGTAGACTCAATAACTCATTTAAATCTCCCGCAAAATAATAAGAAAAATTAATATTGTTGAACGTAAAATAGTAGGTATCACTATGTAGGATACATATTAAACTTAACAAAAGTTTTGATAATCGAGTGATAATCAGTCAACCCTCACCTAGTAACCCAACTCGAAACCTTAGTAACCCCCCTATTAAACAGGGAGCGGGTTTTGTGCCCTGGGATAATTGACCAACAGGTGTGTACGAACTTTGTTTATTTTTATTGTAAGTCGACTGGTTTGGAGAACAGACTCGATCAATGTAACACAGCGTTTGAGGGTTTCGGTCAAGTGCCGTTTTATGGTATCACTTGCTATGTGTCTTCGTCGAGTTGTTTATTCTATTTTTTATCAGTAGATACATCGTATTTATTGTAATAGAATTGCCACATAAAAAAATACTAGAGTTTTCGCTTTCTGCGATTGTCTGTTTAGACAAGAAATCAGTACTGAAAGAAGTTTCTCAACACGGCTTGATAGAAGTACGAGTAGAAGTTAACTGCAGAAATTGTCATGTAAGCAAAAAACGGTACCACGTAAGGAACATCGTTCCTTTCGGTGGACACCCGCCTGCAAAGGTTTTTTTTTTTTTTTGTAAAAATACGCACATTATACTTTTTAAAGTAGGACCATACCACCTCTATTTGTGTATCATTCTGTGACTTCTATCAAAAAGGTACATCACAATTTGAAGAATAAGTTCTAGTGGAAAGACAGTAACACTACCAAACAATTTACCTGGCCTTTGTTTAGACCTTTGTTGGCCTTTGTTGTTGGGGTGGTTTCCAGTCTTGCCAAATGCAATATATTGAATACCAGTATTTTACATGAAGTGATTGCCTCTCTGACCTCCACAACGCAGTTACTACGTAACACGAACCCGAATTTGGTGAGACTGGTTGTCAGACTTTTGGTATACTTACAAGGTAGACAGAACCGTTTTCTCCGTCAAGCCACAGGCGCGCCTTGGTTTGTTCGGAATATTAATCTCCACTTAGATCTCAAGCTCCCGACTATCCATCAGTTCATGAAACGCGCTTCGAAGCGTTTCTTCGATAGGGCCGCATCCCACCGCAACCCTCTGGTTGTCGCGGCAGCTAGATATACCCCCTCCCGTATTAGTAAAGTCCGCCGTCCGTGGCACGTTCTCTCCGATCCTGATGATCCCACTACTCTCCTCCAGGAGAGTCGAAAAGAAACGAGTACAGTTCGAAAGACACACAGACACAAACCTTACCTAACTCGCCGCCGAGGTCCATCGTCGCGACCCCGACTTAATAGTCCCTCCCGACCCTTGCAAGAGCCAGCCCTCGATGCTGCGCCTGTAGCTTTAAATTAGTCCCTAAATAATTTTAACCCAGATCCAGCCAGTCCCTTGCTGTCCCCCCACCAGTGATTGCCTAAGCCGAGGTTCTTACCACCCTCGGGGTAACCCTTAGCGCTTTCGCTTTAGTATTTAAGTATAATAAGCCCCGGCTGGAGGCCTAAAAAGGTAACTTTTTAGATCTCGCCGGGCCACCATCCGTTTAAGTAGTTAGAACTGTTTAAGGTTAATTAACTACGAGATGTCCCACAAAAAAAAAAAATACGAGGTAGATCTTTGACTGTCGTTACAGGTGTAATGAGTAATGACTGTCAAAGATTTACAAATGACAGCGGGGGCCAACGTTTTAACAAGCTTTCCGATGCTTCCTTTTTAGGGTTCCGTTGCCAAATGGCAAAAAATGGAACCCTTATAGATTCGTCATGTCTGTCTGTCTGTCTGTCCGTCTGTCTATCTGTCTGTCTGTCTGTCTGTCCGTCCGTATGTCACAGCCACTTTTCTCCGAAACTATAAGAGCTACGCTGTTGAAACTTGGTAAGTAGATGTACTCTCTGAACCGCATCAAGATTTTTATACTAAAATAGAAAAAAAATAATAAATTTTGGGGTTCCCCATACTTAGAACTGAAACTCAAAATTATTTTTTTCTTCAAACCCATACGTGTGGGGTATCTATGAATAGGTCTTCAAAAATAGTATTGAGGTTTTTAATATAATTTTTTTCTAAATTGAATAGTTTGCGCGAGAGACGCTTCCAAAGTGGTAAAATGTGTCCCCCCCCCCCCGTAACTTCTAAAATAAGAGAATGATAAAACTCAAAAAAATATATGATGTACATAACCATATAAACTTCCACCGAAAATTGGTTTGAACGAGATCCAGTAAGTAGTATTTTTTATTACGTCATAAATCGTAAACCGCAATTTACCTTCCATTCAATCAACTCAAATATAAAAATTAAAAAAAAACATTTAATTTCATAAACATAAACCTTAAACATAAACCGAGGATACCTACAGGTTTGTACGGTTTTTTTGCAATTCCAGTAACTCTACCATTAATGATAGGTAATACGAAAGGTTTTCTTTCTCATAAACAATTAAATCCATTCTACCTTTCTATTAATAACGTAATTCTAAATCACGACAATTAGTACATTGACCTCCAAAATAATTGATGGCGAACTTCCAAAATCTATTGAATTCTGAACAATGTGGCCCCTTTGATTGTTACCTTCGAATGTTCGTCTAGAAAGCTCCCATAAATTAGCGGGCTAAAAGGCTATAATTTTTAAGCTAAAAAGCTTGTTACTTGAGCTAGATTCTAAGCAAAAAAAGCATTTGTATTGCCGTTTTATGTTGATGTAGCTAAATTGTAGTGCTTTAAAATACTTTTTTTTCGAATTAATTTACTCCATCGCAACTCGTTGTTGCCGCCTCATGAAAACTTTTATACCTAACATGTTTTAAATTATCTTTTATCACGTTCTTATAGTTGCCTAGCTATTACTCGCGATTTTGTCTGCGATCCAAAATGAAAAGAAGCCTACCTACATACTTGTAGAGACTTACTGACCTGTAGGGTCATGGTTTACTCATGTGCCAAATTATTACATCCGAATCTATTCACGCGTTTTAGAGTGAAAACTTAACAAACAAACATACTCACTTTCACATTTATAATACACTAGCTTTTGCTAGCGGCTTCGCCCGCGTGGAGGTCGCAAATTATCCCGCGGGTACATACTACCGGGGTAAAAAGTAGCCTATGTCCTTTCTCAGGCTCTAAATGATCTGTGTACCAAATTTCATTTAAATCGGTTCAGTAGTTTTAGCAGGAAAGCGAGACAGACAGACAGACAGACAGACAGAGTTACTTTTGCATTTATAATATTAGTGTGGATGTGGATATGGAAGTATGGAAGTATGGATATAGTAATAGTATATATAGTATAATAGTATGTATAGTATAATAGTATATATAGTATAATAGTATATAGTATAATAGTATATATAATATATAGTATGGATTAGCTCATCATAATCACCATTTCAGTCGAAAAAACGACCACTGCTGGACATAAGCCTCCATCAATTTGGGTTTACTATAATCGCCACGGTTGGCAAGCAGGTTAGAGACCGCAGTATGGTGGTAAAATGCATAGAGAACGCTGTTGCCCATTCTCTAGTAAGTCCCTTAGTCGCTTTTACGACATTCACAGGAAGAAATGGGATGGTGCTATTCTTTATGTCGGATATCAAACGAAACCATATATTACCAAGGATGGATTAATTTCCATGATGTAGAGCATTCGAAAAATTAATAGTACCTATATTAAGTGTGCAAATTTTACGTAAAACAAAGATCCTTTAGTTAGGTAGAAAAAAAGGAAATCTGAAAGATGTGATTGGTCACGTCGGAAGAGGACGCTCTTGGAGAACATAAAGTGGCCTTATTGGTGATGTTCTTCAAAAGGGTCAGGTGTATAGTACTGGTAACCAGCGTACGTGTATGACCAGATGTATGTACTTAAACGAGGCAAAAGAAGTACGCAAGGATCGTAACAGGTGGCATGCTGTAGTTTCTGCCTACCCCCATGGGAAAATGGCGTGATTTTATGTATATATGTGTGTATGTATATTAAATCTTTTTACTGGGGTGAATACAAAGTGTCACTAGTATATTTCATTTCATTTATTCGTGAACAATTTACGTTGTGTTGAATATACATGCAATTTACATAAAATTAATTAACATTCCAAAAAATTCAAAATATAGTGCCTAACAGTTTCAAGTATAATGTCGAATCGGTTTTAAAATATCGTACTACTAGTCAATTCAAAAATAATATAATTATGATGTCAAACAATTTTAAAGTACAATGTCAAAAACAATTTTAAAATAACACACACACACACACACACACACACACACGCTACACTGCACACACACACACACACACTACACTGCACACACACACACACTATACACTCTGCTGTTTCATATAAATGTTACTAGTTCACGAGTAGCAACGAACACGCAGAGCCCATACTTCGATGTCTCATCGGTCATCGTGTAAAAACATTACAATGACGGTAACTACCACATTACCGTGATAAAAGGCACACCTATTCTATCATAAATCTACACTATTACCTAACCTTGTCACAGAAAAATCCTACAAAAAAGTAAATGTTTTGCTACCTCTGGTCTGATTTTACATATACTCAGGTACTCTACATAAAGGAGAGGGACGAAAGAAGTTCTTACCGTAGTGAAAAGTAGCCAATCAGTAAGTAACAAAAACTGGACTTAGTGACTAAATTGAGCCGCTAATCCACATCATCACTTCAGTCGAAAGACGTCCATTGCTGGACAAAGTCCCACCCCAAGCGTCATCCTATCGACCGGTTCTGAGCTGCTTGAATTCAGCAGATTCCCTGGGTTTCTCAACATTTTCCTGCTTTTATTCCAGTTTATTTGGGGTCAAAGCTGCATGATTGTATTTCTTATATCTCCTCTACTCGTCATCTCAGCAGTCATCTCGGCTACTATTAGTAGGATTTTAGTACTAAACCTTCCGTACACCACATAAGGTCATATCAAATCATTTATTTGCATGAATACATACAACAACAGTTCATTAAACCATATCCTACTTTAATAAGTCTCCTCATTATTTCAGCCAAGAGACGTCCACTGCTGGCCATAAGTCTCCCGATAGGATTTGCCTTAATCGCCACGCTTGGCTAGCGAGTTGGCGATAGCAGTATAGTATAAAATATTATATCGACGGTTAAAAGGTAATAGGGTATAAGCGACAAAAACCAAATTGTTCAGGAGAGCGGTTTAAAGTTTGAAATTGTAGAATAATTGACATAACTTTTGTGTTTATTTTCATATCGTGAAAATTTTAAAGACATCGTAGAGCCATAGGAGTAAGCGCAATCGAAAAAGCAGAAAATTTTAAGAAGGATGGAATTCATAAGTCATTTCCGACCAAAATGGCGCTTATTGTCTTTTAACCGTCGATATATAAGGTGTATCTATTCATACACGAAATATTTTTGGAGGTAGGTACACCTGTAGGTGGTAAAGAAGCTATAGAAGCAAAAATAAAAAAATTAACTAAGCGTTTTTGAATTTTCGTAATTATTATCATTTTAAAACTGCTTGAGACGTTTTGCATAAAACCTTTATTCCAAATTCTATGAATGGCCCGCCTGACGCTGCGAGGGTGGCAACCGGACGGCACGAGCATGGCCACGGTGTCTCGGGCCGTAAAAAATAAGAAGGAGCCAGTATTTCTCATGTGCGTCAAATAATTTATAAATATTACATTTTGAAAAAAATACATTTAGAATTTTTTTTTCGTTGCTGTAGCTTCTTTTCCACCTACAAGGTGTACCTCTTAAAATATTTCGTGTATGAATAGATACACCTTATATATATAGACAACGCTGCTACCCATTCTCTAGTAAGCCCCTTAGTCGCCTTTTTCACGTATATTAAAACGTGGGTGTCGTACCGACGTTTTAATATAGGTGTGCTACTACAATAGTAAAAAATTACACATACCTAAACTCACGCCTTATTCCCATGGGGGTAGACAAAAACTACAGAACGTCACCCGCTCCGCTTTTAACATACTACTTTTGCCTCGCTTACGTACAGACACCACCAGGTCAAGCTACCCGAAACTGTAAATTTTTCCCAATGAACCTTGAACCTAATGCTCTAGAAATAAAGTCGAAAATCTATCAAAGAAATCTGACAGATTGTAGTAGCTTGATGTGTTGGCGTCTGTACATATACCCAATCGTACTCGCCCGCCGGTTGCGAGAAATATTTCTAACTAGCTTTTACCAGTGGCTACGCCCCTATTTTATACATATAAACCTACCTCTTGAAACACTCTGTCTATTGATGAAAACTGCATTAAAATCCGTTGCGTAGTTTATCTTATATCTTTAAACGAGCAATTCTTGTATATATAATATAATCTGAATCTCGGAAACGGCTCCAACGATTTTCATAAAATTTAGTATACAGGGGTTTTTGGGGGCGATAAATGTATCTAGCTAGGATTCATTTTTATAAAATGTCGTTTTATTCGTGTTTTTAATTACCAAATTTATCCACAATCAACTTGAACATAAACTTATTACTTTAAACAAAATTTACCAAAAAATACCGAGCAAAGCTCGGTCATCCAGATATTGAGATTTAAGCGTACAGACGCACGTAGCAATTTTGTTTTATACGATGTAAAGATAATAATCCCTATTGAATAAAAAACAATAAAAAATATTGTTAATAGAGTATTTATTGGCATTTATTAATCTATACCATATAATATCCTTGCTTACTCATACGTACAAAATCAGTCGGCCTATAATGTTTCCACTGTTGAGTGACAAGCCTACCGTGAGGAGTACTGGACCAAACTTACTCAATCATTGAAAAATAAATTAACAACGTGGTCGTATTGATAACCCGTAACTCCAGGATATTCATGAGTCTAAGTCAAAGAATCAACTGGTATATGATTTTGATTTAAAGGATATCAAAAAGAACACATTATATATAACAAATATAATCTGCCTAGCCGTTTCCCAATTATATTGGGGTCGGCTTCCAGTCTAACTGCGACTGTCTATCTGACCTCCACAACCCAGTTACTGGGTAATACGATACCCCTTGGTAAGACTGCTTGTCAGGCTTTTGACGACCCGTAACGACTGTCTAAGATCTACGAAAGATATCCGGGACCAACGGTAAAACGTGCTTTCCGAGGCACGGAAGGCGCTTGGTATGTCACCCATCCACAGACCAACCACGGCAAACGTAGCTTAACCTGAACGATCAAGCCGTGCGGCTATTATTACTTAGCCACAAGCCCTTCCTTGTATTGTATAACAAACCCTCACTAAAAATCTCATCCCTTCCGTCATGCCCAAGAAATTGCTCCCTTTTTTAGCAAAACAATATAGTATTAGGCTGACTATTTCAACATCACTCGACATTTTTCACCTGCCGTCACCATTCGTGACACTTCTCTGAATTAGGTGCCAGGGGTTGGAAAAGGGGGTCGGGTGGATAATCCACCCCCTAAAGTACAAAATACAGTGTTTAGAGTTCCCTTTTCATTTTATCGGAGGTAATAATAATTAAGATTTTTTCGTTTGATTTGTTTTTGTTTTGAATTTAAAATAATAATAAGGAGTTCTGAAGTTTTGTTTCATGTAATTTGGTGAAGGTTAAGGAGGCTCAAATTAGTGGGGGTTATTTATAATGAGGGCAATGTCGCCATTTTGAAACAGGTTGTTGTGACCGTTTCTGATTAATACAATTAATTCCCTACCTACTGGTTGATTAATTCTGAATAAAAATGTTTTTGGCTCAGGTGATAACTAGTAAATCTATGATACTTATGCAAAACTAGTTTTTGCCAGCGGCTTCGCCCGCGTGGAGGTCGTAAAATATCCCGCGGGAACGTACTACCAGGATAAAAAGTACCCTATGTGTTAAATCAGATTATAAACTAACTGTGTTCTAAATTTCATCCAAATCCATTCACTAGTTCTTGCGTGAAAGAGTAACAAACATCCATACTCACAAACTTTCGCAGTTATAATACATATTAGTAGGAAGTAGCATATGTTTTCCAACCCAAAACACCTTGATGCTGAATATGAGCTATTCCTATGACACATAATAATAATATTCCACAACTATCACACAACGCCATCTAGTCCCAAGCTAAGCAGAGCTTGTGTTATGGGTACTGGACAACTGATAAACGTACTTATATATTTCTAAATACATACATGTTATAGATAAATTACACCCAGACACAGAACAAATGATCGTGCTCATCACACAAAGATTTGTCCTGGGTGGGAATCGAACCCACGACCTCCGGCATAGCAGTCAGGGTCACTAACCACTAGACCAACAGACCAGTCATACATCATCATCATCATCATCATCATCATCATCATCATCATCATCATCATCATCATCATTTCAGCCGAACAACATCACTGCTGGACATAAGCATCCCCCAATTTGAAAGGGTTTGCCATAATCGCCACGCTTGGCAAGCGGGTTGGCGATCGTAGTATGGTGGTAAAATGCATAGAGAACGCTGCTGCCCATTCTCTAGTGAGTCTCTTAGTCGCCTTTCACGACACCCACGGGAAGAATCAATTGCAATCATTGGTAGGTCCCTAAAATTGACTGCATAGTGCATTACCCTAAGTCTGGACTAGTATTCGTTAGACGGCCATATACTCGCCCCCTATTAGGCTCATAGGAACAAAATAAGTAACTAAAATAATAATGAAAAATATGAGAGAACACAACTGTTTACCAACCTCTTTGGATAAGAACAATTGTGATGTTATGTATCGCGATAATCATCAAGCTTTGGAGAAGTATTGGTGATCATTATAAATTAATTGATACCATCTGGCAGGCCTACAAGTCAGAAGCAAAAAAGCGACCCAAATACTTCAAATAATTAAAACGAACCCCAATAATAACCTACTTTTATTGAAAACAAGACCTTTATCATAATTTCCATCTATTATTAAGACCAATAAATACCATAATAATAAAAAAGGACCACTTTAATCAAAGCCAAGTAAAAGCAGAAGTCGGAATAATAATACGCATAACAAAATTACTATCGATTACTTTACTAATAACATACCTTCAACGTTCTAAATACCCTCGAATTACACTTAAAACACTGCTTGTACTCCTAAAATTAACGGCGTGTGTATACAAAAGATAATTTCCTAACGTCAAGAAAATGTTTTGACACAATATCTCCAGTGTTGTGATTATGCAAATGAGTTCTGTACGTAATAATTTTATGTTGAACATCGAGGAATATGTTGGTACAGTGTTACTAATGTTCAACATTAATGTGAATGGGCGTAGGCTTTTATGTTGAGGCTTCTTTAGTAGTTGAACCTGAGTTTTGTTGCGGTTTTTTAATCAAAAGTTTTAACTAATTAGAATAAAAAACATGTTCATTACGACTGCCTTTAAGTCTAGATTACCAAAAGAATGAACAAAATTGGTTAATTTATGTTAGAGTTCACGATATGAAACACACGTGATCAAAAATTCAGTGTCTCTTTTCATAATATTGTAACAGGAAAAAAAACCATAGGGAATTTTCGCTCGGTAAACGCGTAGAGGAAAAGCTAAGCAAATATTTCTCAAACATTTTGAAATACCTAGAACCAGTAAGTGGCATTTATTTGGACACTGTAGCAGCTACAGTCAACATTTTTTTTAGTATAGAAATAAAACCGATATAAAATTCCTGTAGCGTGAAATTTACTACCGAAAAATGGTCCCGGCATTTTCATAGGTACGCTCTTTTTTTCCTGACATATCGTCCAGAAACACTGCGTCATCAACACGTTTTATTCATAACAAAAATAAACCAGTCCTTCACAGCACAAACACGCTAGAATCACGAGGAAAAACCGACTATTTTACCAAAAATATGTTAATAATAATAATAGTCCACTAACCTTCAGGTTCGTTATCACGAAAGAAAACGTTCATTACTTAGGTAATCCTGTAATCTTTCACATTAAATATCCAACATCTGAAAACGCCACAACACTTAAGAAATCCACGAAAATAATCATCCACTATAGACTAAAAAAATCAGTTGTTTTTCGCACTGGCACTCACAGAAAAAAAAAACACTGAATTGTTTTTATTTTGAAGGAATATTTTTTTAATGTTCGTTTTTCAAAATGCCGCGTAATGACGCGTGCTCAAGCGACGGAACGCACTGACACCCGCGACGTTCAGCTAGTGACTGAGGGTGTATGTAAAGCTGCGCTCGCCCGGCCAGGCTGGGCACCAAAGAGTAGGCTTTCGGGAGAAATTGCGAGAGTTTTCTGCCTACGACATGTGAAAGTTGCGTGAAAAAATTTTTTGCTGTGCGAACGCTGTAATGCAGCTTTATTGGACTTCTCTTTAGTAAACGTGTTTGAAGTTAAGTGTGGTCGAAGTCAATGAATTATCACAATACATGGTATTCGGATTGAACGGATACTTGGACAGTACAATCAGTGTAATAATCAGGATTGTAAAAATGTGAATAGCTTAGTGGATTGTGTTATGTATGACTAAAGTAATTTTGATGTCGCTGTAAAAGAGATAACACTGTAAAATTAACAATAATTATTATTGACAAAAAATATCGATAAAATTAGCGTAGAAATAAACGTAGCGTTGATAATGAGAATCACGTTTGTGATGATAATTAATATAATTATAGCAAACAAGGATAATGATAACCGGGTAGCATACTCGAGTGTCAAAAAAGATGCATGAAACAAAGCACATTTCTCTATTAACGTACAAATGTTTGGAATGTTCTGTCAGTGTCCTCACTGAGTAATCCTTAAAAGCTTCTAATAATTCTACCTAGCTGCATATCTACAAATTTTCCCACTAACCTGTTCTTTGACTCGACAACGACCTTAATCTGAAATCCCTTTTCAACTCCTCGTGCGTCTCATTATTGATCTCTTTCACTCCTCACTACCGGTGCAATAATACTACTGTCTCGCTCTGTCAAAGCGTATTCGTATATATCTGTCTCTGTTTCGCATCACTGCAGAGCCTCAAAAACGAGGTAGAACCACCGTACTATCAACGTGCGCGTTCCGAATAAGAAATTTTTCCTTTACACTGGCCACAGTATAGGCTGGTTCAGTTCCTTCATTTGGTCTTACTGGCAATTTTTCTTGACGACTCTATGAACATTTTTTGTCTACGCCATTTCTTGTAGAAATGAGAAGTTAAGTATGAACGACTGGATGACTTATAAATTTCTTTGAAACAAAAAAAAATGGATGCAGATATAAGTCGGAAGTGTTTCGTTTTTTTTTCTTTTTTAGACAACAATCGGCTTGATATTCTAGTAGGGGTCGGGTTCGGGCGCTGAATAAAATATAGGAACAGTTGGTCAGACAATATTTTCAATCGAATTGCTTTGTGTACTGGAACCATTATTGTAACGATACGTTTCGCGGACTAGTTTGCGAGGGGAGATAGGTACGGGAAATGAACATTCTATTTTCTCTTTTTTACGAGAATGCATTTGTAGTTGGGCATCGATCAACAACTTTTTGTTAAACACTATTGCTTGCTGACGGTGGCCAAATAGAGAGATGGCATAAGAGATGAAATTATTTTGAGGCTACCGACTTCTTTTTTAACCAATTTAAAATTAGGAGGAGGCTCTGAATACGTTTGTTTTTAACCGACTTCAAAAAAAGGAAGAGGTTATCAATTCTACTATTTTTTTTTATGTTTGTTACCTCATTTCTTTTGACTGGGTGAACCAATTTTGATGATTCTTTTTTATTTGAAAGCTGGTGCTTCTCGTGTGGTCTCGTTTTAATTTGGTTCCATTCGGATAATGGGATCCATGTGAAAACCATATAAGTCTTAAATTTGCATTAAGTTTTTGCGCGACAAATGAACGACTAACGCGATTAGATTAGTGCGGGGCTGTGGGGTATCTATTATAACTAAAAAGTTAAAAATAAAAACTTTTTACAAAAAAATAACAACCACTTCCTAAAAAAAAAACTACAAAGTGAAAAATAACTTAAATTTTGGAAGTCGGTGGCAAAAAAACCAGTTATTTTTTTGTAAAAAGGTTCTTATGTGTTTTCCGCCATATCATCTACGGCAATTGTAGATAGATTTCGAAAACTCTTTTCACCCAACTTTAAAAAAGGTGGAGGTTCTATGTTCCACTGTATATTTTGTTAACTGTTTACGTTTTATAAATAGTTTTTTAATGGATAGGTTAGGCTTCAGAGGTGGTCCCATATAAATTTTATTGACTTTGCTTTGGTAGTTTTTGCGGTAGCTTTGATAATACATATTTAATACACTTTGTCTATCGTGATGATATTCTAATACTCCTATTTTTCACTTTGCAGGTAGTTTTTTTTTTTTGGAAATTGGTTATTTTTTTATGAAGAGGGTTTGGTCTCAGGGGTGGTCCTATATAAATTTTATTAACTTTTCTTGGGTGGATTTCGCGTTAGCTTCGATAACATGTATGTAATCTACTTTGTGTATCTTAATGATGTATTAATACTTCTTGCCACTGTTGTTTACATATCAAGTTGTGGTTTACAAATTGGGGTGAAGTAGGTATCGTAAAATACTTTAGAAGTCGGTTTCTCTTTGGATTTGTATTTTAGTTTCTTGCCAGCGACTTCTGAAATGAAAGTAATTTTCCACTTTGTGGAATTTTTTGTTTATTTTATTTTTTTTGTTTAGTAGTGAAACAATGGAGTATCGCCAACATTCGCATTTGCAAGATGGGTTTTAAATAAGTGTTATAGATGAAACTCGCAATTAAAGAGAGATTTTGAGAGGGTATGTCAGCGTCTGTAGTGTTAAACAATTGCCAAAATTGCTGAGGACTGAAGATTTGTTGTTCATTTTTTTTAAATTTGTTTTTAACGAACTGTGACCAAATCTACGGTATTCTCTCTTTATTTCTAAGACCTTATAGCAAATGTTAAGAAGTGTCCATAGGCAGTTGCTGGTGCAATTTGGACCTTAGTAAGTTAAGGTTCAAATGTCACATTAGGCTGTGATTTAACTAGGGCCGTCGGGTAAAACTAGCTAGGCCTGCCGCGATTGGCCAGTGGTTGACAATCTCTACATACCTATATACCCCTCCGTGCCTCAGAAAGCATGTTATGCCGTTGGATAATGCTATCATAAGTAGATCCTTGACGGTTGTTACGGTTCGTCAGAAGCCGGAAAGTCTGATATCCCGTCTCACCAAGGGTTAGCGTA
This sequence comes from Aporophyla lueneburgensis, assembly GCA_932294355.1. Taxonomy (NCBI): domain Eukaryota; kingdom Metazoa; phylum Arthropoda; class Insecta; order Lepidoptera; family Noctuidae; genus Aporophyla; species Aporophyla lueneburgensis. Next base: position 12,837,571 of record OW028759.1, read on the forward strand.
TTAACCAGTAACTGGTATGTGAAGGTAAGGTAGGTAGTCTTTTCAAGTTAAATAATATGGCTCAGCTGAATCCGGTTAGACTGGAACCCGACCCCAAGGTATGGCTAGGCAAAATCGGTCCAGCCGTTTCGGAGATTAGACGGAACAAACATACAAACAGCCAAAAGTGTTTTTTTTATGTGTACCTTAAATACCCTCTTAAGCATTTAGTATAATAATGCTATTATTGTGACATTACAAACAGACATTTTATTTTTATTTTTTTGTGTTTCGATGTTCCATAAATTTGACCACTAATTTTGAGTATGAATTTCGATGGCTGTAAGAGTAGAGGGAGACCAAAATAACGATGGATGAACTGTGTGAATAATGATATGGATAGAAAGAGGGTGTCTACAAAGACGACGAGTAATAGAGAAGTGTAGAAGAACATTATATGTTGACCCCAAATAAATTGGGATAAGAGCAGGAAAATGTTGTAAATTTTACCACGATATTTCATTTCATTTATTCATTTAACAATTTACATTGTGTTGAATATTAATATACACACATACAATTTACATAATAATACAAGGAACTATGAATTATTGACTAACCTCCAAGTGAAAACTCAATTAATTAAAACAGTTTTGAATATAATGTCAAATAGATTTTTTTTTAAATGTCAAAAACAGCTTTCGAAACGAATGTCAAATAGGTTTAAAATATAAAGGTATGTATAATTTCAAATGTCACGTATGGTGGCTTTTTCGATTATACTCCATACTTGGTTTGATAAGTACGGAAGCTGTATTTCGTACGGTTTTCCTCTTACACGCCACAATTCGAGAAAATGTTTAATTTTTTTTCGAATTCATTCATTTTCTTGCATATTGGTTATTTCCTTTTCCCTAAGGAAACTCATTTGGGGTGACCGGATTTTCTTTTTGCGCAGCTGTTTTTTCTTTTTAATTTGAATTAATCTCGTTTCAGAAGCTGTAAGTAAATCATAATAAGTCATTATAAATGTGGATGTTAGGATTTTTGTTACTCAATCACGCCAAAATGGTCGAACGGATTTGGATGATATTTTACAAAGCCTAGCCATAGCCTTCTTTTTATCTCGATAGTAGGTTCTTGTTTGATAGTTTCCGACACAGACGGAGGCAAAGCCGCTGGTGAAAGCTAGTAAATAAACAAGTTCTTATTGATCCTTCAATTTACAAAAAGTGTTTGGTGTAGGCTCCAAATACTAAACAATTTTTGTAAACCTTGGAAGCAATAAATGCCTGCGTTATGAGACTCCGCTCGTCCTTAGTACAACATTATTCCATAGTCTAGTAACAAAATCTTTGCTACTTGAATCTATATCTATACTAATATAATAAAGCTGAAGAGTTTGTTTGGTTGGTTGAACGCGGTAATCTCAGGAATTGCTGACAGGTCAGAATTGAAAAAATTGTTTGTGTTGAGTAGCCTATTTATAGAACAAGGTTATCTAGACACGCGGTAGCGTGTCAAGCCAAGTTCAAGTAACAGAACTGGCGAGCAGCACCGTGTGTAATATTACACGAACCATTTGGAGCCGCTTTTGACCCCCTCATAACTCAAAAACTGTTTCACATAAACGTGTCAAATTTGGCTCATATATTGAAACTTGCAAGATACATATGTGCTCCAAATTTCATAAACACATCTCAAACGGTTATTTAGATATTAACGTCCAAAAATCGTCATTTTTATCACTGACTGACCTATAGATCAAAACTCTAACCCAGTTCCAGATGACCTAGAAAGTTCAAATTTGGCATGCAGATAGGTAATTAGATGAATACAAAGGAATAAATCAGAAACTGGTAATTTTTTATAATTTTATTATAATTTTTCACTTTATTGATTCTATTAGGAACACTTATAACAAAAACCATTTGCTATTATTTTTTTTTATAAATAAGTACCTACTAATAATTTATGTACAAAAAGTAATGATATTCCTAGGCTCCTTGGCTAGTTTTCATATACGAATTATATTATAGCCTTCGCAAGTTCTAACCTGTTACTTGTTGGTTCTTATTTTATTATTCCGAAAATTTAGCTTGCTGATAGAAACTAGCCATTGAACATAATAATTCGTATATGAGAACTAGCCAAGTTAGACCTTTGGCTACAATATATTATACTAAGTTGTAAGAAGAAATTATATTTTATTTAGTTATAATTAAATTTCAGGACTGACCGTTGAACTTGGCACCCATTTAGATCTCACTTCTTTTGTCGTTGAAGTCAACAACCAAGGCATATATTAAAATACTGAACTTGGCTCTCATTTCACATTTATGTTTTTGATGGGATAGACTATATAGCATTACGCTGTGATCAAAAATAGCGGAGCAGCAATGAAAAATGGACGAAAACTGGCAAGGAATTCGATGTGACGGGAAGGATCGGGGGAGCAAAAATATGAAGCGGACGAAGTCGTGGGCAGAAGCTAGTATAAAAATATAAGCTTTCTGCACTTCTCTATATAAACTTGAACGGTGTCTGTCCACGTAATTTTCGTAAAAAAAGTACAAAGTTTTTGCTGCACGTATCACGTAATGTTAGTCTCATCTGGAAGCCTGAGCAGATTCGACAGAATCACATTTTTTTTATATCACACATACGTGCAAAATAAAAATACCGATACAATCACGAAATTACCGAAAAAAGACAAACAATGCATTCTTCAACAACTAAAATTAATCAATCAATTGATTCGCAAAAACCGACAAGACGTGGCGTGACCAAGAGATAAACTACAGTATATTTTTATCTTCAACAAAAACTGGAATTCTATCGAGTACCCGTACAAGTCATACCACATAAGCGCAATGTTAGAAAGAGATATATAGATGGAAACATGCAGGAGTGAGAAAGACGGAAGAAGTCGCGTGGCTCAAACAGGATAACTCTAGGTTTGTCCGTTTTTATGACAGAACTTGCTTTGCACACCTGATGAATAGCTATGGTTTGCAACGGGAGAGGTTTCTTCACGGTTGTTTTCGAATATGCGGTAGGTTGGAATCTTTTTGAAGTAACAGGTGTTGTGATTTTGACAGACAAAGATTATAATACCCTAAAGCGACATCTTTTGCCCTGCATCCTTTTCCCAAATACATATATTAGGTCGATTTCTATTCAAACCAGATTCAGCTGAATACAGTATTTTATATGAAGCGACTGTCTATCTGACCGTGCACAACCCAGTTTCTGGGTAAGACTGGTCGTCAAACTTTCGGGCTTCAGACGACCAGTAACGACTGACAAAAATCTGCGAGTGACAGCCGGGACCAGTAGTTTAACACGCTTTCCAAGGCATGGCGGGTCTCGGTATATAGGAAAGGCCACCCTTTCATGGGGTAACCGACTCATGCGTCTGTATTTTGCCAAAAGCCCCCCATGTAACGTATATTGTATGATTTGTAATGTAAATTTTAGGTTGTTGATGTTTGGCTAATTTGAATCACATCAAGTATTATTATATGTTCTTTCTGAGTATATCTTGAGGTGCTGTAGTGGTGACCGCATACTGGAAGACATAGCGTTAGAAGGCCTCCAACAAGATGGACCTGGTGATGGCCCCAGGAATCCGTTGGATGCGAGAACCATAGAACCGGTTGAAGTGGCGGTGCTTGAAGTTGTCGTCTTTCGGTTGAAATTATGATTCACATCGGTGAAAGAAAACGTCGTGAGGAAACCTGGTCTTTATTTTAATTTAATATAAGTCAAAAGTCTTTTATTATAATTAAAAACGTCTTAACGACATGTCTTACCGCGAAATGAAAAAAAGAAGTACATTAATTTCATTTTATGTTCTTTAACACGGAAAAACGAATCGCCGCCGCCGGTATTATTGTTATAAGTAATGAAAATGTAATTGTGTGGGGTATAAAAATATGTAATCTTCTTGTTACCTGTTCTAGGAATAATGTTCGGTGGGTAAGCTTAGGTTATGTTTATTAATTGTGGACCACGACTTCGTCTCCTGTCTTCGGGTATTTTAATATTTTTAAAGCCCTTATCATATGTTGCGACTAAATTGATGAAAATTTTAAACTCATATTAAAAGTACACTTTGTAAATAGGCATGTTACAAATTAACACTTTCACTGTCCTAAGACAATTATCAATACAATTATTGCACGTCCAATAGTGCGTTATATACAATGCATGGACGTATGAACTTCAACCGCCGACCAATACTGTTGTCCAAGAACGTCGAAACACGATCGATGTATACGTAACAAACATGGTCAAATCGTTGATCTCGTGTATATTTTGGCGGACTGTTTCATTGATAAACCTCTACCTCTATTGTATCGATTGTGGAGGTGACTTATTATGTCTCAAGAAAAGTTTATTAGCGTAGACCCCCCAAAGAAATAAAAAAAAAGTTTTATTTAAGTTGAATTTTAGTAAGAAAAACCATTTTTATTTTTGTTTGATTAAAATATAATAAACCAAGTTTTACTTTTATTTTTTTTACATATTAGATAATGGCAACCTAGGGAGCCAGATTACGTACTTGGCAGGTTGAAAGAATTATCTGTTTTTTTTTTTTATTTGATTGATTTTTCAAGTTTCTCGTGAACAACACTATTCTTGGTGGTTAATAGTGTATTGTATGTCATGCACGAACGTACGGAGCTAACTCATCAGTGCATTACATGTAATGCATGTACAGTGAGAGTGTTAAAGGATTAAATCCTAGATAAATATGCTTGGACACATACTGGTCCTGCTCCATAGGACAATCCAGAGTCAAGACTGAATCAAACTCATTGCTGATTTAATTGTTTATTTTTATGACATCGATTTTAAATTATTTCTTGATAAAATTATTTCTTGTTCCATGTGGTGCGGACGCAAAGAATAGCGTCATCCGATATCTTCCCGTGGGTGACGTAAAAAGCGACTAAGGGACTTACTAGAGAATAGGGAACAGCGTTCTCTATGCATTTTACCACCGTACTGCGATCGCCAATCCGCCTGCCAAGCGTGTGTTATATTAAGCAGTATATAACTATAAGTGTATATGTATGTACTAATTATGTATAGGGAAGGGTTTCAATAATTAAAGCACAGAAAGACAAGACTAGACCTTTATTTCAATTAGGCTTGTCAGCAATTAATCAGAAAGCTAGTCGTCCGTTCCAAACTAGGTCTTCATGGAGAAGAAGGACAAGAAACTCCATGGAAACAGTATTGAAGTATTATATCAACACATTTCTTACATTACCATACATTATCATTATCTTAAATACATTAATTCTATCTCTTGGACCATTGTCCAAGAGAACTCAGAATAATATCAATATAATCAAAATATAACAATAATACCTAGGAAAAGAATATGAATATTCCATTTATAGGATTTAAAACATTTGCAATATTGGCAACACTATAAACAGTACAACAACAATGTCATAATAGGCAATAATTACGATATAATATCAATTACTTAACTTACGTGACCTCTGGTCGATCCTTCCACACAACAACAGCACTAGAACTAGCCAACTGAACATCTGCCAAGCAACTGACAGTTTCATTTTTTTTTTTTTTTTTTGTGGGGCATCTCGTAGTTAATCCTGAAAGATTGTGACTACTTAAACGGATTGGGGCCCGGCGAGTTCTAAAAAGTTACCTTTTTAGGCCTCCAGCCGGGGCTTATTATATTTAAAAACTAAAGCGAAAGCTCTAAGGGTTACCCCGAGGGGGGTACGAACCTCGGCTTAGGCAATCGCTGATAGGGGGGGCAGCAAGGGACTGGCTGGATCTGAGTTAAATTATTTAGGGACTAATTTAAAGCTAACGGCGCAGCATCGCGGGCTGGCTCTTGCAAGGGTCGGGAGGGACTGTTAAGTCGGGGTCGCGACGACGGACCTCGGCGGCGAGGTCGGTACGGTTTGTGTCTGTGTGCTGGTCTAGCTGTACTGGTCTCTTTTCGACTCTCCTGGAGGAGAGTAGTGGGATCATCAGGATCGGTAAGAACGTGCCGCGAGCGGCGGACTTTGCTAATACGTGACAGTTTCACTGTGGCTCCGGCCTTTTATACCCGTTAACAAACAAGTATGATTCAAAAACTGACGGCTTGAGTCAAATCAGTGTTTGACTTATACAAAAATAAGTTTATAATAAAAATCATTTACTAATTCCATAATTCAATATTAGACACATAATAATTACAAATAATAATTACATATATCACGGCCATACTGACAAGTACTTCGCTCTCGAAGTACATTAGATACCTTGTTTTCTACAACTGTTCTTCTTTTTTCCTTTTGTTTTTTTTTTATCCTTTTGTTTTGCCAAGTGCCTAGACGTGCCAAGTCCCCTCCACCCGCTGCTAGTGGTATAGACTTGCACCAAGCAAATGACCGACCAGCGGAAACAAATTTTATCGGTTACTTCGTCATGCAAGTCCTATTCACCCACTGCTGGTGAGATAGACAAGCACCAAGTAAACGATCGCCCAGCGAATCTTTACTTTTTTTTTACTTTTCGTTTGATTCTTATTTCAGGTTCTCTAAGCGTAATAAAACTTATCTACCTATGTATCGAAACCTTTTGTTTTTTTTTTCTTTACCTCTCTAATGTAATAGAAACAGGTTAAATACTTTAACAATTTTGACAAATAATGAATCGTGTATCGGTATAATTTAGTTTACAAAACAATTATTTTAGAAATAATTAAAAAAGCCATTCCTATTGATTACCTTTTAACTATTGAAATTAAAAATTAACCGTTTTATCAAAACAGTAGCCAGTGATCATGCAAATGATTCGAATAATTCATCGCTCGGTCAATCTGACAATATTACCGGAAACCGTATTCAATAATCATTTACTATTAACATTTCTACAAATTTTTGACATGGCCACTCCGACCACAACATTTCCACTTCACTTTGGAAGTAATAACTGTAACTAATACCTAACAAACCAAAGTAAAAACAATTATTTCACAGAGGTTAATCTTGAGAAAAGCTGTTTATTTTCTGTACTATGTGATGCTCACTACTTTGGAGAAAATAAAGAATTAATCCAAGTAAAAGAAGCCACATCCTCAAATTAATTTCAGTAGGTGGTGTTAGCTACTTTCTCACAGAGTCAACGGAGCCTGACTGTCCGCTTAAACGGGTCCAGTGACCGATTGAAGAAAAAATGGAGGATCATACCGAAGTATAAATTGAAATTTCAGGTCGTTAAACTACTACTAACTATGTGTTGTTTTCTTCGTTAAAATTATCTCCGAAACAATTTATAAACATCAGAACCTAAACAAGTAATTTTAAATTACCATGAACATTTGAATGGCATTTAAACATCTCTCAAACAACATTGTTTTTATAGTACTTGTACAGTCAACCAAACTGTATTCGTACAGCTTCACCGACTCAACAGTTGTAAATGTTTGTAACGTCCATTAGCACAGAATGACATTCAGCTATCATCTTAATATGTCAAACCAAATCAATAGTGTGACACTAACAGCATCATTGTTTTCTGTTGTTTTTATTTTATTTATTTTTCATAAAATGGTCAGGCCATTGAAAATAAAAGATTTGGGTTGCTTTATCGGTAATCGCTGTAATCCAATTTAATTTAATTTTCTATGTGATAATCTGCTCAGTATCGTAGCTTAATGAGGTGAGCTTGATAAAGGAAATAATTTGAGAACTGAAGATATAAAGGATCAGACCATAACTACAAAAAAATAAATAATGGTAAATGCCCATTACAATTGGTACATCATGTTATTACATCAGTATTCACAATACCTTTTTCTTAATCTTCCATAATAATTATCCAATAAATCATAATAAATCTAATCTTTGTCAATATATCGTTTGAACGTTCATTACAACTGAAATGGACAAAAATGCTTATAATTTGAAAATAACCTTTTACGACCATGCCGAACTGTACGTCATCTCGAAGTACAAGTGTCAAAAGCGATAAGAGGAACATTTATATTGTTTTCATTGGTCTATGACCCAAGTGATGTTACGGTCTCACCCGCTGCACGTGAGTCTCCTAACACCAGGCCTAAGACTCCAGCGGTTAATTTTCATTTATTTCACAATTAAATTCACCTCGAATTGTGTAGTTTATTTTTCTTTTATTTGTGTTGTTTTATAAATCCAGTTATTTCAGTTTAACCAAACCTAAATAATAAGGTTTTGTCTCAGGTCTCATCCCTGTGAGTATGTCCCTATAATAAAAACCTCACAAGCTAATTCTAAATATCTTAAAATAATATACCTAACCCTCAAAAGAAATGAAACTAAAATTGCATTAAGTACTGAGATCTACATAATCACTTTTATAATTAAACTAGGTGTTATCTGATCTATGAATTCTGCGTTTACTACCATCTCAAATATTTTTTCATATTTACTCCGTTAATCGATTGATTTCAAAATGCTAGAACAACCTTGGGCATACACCGTCCGTGACATGTTCCAAAGCTAATAATGAACAAGCTGTGAAGAATTAACACTTAAAATATATCTTATGTCGGAGAAATAAGTCTATCTATAGTGTATTCAAACACTAATAACAAATTTATTTTATAGAAACTTGAATATCTATTTAGATTTACGTGTAGGTATCAAGATTATTATTTTTGAACTAATTTGTTTACATGTTTGAAAATTAAATAGCAAACGCAGATTAAGACAAAAATTAAAAATGCAGAAAACAATTAGTCAACATTATGACATTTTTAGCATCTTATTTTTTTCTAAACGTAATAATTTCATATATTTGTCGGAGTTTGTTAACAATTACAAATTGTGGGTAGTCCGCATACTTTGTTATGAATTGTTTTTATTATCATTCATTTAGGTGATGTTTCTATCAGATATTGTCTTATAAATCAGAGCATAATTTATTGAGTACTTGGTGTACGCACTAATTGATTTTTGGCAACTTATTTCGGTAACTGTAACCGATACTTGTGTTCAAAACAACAAATGACTTGTTAATTTAATTTTAAAATGATTGGCGTTGCTAAATTCACCGTTGTTTATTTATGACAATTATTCTTGTAATATTTAATTACGTAATAATGTAAGTCTCATTAGATTAAGCATACTTTAGCGTTTTGTATTAAGTAAACACGTGGCGTACTTCCGCGCGCCATCAGACAGAGTTATCATGGATATTAAGGCGAGACATTGTCCTATAAAAGAGCTGGCACTCAGTGAGCAAGTCAGTCTATCTTCGGATTAGACTCATTACAGAGCCTCTGCTCCCGACAAAACTGTCGGTTTACCTGGTACAGCGCTGCTGTATATTCACATAGCTGTATTGATGACTAGCTAAATAGCGAAAGATACACTTTGTATTTGGGTCGCTTAGGCCTCTATACGAACTGTAACCTTTTGTTCGTCGAACTGTATTTTTTTAACCTACTTTACCATCCGTTACCTTTTTATTGTGTTTCTTTTTATATCGTGTAATTAATATTGTATTAAAACGCTGTAACTGTTTATACTTCTTGTTTATCCCAATAAAATGGGAACTCCAAACCCTGACGATATATCGCTCGGCACTCCCGATTTATTTGTAACCTAATCAACGGTTTCTCAGCCAAATTCTGGGCTGACTATATTTAGATTGCTATCGACACACTATGAAGAAGAACGGTTTCTCCTTAAACTTTTCTAATACTACGGTAAATAATAAAATACGTGGCCAGCCAAGTGTGTATTACGGGCCTAATGTAACGATTTCTTGTTGTTAGTACGTGTATCATCATTAAAACTTTACGAAAAACGGATTCACTTTACTATTTTTTCAACCGACTTCAAAAAACAGGTTCTCAATTCAACTGTATTTTTTATGTTTGTTACCTCATAATTTTTGGCTGGGTGAACGATTTTGATGATTCTTTTTTTTTAATTGGTAGTCCCATTTGAATTTCATTGACTTTGCTTTGGTAGTTTTTGCATTAGCATCGATAATACGAATTTAATCCACTTTGTTTATCATGATAATATTCTAATAGTCCTGTCACTGCTATTCACGTGGCCAGCAGTGATATAGGAGATACATACCATAACTAAAAAGTTAAAAATAGAAATCCTTTTTCAAAAAAACAACAACCGACCTCCTTAAAAAGTGGCTAGGTTCTTTTTTTTAAACTTTAACATCTGTAACCGGTACCTCTTTCTGTGCAAATAAATACTTTCCAAACATCGTGAAGTTTCATTTCTGTGAACACCTGCATCATACTACTTCCCCTTTTTTTTCAAAATTGTATCCTCTTACAATACTTGAAAAAAAACAAAGGTAAAATGACTATTAAGTAATTAATATGTTTCCATCCACAATAACCCATTGGTACTTGATTATCTATTGAATGATGATGTAAAAGTGATTGGCAATACTTAATCCCTCAATTTAATCATTTTATCCCTTTGTATTTCGTTTTAATGTAGAAGGGCCTCTAAGGATTTCAACGATTTCATTTACTACTTATTTCCTGAAAACTTCGGGATATTATTACAAAAAGTCGAGGTTCCGCAGTTTCAAACCTCATACAGCAACTTGCAGCACCGCAGCTCAGATGTCAAGGCGCAAGTGTAGTCAGCGATCCGCCAACGAACGGTTTCCAATAGACCGTTAGTGGCCCCACCATCGAGCATGAAAATAAGAAAATAACATTCATTAGTAAGCAGTTTTAAAAGGACAGGGAACAATCGCCACTTCTGATGTTATATTAAGCAGTATATAACTATAAGTGTATATGTATGTACTAATTATGTATAGGGAAGGGTTTCAATAATTAAAGCACAGAAAGACAAGACTAGACCTTTATTTCAATTAGGCTTGTCAGCAATTAATCAGAAAGCTAGTCGTCCGTTCCAAACTAGGTCTTCATGGAGAAGAAGGACAAGAAACTCCATGGAAACAGTATTGAAGTATTATATCAACACATTTCTTACATTACCATACATTATCATTATCTTAAATACATTAATTCTATCTCTTGGACCATTGTCCAAGAGAACTCAGAATAATATCAATATAATCAAAATATAACAATAATACCTAGGAAAAGAATATGAATATTCCATTTATAGGATTTAAAACATTTGCAATATTGGCAACACTATAAACAGTACAACAACAATGTCATAATAGGCAATAATTACGATATAATATCAATTACTTAACTTACGTGACCTCTGGTCGATCCTTCCACACAACAACAGCACTAGAACTAGCCAACTGAACATCTGCCAAGCAACTGACAGTTTCACTGTGGCTCCGGCCTTTTATACCCGTTAACAAACAAGTATGATTCAAAAACTGACGGCTTGAGTCAAATCAGTGTTTGACTTATACAAAAATAAGTTTATAATAAAAATCATTTACTAATTCCATAATTCAATATTAGACACATAATAATTACAAATAATAATTACATATATCACGTGCGTCTTCTAGTACGCGGTCGCCGCTTCCGAACCTTTCGGCCCTCTTTTCTGCGAGCAATTATAATAATATTATATTAAGATGCCTCAGTCACTTTTTGAGTCTTCCAGAAAGACGGTGTCCGATTATATATCAGTTAATAATCTTTTACCGAAAACTTCAAAGGCTTTATTTTGTTCCTTTCAAACTCAAAGTCCAACAATTTATTTGAAGTAAGCCATTAAAAGACAATTTTAAACGTCAAAATTTTACAACAGAATACAAATGATTCTAGACACTCCTTCTAAAATGTAGTTTCGTATGGAGAAGATCAAACCTGTTACTATAAGAGGTCGAGGAATGAGAAATATTAAATATCCTCAATTACTTTACGTCCTCTTTAAATAAATCCTGAATCACTTCTATAGTTATTATATAACAGCCTTGATGTTATTATTACTACGAAACATCTTTATAAGGTACCTTATATTTATCGTAAATCTAAATCTGTTTAAATGTCCTACAGTGTATCTTGGTACTGATAGTATCGCTACTACACTTGAGGCCGAGATAAGGGTAACATCTCATTTTAAGTTGTTGCAATGAAGTAGCTTTCACTTTCACTTGAACTTTCGTTTTGTTAATGCTGAGATTTTGAGTAACAATTAATAATAACAAGCTAACAAGTATTCTTTGACATGGAACAATTTTACATAATTAGTCATTATTTTTTTTATGTTCTTACAAAGATACTTAATTATCTTAAAAAAGTTCAAGAATACTGTATCATAGAAGGCAGCATCAAAAGAAAAACAAAAAACAACTAAATAAATCGGGATCTCTGCCCAACAGTGGGACAGTAATAGCTACAAAAATCTTTTCCTTACAAAACTTTTTTTTACTATACCTACATAAAAAGTAAATGCATGCGCGTGTACTTGTAATGTGTCGGCCATTTTAAAATTGAATTACATATAATAATGTTCATTAATATCCGTTTCTTAAATAATGAGCGTTTTACCATTTTACCACCATACTGCGATCACCAACCCGCCATGTAAAAATTTCGAGAAATTTAATAATTATTTGGCTAGTACATTATCTGTTCAGAGTTTTAGTAATGAGTTTGACCCAAATGAGTTCTACGCCGAGTTCTTCTCACTATTAAACACGCAATTTAATGACACTTTCCCACGAAAGACTAAAAGTATTTGCACAAAGTTTTTATTTAGTGATTGGGCGACTCCAGGTAAAAACAGGGAAAAACTTTTTGAACTTTATGGCCTAAAGCAACATATGACTAATACAAGCTTTCATCAGTATGTGGCAAAATATTCAAAAACTTTTAAAAATATGTGCAAATTGGCCAAAGCGCTTTATATTAGCAATAAAATAAAATCAGCTGATGATAAAATAAAAACTACCTGGCAAATAATAAATAATGAAACAGGTAGGAAAAAACAGCGTAGTACTGAATTTAATTTAGAGACTGCACATGGCCCCATTAACTCAGATATAGAAATAGCTCAGGAATTTGAAAACTTTTTCGTTAATATTCCCGTTAAAACTACTGAAGCATTAAATTCCTCACCAGTGCGTTCCACTGTCTTACTCAACACCAAAAGGCGTTGTACCACCGACGCTGGTATCACCCTAATAAAGAACATTTTTAACGCCTAGGACAAGATGCTATTGGAATCTTTTGTGACCTCTCTAAGGCGTTCGATTGCGTAAATCATGAGACACTGCTACTAAAACTAGAGCACTATGGGATTAGAAATACAGCTCTTGACTTAACATACCTGAAAGATAGAACGGTCAAAGTCCAAGTAAACGGCGTGAGCTCATTAGGGTCAAAAATGGCAATGCGCGTTCCTCAAGGTTCGATATTGGGTCCATTCCTCTTTTTGGTTTACATTAATGATCTACCCCATTTACTTCCAAACCAACCGAAGATAGTGTTATTTGCAGATGACACATCATTGATATTTAAAATCGACAGATGGTCACAAAGTCTTGACGACGTAAATAACTCCATTCTTCAGGTCCAAGACTGGTTTACAGTAAATAATTTGGTACTTAATGAAAATAAAACCAAATGTATTCGATTTCAATTACCTAATGTCAGAAGTAGTGAATGTGACATCTTATTGAATGGGGAAAAACTGGAATTTATTAATCAAACGGTTTTCCTGGTAATCACGCTAGACGAGAAATTACAATGGGGACCTCATATAACATCTCTTGCGGGGCGGCTGAGCTCGGCTGCTTATGCTTAGAAAGATAAGACAGTTAACAGATGTAGAAACCACGCGTTTGGTCTATTTTAGCTACTTTCACAGCATTATGTCGTATGGCATTCTACTGTGGGGTAGGGCTGCTGACATTGAATCCATTTTTATTTTGCAAAAGAGAGCTGTCAGAGCCATTTATAATCTAAGTCGCCGCGAATCTCTCAGAGAACTGTTTAAAAGTATTAATATTATGACGGTACCTTGCCAATTCATTTATGAAAATATAATGTATGTAAGAAAAAATCTACATCTTTTTAAGAAAATAAGCGATAGACATACTTTTAATACTAGAAATAAAGACAAGATAGATCAACCATTTTTCAGATTAGCAAAAGTACGTACATCTTTTATGGGGTATTTATGGGGTGTTAAATGCTACAATAAAATTCCTTCTGATATATTGCAATTAAATGAAAGGAGGTTTAAAAATCATATTAAGAGTACACTTTGTAAACGAGCTTATTACAAATTAGAGGATTACATCCAAGATAAGAATGCTTGGAAACATGCTGGTCTCGCTCCATACGATAGTCTTAGAGTTTATCAAATTGGTTGCTAACTTAATTGTATTAGATTTATTTTTCCCCTATGACACTGAATTACATTCTATGATTACTATAACTCATACACTGATTTGTAACTTGTAAAATATTAGGAAATGTGTATTTTTGCCTTTGCAATGTTTGTAAGTATGTGGGCACCATGTATCTATCATATAATTAATTTATCTCTCTTTGCTTCTTTAAAATTTTTTTACCTGTTGTGGTATGGTAATTTTATTTTAGGTGCATTGTCTTCACATATAATTATACAAATATTGTATACAAATATTGAAAACATTTTAAAAGAGTAACGGTGGAGTTTCTTGCCCATTCTTCTCCATACGAGTCTACCCTTTGGAAGGGGCAACTAGAATCAATTCTATTTTCATATAACTGTAGACGTTCAAAAGTGCCTTTTTGGGCCTATTTGAAATAAATGCTTTGACTTTGACTTTGACCGCCTGCCAAGCGTGGCGATTATGGCAAACCCCCCCAAAGGAGAGCCGTGGACGTCTTTCAGCTGAAATTATTAATATAATGTATTAGGTTATCTAAATAAGCTAATAAATAACATCTTTAAACCTTTGCTAGTAGGCGGAGTTCAAGCTGAACCCTCGTCGCAAGCGGTCGTCTGTGCGCGCGCGCAACACATGTTGGCTCGGCCAACTTCGAAATCAAAACGCGTTTTTTGTGTGTGTCCCTCTGTGTCGTAATAACAAAACAAAGAAGCAAAAGTGTCATAAGTTCAGGCTGTAGTGAAGACTGACTGCCGGAGGACGAGTAACCCATGGCGCAAGACCCGGTGAGACCGTTCTTAATATTACAGGGATACGTTAGCTAAACTGCGTAGACGGGCCCAGATATGCCGCGCGCGCGCACGCAACGTCATCTCAAGCAGCCGTTGCGGACCAGTGTCTTCACACAAACAAATTCACGCTATTATTTTAACACTAAATGTGATATCGTTAAAGATGCCTTACCTAAAGATCTTATAATTGTACACACAGCTACATATCAAGCTATGGATTTCCAGTTTTAACAGACCTCGCATTATATAGGCTTTCCGTGCAAAGAGAAGTAAGTTTATACTGGAAATGAATGGCTTGATTTGTCGACGTGTGTACCATGGTAACAAATTCCTCAAATTGTTTTGCAAAAGGCCACGGTCACCGGAATGTAAATATACATGTGAACTGAAGAGATAATTAAAAAAAAAATACCCCGAACTCTTAAGTTTGCACCAGACGTTTTTGCTCTACAGATAACGATACAAAAAAAAAAAGGTCAAGCTCACAAATTAGACAGTTTCAGCCCCTTACTGACACAAATGTGTTTGACTAAACAAAAGCAATAACAATGTTTACAATCGTGCCCATCACAAAAGACGGGAACTGTTACACGGGAACTGTTTGTCTAGTAAGATATCTCACCAAATAACATTTGATCACAAGAATATCCGTCAAGATCTCGCTACATATGTTTTGGAACATTGACAGGATGATAGAATTCGCTTAGCACTTTTAAATAATATATAGGAATTTCTCCCCAACAGCATTCTTTTCCAGGAACAAAGGATAACAAAATATATAACCGTGCAATTAATTAAACATTCTAGTATATTGAATATACCATCATCACCGCGTCCGAATTGTACCTCGTAAATGTGAATGTATACATAAACAGAACGCAGAAAAACACCGATAGGCGATCGAGAGAATCCACCAATACATATACACATCCTCTACACGAAGCACTATGATAGCTGGGTCCTGATCAAAGTAACAATACAACAACAACTGGATAAACAAAACGCAAAGTTCAACCAACGCATCATACAACCACACATTATATCAGACCTTTAGGTAACCGGTACAACACATGAGAAGTACATGAAAAAGCCACAAAACGTCAGCTTCAAACGAACAGTCCCCAATTAGTTACCTCATTAACACCGTGCGAACAACGAGAAGCAATACTACTTACACCGTTATCAGACATAATTGCAGACGATACTGCATGTTCCTACACCAAAAACCTGACCACAAAACGATCGCGGCGATTCAAAACCAAAAACACACACCGGGGCCTTGCAATTTTATAAAGAAGGGATGCCCAAATTGAAACAGTTTACAATAAAAAGTATACGGATGCGATGTCACCTACCCCGCAGGTTGGCATGGGAAAAGACAAACCAACTCCTCTGTACATAATAAATTCACACCCCAACAGCTGTACTTAGAAAGCAATCAGATCCTTCACAAACATATTAAACTTGATTAGACGAAAAACAAGGACAGGTGCGCTGCAAATACGACACTTCAACGTCGAAGTATCCAACGAAAGGTTCGATGCAACACACGCTTCAGCATGAAGATTCCAACTACAACGGCGATCTATTAATGAATATTGCTAACAGGGAAACACTTCAAATAGAATACAATTAAAATAATTTGTGGTCTGCCAAGATCAAATATCATAGAACAGTTAATAAAAAGGGGAAAAAAAACCAAACACAAAAACAATGACAAGGTACGAATGTAACAACGGTTGAGACCAAGTTTGTCAAACAATGCAACTGTGCCGCGCTGAATAGAAATTCTACCAAACCAAAATACCAAGACTGTATAACAAAAAACTAGCAAATGTAGTAATCACCTCAACGAATGAAAACATCGAAGTACCCTGGAACATTGTAACGGTTGTAACTCTGACTCTTCAGACGATTTACTCAAGGGACCACCGATTAGCCCTTTTTAACCTACAGAAGGCCAAATTTCTACAAAGCAAGCAACCAAATAACTCCAATATGCATAATCAAGTAAAAGAAAGCCAGACAACACTCCAAAAGGTTAAATATCAGAACGAGAGACATGCAGACAACGTGATAAATATGCTTCACTGAACTAGGGAAAAAAATCCGCAATCACATGCAAACGCTCAACACATTCCCCAGGAAAAAAAAAGAAAAAACCGAAAAAAAGCAGGGTACCGATATCCAAATGAGAGAAAAAAAAAGTCCGAGGGCCTTCGGCCCGCTTCGACCGACGACGAAAGAAACAAAGGAAATCATCATCACTCCCGATGGTATTATCATTTGCGGACGACCTTATCCTCATTACAGATGAGCTGGAAGAACTAAAACGAATCCAATACCACATTATTGCGGCTCAGAAGAAATGAACGAGTTGAGTCATGATTTGATTGACCAAGCTAGGAAAAAAGGAAACCAGGAAACTGAGGTATGTCCGCAAAGAAAATGCATCAAATTTAAATCGGTAAAACCGTAACAAAACGCGTCAGGAACTACAGGATGTGCTACCTAGCACACGGTGAACCACATCACGCATGCATGCAGCAATGCAGTACAAGGCCAAATCTAAGAAGGTGAGCGACCTACTTACAAATATAACGACAACCTAAAACAAGACATTAAATACGAGTACTTCGACATGGGAATCGAGTTTTGGACGGACACAGCTGGAGATATTATCGTACCTTGTATGATGTATGACTTAAAAGTATCAGCACTCACAAAGGCGAACCGATCAAGACCGAGAAGATACGAACGAGTTATCATGAGAGACTCGATCAACAAAACGAGACAGAGAAAATGCATCAATTCTTAGACGGGAAAACCATAACAAAACGCATCAAAAACCACAGGATGTGCTACCTGGCACACATTTTCAGACGCTCTGAACCACACCTGTTTCATGCAGCAATGCAGTACAGGCCCAAATCTAAGAAGGTCGGACGACCTATTTACTAATGGAATGACAACCTAAAACAGGACATGAAATACTTCGAGAAGGACATCCAGTTTTGGAGGGACATGGCTGGAGACAGAAATAAGATCAAGAAAGCGGCTAGTGATATCTACAAAAAACCAGAAACTGATATCAGCGAGAACTCAGAAAACAACAACACGGAACATAGCGAAGCCTCAACATAGAAAAGAGCCAAGCAAACGGTTAACTCCACCAAAAGATGCATCGGTGAAGCTCGACCTGGATCAACATGCCGGCGACGACGTGAAAAGATGCCCTCCTGTAGACAAATATCACCCTTCTCTCCACTAGTCCAATGCTTACTTAAGGCTGCATAGTCGGTAGGCTCGTAATCCTTTCCTATCCAATGGGCACGTCTTCCCTACCATTACAGCGCCCCCCGGTCTACTTCTTGATATGCAATGGCCTATGTAGCACCATGAATCATGACGCTTCAGGGGCTAGTGCAAATCTCGGGGTTCATTCGATTAATCGAGTCTGGTCAAACCACGCTGGGATCGGTGCAATTAATTTCATTTCATTTCATTTCTTTAAACCTTTGCTAGTAGGCACCCACTCAGCAAAATTGGTTCAACAAATAACTACATCTATGCAAGGTGCATTATGATATCTCAAAGGGGAATCGCTGTAAATGCTCTACAGTGCAATATCTCGGTACTCGGTACTCACCGATAATATCGGCTTCTATGCTATTGTACACTGCAGGACAAAGTAAGGGGAACAGTTATGTGAACAGCTTTCTTATAACGACGTGATCACGATTTTGATTGATTGCACCTATTTGAAAAAATATGTCATGTTTACATTGTGTGATAAATGCCACTATGATTCAAAGTATGATAATATTGAATTGATTGTTAAGTTTTATTTGTAACACACGATCATTTTACTGAATGATTATGATTATTTCATCATCATCAAATCAAATCAAATCAAATCAAATCAATTTATTTGCGATAAGTGTTGGTACAATTTCGGTCTTAACATCATCTCGGTTCCGCGCGTCTCTCATCCATGTATTTCCCATGACCTTGACGATATTTAGTATTCTTTTTTTTTTAACGCAACTTTAACTATATATTATAAATATGCTTACATTTATCAGATGTTATTGTATCTCGCACTTATTGTACCAAATACAAATAACGAGCTTTTTTTTGCCCACTGTTTTGTCCCCATGAAGGTTGAAAATAAACCCATTTAAAACCATTTCGAAGCAAAACTACAAATTTATGCCAACTTTCATGATGATCGGTCAAACGGTATCATAGTTTATAAAACACTTTTGTAACAACATTCATTTCCATGTAACCTATAGATGCAGATACTATTTATGTTACTACCTGCTATTAATGGCAGAAGTTCGCAGTCGACATTTAAATCTCATCAAAACAGTGCTACTCATCTAACTGTGATGATAAACCGCTAGGAATTCTGCTCACATCGTAACCATAACGAGAGCATGAAGATAAATAGTGCCCTCATTGCGATTCCTATTGTGATGGTACGAAATCCCACGATCACGCGTACTCCAGATACTAGCCCATTGACTTACACAGACCAAAGTATGCTGACTGTTATTTCTGAGTAAGTTGTTAATGGGTAGTCATTAATGTGCCATGATTTGCATAGAAAATAAGAATCGGTATTTATTTCTTTTCTTTAAAAATAAACTGGCTTCTGCCTGCGACTTCTTTTGGGTGAGATTATAGCCCCCCGACCCATCACGCCGTATCACATCGCTAGCCCAGCTTATTACACATGGCGTTCTTTTCTAATTTTATTCCTTATGCCTGACACCTAGGGGTCATAATGTGATGCTAAATGTCCGTATTTATGCAAAATGGAACCACACGACAAATGTAGTTTTTTACTTTTTTTGAAGAATACTAAATTTAGAAGTGGTCTATCTATGTTTTTGTAAATCCTTTGATATCTCAGAAGTGCGTGTTTGTTGGGTGGTTCCTTTTTGTATAAATACGGACACTTTTAAATTAGTATTCTTCAAAATAAGTAAAAACCTAAATTTGTCGTGTGGTTACATTTTGCATAAATACGGACAAATAGCGTACATATAACCTTTCTCAAAAATTGTGCTGAAGAGGCAAAATAAATTCAAATCCAACGAGAACTTCCAGAGATCTCTTCCTAAAAAAAAAAATCTCACAAAACTTTACTACTTTCGATTAAAATGATCAGTAAACAATTTTTTTTACACACTTCATAAAAAGGATTCTGTATTGGATGAGTTTTTTTTCATGCGAGTACACCGTTATTGTTCAAAACGAAATTATGTAATAATGTTAACAAGTTTTAATAATTAGTTCAATAAAATGTTTACGGTACAAAAGGTTTTATTTACCCTTTAAAAGTTTAGTTTTGCGTTTTTATTTGATCATAGCAATGGTTAGATAAGCTGTCGTCACTATCATCGTAAAATTCAACAACTTATTGCCGTCTGTCAGTGCAAAGGTTTTTCGCCGTCTAGACTACTCTAAAACCACGCTAAAAGATTAAGTCTTACTCTATATATCTCGTAAAGTCACGAATTTGTAGCAGGGTTGGTACAGTAGTAATAGTCTTGAAATAAACTAACTATAGTTTACTTTTAAATAACGAACTGGTACTAGACAAAATCTAGACCAGTAAAATAATGGCCCAATAATTCTGTCTCGCAGTATAAACAGGCTAGGTTTAGCAACGCATTGGCAATGTCAAAGCAGACGTGCCGAATAACCCGGCCATAGGCGAGGCATTTAAGAATTTATCCCTTCACTTAGAAAGGACTTTAATATACGAGCAGCTATTGCAAAACGATTTTGTATATCGTGTTAAGTCCTTGTGCGCCTGTTTCCTGTGAAGTTGCTAATTTCAAAAGGCGAAAATATTCCAGTCTCATTGGAAGTTACATATTCGAGCCGTTTGGGGTTGAAACATTAGGGCCATGGGGTCCGAGTGCCGACTTGGTTTTTCGAGATATATCCAAGCGGTTGGTCGACTCTTCACGTGACCAGAGGGCTGGCCTATTTTTTGGCCAAAGAATTAGCATTGCCATACAACGTGGCAATGCTGCCAGCCTTTTGGGAACTTTTCTCATTGACAGCGATGCGGACGAGCTTTTCGAAGCCCTCTGATTCCTTTTTCTCTGTTTTTATAAACTTTTTATACTTATACATAATACATTTATTTTAGTGTTAATTATGGAATTGTAAAATATTTAAATGGAAGATTAAATATAGTAGCTAATTTTGTCATCATCATCAGCCTATAATGTTCCCACTGCTGGGACACGGGCCTCCTCTCGGTGAGAGGGAGTGGGCCATAATCCACCACGCGGGTCCAGTGCGGGTTGGTAGATGTCACATGTCTTCGAATTTTTGGTTCTAAGACATGCCGGTTTCCTCACGATGTTTTCCTTCACCGTTTTGAGAGCAGTGGCAATGAAATAATTTACACAAAGTAATGCGCCTGCTTGGGTTTGAACTCACGACCTACTACTCATAAGTCGCGGCCGTTACTACTGGGCTGCCACTGCTCTCGCTAATTTTGTATTACTTAGAATTAAGACTTACCTGAGTAGTGGTGGCACAGTGGTGTCAGCCCAAGTTGTAGATCGTAAGTTTGAAGCAGGCACCTTTCTTTAATTTGTTTATTTATTTTTATCACCACTGCTATCAAAACGATGAAAGATAAACCGGCGTGTCTTACAACCAAAAATTCGAAGACATGTGACCACTCCGGGTAGAGTTAGGGTAAGCTAGCTTAAATCTATTGAGTACTATGCTATTGAGTACCTAGTAAGAAAACTAGACTCGAAACTCGAAGCATGGCTTAAAAGAGATCAATTAGGAAATGTCATGGAAGTCATCAATAACACTTTTAAATTATTATGTTCCACATGTGTAAAGTATTTGTGTATATTTATACGGACCAGTTTTGTCTTTGACTTCGATTGTGTTCTATTAAAAATCAGAATGAGACGCTAAAACTAAGTATATATTTACAACACAAGAATTCTAATCAAATTAAAAAGAACAGTATTCTGTCAACGCATCAACAACCGCCATTTTATGAATTCACCTCGTGCGCAAAATGGCCGCTCGTATTTGTGGCCAGTATCGTTCGCCTTAATGTCCACAATAAATGTCAAATTGCAATCGTTACTTCTAAAAATTATGGTGTACATTTGTCCTCCTACGTGTTTGGCCCAGTAATTAGAGGTTTTCTGGTACTATAATATTTTTTCGTTCCGTTTTCTGGTGCAATGTAATTACTATGGCTTATACTGAAATTGTGGTCCCAATTTTGTTGAAATGCAATGTAAAAACGGTGTTAAGTTTTGTCTTTTTGGTAAAGTATTGCCGAATGCGGGTTCTGAATAATTGGATGTACGAAAATAAGCTTCGTTCATAAGTTAATCAGGCAGTGGTCGCTATATTCGTTTTCTGTTATAGTTCATTGTGGTTCATTAACAATCTCTACGATGAAGCTTACATTAATTTGGCAAGCTAACAGATTTTGAAGAATGATGTGATAAGACAACATTGCATTTAAAATAAGATGAAGGGACAATTATTTAAAAGAGTTGCTTAGATGGTTTGGTCATGTTAAGAGGCCATTCATATGGGTGATTAACAAAAGGTATTTACAAAGCGGATGTAAGTGGAAATGCCGGAAGTCGATGCCCTCAGAGGACATATTAGGCTTATTGGTGATGTTCTTCAGAAAGGTCAGGTGCACAGTATTCGCAAACAGCATTCGTGTATGACCAGATGTATGAACGTGAACGAGGCAAAAGGAGTAATGTAAGGATCGTAGCAGGTGGCGTTCTGTAATTTCTGCGTCATGGGGATCTTTGGGAAGATGGCGTGAGTTTACATATTTATGTTTGTATTGTACTCACATGTTCCTCCTTCTAATGAACATCAAGTTCAAGAATAGTTCGTCTGGTTATATAATATTATCTCTTTATATATATAACTAGCTTTTGCCAGCGGCTTCGTCCTCGTGGAGGTCGGAAATTATCCCCCCCCAAAAACATACTACTGGGATAAAAAGTAGCCTATGTCCTTTCTCAGGCTCTAAACTATCGGTGTACCAAATTTCATTTAAATCGGTTCAGTAGTTTTAGCAGGAAAGCGAGACAGACAGACAGAGTTACTTTTGCATTTATAATATTATAGTGTGGATGTGGATTCTACTATACGTGTGTATGTCGCGTGTGTGTCGTGTGTGTGTGTGTGGGTGTTTTGCGTGGATTTGACGCATATTTTCCCCAGCTATTATTTTTTATTTTTGTTGTGTTCAGTTTGTCTTTGCGTCATATTTACCGCAAAAATAAACGTATTTTCTTTCTTTTTTCTTTTTCTTTCACTGAACTCCTAAACGGCTGGACCGATTTGAATGATTTTTTTTGTATGCAATTGGGTGGAACCTTGGATGGTTTAGATTCACTATTAGATACGGTAGGTGGCACTGCTATCGAGTTCTAGGGAACAGGACAACGTCTGTACTGTCAGCTAGTTATTTTGTAAAACTAGCTGACCCAGCGAACTTCGTACCGCCTCAGAATCGATAAATGTTGTGTTAACTTATCAGATCCCACCAACACAAAGCAAAGAGCACCAAGTACCATATACCCATGTTAGGCCAAGTTATGACAAACTGGTAGGTACTTTGAAGGCATAAAGCGTTTTCTAGCTACCACACACCCATGTTAGTTGAGCTCCTACCAAGTTATGCCAACCTGGTACTTCGAAGACATAAAGCGTTTTCTATCTATCAAACACCCATGTTAGGTGATTTTGTATTCTTATATAAGTGTTCATAAATTGTCTAATTTTCCGCGCAATTTTTTAATTTTTTTCTTTCATAAGAACCTTCTCCTGACAAAAACAAACACAACAAAAAAAAAAAGTGAAATCGGTCCAGCCGTTCACGCGTGATGGCGTGACCAAGGGAAATAGGGATTAATTTTTATATATATAGATTATCACTGAACTTAACACTTACTTCTACTTCTTCTGTTTTTTCATTTCGCTGGCACTCCTATTTGTCAGAAAGGTACCTACTACCGTAACACCTTAACAATAAGTTAATAATAATCATTCCAATCCAGCCTGTCCCTTGCTGTTCTCTACCAGCGATGCCCTAAACCGTGGTCGGTATCCCTCAGAGGGTGCCCTTAGCGAGTAGTCGCTTTAGTTTTTAGATTTTTAAGCCCTGTCTGGAGGCCTTAATTTATTCCGGTAGCCACAGGAAATTTTGGTTAGAAAGAAAGAAAAATATTTTATTTGTGACACGCACAGGACATAAAGACATAAAAAAAGAACATAGAAACTTTAGGATTATACAAATAACTAAATGGTAAAAGATATAAAATTAAAAGAGTATGACCTGTGTGAGGCCAAAAAGGCTCCTATCTCTATATCTCTCTCCTATCTAGGTTAAGTAGCCGACAACCTCATAGGTTGTACTGTGAGATGTCATTTCCAAAAAAAAAAACTTATCATAGTAAATCCGCCCTATTTAAAAAAAAAACAGTTGTAAAGTCGACTAGCTGCTTCATTTTTGCTACAATCATAAATCAATACGTCAAAAGAAAACTAATGAGGATACAACTAAGATAATCATATATGACAAGAGACATGTTGTTAATGCAAAAGTTTTAGCACGAGGCCTAATACGGACCTGTCCACATTCATTACTATGACATCGTCTATTTGAGTAGCTTTAGAAAATGATGCAGGAAAAGTCACCTTATTGCATGTAAAGATGTAGTTGAGTTTTAATTGCAATAAAAAATATTTTATGACCATATTTAGACATTTTGTTATACAAAAATATACTCTGTGTGTATGTTTTTAAAGGTAATATTTTTATAAGATGCAATAATAGATATTTTGTTTTATTAGATTATGTATGTACGATGTACGCTTAATTAGATTATAAATGCAGAAAAATATAAAACATACGATGGTATAAATCGATATTAATATATCAAAAATGTGGTAAGCGAGAATCGAAAGTGTTCAAGTGGGTTCTGTCATCACATTTTCAGCAAAAAGACGTCCACTGCTGGACATAGGCCTCCCTCAAAAAATGGGAGGGTTTGCCATCATCTTCAAGCTTGGCAGGCGTAATAGCTACGTGGCGTAACAGTATTTTGAAATCAAATACTAATGTGATGTTATCAGACAAATATGCTGATTTAATGAATATTTTAAATTCTGTAAGTAGGTTTGTATAAATACTTTTATTCGTCAATCATACTTTAAAAACTAGATAAGGTAGGCGTCTCCTATCTGACTACTCTGAGAAGAAATGCCGAGAAAAAGTCAGAGGTCACAGTCTCTATTAAATTCCAAACACAATCTTGGCCGGATCATGCGAAGACGACATAGATCGATCCGATGTCTGAAATGGTACTACCGAGAAGAGTAGGCTTAAACAATAATTGTTAACAAATGCTATTTAATATACCGATAAATACTTCTATATTTCAATATCTGAATCAGAACTCTTATTAAAAAAACAATCGAATGAAATCAATAACTAGCCCAAGGAACCCTAAATATTATAACGCTAGATCATCCGGTGCAGAGCGAACGGAAATAATAAAACAAGCACTCTACATACCGCCACAAGATAACACTCTTATTAATAATAATTGCTTTGATGCCAACGTGCGGTGTTTCAAAATTAATAATACGTCGACTTTGGGAAGATTGCTGTGGTCAAGAGTAGCATGACTCGTTTATCGAACTGTTTCCCTGATTTTATAATACTTACATGTTAAACTTTGGGAATTAAAATGTTACATCATTTCATCATTTTGGAGAGTTAACACTTTTTCAAGCTAGGATATGAGAGGCAGTCTCTGCGCCCTCACGCTCCTAGCCACCGTAGGAGGTGACGCTCCGGGCGTCGGGAGTCCATTGCGAACTCCCGGCCACCGTAGCCGCGGCCTTGCGGGCGGCGAGCAACGGGTAGCTCGTCGCCCGTTAAAGACCAGGCTCGGGTCGACGGCGCGTTGTGTTCCACGCGCGCCTCAAAGAGGTGTCAGCTTTATTGAAGGAATCCGCTAAGACCGTCGCTTGCTAGGATTTGTTTGAAAGAGTTACCGTGGCCCTGGCATAGGCAACTGAAGGAACACAGGTAGGTTTTAGTCAGTAAAAGTCTGACGCGCCCTTCCGTAACACTCAAAGCGTCATTTGATGATTTCGCACCAAAAAAAAGGGAATCTAGTAATATTCTCTCTAGAAGAGTAAAGGTGGCAGAGTGCTATCGGCCCCAATTTAAGTGTTTATGCGTTCGAACCCAAGCACACGATTAACTTTGTGTAAATAATTTCATCACCACTGCTCTCAAAACGGTGAAGAAAACATCGTGGAGAAACCGGGATGTCTTAGAACCAAAAATTCTAAGACATGTGACTTCTACCAACGTGCACTGGCCCGCGTGATACAATACAGTCCACTATCTCTTGAAGAGTGGAGGCCGGCTGATTATGCTATGATTATGCTGTGCTAATCTTCCGTGTAATTTCTGACGACCGTTAACAAGTTAGACCGGGGTTATATCGTACTTTCACTTTGACAGTACCACAACATTCATTACGTTATTTATGTTGCTGAGTAGACAAATTTTTCGAACATATCGGTATAAAGACATTTAATTCTCAAAAAATAAAGAACGTTACAGTTCACTTATACGATGTTCGTTCAGTTGACTGGCCTGTTAGTCTACTGGTTAGTGACCCTGACTGCTAAGACTGAGGTCGTGGATTCGATTCCCACCCAGGACAAATGTTTGTGTGATGAGCACAATCATTTATTCTTTGTCTGGGTGTAATTTATCTATAATATGTATGTATTTAGAAATACATAAGTATGTACTAGTTGCCATAGTACAGGCTATGCCTAGTTTGGGATCAGATAATGTTGTGTTAGTTGTCCTAAGATATTATTATTATTATATACTAGCTTCTGCCCGCAACTTCGTCCGCATTAAATTTCTTGTTCCCCCGACACTTCCCGTCGCGTCGCATCCCCTACCCGTGTGATTTTCCCCATTTTTGCTATATTTTTCATTACTGCTCCGCTCCTCTTAGTTGTAGCGTGATGTTATATATATGCCTATAGCCTTCCTCGATAAATAGGCTACTCAACACAAAAATAATTTTTCAATTCGGACCAGTAGTTCCTGAGATTAGCGCGTTCAATCAAACAAACAAACTCTTCAGCTTTACATATATAATAATATATATAGTATAGATGAAGCAATTAATTAGCAATGTCCTTTAATCTGGTTCAGATTGTGATATAAAATGTGTTACGCAAATTAGTGTGGCGGCTAACGCGAAAAAAAAATTTTTTTCGGGCTAGGTTTGTGAAAATTCGGTTTCACGTAACATCGTTTTAGAATCTAGAATTAGATCAGCGGCCGAGTTTGGAGTTTATTTACGTGCCTACGGCCTGGGAACCAACTATGAATATTTTTACAAATAGGTATGTTGAAATAGTGGTAGATACCGGTGATGTTTTGAAGGGAATTGGTAAATTTCAAAGTGGATTGAAAAGGGCTTTTCTTTTAGTAAAAGCTTTTCTGAAACAATGATAAAGTTGATCTACTGAAATTCACATATTCAATAAAGTTTTTTTTTTGGTTACTGAATTTATACTATTCTGATATTCTCTCTTTAACTACCCTTATCCCATTTCATTTGGGGTTGGCTCTCCTCGTCATGCTTCGCCAGATGTTTCGGTTCTGGGTCATTGCGTCATTCACTTGCGCTTGCTTCAGGTCGTTGTTGACCACAGACATTCAGAAAATGTATACTATTCTGATATTATCTATACTAATATTATAAAGCTGAAGATTTTTTTTTTGTTTGTTTGGTTGAACGCGCTAATCTCAGGATTTACTGGTCCGCATTGAAAAAATCTTTTTGTATTGGGTAGCTTATTTATTGAGAAAGGCTATATACAGGCTATATAATATTACGCTACAATTAAAAGGAGTGGAGCAGCAACGAAAAATATAATAAAACTGGCAGGCAATTCGATGCGACGGGAATGGTCAGGGGAGCAAAAATTTGACGCGGACAAAGTCGCGGGCAAAAGTTAGTCGTTACATATTGCATAACCAGCCCATGATGTTCTTACCGTTGGGAATCTCTACTCTATGAGAGGAAGTGGGTCGTAATCGACCACACGTGCCTTGTGGTATTTTGATGTCACAAGTCTTCGAGTGTTAGGTTTTAGGCCATGCCGGTTTCCTTACAATGTTTTCATTCATCATCATGAGAGCTGTGTTGATGAAATAATCTACACAAAGTAAAACACCTGGGTTGGTAAAAATCTACGACCTTTTACCGTATGATGCAGCCATTTCCACTAGACCGCCACTACTAATACGCACACACACATAAGTAGTAGTAGTAGATCACATACGTTAACTAAAAAACAAAATACTACATAACCTGCACATTGATATAATGATTATAGAACTCCATTTTATCGACTGTACATTTGAATACTAAATTACAAATCATATGAAGACAAATAAACCATATTTCTGTAAAAATATTGAAGCACCAGTGATAAAGGTAAGTAAGTCCCTTTATTACTGGCGCTTCAATATTTTTGTTCAAGGCTTTATAAACTTTCAGCAAAACTGTACCTTATAATCTTCAATACGACTTAAGAACTTCCACAAAAAACATTTAACACAATGCCAAACACGTGTTAAAAACGATCAAACTCACCCGGTTTCCGCCAACCAATCAGCGCTCAGTGATTTTTCCGAAAGAACATTTTTGCACCAATAAAACTGAAGGACTAAGTCAGGCCTTGAGAAATGAGTGCCGAAATGAAAATAAAGCTTCGCGTCAATTGTAACTGTGATTTTCACCGGTGACTCGCAATTAGGAGACACACGGAGGTAACGAAGGGAAAGCAGAAAAAAATACACTTTTATTTTTTGTACACAGCAACATATGAAGCATTTTTAGATGTAGCTGACCTCGGCTTTTCGTTAGCCCAGAGATACATCAAGCTGTACATTTCCAGTATACACTGACTTCCCATCTTACGGAAAGCTTTTCAATGCTAGGTCTGTTTAAACTGGAAATGTATAGCTTGATATGTCGTCATGCGTAGTAGTCAAACTTTAATCGATCGTGGTTTTAGATTAACAGGCCAAAGGTATTTTTATTTTTTTTTATTTTTACCTTGGTCACAATACATATACACACAGAAAGAACTTAGTTGCATATAGCAATGTGTGGATTGCCTAATTTGCAAAAAGAAAATCAGTTCCATTGTAATTTCTTAGGCTTGCAATAAATATAAAATGGATGCTGCTGGTGTAGTTGTAGTCTAGTAGATTGTTTATTTCGCGGACTACTCTGACGCTGCTCGGTTGTAATGAGTAAAATGGAATATCAGTAGCCCTATTTTCAAAGGCATTATGCTTGATCTACGAATATAACCTTTACAACTTACACCTCAACATCATAAGTCTAAACTGACTAGCTTATAAGAATGGATTTCAAAGAAAATGACACTTTTCTTTGTCCCTTTTACAAAAATTACGTATAACTTTTATTCCCCTTTCCTCCACACCCGTGTGTCCCGAACATACGCACCGTTTACCCAATAAATGGGCTTCATTAGGTGGAATTTAAGACAATCGGTCTTGGGTTACCTACGACGTAATCACCGTAATTGGTCGCAAGCTGCTCGATCTTTACCGTCTGCCTACGTATTGGAGCTGTTCCATACGAGTATTTTTTCTTTTCTTTTTTGATTAATATTATTGGATTGACTTGTATGTTACATGGTATTGACAGAGAGCAGTCATGGTGGCCCAATTAGAGCAGGGATGACCCAATATTTAAAAAAAACACCTCACGCTTTGTTCCATTATTTTCTACTTTTTTAGTTTGATTTTCTATGGAAGCGTGTTTTTAAGTTTTTTCAAACAATTATTTATTTTCTACTTTTTCTGGTGTTTCGAATTTTGTGATGTATGTCAGCGTAGTTTTCGAAGATAGTTTTTTTTTAATATCCTGGTAACCCCGGCAAGGATTATGGCACAAATTTATTAAATTATTGTATAGTCATCGGTCCTTGATAAGTATGTCAAAAGTAGAGTTAATCCGATGTTTCAAAGGGGTCAAAATCATATTTTAAGTTTCTGTTACATAGGCACATATTAACATACGTATGAAGCTATTAATAGCGCGTTAGAAGCAGTGTGTGCTCAATGAGAACTGTGTTTGCCCAATGAGGGCAGTATTGACCTGCCAGGGTCGCGAGACTGCCAGGGTCACGAGATTGTTCAAACGAGACACCGTGGCCCTAGCATTTGGGTAACTGGAGGAACACGGGTGGGTTTTAGTCAGTAAAAGTCTGACACATCCTCCCGCTTCGCCCAGAGCGGGAGAAGTCATTAGATGATTTCCCATAAAAAAGAGCAGTATTGACTCACGAGTAGCGGTTTTCCAGTAGCATAACCAGTCAATACTGTTCTCATTACTGGGATGCAGGCCTCTTTGTGAGAGAGAGAAAGAGTGGACTGTAACCCATCACGTGGGTGACGTAGCTCCCTAGGCCACCAATGCTCTCCAGCCGTTACCACTGTGCCACCACTGCTGTTAAAAGTAGTGGTAGCAAAATACCTACCCGAAAAGAGCAGTTGTAAGGACCAGCAGTGGGAAAATGAAAGTTGCTCGATATTTACAAAATATATATTTTTTAAATAACTTATTAATATTTTAAAAAAATCAAGGGGTCTGCTAGGACTGATGTCTGACAGGGTCGCGAATTTGTTCAAAAGAGTTACCGAGGCCCTGGCATAGCCAACTGAAGGAATACGGGTGGGTTACAAGCAGCAAAATACATGCTCTAAAAAGAAAACTGCTCTCCGGCCAGTATCACCGTGCTCCCACTGCTGCTAAGATATTCTAGGAAACAGTGGCAAGTTAGTAAGAATAGAGGTAGCAAATTTCTCAATCTATACTACTATTATAAAGCTGGAAAGTTTGTTTGTTTGTTTGATTGAACGCGCTAATCTCAGGAACTACTGGTCCGAATTGAAAAATTATTTTTGTTTTGAGAAGCCTATTTATCGAGAAAGGCTATAAGTTGTAATAAATGTTTTATTACAACTTATAGCCTTTCTCGCCACAACCAAGAGAAGCGGAGCAGTAATGAAAAAAGTTGCAAAAACGGGGAAAATCGCATGGGTAGGCGATTCGACGCGACGGGAAGGGTCGGAGGAACAAGAATTTTAACGCAGATGAAGTTGCGGGCAGAAACTAGCCGAAGATAACAGTTCTAAGAACCAGGAGTATGAATATGAAAGTTGCTCGATGTGTACTGTCTGCCTTAGATTTTGATAATGATAGAATAATTATATTGGATTGACTTGTACTTAAGATAAATGATACGGAAAGATAGTATCTGTGGTTGCCTAGGGCGGTTGTCACTGACCCAATGAGAGCAGTGTGAGTACAGTGGAAGCATTGTTGGCTCAGTGCAAGTCCGTGTCCTAGTAAGCAGTGGCAGCTCAGTAAGAGTAGTGGCAGCCCCAGCATTGGGAAATTATAGGCTGACTGTGTTTTTTCGTTATCACTACGTTAACTTAAGTATCTAATTGTCTGTCTAACTTACTAACAAATTATATTCTGTTGAATAGAGAGGACTGACTCTTGTGATACAGGTAATTTTAGTAGTAGAGCCAGGACAACAATGATGTCTGTAATCTGAAGTGAAAAATAAATAAATCAGTTACAGTACTCGATTTTTACCGTTTGCCTCTTTGTGAAACTGATACGTACGTGTTGTTTTTATTATTGGCAATATATACTTTTGCGCCCACTTTTGTCAGTGGCAAATTAAAGTTGTACAAGTATCTTTTGGCTTCAGTCCCAAAATCTGTACCAATGCCGTCATCTTGCTTTTTCAACATATTTGAGCAAGAACAGTGGTGCCGCAGTGACAGTAAAGGCGGATACGAAAGAGCATGCCTAGATATGGTAAGTCTGGACTTCTGCTGCTCTTTTGTTACTTACTATTGACATCTAAACCAAAACGCAGACAGCCAGGTCCGGGTTGACGTCGCGTTGTGTTGGACGTGCGCCTCAAAGAGATGTCAGCAAAAATTGAAGGGTCCACAAGGATTATTGCCTGCCAAGGTTGCAGATTTGTTTGAAAGAATAACCGTGGCTCTGGAAAGGGCAACTGAAGGAGCACGGGTGGGTTTTAGTAAGTCAAAGTCTGACACGTCCTTTCGCTCCACTCAGAGCGAGAGACGTCATTTTTAACCGACTTCAAAAAAAGGAGGAGGTTATCAATTCGTCTGTATTTTTTTTTTTTTTATTTTTTTTTTTTATGTTTGTTACCTCATAACTTTTGACTGGGTGAACCGATTTCGATGATTCTTTTTTAGTTTGAAAGCTAGTGCTTCCCGAATGGTCCCATTTAAATTTGGTTTCATTCGGACAATGGGGTCCATGTGAAAACCATATAAGTCTTAAATTTACATTAAGTATTTGCGCGACAAATGAACGAATACCGTATGTTTGTTACCTCATAACTTTTGACTGGGTAAACCGATTTTGATGATTCTTTTTTTATTTGGAAGCTGGTGCTTTCTTAATGGTCCCATTTTAATTTGGTTTTATTTGGACAATGGGGTCCATGTGAAAACCATATAAGTCTTAAAATTCATTACGTATTTGCGCGACAAATGTACGCATAACGCGATTAGATTAGTACGGAGTATCTACCACAACTAAAAAGTTAAAAAATAAAAACTTTTTACAAAAAAAACAACCGACTTCCTTAAAAAAAACACTACAAAGTCAAAAATAACTTTAATTTCGGAAGTCGGTGGCAAAAACCTTAAATACAGAGCCTAAGACACCGACTTTCGAAATTAAAGTTATTTTTGACTTTGTAGTGTTTTTTTTAAGGAAGTCGGTTGTTTTTTTTGTAAAAAGTTTTTATTAGTATATAAAATATAACGTCGCAAGGCGTACTGATTATATGTAAGTCAAAAGGTTGACTTCAATAGGCGTACTGACGTATTATTTTATCCAAAGAGAACGTCGAGAGGCGTTCTGTCCGTCAACGTGTTAAGTAACCAAAAAGTAACACCTAAAAGTAATAATATGTGACTTATTATATAAACACATATATTTATTATACAAAAAACCCAGAACCGTTTTCTCCGTCAAGCCACAGGCGCGCCTTGGTTTGTTCGGAATGTCAATCTTCATTTAGATATGAAACTCCCGACTATCCATCAATTCATGAAACGCGCTTCGAAGCGTTTCTTCGATAGGGCCGTAGCCCACCGCAACCCTCTGGTTGTGGCGGCAGCTACTTACACCCCCTCCCATATCAGTAAAGTCCGCCGCTCGCGGCACGTTCTTACCGATCCTGATGATCCCACTACTCTCCTCCAGGAGAGTCGAAAAGAGACCAGTACAGCTAGACCAGCACACAAACACAAACCGTACCGACCTCGCCGCCGAGGACCGTCGTCGCGACCCCGACTTAACAGTCCCTCCCGACCCTTGCAAGAGCCAGCCCGCGATGCTGCGCCGTTAGCTTTAAATTAGTCCCAAAATAATTTAACCCAGATCCAGCCAGTCCCTTGCTGCCCCCTTACCAGCGATTGCCTAAGCCGAGGTTCGTTCCCCCCTCGGGGTAACCCTTAGAGCTTTCGCTTTAGTTTTTAAGTATAATAAGCCCCAGCTGGAGGCCTAAAAAGGTAACTTTTTAGAACTCGCCGGGCCACAATCCGTTTAAGTAGTAACAATCTTTTCAGGATTAACTACGAGATGCCCACAAAAAAAAAAAACAAAAAAAAAATAAAATACATAAAACTTAACAATTAGGTACTAAGACCGCCCTCAATTAGCATTTGTGCCTTTTGTATGAATTTCAGCAGGTTTTGCCCAAACATATCCTGCGATACCGTTATGTTTATCATAGATGCAGCTCGTGACAAAGGGGCAAACTTGAGTAGATGTACTTTTTTATATATGTTGTATACTACGCTAGGTCAGTAGCCGACACCCACAGATAGTAATGCCCAGTGGCAAAACTTTGACTTTACACGTACGTGAAGGCTAATGTAACTTAAATTAACAGTCAATTACAGCTCACTGACAAAAAGTTGTCGAGTGTGCAGTAAAGCCATTACATAGCAATGTTATAAAAGAGTAACCACGAGCTACAATACTTAACGCAAGCCAGTGGTAGCAATTTGACCTTAAGGCGCAGTGAGAAGCTTTGTATTTGACAATAGTGCATCGCGGCAACAAATAAGCTTCAAAATAGCATTCGCTATTGAATCCAATGACCACCAAAATAAAAGAAATTTTAACAGTATTTTTTTATAAAGTTACCAAATAAATGTGTGCCTCAGTGGAATATTTCTTTGGTATTTCTTTAGTTGATTGAATTCCTTTTATTGACTTAACATAAAATATGTGATAGTTGACGCTCAACATTTTGCGAGTTATGTGACGAAATATATATTTTTAGTACGGTTTTACGATTGTGTTATCATGATGCTACTTTCAAGAAATATTTTAGTATTTTCTTTGAACATTTGAAACAACACAATTTTTTGGTTTTTGGCTTGGTATATGTACCAATACGCCAAACTGTGTGACAAAAAATAAAAACTTTTTACAAAAAAAACAACCGACTTCCTTAAAAAACACTACAAAGTCAAAAATAACTTTAATTTCGAAAGTCGGTGTCTTAGGCTCTGTATTTAAGGTTTTTGCCACCGACTTCCGAAATTAAAGTTATTTTTGACTTTGTAGTGTTTTTTAAGGAAGTCGGTTGTTTTTTTTGTAAAAAGTTTTATAATTTCTCACTCACAAAAGTACAGAAATCTGTGGAATAATCAAACTAGCAAGTATCAAAATGCGAAATCAAAATCAAAATGGCATAACAACGAACTGATAAAATAGCAAACAGTAATTTGTACACACTACGTAAACAATCCAACACGCATACAAATCGCGCAAAATGAGCAACACATA
This sequence comes from Aporophyla lueneburgensis, assembly GCA_932294355.1. NCBI lineage: Eukaryota > Metazoa > Arthropoda > Insecta > Lepidoptera > Noctuidae > Aporophyla > Aporophyla lueneburgensis. Next base: position 12,872,723 of record OW028759.1, read on the forward strand.
ATGCTAATCTATTTCGTTACTCAATTCCCTAATCAAAACATTGAATTAATTTTATATTATATCCACTAAAATTTATCTAACGTTTAAGCGCAATAAAATTTCTGTATCAAAATATTAATACAAGAACAATACCACAAAAATTTGTACAATGCACATTTATTCGATACAACGAACCGATAGTGTTGCGACCGGTCGATATGTAATGAGATGGAAAGAATATCGACATTCCTAGTACGTATGATAGCGATGTAATGTAAGCGCCACACCTGCGGTTAGGGCTAGGGGTGGGAAGGTGTTAACGTTATTAAAATGGTTGGATATGAAATTGTTATAATACAAAATGTGGTAATTTCAGCTTTCTTTTTGTCGTTTCGAAGAAAAAAAACGACAGTGTCAAAATGATTATTTTTAATGCTAAAATCAAGATTGTGTTTCAATTACTTAAGTATTTAGAGAGCAGTGGTGGCCCAGTGGTATCGGCCCCGACTTATCTGTTGTAGGTCATAGGTTCGAACACAAGCAGGCGTTTTACTTTGTGTAAATAATTTCATCACCACTCCTTTCAAAATGGTGAAGGAAAACATGGTGAGGAAACCGGCATGTCCTAGGACTAAAAAAATTGAAGACATGTGACATTTACCAACCCGCGATGGGTCCGTGTGGTATATTACGGCCCATACCCTCCAAGAGGGACCTCAGGTGTCCCAGCAGTGGAAACAATATAGGCTAATTAATTATGATGAAGTATTTAGAGCTAAAATGTCCACAAAATGCAATTAATAATATACTTCCTCATACACTCAATAAAACTTCTTCAATTTTGGCAAAATAAAGTGAACCACAAGTTTGGTATTTCAACAATACTATAGAAAGGCTGACCGATGAACGATGACCGTTGGGGTAGACGTGTTCTTGAGTGGAGACCACGAATCGGCAAACGTAAGGTAGGACGCCTTCAGGCTAAGTGTAGCAACGATTTTCGCAGGGTGGTTGGTAGCAGCTAGATGAGAGTTGCCGAGAATCGGGCTGAAAGGTGTGCAATTGGAGAGGCCTATGTCCAGCAGTGGACTGTTATACGCTGATGATGATGATGATACAAACGCTGTGTTGATTACCGAGAACCCAGACACGTCCCAAATATCAATATTTCTACTTCCAAATATCAGTTATAATATTGTACTACCTAAATATTTGGCCGTTCATTTGTTGTAAATAGTTGGATTAATTACGCTATAATCTAAACTAATATACAAACACACCATATCAGTTGCACATCGTACACACGGCTACAAGTCAAGCTATACAGTTCCAGTTTTAGCTGACCTCTCATTGTATAGGCTTTTCCTGGTGCGTAGTATCGATAATGTCGATAGATTATTCGCAACACTACATTCAATTACAGTAGGAGCGGCTAATCGTAAATGTACGTTGCATGTTCGTCGTTAGTACATTTGAATACGATGATATTATTGTACAATAGATTTATATTTATGAAATGTCTAGATTCGAATTCGGCTGTTACTTTAGCTAGATTAAATATCTGGAATTTGTGTTGAGCTCCCTTTGAATTTCAATAATATAATAGTATTACAATGATTACGTTGATAGTAATAAAAAGCCGACAATGAACTTTTTTTGACAGGTTCTGTAGTTACTTTATCCCAAGAACTAAGTTAACTTGGTAGTTCAAAAAACTCAAACTGTAAATGTAATTTTGTTCTCATAATATGGACTGATTTAGCATATAACTGGTCTCATGATTCTTATAGGTATTCCTTTAATTGATAAGTGTACATAGAATTAATTTCTGTTTTTTTTCCATACGAGACTTTTGAAAAGGACAGTTCGAATCAATTCTATTTAACACGTTAATTGCCATGTCGCACTATATGACCGACAACACATACAAAATCTGAATATGTCGTTGCTGCCTGGCGGCCATGTTTTTGGAATAAATAAAGTATTTATAGGATAAATAATCTATTTAAAGTGAAAAAACACTAAGTAAATTTTTTGACTTTTCTGATTTTAGGCATGGCAGTTAACATGTTAAATGTGCGCCTAATTGAAATAAATGTTTTACCAATATGTTATTTTCGGTTCCCTATCCATTTGCATAAAATGTTAAGACCTAAAATAACTTGGCATACTTTTTTCTCCTAATTATATTTTCGCATAACATTATTTACGCATAACAGCTTACGCATAATTTCTTTAACCATAATAATGATTAAGCATAACATTCTAAAGCATAAAATATTTACGCATAATGATATTAAAACATATTTTTCAAAGGCATAATAAAGAAGCATAATAATTCCCACAAGATGGACCGATGACCTGGTGAAGGCCGCAGGAATGCGTTGGATGCGAGAGGCACAGAACAGGTCGAGGTGGCGGTGCTTGGGGGAGGCCTATGTCCAGCAGTGGACGTCTTTAATGGACGACGGCTGATATGATGATGATGATGATGATGATGATAATTAACTCCTAAAATGTTACACACTAATAAACATGTAAACATGCATACACCATGCATTCAGCAAACATGCAGCATGCAAGCAAGCATGCAGCAGGCATGCAGCATGCAAGCATGCATCCTGCAGGCATGCAGCATACAAACAAGCATGCAGCAAGCATGCAGCATTCAAGCAAGCATGCAACATGCAGCAGGCATGGTTTCTGTCACGGTTCCGGCGCTGCGGGGCTCCGGCGGTTCCACGCGAGCTTATCGTCGCAGATGTGTTTTACGCTCGCCACCTGCTCCTCAGCTCGCGAGCCGCCTTGCCCCTCCGCGCCTACGCAGTTTTAAATTACACTCTAAGGGTAGGGCATACAAGACTACGTGCAGTCGGCTTTGCAGCGATTCGTTTCTGTCACAAAATTTTGTAGCACAACATATTTTGAATCTATAAGACAATACTTTAACTTTAATTTAGGGTTGAAAATTGAATTATAAAAAGTATGCGTAAATATTATTATGCTAATAGTCATTATACCTAGTAACATTATGCGAATTAAAATTATGCCAAATCAAATTAGCCTTCAAGATCATTATGCCAACATAAGCTGTATGCTAAAAAAAAATATGGCAATGTATTATTATGGCAAAATAAATTGTGCCAAAATAGGTATGCCTTTGGTATGCATTAGAAAAAAGAACATTATGCGAAAAGAAGGGATCCCGTTATTTTCCTTATCCTATTATACCTATAAGTCAGTTTATACTTTGTGATTTTCGATTAATGACGATTGGATGAGTTTTGGGGACCCATCCATTAGTTTCTACTTTGGTTTAAATATGTTCGGTATTCAATAAGTTGTCTTAGAGCAAGGGTAGCCCATTTCGCCCGGGTGTTTCCATTGTGAGGATCGTCTAGAGGACACGGTGGAGCATACGGTGGACGTTTGCCCTGCCTGGGAGGAGCACTGCCTTGTCCTCGTGGAGGCAATTGGCGGCGGCGACCTCTCGCGTCCGGCCTTGGTGCGAGCCATGGTACGGAGCGAGAGGATATGGGAAGCCGTCACCTCCTTCTGCGAAGCAGTAATGCTCGCGAAGGAGGAGGCGGGGCGCGTGAGGGAGTGGCAGTCTCTGCGCCCTCACGTACCTAGCCGCCATAGGAGGAGACGCCCCGGGCGTCGGGAGTCAATAACGGACTCCCGGCCACCGTAGGCGCGAGCTTGCGGGTGGCGAGCAATGGGTAGCTCGCCGCCCGGTAAGGACCAAGCTCGGGTCAACGGCGCGTAGTGTTCTACGCGCGCCTCAAAGAGATGTCAGCAGCGCTGAAAGGGTCTGCTAGGACCGATGCCTCGGCAGGCATCGGTCCTAGCAGACCCTTTCAGCGCTGAAAAAAACGAACGGTATCTCTTTCGAACAATCACGCGACCCCGGCGGGTCGCGTGGTTGTTCGAAAGAGATACCGTGACCCTGGCACATGGGCAACTGAAGGAACACGGGTGGGTTAGTCAGTAAAAGTCTGACATGCCCTCCCGCTCCGCCCAGAGCGGGAGAAGTCATTTTATGATTTCCCATCCAAAAAAAAAAAAAAAATGGGTAGCCCATTTTACTACAGTAATTTCCTAATACAGGTAGCACAATTACAGTAACTAAGGAATATTTTGAAGAGGAATAACACTGTAATGCCTCAGGCAATTTTTTTAAATAATTACTAGTGGTCGCCAGTGGTCGCAATTCAACCATAATTCATTTATATTTTAATCAACAATAAAAAAAATACATATTAGTTTTCTGCAGATTTAATACCTTCATTGAGGAAGTTGCCACCTCTTCTTTAGCCGGCCTCGGTAACGCCATCCATTTTCAGGCACTCACTGTGTGGAGACTATTGGCCACCGGTCACTGTGCATGCGGCTGGCGTGATCTGCCCAGTCTCATTTTAACCTGCCTTTTTGCCAACTTTCAGGCTTGGTCGTCTTGTGGTTAGAACCCTAGGTTTTGTTTTATTAAAACGGTAAATTAACATTGTTTTAGCTTTTGCCCCCGGCTTCGCTCGCGTTAAATTTGGGGTAACACGGTTCCCTTCTCCAGATTTAGAACACAGAATAGAACTCGGAATATAATGTTATTTAAATATGCTACTGTAGGCGATACCATATGTCTTTCCATTTGGAGATAGAATGTAAAGATTCTAGTCATTGGATACACGCGAACATGCTACATACAATTGTCCATGGGAAAAGCACGGCTTTTCTAAGTTCACCCCAGCCACCTAAAAATTAAAAACCGGCCAAGTGCGAGTCGGACTCGCGCACCGAGGTTTCCGTACAAACCTGTAGGTATCCTCGGTGTATGCATAAGGTTTATGTTTATGACATTAAATGTTTTATTTTTAATTTTTTGTATTTGAGTTGATTGAATTGAAGGTAAATTGCGGTTTACGATTTATGACGTATTTAAAAAAAAAACTACTTAATGGATCTCGTTCAAACTAATTTTCGGTGAAAGTTTACATGGTTATGTACATCATATATTATTTAGTTTTATCATTCTCTTATTTTAGAACTTTAACTTTGGAAGTGTCTCTCGCGCAAACTATTCAGTTTAGAAAAAAATGATATTAGAAACCTCAATACCATTTTTAGGGTTCCGTTGCCAAATGGCAAAAAACGGAACCCTTATAGATTCGTCATGTCTGTCTGTCTGTCTGTCTGTCTGTCTGTCTGTCCGTCCGTATGTCACAGCCATTTTATTCCGAAACTATAAGAGCTATGCTGTTGAAACTTGGTAAGTAGGTGTATTCTGTGAACCGCATTAAGATTTTCACACTAAAATAGAAAAAAAACAATAAATTTTGGGGTTCCCCATACATAGAACTGAAACTCAAAAATATTTTTTTTCATCAAACCCATACGTGTGATGAATAGGTCTTCAAAAATGGTAATGAGGTTTCTATTATCATTTTTTTCTAAACTGAATTGTTTGCGCGAGAGACACTTCCAAAGTGGTAAAATGTGTGTCCCCCCCCCCCCCGTAACTTCTAAAATAAGAGAATGACAAAACTAAAAAAAATATATGATGTACATTACCATGTAAACTACCAACGAAAATTGGTTTGAACGAGATCGAGTGAGTAGTTTTTTTTTTAAAACGTCATAAATCGTAAACCGCAATTTACCTTACATTCAATCAACTGAAATATAAAAATTAAAAAATATATATATTTTTAAACCGAAAATACCTACAGCTTTGTACGGAACCCTCGGTGCGCGAGTCCGACTCGCACTTGGCCGGTTTTTTGAAGACCTATTCATAAATACCCCACACGTATGGGTTTGATGAAAAAAAAAATGTTGAGTTTCAGTTCTAAGTATGGGGAACCCCAAAAGTTATTGCTTTTTTTCTATTTTAGTGTGAAAATCTTAATGCGGATATATATATATATATATATATATATATAGTATACATCTACTTACCAAGTTTCAACAACATAGCTCTTATAGTTTCGGAGAAAAGTGGCTGTGACATACACGGACAGACAGACAGACAGACACCAGTCATGACGAATCTATAAGGGTTCCGTTTTTTGCTATTTGGCAAACCCTAAAAAGTAGCCTATGTCACTCTCCATCCCTTCAACTATCTCCACTTAAAAATCACGTTAATTCGTCGCTCCATTTTGCCGTCAAAGACGGACAAACAGACACATACACTTTCCCATTTATAATATTAATATGGATTATACTACCTTTACAATTAATGTATCGTAACATTATGTACTCACGGCCACAAATCAAGCAACACATTTCCTGCTAAGATAACGACACTTTTGAAGCTGACTTTTCATTGTAGGTATAAAAAATGTATGCAATGCGAGCTTAGTTAAAATTGGAAATATTAGGTTGGTGTGTGGTCGTGTTTACCACAACAAAAGTTTACCTATGCGTCGCAAATTATTACATTCGAATTAACCAACTTTACGTTTACCTTTTTGCCATGCCGGGTTACTCTTACTGAGTTAAAATAGTCATGTAATTTAATATTGATGTCATCAACATAAAATCCACTAAATAATGTACACTGCAATGCAGCACCGCCAAAGAATGTTGCAAGAACGCATTGAATTTCAACGAAATAGGAGTGACCATAAAATTATACCATTTAGTAGCTGTAGTATAAAGTCAGAATCTAGTTAACCCACTCAAGTAAATCCAAGTTAAGCAGGTACCTAAGTTATTGTACTAAGTTGTGATGGCTCAACAGTCCTCTGTTCATGTGCCCTTTTGATCTTTGTGCCTACGCAAGAAGTTGCTATTGTCTTTGACTGACTTTTGTGCCCTACTTAGTATACTTACATGTTAGGTACATTTATTAGATACTTAAGTGTGTAAATGAGTAAATAAGTAATAACAAGTGATATAGTTTTACCCGACTACATGACGTAAAGAAGGGTAATGTGTTTGTCAGCCTATGTGTGTATGTTTTGTTCATTTGTAGCACTCTAGATACCGGAGTCCGATATCACTGATTCTTATGTCATCTATTTGTCTTAATTTTCCCCCGGCAAAAAAAAAACGGAGGAGGTTATCAATTCGACGCGTATATATATATTTTTTTATGTATGACCACGCATAACTTTTAACATAGTAGCCCGATTGTGATAATTCATCTTTTATTGGAAAGGGTATACTCCGAAGGTGGGTTCAGGATAAAGCGGGAGGATACGTCCGGGTGTTTCCATTGCGAGGATCGTCTGGAGGACACGATGGAGCATACGGTGGAGGTTTGCCCTGCCTGGGCGGAGCACCGCCGTGTCCTCGTGGAGGCGATCGGCGGCGGCGACCTCTCGCGTCCGGCCCTGGTGCGAGCCATGGTACGGAGCGAGAGGGAATGGGAAGCCGTCACCTCCTTCTGCGAAACAGTAATGCTCGCGAAGGAGGAGGCGGGGCGCGTGAGGGAGTGGCAGTCTCTGCGCCCTCACGTCCCTAGCCGCCGCAGGAGGAGACGCCCCAGGCGTTGGGAGTCGAATGCGGACTCCCGGCCACCGTAGGCGCGAGCTTGCGGGTGGCGAGCAATGGGTAGCTCGCCGCCCGGTAAGGACCAAGCTCGGGTCGACGGCGCGCAGTGTTCCACGCGCGCCTCAAAGAGATGTCAGCAGCAGTGTAGGGGTCTACTAGGACCGATGCCTGCCGGGGTCGCGTGATTGTTCGAAAGAGATACCGTGACCCTGGCACATGGGCAACTGATGGAACACGGGTGGGTTTTAGTCAGTAAAAGTCTGACACGCCCTCCCGCTCCGCCCAGAGCGGGAGAAGTCATTTGATGATTTCCCATCCTGAAAAAAAAAAAAGGGTCGGAAAACAGGGGATGATTGATTGTTCACTCACTGATTGTAACGTATAACCACGCATAACTTTATACAGAGTAGTCCGATTTTAATAATTCTTTTTTTTATTGGATAGGGTATACCTTGTCAAGTATCATTAGTACATTAAAGCTACAAAAAATTATGAAATAAAAACTTTTTTTTCGGTGGTTTAATTTTTTGTTAAAAAGTTTTTAAATGTTTATAGTTTAACAACATTAACTACGTCAGAAAAAGTTGTGAAACAGTCATTGTTTTTCGATCAAATGAAGTAATGAATTAGCAATATTATTCAAAATTAATCAGATTCTGGTTGATAGTGTATTCCGCAATTAGGATGCTGGTCTACGTAATTGAGGATTAGTTTAGCTTTGATATTCAGATATTTCCGGTAGTTTCGTGTGGAGCATTTCTTCCCGTGAGTGTCGTGAAAAGCCACTAAGGGACTTACTAGAGAATGGGCAGAAGCGTTCTCTATGCATTTTACCAACATATTGCGATCGCCAACCCGCCTGCCAAGCGTGGCGATTATGACAACCCCCGCTCCGTATCTTAGGGGAGGCCTATGGCCAACAGTGGACGTCTTTCGGTTGAAATGACGATGAGGATCCAGATATTTTGACTAGAATCAGCATAAAAAGATAAAATGAGGTCGAATTATATTCGATTTGTGCTCAGTTTATTTGCACAAAAACAGCAACGTATACCAAATTAACATAATATTTAATCAATTAATTGGCTGTACCTACTGTTTAAAGAAATAGATTTTATTCATATTTTTGATAAATACCGGTTATAGGAACATAGATGTGCAATCGCAATCGTTGTTGGTATATTTTGAAAAAGGTCAATTTATCTTTGTAAAGTAGGTGAAAGCACTTTTCCATGATTTAAAATGTGGAATTCTTCGCAAATAAATACGAAGATTTATTCTGTTCTCACACTGTCAGACTTTCTTTAAATCCGTTTCGTTGTTGAACACTCATTGGTCCGGTCGCGGCACTGATGGTAATTTACTAAATGATTCCCTTCCTGTCGCGTGATCGTCCTTGGATTGTCACCCATTACCGAGGCTTTGTTTCACATTGATATTGTTAAGGTTTTACTTGTGTTGTTTTACTTTAGGACTTTGTTGAGTGTTCTTAGTGGCTAAACGTGATAATTTGGCAATACTTTCAGTCATCGTTTTTTATCCAGATAAAACAATTATTTGGTATGCAAAAATCCTGCCAGGGTCGTGGATTGGTCCGAAATCGTTACCGTGACCCTGGCACAGGCAACTGAAGGTACACGTGTGGGTTTTAGTTTAGTCAATAAAAGTCTGACACGACGAGCGGAAGAGGTCTTTTGATGATGTCCCGGCCAAACAAAGGCTCCCTAAAACAGGGTAGAGCTACACGATCACTGATACATGCATATCGTCTGTTGGGGAATGTCAGTTCAAACCTGCTAAGGCCTTTTCTTCAAAAGGCCCTTCCAGACATGGCTTTCAATTATTAGACTCACATAAAATTTTAATAATATAATGTTTAACCTCTAAGTCCCTGAGATACCACATTTGGTATAGACAGAATGGTTTTTAATTGTGTCTGTAATTACGGTATTCAATGGGTTAAACTTTAAAAGAGACCATGACCTCTGAGTTTATTTCAGCATTTCTTCTCAGAGATCAATCAGCTATAAAATATCGCCACCAACTAGTTTTAAAAATACTGACCAACAAAATATTGACGTGTAAAAATCTACATACTTAAATAAACATTTCATTTTATTACTACCAACCGTTCAATATCACATAAACGATATAATCACCAACCAAAATTTCACAAGCTGTTAATATTAGCGTCAAATCCGTCTTATATCTAAGCTAAAAGCTGCAGCTCGAACCGAGCCAGCTGTTCGTAATCTAGTTAAATATCAGCATTACATTAGCTATCACTTTGCTTAGTTTTAGAACCCATTGTCATTAATTTTAAGTGCTTTTTGTGTGGTTGTGGAGTTTAAATTAGCACTCTAAACACAATCTGAATCAGTATAATGGATATAGGTTATTCTTTGTTTTTTTTTTTTTTAATTTTATTTACTTACATAATATTGTATAGTATCAAGTTCTTCTAACTTAACAGACAGCTGTGCTGCTGAGGAGTTTGTCGCGCCACTTCTTCTTCCCAGCTAAAGCACTAGGAAGTGGTGAAGGGCGGGCGTTTTGGGGGGACTGTCTTATGTAACTTTGACGTTCAAAAAGTGCTGACTCTTAGCCTAGTTTGAATAAATGACTTTTGATTTTGTTATTTTTTTTTTATACAAAAAATGTGTCTTTAACAACGCAAATAACGTAATAAATGTTCTGGAATTGTCCAAATGAAAAACAATCCTATTGTTAGGATTTTATGCAATTACTCCGTCGTTGTCTATTGGATCAGGTCATCATTCTTCATTGCAGCCGAAAGACGTCCACTGCAGGACATAAGCCTCCCCCAATTTGGGGGGTTTGCCATAATCGCCACGCTTGGCAGGCGAGTTGGCGATCGCAGTAAGGTGGTAAAATGCACAGAGAACACTGCTGCCCATTCTCTAGTACGTCCCTTAGTTGCATTTTATGACAACCATGGGAGGAATTGGTTTGGTGCTTTTCTTTACTTCCTGCACCACACAGGGCATGGAGCGTGGATCTTTTCACTGTAAGGTATTTATAAACATATAAGGTATGTGTGACGTGTTAGTGCAGTGGTTGCTTACTGGTAATGGCATTCACTAACGAGTTTGTAGGTCGTGGGTTTGAATCTAACAGATGCTTTACTTTGTGTAAATTTTTTCATCACCATCGCTCTCAAAACGGTGGGAAATTATCCTACTTCAACGAACTACCGTCTAAAAAATAGCTTGTTTGCTAATCTAGGTTTTAAACTACCTGTGTGCGAAATATCATCGAAATATATTAAGTCGGTTAAGCATAATTGAGTAACAAACATCCCAAAGTACAAACTTTCACATTATGATATTCGTAGGATTTTAATGGAATTTGATTGTCATTATGGGTGAAAAAGAGGCTAAACGCTTTAGAAACGTGGTGCTGAGAAGGATTCTTAGCATAACCTGGACATAGTTTCGAACCAACGTCTCAATCCTCCAGGAACCTCACATCAATCAGGGTCTTGCCTCCATCGTCTCAAGGTCGTATTCTCGCTTTCTTTGTACATAACACACGCCGAGACGACATATTGCTGGAACGAAGAGAAAAGTTGAAGGCACAAGAGCTCACGCCTGGTCACCCGTGCTTTGCACCGATCAAGTAAGAACTGCACTTAATGGTCAACACCACGAATATACGGGAAGGGCTGCAGTACGGGAGGAATGGCGACGGATTCTGAAGCTCGCCACGAAACCAGATATGATGACCACGACCACTCTGTCAAGAGTCTAACGACGAAAAACGAGAATGGGTATATTGATGACACATCCTGGCACATTCTGGATATTCCGTCTCGTGTCGATGTGAGAGAATAGAAAACTGTCTACAGCACGCGTAGTATGTCCGCCATAGAAACAGAATTTGTCGACGGAAGAGAAGACAAAATGATAGATTGTATCGTAGAAAAACTGTGTAAAACTGAAAAGAAGAGATGTTTCTATTCTTCAGTCGATAAAAATACGATGTCAAGTATGATGAGTAATGATGACTATATTTCTGATGAGATAGAAACATTTTTACAGAATTAAAATATTTTTTTTTTTTATACTTTATTAGTAAGAACAAAATTCTTAGTAATTAATTACGATCTAGCCAAAAAGGCTAATAAGCAATTTAACTCTAACTTAATATGTTACGTAATAGATTATGTTAAAACTAAGAATAGTGTTCAATTGCACTTATATACAAGTCCGTAGCACTTTCTTAGAGTCTAATACAATTTTTAAAACACTATGTTCATGTGTTATATGTATAGCACAATACTGTTACTATTTTAACTCACTTTGTACACTACATTCAAAAGGTTTAGTTCTTTTTAGCCTTCGCACTAAGTCTGTGTTGTCTAGCAGCTGGATTGCCTCAACATTCACGTGTCGGTAAAGTCTGTTTTCGTGGGCTTCAGCAAATTTTTGGATAATGGTGGTGACGAATTCCATTTTTAGGTCACGGTGAAGGTCGTCATTTCTTATGTACCAGGGTGCATTGACAGCATCCCTGAGTACTTTATTTTGGAATTGTTGGATTATTTTGACGTTGCTTTGTTTAGTACATCCCCAAAGTTGGATACCATACGTCCATATTGGCACTAGAATATGCTTGTATAGGGTTATTTTATTATGTAATGATAGACAGGATTTCCTTCCGAGTAACCAATACATACATACATAAAATACATAAGGAACTTTATTTGTTCTTAGTAGAATACATAGATATAGAATTGGTCATCCTACGCCGGCAGGTATTTTGGTATTTTAAAACATTGCTCAAGTTTCCCCAATCGGATACCTCAAGATTTCATCATCTGCCATAGTCATTTCTGAATTAGGTTGGGGTGGGCTCCTATATATACCAGATGCAAGAGCGACTAACTATCTGACCACCACGACCCAATCACTGGGTAATACGGTACCCCTTGGTAAGACTGGTTGAAAAACTTTTGGGCTTCTGGCGACCTTTAAGAAATGTCAAACATCCACGACTGACAGGTAGGAACCAACAGCATAACTGGCTTTCTGAGGCACAGGAGGGTCTCGGTACGTAAAGATGGTCGCCCATCCAAAACGAACCGCAGTAACCCGTGTGTCTTTTATTACTAAGTACGTACCAAGCCTGTTAATACCCCAACAATTTTTTGTCCAAAATCGTAAGTCGACGTACATGGACGTAATAAAATCGCGGTGGGATTTTGTCGCGCACAAGATTTTTATCTCTTGGTGTTGAACCGAGCATTGAGAATCTAACAAAGTGTAGCATCAGTAAGTTTTGGCGCGTCGAACAAACACAGTGTTCGATTTTGACATTGGTTTGGCTGATATATGGCGAATGATTTAATTTAATGTTCTGTGTCTCCAATATTACTTCATCTAGACTATTTTATGTAAAATTAAGTTGATCTAACTAAACAGACAGCTGTGCTGCTGGGGATTTTGTTGCGCCACTTCTTCTTCTCAGCTAGAGTACTAGGAAGTGGTCAAGGGCAGGCGTTTTAGGGGAATGTCTTATGTAATTTTGATGTTTAAAAAGTGCTGATCCAAAACCTAATCAGCTTTATTTGAATAAATGACTTTTAATTTTTTGAAAATCTCGCCGTGAACAGTGCGTTAAAGAAATCTCGCCGCCATTTTATCACGTCCGTGTGTAGATGTGCTTTCCCTTTCACTACCTAACAGCCCTCACGACAAACTTATGTGCGTGCTTCTCAGTTATCTTGGCAAAGTTAGAGATGCCTCATTTATATGTTCAACATGTGATACCAACTGTAAGTAATATGTTACGTTTGGCTTTATGTTGTTTGACCTTTGTTGTTGAACTTTTGACCTTGAGGGCAATGACCTGGCAAAAGGGATATTTGAGTTAGTTTATTTGCTTGGTGAGTTTTGAGATGTTATAATTGCTTCTTGCTGTTCTGTTGTTTAAGTTATTTGATTAAATATAATTTCATTGCCTTCAGTACGCTTAACTTCCCTTTCCTTTGTGGAGGAAAATACAAGAACCTTCGTTCCTTTGGAAATTTGAATACAAAGAGTTGTATGATCTGCCTACTGCTTATGGGTATCAACGTTAAAATCGTCGTAAAAACCGAATAGGTATTCAGTAATACAGCGTAGCAGAATCAGTATTTTACCTATCCTTCTGATGGGAGGTCAGGCCTATTCTCTGTGAGAGGAAGTGGGCTGTAATCAACCACGCGAGCCCAATGCGGTATGGTGGATATCACACGTGTTCAAATTTTAGATTCTAGGACGTGCCGGTTTCCTCACTATGTTTTCCTTCATCGTTTTGAGAGCAGTGGTGATTACATAATTTATACAAAGTAAAGTGCATTTGGATGCAGTGCCTACGAGCTATACGCAAGTCGCAGTTGGTGCCACTGACCCACCTCTGGGCCACATGCCCGTTAATTATTATAGAGTAATGCGACTACATATTCAGTAAACGGCAAAAATTTAAGTAACTGAGCTGACTGCCCAGTGTGCCATACTTATATGTTCTAAGTTCATTAATATCATCTTTTTTATTTAGACTCTTTCGTCGTAATCATTTTTTTTTTTGTAACCAGCTGTTTTATACTTTACTCAAAAACCAACAGCATTCGGTGACATAAATAGTCGTGCAGTTTCACTAAAAACTTTATTTGAAAAAATTACGTGCTAATTACTTGACGACAACACCTTTTTAAGTTGTGGTCTCTAAAGTATGACCTACTTATCGAATTGTAAGAAAAGACAGAAATAATTAAAAATAGGTTATGGTCAGTTGGATAAATAAATCAATTTATTCAGTTCATACGGCACTGAAAATTTCGGGAATCAAGGAAGTGACACAAAATTACTATTAAAAAATGTATTCATTGCTTTTCGAAGTATTCTCCGCGAAATTTGACACATTTTTCAATACTATGGAACCAATCATTGAAGCAACCATTCCATTCGGAAGTTGGGGTCTCCAAAATGGCCGTTTTGTAGGCGTCCATAGCTTCTTCAAGGTGATGAAAATCTCTGACCACGCAATTTATTCTTTATTTTAGGGAAAGTATAGAAATCATTAGGGCTTAGGTCTGGGCTGTACGGCGGATGGTCTAATAATTCTATGTTTTCTTGCTCTAAAACTCTTTTGTTCTGTGCGCGGTGTGAGAACTCGCATTGTCGTGATTGAGGTTGCGGTTCTCTTTACGGAGTTCAGAAACGACCTGTGGCAAACAAATGCTAGCATACCGTTCTGCATTAACCGTTCTTTGTTCCTTAAGAGGAATAGTCACAACATGGCCGGTTTTGGAGACAAACGTGGCCACCATTTTTTTTGCAACACTCCGTGAACGTACAATTTTTGTTGGCTTAAACTCATTTTCGAACACCCAAACTCGTGACTGGTTTTTTGTTTCGGGTTCGTATGCGTATATCCAGGATTTGTCACCTGATACGATGTTGTACAGCATTTGAGGACCCTACGTGAGATCTTTCGAGAGTTCTGACGCACCAAGTAACGCGAGCCGCTTTTTGCTCTTCACAGAGCGAATGCGGTATCCATCGGGAAAACAACTTTTTTACACCTAATTGTTCACGCAAGATTATTTGACTCATGCCAATGTCTAAAGTTGCCTGAATTTCGCGGTATGTCACATGTCGATCTTTCTCAATCAGCTTACGCACAGCATCAACATTTTCTTGGGTGACTGCAGTTTTTGGACGACCTTGACTGAGATCATCACTGAGCTTGACACGTCTACGTTGAAATTCAGCAAACCAGTGATAAATTGTGGTTTTGGATGGGGCTTCATCACCAAATGCAGAAATCATCCGGTCAACACACTGTTTTTGTGTTAAATCACTTCGAAAGTCATAATAAATCATCGCTCTTGAATTATCTCGAGTCAATTCCATTTTCTCAACGACTAAATAAGTTTGACAAAACCTTATGACAAGACCGAGAATCTTTTTTTAAATAAATAAATGGTATTCGATTTTTAAAACCAAGGAGTTTTCAATTAAAAAGATTTTAATATGACAGGAACAGTGGAAATATTCCATTCCCGATACTTTTAGTGCAGCTTATGTATAAAACACGGTTCCCTATCCATTTGCATAAAATTTTAAGACCTAAAATAACTTGGCATACTTTTTTTCTCCTAATTATATTATTGCATAACATTTACGCATAATATTTTTAAGCACAATTTCTTAAATCATAATAATGATTAAGCATAACATTCTAAAGCAAAAAATATTTACGCATAATGATATTAAAACATATTTTTTAAAGGCATAATAAAGAAGCATAATAATTAACTCCTAAAATGACACAGATAGACACAGATAGACACTAATAAACATGTAAACATGCATGCAGTAGGCAAGCAGCATGCAAGGAAGCATGCAGCAGACATGCAGCATGCATCCAGCAGGCATGCACCATGCAAACAAGCATGCAGCAAGCAAGCAAGCATGCAACATGTAGCAGGCATGGTTTCTGTTATGGCTCCAGCGCTGCGTGGCTCCAGCGATCCCATGCGAGCTTATCGTCGCAGATGTGTTTCACGCTCACCACCGCAGCTTCGGCTTGCTGGCCGGCTTCACCGCCCAGCCTCAGCCACGGTGGCGAGCGTCAAAACCACCTGCTCCTCAGCTCGCGGGCCCCCTCGGCCCTCAGCGCCTACGCGGTTTTAAATTACACTCTAGGGGTAGGGCAGACAAGACTACGAGTAGTCGGTTTTGCAGCGATTCGTTTCTGTCACAAAATTTTATAGAACAACATATTGAATTTTTAAGACTATACTTCAACTTTAATTTAGGGTTAAAAATCTAATTTTAAAAAATATACCTAAATACTATTATGCTAATAGCTATTATACCTAGTAACATTATGCGAATTAAAACTATGAAAAAAACAAATTAGTCTTCAAGATCATTATGCCAATATAAAATGTAAAAATGTATGCCAAACAAATATATGGCAAAGTATTATTATGGAAAAACAAATTATGCCAAAATAGGTATGCCAAAGTACATTAGGATAAAGAACATTGTGCGAAAAGAACGGATGCCATAAAACACAGTACAATGTTAGAAAAAAACTAAGAACAGATTATAATAAGCCATAGGAGCTAGTTTTTTACAAATGCCCTGGACCCCACACTAGGATTCTGTGTCGTGAGTTCCAGTCTCTTCCCAAGCTAGGCAAACATTTACTTTTATTTAGGGAAACACATTAATATGAAAATTAATAATAATGAAAAAAAAAATGAAAAAAATATGCGTATTATTTCTCTATTTCTTGGTAAATATTAATGATAATAAAGTAACTTTAATATTCCGTTCAAAGAACACCTGAACTATAAACTTTATTACCAGCAAATAATATCCCAAAATTTCAAGAAAACGTAATTTAGTATCTGCCTTAGAACCCTCTTCGCGGATACCTTTGCCGATGCAATTTCCAACATAAGGGATGGCCAATAAAGGCAATATGAAATTCGAGTGAGCATCCAAAAGATGTAGAATGTTAAAGTGCAGACCAATATCCGATATGTAGTAAGCGTCGCAAATCAACCATTTCGAAAGATTATTAAAGTAATATTAAAAGCCGCTTGCGTCGATCGACGGTAAAGCTACGCCTGTCGAGGTCGGACCGTGGATGGGTCCATTACGTATCAAAACTCCTCCGCTAAGCATGCTTTGCATCTGGTCCCAGCTGTCATTTGCAAATCTTTGACAGTCTATCTGAGTATTGAGAAGCCCGAAATACGGACAATTAGTCTTACCAAGGGGTATCATATTAACCAGCTAGTGAATTTTGGAGGTCAGATAGGCGGTTGCTCCATTTAAATTAATAAAATTTTAGGCTTTGAGTACGAATTCCAGAGTAGAGACTAGAGAGAAGATTTCAGGTATGATATGGTACACACTGACGTCACGTAAAATCCTGCATCGAAGCAGAGTTTCTTCTTCTTCGTCGTTACACTCTTGACAGAGTGGTCGTGGTTGTCGTATCTGGTGTGGTGGCGAGCTTCACAATCCGTCGCCATTCCATCGAAATTTACAGGTTATCTCGTAAGATCTTAAGAGTTAAATTGACCAACTGGTTGAAATCTCTATCATATGATGAAACTGAAGAAATTGTGAAAACTTGAAACTTACCTAGATCATGCTCCCTTACACATGGTCTCACTCACACACACTTACTCACACACACCTACACTCACACATACCCTCATTCACACTTCCACTCCACATTACACCACTACTCAAAATATACACATTTAGTTTTTCTTTTGTAATTTTCTTTTTTAATTTAATTTAATTTTTTAATTTTCATTTTATGCTTAAATTTTAAATTCTGAGACAAATTGTAGCTCATGTCATGTGTCTGGAACAATCTGTTTCATATGTTTAGACGGGCGTTGGCGTTGATAGCTGCGACACAGTTTATAACTTTTGTAGCTATCATCGTTTCTACATATATTGTAATTTATGTCAATGTGTTTTTGTTCCTAAATAAATAATAACAATTATTATTATTCCTCTCGTACTGCAGCCCTTCTCGACTTGTTTTCGACTTGTCGTTCAAAGAAAAGTTGAAGGCACAAGAGCTCGTGGCAGGTCGCCCATGCGTTGGACCGATCAGGTCAAAACAGCACTTGATGGTCTTGGTCGGCCCTTGGTGGTCTTGTTGGAAGCAGAGTTTACCGTGCCACTATTATACTTACATATTGACAACGTCTCGAAATCAATCGTCACACAGTTGCCCACCAGACACGACACTTGTCTGATCGTAGAAATTCCCTTTTCTACGGAGGTTGAGTGAGTAAAGCTCCTCATACCTCCTGTGTAAAGTTTGTGGGGTGAATATGTAGTGTGCGGCAATTTTAAACTATTGAGAGCATTTTTATTCAAACTAGCTATGCAGCTATTAAAACCTAATGATAATACCGACTACAATAAGGTATTCAATACCAATTTAATAGATCGTAAAATACAAAAGAAAAAAAAACAATTAAAGAAGAAATGTAACAATGACATGACTCAAACGATTTTAAGTTATGAAGTATAAATCATAGTACCTTATTTGGGTCGTAGATAATGATCTAAACAATAGGAGATCATTAAAACATCAATTAAGTGATTTATGGAATTGCTATGGTTTAACGCTTGGAATCGTTCTTGGTATTTCTCTTTTTCCTTTCTCGGCTCATTTAAGGCTTATTCAGACCGGCGCGACGCGACAGCGCGACGCGATTCTTGTAGAACAATTTCCAAGAAGTTCACATAAAAATTGTTCTACGAGTGTCGCGTCGCGCTGCCGCGTCGCGCCGGTTTGTAGGAGGCTTTACGGCTTCACAGTTTAAATATTTACCCATTTTAAAAGGTTACTTTACTTTTTGCGATACGTACATTTTAATACCCTGCAAGCCTTCCAAGGTGGACCGATGACCTTGTGAAGGCCGCAGGAATTTGTTTGATAAGCCAGTAAAATGATGGTATGCAGCTGAGTTCATTTAACCAGAAGCAGACCCCAAAATTGTTAGGGAAAGGCTATGTACATTTTTTATTTGACTTATAATTCTAAATTCACTTTCAATTTCTGTAATTATTTTATATGTCTATTAATTTGTAAGTACAATAATAGTAGGTTACATTTATAGTGCAAGCATGGCAATAGTGTCCTTTTTATTTCTTTATATGGGTTGAAAAATGAATTTCTGAAAATCTGAAATACACGTTTTTTTTAACGTACTTTGAAATGTCATCATTTCAGCCGAAAATCGTCCACTGCTGGACATAGGCCGCTCCCAAGTTGGGCAGTGGTTTTCCATAATCGCCACTCTTGGCAGGCGGGTTGGTGACCGCAGTATGGTGGTAAATTTCATAGGAACGCTGCTGCCCATTCTCTAGTCAATTCCTTAGTCGCTTTTTACTACACCTATGAGAAGAAATAGGATGGTACTATTCTTTACGTTCGGCACCACACGGAATAAAGGAATATGGATTTGAACGATGATATACAGGTCCTAGCTTGGTATATTTATTAACTTGATAAATATTTTATTTATCAGGTAACTATGAGGACAAGGTTTTCAACCTGTCACTGTGCACGGTAATAATTTTATCAGTAAGTACTAATATTAAATGCCAAAGTTACGCTTTAAAACTATGTAATAACACGATTCTACCTGATATTATAGTTGGTGTTATGGTATGATAAACAGCTTTAGTGGTTTCATGTTAACGGATTTCCAGTCTGCATCATACGGAGAGCAGTAGTGACCCCGACATGCGGGTGGCAGGTACTGGGTTCGAACCAAGGCGATTTACTTTTGGTATAAGTTACCGGCCAAACCCGATTTTAAGATAAACTAGTTTTGCCTAGGCCAAACCAGTTCTCCCTACTCGCGATAAGACAAACCAAAGTATAGACCTATGCAGAAAAGAATCAGAACAGCATACTACAGTGAAAAAAGTAGTGATGTAGTGTCACGGTATTATTCTAATGTGAAACTTTAACCGTTGTAAACTGGGAGGAGCTGGGGAGAGCTGGTTTGGCCTAGGCGAAGCTAGTTCATCCTAAAATCGGGTTTGTCCGGTAACATATATAATTAAACACTACTCCTTTCAAAACGATGAAGGAAAGCCCCCCCCCCCCCCCCCCCTCTTAACAGGAGAAAGCTTGTGTTCGAGCAGGATAGGAACATTAAATATGGCTTATGCTTTACAAAGAAGCCACAAGGTGAGACAGTGCTTCTTTATCCATCGCATTTTGTTCCACCTGCTGAGGATCTTCCACCTGAACATGAGGCCTTGGCTTGCCTTGGCATATACACAGACATTTACAAATTGCACATATTGCGGTCAAACATAATTTTACCTATTTTATCGTTTTAATTTCACTGTTTTAATTCTAAACAATGTTTTAGTAACAATTATTAAATAATATCACTTTTTCATGTGCTTTTCGACTGTACCAATCTTTCAGAAACAATGGGCGAAACATAGAGCGTCAAAATAAATTAGCTGGTAATATTTTACCCGAGTGTTGGGAATTGATATCGCAGCCTGTTTTTTTTCTGTGAACCGGCATAAAATTGTCTTGGATCGCGTGTCAAACTTTTACTGACTATAACCCACCCGTGTTCCTTCTGTTGCCGATGCCATGTTCACGGTAACTCTTTCGAACAAATCCGCAACCTTGGTAGTCGATGCCTGCCAGGGTTGCTGATTTGTTCGAAAGGCCTAGCGGACGCGACAATTTTGCAAGCATCTCTTTAAGGCACGCGTGGATCACAACGCACCATCGATTCGGGCGTGGTCCTTACCGGGCGGCGAGGTAACCATTGCTCGCTGTCCGCTACCTCGCCTCTACGGTGGCCAACCTGGATACAAAAAAACTATTTGACCATAAAGCTGCCTCCAGCATATCCCCTATATCATTTATAGACACGCAAATCCAAAACAATTATCTCCAGGCTACACAAGTTCTTGTTTCTTACAGGACAGAAGTAGTATGCAAATTAGACTGTCATACAATTATTATCGCTCTATCATTTTATATCTTAGGTTTGCATACAGACAGACACGTAAAAAAAAGATTGATTTAGTTATAAGTGATCTATAAGATTGCTAGTAGAGACATAAAAAATTGTATCTTTAATCTGTGTTTAAAGTGATTTTGATTGTCTGTTTGTCTGTTTAGCGAGGCTCAAATCTGCTAAGAGAATTGTATTATACCGTTAGTGTTGAGTTGACAATCTCGCACATAGGAGTGGCCAACCCGTCAAAATTCTTACATAAACGCTCGTACATGATTATGGTGTTATAACCATTATTTCTTCAAATATTTTGAGCACACAGGTTTTTTGTGACAGGATTCTATCTAATAGTTATTCTCTACTTTTAAGGAAATTTATCTTAGACTGGTCGACACTTCACGTGACCAGAAGGCTGGGTCATTCTTTGGCCAAAGAATTATCATTGCTATTCAATGTGGCAATGCTGTCAGTTTCCGGGCACATTTTCGGATGACAGTGATGCTGACGAGTACTTCGACGCCTAAGTGTCCTTTTGTTTTTGTATAGTAATAATAATATCTTAGGACAACCAACACAACGTTATCTGATCCCAAACTAGGCAGAGCCTGTACTATGGTAACTAGACAACTGATAAACATACTTATATATTTATAAATACATACATATCTATTTAATATATATAAAAATGTTATGTTGGTTTGTGTACGCTTCAAAAACTCCAAAAGTTCTGCACCGATCGAGCTGAAATTTTAGCATGATATATAATCCGCATCAAGGATTGTTTTTATCTATTTTTTGCATCAATCACATATCCGCGACCGCGAAAAAACATTTTTTTAACGATCAGCTGTGTACCAGTGAGCGCGCCATCTGCCGGAGCCGAGGAAAACATTCGGTGACAACCGCAATAGTAACGGCGTGCCACAGCGAAGCATGGCAGGGTACAGCTAGTTATAGATAAATTACACCCAGACACAGAACAAATGATTGTGCTCATCACACAAAGATTTGTCCTGGGTGATCCCACGACCTCAGTCTTAGCAGTCAAGGTCACTAACCACTAGACTAACAGGCCAGTCAGTAAGTAATTTATGTCCAGTACTAGACCTAATCAATAAAGAATATTATAATTATACTAATTGAAAACTTTTTTGACACAGACATTCAGTAAAGACGTAAAAACTCTACTTTTTAGACAAAAATATCTGAACTCTGAACTCCGTTCATATTGGACCACACATGCATTGAAGAAATTGGAAAACAAAATCCTCATAGAAAACTTGCACATGTAGTGGAATGATTCTAAATGACACACAATTTTTCCAAAACCTTTTATGGCACGTTTTTCATGGAACAATTTTCGCGAAATCTCCGTCGTTTCATTTCAATTGGACTGCGATAATCGTGTAAGATAAGATAATATTTATTTGCTTTAACATGTGTCATACCTACATACAGAAAGACATGCATACAAGATGATCAAAACATTCGCGTTAGACGGAAGGAAGGGCCTTATTAAGGACATGTCGTATTCTCCTATGATTTTGACATTTCTTTTGATCATTGACACGCCATTTTGAATTTTTGAGACTACGCACACACCATGTGGGGCATTTGGCGCAATGGTAATGGCGTTGTCTATAATCACCATAAACATGGGACTTTTAAGATAGCTGCTAAAATATGGGCGACATCTACCTTCCCCTTTGGGGAAAAGGCAACTGTAGATATTTATTTATATATGCTTTATTGTATACCAGAAAATACATAACAACAAAAAACATTTAACACTAAAAACATACAATGGGCTATGTTATTTCCCCAAATACATTCACTATTAAAGGGTTAGATTAAAGGGTCGTGCAGACTAGTGCGTCGCGTCGCGCTAGTCTTAACCAGACCAGCCTTAACTAACTCGAGCAATTCATATTATATGTCGATATCACACCAGGGGCAAAAACCTTCTTAATGACCACTCGCGGCATCTTAATTGGCTACTATTTAGTACCATATTGTCCATTATCAATCACAGTCCTTTAGAAAACCATTTAATAACATTAAATACCATAGACAATTAAAAAAAAAAAGCTACAATCCATTATCTTTGAACTACAAAGGAGTATTTAACACAGTCGGAGTCGGGAGCAATGCTTATAGAAATACTTGTAACAATAGATATTTTATATCATTAATCTGATCATAAATGATGCTTGATCTGACAATCACTAAAAGGAAGTCGATTAAAAGCCGACAGAAAAACAAAACTACTTAAATAGTTTCGCGTTAGTAGGTTGCTATTCGAAAAGCTACCTTATGTGATAACCGTACGTTTGATTATTGTATCGGTACAGAAAGAAACCCTAAATAGTTTTCTGTCATAATTTGTTTTGTTCGAAAAATAACCTTATTTCATTTACGTAAGGTGTATTATTGTATTTGTTATTTGCACAGTTTAGAAATTAATCTGTGGTATTTTTTAAAAAACAATAGAAGTTTTAATTAAATGCATTCCAATTAATAAATCATTTAGGTGTTGCTATGCAATAGATATTTGAGGCATCGTTAAACAAAATAAAGAAGAAGGTGTGTGCTATGACACTACGATAGAAATGAAAACTCAGCGCCAACCGACCGGAGCCGAGTATACCCGATTCATCGTCACCGACTCGAGACCCCAAAGAATAAAATTAGGAATGAAGTTATCAGAAAAAGAACCAGAATTAGCGACATACCGTGCGGAGTAAGCAAGGTGAAGTGGCAGTGGGCTGGTCATATATGTCGAAGAACCGATGGCCAGTGAGTAGACGTGTGGACCGCGTATTGGCAAGCATAGAATGGAATGCCCTACAGCTAGATGTACCGACGACCTTAAAAATATGGCTGGGACAGACTGGATACGGAAGGCAGAGGATGAACTGTTTTGGCATAGCCTGGGAGAGGCCTATATCCAACAGTGGGCTGTGATAGATC
Organism: Aporophyla lueneburgensis; assembly: GCA_932294355.1. Classification (NCBI taxonomy): domain Eukaryota; kingdom Metazoa; phylum Arthropoda; class Insecta; order Lepidoptera; family Noctuidae; genus Aporophyla; species Aporophyla lueneburgensis. The sequence continues at coordinate 12,896,727 of OW028759.1, forward strand.
AAGTTGATGTGATTGACCCAACTATTCAAAAAAGCACAAAGTGAACTTAAAGAAGCTTTCTAAAGCCTACCAAATGCGTCTCAAAATTACCTAATGGTTCTGTTGGTGGAAAGAATTTATCCTAAGAAGAAACGTAACACTGTGGTGGAAAAACATGTTCTACATTCCAACTGCAAATGTTCGTCGAACGAGTAATAGTCGTGAACTTGTAAAGCCATCGTAAACTCGTTAATTTATTAAATACTACAACTTTGAATTTTTTTCGCATATCCTATAACAACCATTTAGCTGGCAGGGTGGGACAGTTTTAGCTGACCTCAAATCAAATCAAAATATTTTTATTTCACATAAGCCTGCAAGGGCACTTATGAAACGTTAGAAGCTAGGTGCACGGTTCCAAATAGTTGATTCCTATGGAGAAGAGCCGGCAAGAAACTCCACGGTTACTCTTTTAAAAATAATTGGGTTTTACAATATTTTCAAACAACAGTTTTAATAGGTATGCGAGAACAGTGTAGGACTGTCAACAAGTACTATTAAAACCACCAACCAACCAGGTACTTAATAAAATAGAAAATTGTCTACAGTCTACAAGACCTACAACATTCTCCCATTCACAAAATATACAAGAATTTACTTAAATGATAGTATTACATAAATAAAACATAATAACCTATTTAAACCAAATGTCATTGTTGTTATGACAACCAATAATAAAGAGGTCAAATTAGAATTGTAAGTATATACCTAATGTCAAATTATGAATAGAGTATGTCAAAGAAGAATGTAAAAAAAAAAAATCTTAAATAATGTACATCGTCATTTGAGAGCAGTTAATAGACATTTACATGGTCATCCTGTAATGAGCTACCAGGGAAGCCACATGTGCAGACGGAGTTATTGCCAAACTTCCTTGTCTTGAACGTAGTCTTTTATCTTATAATATGCATTTTTGATAAGGACACGCTTAATGTGTGATTTGAACTTTCCGTAGCTAAGTTCAGTAACCGACTTTGGCAACTTGTTATAGAAGCGGATACTGTTTATAAGAAATGATTTACTAGTTTTGGTTAATCTAAATTTAGGTATCACAATTTCATTTTTACTACGAGTATTTATATTATGGAAATCGCTTCTTAGTTTGAAGAGGCCTAAGTTTTTGCGAACATACAAGATACATTCTAAAATATAAAGAGAAGGTAGAGTCAGTATATCAATTTCTGTAAATTTGATTCTAAGAGACTCGCGAGGCTTCATTTTATAGATTGCGCGGATTGCCCTCTTTTGTAAAATAAAAACTGAATCTACGTCAGCTGCCGAACCCCACAGCAGAACGCCATAAGACATAATACTGTGGAAATAAGCAAAGTACACTAATCTAGCTGTAGCTATATCGGTCAACTGCCTTATTTTTCTTACTGCATATGCAGCTGAACTTAATCTACCTGAAATTGCTGTAATGTGGGCACCCCATTGCAACTTTGAATCTAACGTAATTCCTAGAAATTTAGTTTCCGAAATAACATCTAGTTTATTGCCGTCAAGTTTTAAATTTAGATCTACTTGGGGTACATTTGGTAATGAGAATTTAATACATTTAGTTTTGCTTGCATTAAGTAAGAAATTATTAGCTGCAAACCATTTTGAAAGAACAGCTAGACCCTCGTTCACATGTAAGACATCCGTATCTTTTCTATCTATTTTAAAAATAAGAGAAGTATCATCAGCGAATAAAATTATATCCTCGCTTTTTATAGACTTTTCATACAATAAGAAGACAGCTTGTACTGGGAATGCATAGCTTCATTTGTCGCCGTCCGTACTAAGAGTCTCTGAGGTAAGCTGCGGACATAGCGAAACTATAAAGATTCATTGTTGACCACGGGACCCTAAAAATAAAACAGCAGCCTGAGCGGTATTAATCTTTTTTATTTTGCTGCACAGTTATCTCTGCAGGGAACATCAAATCTAGTCTGTTAAAGTAATTATAATTTTCTAATTACATTGTGAGCTTTTCCACCATCTAACTGTAGTTGACTTACTTTACTTTTTACCTATTATAGCTTCGATAAATCTAATTGGACATCAAAAATCTTCGTTAATTTAGTAACAAGTTTAAGATCTTAACTTTTAATTTTTCAGCGGCGGTACCAAATGGATTTGGGTTCGTTTGTCAGCCTCATCATCATCATTATTTCAGCCAAAAACGTCCACTGCTGGACACAGGCCTCTCTCAATTGGGGGGGTTCACCATAGTCGCCACGCTTGGCAGGCGGGTTGGCGATTACAGTATGGTGGTTAAATGCATAGAGAACGCTGCTGCCCATTCTGTAGTACATCACTTAGTCGCCTCTTACGACACCCACGGGAAGTAATGGGATGGTCCTATTCTTTACGTCCGATACCACACGGTTCTCAGCAATAGAAGAAAATTATTTTAAACATTATTTGTTCTGAAATGTTGTTACTCCCGGGATTAAGGTTTTTTTTCTCCTTAAAAGATAAAATATATAATAAATACAATTTAAGACTGCTGTTGCATAGAAAACTGTGGAATACCTACGCGGTCAAAATGTATAGAACAGGTTTTTTTTTCTAATATCTGACGAAAAATTTGTTTCCACAGGCTCAGAATCCACGGCAACAACTTTTGCATCGACCTCCCAACATAACCTGTATAACACCAGAATAAGTTTTTTTTTCTGGATGGGAAATCACTTCTTAATTTCTCCCGCTCTGGGCGGACCGGGAGGGTGTGTCAGACTTTTACTGACTAAAACCCACCCGTGTTCCTTCAGTTACCCAGGACCTGAATATGCTTGACTCACATTATATTTTTGCTTGATCTCAAGAATACTGGCAAATGAAAAAAATCCTCACATCGTTCCAGGTAACAATAAATGTCCTCATTCAGAATCTGAGAATAAATCGTCATCTCTTTTATACAGTGTGACAAGATAATAATTGAATTCTTCCAACCAATGTACAGTCGACAAAAGAAATTGGTTTATGGAAAAAAAAATAAGATTTGCACGACACTTTCTTTGATATAGCGGGCGTTATTACTACAGGTCCAATAAATGCGTATTTCTTGGTAATATTTGGTAACTATAACAGCTAGTCCAATTCGTTCGCTCTCAAAATTATTTGACGCCGCTAGTCTGGGGTTGGTTCCTGTGTAATTATGATTGTGATACAACTGAATACCACTATTTTACATGGTGCGACTGCCAATCTGGCCTCCAGAACCCAGTTACTGGGTAATACGATACGCTTTGGTAAAACTAGTTTGTCAGATAATCGGGTTTCTGATGACCCGTAACAACTGCCAAAGAATGATAGCGGTGACCAAAAGGCTTAACGCAACACCCAGCAATTTATAGCAATAGCAATATTGTTATAATAGTTGCTCATGTTAACCTAAGACTTACCAGACAAGGAATGTACCTAAATGACTTTTTTACAATGCAAACATTTGCTTGAAGCAACTATTTACTGACCTGTCAGTCTAGTGGTTAGTGACCCTGACTGCTAATAAGGCTGAGGTCATGGGTTCAATTCTCACTCAGGACAAATCTTTGATGTCACAATCATTTGTTCTGTGTCTGGGTGTAATTTATCTACACTAATATTATAAAGCTGAAGAGTTTGTTTGCTTGTTTGTTTGGTTGAACGCGATAATCTCAGTAATTACTGGTTCGAATTGAAAAAATCTTTTTGTGTTGGGTAGCCTTATTATTAAGAAAGGCTATAGGCTATATAACATCACGCTACTATCAAAAGGAGTGGAGCTAAGAGTTAGCTATCATCACATGGGCGTAAGTTATTAAAAATGTATTAATTGTTCATTACTTTTATGTTATACTAGCTTCTGCCCGCGACTTCGTCCATGTTAAATTTCTTGTTCCCCCGACCCTTCCCGTCGCGTCGAATCGCCAACCTGTGCGATTTTCCCCGTTTTTGCAACAATTTTCATTACTGCTCCGCTCCTCTTAGTTGTAGCGTGATGTTATATAACTATAGCCTTCCTCAATAAATAGGCTAAGCAACGCAAAAAGATTTTTCAATTCAACCCAGTAGTTCCTGAGATTAGCGCGTTCAATCAAACGAACAAACAAACTGTTCGGCTTTATAATATTAGTATAGATAGTATAGATAATAGTTCTTGTTGTAACGAAACGGCCAAGCCACATATATTTTGACTAAGGTGTAGAGTTTGTGAAGTTAAGGTTTGTAGAGTTAGGGCGTGTAGAGATTAAAGCTTGGCTGTATATAAGATGTGATAACTTTGGACAATGCGAGCCATATGGTCTCGTCCTGGCAACATTTTAAAATGTTTAAAATTATTTTGGTGGGTAGCAATATTATGGAACAAAGATTCTAGACAATCCCATGAATTCTTGTCGAGTTAAAATTCACTTATAGGCTGACTGTACTTTGCAATATTAATGTTATTCTGTCCGTCAGTCCTACCAGAGATTTAATAACACATGATGGCAGTGTTTGTATTGTTTTAAAGATTTTTTCTCCCAGCTGTCCGGGGCTGACAATTGGGTATTAATTATATTTTTTGTAAACGTGAAATAATTTGGGGCTTTCAACTGATATTTTATTGGAAACTTATTAAATGTACTCTTTTTTGCGGTGGATCTGAAAATTGTAAGTATCCGATCTTTTTTGCTGGAGCCAAATAATGAATGGGTTATGGATTATGGATCTCCAAGGCTACGTAGGCGTGAATATATATTTTTTATATCGTACGGCTTAGTTAAAAGAAAAAGAATGATTGCAAGTAATGATTTATTGAATTGAATGCCAGCAATGATTAATTCCAGGTGGCGTTTTATTAATCACATCACTACGAATGAAATTAATTAAGAAAATGTGCAATTCGATACTATGAAATGGAGAAAATGAAAAAGAAAAAATTAAATTCAAACGCTGAAACTGGGCTATTGGAAGATCTTGCTCTAAAGAGTATGAAACAAGTTAATATTGTGGTAATAATCAAGACGCTTCCAACTAAAAGTTAGGAAGGATCAGATGAACATACCTACATACATACATACCGGTCAACGTCATAACCCTCTTTTACTTCGTCGTAGTCGGGTAATCATAAAAAATCACTAACCAGTAGCTACTGACCGGCATTCCTGACCTTGTCTCTTAGATTCAGTGATAATGTCATATTATTTTTCAACGAAAAACCATTAAACCAACACGATAAAAACAATATAAATTCAAAATTCCGAGATTGGCATGAAAGTTATTTATAATTTAGGCTCATACGTATAAAATAAACAACACATTCGGTTCGCAGACATTATAAATTGAAAGTGGCGCTCGATTAAGCTGGTTGCACAAGTTCCAACAATATTATGAACATTACTGGTTTTTTTTTTGTAGGTGGGAAATCATCAAATGACGTCTCCCCCTCTTTCGTGTCAGACTTTTACTGACTAAAATCCATCCGTGTTCCTTTAGTTGCCCATGTGCCAGGGTCACGGTAACTCTTTCGAAAAAATCCGCGACCTTGGCAGGCTTGGCAGGAACTTTACTGCCTAAGAAGGCAAAACTTCAAGCTTTTACAAAAGTACATGGTAGTCTATCACACCTTTTTGGTGTAGGTACAGACGCCAACACATCAAGCTACTACAATCTGTCAGATTTCTTTGATAGATTTTTGACTTTATTTCTAGAGCATTAGGTTCAAGGTTCAGTGGGAAAAATTGACAGTTTCGGGTAGCTTGACCTGGTGGCGTCTGTACATGACGATATCAAAAAATGAATCTGCCTAGTCTTTTCCCAACTAAGTCTGGATCGGCTTTCAGACCGACTTCAAGACCGACTTCTAGACCTGATGCAATTGTATACCAGTACTAGCTTCTGCCCGCGACTTCGTCCGCGTTAAATTTCTTGTTCCCCTGACCCTTCCCGTCGTCGCGTCGAATCGCATACCCGTCCCCGTTTTTGCAACATTTTTCATTACTGCTCCACTCCTCTTAGCTGTAGCGTGATGTTATATAGCCTATAGCCTTCCTCGATAAATAGGCTATCCAACACAAAAATATTTTTTCAATTCGGACTAAGAGTTCCTGAGATTAGTGCGTTCAATCAAACAAACAAACAAACTCTTCAGCTTTATAATATTAAAGTACAGATTTTACATGGAGTGACTGCCAATATTACTTCTTAAAACCAGTTACTAGATAATAAGATATTCTTTGGAAAGACTGGTTTGTGAGATTTTCGGGCTTCTGTCAACTGTCAATGATCCATGACTGACGCAAATGCATGGAGAGGTCTTGGTATGTAAAGACGCTCACTAATCCACGGATCAACCACGGTAAGCGTATATGTAGCTAAACCTGAACGATCGACCGAATTCGATATCAATGACCTATAAATTTATTTACCTACAAACGGTTGTAAGACGTTCCAGCGTCAAGCTACTCTTACGAAACCGTTGTTGATTTGACAGCGGCAAGGCTTTTCATTTTGACCAACTTTTCAAACATTATTATTAAGTAATGGGTTCTGAACATTCCAGGGTTCTTCTCTGAGAGAGTCAGTGGGCCAAAATCTATCAAGCGGGCCCAGAGCGGGTTGGTAAATGACACACGTCTTAATTTTTTTGGTTCTACGACATGCCGGTTTCCACACTATGTTTTTTAGTTCATAGTTTAGAAAGCAGTTTTGATGAAATAATATTAACAAAGAAACGCCTATCTGGGTTTGAACCTATCACCTACTCGTAAGTTGCGGCCGTTACCACTGGGCCACTAGTGCTCCAAGAGGTTGGGACTATTGGGACTCAAAATGTCTGAAAATTTTACATTGATATAAATTCACAGACTGAATATGCGAAACGTAGCTTAATCCTAAATATTGTATTATGAGAGCACTTGCCACTTTCTCACCAATCCTCTAAAAACATGAAGACCACACACGAACCAGCCAACGCGGTCTAAAATCTAAATAATTACATCCATCACCCCACTGGCATTCAAAGGCTCCATCAAAGTAATTAGTTACGGAGCAATGGACAGAATTTGAAGGCATTAGACCAACGTGTGGAAGCAAAGTTACAATTTAATTGAATAGTAGAAGGGAGATTATAGTTGGGTGGCTTGAAAATGGCTGGTAATGTGATTAGGGAAGTTCTATTGCACTTGCAGCGGTCCTACATGGGGGAATTATCGGAATTACATCAACATCAGATTTCTGAATTTACGGGTACTTGTCTAACTCTCCAACTCTCTCTCTTTGATGGATAAAATCAGAAAAAAAAAACTGATTTACCGACTTAGCATGTAGGGTATGATAACTGAAGTGTCAGTGAGCTGATCATATAGGTCAGATGACCGATGGCCGGTGAAGCAGGTGAGTCCTGCAGTGGTCAGTACGCGGTCTTATCGGCAAGCATAGTGTAGAAAACTAAACTGATAGACCGACAATCTTAAAAAGGTGGCTGAGATGGGCTGGATATGGAAAGCGGAGGGCAGGGTTTTGTGAAACAATAGCAAATTAAAGATGATTACATTTGTGAGATTCTTGTCTCCACCACTCGCAAAAAAACAATTGAAAAACACAGGGTTTTTGGTCAGTAAATTCTATATCGTGTTGCTATCGAGAAAGTTGTATCGTTTGTAACTAGCCTACGTTAACATTAACTTTTCATCCCATAAATTGATGTATGTTTGCGCATCACTAGTCCGTCATTAGCTTGGAATTCTTCACTTGTGATGTGTTTGCAATAAATAAAATAATATGCATTTTTAATGACATGTGTACCGGTGTAAATTGCAACTGAATATTATACATATATTATTTTCATGCTGTTAACACGTGTTTTTTTTGACGTTTGTGATTTGAATGCAGTCTATTATTTTTTTTACGGCTTAGATAGGTCTTATTTTAAATTAACCGCCTCTGTTCTGACCATTAAAGGTCAATTTTGAAACCATACCTTGATAGTTACAATTTCAATTTCATTGTCAAAAAATAACAATAAATTAACTGTCAAATTTAATTATCAATGACGTTATCGCGATAGAAGTGTTGAAACTGTAGACAAAAAAATAGTTTACAGTACGTAGAGTCTCTGGTTATAATTATTCGGTGTGTAGATATTCTCGTTTGATGATGTGTTAATAAATTTGTTGGAGAGAGATTTTGAAGAAGAAGAGTCTAGTTTAAATATCTAGGGCATTTTCTCGCTGACGACCTTAAGGACAATGATGATATTGAAAGGGAGCGTAGGGCATTGGCGGTCCGAGGTAACATGTTGGCCCGAAGATTCGCTCGGTGTAGCAAGTTAGATAACACTTTTTAAGGCATATTGCCAGTGCTTTTACACGGGGAGTCTTTGGGTCAACTATACCAAAAGGACGTTGGATGACCTACGCGTCCAGTATAATAATATTTTTAGGATGTTGTTGGGACTGCCACGGTGGTGCGGCGCCTCCACGATGTTTGCGCAAAACCGAACTGACGGCTTCCATGCCGTCATTCGCAAGAAAACCGCGTCGCTGTTGTCTAGGTTGCGGGCGAGTGGCAACAGCGTTCTAAAAACTATGGCGGAGAGTATTGACTCACCAATTATTATAAGTTTTGTGAGAAGGACAATCACTAAACATTAATTTGGTTATGTCCTTTTCACAATATTATTTATTTATTCTATGTCATTTTCTTTTTTATTTTACCTACTAACACTAGTATTAAGTTGTTTTAATGTTTTACTAACACTCTGGATCATTGTTGTCCGATAATAAAGAATATAATAATAATAATTAAAATGGCAACATTTTGATTTATGTTATAAACCACATGCTAGTTATAGAATATTTATGAATATACTATTTTCTCGAAGATTTTGTAGGCTTACCGACCGAAAGTCGAACAATGAATAGCACCATCCCAATTCTTCCCGTGGGTGTCGTAAGAGGCGACTAAGGGACATACTAGAGAATGGGCAGCAGCGTTCTCTATGCATTTTACCACCATACTGCGATCGCTAACCCGCCTGCCAAGCGTGGCGATTATGGCAAACCCTTTCGAAGGAGGTTGGTAAAGTTTAGAACATTTTTCGCCTATCACAGTCATGGAAATTCATAATATTTTTTGACGTCATGTTATTATGTTTATGTGAAATTTAGGTATCGACCTTTACATCTATAGTAAAATAATTTAAAAAAAAATAGCAAGTCATATAAAAAAATCATCAAACTTGGCAAATTCGTTGACGTTTTGTTATTTTAAGCACTTTTTTAACTTTCATTACAACTTAAACTGTTAAGCGCTTTATGCACCACAATATTTTTTAGTCTTTTTGTAAACTATTATTTATTTTCTATTTTTTAGGGTGTTTCGAATTTTGAGACGTATGTCAGCGTAGTTTGTGACGTATGTCAGCGTAGTTTTCGAAGACAGTTTTTTTGCTGTCCTAGTAACCCTGGCAAGGATAATGGCACAAATTTATGAAATTATTGCATTGTCATTGGTCTTTGACAGGTGTGCAAAGTTTGAATGAAATCTGGTCGTTTAAAGTGGGTCAAAATCGCCCTATAAGGAGTCGGTTACAAACAAACATACAAGTGAAGATAATATAAAGCGTGTAATAAATCGCAAGGCTTTTTACAAATAACAGATAATATCTACAAAGGTAAAAGAAAATAATTTCAAACAAACACAGTGCTCAATGAAGCAACATTGGTTTACCCGACCGCGTAAAAGAAAAAGCGAAGTTAAAAGTAATTGTATTGGCCACTGCATTGGCCATGTAATTGTTGATTTTGAGCAATTGGGTGTGAACTGTAACTACAACATAATTATTGAGTTAGAAAATCGAGAATTGTTGATATTTGTTAGAAAACAAAAAGTATTGTAAACGAAAGAGTTTAATAGGCATGCGGGTGAAAAACCAACACATTTTTAATCGACATAAAAAAGGAACTTCTTAATTCTTCTGTTTTTGGAGTGTACTCCTTTATTTGTGGTTGTGAAATCATCAAATGACGTCTCTCGCTCTGGGCGGAGCGGGAGACGTCATGGCGTAGCAGACTTTTACTGACTAAAACCCACCCGTGTTCCTGCAGTTGCATTTTATGCCAAGGCCACGGTATCTCTTTCGAACAAATCTCGCAACCCTGGCAGGAGTTTACTCCTTCAGAATCAATCTATACTAATATTATAAACCTGAAGAGTTTGATTGTTTGTTTGTTTGGTTGAACGCGTTAATCTCAGGAACGACTGGTCCGAATTGAAAAAATATTTTTGTGTTGGGTAGCCCATTTATTGAGGAAGGCTATAGGTTAGATAACATTACGCTGCGCTCAAAAGGAGCGAAGCAAAAAACGAAAAATGGACGAAAACTGGCAGGCAATTCGATGCGACGGGAAGGGAAGCGAAAATTTGACGCCGACGAAGTCGCGGGCAGAACCTAGTTTTCATATACCTATAAGGCCAGAGTATGAAAATTAATGGGGAGTAAAATCAAACTTTCTCCGTTACATTACGTTATGTCTTACGTTATGTTTATAAATCTTTATACTTTATAATCGTTAGTAAGGAGTCAGAAGGAGTCTCCAGTGATGCGTCTGAGCTGACACACAGTGACATTTTTTTTGTACATATTTTCTGCGATATATCCGAAAATTGTGGCCCAATTTCGAAAACTAAGGTGAAGTTAGCTGTCAGTTCTTAAGTTTTCTTGCGTCAGCTAGGATGAGACAGTTCACTTCACCATCATTTCCACGGTGAAGTTTTAACAGAATAAACCGGCAGATGTGGTCAGTTTGAATAAACTGTTAATTTTCATACAAATTAATGTGTTTATGTAGGCTCTTAATAAGCTCTGTTATGGAACTGCAATGGAACTCCATTATTATGATCCAAATAAATTTATTATTTAAAAGATGGCGGTGAACTTATTATGTTTTATGGCGAATGGTCATTAATATAAATTGGGAGTTTGTATTTTATTGTTATGTGAAAAGTATTTTGTATATTGTGTGTGTGTGTGTGTTTTTAGTTTATTATAAATAAATGTTTTTGATCTGTAATGAAATTATAGATGAATGATGTTGAACATGAATTATCTGTCAGTGAGTCTTGAATATTTTTTTGGTTTCAAATCAACTTTTTAACTGACGAAAAAAAACGGAGGAGGTTCTCAATTTGACGCATATATTTTATTTTTTTATGTATAACCACGCATAACTTTTTTAGACCTCAAACTCTACATTAATTATTTTACTGAACATTTAACATACACACATAGATAAAGTCACGCCTTTTCCCCGTGGGGGTAGGCAGAAACCACAGAGCGCGAACTGCTACATACTCGTACATACCATTTTTCCTCGTTTATGTTCATACACGCATGTTTCATCCGGTCATACACGCACGCCGGTTACCAGTACGACGCACCTGAGTACTAAATGTTCTGAAGAATATCACCAATAAGGTCACTATATATTCTCCTAGGGCATCCCCGTCTGGTGTATTTAGTTACATCTACCTTATAAATAAATGCCTTTTTTTTGCCCTTCATTCACCCTCTCAACATGACCAAACTATCTAAGCACACTCTTTAAATTTTTTCACTACATCTTCTTTTATGCCGCACCGTTGTCTTATGACATCATTCCTCAGCCAATGCACATAATTTTACATACATACATACATACAATCACGCCTTTTTCCCATGGGGGTAGGCAGAAACCACGGAACGCCACCTGCTACGATCTCTACACACTCCTTTTGCCTCTTTAAGGTTCATACAATTGGTCATACACACACGCCGGTTGCGAGTACTACGCACCTGACCTTTCTGAAGAACATCACCAATAAGGTCACTATATGTCCTCCTAGGGCGTCCCCTCCCGGTGTTTCCACTCACATCTGCCTTGTAAATACCTTTTGTGAGTCGTCCTTCATTCATCCTCTCAACATGACCAAACCATCTAAGCATACTTTTTTCAATTTTTGTCACTATATCTTCTTTTAAACCACACCGTTCTCTTATCACATCATTCCTCAGCCTATCATTCATAGTCACACCACACATGCTTCGCAAGGAACGCATTTCCACAGCATTTATTCTACTTTCATGCTTCTTTTGCCACACCCAACATTCACTTCCATACATAAGCGTAGGCACCAGTACACCATTGTGAACAGCCAGTCGAGCCTTATTGGACATCAGTTGGTTGGTCACAATTGCATGTAGAGCACCATTTACTTTATTTCCCGCATTCACTCTTCTTTCCACATCTTTATCAATCTTTCCATCCCTTGTAAACAAACTCCCCAAATATACGAACTCACTTACTTGCTCCACATTCTTATCATTTATTTTCACATCACACACCGATACGTTCTCTTCTCTTTCAAACACCATGACCTTCGTCTTATTCACATTTATATTCATCCCTTTCATCTTAAATGCTTCATCCATTACAGTCACCATGTCTTGCAACTGTTCTGCTGACGATGCAAGTAGAACTTGATCGTCTGCGTATAGAAGGCATTTGACAGGCAACTCACTCATAGTCAATCCACACTCACCCTCTTTCAAATCTGTCAGACAACTATCCATGTACAAGTTGAATAGCCACGGTGACGCTACACAGCCCTGCCTAACACCCCTCGAGATGCAAAACCAGTTCGTGTATGCCCCATTTATCCTAACACAAGCACTGGAATCCTTGTATAAAGATTTCAGTGCCCGTACCAAGCGCCAATCCACACCGTACATGGATAGTGTTGACCACAGTTTTTCTCTGCACACACTGTCATAGGCCTTCTCCAAGTCAACGAAAGCGCAGTAGACTTTCTTGTGCTTTGCCAGATGCTTTTCGGCTATACACCTTAGGGAGAAGATCTGATCCATACAGCCCATCCCCTCTCTAAATCCTGCCTGCACATCCCATATTTTCTCACCGGTCACTCCTATCACTCTATTTATCAAAACCTTCGCATACAGTTTGCCGACAACACTCAAAAGACTAATGCCGCGATAGTTTTTACACTCCTGCTGTGAGCCTTTTCCCTTATATAGTGGTACGATTACAGCCTTACACCAATCATCCGGTACACGGCCATATCTCCAACACATATTAAAGATCCGGCACAACAGGCTTGCTACCACCCCGTCACCGCTCTTCAGCATTTCAGCAGACACTCTGTCATATCCTGCAGCATTCCCAACTTTCATACCTTTCAGCGCTCGTACTATCTCTTCTATATAATTTTACTAATAATAATATTTTATTCTATTCTAATTACAAATTAGAAGATTACATCCAAGATAAGAATGCTTGGAAACACGCTGGTCTCGCTCCATATGACAGTCTTAGAGTTTATTAAACTGGTTGCTAACTTAATTGTATTAGATTTAATTTTCCCTATGACACTGATTTACATTCTTTGATTACTATAACTCATACACAGATTTGTAACTTGTAAAATATTAGGAAATTTGTATTTTTGCCTTTGCAATGTTTGTAAGTATATGGGCACCATGTATCTATCATATAGTTAATTTATCTCTCTTTGCTTCTTTTTAATTTTTTTACCTGTTGTGGTATGGTAATTTTATTTAAGGTGCATTGTCTTCACATATAATTATATAAATGTTGTATACAAATATTGAAAACATTTTAAAACAGTAACGGTGGAGTTTCTTGCCCATTTTTCTCCATACGAATATACCTTTTGGAAGGAGCAACTAGAATCAATTCTATTTTCATATAACTGTAGACGTTCAAAAGTGCCTTTTTGGGCCTATTTGAAATAAATGCTTTGACTTTGACTTAATTTTTTATTCAGAAAATTTCATAAATATTTCATGAGTTTAATTAAAAACAAAATAAAAACATACAATTATTCCATTTAAACTATCAGGGTCAACATGGACGAAAATCTAATTTCAGAAGAAGTTACCTAAGAAACTCAAAGCACCAGGAAAACCTCACAAAAGTCCAATTTAAGTTTTCTTTTAGACCCTCAAATTTCGGGTCGTTTTGCCAGGGAGGCACTCGTTTTGCCTCGAGAGGTGAAAAACTTTTAAGAGTGCAAAGATGTTTGTAAATTGGTTTTGGCTCGAAGTTGATGGTTGTATTTCTTTTTGTTGATGCCAGACAATTATTTTTCTGCGAATACTGAAAAGCCAATTGAATGGAGAAAATAAATCACTTTAGAACACAATACAGAGAAAACAGACGACCTTTTCAATTTGATCCCTAGATTTTCCTGGAACCGTTTCTTTTGCTTGCTGCCTGACAAGACAACGTAAAAAAAAAACTTAAGTGCACCTATTTCCAACCTTGCAGAAAATTTAAACAGAAAAGGCGAGCAATTTCACATTCAACTACCAGCCATCAAGTGCCATCTCAACAAAGAAAAACAAAAAAAAAACTGCACTGTTTTCCAAAGTGCATTCTGAAGTCGTGGCTATTAAGCCCATCATAGACGTAGCTATATACAATATTTACATTTTCCTTCATTTTATTGATGGTCTGGATTTCGTGACGTAGTAGAAGCATAAGCGCAATCAGCCTATAATGTTTTTTTCTGCTGGGACACAGGCCGCCTCTCTGTGAGAGTAAGCCGAAATCCACCACGCGTGTCCAGTGCGAGTTGGTAGATAGTTTACCGGGTTAGCGTTTAGAGTAATGGCTTTCTGTCTTGCTATACTATACAAATATATTAATCTACAATACTAGAAATTACAGTGCAGGTCGGTGACGTCATAAAAATATACATGTGACTTCCCAGTAACTGAGTTGTGGAGGTCAGATAGGCAGTCACTCCATGTAAAATATTGGTACTCAGCTGCATCTGGTTAGACTGGAAGCTGACCCGAACATAGTTGGGAAAAGGCTAGGCAGATGATGATGTGAGTATATTGAAGATGCGTGTGCGGTCACTGCTATGCACCGTTTTGTCCTAAATCCGTCCCTGTTCTAAAAAGACGTTGATCCCCAACATCACCGGAATACACTAATGGCATTTACACGGCGTGGTTATTTGAAAAGTTTTCAAAAAAGGAATTTGTGTTTTTTTTAAACGTTCCACCTTCAAGTTAAAGCGGCGTGACGGTTGTTTAAAAAAAAGAGTGAAGTTC
Source organism: Aporophyla lueneburgensis (assembly GCA_932294355.1). Taxonomy (NCBI): domain Eukaryota; kingdom Metazoa; phylum Arthropoda; class Insecta; order Lepidoptera; family Noctuidae; genus Aporophyla; species Aporophyla lueneburgensis. The sequence goes on from OW028759.1 coordinate 12,911,857, forward strand.
CTCGTCGCGTTGAAAAAGATGTAAATGAACAAAAGGCGGAGTCAGTAATAAATATTTTAGACTTCGCCGGACAACACTGGCCGGTTTATTTATTTTTTCTAAAGATCTCTATCTGAGTTTTTCACGCAGTTTACTTTTATGGGGTAAAGAAATATTCTTGCTTTCGGTAACGTTTGTAAGTATTTCTGATGCAGAAGTTAATTTTGTGTGCAGCATTGTCGATGGTTTTTTAGTGTCTAAACTTAACATATGTGATAAAAAATGGGTTCAAAATATTTACGTGACAGCCTGTAATGTTCTCCTCCTGGGATACAGGCCTCTTCTCTGTGAGAAGGAGTGGGCCATAATCCACACATGTCTCCGAATTTTGAGTTCTAGGGCCGGTTTCCTCACGTTTTTTTGCTCTCACAGTGCTGATGAAATAATTTACTCAAAGTAAATCGCCTGTCAGGATTTGAACCTACAACCTACACTCGTAAGTCGCGGCTGATTCCACTTGGCGATCACAGCTCTCTTAAAACTACCTTACTTATTGTTTCGTTACTCTAATGGTTGCAAGCGCTACTGCTGAGTATGACGTCCTAGATTCAATTCCTCGGTCAAGCAAAGTGTTATTGAAGTTTCCTATCTCGGAATTCTCAGTAGCAGCCCGAAGTCTGGATTTGTGCCCGGATGGTGGCAATAAGCTCACCCTTTATAACATGACACTTTATCATAACTGTCGAGAAGTGGGTGCAGTATAAGTACACCTCTGCCCAACCCATTGAGGATACAGGGCGTGATGTTATGTGTGTAACATTATATTATAATGAAGGAATCTCCATGTTTTATCAATTAGAATATAAGCCTAAGTCGAAGGTAACAGCTATATAAAAATAAATAACCTGAAGCGATACAGACAAGGAAAATTACAATCGCCAATAATTACCAAGTAACTACGCAATTTGGAGATTCCCAGATGGATTAAGGTCGGCTGATGTCTGTATTACAGGCGATGATTGGTAAGCCGACCAAATAAAGAATATTTTTGTCATCACTTAAGTACCCACCGCTTCTTATTACGCTCCAATTGTCGGCTTATGTACCAAAAAACACTAAACAGAAGTTACACTTTACACTGCGGTTGAAGTGTTTCACTTCCTATAAGACGATTAAGGTTATGAGGACAAAAATGTGTAAATTTTCTTGAAAACGAAATTATAAACTAAAAGTATTTACAAATTAAAATATAGCGTCGAAAATTACACCCGCATCGCTGTCTACTGGTAATGTACCCAATAAACTGGCTGCATTACCACGTTGTATAACAATACTTAGCCCAAAAAACAAATTCTTGATACCTTACTTATATTGCTCTCGTAGATCATGAATAAATTGAAGCCATGATCATCAAGTTTTAGCTGAAAAATGATCACTGCTAGACATAAGCCTCTCCCAAGGGAAGTAGAGGGAAGTTACCATAATAGACACGTGTAACATGCATGTGAAGAACGCTGCTGCCCATTCTCCCAATAAGCCCCTTAGTCAGTTTTCACCATACCCATGGGTAAAAATTTGATTATGCTCTTCTTTAAGTCTGTAATTAAAATACAGTATTTTTTGTAGCTTCGTCAGTTATTTGCAATAGCGTATTACGAAATTAGGGTGCAGTAAGCATAATACATTTTGAAGCTGCGGCACAAGACAGAAAATTGCACAATGAAGAACAAAATAGCAAAAATCTTCGAAAATTGTCAAGTTGACATCATCTTAAAACCTAACTAACTCATCTCACTCTCTGTTACACTCTGTTACTTTCTTGTTCATTCTTCTCCATTCGAATCTACCTTTTCATTTCAATCAATTCTATTTTCATGTAACTTTTGACATTCAAAAGTACCTTTTTTGGTCCTATTTGAAATAAATGCTTTAACTTTGACTCAAAAAAGAGAAACAGGTAAGCTCGATAACTTAATTTGTCCTTCTGTTTCAACTGTACTGCGTAATCGTGCGATAAATTAACCTGGACTTATCTATAAAAAAATATACCGAAACTGGTTGCGTAACGGTAAATAAGTGTGACGATAATCTAATTAATGAATTCACTTTTTACGGTTAGTTTTAATTTAGGTATACCTGTTTTTTAATTAATGCGTTGACGTAGGTTTAGTAAAAGCCTAAATATTTAAAATGCACTTTATATTGACTGACTGGCCTGTTAGCCTAGTCGTTAGTTACCCTGACTGCTAAGAATGAGGTCGTGGGTTCGATTCCCACGCAGGACAATTTTTTGTGATCACACAAAAAATTGTGCCTATCAGAGCACAATTATTTGTTCTGTGTCTGAGCGTACTCCTTATGTATAATATTTATGTATTTAGAAATATATAAGTATATTTATTCGTTTTCTGATTGCACACGATCTGCCTAGTTTGGGATCAGATAACTGTGTGTTGGTTGTCCTAAGATATTGTTTGACATTATTCGATATTATTATACTTTACTTTCTAGGTACCGTGTGGTGCCGGACGTAAAGAATAACACCACCCCATTTCTTCCCGTGGGTGTCGTAAAAGGCGACTAAGAGACTTACTAGAGAGCAGCGTTCTCTATGCATTTAACCACCATACTGCGATCGCCAACCCGCCTGCCAAGCGTGGCGACTATGGCAAAGCCCCCCAAATTGGGGGAGGCCTAAGTCCAGCAGTGGACGTCTTACGGCTGAAATGATGATGATGATGACTTTCTAGGTATAATTTCGAATTGGTGAACGTACCAACTAATCTAAAGAAGAATTCATTACAGCTTTTCAATTAGATACTCATCTACCAAGCATTTTCTCAATTATGGTGGGGTCAACTTCCAGTCGAAGCGGATGCACCTGCCATTATTTTATATGAAGCGACTATCTGACGTCCACAAACTCTTTATTGATGCAACACGAAACAGCTTAATAAGACTGATTGTCAGTCTTTTGGGTTTCTGAATACCTGTATCAGCTATCGAATGCAGCCGGGATCAACTGCTTAACGTGCTTTCCTAGGCACAGAGGGGCGTCGATATGTAGGTAATGGACCGATCCACGAACCTTTGGAGGTATCCGGATCAGGGCGTCAAGTTTACTCAACCTCTGCAAAAAGGGAAGATCATCTGAACAGACTGATATCGTGTCTGGTGGGCAACTGCCCGACGATTGTTGTCGGGACGTTGTAAATATTCTAGTTGCGGCTGCTGTTCCTTGCAGTCGCGTTGTGGTTGCGTTGTCGCTAGTAGTTGCAATGTGGTGACGTTTGTGGTGTGCCTGTCAGAAGTCAGACAAACAGATCGTGGTGGTTACGTTGTGGCTGCCACGTAGTCTTGATGTGATTGGTATTCACCCACAGGATTGATTCTTATTCTTCTCGTCTCGCAGGTCAACCTATGACTTATGAGGCTATAGGCTTGCTCGGCGATTGATATCGGGACCTTGTATATATATACCTTATATTTGCTAGTTGCACATTAAACTCTGTTAGCGCGATGCAGGACTTTGCGTGACGTCAGTGTTATGCATAGTTCGCACGTGGCGGTGTAAATGCCGCTACAAACCGACAAATTTTTCTATAATATGCACATATAATTTCTTCCATTATATGCACAATTTCACAAACTTCGAACTTTAACGGCAAATTAAGCCATCCTTCCTACAGCTGTTCAATTGAACAAAATATTTAAACTCCAAATCCCCGGAACAGAATCTATAAATAGAACCGTATCGTAACCTCTAGTAGAAATTGATACGGTTAAAGTCAAGGTTAGGTAAGTAGTAATGAACATAATACGACGCAAACCCGATCCCGGGGCCTTTCATTTGTGCCGCCACTTTATTTTGTTTTTGTTCTTCTACCTGACACAAGTAACCTGTGGTTAAGGCACGGTTAGTATGGAGAGAGCTTTTGTTTGTTAAAAATTGTGCTTGGGTTTGATAGTGAGATTTAAAGGTTTAATGTATTGTTTTGTTGTTACTGATCTAACAGGTAGTCTAGATAGACCGATATTAAGTGGCGCCCAGTTCATGGTTCATACACAACTTTAATAACAAGCTTAAGACGCTCACTAAACGTAGGACACGCCAGAATAAAAAGTGTAAAAAAGTAATAAAACTGAGCTCAAAAAAAAAATTTCTTCTCGTAACTCTCCAAATTTCGAGCTGAGTGAACAAGCATATTTTATGTTCTGACAATTAAGGACAAAACTTGCTACTTGCCAAAGCTAATCGTAAAATGCAATACCTTACGTCTATGAGGTCACATCTATTTATTGGTTGTGTTTTTTTACTTTGCGTGGCTATTAAGCCAGTGCAAAGATTTTGCTCTGTATGGGAACACTTACACGACATTTGGAATACAGCAATAGTATTAGAAGAGGAAATACATCAATCAGAGTTCTTGCACTACCTTTTTTAATTAAATATACAGTAGGTTTTTCCATTGAAATACCATTATCCTGAATCTAATAAAAACATATTTATCCGGTCGCAAGCGATGACAGAAATTTCCAGAATATATTGCAAGTCTAAATTAGAACTAAAGTATGTGTCTTCCGGTAGAGAAATAAAATTCGGTGTACCACAGGGAAGCGTCCTCGGGCCTTTGTTATTTTTAATTTATATCAACGATCTCCCACGCCAAATCCACCATCCCATGGTTCTGTTTGCCGACGATAGTACAGCACTCTTAAAATGCAACAATAATAAAAAATATGAAAACGATATAAACAACACCATTGAGATTATAATAAACTGGCTACATAGAAACAATTTACAAATAAACGTACAAAAAACAAAGATAATGCATTTTTACCAAAGACTACGTATCAATGACCTAAATATTAATTATAATAGTCAAAATGTGGACAGAGTAGATGTAACGAAATTTCTAGGAATATTGATTGACAGTCAACTGACATGGAAGGCACAGGCTGAAGCAATCTGCAAAAAACTTAGCTCATCTGCATATGCACTGTATAATCTTAAAAAAAGTTAATATCAAAACAGTATTACTAGCATATCATAGTCTTGTCGTTTCTACTTTAAGATTTGGTATTATATATTGGGGCAATTGTACCGAAAGAGAGAGTATTTTTAAGGCCCAAAAACGCTGCCTACGAGCAATTTTTGGTTTAAAAGTAACTGACAGCTGTGTTCCAATATTTAAAACGAATAATTTGTTGACATTTCCTTGCCTTTACATTTTAGAAATTGCTCTCTTTTTTAAATGTAATCAACATTTATTTTTAAGTTTATCGAAAAGCACACATCGAGATGTAACTTTGCGATCTCAATACCAAAACCTGTTACGCACAGGTAGATACAGGACTGCTTTGTTGAGGAAAAGTGTTTTTGGTATGGCACCGACTATCTTTAACCACATTTCTAATTCCATAAAAAAGGAACCAATAACAAATTAAAAAAAGACTAACTTTACTTCTTTTAGATAAATGCTACTACTCCGTATCCGCTTTCCTAGATGATAAATTTTAGTTGTAAATATATCATTGTTTGATACTTACTTTGATGTTTGAACTGCATCAATATTTGCATGCCAAAGTGGTAGAATGTACATGGATTCCTTAAATCACATAATGTAATCACCTTATTGTAAATACCTACATTCTGAGCAAATAAATAATATTCTAATTCTAATTCATTGAAAAAATAATTAGTAAAGTTCAATATATCAGTTCTAAAAATACGAAATGGATGGATAACTTCTATAACCAGCCTATATTATTCCCACTGCTGGAACACAGGCCTTCTCTTTGTGAGAGGGAGTGGGTTCTTATCTTCCACGCGGATGCAATGTGGGTTTGTTGATGTTACATGTCTTCGAGCTTTTGGTTATAGATTATACCAGTTTCATCACAATGTCTTCCTTCACCGTTTTGAGATCAGTGGTTGGTAATAGGCCATGCCGGTTTCCTTACTATGATTTCCTACACCGTTTTGAGAGCAGTTATGATGAAATAATTTACATAAAGTGCCTACTTGGCCATTAACCAACTAAAATATTTTTTTCCTACAAGCCTCTTCCACGCTCCTCTAGCCCAGTGGAAAACGGAAGGCCGTCGTAACCCAGGCTAGTAGCTAGCAATCAGCGAGCGCCGCCCAAACACAGACACTGCATGATTTATGTACTGAATATGTATTTCATATTCACTTCTTGGTCAATCAGCATTCGTGTGAGGAATTTGTTTGATACGCTGAAGGAAAAATTTCCCGTGGTATTGTTGCTAAGCAGGTTTCATTTTCAATTTTGTTATTGCAATAAAGATTTTGGTTGGATTTTGTGTTGTGAAAATTTGTAATACCTATATTGTAAAATTGTGTAGTGTATTCCGGCTCTGGCTAAGTAATAACGCAGGAATCTATCTATCAGTTTAAGCGTCACTTACCACGGTTGCTCCGTGGATGGTTGACCATCGATACATATTTCGATGGCCCCACCGAATAAACGTACAAGAGTTCTTACACGATTTTTTTTTTCATTATTCGTTTCTTTTGCTTATCCTGCACCTACTTAATTTTTTTTATGAATTTTGGACTCAAAACACTCCTATTATAATAGTGAATTTCTTTATTCTGGGGAAATCATTAATTTTACAATTATGGGAATAATAGTTTGCGCTATTATTACATGCTTTTTGAGTCGCCAAGTATACATTAATAAACATGTCAAAACCTATTACATAAATGAAAACTGATCTTATTATCTCTAATATAAATGTATACGATCTTTCCAATCATATAATAGCAGAACAATGTACTGTAAACAAGTGTGTAAATAGTTATAGCTGGGTTCAAAAATAATCTTGATTTGTGGAGAATAATAGTGTAATATTACAGTACCTACGTTTTATTCATTGTGCAAAATTACACGAATAAACGTGTAATGATATTGGTATGTATTACTATGACCTAGTCAAGCAAAGTACACAAGAGCAAAAACATTAAATGGCTTTCATGAATTTCCTGAAACTTGTTGATGTTTTAAAAAAAAGTAAATATACAAGTCCATAGTTTATTTTTTACCTATAATTCGATAACACATTATTTATACCTATTTACAATGAAATGAGCGTTATTGAAGTTTGAACGTTTTTATTTTTTGATGAAAAGTTGTTAATTTTCTCATACACGATTATTCGGTGGGGCCATCGATTTGTGCTCGTGCCTCGGAAATCAAACCGTTGGTCTAGGCTCTCATCTTGGAACTTTGACAGTTGTTTCGGGTTGTCAGTAGCCCGAGTCTCTCTCGATGTATGAGAGAACATTTTTTCAACTACAAAGATTTTTGTAAGGATAAACTCGAATACTTTCATTCTGCGTGATTCGACATGCACTTGGCCTGTTTTTTAATAAACTTGCCTCCTAAAGTCAACGTCCCGTGGGTATCCAATTTAAATTACACTAGTATTTCCTTTCTAAACTTCATGTAATAAACAGTAGAACATTATCTGTTTATCCACACCCTGTAGACCATCACTGCGTAATAACCTTTCCAAACCAAGGCGTGGCGGTTACAAGACCTTATAATATCTACAACTAAGGTTCTACGCAGACAGTTAGCATAAATTAAGTAAACGGGTCATTTAAAGGTGCCCGCAGGTGATTGGCTGGCCACCTTTCACTGAGTGCAGTTGTGCGAACTTTGGTCTAGATAGACCTTCAGTATACTTTATGTTGGAAGGATCTGCAGGGTGTGGCTTGTTCTAAGGTTGAACTTTTAATCCTATTCACTAACTTGACAGTTCAATGCAAAATAATGATACCATTCTAAAACTAATAGTGCCGGGGTAGTGAACGATTTCGCATAAAGTATGAATGATAAAAATGTTTTAAATTAAATAAAACTTTAAAGAATGAATGATAAAAATGTTTTAAATTAAATAAAACTTTAAAAAATCGTTTTTAGGTGTGGATTATAAGAATAATTAATATTTTGTAATAATAGTTATTTTATTTTCTTCTAATAGAAAAAAAAAACTAAATATAAAAATCATGTCATTTTGCTTATTTTTTTACTATAGTCATTTTATTTCCTCTGACAGCCATAGACTACATATATAAAGATATAGTACACATCTTGTTTTAAAACAAGTTATTAAATTTAAATTACAAAGTTTGCATGTAAGTACTGTATGGTTAGGGACCTTACACCTTGAGTTGATGCTGATTGATACACTGATACTGATTGATTGATATTTATTGATAAAAGTATGATTGCATGATAGATGAGTGCACGCGGTATGAATGCTATTCGTGTACTAAATTAGCCGGCCCGGCGCAGGTAAAATGCTGACATATTGATATGAAAACTGTGCTGTGCTTGCACTGTACATGCTCCAGGCCCGGAGAAGAAAAGGGTGCACAGGGTGATATGAATCGTGATGAGTTACAAAGTGATAAAACATAATTGCCTATAAAATAACTAAAATAACACTACATTGATCTGTATTGACTTCCAAAACGTGGTGATGACGCCCTGTCAACTATACGTGTGCTGCTGTGGCTGTTGTCGACAGTAGCGGTCTGTGGCGGTCTCCTTGCAGCTGTCGTATAGTGCACGTTGGGTTCCTGATGATCCTGTTGAACCGTGTCCCTGTGCGCTCGCAGCCGTCGCAACCCGTAGATGAGAATACTGATTAAGATCACTGCGACCACAGTGTATATGGCGATGTAATGGTGGATGTCGTGGGAAGAAACTTGATCTGTCAATGCCTCAACTTCCTTCACTCTGGCATTCTTGATGGCGAGAGTGATGACTTCCAAGTCCTGTTGCCGTTTGATAGTCTCTTTGGTGTCGTTCAGTGCGGCAGCGGATGGTATAGTCAGATTGATGATGTGATTTATAGTTGTAATCTCGATATCCAGGACGTCTGTTTTTGTATGGATTGAGTTAGTTAAGCTTTGGTGCGAATCAATCGTAAATGTTTGACCTTTGATGACGCAACCGTCACCGAGTGTCAGTACCCCGGCCTTGCTGAGTCGTTCAGCAGTAATATGATCCCCACATATGACTCGCACCGTGCATTGTCCACAACAATAATACAAATATGAGTTGACGATGCTTAATTCCGTCCATTGATCTATACATTCTTTGGTTTCGGTTTGACATTGATTTGCAACTTGATCTTTTACACAGAGATTGTTGTCTGAGGTCATCTGATAAATAGGCCTTTTTAGAGAACAAATGAAGTCATCCTGGTCGTAAGGCGTACATCTTCCCCAATCGGCTTCCGATATCGGAATGTAGGAATCTTTGTGGATGTTTATCGCTAAATGCTGCGCGATAGGTGTGATGGTGACCATGCTTTCAGCTACTTGCAGTGGGATTGGTATGAGGTTGTAAAGCTCATAGTCTTCTCTAGTCACAAGTGGGATCTTGACTTCAAAAATCATGTATTGTTTTGTTGTTCTCGCTTTTACTTTGAGTAAATGATATATCTTTGCTAGATCCGTTTGAATGTTATTTATGGGTATGGTCAGCTCCTTTGAAAGTTGCCCTGTTATTGTATTGAGTTCATCTCTCAGCTGTGTTGGTGTTAAGAGGTGAAAGTTGAATTTTTCATAGAAAATATTCGCTACTGTATCCACTAGCGTTTCCTGGATATTTTTCAGGTCTGACAGCATAATGTTTGCCACCAAGGCTGATAAAGTGAAGTCACTTCTGCTGTCTGTCTTTTGTATCTGCTCTTTCAGTTTGTTCATTCCCAGGTTGCAGTTGATTATGTATTGATTTACGAGTTTATGTTGTTTTTCCAAGGCGGTTTCTACTCGTTTGATAACATTCAATTCTGCTTCAACGATTGATGTCTGGTTTTTCCACAATAAGGCAAGATGTTTTTGATCCTTCTTGATAAGGTCAATATCTTTCTGATATTTTTCGGCAAAATCTTCGTCCAATATTCCAAATAAACTTCGTGCGATGTTGCCTACTCCATTGATAAAGCCTCTACGTCGGCGCAATCGGTGCATTTGCTGACCGAGTAAAATGCTGTTGTAGTGTTCGAGTTCGGCGTACCCATGACGTAACTGTAATCGGACTACGTCACATTGTGGTATTTGATCCGTTGAACATATGTTTTCCAGGTGATTCATGTATTTGTTGATTACATCTATTCCTCGCCAATATGGAGCCATATCGCAGTAAACTATTAGCTTCCATTCTTCGCGTTGTAGCCGCATATTGGCTACCTTGTCGAAGTAGATGCTTTGATTGTTGCTCAGGCTTGAAAACTTGTATTCGCCTCTTGCTGTAGGTACCATTACCATAAGAATCATGAGAATGGTATAAATTAAGTTGCATAATTTTGATGACGATTGTTGTGTTCGTTGACTTGATACGTTACTTGCGGATTTTTGATGTTCTTGTTCTTCTGATTGATTTTCATTTATAGGCAGTAATGATAACTTTGATATTGGTCTTTTCATTGTTCCATTTTTTGTCCGAATAGTAACCACCCGGACGTACCCATCTTTTCCGGGATGAAGTTGCGTGATTCTTCCCATTGCCCACTTTCCTGATGGTAACTGTACGTCGTGTATGATGACAATGTCGTTGATCTTCAAGTTTGTGTGCGGTTGGCGCCATTTGCTACGCACTGATAATTGGCTTAAGTATTCTGTTCTCCACCTTTTCCATAAATCATCCATGATTTTTTGGGTGAGTTGCCATCTCGTACGCAAATCTTTCTCCGTTTCGATTAACGTCAAGGTTGGTCCGCTTGCTAGAAAGTGGGATGGTGTGAGGTAATCCAAATCTTCTGGATCTTCACTTAGAGCGCACAATGGTCGTGTGTTCAAACATGCTTCGATTTGTGCTAGCACTGTTGAATATTCTTCAAACGTGAGCCTTTGTTCGCCAATCACTCTCTTTAGGTGGTACTTTAAGCTCTTCACAGCTGCTTCCCATACACCTCCCGCGCTTGGCCAGGATGGGGCGTTAAAGTGCCAATTGATCTCCATGTCGGTGATTGCTTCGTAAAATTCCACGTCTAACACTTTTTGAATGTTGATGAATTCTTCATTAAGAATTCTGCTTGCTCCTACGAAGTTCGTACCATTGTCGCTGTATATATGTTTTGGGGTGCCTCTTCTTGCTGACATTCTGCGTAATGCTGATAAAAATGCTGAGGAGCTCAGATCTGAGACCAGTTCCAGATGCACAGCTTTCGTGGCCATGCATACGAACACAGCGATGTATCCTTTTGTTGTCTTTACTCCTCGGCCTTTGTTTGTTTTAATGTAGACAAAGCCAGTGTAGTCAACCCCTGAGTGATAGAAAGGTCGTGCTGGATTGCTGCGAGCTGCAGGTAAGTCTCCCATTAACTGCTCTTGTTTGATTGGATCGTGACGTCTGCACTTGACACAGGTTCTAAGGCGTTTCTTGACTGCTCGATTTCCGCCCTGAATCCAATATTGTTGACGCAGCCAAGCTTGCGTGATTCGAGCTCCGCCATGATACGTCATCTGATGCCCTTGGTCAATAAGTAAGTTACTGAGATGAGAGTTTTTAGGTATTATGAGAGGATGTCTCATATTTTGACTGATATTCGCATTAGCGATCCTCCCGCCAACTCTCAGTAAGCCTTCTTGATCCAGGAATGGGTTCAACTTCAACAGCTTACTTTTTGCGCTGACTTGTTTATGTTTCTGAAGACTGATGATATCTTCTCTGAATTCCCACTGTTGTACTTGCTTGATGATAAAATGTCTGGATTTCTTCATTTCGCCGATTGTTAAAAACTTTGGTTTGTGCTGATTACGTGTTATTGCGCGCAAAGTCCAAGCTAGAACTCGCGTTGCTCTGTTGAAATTGCTACATTTATTTAATATGTTTTGAGCAATGTCATCATTTTGTTGAATGACGCTTGTTTGTACTGATTTTTTCATTTCGTCTTGCGTAACATAAGTTTGTTGTTTATGTTCATCTTCATCAAATGATGGTAGCCACGTTGGTCCATGCCACCATAGTGAATGTTCTTTGAGCTGCTCTGCTGAACATCCTCGGCTAGCACAATCAGCTGGATTTTCAGCCGACTTCACATAGTGCCAGTTCTTGATTGGGATTACTTCAGTGACTTGTTTCACTCTATTTGCCACAAATGGCTTCCAGCGATTTGGGTCTCCCTGAAGCCAGCCCAGGACCGCTGTTGAATCTGACCATCCATATATCTTGATATTGTAGTTCTGTAAAGTATTCTGAACTACTTTCATCAGAAGTGATAATAAATGTGCTGCGCTAAGCTCCAATCTTGGTAATGATATCGCTTTATTGACAGGAACCAGTTTTGATTTTCCTGCTACTATGGTCACAGGAGTTTGATTGTTCTGATTGTTCTGTTTGATGATCCTGCAATAAATTACGCAAGCATACGCTTTTGTGGATGCATCACAGAAACCATGCAGTTCAATTTCTGTGTTTTGCTGTGTTTGTAGCCATCGCGGTACATTGATATGTTCTATTTCTGGTAGATCTTTCTTGATCTTCTGCCATTGCTCGTTGATATGTGCCGGTACTTTGTCGTCCCATTGTAGGGTTAGTGACCAGACATTTTGGAATAAAAGTTTTAGCTTGGTCGAGACAGGGGCCAGCCAGCCTAGTGGGTCAAATATTTTGGATATATCTGACAATAAGGACCTCTTAGTAGCTGGAGCTGTCGATTTTGTGTCGATCTTCATTTCGAACTTGAATTGATCGTCCAGCGGGTGCCAACGTAACCCCAATGTTTTAGTTGACTCTTGATGTTTGAATTCAAATGATTGCGCTGTGTTTGCGGTGACGTCATCTAATACCTCTAATTTATTAGATGACCACTTTCTCAAATTAAATCCGCCTGATCTGAGTAATTTGATAAGATCTGATTTTAGTTGCTTAGCTTCTTCGATGCTCTGATGTCCTGCCAACAAGTCGTCCATGTAGAAACAGGTTTCAACAACTGCGGCCGCAGCAGGATACCTTGAGCGTTCATCTTCTGCTATTTGCTTTAGAGTCATCATGGCGAGAAATGGTGCTGATTTGGTGCCATATGTAACTGTTGTTAACTCATATTCTCGTAATTTCTCTTGAGGTGAGTCGCGCCAAATGATTTTTTGATATTGCAGATCATCGTCATGACAGTAGATTTGTCTGAACATTTTCTCGATGTCCGCTGTAATCGCATATCTATGTTGTCTCCATCTCAATATTAACGTAAGTAAGTCTTGTTGGAGATTTGGGCCACTGTACATGAAATCATTTAAGCTGTAGCCAGTCGATGTTTTTGCTGACGCATTAAATACCACACGTAATGCTGTTGTTGTTGATTCGGGCCTCAATACACATAGGTGAGGTAAAATGCAATCTGGCTGTTTTTTACTCGTACACTCGCGCATGTGACCTAGTCTGATGTATTCATCGATGAATGCTTTGTAATCTTGCGCAATTTTTGGGTTTTTTCCAAACTTCTTTTCCAATTGATAAAATTGTGCGACTGCCTTGGGTTTTGATTCTCCCAAATTTTCCTTTATTTCTGGCTTTAGCGGTAGTCTTACAACATATCTGCCATCCTCCCGTCGCAAAGTTTCTGTCTGATACTGCTGAATGCACTGATGATCCTCCTTCGACATGTTGATATTGCCATCTGCTATGTCTTCAATGGCCCAAAACCTTTGTATGTGTTCAAGATTGTTCATTACGACGTTGCAGTGATATGATTTGACATTTCCGCTTAATATCCACCCAAGTTGAGTTTGTTGTGCTACAGGGAGTGACTCATTTTCTTTGATGATACCTCCCATTATAATTTGTGAATATACGTCGGCTCCTAGTAGTAGATCTACTGGTCGGCTTGTATAGAATCCTGGATCTGCTAGCTGTATGTTTTGTAGGTATGCCCATGATGGTTTTGAGAATGTCCTGTTGGGCAAGTTGTGTAACAGTGTGTTCATTATCAGCACATCTGCTTGAAATGTAAATTCAGTATGCATTGATGACGCAGTAATACGGATCTCTCCCTTACAGTTGGCTTGACTAGTGCCGATGCCAAATATGACGCCTTTGCATGCTTGTCTTGGGAGTTCTAGTTTTTGAGCTGCGCTTTCTGATATTAGAGAGACTTGTGAGCCTTGATCAATTAGGGCACGCAATGTGTGATATGTCCCATTTCGTGCTTTGACACGAACAAGAGCTGTTGCTAGCAGTATTTCTACAATACTTTCATTTGAGACATGGTTGACAGTGTCTCGTGTTCTGTTTTCTCGTGATATGGACAGTTGTTCTTCTGCTGATGACTTCGTGTTACTTGTCCCGCCGTTGCTGTGGAGCGTATCGTGCAGCAAGGTGTTATGCTTTCCTTGACATACTCTGCATTTTGTCTCCGAGTAGCATGGCTTGTCTTTGTGATCATAGAGACAATTTTTACAGAGGTTCAATTGTTTCACAATATCTCCTTTGGCCTCTGGCCTAGATTCTAAAAATGTCTTGCAACGGAAAAGTCCGTGGTTGTCATTGCAGAGTGGACAGTTTGGTTTATTCATTGCAAAACTTTTAAACGTTGAATTGCGGAAAAATGGTTTGCCTGCATCGTTCTTATTATTGTGCTGATTAGGTTTGCTTTGTTTGTTAGGCTGATGTTCTGATTCTTTTCTGTTGAATGTTTCTTGCTTTGATTTTGGAGTATACTGCTTATGCCTAGATGATTCAAGAGCGGTGTATTTGTTTTCCAGAAATGATAGGAAATCGTCGAGTGTCGGCAGTGCTCTAGGATTGGTTAGCGATTGAATGTATTCCCCATGCGTATCGCTGTCCAACTTAAGTGCCAGTAGGTGCACAATAAGTGGGTCCCAGTTTGATATGTTGACGCCGAGATTCTTTATGGCGTTAAGACATTCGTTGGTAGTATCAAACATCTTCTTGATCTGATAATCTGCTTGATTTTGCATTGTAGGTATTGCCAGAAGTGCGTTGATATGCGAGCTAAAGATGAGCTTTTCGTTGTTGTATCGATGATTCATGATGTCCCAGCATAATTGATAATTTTCAGAACTGATATTTAAGTGTTGGACTAGCTTTTCCGCTTCACCTTTTAGCTTGCTCTTCAAAAACTGCATCTTCTGAGCACTCGACATTGACTTGTTGTTGTGGATTGTTTCTATAAATAGATCCTTGAATGATGTCCACTTGAGGTAATTCCCGCTGAATATGGGAATATCGATTTTGGGGGTGCAATTTTCACGGTGTGAAATTGAGCCCATCTTGATATTGATTGACTTTTTCATGTCATTGTATAGCTGCTCATATCTGCTGTATGTTTGCTCATAATCTTCATCTTCCTCGTACAACTCACTGTCAATTTCCCAGTGCAACGAGTCGATGATTGACCACCTTTTTTGTACATTACGCAGTAGATCTTCGAGTTCCCATTTTTCAGAGATGTCCTCTAATACCACGCTCTTGATTGTACGAGACAACGCCTTGAAGTTGCTTTTTTGCTTTCGCAGCATTTCCTCCAGTTTGCTTGCATTTCCTTGAGAAACAGTTTTCCACAGTGATTTAGACTTACTGTTACAAGGATTGCTGTTTGCTTGATCGGGGTCAGCTAATGAGGTGCTTGAAGTTTCTTGATGGTGTTTACTAGATGCCGGTGTCGATACTTGTATTGATGGCTTGCCCGGAGATTGGTCTCTCTTACTTTCACTAGGATCCTTCCGTTCGTAACGTTCGATAGTTTCCCGCGCTTCAGTGTAAAAGAGTTTCGTCCTTTGATAGCAATTATCGGCGAAATAGCTGGCACTGCGAGTTTCGAATTCACATAATTTCAAATGATTAGACTGGAACTCAGACCAATAACTATCCAGAGTTTGCAGTCGTTTCTTGATATTGTATGGAGTCTTACGTTCTGCAGAATCTTTCTTGAAGTTCCTTAATAGCTGCTCCATTGCTTGCATGATTTGATCTTGATTTGTTAAAATGTTTTCCATTGTGGAAGTCATGATTGATAATTTTCTTGATTATATTCCTGACCGCTAGTCAACAAGAAGTGCTTTTGCAAACTCTCCGCGATATTAGCGCCTTCTCAATCCAACCGGTGAGACCCGCTTGTGGGAGGCCGGCTGAACCGATTCGCAACCACGGAAAGAAGAGCAAAGCACCCTCTGCGATGATGGAGCCAGCAGTCGATGGCTTGATGATGTTGGTAGACCGTTGACCGTCGTCCGCAGGTCGTGTTTACAGGAACAATCACTATTATGTTCACAACGTGATTGGATCCCGCTCATCCGGCTCGAAGGACCATTAAGATGTATGGTTAGGGACCTTACACCTTGAGTTGATGCTGATTGATACACTGATACTGATTGATTGATATTTATTGATAAAAGTATGATTGCATGATAGATGAGTGCACGCGGTATGAATGCTATTCGTGTACTAAATTAGCCGGCCCGGCGCAGGTAAAATGCTGACATATTGATATGAAAACTGTGCTGTGCTTGCACTGTACAAGTACATTATTTCAAGTTCATTCAATTTCATTCATTCTTGCACCACCTCACTATCTTTTTTTTGTCAAAACCTGGTATCCCTCCAATTGTCAAGTTAGTGAATAGGATTAAAAGTCCAACCTTAGGTCTTCGGTACAACATTTGAATGCAATAAACTGACCTTTAGAACTGAGTCGAATGCTCATGCAAAACATAGTTCATACTACAGCATAAAATTCAACGTATGAGGTGATTTAATTTATCTGACGACAAAGTGGTAGCCCAGTAGTACTTGCTGCGACTTACGGGTTGTTGATCGTAGGTTCGAACCGAAACTGGAGCTAAACCAACGGTACCAACGGTTTAAAATGCTTTCGGAGGCACGGACCAACTGCGGCAAGCATAGCTTAACTCGATCGATTGTCCCATCATCATTATTTCAGCGGAATGACGTCTACTGCTGAACATAGGTCCCTTTCCATCTGGAGAGGTTTGCCACTATCCTCACGATCAATCGGCCCGGGTTGTTATAACTTAGCCACTCTCACATTTTATTTATCATCATCATCTGCCTTAGGTACCAGTATTTTTTATATGGAGCAACTGCCTATCTACACATTTTTTATATAAGTACGAAATATAATTTTAAATAAAATCTCGTTGGAGAATTAACCGACCACATTTATGTTTTTCAAGTGATTCCTAATGCGCTTTCTTCAACAAACGAAAGGGGTGCCCAACATTTTGTCTAAAATCACAACCTAACCCCACTCCTCAAAACCGACATCTAAACAAACGAATATCGTATAATATTACTTACAACGAAGCCAGGGCACATAAAACTCACTTCGCAGGTAATCTTAGCTTGTCAGATACAAATGACACGCCCTAACGTACAGACAGAGATAATTTTAACAGAACATATATTTTATTTCTTTATTTTCGAGACCATATTGAAAATTATGACGTTTGAAGGCGGGGGACGTGTGCTTTGATTATTAACGTAATATCCGTGCTCATTTGGGAGTTCGGCGTCCCTGGAAAGGTGTAAAATAATAAATGAATACGTGGGTACTGAGAGTCGAGTTTTGAACTTTCTCAAGGCTTTGATGTGTAACTTGGTAGACTCTGCAAAAAGAGGGTTTTGAGCATAATTATAATCGTTACAGTAGTGTACCTATTTCATAGATAAGTAAGCACTGTCTCATTCACACAAGAGTGAGTAGTTGCTGTCACTTATATTTATATCATCTGTCAGTCACGACGAATAGTGGGAAATAAATATAGTGAGGCAGGTCTGCACGGTAGCGCTTGGTAGGGTAGTGAGCTGTGAAGCAATGTACCATAATTTAAGATAGAAGTCCTCCAGCTGCATATAGGCTAACCCCAGAAAACACCACAACGACTGAAGCATAGTAGAGTAGGAGAAGTTTTCGTCGACATGAAAAGAGATGATAACAGAGGAAAATAAAAAAGTATAAAAAATATATTTTAGTATCGAAAGAGAATTATTGACTGGTAGAGAATGCCTAAGGCATTAAGTCCACCTTTGTACCTTTTTTCTGTGTGAGATGTTTAAATAAATAAACAAGTTATAGGAGAAAATATCTGTATTTGGAATTTTACACATGGGTACAAATGATACCATTTTTTCCGCCAGTGTCACGGATTCCTTTTTCCAATATTTTTGCGATTTTTATCACGGAAAAATACTGTCTTCCTTACCCACATACGATATTAGAAGAAGCACTTCATAAAATTATACTGATAATGGAGTCTCCCGCGACCTTACAGGAGGTCAATAAGCCCTCCTGAAATCTTTTACAGGGAAAAAAGAGAACTTAGTAACATTCCAAATACGTACGAACACATTCATCCCCCACCTTAAGTGGGGTGACCATGTTTTTTGGGATTTTACATGTTCTCACTGCTTGCTCAAGTTGGAACAAGTTTACATACTTCTATTTTTTAACTTATTGGGCAGTTTTTTTTTCTCTTATTGGGAAGTGTCGCTATTAATTGTAATGTCTTGAAAAACTTTTTATGTTGTGTAAAGGAAGACAGCGAAATTTTGGGAATTAAGGTACCTTCTTAATCATTTTTGATGCCACCAGAAATAAT
This sequence comes from Aporophyla lueneburgensis, assembly GCA_932294355.1. Lineage (NCBI taxonomy): Eukaryota > Metazoa > Arthropoda > Insecta > Lepidoptera > Noctuidae > Aporophyla > Aporophyla lueneburgensis. Next base: position 12,930,458 of record OW028759.1, read on the forward strand.
TAAGTCACAATCAAAGTGTGCATAACATCAATGTCATCGTCTGATTGTCTTGTCAGTAAAATTATATAAATCTAGACCTTAGGTTAGTTAGCGCCTGTCAGGGTCGTGGATTTGTTCAAAAGAGTTACCGTGGCCCTGGCACAGGCAACTAAAGAAACACGGGTGGGATTTAGTCAGTTAAAGTCTAACACTCAAAAAGTCTATCGCTACCATATCGCTACAGTCTATCAAAAAAATATAAAAACTTCAACCGGTATACTAACCGAGTGATCCTTTAAAAAATTTGGATAAGTTCTGATTAGTGGTTTTTGAGTTAGTTATATTTTTTTTTTACTTACTTAGAAAGTGAAGGTTCTGGTGAAGGTGATGGGTAGGTACCAATACGTAGACGTAGTAAACGTAAGGGCTAAAACGTAGAATGAAATTAAAGTTTGTATTCACTTTGCAGTGATTTCTTTGGAAGAACACCTATGTTTTTTTTTTTATTTCACATTTTGTAGTAATAAAAATGCCCATGTTTTTATTCTTGCACATATCCCAATCCCTTATCTAATATGGCGGCCCTACTCAAAGGTTACTTCACAAGCAAGTAAATAATTATTATTTAGTATTCGCATCACGTCGCCGCGGCTTTTGGGGAGGCAGCGAGACTCGTGTGAAGTTGAATAACGAATAACAATGATATTTTCTTATTTTCACAGTTTTTTTTTTCCAAATTTTCAAGCTTATGCAGTATAGGCACTTGAGGGGAGAGTTGCTCATGTGTTTTGCTTTTTGTGTGTTTCAAAGGACGATATTTTCTGTAGGATATCAGTTTCTTTTGAAAGGTTTTGAAGATTTTCCAAGGAAAAATGTTGGCATATTTAATTAAGTTTACAAAGCTTTGAAGTCAATTATAATTAATTAGTACCATAATGTCTTTATGTGTCGTATTAGGGACTTTTCTACTTTTTGTTTGGCTCGTTGGTCTAGTGGTTGCAAATTCTCCTGCTGAGCATTACTTTCTGGGCTCGAATCTCACGTCGGGCAAGGTCTTATTGGGTTTTTATTTATTATTATTTATTTATATATGCTTTATTGTACACCATTAAACAGGGATCAGGGATTTCTCAGAAGCAGTTTGTAGACTGGATTTGTGCCCAGTTGATGGTAAAACGTGGGTGTATTGGTATAGGTAAACCTCTGCTTAACACTTTGGGAAATACAATAACGTAGGTGGCCTCCCACTAGATGGACTGACTTCCTAAAGAAAGTGGCTAAGACATACTGGATGCAGAAGACAGAGTACCTAAAGGGTATTATGTTGCAGCATGGGAGAGGTGTTTATTGAGCAGTGGACTGCAATAGGCTGATGAAAAGACATTTCTTTAAATTAAGCTGATAATCAGCACTTTTTGAACGTCAAAATTACATAAGACAGTCCCCCAAAACGCCAGCCCTTCACCACTTTCTAGTACTTTACCTGGGAAGAAGAAGTGGCGCAACAAACTCTCCAGCAGCACCGCTTTATGTTCAGTTAGAAGAACTTGATTCTATACAATGGTATGCAATAAATATTAAAACATTAAATTAAATGATTTGCTATATGTCAGCTAGCCAACCGAGAGATTTGATTGATGGAGGTACTGTTTAGTAACATTGTAATTGCCAGATAACTTTTGGGCGCAGACCTGTGATTTATAAGTTATCAAAAGGGCAAATATCTAAAATTCTAAGTACATTATTTGCAAAAACCTGATATAAAGGCTGTTAAGCTTGGATTTTATGAAAATCTTTTGTTTATCCCGGTCATATTTATAATTTAACAAGGTTATAATAATATAGAGCGTAGAACAAAACAACTTTGTTTCCAACCCTTTATAAACGCTCGTCCAGTTTTTATTAACAAAGTTATTCCTTTCTTTTTCATCTCTGTGAAAACAAGGCAGTGACGAAATTAAAACGAACATAAAGATCTGTGGAAGTTTGTATTACGTGTTGCGGTGATTAGTGTGGCTCTTGCTTTTATATGAAGGTTATATGATGGGCATACAAGGAGTTCTTTTTGTTATCTATGTATCTGTTGAGAACAGAGTAGCGGTGGCGCAATGGTAATGGCTACGGCTTAAGAGTTTTAGGTAAGTTCGGGTTAGATATCATAACAGGTTATAGTTGGACAATAACAAACTATTATAATACTTAGCCACAGTAGGTTTCGCAAGGTGGGTACCCAGACAGGTGCTTCACTATGTGTAAATTATTTCATCACCATTGTTCTCAAACGGTGAAACAAAAAAGTCGAAGACATCTTATTTATTCTTATATATTTATCAATCCTTACTGAGACCGAAAGGAGGCTTATCTCTCAGCAGTGGTAATATTATAGACTGACTATGATAATTCTAAGTTAAGAACAGTAATTCTACCTTATTCACCAGTATCTGTTCTGTAAAAATCCTAAAAAAAAAAAACCTTAGAAATTAGCCACTTTGTGATGGCACATACTAACTTGGTATATGAATACCCTACAATCGTGACAAGTTGCATCTGGCGCATCTTTTAAGTCTCTGCAATTAGCTTGCCTGTGTCCAAAGTGTTTTTTAGTCTGCATAGTGCTGAATTTAGCGTATATCGAAATAATTGTACTTACGGCAAAAGTATCTTCGCTATCATCTTGTATCAGTCTATCATAAAGATTTCCAAACGCTTTAATTCCCTGGTGCCATCAATCAACCAAACTCTATTCATTCTCCGACACGTAATACCGCCCTCATTCCCTAACAATCCACCGTGCCTGTTGAATGCAGATCTTACTCTGTCATATTTCAACTATGTTAGTTCTGTTTTCAGCTGAAACTGTCTGTCTGTCAAGCAAATTAAATTAATCCTGTAATAATATTTCAAGTTGTTACTTGACTGACCTTTCTGGAACCTTTTAATTTCAAAGAATTACTACATAATAAGTTTTGATGATAGATTTTGTTTAACTAATGTATTTTAGTGATGGTTTCCTAGAAGAATGGTATAATAATTTAAAATTGTATGTTATTGTATGCCCTAAGGGCGGGATGTAGCTGATGTAGACTTAATTATTGAAGACCTGTGTTATGCACCTGCCTATAATCCACAATAAATATTGAATTGAATTGAAATGGTGAATGATATATGACGGCTGCAGTGACGGCCGTCATGGAAATGATGGCACCGGACTTCGACTTTTTGTTGTGATAAGTGTTTTTGGATTTATCTGAAATTTCTTAGTAACAACGCTGAGTCTGGATTTGTACCCTGTCGATGGCAATAGATTCACCCCTATTACATAAGACTAACATAACTGGCAAAATGTGAGTGTACTATAGATGCACCTCTGCTCCACCCCTCGGGAAAAGAAGGCGTGATGTTATAATGTTATTCATTTTTTAAATACTCAATTGGAATTAAAAATACAGTAATTTAAAAAAATTGCCCTACAAAATTTGAACATGGCAGTCAATCTCACCGGAGTCTAGCCACTGACGCGGGAAATATGTGCTTAAGTATGTGCACTATACTGCAAAGGTAAAGGCACAGGGCGGGAATATAAAGTAAGTATAAAGTGCAACATTGTTTCAGAGCTTTCATGAATACCTTTGTTCTAGAAATTAATTTACTTTAGGAAGGTAGAAGTTATATGTCTTTGTGACAAGGTCTTACAAAGTCAGTGAAGACATCTTTTTAGGGTTCCGTTGCCAAATGGCAAAAAACGGAACCCTTATAGATTCGTCATGTCTGTCTGTCTGTCTGTCTGTCTGTCTGTCTGTCTGTCTGTCTGTCTGTCCGTCCGTATGTCACAGCCACTTTTCTCCAAAACTACAAGAGCTATGTGTTGAAACTTGGTAAGTAGATTCTGATTCTGTGAACCGCATTAAGATTTTCATACAAAAATATAAAAAAACAATAAATCGTGGGGTTCCCCATACATAGAACTGAAACTCAAAAATGGTTTTTTTCATCTAACCCATACGTGTGGGGTATCTATGAATAGGTCTTCAAAAATGGTATTGAGGTTTCTATTATCATTTTTTTCTAAACTGAATAGTTTGCGCGAGAGACACTTCCAAACTGGTAAAATGTGTGTCCCCCCGCCCCGTAACTTCTAAAATAAGAGAATGATAAAACAAAAAAAAATGTATGATGTACATTACTATATAAACTACCACCGAAAATTGGTTTGAACGAAATCCAGTAAGTGGTTTTTTTTTAAAACTTCATAAATCGTAAACCGCAATTTACCTTTCATTTAATCAACAGAAATATAAAAATTAAAAAAAAAAACATTTATTTTCATAAACATGAACCTTCTGCATAAACCGAGAATACCTACAGGTTTGTACGGAACCCTTTGTGCGCGAGTCCGACTCGCACTTGGCCGGTTTTTTTTTATATTAATGAATAATTATTTAGAAGCTTCGAACAAACAATCAAGTTTTTATAGCAACCCCCAGCTATTAGTTCATTTTAAAAAGTTTTTATGTAACTTGCGACGTTGGTTCAAATCTTTGAAGCTAAATTAGAACCACTTCCCAACGTCCAACGAAGCTCAAATTTGGTGTACGAGCTTATCTTTGGTGACAATACAATAATATGGAAATGTTCATCAGAGGATGATGAAGCTGGAAAACAGCCGTAAGAACATCTTAACTAAAAAGATAAATCCATCGAGTTTGGTCTCATTTGTTTTTTTTTTTGTCAATCGATCAGGTAAACCTAAATTAGGAACGGTTGCTCCATAGATGGGTAATTGTATCTTTACATGCCTAGATAACCTCCAAGCCTCGCAAATCACGTTAAGTCGTTTCTCCCGGTTGCCAATTCTGGTCGTTAAAAGCCCGGAAGTATGACGACCAGTCTTCTTGGTAACCCGAACCAGTAACTGGGTTGTGGAAGTCAAATAGGCAGTTGCTTCATTTATTTGTAACTAGTTTGGTAGAAAGCCGAACCCAATATATGTAGTTGGAAAAACACTAGGCAGGTGATGACCGTCACATCATAAGATATTGTTGTATCAAATGCATCTGAAAAAGTACGCCTAACATGAAAAGCTATTGGAAATTCCCTTTATTATGTTGTTTGCAAACACCTTATAGCCACAACCAAAGTTGTCAACATAGCTCACAGAATAAGCAAGCAGTGAAGTGGCAATGGGCCGGCCATATTAGCCATACAACCGATGGCCGTTTTGTAGTAGACGTGTTTAAAACTGGAGACCGCAAATAGACAAACGTGAGGTAGAACGCAATCAGGCTAGGTGGAGCAACGCTCTTCGCAGAGTGACTTGTAGCAGCTAGATGACAGTTGCGAAGAATCGAGGTAATTGAGGTTCAATTGGAGATTTGTCCAGCAGAGGACAGCTGTAGATTGATAATGAATGTCTTACACGTAAGACCCGGAACTCTCTTTCTACTTATATATTTAGATGAACTATATCAACTTTTTTTCTAATTACAAAATAAATATTTAAATAATTACTCGGTAATTAATCTTTATTTAACACCGCTGGCCGGAAATCGGGGAAGTTCGTGAGAATAACTCTTAAATGCATACAGAGTCGTCTAGTACAGTCGAACTCAAGTAATGGTAACACAGATGACATTGACAGCGCCTTTATGTCGTTGCAGTAAAGGCGAATTTCGTAGTTCACGTGTTACTCGTATGGTTGACCGTACATAATTAAGGTGCTCCACTTAAACTGAGCATTAACGTTAATATATTTTAAGTGTTCCGTAAGTGATCGCTTTTGGATGCGACTTTAATGATAAGCGGTAGCGGGAGCGGGAAAGATTAAGGATAAAGAAAAGAAAGGAAATGCATCTATTTATCATTTACTAAAAGGCACACAACATAAGGTATTTTTATAATATTATTATTAATGTTTCGGAACGAACCTTTGTTACTCTATGCGCTTTCGGAACGCGCCGCCCGAACGGAATGACATCTGACTCGTCAAGTTTGATTTTGACACTTGTCACTTCCTTTTCCGCCCCCTTTTTAGTTTGGTCTTTGAGAGCGTCGGACAGATTTTTGCTTCCACGAGTTTTTTGTAAATCAATCCTTGAAAATCGGTCGTTTTGCGGACAATACGTCATGACCAGTTGTTTGTGTTAATAACCCCTATTTTGACGTAATAACACGGGTTGAATTTTGGATTCATCTTGTTTAAATAGTTTCTTGACATTAAAGAACTTTAAGGTTAAGTGTTTGAACCGCATGTTGGAGTGAATCTCTGGCGAGTGGCAGCGGCCTGGTTCTGGAAAACCCACTTACAAGTCACAACACGGTACATACACACTCACTTACATACAAAGATCCAGGTAATCCCAAGAAGCAGGCGGTCGTCGTCCTGGAAGGTGAGTTCCTTTGTTCGTTTTAGTGTAGTTAATTTATTTGCAATTGTTCTCTTATATTGTCTGCTCCGCGTACGGCGGACAGTACGCTAGCCACTCTTGTCTCTAGAGCCCCAAGGTTGTCACACTTCCACTGCGCATTTAAAACCTTATGTGGGCCTAGTCTGGCAGCGTACATTTTTGGTAGCAGAGGCGTGGTTTTAACCTACAAAACCACCAAATTGGTAATTTACAGTAGGCTAATTACTTGGCAGTCTCTATAAGGGAAGTAGTAATTCGCTGTAAATGTTTGTTAATGGTGATTAATTGTTATTAGAAATAATTTGTTTAAATTTATTGAGTCGAGTAACTCATGTTGTCGGGTAAACTGAAGTTACCATAGTCAGCCTGGTTATATACTTACAGTGTTGATTGGCATTATTGAGCATTAACATTGAAAGTTGGAAGAAAGGTTTATTATTGTTGTACCGTTGACATTGGTTTGAATTAAAACAAAACTTTATTTTTGTTCATTGAATTGAAACCAATATTTTGTTATTTCTTGAGTTGCTGATTAGTCAGTTTGGTAGTTTGATTGTTTGCTTGTAGGTATTTTGGAAATTATTGTTTGAACTTTGTTACTTAATTATTTTGTTTGGTATATTGAATTGTATTGTCTGTGCAATGGCACACAAAGCGGTGAGAGAGGCAATCAGTGGATTGACCACACAGCTACGGTGGTTCACTTCAGCTGCAGCGACTGCTGAGCGCCAGGATCTCGAAGGGATCACGCTTGCTCGGTTCGAGCAGTTGAACTTGAGACTCGGCAACGTTGATGCTCTGCTCACCCGCTACAACGAGTACATTTGTGATGTGGCTCTGGAAGTGCTGGATCAGGCAGCACGTGACAAGGTCCTTGCTGACTACGACCAGATCTTGGACCTGGGGGATGTCATTGGTCAACGTGCTCGGGAAATATTGGGGAGCCGGACACCTGTCCAGGTCAAACCGGAGACCTCGGTTGTTTCAGGTCCCGGACTATTGAGTAGACTGCCTACCTTGGAACTGCCACACTTTAACGGTAGCTTGGACCAGTGGTTAAGTTTCCAAAACCTGTTTGAAAGTTTGGTTGATGCACGCTCGGACCTCAGGCCCGCCCAAAAGTTGGCCTATTTGTTGTCTGTCCTGGAAGGTGAGGCCCGAGCCTTGGTGCAGCATCTGTCTTTGACTGACTCAGCCTACCCTACCGCTGTGGAGTTACTCACCCGGCGGTATCAAAACAAGCGTTGTTTGGCTGATGTTCACATCAAACAGATTTTGGGGTTACCGGTCATTACAAGATTATCAGCATTGCGTACTGACCTGTTGAACCCGTTGGTGGCAGCGACCAACGCTTTAAAGCGATTGGAGTTGCCGGTGGACCATTGGTCTTACCTTTTGGTACATGTGGTGCTGCAACGTCTTCCAGCTGATTTGAGGGCTCGTTTCGAGCAGAAGTATGGTGGGGATAGTGTCACACACCTCCCCCCATTTGGTGACCTCGTCAAATTTTTAGAGGATGAGTGTCGGTTTATGGACAACTCTAGCGTTGCCACCGAGTCACGCCAACCGTCTTCCCGGCCACGAGACCAGGGACGGACTAGGGCTCGCGGGCCTGTTGATGGTCGCCCCGCCGCTCGTTTTGCTGCCACCCAGAGTCGTCCTGGTTGTGAGTTCTGTAAGGACACGGGGCATGGCATGGCAACTTGCCCGGCCTTTTTGAAATTGCACGTGAGTGCCCGCCGCCGAGTTGCCAGTGCACGCCGTCTGTGCTTCTCATGTTTGGGGGTTCACTTCCATCGGGACTGCCCCAATCCCCGCCCTTGTGGAATTTGTAGGGGGTCCCATTTGGACATATTGTGCGCTAACGCGAACCACGCTGGCAGACCAGCCTCTGTTGAAGGTTCGCGTACGAGGGGGCACCATGGAGTTGGTCACCGGGCTTCTGCCTCGCCGGTTCAGAACCGGGGAGAGGCCCGCAATTTTGAGCGCCGCACTCCACCCCCCGCACAAGTTGATCGGGAGCCGCGCGATCGCCATTTGGTCTCCCCACGTAAAAGTAGTTACGTAGCTGTTGCTAGGCAGCGCTGGCCAGACCAGCACCGCCTTCCCTCCCCTCCTTTGGCGGAACGTCCCCGGTTGGAGTCACGCCCCCCGCCATTCAGGCATCCGGTGGGATATGCCCTTCCAGCGATGGCGCGTGGCTCGGGACACCGCGCGGACGAGGAATTTGATCTTTATCCTCGTCGGGAAAGACTTGAGCCTGGGTGCGGCGATCGGTCGCCGCCCAGGCATTGTTAGGACATTGGCGCCTGCCCCGCTAAGGAACCCCCTCAGATCGAAACGGTTTTGTTGCCAACGGCATCGGTCAGGGTCTGGGGGCCCACGGGGAATTCTGTTGTGGTCCGTGCCATTTTGGACACGGGAGCCCAGGGTTGCCTTTTGTCATCTTCTTTAGCGGGACAGGTGGGCCTTGATGTGCGTGACTTTTCACGCAAAATTAGGGGAGTGGGCGAAACAGAGGTCACGTCCAAGGGACTGGCTTGGTTTGAGGTCACTCCTCTGAATTGTATGGCACCTAAAATTGTTGCTTCGGCCGTTGTTCTGACGAATATTTTGGGTAGTCATCCACCATGTCAGCTGTCTTCAGAAATCGTCCGGTTGACGTCAGGCCTGGAATTGGCTGACCCCCGGTTTGATTCCCCTAGGACAGCGCATTTGTTGTTGGGTTCCGATGTACTAGGGAGAATACTTTTGGGTGATATAAAGGTTCTGCAGCCACGCGGTTTGGTGGCTGTCTCGACCATCTTTGGCTTTGCGGTGATGGGACCAGCGTTGTGGGACCTCCCTACACCTGAACCTGATTTTGGGTTGTCATCTGGCTCCGCCCTCTCTGACGCCGTTCAGAGGTTTTGGGAGGTTGAAGAGCCCCCTCAGGTAGCCCGTTTGAACCCGGAACACGAGGAGTGCGAGTTGTTCTACCAGAACAACACAGGTCGACTCCATTCCGGCCGGCTTGTGACCAGGTTGCCTTTTGTTGCGGTGCGACCACCTCTCGGCGAATCCAGACCTACGGCCGAGAAGAGATTGTTGGCAATGGAGCGCCGCATGAGCAGGGACCCAGTGCTGCGGCAGAAATATTTGGATTTCATGCGGGAATACGCAGATTTGGGACACATGTCGGTGTCAAATTTGGATTGGCGCTCAAGTGAGCATTATTTCCTGCCGCATCACGCGGTCCTCAAGCCATCCACCGGTAAGCTGCGCACGGTGTTTGATGGGTCTGCGCGGACTTCGTCTGGTGTCTCCTTGAATGATTGCTTGCATCCAGGCCCCAAATTGTTGAGGGATCTTTGTGACGTCATTACCTCCTTCCGTCGTCATCAGGTAGTTTTTGTGGCCGACATCAAAATGATGTTCCGCCAAACGGTTATTCACAAGGATGACCGACGTTATCAGTTGATCCTGTGGCGAGAGAATCCCCAGGACCCCATGATTGTGTATGAGCTCAATACGAATACGTACGGCCTCCGATCGAGCCCTTTTGTTGCTATTCGTTCCCTTTGGGAGCTCGCGGACCGAGAGCGTTTGAAGTTCCCTCGTGCGTCCGCCATCTTGAAAACGGACTTGTATGTTGACGACGTTTGTACTGGAGCTCCCACAGTTGGGGAAGCTGTTCTGTTGCGTGACGAATTGATTGGTATTTTGGCTTCCGCTGGCTATGAGTTGCGTAAATGGGTGTCCAACTCGCCAGCGCTATTGGAAGGTTTGCCGGAGGATCATAGGCAGGACCCGCTTTTGTTTGAAAATGTTGACAACCCTGCTATGATACCAGTTCTCGGCGTTCAGTACCGACCAGTCCAAGACATCTTCACATACGATGTCGACTTGGAGTCACCTCACACTTGGACTAAACGACTGGTGTTGTCTACTGTCGCTAGGACCTTTGACCCGAATGGTTGGATATGCCCGGTATTGTTTTGGGCGAAATGTTTTCTTCAGCGCCTTTGGACTGCGGGACTTGGTTGGGACGAGCCACTTCGGGAAACCCTGTTGGAAGATTGGCTCCAATTTGTATCCGCACTCCCTGCAGTCAACGAGGTCGTGTTACCCCGCGCTATCCTCCCCCCTGGGAGCTACACTGCTACCCTTCATGGGTTTTGTGATGCATCTTCGCACGGTTATGCAGCTGTTGTTTATCTGCGCACCGTCAGCGCGACAGGCCAGGTGAAGTTGTCACTGGTCATGGCCAAGAGCAAGGTGGCCCCCCTCCGGACGGCACTGACCATCCCTAAATTAGAATTGTCAGGGGCGGCGCTTCTTGTGCGTCTATTGAACCACGTTGCTCACACTTTGGGTGGAACTGTGGACATTCGGGCTTCTTACGCCTGGACGGACAGTCAAATTGTTTTGTGTTGGTTGAAGACGTCCGTCCACTCTTTGGAGGTCTTTGTTGCGAACCGAGTGTCCCAGATTCAAAATTCTGAAACGCCTTTGATTTGGAGGCACGTGCCTGGAGATTTGAACCCGGGCGACGTGGCCTCACGTGGGTGCATGGCACCCCGCCTGATTGCTCACCCCCTATGGTGGGGACCAGACTGGCTGATTCACCCCGAGGATGATTGGCCTCGAACGCCAGTCTTGATGTCGGGTCCTTTGCCCGGGCTCAAGGTGCTCGCTGTTGGAACGAAGGACCCTCCGTTTGACCCTGAATTTTTGTTGAATCGATACAGCTCCCTCGACAAATTGTTGAACGTTACCTCGTGGATCAGGCGTTTTGGTCATAATTCTAGGAACTCCGGGAACAAACGCCTGTCTCCGGTTCTCTCTCCTCAGGAGCGACAGGAATCACTCCTCCTTTGGGTCCGCTCCGTGCAGGCTGCACACTTTGAGAAGGAGATTGAAATTTTGAAGTCTGGTAAGGCTAAATTGTCGGGAGCCATTAGTAAATTGAACCCCTTTTTGGACGATACGGGTCTCTTGCGTGTTGGGGGACGGTTGAGGCACTCTAGCCTTCCTTATGGGGCCCGTCACCCCCTTTTGTTGCCTAAGGAGGGCCATTTGGTTAAATTGTTGGTGACTGATCGTCACATTAAGAACTCGCATGCCGGTTGCAATGCGCTGTTGGCCATTCTGCAGCGAGAGTTTTGGATATTGTCGGCCCGTCGTACTATTCGTAGCATCGTCTTCCGTTGTTTGCCGTGCTACCGGACTAAGGCCTCTACTATGCAGCCAATGATCAGCCGGCAAGTCTCCCGACTTGCCGGCTGATCGTGTTAATGAGGCGAGACCCTTTGCAGGCGTCGGAACGGACTTTGCTGGTCCCTTTTTGGTGAAGACGTCTCCTCTTCGGAATAGTAAAATTGTTAAGGCTTATTTGTGTGTGTTTGTCTGCCTGTCAACTAAGGCAGTGCACTTGGAGTTGGTAACCTCCCTCTCGACGGAGGCCTTTGTGGCGACCTTGGATAGATTTGTGTCTCGCCGTGGGTTACCTACTTTGATCAGGTCTGATTGCGGTACTAACTACAAGGGTACAAGTAACTATTTGAAGGAGGTATACGCCTTCCTTGCTGAGAACCAGGTTGACATTGGTAACAAAGTAGCCCACCGAGGGGTCACGTGGTTGTTTGACCCGCCAGCCTGCCCCCATTGGGGGGGTATTTTTGAAGCCGCGGTGAAAGCGGCAAAGGGACTCTGGCGCAGATCGTTAGGAGACACCGTTCTCACCTTTGAGGAGTTAGCTACGGTATTTTGCCGCATTGAAGCTGCACTGAACTCGCGTCCATTGTGCCCGCTGTCTTCGGACCCGAACGACTTGGAGGCCCTGACCCCGGGCCATTTTTTGATTGGACAGCCACTTGTCGCCCTGCCCGAGTACCCTCTTGTCGATGTGAGCCAAAATCGGCTATCGCGGTTTCAGTTGGTGCAGCAGCTCGCTCAGAGTTTTTCGAAGCGTTGGAGCTTGGAGTATTTGCACATCCTCCAGCAGCGCGTCAAGTGGACTGATAAAACGCATCCGCCCAAAATTGGAGACCTCGTCCTGATTAAGGATGCCAACCTTAAGCCGTTGTATTGGCGCCGGGGGCGCATTCTCAATCTGGTGGCTGGCACTGACGGGGTTCCTCGTTTTGCAGAAGTTTTGGTGGACGGATCGGTCGTGAAGAGAGCGGTCGCAACCTTGTCAAGATTGCCAATTGATTAGCGGACGGGAAGGCCCGTCCGGGGGGGGTAGATGTTTCGGAACGAACCTTTGTTACTCTATGCGCTTTCGGAACGCGCCGCCCGAACGGAATGACATCTGACTCGTCAAGTTTGATTTTGACACTTGTCACTTCCTTTTCCGCCCCCTTTTTAGTTTGGTCTTTGAGAGCGTCGGACAGATTTTTGCTTCCACGAGTTTTTTGTAAATCAATCCTTGAAAATCGGTCGTTTTGCGGACAATACGTCATGACCAGTTGTTTGTGTTAATAACCCCTATTTTGACGTAATAACACGGGTTGAATTTTGGATACATCTTGTTTAAATAGTTTCTTGACATTAAAGAACTTTAAGGTTAAGTGTTTGAACCGCATGTTGGAGTGAATCTCTGGCGAGTGGCAGCGGCCTGGTTCTGGAAAACCCACTTACAAGTCACAACACGGTACATACACACTCACTTACATACAAAGATCCAGGTAATCCCAAGAAGCAGGCGGTCGTCGTCCTGGAAGGTGAGTTCCTTTGTTCGTTTTAGTGTAGTTAATTTATTTGCAATTGTTCTCTTATATTGTCTGCTCCGCGTACGGCGGACAGTACGCTAGCCACTCTTGTCTCTAGAGCCCCAAGGTTGTCACACTTCCACTGCGCATTTAAAACCTTATGTGGGCCTAGTCTGGCAGCGTACAATTAATATATTAACATCGTGAAAGATTTGGGAGATAGAAGTTGTTCTTCTAGTTCATAAGCCATCCACATTACTTTTTTGAGACAGACCAGAACCTAATTGTGTCCCTAAATAATTTTTTCAACTCCCACAAGGTTTAGTTTCAACCAAAGTAATAAGATGCCTATTTTCAAACAATCTTTCTGGTATATTTATGAAGGAAGAATATTAATTGGTGAGAAAATCACTCCATTTTCCTTGCATTATTAGAGTAATATTACAAAATGAGATGTTTATTTCAGGAGCTGAATAAAAAAAATAAGTAAGTGAAACCGAGAATATTTTACAAAATAAGTATACCTAAGTATAATTTATTGAACAACAAAAAAACCGACTTCCTCAAAAACACTAGAAAGTGAAAAATAACTTTAATTTCGGAAGTCGGCGTTTTAGGATTTGTATTTGAGTTTTTTGCCACTGACTTCCGAAATTAAAGTTATTTTTCACTTTCTAGTGTTTTTGAGGAAGTTCTTTTTTTTTTGTAAAAAGGTTTTTATTTTTACTTTTTAGTTATGGTACGGACTAACCCGCACTAATTCCTATACCACTAATCACCAGGTAAAATTTAATACTTTACTACTGCTGTAAATCGTTGAGGAATTCCCTCAACTGTCTATGGTCTCCATAGCCCATATGGGTGCAAAGTTCTCATCAATAGAAATGAATTAAGTCCAAATACCGGGTAATTGCTTTAAGTCGTTGAAGAGTTCCCTCGACTGTCTTTCGGCTTCAGCATCAGAGCAACTTCAGACCTTCATTAAATAGTAGTGCTTTAAGATAATTAATGAAAAAATTAAAAACGCACTAGTCGCCACTACGATTTTCGAAGGTTCCGTTCGACTTCTCTTGGATGCCATCATCAGATCCTGGTTTCCTTATCATGGAACCACCCTTGGGATATCTTCTTTCTAACAAAATAAAAAAAAAATCATCAAAATCGGTTCATAAACGACGAAGAAAAAATAATGCCCCCTATGCTAGGAATATCCTATGTTATAGAGGCCATCCATTCGTCCGTTTATTTTACAAAATTAGGGAACTAAAACGTGTAACAGCGGCAGTAGTGTGTGAGTAAGCACGTGTAATGTGGTGTAATGGAAAAAGTGTATGTGTGTCTGTGATGTGTGACTATGTGAAAATCACCACCCTTGGTATATATATATTTTTTTTTTTTCAGGATGGGAAATCATCAAATGACTTCTCCCGCTCTGGGCGGAGCGGGAGGGCGTGTCAGACTTTTACTGACTAAAACCCACCCGTGTTCCATCAGTTGCCCATGTGCCAGGGTCATGGTATCTCTTTCGAACAATCACGCGACCCCGGCAGGCATCGATCCTAGTAGACCCCTACACTGCTGCTGACATCTCTTTGAGGCGCGCGTGGAACACTACGCGCCGTCGACCCGAGCCTGGTCCTTACTGGGCAGCGAGCTACCCATTGCTCGCCGCCCGCAAACTCGCGCCTACGGTGGCCGGGAGTCCGCTATCGACTCCCGACACCCGGGGCGTCTCCTCCTGCGGCGGCTAGGGACGTGAGGGCGCAGTGACTGCCACTCCCTCACGCGCCCCGCCTCCTCCTTCGCGAGCATTACTGCTTCGCAGAAGGAGGTGACGGCTTCCCATTCCCTCTCGCTCCGTACCATGGCTCGCACCAGGGCCGGACGCGAGAGGTCGCCGCCGCCGATCGCCTCCACGAGGACACGGTGGTGCTCCGCCCAGGTAGGGCACACCTCCATCGTATGCTCCACCGTGTCCTCCAGACGATCCTCACAATGGAAACACCCGGGCGTATCCTCCCGCGTTATCCTGAACAGGAACCCACCGAAGCACCCATGCCCGGTGAGAACCTGCGTCAGGCGGAAGGTGAGGACGCCGTGGCGCCTCTCTATCCACTCCTCAAAGAGGGGACTTACCGCCGCAAATGTGGCGTGCCCTGCGCTGGGTTGCGACAATCGTACCCGCCATGTCGCCATGAGATCACACCGGAGCTCTGTCCGCCGAGCCGCGATTTGTCGCGGCAGCGGAGTTTCGCCCCGGCGTTTAGCCTCCTCGCGCCACTCCCACATGTGCGCGAGGACCTTTGCTTCCAGATCCCATGGTGGCACTCCGGCAAGGAGGCTCGCCGCCTCGCACGAGATCGTGCGGTATCCTCGGATTAACCGAATGGCCATGACCCTCGGGGCCGCACTCAACCGGCGCGCTGGGCGCAGCCTCAATGAGGGAGCCCACACCGGTGCCCCGTAGAGGGCCATGGACCGCACGACCCCCGTGTAGAGCCTCCGGCAGGAGGCGTTTGGACCCCCCAGATTAGGCAGGAGCCGCTTTAAGGCAGCCCCAGCCCGCTCCAGTCTGGGAGCCAAACGTCGGAACCCTTGGTATATTTGTACTTAATCCGAGCAATGATATACCGACGGCGAAGTGCCAATGCTGAAAGAGCTTCTGGAGGTCTTTAACTCTATCCTGTTCTCAGGGAGAACTCCAGATGCGTGGCGAAGGAGCGTAGCGATTCTCTTCTTTAAAAAGGACGATAAAACCCTTTTAAAGAATTACAGACCCATTTAGCTCCT
This sequence comes from Aporophyla lueneburgensis, assembly GCA_932294355.1. Classification (NCBI taxonomy): domain Eukaryota; kingdom Metazoa; phylum Arthropoda; class Insecta; order Lepidoptera; family Noctuidae; genus Aporophyla; species Aporophyla lueneburgensis. The sequence goes on from OW028759.1 coordinate 12,946,326, forward strand.
AAGCCACGTATATAAGTTGTTTTCAAGAGTCGTCACGAATCGACTAGCGCGAAGACTCGATGAGTTTCAGCCACCGGAGCAGGCCGGGTTTCGAGGAGGATACAGCACCATAGACCACATTCACACTGTGCGGCAGATTATACAGAAGTCCGAGGAGTATAATTGGCCCCTGTGTCTTGCGTTTGTGGACTATGAGAAGGCTTTCGATTCTATCGAGATCTGGTCTGTTTTGGAGACTCTGCAGCGATGCCAAGTCGACTGGCGATACATCCTAGTGCTGAGATGTCTGTATGAAAACGTGACAATGACCGTCCCAACTCAAGACTGGCAAACTGAACATATTCCCCTGCGTCGAGGGGTGATCGTAATTTCCCCGAAATTGTTCTCTAACGCATTGGAGGATGTTTTAAAGACGCTGAACTGGGAAGGACGCGGCATTAACATTAACGGCGAGTACATCTCACACTTGAAATTTGCAGATGATATCGTCATACTGGCTGAATCGTTGCAAGACTTGCAGCAGATGCTGGACGGCCTAGTTGATTTTTCTGTACGCACCGGTCTCCGGATCAACTTGGACAAAACTCAGGTTATGTTTAACGACCACGTTACCCCGGGACCAATTGCTGTAAATGGCAGTACTCTCAAGGCTGTTCGTAAAATACGTTTACCTCGGGCAAACTTTGCAATTTGGTAAGAACAACTTTGAGAAGGAGGCTAACAGAAGAGTTCAGCTGGGCTGGGCAGCATTTGGAAAGCTTCGTCGGTTCTTCTCGTCGCGTGTTCCGCAGAGCCTAAAAACTTAAGTCTTCAATCAGTGCGTCCTGCCTGTTATGACTTACGGAGCTGAAACGTGGACACTCACGGTACGGCGGGTCCATAAATTCAAGTTCGCTCAGCGAGCTATGGAACGAGCTTCGCTTGGAGTCTCTCTGAGGGACAAAATCCGGAATGAAGTGATCCAGCAGAGAACTAAAGTTGTCGACATAGCTCACAGAATTAGCAAGCTAAAGTGGCAATCGGCCGGCCATATAAGCCGGAGAACCAACAACCGTTGGGGTAGACGTGTTCTTGAGTGGAGACCACGAATTAGCAAACGTAAGGTAGGATGCCCTCAGGCTAGGTGGATTGACGATCTTCGCAGGGTGGCTGGTAGCAGCTGGATGAGAGTTGCTGAAAATTGAGCACAGTGGCGTGAAATTGGAGAGGCCTATGTCCAGCAGTGGACTTCTATAGGCTGATGATGAAGTGCCAATACCTACTAACTATAATAGACAAACTTTAACTAAAATTAAAAAATGCTCTATTTCCAAAAAAAAAATACGAATTCACATTAAAAGGGAATATACAAGAAAAGCTGAAGTTTTGATAAAAAGTTTAATAATGTTTTACAATAGTTTAGTAAGTATTTGCTTTTTTTTTATGGGTGGGAAATCATCAAATGACGTCTCCCGTTCTGGGTGGAGCGGAAGGGCGTGTCTGACTTTTGCTGACTAAAACTCCCCGTGTTCCTTCAATTGCCTATATGCCAGGGTCACGGTACCTCTTTCAAACTGATCTCGGGACTCCGGCAGAGATAGGCTTTACGTGCGAAATAAATTGTAAAATAGGAGGTATTTTTTATTTAAACCATATTTTCCAGTTTTTGTTAAAAATACAGAAGGCACTACTTCATTGAAACATGTGGAGACTGACCTTACAGTCAAGACATAATAAAGCCAAAAAATGTAAGACAGGAGGTATTGGACACTGTACCCGTCGATACATGAAAACATCTATTTCTGTTAAAAAAATCTCTTTACTTCAACAATAACAGCCAATGAGATACTGAAATTCCCCTCTCGTATTGAATAATGAAATAATTATCAATCACTAAGACCGAACCCTTAATTTGGTACGCTCGTGTGTGAACAGAATTTATCATTAGCTTAAACTTAACATCAGAGTAATGCCCAATAATGTTAGTGTAAGTGATCATTCTGATGGCTCAAAACAAAATGAGTGATTTGAAGAAATAAAGCGATGTAAACGTGAAACTGATGACATTTGAAGATTGATTGAAGTATAAAATAATAAGGAATCAACAGTTAGTGAACAGAAGACTTAGAATTTTTATGGAAGTCAGTCGTTTTTAGGGTTCCGTACCCAAAGGGTAAAACGGGACTCTATTACTAAGACTCCGCTGTCCGTCCGTCTGTTTGTCACCACGCTGTATCTCATAAACCGAGGTAGTTAGACAGTTTAAATTTCACAGATGATGTATTTCTGTTGCCACTATAACAACAAATACTAAAAAACAGAATAAAACTAATATTTTAGGGGGCTCCCATACACCGAGCGTTTTGTTTTGCCGTTTTATAGATATTGGTACGGAACCCTTCGTGCGCGAGTCCGACTCGCACTTGGCCGGTTTTCAGCACAAAAGATACTTTTGTACTTGATCAATAATTTTTATTCAATTATACAAAATGGATATTTATATTGTAATCTGTCAGGTGCAAAGTACCTACGCGCAAAGGGTATTCGGATTTATGAACGTAATCGAAGCCAACGGATTATAATATAAACATAATGTAAGCATAGTAGGTCGAATTGTGTAGCACAAATCCGTCTATTTACCCTATGGAATGAAAGCATGAGTTGGATTGGGTATCTTACTAAGAATGTCGAGTCTCCTATCAGCACGAACTATTTAAAATAGCTCAACTGTGGTAGAAATACTAATGTTGATAGGCAACAAAGAGGAAGCGGGGAATATTGCCCAGGGTTCGCCAGAGGTTATATTCTCTGTAGATATATAAGGTGTATCTATTCATACACGAAATATTTTAAGAGGTACACCTGTAGGTGGTAAAGAAGCTATAGCAAGAAAAAAAAATACTAAGAGTTTTTTTTTAATTTAATATATATAAATTATTTGACGCACATAAGAAATATTAGCTCCTTCTTATTTTTTACTGCCCGAGACACCGCGGCTATGCTCGTGCCGTCCGGTCGTCACCCTCGCAGAGTCAGGCGGGCCATTCATAGAATTTGGAGTAAAAGTTTTATGCATAATGTCTCAAGTAGTTTTAAAATTATAATAATTACGAAAAATTCAAAAACGCTTAGACAAAAATTTTCTTTTTGCTTCTAAAGTTTCTTTACCACCTACAGGTGTACACCTTTCTTCTTTTTTTTTTCAGGATGGGAAATCATCAATTGACTTCTCCCGCTCTGGGCGGAGCGGGAGGGCGTGTCAGACTTTTACTGACTAAAACCCACCCGTGTTCCATCAGTTGCCCATGTGCCAGGGTCACGGTATCTCTTTCGAACAATCACGCGACCCTGGCAGGCATCGGTCCTAGTAGACCCCTACACTGCTGCTGACATCTTTTTGAGGCGCGCGTGGAATACTACGCGCCGTCGACCCGAGCCTGGTCCTTACCGGGCGGCGAGCTACCCATTGCTCGCCACCCGCAAGCTCGCGCCTACGGTGGCCGGGAGTCCGCTATGGACTCCCGACGCCCGGGGCGTCTCCTCCTGCGGCGGCTAGGGACGTGAGGGCGCAGAGACTGCCACTCCCTGTCGCGCCCCGCCTCCTCCTTCGCGAGCATTACTGCTTCGCAGAAGGAGGTGACGGCTTCCCATTCCCTCTCGCTCCGTACGTTGGCTCGCACCAGGGCCGGACACGAGAGGTCGCCGCCTCCGATCGCTTCCACGAGGACACGGCGGTGCTCCGCCCAGGCAGGGCACACCTCCACCGTATGCTCCACCGTGTCCTCCAGACGATCCTCGTAATGGAAACACCCGGACGTATCCTCCCGCTTTATTCTGAACAGGAACCCACCGAAGCACCCATGCCCGGTGAGAACCTGCGTCAGGCGGAAGGTGAGGACGCTGTGACGCCTCTCTATCCACTCCTCAAAGAGGGGACTTACCGCCGCAATTGTGGCGTGCCCTGCGCTGGGTTGCGACAATCGTACCCGCCATGTCGCCATGAGATCACACCGGAGCTCTGTCCGCCGTGCCACGATTTGTCGCGGCAGCGGAGTTTCACCTCAGCGTTTCGCCTCCTCGCGCCACTCCCACATGTGCGCGAGGACCTGTTCCTCCAGATCCCATGGCGGCACTCCGGCAAGGAGGCTCGCCGCCTCGCACGAGATCGTGCGGTATCCTCGGACAGGTGTACCCCTTAAAATATTTCGTGTATGAATAGATACACCTTATATAAATAATTAATGTTACGTGTGTAGTGTGCTGTCGGAAGTAAAGAATAGCACAATCCTATTTATTCCCGAGAGTATTGTTAAAGGCGACTAATGTACTTAGGATTTTACCTATACGATGGCCACTCGCGTGCGAAGCGTTGTGATTACGGCAATCACCCTCCAGTTGGGGGCCTATGTCCAGCAGTGGACGTCTTTCGGTTGAAATGATGATTATGAAATAAATAAAATTAAAGACTGTTCGTTGATAAATGGGAAATGATTTTATTTCTGCAAGTAGGTTAAAAAAGATACTAACTAAAAAAACCATCTCTTCTAAAAGGTAGGAGTTACTGGCGTTTATTTGTTTTTAAATGTTCGATAAATACTAAAAAAAAAATTATCTGTAAAAATATCTAAAATGTGGCGAACATTTTAGATATTTTTACAGATAATTACAAAATTTGTGAAAAATTTACGTCTTTTTGTTATAAGATTTTGGTTTGCATGATTGAAAATTAGGCGCAACTGGCTGTTCACAATATTGTGCTGGTGCCGACGCATATCAAGTGAATGTTGGGTGAGGTAAAAGAAGCATAAACGTATAAACAAGTGTGGTGTGGCTGAGAAATGATGTTTTAAAGCAACGGTGCGGTTAAAAAGAACATGTAGTACAAAAATTTAAAGAGTATGCTATATTTAGTTCTTGGTGCTAAAAGAATGAAAAGTTGTTATCAATAAGTATTTACAAGGCAGATGTGAGTGGAAATTCTGAGATGAGAGGCTCTTAGAGCACATAATTATAGCGACCTTATTTCCGAAGTTCTTCTCGCAACTGGCATGCGTATATGACCCGATGCGTGGACGCAAATGAGGCAAAAATAGTATGTCAGTATCGTAGCAGGTGGCACTCTGTATTTTCTGCCTACCCCCATAACAAGAAGGCGTGAGATTATATATGTGTTTATAGGTGTATAGAAAATTGGTCAGCAAAACATCTGTCGGGTCAGATTCCTACTTATAAGTATCGTCATTCGTAGAAGCAAATTTTAATACTTGATTTTTCTCTTCTACTCACTCAACAACCTGACTCCCACAAAGTCAAATACCCTCCAAAGACTGCCATTCCAGCATAAAAGCCACATTTAGACGTGACAAGAGGCTGGAATTTACCTTAAACAGAGGATAAGCTTGCAGTCTAGCTGGCAATATTACCTAAAATTGGAACACTGCCAGTTGAGCGCTTGGCACTTTTTTTTTCGCTTTCGGAATAAGTTCGTTGCTTACCGTCCAACTCTTTTTCGAATTGTGTAAGTAAGATATGAAGGGAAGTTTTGCTGGTGTAATTTTATTGTTGTTATTTAAAACTTATTTTGGCTTGACTAAGAAGAGCGTGTGTTAATAGTAGTGTTGTATTTTTTTATATTTTATGTCACAGAATGTAAGTTAGGTAAACTATGATTTAGACAGAAACTCCTATTGACCTACCTTAAACTTTTCAAATATATGCTGTATGTACTATGTTATTTATAACTAAATGATGGCATATATCGACGCACAACTTCTTATGACGGCACTACATAATTTTGACGCGAAAGGTGACACAGAGGGTGACATCGCCAGTTGAAAATTAAATTTCTGACCCGTAAATTTCGATGATAATGCACTATTCTATGGTACACAAGATACTTTTTTGATAATCAACAAAAATATTAGCTAGAGCGTATAGAATCATGTGGTGTGACGTACAAATTGTAACCTTCACAATTTGTACGTACATTATTTGTGAGCTGCATTTAGAATTTGAGTCTGGATCCAGTTATTCTGGAATTAACACTAAATAGTTATCGGCTAAGTAACGCTTGATTCCGTCGCTTATTTTACGTACCTTACACATGTGTACTTTGTAATATATGTAAATGTGGCGAATAAATGCATTATTTTTCTGCGTTATCGTCGACATTACCATACCAAACTTGTGGAAAAACAAAAACCTCTAAATTACAAAAAAAAACTTACAATTTCATCACTCTTATATTTCAAACTAAAACAAAATATACTTACGGCTTGAGTAACTAACTGCATTGCAAGAAAACAAAGGAGAAAACCACACACCCTGCCTGATTGAACTCCTATAAAAACAATTGAAAACAATACGGAAGCTCTTTGCGCCAACCTCTGGAGAATTCACGTGGCATTCGATAGTAGTCACGTTAGACCGTCTCTGGAGACCTTGTGACAATATTGAGGTAATAGAGAAAGAGAAAAAAGGTTAGGGATTCTTGTATTGTTGATTGCTTTTGTACAGTTAAAGGCTTCTAAATATTATACGATTTTGTCTGCGATTCGAGTTGAAAATTAACCTTTATCGTTATGCAAGTTATAGTTTATCTGTGTTCCAAATTTCATCTAAATCTATGGAGTTTTTTTAGCGTGAAAACGTAACAAACTAACTTATTGACTACACTACGTGCGGTCAAATGGTAAATCATTTTATTTCTGTAAGTACGTTTAGACAAACACTTTTACAAATCAATCATATTTTAAAAACTTGATAGCGTCGGCGTTTCTTATTTGACTACTCTGTCTGGTGTCTCTTTTAAAGTCCAGACATAATCTTGTTCAACTCATGTGTCACCTGTCCCGTTCAATGACCCCACAAAAAATCTAATTAATAAATTTGTTTATTTATTGATACAACATGATCACCGTCTATCTATCTACGTTTGTGGAATTGCCATGCCAGCTGACATTCTTATTTCCACAAAAATCTCCTGAAGATGCATAACGACGTCCAGCAACGTAGCATGATGTTGCAACAATACAAAAGTCACAGCTATTTGACACATACACCCAAATTAATTACACTCAAGTAAGGTTAGTTCACCCCCTCCCGCTTTTATCCCAGATTATTCTCTTATCAGTACAATACGCCTTATTTTCTCCTATCCATCTCAATTAGCCATCTTTTAAGTGTTAATTCTCTTCTTAGCCACAATTATTTGTTACACATCTTTCTATCTTTTTTTGTTGACATACAGTGATTTATGATGACAAAAGTTATCGTCGCCTTTTCACAGCTATATTAGGGTCGAATTCCAGTGTAACTGGTGCAGCTGAAGATCTTCAACGTTTCAGCCAAAATCGTCCACTGCTTGATATAGGGCTTCCCCAATTTGCCATAGCCGCTACGCTTGGCAGACGGGTTGGCGATCGTAGTATGGTTGTAAAATGCAAAGAAAACGCTGCTGCCCATACTCTAGTTAGTCCCTTACTCGTCTCTCTTCGTCTCTTTCGTCGACACTTTACGAGGAGAAATGGGATGCTGGAGATCTGAAGTGCAAAAATAAAATAAATCAAAAGACGATTTCTATCGATCCAAATCTCAATCCGGTAGTGCAAAAGCCAAGTTCAACAATAAAAAAAGAAATATATCTACACCAATTATAATGTTAACTTAGACCAGTATTTAACTCTCATCCATTTCGGAACCCGACACGAAACTTAACGATTTGTATGTTAGTCTGTAATTAATTATATGGCCCCGAGCAATCCAAAACGCTATTTTAATTATTGTTCTTTGGAACTTTAAGCATATTTTATACGTGAATGTGAAGGAAGTTTTTGGAGTTCTCGTGTTTGAGTTACTTTGAATATAATGTTTCAAAGAACTGATGTTGGATTTGTGGGTTGCTATTTTTAGCTAGCTTTTGAAATGGAGGAGCCCTACGAATACCTATATGAATACGAGCCGTGTGCTCAATAAGATTTTCCATCGGCAAAAATTACGAACTTCAATACAAACTTTCGGGGCGCCGCGCGTCGTAAGAGGCGACTTGCTAAGGGACTTAATAGAGATTGTGATCGCCAACCCGCCTTCCAAGTGTGGTGATAATGACAACCCCCCTCCCCATCCCATTCAGGAAGGCCTATGTCTAGAAGTGGATGTCTTTCGGCTGAATTGATGATAATGAAATATAATGGTTAACAGCTCAGTACCTAAGGTATGTACAGACGCCACCAGGTCAAGCTACCCGAAACTGTCAATTTTTCCCAATGAACCTTGAACCTAATGCTCTAGAAATAAAGTCGAAAATCTATCAAAGAAATCTGACAGGTTGTAGTAGTTTGATGTGTTGGCGTCTGTACATTGGGTGTAATATCGAGGCATACGATCTAGTGTAGAACGTAAGCTATTTATTAAAAAATTAGTTTTATTTTTTTTGATAAAATGTACAAGCCCATCATTTGAGTTGATAGGTTTTATTTACATATAAATAAATCTTGCATGTATTATGACGTATTACCAAAGAATAACTTAATGTCAAAGGTTGAATAATATTATAGAAAAATCATTAATCTTTTGAGAGGAATTTGGCCAATTTATCTTTAAAACTTGATGACATTGTATGAATAGATAATGAACACACATGTTTACAATACGTTAAAGAATTATGACGCCAAGATTTTGATTCAAAAGCAATCGATTCTAGATCTATAGCAACGAGCCTCGAGGGAAGATGATGAATACAGTAGTCATTTATTTCCAAAAGGAAATTTCAATTAGGTAGCTATCATTTTTAGTTGGGTCTTGTTTGAAAACAACCCTTTTTTTCTAGCGGATTGCTCATGGTTACCCTCCATTTGGGGAGAACGGAGGATCACGTTGGACTTCCACCGGCTTTTGCTTGTTCTAAAATGAATCGGAGGACCGGGAAATATTTGTACATTTGCAGCTACCCCGACTGGTATCAGCTTACCATAATGTGCGGGCTGTTTTGGATCTAAGCTGAAGTTCACATAATCAGCATACAGTATTCCCAATGCTGGGACAAAGGCCTTCTCTCTTCGAGAGGGAGTAGACTGTAATCTACCACGCAGGCCCAGTGAGGTTTGGTAGATGTCACATGTTTGAATTTTTTTTCTAAGACATGCCAGTTTTCTCACGATGATTTCCTTTTGAAATGAAATAATTTACAATAAATCAAGCGCCCGTCTGGACCACAGCTACGACCTGGTAATTCGGAAGTCACAGCCTGTTACTACTTGGATATCACTGCTGCACAGCTGCTCAAAAGCCTGATAGCCGGTACATAAACTAGTTTAGGGATATCAAATAGAAAGCACAAATACCTTACGTGTTAGTCTGAGGAATTTTTTTGCTAAACCAATTTTTAGTACAGATAGCACATTAAGGTACCCGAAACTGTCAAATTCTCCCAGTCAACGTTGTACCTAATGCTTAAGCGATTAAGTTGAAAATCTTTTAAGGTAAATTTGACGGATTGTAGTAGCTCTATGTGCTGGCATTTGTACCAACTTTAATTTGTCCGTATAATCAAATCACAACTGTTATTCTTTTAAAGCTGTATGTAATGGGTATAACACGGCAAATTGAAGTTGGGTGTCAATATGCGTACTAACCGTATTTACCGTGTGGTGCCGGACGTAAAGAATAACACCACCCCATTTCTTCCCGTGGGTGTCGTAAAAGGCGACTAAGAGACTTACTAGAGAGCAGCGTTCTCTATGCATTTTACCACCATACTGCGATCGCCAACCCGCTTGCCAAGCGTGGCGATTATGGCAAAGCTCCCCAAATTGGGGGAGGCCTAAGTCCAGCAGTGGACGTCTTGCGGCTGAAATGATGATGCGTACTAACGAATTTCCTTGACTGTAACAGGATTTTTCCCGGTGGTGCCAGAAGTAATGAATAGCACCATCTCATTTCTTCCCATGGCCGTCATAAAAGACGAAGAAGGAACTTACAAGAGAATGAGCAGTAGTGTTCACTGTGCTGCGATCGCTCATTCGCCTGCCAAGCGTGGCGATTATGACAACCCCGATGGGGAGGCCTATGTTCAACAGTAGACGTCGAAAAGCTAAAATGACGGTGACGATGAATTGTGTTCGTCGTTGAGGAAAGGGTTAGACCAAGTTTAAAGGGTATGAGAGGGGTAATTGCGTTGCTTGTTATCAGTAGGAATCGGGTTCATTTTGATAGTTAAACAACATTCATTGCATTATTTACGTTATTAAATAAATAAAATAAATAAATAAAGAATATTTATTTCAGACCATCAGTCCATATTTTAAAATACTACAGTTTTACACACAAAAAACTTTTTGACAAAAAAAAAAACCGACTTCCTCAAAAACACTAGAAAGTGAAAAATAACTTTAATTTCGGAAGTCGGTGTCTTAGGATCTGTATTTGAGTTTTTTGCCACCGACTTCCGAAATTAAAGTTATTTTTCACTTTCTAGTGTTTTTGAGGAAGTCGGTTTTTTTTTTGTCAAAAAGTTTTTATTTTTTACTTTTTAGTTATGGTATCTACCCGCACTAATTCCTATATCACTAATCGCCAGGTGAAATTTAATACAAGGCGAATTACAGACCGATATCCTTGGCCACTATTATAGCAAAGGTGTTGGACGGTCTGCTTGACAAAGAACTTGACAAATGGATAACTTTACATGACGCACAGTTTGGGTTTCGGCCTGGACTTTCCACTGAGAGTGCTATCCTCTGTCTAAAGCAGACGGTCCAATACTATAAGGATAGAGGTACTCCGGTGTATGCCTGCTTCCTTGATCTCTCAAGGGCGTTTGACCTTGTGTCATATGATGTCCTTTGGGAGAAGCTCGGGAGAGCGGGTGTACCACCTGAGTTGACGGGTTTGTTCCAGTACTGGTACTCTAACCAGTTAAACCAAGTTCGTTGGGGAGATGTTCTGTCTGAAGCGTACAGGTTGGAGTGTGGGGTGAGGCAGGGGGGGTTAACCTCACCTAAGCTCTTCAACCTGTATCTGAATGAGTTGATCGTTGAACTCAGCAGCAGACCAGTTGGGTGTAAAATAGATGGCGCTAGCGTCAATAATTTAAGTTACGCTGATGATATGGTGCTGCTGGGTCCAACGGCTGGCTCAATCAGGGAGATGCTGAACATCTGTGGAAAGTATGCGGCGACTCACGGCCTGTTATATAATGTAGTGAAAAGTGAATACCTGATCTTTGATGTTCCCGGGAAACATATAACTTACGAGCCTTCAATAACTCTCAACGGAGAACCACTTAAAAGGGTTACTCAATTTAAATACTTGGGACACTATGTCACTGAGGACCTCAAAGATCAGGTAGACATTGATCGTGAGCGCAGGGCACTAGCAGCCAGATGCAACATGTTGGCTCACAGATTCGCTCGTTGTAGTAACGAGGTCAAAATAACCCTGTTTAAAGCTTATTGTCAAGCGTTCTACACGGGCAGTTTGTGGGTCAACTGTACGCGGAGGGCTCTAGATGCTCTGCGTGTGCAATATAATAATGGCTTCAGGATGCTGTTGAGGTTGCCCAGGTTCTGCAGCGCGTCTAGCATGTTTGCTGTAGCACGAACCGACGACTTCCATGCTATTATGAGGAAAAAGACCGCATCCTTATTAGGCAGAATGAGGGCTAGCAGCAACAGTATCCTGAAAACCCTAGCCGAACAACACGATGCACCTATACTTAGACACTTTGTCAGGTTGCTCGTGCGGCAGGTATGAATATATAATAGGTACCTACTGTTTTATTCCAATTCATAAATACTAACCCTTAGTTGATAAGTCGTTACTAACCAGTGGACCAATGTTGTCTAATCGATAAATAAATAATAATAATAAAATAATAATAATACTTTACTACTGCTGTAAATCGTTGAGGAATTCCCTTGACTGTCTGTCTATGGTCTCCATCATCAGACCTGTTATGGTACTTATAAGCCTTATGGGAGCTTTTCATCAACAGAAATGAATTAAGTTCAAACACCAGGTAATTGCTGTAAATCGTTGAGGAGTTCCCTCGATTGTCTTTTGGCTCCATCATCAGATCAACTCCGGACCTTAATTAAATAGTAGTGATAAAATTGGCACTTTGAACCGTATAAAGTAACCCCAACAATAGGGAACTGCTGTAAATCGTTGAGGAATTCCCTCAACTGTCTATGGTCTCCATCATCAGACCTGTAATGGCACTTATAGCCCATATGGGTGCAAAGTTCTCATCAATAGAAATGAATTAAGTCCAAACACCGCGTAATTGCTGTAAGTCGTTGAAGAGTTCCCTCGACTGTCTTTCGGCTTCATCATCAGATCAACTTCAGACCTTCATTAAATAGTAGTGCTTTAAGATAATTAATGAAAGAAATAAAAAACGCACTAGTCGCCACTACGATTTTCGAAGGTTCCCTTCGACTTCTCTGGGATGCCATCATCAGATCCTGGTTTCCTTATCATGGGACCACCCTTGGGATATCTCCTTTCCAACAAAAAAAGAATCATCAAAATCGGTCCATATACGACGAAGTTATCGGTGAACACACATAAAAAAAAAAAAAATATATATACGGTCGAATTGAGAAACCTCCTCCTTTTTTTGAAGTCCGTTAAAAAAATAAAAAGAAACAAAAAGATTATTTTTAAATTTTTAGTTTTGGTATCTACCCCGCACTAATTTCAAACAAACAATGCATATTAATGCGATAGCAGAAATCGCGGTCGATTTGCCGTAATTTTTTAAAGAGTTCCGGTGTCTGTCTCCGGAACTCATCATCAGATCTACATGAAATTTATATGGGACCATTTCGGAATAAACCCCTTTCGAACAAAAAAAGAATTTTGCAAATCCGTTTATATATGACGGAGTTATGGCCGAACATACATAAAAAAAAATATAAACATACGAATTGATAACCTCCTCCTTTTTGAAGTCGGTTAAAAATACAAAAAAAAGCCGACAATTTATTCAAAAAAATGACGCAATGGATAATGAAATAATAATAAAGAAATAATGTTCAATACGATTCAGATTCTGATTAATAGTGCCTTCCGCAATTAGAGTGCAGGTTAATCTCCGCTTCAAAGACAATTTTTTTACGGAAATAAAAACTTTGATATTTAAAATACCGATATATTTCAAAAAGTATTTATTTAAATAAATTGAAAGCCTGCTAAGCTTTAATCAGCATAAACTATTAGGATTATATAAATTGCCGATATGGATTAAAATATTAAAATACGTACGCGGATTAAAAATGTATCAATGATATAATTCCCGCAAAGCTGTCTGTGTTTATAGATGATTTTTCGTAAATTAAAGAATTATTTAAAGAACTATGAAGGATGAATGAAGGATGGCTTACAAAGGTATTTACAATGTAAGTGGAAAGACTGGGAGGGGACGCCCTAGGAGGACATATAGTGATCTTATTGGTGGTGTTCTTCAGAAAGGTGAGGTGCGAAGTACTCGCAACCGAGTAAACGAGGCAAAAGGAGTTTGTGAGGATCGTGGCAAGTGGCGTTTCTGCCTACCGCCTCGGAAAAAAGGCATAACTTTATGTATGTAGTACTAGCTTCTGCCCGCGACTTCGTCCGCGTCAAATTTTTGCTCCCCTGACCCTTCCCGTCGCATCGATTTGCCTGCTACTTTTCGTCCATTTTTCGTTGCTGCTCGCTCCTTTTGAGTTATAGTGAGTCAACCTTAAAAGATAGACATATGCTCTGGCGGACTTTTTTTTAGAACTTTTTAAAAGGAACAATTCCGTCAAACATAATTTTTGCGTTACTTTTACCATTTATGCAGCGCACGCAACGGAAACTCTCAAAAGGAATAAATTGTTCCCGTTTTTGCAACATTTTTTATTACTGCTCCGCTCCTCTTAGTTATAGCGTGATGTTATATAGTCTATAGCCTCCCTCGATAAATAGGCTACCCAACACAAAAAGAATTTTTCAATTCGGACCAGTAATTCTTGAGACTAGCGCGTTCAATCAAACAAACAAACAAACAAACTCTTCAGCTTTATAATATTATATAAAATATAAAATAGTATAGATTAAGAGACCCTCTAAATTAGATAAAAATATAAATTTAATACTTTTCAATGAAATACAATAGTATTTTTAAGTTTCTTGTATAAGTTTAAAGTGATTTTTTTAAATTTAATTAATTCTGATGAATTTTTCGACGTTGTATTTAAATTTGTAAATAGTTTTAGTTAATTTAGGTTTTAATTTTGTTTTTAATGAATTAAAATCTTAAGTTTTTCTTATTATTCTAATAAATGCATTAATTCTGTAAAATATCTTTTATCTTGGTGGTCATTTAATTCAACTAACATCAAACGCATCGCTGCATGAACCTTATTTCTTCCCTCGATTCGCTATTGCCATTTACCAAAAAAATTGCTTCGTACCGTACCTCAGCCAACAACAAGGTCATGCAACATTTTTCTTATGGTTTGGCCATATACTAATCTGTAAGTCTACAATCTAAACTTAATCTACTGTTAATAAACGGGTCACTTCTCAAGAATTATGTCCGAACCCAGAACTTTATCAATGATTTCAATCTTCAGTTAGATTGTTTCTCCTTTATGCTTTTTTAAGCGGATTAGATGTCCATTTTCTCAAGTTCTTCGTTAAGGGGAAGTGGTACATTCGGTTTTATAAATCATCTATTTATAGAGCAACGGGTAAGAACGTAGAAAAGGAATTCTTAATGATTACAAATAGGATAAAAATAGTTTTTTGAAGCTGTCTTAATTCTTTTCAAATATCTTCAGGGTTTCTCAGTCTAACAATAAACAAGAGAATTCAGCGGGATTGGTGTGTAATTATATGGTTCAGAAGGAATATATTCGAAACATACCAAAATCATTCAAAGTTCATACGAATATATTTTAGTTGTTTCTGAGTGCACTAATGTTTTTGTATGACGCAGGACAGAACGGCATACAACAGGTCAACAAAAAACCATGATAACTGCTTAATCTCCCATTGATCTACGCGGTAGCTATATGGCCGTAAGCCATAAACAATTATCGTAAATACACATATTATATACCTATCAGATATCTTAGTATATCAGTCATAATAGGCAGGTAGATACTATATTCAGAAGCAGTTTGCCTAGAGGGTATTACATGCTTCCGGTATGAAATATCAAGATTATAATATATCTATCTTACATAGTAGTGTATTTCCGAGATCTATGCATGAAATGAGGGTAGAACATGAAAACCTCCTTACTATTACGACTCTACATGTCAAGGAACGTGTATCGTGAAGGCGGTATAATGGTCCCCACCACGTCCCTTGGCAATGGAGGTGTCATGAGCCAGCTTATTCTTGTGATATGTCCGGTTCCAGGATGTAGCTCCCTAATGGGAATTTTGGAAGTAAGAATATTAGCCATATTCTTGGCATGTCTAGTACACGTCCCGTTAAACTAGGTATATATAATATTATCTCTCTCTCTCTCTTATTAACTTAATTCCATGTCTGTCTATGCTCTTCTAAGCTACGCAACGAATTTTGATGTAGATTCCACCATCATCCAAATAATTTGTTCGGATATTTGTATGTCTTACACACTTAAATATGCCAATAAGGGTTAGGTAGATAGGTTAGGTAGGGTGAGCAGTGGAGGCCCAGTGGTACTGGCCGCGACTAACGTAGGTCGTGAGTTCAAACCCAAGCAGGTGCTTTACTTAGTGTAAATTATTTCATCATCGCTGCTCTCTCAAAACAGATTCTAGATCTATAGCAACGAGCCTCGAGGGAAGATGATGAATACAGTAGTCATTTATTTCCAAAAGGATATTGCAATTAGGTAGCTATCATTTTTAGTTGGGTCTTTTTAGAGAACAACTTTTTTTTTCTAGCGGATTGCTCATGGTTACCCTCCATTTGGGGAGAACGGAGGATCACGTCGGACTTCCACCGGCTTTTGCTTGTTCTAAAATGAGTCGGGGAACTGGGAGATACTTGTACATTTGCAGCTACCCCGACTGGTATCAGCTTACCATAATGTGCGGGCTGTTTTGGATCTAAGCCGAAGTTCACATAATCAGCATACAGTATTCCCAATGTTGGGACACAGGCCTTCTCTCTTCGAGAGGGAGTAGACTGTAATCTACCACGCAGGCCCAGTGAGGTTTGGTAGATGTCACATGTTTGAATTTTTTTTCTAAGACATGCCAGTTTCCTCACGGTGATTTCCTTTTGTAATGAAATAATTTTATCAATAAATCAAGCGCCCGTCTGGACCACCTACGACCTGGTAATTCGGAAGTCACAGCCTGTTACTACTTGGATATCACTGCTGCACCGCTGCTCAAATGCCTGATAGCCGGTATATAAACTGGTTTAGGGATATCAAATGTAAAGCACAAATATTGTACGTGTTAGTCTGAGGAAATTTTTTGCTAAACAAATTTTTAGTACAGATAGCACATTAAGGTACCCGAAACTGTCAAATTCTCCCAATCAACGTTGAACCTAATGCTTAAGCGATTAAGTTGAAAATCTTTTAAGTTAAATTTGACGGATTGTAGTAGCTCTAAGTGCTGGCATCTGTACCAACTTTAATTTGTCCGTATAATCAAATCACAACTGTTATTCTTTTAAAGCTGTATGTAATGGGTATAACAGGTATGGACTCATGGTCAACCCCATAAAGACGCAGATCATTGTGGTTGGCAGTTCTAGGACGGTCTCAAGGATAGACTGGACGGCTCTTCCCCAAGTTTACTTTGACAATTCTGTTATTCCTTTCAGCGAAAAAGTTAAAAACTTGGGGATTTTCATCGATAAGAACTTCACTTGGACTGCCCAGCTACAGGAAGTTAGTCGCAAGCTATTTGCATCCGCTGCATCTTTGAAGAGACTGCGTAATTTTCTGCCGACTGCCACCAAGATTGCGCTTGCACAATCACTTCTTTTACCCATCCTTGATTATGCTGATGCCAGCTATCTTGACCTTACCCAGGACCAACTCGATAAACTAGAGCGGCTTCAAAATGTCTGTATAAGGTTTATATTCGGTTTGCGCAAATATGACCATATCTCCGAATTTCGTGTGAAACTCAAGTGGTTACCAATTCGCCTTCGCCGGAATGCCCATATTCTTTCCCTTTTATATAATGTGCTCTTTTCCCCTTACACCCCTCTCTATCTTAAGAATCGTTTTCAGTATCTTTGTGACTCCCACACAAAGTTCTTGAGGTCATCAGATAACTTAAAGCTTAAAATGCCAATGCATTCTACAACATTCTTTGACAAATCCTTTTCTGTTCAGGCTGCTCGTTTGTGGAATGCATTGCCAGTTCAAATAAAACGCGCGCAATCTTTATCTATATTTAAGAAACTCGTGAAGGAGCATTACTTGTTGTTGTGATCTTGTTCACGTAGCTGAGATTATCTGTACTTGTCTTTCATCTTCTGATATATATATATATAGTACTTATGTATGTATATAAGTATCTATTATATAGGATATATATGATTATTATATGTATTTATTAAAGTAAATTGTATTTGCACCAGTGAAAACCCCATTTTTATGTCCACGCAATCACTGTCCATTCCAAGGTTGCCTGGAAGAGATCGCAGAAAGCGATAAGGCCGCCCATTGTATGTTTTTATTGTGAAATGTTTTTTGTTGTAATTAATTTTCTGGTGTACAATAAAGCATATATAAATAAATAAATAAACACGGCAAATTGACGTTGGGTGTCAATATGCGTACTAACCGTATTTACCGTGTGGTGCCGGACGTAGAGAATAACACCACCCCATTTCTTCCCGTGGGTGTCGTAAAAGGCGACTAAGAGACTTACTAGAGAGCAGCGTTCTCTATGCATTTTACCACCATACTGCGATCGCCAACCCGCTTGCCAAGCGTGGCGATTATGGCAAAGCTCCCCAAATTGGGGGACGCCTAAGTCCAGCAGTGGACGTCTTGCGGCTGAAATGATGATGCGTACTAACGAATTTCCTTGACTGTAACAGTGATTTTTTCCCGGTGGTGCTGGATGTAATGAATAGCACCATCTCATTTCTTCCCATGGCCGTCATAAAAGACGAAGAAGGAACTTACAAGAGAATGAGCAGTAGTGTTCACTGTACTGCGATCGCTCATTCGCCTGCCAAGCGTGGCGATTATGACAACCCCGATGAGGAGGCCTATGTTCAACAGTAGACGTCGAAAAGCTAAAATGACGGTGACGATGAATTGTGTTCGTCGTTGAGGAAAGGGTTAGACCAAGTTTAAAGGGTATGAGAGGGGTAATTGCGTTGCTTGTTATCAGTAGGAATCGGGTTAATTTTGATAGTTAAACAACATTCATTGCAATATTTACGTTATTAAATAAATAAAATAAATAAATAAATAATATTTATTTCAGACCATCAGTCCATATTTTAAAATACTACAGTTTTACACACAAAAAATAAAAAGAAACAAAAAGATTATTTTTAAATTTTTAGTTTTGGTATCTACCCCGCACTAATTTCAAACAAACAATGCATATTAATGCGATAGCAGAAATCGCGGTCGATTTGCCGTAATTTTTTAAAGAGTTCCGGTGTCTGTCTCCGGAACTCATCATCAGATCTACATGAAATTTATATGGGACCATTTCGGAATAAACCCCTTTCGAACAAAAAAAGAATTTTGCAAATCCGTTTATATATGACGGAGTTATGGCCGAACATACATAAAAAAAATATAAACATACGAATTGATAACCTCCTCCTTTTTGAAGTCGGTTAAAAATACAAAAAAAGCCGACAATTTATTCAAAAAAATGACGCAATGGATAATGAAATAATAATAAAGAAATAATGTTCAATACGATTCAGATTCTGATTAATAGTGCCTTCCGCAATTAGAGTGCAGGTTAATCTCCGCTTCAAAGACAATTTTTTTACGGAAATAAAAACTTTGATATTTAAAATACCGATATATTTCAAAAAGTATTTATTTAAATAAATTGAAAGCCTGCTAAGCTTTAATCAGCATAAACTATTAGGATTATATAAATTGCCGATATGGATTAAAATATTAAAATACGTACGCGGATTAAAAATGTATCAATGATATAATTCCCGCAAAGCTGTCTGTGTTTATAGATGATTTTTCGTAAATTAAAGAATTATTTAAAGAACTATGAAGGATGAATGAAGGATGGCTTACAAAGGTATTTACAATGTAAGTGGAAAGACTGGGAGGGGACGCCCTAGGAGGACATATAGTGATCTTATTGGTGGTGTTCTTCAGAAAGGTGAGGTGCGAAGTACTCGCAACCGAGTAAACGAGGCAAAAGGAGTTTGTGAGGATCGTGGCAAGTGGCGTTTCTGCCTACCGCCTCGGAAAAAAGGCATAACTTTATGTATGTAGTACTAGCTTCTGCCCGCGACTTCGTCCGCGTCAAATTTTTGCTCCCCTGACCCTTCCCGTCGCATCGATTTGCCTGCTACTTTTCGTCCATTTTTCGTTGCTGCTCGCTCCTTTTGAGTTATAGTGAGTCAACCTTAAAAGATAGACATATGCTCTGGCGGACTTTTTTTTAGAACTTTTTAAAAGGAACAATTCCGTCAAACATAATTTTTGCGTTACTTTTACCATTTATGCAGCGCACGCAACGGAAACTCTCAAAAGGAATAAATTGTTCCCGTTTTTGCAACATTTTTTATTACTGCTCCGCTCCTCTTAGTTATAGCGTGATGTTATATAGTCTATAGCCTCCCTCGATAAATAGGCTACCCAACACAAAAAGAATTTTTCAATTCGGACCAGTAATTCTTGAGACTAGCCCGTTCAATCAAACAAACAAACAAACAAACTCTTCAGCTTTATAATATTATATAAAATATAAAATAGTATAGATTAAGAGACCCTCTAAATTAGATAAAAATATAAATTTAATACTTTTCAATGAAATACAATAGTATTTTTAAGTTTCTTGTATAAGTTTAAAGTGATTTTTTTAAATTTAATTAATTCTGATGAATTTTTCGACGTTGTATTTAAATTTGTTAATAGTTTTAGTTAATTTAGGTTTTAATTTTGTTTTTAATGAATTAAAATCTTAAGTTTTTCTTATTATTCTAATAAATGCATTAATTCTGTAAAATATCTTTTATCTTGGTGGTCATTTAATTCAACTAACATCAAACGCATCGCTGCATGAACCTTATTTCTTCCCTCGATTCGCTATTGCCATTTACCAAAAAAATTGCTTCGTACCGTACCTCAGCCAACAACAAGGTCATGCAACATTTTTCTTATGGTTTGGCCATATACTAATCTGTAAGTCTACAATCTAAACTTAATCTACTGTTAATAAACGGGTCACTTCTCAAGAATTATGTCCGAACCCAGAACTTTATCAATGATTTCAATCTACAGTTAGATTGTTTCTCCTTTATGCTTTTTTAAGCGGATTAGATGTCCATTTTCTCAAGTTCTTCTTTAAGGGGAAGTGGTACATTCGGTTTTATAAATCATCTATTTATAGAGCAACGGGTAAGAACGTAGAAAAGGAATTCTTAATGATTACAAATAGGATAAAAATAGTTTTTTGAAGCTGTCTTAATTCTTTTCAAATATCTTCAGGGTTTCTCAGTCTAACAATAAACAAGAGAATTCAGCGGGATTGGTGTGTAATTATATGGTTCAGAAGGAATATATTCGAAACATACCAAAATCATTCAAAGTTCATACGAATATATTTTAGTTGTTTCTGAGTGCACTAATGTTTTTGTATGACGCAGGACAGAACGGCATACAACAGGTCAACAAAAAACCATGATAACTGCTTAATCTCCCATTGATCTACGCGGTAGCTATATGGCCGTAAGCCATAAACAATTATCGTAAATACACATATTATATACCTATCAGATATCTTAGTATATCAGTCATAATAGGCAGGTAGATACTATATTCAGAAGCAGTTTGCCTAGAGGGTATTACATGCTTCCGGTATGAAATATCAAGATTATAATATATCTATCTTACATAGTTGTGTATTTCCGAGATCTATGCATGAAATGAGGGTAGAACATGAAATTCTCCTTACTATTACGACTCTACATGTCAAGGAACGAGTATCTTGAAGGCGGTATAATGGTCCCCACCACGTCCCTTGGCAATGGAGGTGTCATGAGCCAGCTTATTCTTGTGATATGTCCGGTTCCAGGATGTAGCTCCCTAATGGGAATTTTGGAAGTAAGTGGCTAATATTCTTGGCATGTCTAGTACACGTCCCGTTAAACTAGGTATATATAATATTATCTCTCTCTCTCTTATTAACTTAATTCCATGTCTGTCTGTGCTCTTCTAAGCTACGCAACGAATTTTGATGTAGATTCCACCATCATCCAAATAATTTGTTCGGATATTTGTATGTTTTACACACTTAAAATAAAGATTTCTCAATATTTTTTATGGACGTAAAAAAATAAACATGCCAATAAGGGTTAGGTAGATAGGTTAAGTAGGGTGAGCAGTGGAGGCCCAGTGGTACTGGCCGCGACTAACGTAGGTCGTGAGTTCAAACCCAAGCAGGTGCTTTACTTAGTGTAAATTATTTTATCACCGCTGCTCTTTCAAAACGGTGAAAGAAAACATCGTGATGAAACCAGTATGTCTTAGAAAAAAAATTCTAAGACACGTGACATATACCAACCCGCAGTGGGCCCGCGTGGTGGATTATGGCCCACTCCCTCTCACCAAGAGGAGGCCTGTGTCCCAGCAGTGGGAACAATATAGGCTGCTGATGAGCTAGTTAAAAAAAAAACGAGCACCTAGATAGTAATTATGAAACACATAACACTATTATCTTATCTATTCCACTTTATCTGTGATTTTCTTAGTCATTGGAAAACTGAGAAATTACCTACATCCTTACAATTTAGTTGTTACTTATAAGTTTTTGCTATTGGACATTTCAAAATTCAGCATAACCTACGAAGATGTGGCTTTAAACTTGGAGACAAAACCTGAAAGAACAGTCATTTTATCGACTCTCATACATAACCATTAAATTCTGTTTGACGATTTAAAAAGTTGTCTTAAATGAGCCCTTTATAAGAAGTTCCAATATTGCAACATCATCAACATCATTCTACTGATCTTTTCACAATTTAAATGTGGTCGGCACAATACGTCTTTCTCTTCCACATTTCTCAATTAGTCACTTTCTTTGTAGTCACCTCACCCCCTTTCAAGCCATGCTCCAATATTACAAAATAATACCTAAGAAATGTCATACTCTTTATTGCATTCAAAAGTCTAGTGCTTTAAAAGTAGACGAATAAAAGTGATTTCCAAATGTACTAACGTCCAAAAGTACCCATATATTTTAGTCCAAGTACCTACTTTTCCTATTCTACTAAGATATTACAATCCCCCTTAAGTGTGTAGTGATCGACATACAAGTTGTTTCGGGCGCCACACCAGATCGATCAAGTGTCTAATACGCGTTAACGGACTGTGTGCTAAGATACCATCTATTTACATTGATTCACTAATGTGTCGTTGCGGTAGATAGAGGAAATAAATCTTTCAAGTTTTGCCCAAGAGAGCTTAACTATTTTTTGTATTTTTGTGTTAATTTCTTAACTTTTTATATTAGCCTACACTGTCCCACTGCTGAGCCAAGGCCTCCCAGAAATCTCTCCAGGCATACTTTTCCAGGGTCACCTCGATCCAACCCTTGGAATATGCGTCTAAGTTGTCTCGCCACCTCTTCTTTGACCAGCCTCGGCGGCGCCGTCCATCCTCAGGCAGACTATTGCCCAGTGGTTGCTGTGCATGCGGCTGGTGTGACCTATCCAGTCCCATTATAGCCTGGCAGCCTTTTTGCTTACGTCTTAGATTTCTGTTAACTCTTAACCGCAACGTAAAAATGTATTAACATGGCCGGAGAACAATTTGTATTTTTTGTATTCATCATCATTCAACCGAAAAACTTATATTTCTGCGCCTGCATCCTTCAAGCGCTCTATACATTATTTGTTCCTGTATTTATGTCATGCAGCTCAGCATTTGGATTCAGTATTCAAATTCAGGTTTTAGAATTAAATTAGACAAATACCGTTAACTCTCTAGCACAGTCTACGAGTTGTTTTCGAATGCGCGTTGACAGGATTACTATCGTATATAGAAGTTTTTTTTCCAAATTGCTCTCCTTCAATAATGCAGAGCCCCTTGTACATTCTCTTATGACATGACAAGCTATAAAATAATTTTATCCAAAACTATGGTCTTTTAATTCTGAATGTATGTTCAACTGTGCTCACCCAGTCCATCCTTCGTTACTCCATGTAAACCGCGGTCGGGTAGCCGCCAACTCGCCAGACTAGTTTGACAAATTATTTTTATTTTCTGTGTGCCCCTCATTTGCGGTCACCGCGGGACATACGACACTTTACTTCGTAACTTTGAACATTTTGACATCGATCTCGCTTTTTCATTTTTAGTTTGTTTTTGTGTTTGGATATGTTAACTGGCGTTTTGATTACTTTCACATCATCATAATCACTGTTTTCCTGCCTTAAAAGTAATTTATTTGTCTGATGCCTCCATAATATCCCTATCAGCCGTGATTTCAAATTTGACAACGATCTTAGGTTTTTAGTTGTTTTATTTGTATTGGTTAGGTTATTTATTTATTTAACACTTAGAGCATATAAATTTACAGAGGCGGACTTAATACCATAGGCATTTTCTACCAGTCAACCTTTGGGTGATGCAGAGACAAACAGCGGTAGGTGCAATTAATTTGAAGATATTCAAATATAAACGTATAACCTATTTAAATCATAAACATAATGTATGTACCCAACTATATATAAATATAAAAACACATAAATAATCGAATTTACTAAAAGGGTTTCCTGGCGTATGCCAGGTAACCGCTGGGCAGTAGTCATATGACTACTTTCACATCATCATCATAATTTTACAGCCTTTATGCCAATATGTCTTAGAATAGAATAGAATATATTTATCGTAAAAAACATGAGTATACATCAAATAATTATGTTTCTATACATCTCTCTCAGCCGTGATTTCGTCCGTTTCCTATTTCCGTTATTGTTAGGTTAGCTGGCATTTGACTATTCCATTTGACCACTTTCACATCATCATGCATCCCTTACTCGGAAGTTATATGTCTTCTTCTGGAACATAAATCTCTTTCATTTTGACATGGACGTCAGTTAGGTTCGGTGGTATTTTACCACTTTCATGTCGTCACCATCGTTATGTCCCTGCATTCATCGCAATTATCCTACTTCCAGCAAACAAATCTCTATCTTTTTTTACATCAGTATTGAGTTTTTTTATTAGTATTTTTTTGTTGGTTAGGTTAACAGGTGCTTGACTATTTTTGCATGGTCATCATAATCATGGTCATATCCATACACCAATTAATTCAGGGTCATTTTCTTTGATACATCTTTATCAACCATTATCTTCTGTTTCTACTCCATTTCAAGCCTTAATCATCTTTAACACAGTCTATTGATCGTTTATTTTATCTTTTTCTACATTTATAGCTATCTATCTGGTCCCTCCATTAAAAAAGCAATTTGATATTAAATTTGCTAAGACACCATGCTTAGGTAAATAATGATTATAAGAGAAATTCTAGTATTTAGTATTTCTAATTGAAAAATCTATTGTTGAGAAGATGAATTAAGGGTGATTCAAAAAGGAATTTGTGTTTAACGAGGCAGATGTGAGTGAAAACGTCTAGAGGGGTCTAGGAGAACATATACTGACCGATGCGTAATACTTGCAACTGACGTGCATGTATAATCAGCTGTGTGAACGCAAATGAGGCAAAAGAAGTATATAAGGATACTAGGATGCAGGTAGCGTTCCGTTTTTTCTACTTACTCCTATGAGAAGGGGCGTGACTCGTGAGATTATGTATGTATGTAACCCTATCCCTTATTTCCAGCATCTGTCTGGCATTAATGCTGAAATGAACCTTATTGGCACAGCCGTGAGGCACACACATGTTGTTTTTTTTTTAAATAATTTTTTCATGTTATTTTATTTTGTGTTTTACGAACTGTGTCAAATAAACGGTATTCTTTCTTTCTTTTCTTTCTGTCTTATTTAACTTAGATTCTTTGGAATATCTGTAATTAGATGTTAGAGGATACTATATTATGTTGCTATCTAAATAGATCATAGTTATTTACAACAGCAGCGCTGAATGATGGCTTATGACGCTTGCACGTTTCCATGAATTTCCGTTAATATTGACTAGTAAATGGTAAATGTGCGGGACGAAAATTCATACTACATTGACAAATACGTACCCCATGCACTGTAACTGAATAGGTTGAAATGTTAATTGTATTATAGCTAATATACACTTAGGGCTTGTGGCTAAGTAATTACAGACGCACGGGCCTATCGATCAGGTTAAGCTACGCTTGCCGCAGTTGGTCTGTGAATGGGACCTTCACCATCTTAATATATCAAGACAAGGGGGCTTGGTATTTAAGAAAGAAAGAAAATACATTTATTTAGCACAGTTTAAAAGGCACACAATAGGTATACAGCAGGAAAGAGTAAAATAAAAATAAATTTAAAAGTGTAAGGTGTATACGTATAGTCAGAAACTAGCATGCCCACTAGTGTTCCTCACGGCTGCGCCAAAAAGGCCCAGTTCAGCAAAAAGCCAGACTGCTGCCTGACGCTGGTTTTCAACTGGACCTGAAGTGTGAGGTGACGGATAAGATACCTTGGATAGCACGTTAAGCCACATCGCGAAATCAGTCGTGGAATTTAGTTGCCCCCCTAAGTCATGTCGTTTGTAACAGCAGAAATCACTATCGAATAATTAAAATTTCAATAGTATTCAAAATATTATTCCAAAAAAAAAAAAAAAATTCAAGACAAAAAAAAAAATACAGACACGAAAATTCATTAACTGATAATTTAAATGTATTGCAAAGATTTCAAACTAGTCCTGGCATATATTTTGGGGGCAGTGTTCAGCCATGGGATCTATCTGTCAATTGTAAAACATTACTGTATAATAATGAAGGTTATGATAGGCCTATGGATAACAGTGGACTTCTTTCTGAAAGTAAGATTAGTGTGAAAGTACTTATAATAGTTTTTTTCTAGTAGACACTAAGTACATATTGTTTGCTGGCACATCATGGCCACTTTAAATATAAACATTCTGAAAAATTAGACAAAAATGTAAATAGTTTCGCCATCCCTGCTCTATATGTTCCAAACTACATTAATGAAAGACACACGCCAACTTATAAAACAACAAAACGAGACAAAAAAAGCGGTCGATTTCTTAACAACGTACAGTTCTAAAGATACAAACTATCGATAAATGCTGTACAAACAGAGATGCTATCGACCGTCACGACTGGGCCATTAGTCACCACTATGTACACGAGTGATGGACGCAATAAGGAACTGTCGATTTGAAGAAAAAACTTCAAGAAGTTGACGATATATATGTTTTATTTTAATGAGTGACATGGGAAAAGGGGATTAGGGAAAGGAGTTAGCTTTTATAGATTTACGATTTAAAATATCGTTGTTGGTCTAGAAAGCATAGATCTTCGGGGAACTTCTTATTTTGGCAGTTTTTAATTTTCTATGCATTATATAAATTGTTCAGCTCATACATTTTTGGAACATATGCAGCGAAATATATTTCAAAATGATTCAGAGTGCGAGTGATAGTGACACACAGTTAGTGTGCTGGGTTAGATTTTAGGATTGAGCTAAGTTTTTCTGGTTTTGCAGTAGTTGCTGGCAGCAGGCTTGTTCCATTTTGTAAAACCGTTAAAACATCTTTTTTTTAGGCCATCATCATCATCAGCCTATATTGTTCCCACTGCTGGGACACAGGCCTCCTCTCGGTGAGAGGGAGTGGGCCGTAATCCACCACGCGGGCCCAGTGCAGGTTGGTAGATATCACATGTCTTCGAATTTTTGGTTCTAAGACATGCCGGTTTCCTCACGATATTTTCCTTCACCGTTTTGAGAGCAGTGGTGATGAAATTAATTTACAGAAGGTAAAGCGTCTCCCTGGGTTCGAACTTACGACCCTCGTAAGTCGCGGCCGTTACCACTAGGCCACCACTGCTCTCCACTGGGCCACCACTGCTTTCAGGACATATTATAGTGTAATTAAAAAAAAATACTTTAATTGAGATAAACAAATATTCATTTAAAAAAATCTAATCATCCTTATAATATTTTTCTAGTTTATCATCTTCAACATCTGCCTAGTCATCATCATCATCATCCAGTGTAACTGGATGCAGCACAATACCAATATTTGACGAGGAGCGACTATTTATCAACTCTCCAAAACCTAGTTACTGGGTAACACTACACCCCTTGGTAAGACTGGTTGTCAGTCCTTCGGGATTTTGAAGTACCGCAACAATTAACAAAAATTTACGAATGTCAACCGAGACCAACGGCTTCTCGAGCTATCAGAGGCACGGAAGGGTGTTGTTTGGTTTGGTTTGTTAAGATGGCCACCCATCCACACACCGACCGCGGCAAGCGTAGCTTAACCTGACCAATTGACTAGTGCAGCTGTTAATGTTGTTGTTGCGTCCTGAAATAGTTTCTCTATGCGCACGCAACGCGTAACGGAATGACATCTGACTTGTCAAGTTTGATTTTGACGTTTGACATTTTCTCTTGATTTTCGGTGGGTTCAAGGAAGCACGCCGCCGTTTGGGTCTCGCGGCGTTTTGTTGAAATTAATCCTTGTAAATGGATCCGTTTGTGGACAATTTGTCATGATCCTGAGTTTGTTTCTGTAATAACCCCTTTTGAAGAACTAGAACGGGTGTATCTTTGTACTTTGGTTGAAATAGTTTGAAGGTCAAGTCAAAGTGACGCTATTGTGAATGAGTGATTTGAAGACCGCATGCTGTGACCTCCTCCAGCCTAATTGGAAGCGGATTGTTGCCAGGAGAATACTCATAACGTCACGACACGATACACATACACTCACTTACATACATATCTCCAGGTTGGCACCAGAGCAGTGTCCTTCAACCATGAGGTAAGTGCTTTTGTTTGTATATTGTACCTTGTACTTGTATTGTCTGCTCCGCGTACGGCGGACAGTACGCTAGCCACTCTTGTCTCTAGAGCCCCACGATTATAACTCTTCCACTGCGCACTTGAAATCGTATTGTGAGGTCTAGTCTGGCAGCGTACATTTTGGTAGCAGAGGCGTGGTTTTAACCTACAAAACCACCAAATTGGTAATTTACAGTAGGCTAATTACTTGGCAGTCTCTATAAGGGAAGTAGTAATTCGCTGTAAATGTTTGTTAATGGTAATTAATTGGTATTTGAAATAATTTGTTTAAATTTATTGAGACGGGTAACCTGATGTTGCCAAGGTCAGCCGGGCTAATAAAGTGGATTGGATTGGGCTGTGTTGCAGCCCCTTGTTGTAGCCCCTTTTTGTGTCTGATCTGTGTTGTATTGAATGTCAGGAAGACATTAAAATATTGAGTTTGTACCATTGATATGGTTATTTGTGAAAATTAATATTTGAAAAATTATTGGCATTTTTGAGTATTACCATTGTTTTGAGTTGGAATAAAGGTTCATTATTGTTGTACCATTAACAAAGTGGTTTGTGAACTTAACTTTTGGAATTGGATAGAATTTGAATATTTGAATTGAATATCATATTGACAGTTTTGAACGTTGATATTGGTTTGAATTAAAATAAAACTTTATTTTTGTTCATTGAATTGAAAGCAATAATTTGTTATTTCTTGAGTTGCTGATTAGTCAGTTTGGTAGTTTGATTGTTTGCTTGTAGTTATTTTGTTATTTATTGTTTGAACTTTGTTACTTAATTATTTTGTTTGGTATATTGAATTGTGTTGTTTGTGCAATGGCATACAAAGCGGTGAGAGAGGCAATCAGTGGATTGACCACACAGCTGCGGTGGTTCGCTTCAGCTGCAGCGACCGCTGAGCGCCAGGATCTTGAGGGGATCACTCTTGCTCGGTTCGAGCAGTTGAACTTGAGACTCGGCAACGTTGATGCTCTGCTCACCCGCTACAACCAGTACATTTGTGAAGTGGATTTGGAAGTGCTGGACCAAGCAGCACGTGACAAGGTCCTTGCTGACTACGACCAGATCTTGGACCTGGGGGATGTCATTGGTCAACGTGCTCGGGAAATATTGGAGAGCCGGACACCTGTCCAGGTCAAACCGGAGACCTCGGTTGTTTCAGGTCCCGGACTATTGAGTAGACTGCCTACCTTGGAACTGCCACACTTTAACGGTCGCTTAGACCAGTGGTTAAGTTTCCAAAACCTGTTTGAAAGTTTGGTTGATGCACGCTCGGACCTCAGACCCGCCCAAAAGTTGGCCTATTTGTTGTCTGTCCTGGAAGGTGAGGCCCGAGCCTTGGTGCAGCATCTGTCTTTGACTGACTCAGCCTACCCTACCGCTGTGGAACTACTCACCCGGCGGTACCAAAATAAACGTTGTTTGGCTGACGTTCATATTGGATTGATTTTGGGGTTACCGGTCATTACTAGTTTGTCAGCATTGCGTACTGACCTGTTGAACCCGTTGGTGGCAGCGACCAACGCTTTAAAGCAATTGGACTTGCCGGTGGACCATTGGTCTTACCTTTTGGTGCACGTTGTGCTGCAACGGCTTCCTGCCGATTTGAGGGCTCGTTTCGAGCAAAAGTATGGTGGGGATAGTGTCACACATCTCCCCCCATTTGATGACCTCGTCCAATTTTTGGAGGATGAGTGTCGGTTTGTGGTCAACTCTGGCGTTGCCACTGAGTCATGCCAGCCGTCTTCCCGGCCACGAGACCAGGGACGGACTAGGGCTCGCGGGCCTGTTGATGGTCGCCCACCGCTCGTTTTGCTGGCACCCAGAGTCGTCCTGGTTGTGAGTTTTGTAGGGACACGGGGCATGGCATGGCAACTTGCGCGGCCTTTTTGAAATTGCACGTGAGTGCCCGCCGCCGAATTGCCAATGCACGCCGCATGTGCTTCTCTTGTTTGGGGGCTCACTTCCATCGGGACTGCCCCAACCCCCGCCCTTGTAGAATTTGTAGGGGGTCCCATTTGGACATATTGTGCGCTAACACGAACCACGCTGGCAGACCAGCCTCTGATGAAGGTTCGCGTACGGGGGGTACCATGGAGTTGGTCACCGGGCTTCTGCCTCGCCGGTTCAGAACCGGGGAGAGGCCCGCAATTTTGAGCGCCGCACTCTACCCCCCGCGCAAGTTGATCGGGAGCCGCGTGACCGCCGTTTGGTCTCCCCGCGTAAAGGCGATTACGCAATTGTTGCTAGGCACCGCTGGCCAGACCAGCACCGCCTTCCCTCCCCTCCATTGGCGGAACGTCCCCGGTTGGAGTCACGCCCCCCGCCATTCGGGCATCCGGTGGGATATGCCCTTCCAGCGATGGCGCGTGGCTCGGGACACCGCGCGGACGAGGAGTTTGAACTCCATCCTCGTCGGGAAAGACTTGGGTCTGGGTGTGGCGATCGGTCGCCGCCCAGACATTGTTAGGACATTGGCGCCTGCCCCGCTAAGGTACCCCTCAGATCGACACGGTTTTGTTGCCAACGGCATCGGTCAGGTCTGGGGGCCCACGGGGGACTCTGTTGTAGTCCGTGCCATTTTGGACATGGGAGCCCAGGGTTGCCTTTTGTCTATTGTTTTGTTGTTTTGTTTGTATTGTTTTGGGCAAAATTGTTTTCTTGAGCGCCTTTGGACTGCGGGACTTGGCTGGGACGAGCCAATTCGGGAAACCTTGTTGGAAGATTGGCTCCAATTTGTATCCGCACTCCCTGCAGTCAACGAGGTCGTGTTACCCCGCGCTATCCTCCCCCCTGGGAGCTACACTGCTACCATTGTTTGTGATGCGTCTTCGCACGGATATGCAGCTGTTGTTTGTCTGCGCATCGTCTGCGCAACAGGCCAGGTGAATTTGTCACTGGTCTTGGCCAAGAGCAAGGTGGTCCCCCTCCGGACGGCACTGACCACCCCTAAGTTGAATTGTCAGGGGCGGCGCGTCTTGTGCGTTTATTGAACCACGTTGCTCACACTTTGGGTGGAACTGCGGACATTCGGGTTTCTTACGCCTGGACGGACAGTCAAATTGTTTTGTGTGGGTTGAAGACGTCCGTCCACTCTTTGGAGGTCTTTGTTGCGAGCTGAGTGTCCCAAATTCAAAATTCTGAGACGCCTTTGATTTGGAGGCGCGTGCCTGGGGATTTGAACCCAGGTGCCGTGGCCTCACGTGGGTGCATGGCACCCCGCTTGATTGCTCACCCCCTATGGTGGGGTCCAGACTGGCCGACTCACCCCGAGGATGATTGGCCTCGATCGCCAGTCTTGATGTCGGGTCCTTTGCCCGGGCTCAAGGTGCTCGCTGTTGGAACGAAGGACCCTGATTTTTTGTTGAGTCGATTTAGCTCCCTCGACAAATTGTTGAATTGTTGTTTTTTGTTGTTGAATTGTTGGTGACTGATCGTCACATTAAGAACTCGCATGCCGGTTGCAATGCGCTGTTGGCCATTCTGCAGCGAGAGTTTTGGTTATTGTCGGGAGCCGTTATTAAGTTGAACCCCTTTTGGACGATACGGGTCTTTTGTTGTTTGGTTGTTGACGGTTGAGGCACTCTAGCCTTCCTTATGGGGCCCGTCACCCCCTTTTGTTGTCTAAGGAGGGCCATTTGGTTGTTGTTGTTTGGTTGTTTTGTTGTTTGTTACTGTTTCGTTCCGCCAGCCTGCCCCCATTGGGGGGTATTTTTGAGGCCGCGGTGAAAGCGGCACAGGGACTCTGGCGCAGATTGTTCAGGGAGACACCGTTCTCACCTTTAAGGAGTTAGCTACGGTATTTTGCCGCATTGAAGCTGTATTGAACTCGCGTCCATTGTGCCCGCTGTCTACGGACCTGAACGTCTTGGAGGCCCTGACCCCGGGCCATTTTTTGATTTGACAGCCACTTGTCGCCCTGCCGGAGCACCCTTTTGTCGATGTGAGCCAAAATTGGCTATCGCGGTTTCAGTTGGTGCAGCAGCCCGCTCAGAGTTTTGGAAGCGTTGGAGCTTGCGAGTATTTGCACATCCTCCAGCAGCGCGTCAGGTGGACTGATAACGCGCAACCTTGTCGGGATTGCCAAGTGATTAGCGGACGGGAGGGCCCGTCCGGGGGGGGTAGATGTTGCGTCCTGAAATAGTTTCTCTATGCGCACGCAACGCGTAACGGAATGACATCTGACTTGTCAAGTTTGATTTTGACGTTTGACATTTTCTCTTGATTTTCGGTGGGTTCAAGGAAGCACGCCGCCGTTTGGGTCTCGCGGCGTTTTGTTGAAATTAATCCTTGTAAATGGATCCGTTTGTGGACAATTTGTCATGATCCTGAGTTTGTTTCTGTAATAACCCCTTTTGAAGAACTAGAACGGGTGTATCTTTGTACTTTGGTTGAAATAGTTTGAAGGTCAAGTCAAAGTGACGCTATTGTGAATGAGTGATTTGAAGACCGCATGCTGTGACCTCCTCCAGCCTAATTGGAAGCGGATTGTTGCCAGGAGAATACTCATAACGTCACGACACGATACACATACACTCACTTACATACATATCTCCAGGTTGGCACCAGAGCAGTGTCCTTCAACCATGAGGTAAGTGCTTTTGTTTGTATATTGTACCTTGTACTTGTATTGTCTGCTCCGCGTACGGCGGACAGTACGCTAGCCACTCTTGTCTCTAGAGCCCCACGATTATAACTCTTCCACTGCGCACTTGAAATCGTATTGTGAGGTCTAGTCTGGCAGCGTACAGTTGTGTTTCCTAGATAAAGACTTAAATCAAACGAAGATTTGCTGTCACACACAATCATGATATACGATGTCTTTGTATTGCACCGTATCATTAATATTCCAACGTCAGTAGGTAACATTTGTATCGGTTTACGCCCACCGGTAGCGAATGATATTTATTAATACAGCTTCCTTTCTTCTTATCTTGAAGACGATTATTCAAAATGTGTACAGAGATATTTTTAAAATCATTCTGAGGGTCATGATTAGTTTTACAGTGATTGATACGAAAAAATCTTCTTCCTGTTGTATCTTGACTAATTTAGGGCTACCTGAAATTCAATCTTACTTACTAATCTTATGAATTTGAAAGTTTGGATGTTTAAATTTATTCTATCATGCAGAAACAGCTGAACGACAACCAAAAGCTAGGTGCGCGGTTCTAATTTGACTATGTCTATGGTTTTTTTTTTTATGGAGAAGAGTCGGCAAGCGAAACTCCACGGTTATTATTGTATTATAACTGTTAAAAAATACAACGTACAACGACAACGAACGTTACAACGTTCAAAACACATTGTCTTTGGGTTTTGTAACTTTTTATAATCTACCAATTGGTACCTGAGTTCTGCAGTCAGTCGAACCAAATCAAATAGTGATAAATACTATTAATCATATTTAAGGTTCCGTGACAGAATATTTATTTCTAACCTAAAAAAAATGTCACGATATGGTGGTCATATGTCATAATAAGAATTGTCAGTTGTTGTGTATTTTACAGGCTACTCACCTTATATAAATATCTAGAACCCTGGACTTTTAAACCAAAACCAACAACAGTGCACCCGTGAGAAAATCACCATAATAGAAGTAGTTATATGCATAAAATAACTGGCGATGCAGTCGCTAATGAGCAATATGAACTAAGTGCCTTCTCCAAGTAGGCGATAAGGCGGGAAACACACTGGGATTAAGAATTCTCACCATCTTTACCAAAAAGTATGAAAGGATCGTTGTACGGTAAATGAAGTTTCTGCCTCAATGTATGGGTAGGGTCGGCGTGAGTTTATAGTGTAGCATTAAGCCTGTACGACTCAAAAGGATTGGCAGACGGACGTATAGTATCAACATCGTCATTTTGAAAAATATGCTTTAAGGGGCAACTATATAGGGGTCGCCTTTTAGTCTAACTGAATACCAGTTTTTTACATGAGCGACTGTCTCTTTGGCCTCTACAACCCAGTTACAGGGTAATACCCAGTAACCCCCCCCCGCCCCTCCCTGTTATGGGTCTTTGTAGCCCGAAATAAATTGATTTGATTTGATTTCAATACAATAACCCTTGGTAAGAGTGGTTGTCATACTTTCTGGCTTCTGACGACCCGTAACAACCGCCAAAATTCCACGAATTACATACAGCACAGGACCTGCTTAACATGCTATCCAAGGCCGTACCTTGGATAGCATGATGAGGTAGAGGTCTTGGTATATAAAGATTTTCACCCATCCATGGACTAACCGACAACCGAGCCAGTTACAATGTCGCTTTTGTACCTAGCATGTCCAATTCTTCATTCACGGTACAGCAACACATGCTTTAGATTTTTAGAACTTGGAAATATATCCTTTATAGACTTAATATTAACGAATAAAGTCTTAGAATGATCTAGCAGTTTAGTGCAGTCTCTTGTATGCAAATCTTTTTAAAATATTAATTTTGTCTGCTAGTCCTACAACTGTATTAGAATAATTCAAGTTTTATGTAGACATCTCGGATTGTTACTACAAATTTTTGATTAAAAGACAATAAAAATGGGGGATGTCGGTATAAGTTGGCTGGGTATTTGAATAGTAACTTGCGAATTTTTGCAACATTTAATGATCCTGCCAAGAAGATTTTTAGATCAGCAATCCATCGTTGGGTCGTCATCATTTGAGCCGAAATGGACGTCCCATTGCTGGACAAAGGCCTACCCAAGCTCCACCACTTCGACTAGTTCTTTGCTTCCCTTATCTAGCGGATTTCTACGGCCTTCACAAGGTCATCGTTCCAACTCATGGAAGACCTTCCTAATCTACGTTGTTTTGGTACGCACTTGCCACTCAGGAACCTTTCAGCTCCATTTGCTATCTGTTATGAGAGCAATGTGCTGTGCCCACTGTTTCTTAAGATTGGTAATGCTTTGGACTATGTCATTTACCTTGGTTATCGTTAGGTAGCAATAGCACACTTGAAGGGGTCCGCTAAGATCGATGCCTACCAGGGTGGAGAATTAGTTCGAAAGTATCACCATGTTCCTGTCACACACAGCTGAAAAATCACGGGTGGGTTGTAGTCAGAAAACGCCTGAAACGCCCTTCCGCTCCGCCCACAGCGTGAGAAGTCATTTAAAAAATAAAAAAGGTGGCAATATTAAATGCAGATTTTGTTGTGATTAACGAACGAACTTTTCCTGAAGAAGCTCTTATCATAGTTAGCAGCTCCTTTTAACAAGGAAGTACCCTTTGAAGTCTCAAGTTCTCAAGAAGAAAAAGGAAAAATTACAAGCAACGACCTGAGTCCTATACAGAAAATGAAACTAGGTACATAACAACATCTTCATTATTATAAATCTAAACTTTAATCCAAACAATAAACTAGGTAGGTAAGCTAATTAAATACTATGTTGTTTACGACGTAATTTGCTACTACACCGTTGGTACTACCGAGCGAGGCAAATATAGTCTTTCCCACTGGCGTTTAAAGTTTTGTCAGTTCTGCCGTTTCAGTTCGAGTGAGACCGTCGTGTAACAAAAACAAATAGGCAAAAAAAAAAAACATTACAGTGTGAAAAATTACTTTTATTTCCGTACTCGGTGCTTTTCGTTCTGTAATTTCTTTTATGTTACAGGGCATACTTGGTTTAATCAGCATGGGCTGATTATGCCAGGTATGCTCGGTACCGAGCCGTACTCGAGACCGTTACAACTAACTGCGACACAGTCCTTCTCTTCGGTGGGAGGGAGTGGGCTGTAATCTACCACGCCAGCCCAGTACGGGTTGGTAAATGTCACATGTCTTCGAACTTTCAGTTTAAGGACATGCTGGTTTCCTTACGATGTTTTCCTTCACCGTTTTGAGAACAGTAGTGATGAAATAATTTACACAAAGTAAAGTGCCTGCCTGGGTTCGAACTGGTAAGATGGGGTCAATATCACTGGGCCACTACTATTCTTATGCTTGACTATGCAGTTAAGACGTAGGGAAATTAAAAGCTACCCAAAAAACTCATAATATGTAACTACCATGCGAGCTTCTTCTACCAAATCCAAAAAGGAATCAAGTAAATACTCCCAGTAATCAGGAAAAAAAGGTGCACATATAAAAATCCTGCAGAATTCTTAACGTACTCCTAATTTTGAAGCCCTTTAAAAATATTGGTGACGGTGTTGGTTGATCTGTGATGAAGAGCCAAAAAATGGGACAAAGATCTTTTTATCAAAGGTTCAAGGCAAAGCTACTGGCGGCTACGAACGTCATGTTCGTTCACGAACATGACGTATGGTTCTGCAGCAGTCAGCTCAACCTTCTTTTTTGGGAATTACCGAAGAACCAGTAATACATTTGAGTGATAATCACATACTCTCAAATGCTTGGGCACATTCAAGTCAATGAAGAGGTTTTTTCTTCGAGAATGACATCTTGTAGGTCA
The DNA here is from genome assembly GCA_932294355.1 of Aporophyla lueneburgensis. Classification (NCBI taxonomy): domain Eukaryota; kingdom Metazoa; phylum Arthropoda; class Insecta; order Lepidoptera; family Noctuidae; genus Aporophyla; species Aporophyla lueneburgensis. The sequence continues at coordinate 12,982,873 of OW028759.1, forward strand.
ACCTATGAGACTGTCGGCTGCTTACGTAGACTAGCCTGTGACTATCTTAACAAATTAAGGCCTCCAGCCAGAGCTTAAAAATTTAAAACTAGAGCGACTACTCACTAAGGGCAACCCCTGTGGGGTACGGACCTCGGCTTAGGGCATCGCTGGTAGAGCGCAGCATGGGACGAGGGGCGGGATCGGAATGACTATTACTTTGAGACGAATTTAAAGCGACAGGCTCGAGCAAGGATCGGGGCGGATATGAAAGTACAGTAAATGGTAGCTTTATAATAAGGAAATCATAGTGTTCTACACACATGTGCTATGCAAGTATGCTGTGCAAATCCTGTTTAAAAAAAATGTAGTTGTTACGCTGCGGTGTGACAATCAGCCACTTTTGTTAGCAAACCGACGAATCCGAGTGTTAACTTCAACTTTCCAGTTTTAGTATTACGTTAACAGTTTATTGGTTTTACTCACGATCAAAACGTTACGGAAATTTCGTGTCGGTGCGAATTATTTTATTCTACGAAACCATTATGTGTGACGTGCTAGTTCGGTGTAAAAATGTATTAAAGTATTTTTAATAATATTAAAAAAAAAATTATGAACGTTGTTTTTCTTGGAACGATTAACAAACTGAAATACATTCGAGCCATCAACAACACATGATATAACATCACGCCCGTTTCCCATGAAGGGTCAGGCAGAGGACCATCAGAAGTTCGTTTTTCGCTAATAGTGATTTGACATTTCTTTTTGCCAGACTGCGTGATGCAAAGGAGGGTAATTTGTTTAACAGCCTATATATGTATGTTCATTTGTTTTATCTTGGGACTCTAGAATCCAAACGCGTGAGCCGGTTGCGATGACCTACGTCAATCGATTTGTCTAAATTTGTTATGCAAGTTTCACTTGAATAATGACAACAATCAAAATTCAATAAGGCATTATCGCCTTAGCTAGACTCCAGGCTGACACTGAGAAAATCCATATAGAAAAACCTAATAACACTTGCTCGCCCTGGGTTTCAAACCTAGGACCTCCTGCTCAGCAGTAACGCTTGCGACCACTAGAGATAAGTACTTTATCATACTGTTTTTAGGGTTCCGTTGCCAAATGGCAAAAAACGGAACCCTTATAGATTCGTCATGTCTGTCTGTCTGTCTGTCTGTCCGTCCGTCCGTATGTCACAGCCATTTTATTCCGAAACTATAAGAGCTATGCTGTTGAAACTTGGTAAGTAGATGTATTCTGTGAACCGCATTAAGATTTTTACACTAAAATAGAAAAAAAACAATAAATTTTGGGGTTCCCCATACATAGAACTGAAACTCAAAAATGTTTTTTTTTCATCAAACCCATACGTGTGGGGTATCTATGAATAGGTCTTCAAAAATGGTAATGAGGTTTCTAATATCATTTTTTTCTAAACTGAATAGTTTGCGCGAGAGACACTTCCAAAGTGGTAAAATGTGTGTCCCCCCCCCCCCGTAACTTCTAAAATAAGAGAATGATAAAACTAAAAAAAATATATGATGTACATTACTATGTAAACTACCACCGAAAATTGGTTTGAACGAGATCGAGTGAGTAGTTTTTTTTTTTAAACGTCATAAATCGTAAACCGCAATTTACCTTACATTCAATCAAGTGAAATATAAAAATTAAAAAAATATATTTTTTTAAACCGAGAATACCTACAGGTTTATACGGAACCCTCGGTGCGCGAGTCCGACTCGCACTTGGCCGGTTTTTTTTGGATTGCTATATACCCATTTCTTACCTATAAACCCAAACCAATCGGAATCATACCCGGAACCAATAACAAATCAACCCTTATTGACATTGAAATAACAGTTTCTGAACTAGTTTCGTAACATTTCTTCAAGTTCTAACCCTTTTAATGCTAGAGTCACGAGAAGCACATTATCGTGGGTATGATTATAAAACAACGGGTCTCGACACGACACATGTCAATTGAGTTATGTGTAGCTTTAGAGAGTTGGCGACACGTGCCGCGCTGGGGGCAATGTCAAGGTAGCATGTACTTTGTACTATGATTTTGTAGGTAGGTATGGTCAATCACGCGTGGAGAGCGCAAAATAGAACAGAGTGGAAAGAGATGGAGGAGGTCTTTGTCAAATTTGGGTAAGCAGACCGAGTTGTCGGTGTCACTCTCTTGAGTCGTTAGATTAAGGGTTCAAACTATGTAAAATGTATGTGTCTGAATAAAGGCTTATATTATACTAGCTTTTGCCAGCGGCTTCGCCCGCATGGAGGTCGGAAATTATCCCGCGGGAACATACTACTGGGATAAAAAGTACCCTATGTCCTTTCTCAGGCATCTAACTGTACAACTATCTGTGTACGAAATTTCATTAAAAATCGGTTCAGTAGTTTTAGCAGGAAAGCGAGACAGACAGACAGAGTTACTTTTGCATTTATAATATTAGTGTGGATTATGGTCAATCACACATCGAAGCAACACCTTGCACCATGAAAATCGCCATTACGAAACGCCGGGAAACGCCATTACGAAACGCCTAAGCAGGACATTATTGATTTTATTCTTCGAAAAGATCAAAGACCAGATGTATGAACGTAAACGAGGCAGAAGGAGTATTTGTAAGGATAGTTGCAGGTGGCTGTTGTATCTGCCTACCACCATGGGAAGAATGCGTGAATCTATTTATCTAAGTACAAAATAAAGTGGCTACCACACACAAAATGATATAATATGAGCCATTGACTGTACTACAGCGAAAAGAGAAGCTGGCGATATTTATGGACACTAAGGAGGTCTCATAGGTGCATAGCCATTTACCTGAAAATGTCTTAGGGAAAATCTACGCAATAAAATCGAATTGATTAATTTCCGTTTTTCAGAGTGTAGTTTTGATCAGCCTGTAAAGTTTAAGTAATTTAATTAAATATATTAAATAACTTATCTTTAACAGATCGTTCAGGTTAAGTATCCACTTACCATGACCATCTTGACCATCTTTACATACCAAGACCCTTCCGTGCCTCGAAAAGCACGTTAAGCCGTTGGTCCCGGCTGTCTTTCATAGATCTTAGATAGTCGTTACGGGTCGTCAGAAGCCCGAAAGTCTGACAGCCACTCTTACCAAGGGGTATCGTATTACCCAGTAACTGGGTTGTGGTGGTCAGATAGGCGGTCGCTCCATGTAAAATACTGGTACTCAGCTGCATCCGGTTAGACTGGAAGCCGACCCCAACATAGGAAATTGGGTATAGGCTAGGCAGATGATGATATTAAATAATGTCCGTTTCCACCGCGTGTAAGTTGTAATTTGTTACAATATACACCTCTTTTCCTGAATTTGTTACAAAAAAAAACAAAGACGCTACGACCAAAAACAGTTGGCCGCTAGAACCGCCACTTGCCGTAGTGATCGCCCGTGATTACACAGAAACTAAATAATGGAGATAGGCGAATGATACATGAAAAGAAAAGACTTAATTTGTTGTATTTGTTACAAAAATAAAAATCATCAAAACTTAAATATACAAAAAGTTATGCTATATTTAGTTTTCAGGTTAAGTGTAGGTACGTATCTCACCACATAATCAAATTAATAGAGGCTAATGTGTATGGACAATTAGTTGCAGCAAATAAACAAGAAAAATACTAGAAAATAGGTTAAATATTTTTTTTACACTCGATTTTAGTTGGCCGCGTGGACGGCAATATGCCTGAAGTACAATGGCGTTTATTTCGTTATTAATAGTTCAAGTTTAGTTCTAGTACTAATCGACAGGTATCGTAGCCAAGTTTCGATAAATGTGGCGAATATAACTACAGGCTTTATATTTTAGGAGATATTCACTAAAATATAGTAGTATGAAACTGTATTAGAGTAGAGTGACCATAGACTTTCATAATAAAGTGAGACTGATTGACTCATTGTTAAAATAAAATTACTATATTTTTAAAATTATTCTAAAATTGAAATAATTATCTGTAAGAAAATGCAGTGGCGGTACCTTCATATAAGCCCAAAAGCCTTACTAAAATGCTCGATAGAGAATCAATATCAAAACCGAACTATTTAAAAGTTCGCGCGCTTAATTCTTATCAAAATAACACAAAGTATCTACCTATGCCACACTACTACACATCGCGATTGTTCGCGCGCAGAGTTTCGCATTTGCAGCATCTAAATATAGCTATCTCGCTTACACGTACCGGCTTTTGCCTGGCTTTCAAATACTATCTCTGTCACTTTCGCACTTATAGCGATGCGCCGTATAACGAGTTAGAACCTTGTGCGTCTAAAAAAGGATCAGTATGGAAGATTTAAGCCGTGCATGCGTATGAAGTTGCACGCGTATGATGCGTGACCTTGTCATCTTGCCAACTCTGCAGTGTTGCCGTTTTAGCGATGTTGTGAGATCTTGGAGATTTTTAACACTAGAATCGCGGAACATACCGACTGAGGAAAATTTGGATTTAAAAATTGTATATTGCAATTACGTGGTTGAAGTCTCGTTTATATAATAAATATAATAATCATCATATTTCATGAAAAGTCATAAAAAGTTACGATTATATGCATAATAAAATATTAATTAGAGCAGGAAGAAAATCGAAATAAGTCAAATTTGGGACGCCCGCACTTCTAGTGTTAACGAGTTTGGAGACTTTTTTAAGATTTAGCAACAATAAAAACTAGCGACTTTTTAAAATAACGAAATTAAATATTCAAGCAATATCTTAAAAATAAAAAATTTGCGACATCTAGCTAGATTTTTCATATACCTGGCGACTTTTTTTGCCTAAATGACAACACTGCAACAGTAGTTCCCGACACCCGAGTGCAACTCACTTCAGTTTGATTTGCTTGAGTGGGAAAAGTTTTGTTATTAAAGTTTCTCAGTGATACAATTGTTTTGGTGACTTACCTACAACAATGGAGGTAATTGTAACTTGTGAGGATTTAAAATGCGTTCAAGTTTTGATTGGCGAAGATAAGGTAAAATCTTTAAACTTTGCTCAGAAAAAACAGTTAATTTCTTTATTAAAACCGACGCCTAATCTGTGTATTTCTCAGACTAGTGGATCACATAAACGAAAATTTAATAGATCAGTGTATAAAACTAGTTGGATTGTTGGCTGTTCGCACACTAATAAGTTGTATTGCTTGTGCTGCATATTTTTTTCGAATGAAGATTCCGTTTGCAATAGATCTGGTTATAACATTCAATGGGTTATAATGATTTAAATAACATATCTGGCGCCATTAAAAGGCACGCAAATTCCCATAAACACCTTTGTGCAATGGTTTCTTTCGGTAATTTTGGTAAACAACGAATTGAGACATCTATATCACGCCAGTTATCTGAGGAAATTTCAAAATTTATCACGCGCGTTGATAACAACCGTAGTGTATTTCAAAGATAAGTTGATATTGTTTGTCATTTAGCACAACAGGAACTTCCTTTATGAGGACATGATGAGTCCGAAACTTCACTATATAAAGGCAATTTTTTAGAACTGGTCTCGTTAATTTCAAAATACGATGTCGTTTTAGAAAAGCATATGCAGCATCAGGGAAGTGACAAACCGGCGCCGAGTTATTTATCTATATCAAACAAGTTTATGAGAAAATTGCGATGATACATACGTAGGTACCTACATACTCAGTCATAAACTGAACTTTCTTGTTTTGATATCGGTTAAAATTTTATTGGGCTTGCCTTATTTTGAAACCCTAGGCACGCCACTGAGAAAATGTGTCTACATTCTGAGTCTTACATTAGTTTCAGTTAATTTATAAATGTTATGGTAATTTATTAAAAATAAAAAAAATATTTTGTTGACATAAATTCCTTGATTTTTGTATGCTGTATGCTGATTTTGAATAAAGAAATTTTTATCGATTTGTGAATTTGACTTTTATAAAGTATTCTATAGGATGTCTTTCACCCTAAAAAATTAAGATATGACCACCGAACATTCCAATAAAGGCGATTCAGTCTCACTTTATTATGAAAATTTATGGTCACTCTACTCTAACACAGTTTCACACTACTATATTTTAGTAAATATCTCCTTAAATATAAAGCCTGTAGTTATATTCGCCACATTTATCCATACTTGGCTACGATACCTGTCGATTAGTACTAGAACTAAGCTTAAACCTACTATTAATAACGAAATAAACGCCATTGTACTTTAGGCATATTGCCATCCGCGCGGCCAACTAAAATCGACTGCAAAAAAAATATTGAACCTCTTTTCTAGTATTTTTCTTGTTTATTTGCTGCAACTAATTGTCCATACACATTAGCCTCTATTAATTTGATTTTGTGGTGAGATACGTACCTACACTTAACCTGAAAACTAAATATAGCATAACTTTTTGTATATTTTAAGTTTTGATTATTTTTATTTTTGTAACAAATTCAACAAATTAAGACCTTTCTTTTGATGTATCATTCGTCTATCTCCATTATTTAGTTTCTGTGTAATCACGGGCGATCACTACGGCAAGTGGCGGTTCTAGCTGCCAACTGTTTTTGGTCGTAGCGTCTTTGTTTTTTTTTTTGTAACAAATTTAGGAAAAGAGGTGTGTATTGTAACAAATTACAACTAATTCCTGGCAAAATTTCATCAAATTTTAAGAGTTGGCCGCGCGTTGGAAACGAACATATTAAATAATAAATAAATACAAAAAAATAAAAAACACACTTCCATCTAAAACCAAACTAAAAGTAGAAAATAATGGAAAAAAGCGTGGGGTGCGCGAAATGTCGATACAAAATTACAACATGCATGTCACAATTATTTTATCAGAATCAGATGAAATATTTCTATACCATATAATCAGATGTAATTCATCACTTTATTTGATATAATAATGTAATTTATAACGTGTTGTGACATGACATAACACATGTGAATTGAGTTATACATGTATTAAACCAACACGTGTCTAGCTTGGGGCTATACGTGAGGCGCGTGTATAGTGAGAGCTATAAGATTTATTTTAGCTATAAAATAGTTAACTCATTTAAATACCATTGACCAGAATGTCAATTCTCGTCACTAAAAACGAGCGCAGTCTAATCATAGCGACAATCAAGTGTCAAAAATGTATGGTAACGCGCGGAATTTTGGACGTATTGAGACCAAGAACATATTGTGACAGTTTTAAAATAACGAGAATTGCCTTTCGGACTTCTAAATTCCTTAATAACATGGTTGAAGTTTCCATGACGAGTGACATTTTTGTTATACGTATGAAAAAGAGAATTATTGTCCAAAAAATAGCATTTACTCATCCTATTGTCATTTAAACAGTCAAATTGCCGGACCCTTTCGCGCCTCGGAACGAACTTCAAAGCGGTGCGGTGGTCCGAGCAGTCATTGGTGAATCTTTGACAGTAGTTTCGGGTCGTAAGAAGCCCGAAAGTCTGAAATTCAGTCTTACCAAGGCGTAAAAGCCAATTAGGCAGTCGTTCAATATAAAATACTGGTACTTAACTGCATCCAATAAGGCTGCAAACCGACACTAACATCGTTCGAAAAAGGCTAGGCACATGATTATCTCTTTACAGATTTTCCAAGGAGTGAAACAATACGGGTCTTCTACAGAAGCGGTAAAGAGAGAAAAGAGTTTGCGAAGCGACTCAGAAGGCTATCTTCTACCTCTACCTCTCTCACTAGGATAACGCTCATCTCTTCAAATCTGCGAAGCGTTGTCAGGCAATGATTTGACGAAAGATATACAAATTGAATGTTCTCCAATGTTTCCATCTTTATCGCCTCGCTTCTACCACACAAAAAGCTTTAAGTTAACAATTTTTATAAAAAATTGTAGTCAAAATAATAACACACTTACTATGAAGGCTTTCACCGGTTGTAGTAATTACTACAGTGTTAACATTACTTTCATCCTTTGTCTTAAAGTCCGTGTTTAATATTTGATGGATTTAAATATAATTATAATATTGTTGTTTTTAAAGGGATCGGTTTTTTCCCTTGGGGGTTTTATACTTGTTGAGGTTTTCTAATAAATCATGTATATGAACAAGAGGCCGATTGGAGCCAGATTCTTCACCGTTGAACAGTTTACTGGACGTAGAAGTGTATTGCGGGTGAGACGAAAATCTCTGAACGCGAGAGATCTCTAAGATGATTATTATTGATCTTAGACTATATTTGAACTTGCAAAACGAAATATTGGGCAGTTTATAGACACTAGTAGCTAGCACGATGTTAGGTAGTCAAGAGATCTGCACCACGCCGCCTATAGCCGCTTTTATCAACTCGCACGAACGTCAGGCTAGACACTGTTGAAGGGCGCCAACTTCATACTTGCGCATTGTTGTCAATTGTCATCCCGTACTCAAGACTCTTCCAATATATATGTTCTTATTTACCTTGGTAAGACTTAGAGTGACAAAGACGAGTGATAAAGACAGCCTTTTGCAATGTAGGAACCTAGAGGAAGTAGGACTTAAAATGTATTGTCCTGGTTGACTCCAACCGAAACAGCTTTAGCAACTTCCGTTCGTCGAAACCTATTTGACCATGGCTCCTCTTGATGATGTATTGGAAGAGGTTATCCCCTAACATCTGGGGGACTAACCGAGAAATATATAGAAGCATGGTGAGCACCACGTTGTTGCGGTCGCGAACGATCCGTCTTGGTCTCAACCAGAGTAAAACCGTACTCATCCACTTTACTGGTTTTAGCAGCCGGCGCTTTCCGCTTTTGTATATCAACAATCGATGCCGCAACAGCAGAACCTGGCTGAAAACTTTGATGAAGGCGTGAAGATTTTGTCACGTAAGTTTTCTTACGCGGCTGTGTTTTGAACGTTGCATTTTGGACAAGCTACTTGAATATTGCGGTCATTGCTTATCGTTCGCGTGGCGCTACCCGTCACAGCTTTAGTTTCGCTAACTGGCGAAAAGTGAGTAGCAGCGCCTCGATGCATGGTCACATTCCGCAAAGGTGACAATGTTCTTGATGCAGCGTTAGAACTACTAACACTGATACTTCTTGCCTTAGCTCGGCAACGGTCCATTCTGATGTATCGACCTTCTTGTTTATGAGTCCGACTTCAGTTCTGAGTGACGTTATATCCTTTAGAAGTAATGGGTTCTTGTATCTGCTATCCCATATGTACACCGCTTCTATCCCATCTAATATTTTATCCCACTGCTCCTAATTAGCATCACAGACTCCCAATTAATTCAACTTCATGCCGCACCTAATGGACTGATAAAATACTAATAAAAACCGCCCATTAATGTTAAAACTAATTAACTATCAGTAAGTTTTGGAGTTAAGTCCTAAATGATAACAGGGCGTCCTCAATAACACCGATGCGACTAACGTGATGCGCGCACGCGATGCATTCCGTGTCGCTAACTGTAATGCGTTTAGGGATGCCACGGTCTATACGTTGTAAAGGGTTTTATATGTGGTTGTATTCGTGATTTTAATTGTTTCTAAGTCACTGGTAGTCGCTCAGAATTCACGATTGGTAATTTTAATCGACTTCAAAATGGACGAAGTTCTCATTTCGCCTGTTTTTTTTTTATGTACTCGTATGTTCCGTGATAAATTCTTCAGTTTTTGTGAGCTGAATATGTTTCAGGCGTGGTCCAGGTTTTATTGATTATGCTTGGGTATTAACACGTATTTAATCCAATTAGTGTCTTTATGGTGTCCTCATACTTTACTGTCACTGTTGTTAACGTAGCAAATAATGGCATACAAATTGAGGTGTGGTAGATAACATACCGAAAGGTGAAAAATAAATAACATTTATACACAAAAAAAAAAAAAAACATACTGTTAAAAAGATATTTAGTCTCAATCGCTTCTAGTTTTGAATTATAGTTATTATTCTAGTATTTTTATTTTTTTACTAGGTGTAAATGACTCAACGAGTTACTTAACATCATAGATAGGCTATAAGTAGTAATAAGTAAGTAGATAACTTCAAAAAAATAAAAAAATAACTAAGATTTTATTTTTTTAATAGTTTTAACGCGTGTTTTCAAGAAAATATAGTCCTATGTGAATTAAATTAAATATTTTACAATTCCTTATTCAATACTAAAATTAATACATTATGTACAGGTATATAAAGTTTATAAAAACAGAGAAAAAGAATCAGAGGGCTTCAAAAAACTCGTCCGCATCGCTGTCAATGGGAAAAGTTCCCAAAAGGCTGGCAGCATTGCCACGTTGTATGGCAATGCTGATTCTTTGGCCAAAGAATAGGCCAGCCCTCTGGTCACGTGAAGAGTCGACCAACCGCTTGGCTATGTCTCGAAAAACCAAGTGGGCACTCGGACCCCATGGTCCTAATGTTTCAACCCCAAACGGCTCAAATATGTAAGTTCCAATGAGATTGGTAAGGGGATTGTGGGGTAAGGGGGCACACTTACCATCTCAGTGCCCCAAGTCAACCTCACCTGCACGTGGTGCACCCTGCTGAATAACAAACGAGGCTCTGACGACCGACAAGTGGCGGGATAACCACTTCTATAAAAAACTTCACAGCTAAATGGCACAGACTAGTGATGGGCAGCAGCGTCACCAGCGCAAGAAGCTTTGATCTGCGATCGCCAACCCGCATGCCCAGCGTGGCGATTATGGGCAAACCCTCCAAATGGCAAGTCAAAATCAACCACGGCCCCCAGTTCCCGGCCGCCTTGCTATTCCTGATTTTGGCGGCCGTCACGGTAACGGCAAGGTAGGGGGTGCGAAGAATCCCCGGGTTACGAATAGCCGCCAAACTCAACTGACCTTGGCTACGTACAACGGACGCACGCTACGGCTTGACGAACACCTAGTGCAGCTAGAAGAAGAGCTCGGAAAGATAAAGTGGCACATTCTTGGGTTGAGTGAAGTCCGAAGAGAGGGGGAGGACACCATAACCCTTGAATCAGGCCACCTCCTGTATTTTCGAGAGGGAGACCAGCTATCCCAAGGCGGAGTCGGGTTCCTGGTAAACAAATCCCTTTGTGACAACGTTGTGGAAGTCTCCAGTGTGTCGAATAGGGTAGCGTACCTCGTAGTTCAGCTAACCAAGAGGTATAGCCTCAAGATTATCCAGGTATACGCACCGACCTCGGCACACTCGGATGACGAAGTGGAGGAAATGTACGAGGATATTTCCAAGGCCTTGCATTCCACCACTAAGGCCCACTACAACGTTGTTATGGGGGATTTTAACGCTAAAGTGGGAGTACAGAATTGCAGCGAATCGGTAGTAGGATCCTACGGGTTTGGCAGCAGAAATCATAGGGGGCAAATGTTTGTCAACTTCCTTGAGAAGGAGGGGCTTTTCTTGATGAATTCTTTCTTTAAGAAACAGCCCCAAAGGAAGTGGACGTGGCGAAGCCCCGACACTATGACAAAAAATGAGATAGACTTCATCATAACGGATAGGAAGCATATATTCAGAGATGTCTCAGTGGTCAACAGGTACAATACCGGCAGTGATCATAGACTTGTTCGAGGCTCTCTGAATATCAACTACAAGCTCGAGCGAACTCGTTTGATGAAGTCTAGGCTCCGTCCAAATATGCTCCAAACTATGCTAGGATCTGAAGCATTCCAGTTAGACCTGGAAAACCGATTTGCTGCCGTGGAAACCACAAATGACGTCGACCAGGCGCTCGACCAAATGGTGGGAATCCTCAGGGAAGAAGGTGCGAGGTTTTGCAAAATGCGGCGTACGGGCAGGAGGTCCAAACTTTCGGAAGAGACTCTGGAGCTTATGACGGAACGACGTGAAAACCCACCTGTCACTTCGTCAGAACATCGGGCACTCAACAATAAGATAAGATCTTTGGTACGACGCGACCTCCGACGCTCTAATACACGCTTCATAGAGAAAGCGATTGAGCAAAATCGGGGGTCGAAAGTATTCGTCCAACCACTTGGGAGGAGCCACCTGACGAAGTTGACTACATCTAGTGGGGATATCGTCGTTTCGAAGCCGGAGATCCTTTCGGAAGTCGAAAACTTCTACGGCCATTTGTACGCACCGCATGCATCTCGACCTGATCCCGAAAATGAGGATTCTAGAGCCACTTTAACCCGCCACTTCACAGAAGACCTGCCAGAAGTCAGCCAAGACGAAATCGAGGCGGCTCTCAAACAGCTTAAAAATGGAAAAGCCCCTGGTGAGGACGGGATTACGACCGAGCTCCTGAAAGCGGGAGGAAGTCCTGTACTGAAAGAGCTTCGGGAGCTCTTCAACTCTGTCCTGTTCTCTGGGAGAACTCCAGAAGCGTGGCGAAGGAGTGTGGTCGTACTGTTCTTTAAAAAGGGGGATAAAACCCTTTTAAAGAACTACAGACCCATTTCGCTCCTAAGCCACGTATATAAGCTGTTTTTAAGAGTCGTCTCGAATCGTCTAGCGCGGAGACTCGACGAGTTTCAGCCGCCGGAGCAGGCCGGGTTTCGAGGAGGATACAGCACCATAGACCACATCCACACAGTGCGGCAGATTATACAGAAGTCCGAGGAGTATAGTCGGCCGCTGTGTCTTGCGTTTGTGGACTATGAGAAGGCTTTTGATTCTATCGAGACCTGGTCTGTTTTGGAGTCTTTGCAGCGATGCCAAGTCGACTGGCGATACATCCAAGTGCTGAGATGTCTTTATGAAAACGCCTCAATGACCGTCCAAACTCAGGACCGGCAAACTGAACACATCGCCCTGCGTCGAGGAGTGAGACAAGGGGACGTAATCTCCCCAAAATTGTTCGCTAACGCACTGGAGGATGTGTTCAAGACGCTAAACTGGAGTGGACGCGGAATAAACATCAACGGCGAGTACATCTCACACTTGAGATTTGCAGACGACATCGTCATATTGGCGGAATCGCTGCAGGACTTGCAGCAGATGCTGGAGGGCCTAGTTGATTCTTCTGTACGCATTGGTCTCTGGATGAACTTGGACAAAACACAGGTTATGTTCAACGATCACACAACTCCGGGACCGATTGCGGTCAATGGCGGTGCCCTTAAGGTTGTTCAAGAATACGTTTACCTCGGGCAAACTCTGCAGTTTGGTAAGAACAACCTTGAGAAGGAGGCTAATAGGAGAATTCAGCTGGGCTGGGCAGCATTTGGGAAGCTTCGTCGAGTCTTCTCGTCGCGTATTCCACAGAGCTTAAAGACGAAAGTCTTCAACCAGTGCGTCCTACCTGTTATGACCTACGGAGCCGAAACGTGGACACTCACGGTACGGCTGGTCCATAAATTTAAAGTCGCTCAGCGAGCTATGGAACGAGCTATGCTTGGAGTATCTCTGAGGGACAGAATCCGGAATGAGGTGATCCGGCAGAGAACCAAAGTTGTCGACATAGCTCATAGGATTAGCAAGCTGAAGTGGCAATGGGCCGGCCATATTAGCCGTCGAACCGATGACCGTTGGGGTAAACGTGTTCTTGAGTGGAGACCGCGAATCGGCAAACGTAAGGTAGGACGCCCTCAGGCTAGGTGGAGCGACGATCTTCGCAGGGTGGCTGGTAGCAGCTGGATGAGAGTTGCCGAAAATCGAGCTGAATGGCGTGCAATTGGGGAGGCCTATGTCCAGCAGTGGACTGCTATAGGCTGATGATGATGATGATGAATGAGATTGGAATATTTTCGCCGTTTGAGATTTTCCGCACTTGCAGCAGCCGCTCCAGCGCATTCTATCGTACAGGGAAGGTGGGATGGCGCAAGGGTGTCGACACATGTTGCGTCCCACACCAGAGGCCTGCCCACCTTCCAGGGCATTATGGTCATTCCATCTGGTCTCTTCCCATCGTCGCGTGCCAAGCCGTTGGGTTCTAAAACAGCTGGCACCCCGGCGGTGACGAGAGCACGACGGATAATGTCATTAATGCTGGCGTGCCGGGCCAAACGGCCTGCGCTCTTACTGCAAGATAGGCCATGGTGTCCGAGGCAGTCGACAGCTTCACCGCACTGGCAGCGATGCGGAGCCCCGCATGGAGCGCCCAGACGCAGACAGGTAGCGAGCCGGAAAGTATTGTCACACAAAGTATTGTGTACCTATGTTGGGTGACGGTAGTGCCTGAAGCCAGAGGCCTGACTCCCATTCTCCCACAGCCAATAAGCGGGCACGCTCAGCAGTATTGGTGGACGTATTGATTAGATTATTCCGTACCAACCTGCAGAGCGGCTCATCCCACTGTCTCTGGGAAGACGGGTTCACGGGCCGATCTGTATCCGGGCATGTCACTGTCCAGGCGTTAATGGCATCAGTCAAGCACGGCACTTCGGAGTCAACCAGGCAGGGTGCTAAAATTTTCCTGGTCAGCTGCTCAGTGCTGTGGACAGAGGACAGGAACGCCGGTAAGCTAATACTGGTAATTTTGCGGACGCCGAGGCCACCAAAACGGATTGGTAATGTGGCTTGAAGCCACGCTCGGTCGTCCAAGGCCACATTTAAAATGGATGTCAATGTGCTGCGAATAATTTGGTCAATTTTGTCCAACAGATGTGGCTGTTTCTATAAGGGGGAAGAACGTAAAAAATATATAAAATTTGGGCCAAAACAACAGTATCTAATCAAGGTGAAAGCCGAATGTAAGTTTATTTTGGAGAGTCTGTCTGAAATGTCGTTGAAATTTTTGATTTTTTCGTCGATGAAAGGATCAAAACTGGGGTCCACCCTTTATGGCAGAATTTTTTTCGTCATAATATTATTTTGCATAACAGCGGACGGCATAAACTTCATTTTGCAGAAAATCGTTTGGCATACACTCATTTATCATACATTCACAACGCATAATTTTATAAGTCAGAATCATCCTTAGGCATAAATTTTATTCCATAATAATTAAAAAGTAGAACCATCATATCGCAGAAAGTTCGCAGTCAGAATCGTCTCTTGGCATAATTTCATATCGATAGTTATTAAAAGGCAGAACTATCATATCTCAGAAACTTTAAACTTAGAATCATCTTTTGGCACACATTTCATATCAAAGAAGCATGCAGCATGCAAACAAGCATGCAGCATGCAAGCAAGCATACAGCATGCAAGCAACCAAGCATACAGCATGCAAGCAACCAAACATGCAGCATGCAAGCAAGCATGCAACAAGCAAACATGCAGTATGCAAGCAAGCTTACAGCATGCAGGCGAGCATGCAACATGCAGCATGCATGGTTTCTGTCACGGCTTCGGCGCTGCGGGGCTCCGGCGGTCCCACGCGAGATCATCGTCGCAGATGGTTTTACGCTCACCACCGCGGCTTCGGCTTGCTGGCCGGCTTCGCCGGCCAGCCTCAGCCGTGGCGGCGCCCGCCAAAACCACCTGCTCCTCAGCTCGCGGGCTGCCTCGCCACTCCGCGCCTACGCGGGCTTAAATTACACTCTAGGGGTAGGGCAGACAAGACTACGTGGAGTCGGTTCTGCAGCGATTCGTTTCTGTTAAAAATTTTTGTAGCACAACATATACTGACTTTTTGAGACACTATTTCATTTTATTTAAGGATAAAATGCAATTTAATAGAAATGAAAATATGCCTAACAAAATTATTCTAAATGAAATTCTGCCATGTTCATAGTATGCTAAGTGAAATTATGCCAAATAATCATTGCTCTAAACAAATGTTATGCTTAACGAAATTATGCGGAATTTTAAGTCTGCGAAATAAAATTCTGCCATCTTAAAAGTATGCCAGCGTAAAGTCGAGCATATAAACATTCGGCCAAACAATGATTATGCTAAACATTTTTTATGCCTTACTAATATTCGTTTAAATAAGATTATGCCAAGTGTGTTATGCCAAATAAAATTCGGAGCATCAAGTTTCTGCCAGATAGAGGGAACCCTCAAAACTGTCTTCCAAAATTGGGGAACCTAGGAGGTGCAGTGAACTTTTTTCCAAAATCTTGATTTGTGGGGCTATTGAATTAAATTTTTCTAGAGTCAATTGTCTGTCAGTAACGTCAGAGAGGTAAATTTCGCATTTTGAGGGGTTAAGGTCCAAACCAATAGATTTAAAATGCTGTTTTAGAAATTGAAGATCATTTAAAACGGTGTCTACATCACCTCCTAGTGTTCCATCATCTAAGTACCATACATTAAATTTTGAATTTAGTTTCTGGATAATTGGATGAATAGCCAAACTGAAAATGACAGGCCCGAGAGGGTCACCTTGTTGGCATCCCACTGCAGATTCCAAAACATTGTCCTTATATAATAATTTGGAGGGATATCTATAACATTGCCAAATAAAACCATAAATTTCGGGTAGTTCCTTTTTGACTTCAGCCAACAAAGTGTCCCTGTTTACTGAGTTGAAGGCATTCTTCACATCAACCTTGAGGATGACCTCACCTTTGTTGGAGCTTAAAAAGGTGGAAAGGGCATGTACGGCAGCCTCACAGCCCCCTTTCGAGCCAAATCCAAGCTGCAGGGGCTGAAACTTAGCTGCTAGCGGTTCGCTGTATAACTTACAGCAAATTTTGGCTGCCGTACGCCTATACGTGCAACCAACGGCGATTGGACGAATGCCGCCGTCCCTCTTGCGTAGGGCACATAGGTTGGCCCCATATAAGATGTCGACGACGGCATCGTTCACGCGGCCGCTGAGCATGAGGTTAATCAGGGCCGTGAGCTCCTTCAAAAGCGACTCACCAGCTTCCCCGGCGCCTGAACTCAGTAGGGCTTTTAGATGTTGTGGAGTCAGGCCGTCAAGGCCGCCGGCGGAACCACTTCGGAAAGAGCTCACGGCTGCAATCAATTGGGGGGCCGAAATGTTAAGAAGGGTAGAATTTAGGTCCGAAGGGTCGGGAGGGTCGGGAAAGGTGAGACCATCCGCAGGCGCAGGGTGTTTACTCTCCAGAGCTGTAAGCGTTTCTGGGGAGTAAGGCGCCACCACATCGCTGCTGAACAGTATCCTGGCAGCACCCTTAATGTCACCTTCACTTAACTTCGATTCCACATGTGCGCATACACCCTTTTGAGATTGTGTTTTAAATGCAGGTAATTTTGGATCTAAAATTGTGGTCGAATTGTTGCAGTTGTCTTTAATTTGGTTTGTTAATGTTTTTTTATTTGCCAAACTTTTCTGGACATGTAGGATCCGGTAAGGGAAGGTGAGTAACTGCTCCCAGGCAGTTTGAGAGTTCTCCTGGGTCACGAGACGGAGACATCGCGCCAGATTCAGTGCAACAGACCGTCTCGCGCCCCGGGGAACTCTCTTTAAAACAGGAGTCGAATTTTTTAATTTTGCTAATGTTTGCCATAAAGATCGTTTTGGAGTAGTTAAAGTCTCGGGTGTGGCTAGGGGGCATAATGGTACACTATGAGATTTGTGAATCTTGCCATAGTGTATCCTCAGCCCCCGTTCGCCTTTGAAAAAACGTGCCTGAGAGCAATACGGGCATCTTACCAGCTGTACATCTAGCGATGTGACAGGTTGAGTGGCACTGTTTCCGGCGTCGCTACTACCGTCATCAATCATAAATATTTTCACTTACCAAAAAAAATATACTAAAATAAGGACTAAAAACAAACACTGAAAAAATAAACCTAAAAACTGATTTACTGTTTATTTACACTGACACTGTCACAGTTTGACGACTGCAGCGCAGTCGCGCTCGGGGCCTGGGGTGCCGCACATGCGGGGCGCAGCCTTCGCTGCCCGGCTGCAGGCTTCGTGTCGACGTTCTCACTTTCTTGTAATATTTTTTAGATATACTATTCATCATCAGCTTTATTCACTTTATGATGGGAAATACACAGTCAATTTAGTTTTTATATTGTAATAACTCTGACATTATTTTTCTGTCAATCACGAAAATCTATATTATATGATTTTATCCATTGGAATTGAATAAATCTTTTAGTGTTGGGTAGCCCATTTATCGAAGAAGGCTATAGGCTGTATAACATTTTTAAATAATAACACTAATAAATAAAAACCCGAAACCTTGCGAGAAACTCGTTGCTAGGCAAAAGTCAAATACCAAAGTGTCCTATGTTTTTTTTTAATTAGCCTACGCTGTCCCACTGCAGAGCAAAAGCCTCCCTCAAATCCCTCCAGGCATCCTTTTCCAGGGCCACCTCGATCCAGCCCTTGCAGTACGCATCTAAGTCGTCTCGCCACCTCTTCTTGGGCCGGCCTCGGTTGCGCCGTCCATCCTAAAAAAACGGGAATCCTAGACGTAGGAAAAAAAGGCTGTCAGTCCTATGTTTAGGTAAGTTTTATTTAGTACTTTGTAGTTCATTAAAACCATGACTGTCTTTTCATACCAAGACCCCTCGGTGACTTGAAAAGCATGTTAAACCGTTGCTCCCGGCTGTCAATTCTGCATCTTTGATAGTTGTTACCGGCCGTCAGAAACCAAAAAAGTCTGACAAAGTAAACATCCAGTCTTACTAAAGGGTATCGTACATAACACAGTAAATGAGTTCTAAAGGTCAGATAAGCAGTTGCTTCGTATAAAATACTAGTATTCCGCTGCATTTGGTTAGTTCGGAAGCTGACTCTTATATAGATAGGAAATTAATAGGTAGCTGATGGTAACTAATCAGGTTGATCGGTGTGTCGAAGTGCAACTACTATATCATGGGGTGTGTTTTTGCTTGTGCTAATGGTTCTAGTAAAACTGACCATACCACTCACAAACAACCAACCAATGTTAAAAATAACCTTTCTCCTGACATCCCTAACCGCATGTTGTACATAATGGCATTTACCATACCTGTACACTTTTGATCGCTCCCACGAAAACAAGCAGAGCATGAGCAAGCTTCTGCTAGGTTTTTTTAAGCGGTTTGTACTTTGAATGCATTGGTTTGGATGTGGTATTAGTCACGGTTGCATCTTGGCGACAATTATATGTCAAAAATCTATGGTAACTACAGGGTTTTTTTGATGGACTGAGACTGTGAGATAAGACTGTGAACATCCTTAAAATTAAGGGAATTGCCCCTCAAGTATAAAGTAATATTTATTAATCTATTTAATAAGGTACTCAACATAATATCAATATAGATTTCTTGAAGACAAACAGCTAAAGCACTACGAAGTGGTAAAGGGCGGTCGTTTTGGGGGTCTTATGTAATGTTTGACGTTCGGGGAGTGCTGACTATGAGCTCAGCACCCTAATCGCGTAATGCATTATCTATCAGAATCTGAATCATATTGAAGATTATTTGTAATCCATTGAATCATTTGTTCGAATAAATTGTCGACGTAACAACGTAAATAATGCAATGAATGTTGTTTAACTATCAAAATGAAACCGATTCCTACTGACAGCAAGTTACGCAATTACCCCTCTGTTTGAATAAATGACTTTTGATTTTATTTTAATTTAGATGCACGGATATAAATAATTTAGAAAATTAGGCGAATGCTCCGAAGACTAAATGTACTTTCTGTTTCGTTTTAAAACCAGTACTTTTTGGATAACAGCCAAATGAGATACTTTTTAAACGTCATTAAACTGATACAAAATGATATAAAGCAAATAACGTACTTACAATATTATCATCTGTGTTTAAAATCACCTAATGATCATATTAATATTTGGAAATCATGACAATACCTAACTAATTCAAAATAATTAAATGATATATTTTGTAGATACTCATTTATTTTGTTATAAGAATCACATTTTGGCATATAGTTTTAAATCTCTCTCAATCTGGGCCAACAAATTACTTGTGGTCAATGAAATATCAATTTTGTCCAATACATCTCTGTCACCCGTCGTCTTAGTGTCTATTTCCTTCCTTGTCATAAAATTGTGTCATACAATCCATCCGATGGTTATTTGATCTTCGTCTTCTTTTAGATTTGGACATTAATATTTGTTAGAAGAAATACCAACAATTGGTCATTAGCCATTACCTTTAAAATAAAAAATAATGCGAAATGATCCTTACCAATATTAAAATGAAAAGTTTATTACATTGTTTATTACCTATTGTAAATAGTTAGTAACACATTATATTTATTGTTGTATTGACTTAAATATAATCCACAAACTAACACTAAAATAAATATAGTATATACAATTAATAAAGGTAAAGAAAAAATAATGGGAGGAGCTCACTGGGCATCAAAGAATTCGTCCGCATCGCTGTCGGTGGGAAAAGTGCCCAGAAGGCTGGCAGCATTGCCACGTTGGATGGCAATGCTGATTCTTTGACCTAAAAATAGACCAGCCCTCTGGTCACATGAAGAGTCAACCAACCGCTTGGCGATGTCCCGGAATACTCGATGAGCACTCGGACCCCACGGCCCTAGTGTTTCAACCCCAAACGGCTCAAAAATATAACTCCCAATAAGGTTGTTATATTTGCGCCGTTTGAGATTTTCTGCACCTGCAGCAGCCGCCCCAGCACAGCCTGCCGTGCTTAGAAGATGGGATGGCGCGAGGGTGTCGACACAGGTAGCATCCCACACCAAAGGCCTACCCAACTTCCAAGGCATTATGGTCATTCCGTCTGGCCTCTTCCCATCGTCGCGTGCCAAGCCATTGGGTTCTAAGACAGCTGGCACCCCGGCGGTGACAAGAGCCCGACGGATGATGTCATTAATGCTGGCATGCCGTGCCAGCCGGCCAGCGCTCTTGCTGCAGGCAAGACCGTGGTGTCCGAGGCGATCAACTGCTTCACCGCACTGACACCGATGCGGAGCCACGCAAGGAGCACCCAGACGCAGACTTGTAGCGAGTCGGAAAGTCGAGTCACCTAGCATAGTGCCTATGTTAGGTGACGGTAGCGCCTGAAGCCATAAGCCCGACTCCCATTCTCCCACAGCCAGCAGGCGGGCACGCTCAGCAGTATTGGTGGACGTATTAATGAGATTATTCCGTACCAACCTGCAGAGCGGCTCATCCCACTGTCTCTGGGAAGACGGGTTCTCGGGCTGAACCGTATCCGGACAAGCCACCTTCCAGGCATTCAGGGCATCGGTCAAGCACGGCACTTCCGAGTGAACCTGAGAAGGAGCTAAGATTTTCGAGATTAACTTTTCAGTGCCGTGGACCGAGGACAAGAACGCCGGTAAGCTTACACTGGAAATTTTGCGGACGCCGAGCCCACCAAAACGAATCGGTAGTGTGGCTTGCAGCCACGAGCGGTCGTCCAAAGCCACATTTAAAATGGATGTTAGGGTGCTTTTAATAATTTCATCGACTTTGTCTAAAAGGTGTGGGTGCTTCCATAAAGAGGAAGAGCGGAGATAATACATGAAATTTGGACTGAAACAGCAGAATCTGATAATGGTGAATGCCGAATGTAAATTAATTTTAGAAAGTCTATCCGAGATATCGTTAAAATTTTGAATTTTTTCGTCAATAAAAGGTGAAAAACTGTCTTCGAGAATTGGGGAACCTAGGAGGTGCAGTGAACTTTTTTCCAAAAGTTTGATGTCTGGGGCAATTGAATTGAATTTCTGTATAGTCGATTGTCTGTCGGTATTGTCACAAAGGTATAATTCACATTTTGAGTAATTAAGGTCAAGGCCGATGGAGTGGAACTGCTGCTTTAGGAATTTAAAATCTTTTAGCACAGTGTCTACGTCACCTCCTAGTGTTCCATCATCTAAATACCACACATTAAATTTTGAATTTAGTTGTTGTATTATGGGATGGATAGCCAAACTGAAAATGACTGGCCCGAGAGGATCACCTTGTTGGCATCCGACTGCCGATTCCAAAATGTTGTCTTTATATAATAATTTTAAAATGAAAATATTTTGAAATTATCAAGTTTAATTTGAAATAAGGAAAACACCATATTTCGGAGACTGTGAGTCTCTCAGAAGCAGTTAAGAAGTTGAAATTAAGTTTTACACTACTGAAAGTGACACGCAAAGCTAAAATCTATAGGATGCTTCTAATAAAAATCAGGAAACAAAATCATCATCAAATGTTTTACAACCACGAGTGGGCCTGAGTCTGGTCAAGTATATTTCTCCAACGTGACCTATTTCTTTTTTTTCTTTCCACTTTCTCACTGCAATAGTTCTTAAATCTTGGTCTACGATCTCTCTCGAATCTTGATCATCCAACCTTCTGAGCTTGGGCCGCCCTTGACTTGTCCGGCAATTTTGTTTATTATCCACTTTTGTTCCATGTCCTGCCTAATAAAGACGTCCTATTTCACGTAAAAAATAGACAAAGATTTAAAACACAAAACGTGAATAGCAAGAACAAAATGATTATGAAATGAAAAATGCACTACTGCCTTCTCAAAACGCTACTTCTTCGTAACTCCTTGGTACTGCCACAAGAAATGATGTCGAGTTTGAACTGAAGACACAACATGATCTACTTTATGTTGACCTTGCATTGTTCTCAGTAATATTTATGAATATTAGCAGCTGTTAACCACTTTGTTTAATATATTGAGCCGAGTTGAAGCTGAGGGGTTTAATTTTGCACACGTGATTATAAAAGTTGGGATGTGCTGAAGCTGTTACTAATCACTTACGAATAATTAAATGCAATTTAAGCCTGTTATTATTTTAAATTTGATTTTAGCACAGTGTACAGGGCATATTGATCACAGAACAGATGGGCGATGGGGTAAAAAGATTCTCGAGTGACGACCGCGAACTGGAAGACAAAGTGTTGGACAGCCTTCCACAAGGTGGACCGATGACCTAGTGAAGGCTACAGACATCCCCAGAAATGATAATGATGATGGTTTTATTTAAACAAGTACTCTAGCATGCGTTCTTTATATTATTACATTGTTTAGACTCACAAAATTTATTCTACCACAATGTGTTTAAACTTATAAAAAGAGTGCAACATCTTAGTTTGTTTTTGCATTTTCGAAGTAATTGTGGAAGCAGTAGAAATTAATTTTGACTATTCAACAAAATGCATTGCTTTATTTACGTTGTTGAGCATATAAAACAATTGATGATTCTTTAAAATGATTCAGATTATTATCTTTACCGTGTTATGCAATTCAAATTAAATTAAATAAATATTTTTAACCGACGAAAAAAAAAGGAGGAGGTTATCAATTCGACGCGTATATATATATATATTTTTTTTATGTATGATCACGCATAACTTTGTACAGGGTAGTCCGATTGTGACAATTCTTTTTTTATTGGAAAGGGTATAGTCCCAAGGTGGTCCCATATAAATTTGGAACTAAATCGAACCCTAAGGGTCGGAAAACAGGGGATGATTGATTGTTCACTCACTGATTGTAATGTATAACCACGCATAACTTTATACAGAGTAGTCCGATTTTGATAATTCTTTTTTTGTTGGATAGGGTATACCTTGCCAAGTATTATTAGTACATTAAAGTCACAAAAAATTATAAAATAAAAACTTTTTAACAAAATATTAAACCGCCGAAAAAAATGAAAAGCATAAAATAATAAACCTTAAAATTTTGAGTCGGCGCTGAAAAATCAATGAACAAAGATCACTCAAAGCGTCGACTCATAATTTTAAGGTTTATTATTTTATGCTTTTCAGTTTTTTCGGCGGTTTAATTTTTTGTTAAAAAGTTTTTATATTTCACATAAACCTACATGGACACTTATGAATCGTCAGAAGCTCAAGCTCAATTTGTTGACACCTATGGAGTAGAACCGGCAAGAAACTCCATGGTTACTCTTTTAAAAATAAAATTGGCTGTTACAATGGTTTCCACCTTCTACATCGATCACGCAGTTTTATGCAGTGAATCTGTCCGGTAGCAACACTATTGATGGACATTTTACTTTTAATTCGTCTTGTAAACTTCATAAAATAATATGTAGGTACCAATAACAGTCATTCTCGGTAGTAAAAGTTAATTGACCATTGTAAAAACTCTCGTTATGTTATTGCCCAAAAAGAAATGGGCATCGTTTAATGTAGTACAAGAATGATTAACCCACTAAAATGAAGAATGGATAATTTCGGCTTTCGCAAACATATATAAATCTTTTCTGTTCATTGTTAAAGTTATAAGTGTGAGTTTTATTATTGTTGGGAAAGAGAAAAGGAATAGTTAATGCAATAGTTTAAAAGTTATTGTGTAGGACTGTCTAACGAGATGCCTTGAGTTTGAACTGTTTGTACTGCTCTTTCCACATAAACTCTTTCTTACTTTTTCAGTTACAGAGGTGATTTTTTCCACGTTTTCCACGATAAAGATGATACTTGTTTTAAATGCGTCGTTCTAAATTTTAATTGTTTAAAATCATTTATCACCATCCTTTCTTCAGAGAAGTGACATTCTTGATTCTTAAATGCAGCGTTAAGTTCCACCTAATTATTCATGTATTTTGACTAAACATTGAATATTTTCTCTAAATAATTCTGTGGTGTTAAAGTAAAAGGGGATAAGTCAATAAACACAACTTTTCACCAGAGGCAAAAGAAAAAATACGCTCTTTCGTTTCAAAAGATAAATGTATATAATCAAGAATTTAAAAGATACATACTACAAATTTGTTACTATTTTCATTTAACAATATTGCCTCTTGTTTATCGTAATTTGAAAACATAATTGTATTTGTTATTAATTGAAATAATTGACATGTCTCATTTTTCCTTATCAAGAACAAAAATATTGTATTCATATTATTGACTCATCTCTATGCAATATTTATTTAATTTGCTGTCTTTCATTTATTATTCATAGTTTTTTTTTATAGAATTTGGAATTATTATTTATTATAAACTAATATATAAATTGGGATGGTTAAATAGGCCATGCTGACAAAAAAAAAATACTAGGAACTTAAATATCGTTGAACTCTTCAATATCGGGATCTATGTCACTTGTGATAGTACTAGTTTGTAATTTATTGTTGAAGTCATGGCAACTATTGTCAACTAAGTGAAGAATACTTAAAGGTCTTTCTTTTTTTCTTGGCTTATAGGCATGTACTTTTTTTTATGGGAATTCATCAAATGACTTTTCCTACTCTGGGCGGAGCGGGAGGGCATGTCAGACTTTTACTGACTAAAACCCACCCGTGTTCCTTCAGTTGCCCATTTGCCAGGGTCACGGTATCTCTTTCGAACAATTTTGCGACCCCGGCAGGCATCGGTCCTAGCAGACCCCTTCAGCGCTGCTGACATCTCTTTGAGGCACGCGTGGAACACTACGCGCCGTCGATCCGAGCCTGGTCCTTACCGGGCGGCGAGATACCCATTGCCCGCCGCCTGCAAGCTCGCGCCTACGGTGGCCGGGAGTCTGCTATTGACTCTCGACGCCCGGGGCGTCTCCTCCTGCGGCGGATAGGGACGTGAGGGCGCAGAGACTGCCACTCCCTCACGCGCCCCACCTCCTCCTTCGCGAGCATTACTGCTTCGCAGAAGGAGGTGACGGCTTCCCATGCTCTCTCGCTCCGTACCATGGCTCGCACCAGGGCCGGACGCGAGAGGTCGCTGCCGCCGATCGCCTCCACGAGGACACAGCGGTGCTCCGCCCAGGTAGGGCACACCACCACCGTATGCTCCACCGTGTCCTCCAGATGATCCTCACAATGGAAACACCCGGGCGTTTCCTCCCTCTTTATCCTGAACAGGAACCCACCAAAGCACCCACGCCCGGTGAGAACCTGCGTCAGGCGGAAGGTGAAGACGCTGTGGCCGCCGCAATTGTGGCGTGCCCAATAGGTATGTACTTGACACTCATAGCATTTCTCAGGATTAAAAGATACATCTGCTTTGCCCCTTCGACAGAAAGAAATGTCCTTAAACTCGGTTGAGTAGTCTAATTTTGTTTTAAATTGAATTTACCTCTGGTTCATATGCGCCACTAAATCTAAACCATTTCACATCATGCCAAATGAATTTCTCACCCGATAAATCTACTTTTCGTAGCTGCAATGGCCCTTTAATCAATTTTGCGAAGTTCAAAAACATATCCTTTGTCATTATTATGATGGAAATGTTTGTACTCGTAATTTTTACCAGATTATACCAATCATCTGGATTCTATACTCTAATATAATATATAAAATAAACTTTTTTAACGTCGCTGGACTCTTCTTTGTCTTTTTTTTATTGAATAAGCTGAGTCAGCTTAAAGTTGGTGGATATCATGGTCCCTCTTTAAAGTTTCAGAATCTAGCGGTAAAGCCAGTATAATTTTCATCTTGTATGAGTCATACGTATTGCAGGTATCCAAAGAGGATTTCGACAGATCGGTAAACCCTGTATGACTTCGGCTATAATGCGATTCGTATAACGGATATGAATTTATATGATATTTTATAATCTGCATGGCTTCATCCCCTATTTTATTAGGAGGCATATGTGATCCACGTTTAGCAGGGCTTGAAATTCCTGATTCCTGAAAATATATTTTTTTATTACTACCTCGACACCTTTATTAGAAACTCCAAACGTTTTCAAAAAACAGCCCTTACAAACTCCAAAGTTTCATTTACTTTTATGTTGTAAATAATATTCGTACTTCTTATTTTAGGTTCGCCTGATGTATTACGGATGCGTTGACAAATACGCCGAACGTTTGCTGTAATCATCCAATGCCCATAATACATCAAAAAGTGCCTTTTTTGGGCCTAATTGAAGTAAATGCTTTGACTTTCACTTTGAATTCTGTTCATTTCTAAGAATTTCAACACTCTTAAACACTACAAACACAATATTATGATTTTTTTATGCAGGTCATAACACGTCAACTTCGTGCGAAAAATGCAACTGACGGAATACGACGATTCCCATTTAGAGACGAGTCGACTTATCTCATTATGTATATAAAAATAAAAAATATTACGTACGCAATATTGAGATGAGTAAACTTAACTCTTTTTACTTTTTTATTATTTTGTTGTTTATAACTAGACTCGTTTTGCTATTTGAGTTTAAAAAATTTGTAATACAAATACCGACTCTATCTCCTTTTTACCTTAATAGATATTAATGTTTTGTATCGAATTATGATAATAACTCATTTTTCAATATTTATGACTTATCCCCTTTTACCTTAACACCACAGAATTATTTTCATACCGCTGCAGCCGGTCTATCCTTTAAAAGTCTCATTGCAAAATCATAATGTGAAGTGAGCCTGACAAGAGAAATGTAATTATAATAAAGGAAATTCAATCAATTAATGAAATACCTAAGATATATTTTACTGCGCCGTGCCTTATTTTTTAATTTAATTTATCTGCAAAATTACTTTTTTTCGTTGCTCTCGCTCCACCTAACATCAAATACAACGCTGTTTTAAACCTAATTTGTGTCCGCTATATGCTTTTGTCAAATACCAAAAAAATAATTATTCATACCGCGCCTTAAGAAAAAGGAACTCCAACAAAGACCACCAAAAAACGTAGCAACAGCAACAATACTTATTCACAAAACACCTACACAAAAATCTTTCAAACTTCGAAACACCGATACAGTAATATTAAAATCCTCTACTATCGAATATGAAAAATTCTGCACAAAGATACCAAGGAATCCAATTCCTTGTTGGCTCCAATTCTTTATGTGTTGCAATTCTGCCTGCTGGTGCGCGCAAAGTTAAATTAAAAAATGTCGATGCCAACCTATGAGTAGGGATGGTTTGTTTTCTCTTCGATGTTTCTGTTTTCCTGGTAGCATGGAATGAAGAAGGCATTGTAATAATGTAACTATAATAACTTAAAGCTATAGTAGTAGCTCTAAGAGTACTTTGAGAGAATATGTTAAAAACAGAGCTGCAGTGGCCTAGTAGTGTCGACTCCGAATTACGAGTAGTAGATCGTGAGTTAGAATCTAGACATGTCCTTAACTTTGTGTAAATTATTTCTTCACCACTGCTCTCTAAGCGGTGCAGGAAAATATTGTGAGGAAATTCGAAGACATATGTGACATCTACCAACCCGCACTAGACCCACGTGGTATATTGTAGTCAACCCGAGTCCTTCTCGAAGAGGAGTCCTATGTGCCAGCAGTGGGAACATTATAGGCTCATTATTAAGCTTCTGCAGACTTTCCTTTATAAGTAAGAAAGTTAAGTATTACGTAGTTTTATTAGTAGGTAAGACATCAGTTTATCAAATGATATTCATTTATTTGATCTTCTACATAATATTAAATCATAATCTTTAAATTCACTGACAGACCACGTACTGCCTAAAGCACTGAGAGTATTTAAAGTTTGCACAGAAAACCCTTTAATAACGAAAGTGAGCTCTAAGGAAGGATTTTTGATAATTTTTCCCCTAAAGAAGTTAAATAGGGGATCAAAGTTTGTATGGAAGTTTATAATTTTTTTCGATGACAAATTTCATCAGGCCCCACTCTGATTCCACTTCTGAGAAACACTGACCTCCTCTCGGTGAGAGAGAGTCGGCTGCGGGCCTAGTGTTTCTAATTTTTAGTGCTTTTTTTTTTTTTTTTTTTTTCAGGATGGGAAATCATCAAATGACTTCTCCCGCTCTGGGCGGAGCGGGAGGGCGTGTCAGACTTTTACTGACTAAAACCCACCCGTGTTCCATCAGTTGCCCATGTGCCAGGGTCACGGTATCTCTTTCGAATAATCACGCGACCCCGGCAGGAATTTTTAGTGCTAGGTTTTGCTTTAGTTGGTGACCATTTTGAGAGCAGTGATGATGAAATAATTTACACAGAATTAAGGGACTCTCTGGGTTCGAATTTACGACGTGTAAGCCAGCACAGCTCTTGTCGGCCTATTGATCTGAAATCATCACTTCAAAAATTCCCCCTCCTTGTTTTTTTCCTTTCCAAGACAGCTTTACCAACCAACTTCCTCTGGGACCCCCTGCAACATAACTCAGCAACTCTCCAACTCGTTTCAATGGAAGAAACATAGCTGCAAGAAGGAACATGGCTGAAAAGAGACGCATTGACCAGAGTCACGTAGCAAGTTGGTGGGAGCCCCGCTCATTACGCGATATAATTAATTGGAGTTCAGTAGAAAAGTTCCCAGTTCGGGGTAGGTTTGGGAAATTCAGGAACGAGGATGTAAAGAAAAACGAAGTGGCAATTTTGAAGGTTCCTTTCAGATAAGTTTGCAATATCTACATAAGGATCTAATAGAGGCAACTGCTTATTTAATTTTGAATTTTTTTCGCTTGACATCAACTTAATAATGTTTTAGTAGACGTAGAAGCCAACTGAAATGAAAACTTCCGTAATAATATGAAAATATTGGTACCTTGAATGTTAGTATGCACATGAGTGAATCGTTCTTGCTAACATTTTATAAATATCCAACCAGTTTTAAGTTTTGTGACATGTATTAAGAAAATATTTTGAGAAAAAAAGAATATCGAACATCTTCTAATGATGATGAAGTATAAACTTTAAGTTTGCTTAAAGTTAGGAAATGTTTATACGTCAAAACAATTATCTTCATCCAGGTGGTAATCATTCCTTATATTTTCGCAATTTTTAAGAATATGGAGCGACATTTTTTTTAATAGAGAACAGTTTGTTAAGATTTGTGGGATAATAATAAATCAGTATTGTCCCATTGGCGGGCAAATTGGCGGGCATCCATGTTGTGGTGATCTTAGCCCACAATGCATCCGACATGCAGCAAACGCGCAGCTTGGGTTTCCTTACTTGACATATTACTTCTAAAGGCATTTGGATCAAACGACACCGTAAACTCTAAAAGCACATCCAGTATCATAACCTCTTCGTACAAAGCTGTATTAGACTGTGACTGGAATCGATAAGGGGAACTCTGGCTGGAAGTTTTTGTCCAATTCGAGAAAGGTTAAATGATAAAATACTTCTGAAGTAAGAAATTTTGTTGTAATTAATGTTCCTCTGTGATTATTGGAGGTAAGATAAATTGTTATAACGTTTTCGATAAAGTTGTGATTGGTATTATTTACGTTAAAGACGAAGTTTTAGACGCAAAGTCTTTACTTTAAGACAGAATTAAAGTGATTGTCATAGGGCGTTTTCATTACGAAGCTCAGATAGATAAAGACAATACATAGGAGGCTGTGTATAGCCTGAGAATTTCATAGAGGCCTATAGAACGTTCTAACGTCAGGCAAATAGATCGAGTTCCAAACATTGAGATACAAAAACGTTCGAAGGTCTTCGGTATCG
Source organism: Aporophyla lueneburgensis (assembly GCA_932294355.1). NCBI lineage: Eukaryota > Metazoa > Arthropoda > Insecta > Lepidoptera > Noctuidae > Aporophyla > Aporophyla lueneburgensis. The sequence continues at coordinate 13,012,920 of OW028759.1, forward strand.
GAAAGCGTATTATGGAACTTAATTGGAGTTTGGCAGGACACTTGATAAGGCGGAGAGATGACAGGTTCCGTTTAAGGACTACTATAAGATGAGATGTCGGTTGTTCGGCGGCAAGATGAGGGGATGACTTTGTTGCTACTGCGAGCAAAACTTGGATGACGCTGGCACAGAAGCATGGGAAACAAGAAAAGAAAGGCGTAGTTTACCGTTAGAGTGGGTGAAGTCAGGCTGTAGATGATAATGTTGATGAATGGAAATATTACCACCCCTTAATACATGAGACTTAAGCACCATTTACATGATGCAAGTATCTTGTTGACATGCAATGCAACAAATGACTGACATCTTCTAAACACTTTTTAGACGGTGTAACTTTTATTGTTACTTCAAGTGAAGGTACGCCGAAATATCGCACTGTATTTGGGCCCTATCAATATACCAGCACTGCGACACTTATTTTTAAATATCGCAGCATCATGCTGATAGCCCTTTGGCCTTGCACAGGACTTTCTAATTGTTTTTTCTTTTAAATTTTGTTTTAATTTGTTTATTTTGTTTATAATTGATTTTTATTTTATTATTAAGTATTGTTTTTTGTATAGTTTCTGTGCGTGACCCAATAAATACTTTTTCTTTCTTTCTTTTCTTTCACTGTGAAACTCAACCCTGCCTTTGACATACATACAAACAAAAAAAGCAATTAACTTGCATCTTCGAATCACTTTTTAGAAGGGGCAACTTTTTTTGTTTTTTCCATTGATAAATGATAAATGATTTTATTTCTGTAAGTTTGTATAAACACTTTTACATGTCAATGATATTTTTTTTAAACTAGATGAGTTCGGCGTTTCCTAACTGACTACTGATAGTAAACCACATCGCATCGTATCACATCGTAAATACATCGCAATGTGTAAATCAGTCTGGCTTGTGAAATACCATCAAAGTGATTGATGACACTATTTAGACGGTGTCACTTTTTTTTTTTTGGATGGGAAATCATCAAATGACTTCTCCCGCTCTGGACGGAGCGGGAGGGCATGTCAGACTTTTACTGACTAAAGCCCACCCATGTTCCTTCAGTTGCCCATGTGTCAGGGTCACGGTATCTCTTTCGAACAATCACGCAACTCCGGCAGGCATCGGTCCTAGCAGACCCCTTCAGACGGTGTCACTTTGATTGTTGCTTGAGTAGACGTAACAGGCAAAATTTGTGAGGAGGTAAAGTCAGGTCCTGCATTACCTGACCCCTCCTACATAGAAGAAGTGAGGAAAAGGGGTCAGGTAATGCAGGGAACTGACTGTACTATCAATTGAAACAATTGTGTAAGGCAAAAGTAACCATAATCCATTCAATTTGATTGTATGATAATCTACCGCTATTTATCGATACTCCATACTTTATACTTATTTTACTTATTACTTATATTACTTATATACTTATTATACTTATTTTTACTTATATACTTATATTATTAATATTATAAATGCAAAAGTAACTCTGTCTGTCTGTCTGTCGGTCTGTCAATCTGTCTGTCTGTCTGTCTCGCTTTCCTGCTAAAACTACTGAACCGATTTAAATGAAATTTGGTACAAAGATAGTTTAGAGCCTGAGAAAGGACATAGGCTACTTTTTATCCCGGTAGTATGTTCCCGCGGGATAATTTCCGACCTCCACGCGGGCGAAGCCGCTGGCAAAAGCTAGTATTATATATATTTAAAATTACACTATATTTTACTATACCCACTGCTAAGCAAAGGTCTCCCCCAAATTCATCCAAGCATCCTTTTCCGATGCATTTTATGTTTTAAAAATTCAACTGCAGGACAATGATAATAATGGAATGGAATTTGTTGAATTATTGCTTATTTTCAGTGAAATCTATACTAAAATATTATATATTTTACTAGCTTTTGCCCGCGGCTTCGCCCGCGCAGATGTCGGAAATTATCGCAAGAGGACGTATTACCGCAGTTAGAATGTATTAATCCATGTTATACATACATAAAATTACGCCTTTTTCCCATGGGGGTAGACAGAAACTACGGAACGCCACCTGCTACGATCCTTACATATCTTGTGTGTTTGATGTACTTAAAATAAAACTAATAGTATTCAGAGTAAGAAGACTGCGACATAGGGCTGGATTAAATTGAATATAAGTCTTACTGGTTTTTCTTAACGCTCCTATTCTATCTATACAGACACTCAATTATTTACCAGACACCAAATTAAACATAGTTATAAGAATAGTACTTTTGCCAGTGGCTTCGCCCGTATAGCTTTCGGAAAATATCACTCGGAAACCTACTACCGGGATAAAGTATCCTATGTATATGGTAAGTATCCAGGATAACCAAAAATCCAGATCCATCGAAAAATCTAAACAATCTAAGCAATATTTCGCGGTCTCTTACTTGGAATAATACAATTAGGTTTATTTTGAGTACTTCGAACACACATGATATTCGCATTTACTATGAAGCCAAAATAATATGAATTACAATATTACAATCCTCCTAATGCTGCCGGCTGGACGCGGGAAGGCCCGCTAGCCGCTCTGCGGTTTATTATAACTTCTGATATCTTCTAAAATATTCATTTTAATGATATGCTGTAAAGGGCAATTTTAATCTACATGAAATGTACAATTTATTTAAGGTACTTAATTGCATAAGGATTAATGCTGTATTGCTTAAAATCGCATTCTTAAATAAGCCATTATTTCTCGTAAAAAGTAAAGGATAAAAATGGTTATTATGGGTTATCCCTAAGAGTTAGACATATACCATCGCGGACTTTTTTGTAGAACTTTTTAAGGTGTACAATACTGTAGTACATTATTTTGCGCTATTTCGTAGGGTTCAGCCAGCGTTCGCAATGTAAGCGCAAAAAAATGTGTTTATTTATGACATCACATTAGAAACCTCTAAAATTATCAACGTTTCTTTACTATATTATGCATGTTATATACATATAAACCTTCCTCTTGAATCACTCTCATCTATTCAAAAAACCTGCATCAAAATCCGTTGCGTAGTTTTAAAGATATAAGCATACATAGGGACAGACAGACAGCGAAGTGACTTTATTTTATAATATGTAAAGATATTATAAAGCTTGCAGAAGAGTTTTTTTGTTTGTTTGTATGAATGTTTGTTTGGTTGAACGCAGTAATCTGATATTACTGCGTTTAACCAAACAAACATTCACAGAACTACTGGTTCGAATTGAAAAAATCTTTTTGTGTTGAGAAGCCTATTTATTTAGAAAGGCTATAGGCTCTATAACATTACGCTACGATTAAAAAGTCCGGAGCAGCATCGAAAAGTGGACGAAAATTGGCAGGCTATTCGATGCGATGGGAAAGGTCAGGGGAGCAAAAATTTGATGTGGACGAAGTCGCGGTTAGAAGCTAGTATATCTATACGTCTAAAACACTTATGCGATATGATATAGTACGGAGGAGGAAAGCTCATTGGACACGATCAAAGTCATCCCGTAAACCCATCACGAAAAGTGTCATAAAAGCATTGCCACGTTGAATGTTAAGTACTAATTCGATGGCTTATTAGCAGCCTAGCCCTCTGGTGAAAATACATCTATTTCTAGGGTTCCGTTGCCAAATGGCAAAAAACGGAACCCTTATAGATTCGTAATGTCTGTCTGTCTGTCCGTCCGTATGTCACAGCCACTTTTCTCCGAAACTATAAGAGCTATGCTGTTGAAACTTGGTAAGTAGATGTATTCTGTGAACCGCATTAAGATTTACACACTGAAATAGAAAAAAAAAACAACAACTTAGAAATGAAACTCAAAAAAATGTTTTTCATTAAACCCATAAGTGTGGGGTATTTATGAATAGGTCTTCAAAAATGGCATTGAGGTTTCTAGTATCATTTTTTTTTAAACTGAATAGTTTGCGCGAGAAACACTTCCGAAGTGGTAAAATGTGTGTCCCCCTCCCCCCGTAACTTCTAAAATAAGAGAATGATAAAACTAAAAAATATATATAATGTACATAACCGTATAAACTTCCATCAAAAATTGGTTTGAACGAGATCCAGTAAGTAGTTTTTTTTAATGCGTCATAAATCGTAAACCGCAATTTACCTTTCATTCAATCAACTCAAATATAAAAATTAAAAAAAAAAGAATTTAATTTCATTTAATTTCATAAACATAAACCTTATGCATAAACCGAGGATACCTACAGGTTTGTACGGAACCCTCGGTGCGCGAGTCCGACTCGCACTTGGCCGGTTTTTTAAACTTATTTTAAAGTTCATTTTTTAACTTGGACTGCGTGAAAGGCAGTGATGGCCTACTTGTATTGGCAACGATTTACTATTATTATTTAGTCGTGGCTTAAAATCTAATCTAAATTATTTACACAAAGTATAACTTTTTGTAAATAATTTCATCAGTACTGCTCTTAAAATGGTTTAGGAATACATCAAACAAAATTCGAACACATGTGACATCTATCGATCCGCACTGGGCCCGCGTAGCTGATCACTGTTTGAGACCTATGGGGCCCTGCCAGGGTCGTGAGATTTGTTCGAAAGAGATACCGTGGCTCTGGCATATGGGCAACTGAAGGAACACGGGTGGGTTTTAGTCAGTAAAAGTCTGACAAGCCCTTCCGCTCCACCCAGAGCAGGAGACGTCATTTGATGTTTTGCCACCCAGGAAAAAAAAGAACTATGTGGCCATTTAAGGTTGAATATGTTATACTGCGTTGTGTGCTTTGTCTTTACTTATTTCTTTCTTTTAACCATTCGTAAAATTGTTAAAATGAAAACTACTGAGGTTGATCAATGTGTTGAGCAGTTAGAGTAATTAGAACCTGTCCTTCTCCCAAAAAAACACAGCACTCAAAACAATTTAAAGAGCTTTTAAATAACCTTTATTTCTCGTATTACAAATTACAACTTCAACTAATGTTTATAAGTTTTAGTGTGTCAGTTACGTAAGTTTGGTAGTGAGATCTACGCGCCGACCCGAATATGCACTCCTACGCAAATCTTACAAGGCTCTGTCAGATTACTGTTTGTTTGTTATAGTATGCTTAGCGTGGACACGACGTTTGTTTTGTAATTATTAGTATGGAGACGATGAGTTTTGTATGGCTAAGTAATTACAACCGTCACGTGACTATTGATCAGATTAAGCTTCGCTTGTAACAATATTCTGTAAGTACTTGCTGATCTATGTAGTATCAGTTTGACTTGACAAGGGACGTTAGAAATCGTCAGATTGGATTCGTCTTGTGGTTAAAATATGACTCCAATGTATCAATGAGAAAGAGGTTGACTGCATTTTTTGTAGAAAAAAAGTATTTGACGTAAAAACGCCACATCCATACTAATCTAACGCGAAATCTTATCGACGACATTGCCGTCGGCGCCACATTCGTCGGCGTTTGCGCAACAAACTCAGTTTCCAAATTTGAAATATTGAATGCGTTTACTAGCGATATAAACCCTTATATGGAGTTTATAGAGCTATTGTTTCGTCTTGGGTTTCGTAAATAAAGTGAACGTCACATGGAATTAATTAAATAATTAATTTATTGTTGTGTCGAGTTCTTTGGAATAGGCAAATGATTAGGTATTATTAATTTATGACATTGTTTTAAATGGAATTTCGATAACATTTTATTTACGTTTTTTGCGGTACCCAACTGACTGTTTGAGGTTCATTGAAAGAGGTTCATTTTTAAATAAGCTGTTTTTCCATCCGTCCTTTTTCTATTAGCAAAGTCCTTTTTCTATTAGGGCAATTTTGCTCCAGACTTTTAAAGCTATGTGTTTGTTGTCTATGTGTTCTATCTATGACTGTAGTTTCTGCTTACCCTCGTGGGAATAAGGTGAGTTTATGTCTTGTGTAAGTGTTATCCTGATTTTGTATTTTTGACAGTTTTTCTATACAGGGACTGTCCGACATCAGCTTTATTTGCCGGATAAAAGATCTTTGGTAGTATCAAAGTAGCAGGAGTCTTAGTTTGTTTCATCACTTCTTCTAAACAAACATTAAATAAGAACATCGCAAGGAATCCGACATTATGTCATACCTACTACCAATATTATAAATTAATATGAAAGTTTGTGTGTATGGATTGATGTTTGTTACTCTTTCAGGCAACAACTAGTGAATGGATTTGGATGAAATGCGGCACATAGATAGTGACTAACCTGGATTAAAATATAGGATGCTTTTCATACCGGTAGTACGTTCTCACGGGCGACTTTCCGACCTCCATGCGGGCGAAGCTAAAGCAAAAGCTGGTTACCAAAAATCTTAAAACATGTAACGTCCAAACCACACTGTATTCGCGTGGTGTATTACTACCCACACATAGGAAGCTTACTGAGTACCAGCAGCAATAATTTTAAGATAAATGTAACCTAAAATGTTGCATCATTTCGCAATACACTTAAAACAAATAACCAACATTAATCAACGCCCTACGGAACCTTTTAGTACAAATTATTGTGTTACACTAAACTTTAAACCGAATATGTGACTCACAGTAATACTATTCGCGTCGAAACGCTGTTTATAAATGGTGACCACCCACATAGCGTTCCTTATTTAGTACGGAACCCTAAAACTGTAAAACAATATAAATCTATTATAGTCTGGGAGTAGATTAAAAACAGAAAGTGATTGTGTTTTGTCTCTTTTTGGTTATGCCATTGTAATGGATGTAATAAATTTGATTTTAAGATAGTTAAAGATTTTGTAATAGTTTAACATGAGGTAGCATTATGTAATTTGGAATACCCGATTTTTATAAGGAATATAGAGACCTATTTATGTACATGTATTTCATTTTGGTAAAGTATAATTTTGATCTGATACCAACATTATCTAGAGAAAACCGTATTTCTGATTAAAGTTTTTGATTACACAATGTGATTATTTGAATAAATTTTTAGTGTTTTGGTGAGAATTGACAAAAGTTATTTATCTCGAACCCCAGCTCGTAACGCCCATTACCTCTATTTACTTGCGCAATACTGTTGAGCATGGGGTCGTCGGTTCAATTCCCAGGTCGGGAAAATATTAAATAATAGTTTTAATAATTATTAAATATTGGGTTTTCCATTCACATTTTCTCTATCGCGGGTGTTTGGATGGCAAATGTGTCATCCCTAATAACATGGGACTTAAATAGCACTGATATATATTATATTAAACTAAAAATAATCTTAATATCTGCCTTACTAATCCTATTGCTTCAATGGTGAACCCATAGCTATCCCATAAACATTAATGACTTTTGTAACGGCACTTGTAAAAGTATGTAATTACTAGAAATGAAAAATTATTACCTTTGTGCACCCCTCTGTTTGGAGTTTTCTTGTTTTGTTTTGATTTTAGGGTGGAACAGCCTGGGGCAGAACTGGGGGTGTGATTTTGTTAATTTCTATGTACACAGCACCGTTAAATATACGTACACAAATTCACGCCTTTTTCTCGCGAAGGTAGGCAGAAACTACAGAAAGCCACCAGCTACCATCTTTTCATACTCCTTATGCTTCGTTTATGTTCATACACGCACGCCGGTTGCAACTCCTACGCATCTGACCTTTCTGAAGAACATCACTAATAAGGTCACTATAGGTTCTTCTACGGCGTCCTCTTCCGTCGTCTCAAGTCACATCTGCCTTGTAAATACCCTTTATTAGCTAACCTTCATTCATCCTCTCAGCATGACAGAACTATCTATGCAAACTCTTACCATCAAGTCAGTGTGCCAAATTGCATTTAGTATTTAGAATTGGAAATTATTGGAGGAAGCTTATCTTTCCACAAAAGCCCTGCCAATTTTCAAGTGTTCCGCTTCCCAACAAACAGTTTTTAGGGTTCCGTAGCCAAATGGCAAAAAAACGGAACCCTCATGGATTCGTCATGTCTGTCTGTCTGTCCGTCCGTATGTCACAGCCACTTTTTACCGAAACTATAAGAGCTAAGCTGTTGAAATTTGGTAAGTAGATGTATTCTGTGAACAGCTTTAAAATTTTCACACAAAAATAGATAAAAAACAATAAATTTTGAGGTTCCCCATACTTAGAACTTAAACTGATTTTTTTTCCATCGAACCCGTACGTATGGGGTATCTATAGATAGGTCTTCAAAAATTATATTGAGGTTTCTAATACCATTTTATTTCTAAACTGAATAGTTTGCGCGAGAGACACTTCCAAAGTGGTAAAATGTGTGTCTCCCTCCCTGTAACTTCTAAAATAAGAGAATAATAAAACTAAAAAAAAATAAATGATGTACATTACCATGTAATCTTCCACAGAAAATTTATTTGAACTAGATCTAGTAAGCAGTTTTTTTTAATACGTCATAAATCGTAAACCGCAATTTACCTTTCATTTAATCAACTCAAATATAAAAATAAAAAATAATTTCATAAACATAAACCTTATGCATAAACCGTGAATTCCTACAGGTTTTTACGGAACCCTCGGTGCGCGAGTCCGACTCGCACTTGGCCGGTTTTTTTTATTATTTAGTTTATGAGCATGTCGTGTCCTAGTGCGAAGGCCTGCTTCTTATTTATGGAAACAAAAAGCTGTCAAATTTGCTTCAGAATTCTTATTTAAATTAAATTACAATCATACATATACGAGTAGGTATGTATAGAAATTTCTAAGTTAGGATTGGCGTCGAATGTCATACTTTCATGAAATAGTTATTCAAAAGAGAAACTTAAGACAACAGTAAATATGATACTTCCACAATCTTTCACATTTTAAGCAATTTTTATCTAAAAGCTTCAGACTTTAAGCTTGTTTTTGGGGCAGACGAAGGGATAAGACGATATTAGGGGTCTTTGCATAACCGAACCCTAAAAGGCATAAACATACACCCAACACTGGAATCAAGTAACAAACACAAGATAAACCTTCAAGTAATTCGTTTAACTTTTGAACTTTTTGATGTTTACCCGTCTGCTGAAGTTTTGTAATTTATTCTCCAAAGCCCATGTACTTCTCTGTGTTCATTTGTGTAATTTTGGCATTTAAAATTATTTATGTCTTGGGCGAGATTGTGTGAAAACGGTTATTTTTATGTGTAAACTTACCAGATATTAAAATCCCAGCTTCTAACTCAGATTGCAAAAAAGCATGTTTTTTTAATTAGGAATTAAACTTACTGAGTACTAAATGAGAGTGTTCAAGAAAATTTAGGCCAATTGGTGCCACGTTGACAAGTGATCATCCATTTCGACAATGAATATAAAACTATTTCATTTATTCGTTTTCATTCAGTCACGACTAAGGAAATTGTAGGCGCTTTGACACTTCTGACAGGTGCCCGGACTTGTTTCATGGCTGCCACCTAGTGAACGTCATTTCAGATAACCCTCATTGAGCTACCCATGTGATAGATATAAAGGCCTGAAACAACAAAATAAAATAGGTGTCAACGAAAAAGTTTTTATACAGTTGCGAGGCCGACATACTGGCCATTTGGCATTTTGGTGTCGTCATTGTTCCGAATTTGAATTCACGATGAATTCTTCTTAGCGTGTCGATTGCTATCTAATCATCCTCATCATCATTATTTCAGCCAAAAGGCGTCCACTGCTGGACATAGGCCTACCCCAATTTAAGGGAGTTTGTTCAAACGAGATACCATGGCCCTGGCATATGGGCAACTGAAGGAACACGGGTGGGTTTTAGTCAGTAAAGGTCTGACATGCCCTCCCGCTCCGCCCAGAGCGGGAGAAGTTATTTGATGATTTCCCATAAAAAAAAGGGGGGTTGCCATAATCGCCACACTTGGCAGGCGGGTTGGCGATCGCAGTATGGTGGTATAGTGCATAAAGAACGCTGCTGCCCATTCTCTGGTAAGTCCCTTAGTCGCCTCTTACGACACCCACAGGAAGAAATGGGAATGGGAATGGAAATATTCTTTACGTTTTGCATCACACAGTACTATGCGATCGCAGTACGATGGTATAAAAATGCATAGACAAGGTAACGCTCTAGTAAGTCCGTAACTCGTTTCTTACGACATCGACAGAAAGAAAGGGAACAGTGCTATTCTTTACGTCCGGCAGTACAAGCACGGAGCAATCTAATAGTCAGTTCAAAATTTGACTGCGACCTTGGGTCTTGCAGCAGCGTCCTTTAACTCCTGTAGCGTGCAGATAACAGGACACGCTGGACATTGCATAGCTAGGTGGCGACATCTCGGATCGAATCTAAGAGAGTGTGATGGTTAAAGGGACTACCATCTGATAGAACGTGGTAACAGCCACCTATATGGACTTTTTAGATCTACGAGAAGGTCATTTGGGCCAAAACAGAAAAAAAATACATATACATATATACATACATACCCATATACATAAACTCACGCCTTTTTCCCTGCTATCATCCTTATACTCCTTGTGCCTCCTGTAACTTCATACAATTAGTCATACACACACGCTCTGGTTACGATTACTACGCACCTGACCTTGCTGAAGAACAATTGTCCGTATTTATGCAAAAAGAAGTGCGTTTTTGCTGGGTGGTTACCCAGCAAAAACGCACTTCTGAGATATCAAATGGTTTACAAAAACATGTGCAGTTCTGTTAGATGAAGTATAATTACTATTTATTTTATTTAAATTTATTGATAAATTACTTAATTAAGTATGCATATATAAATTTGCTCTGTATACTCTTAAACGTACTAGATAATTAAGAAAATGAGCTATTGTGGTTCCTTTTAACATTTACTAATTGATACGTTTTCTCATACAAAAAAAAAGAACAACAACCCAGGGATTTACTGATATCAATGAAACTATGTAACTTGGTTCCATTTGCTGTATTAAAAATAATTGTTAATAATAGAAATATGTGTAATGTATAATGGTACCAAGTATGTGTGGATCTGTTTTGTATAAAATGGCATAGTAGTAATATTGTTTATTTGTTTGAACAATCGAGTTTCGTTGTGCTGTGGTTCGGTTTTGCTTTATATGTTATATTTATTGTTGCTGTTGGTTCCATTCTGCTTTTAGTATACCTTGTTTCTGAAGAAAAAAAAACATGAGTTTTTTTTTGTATAAGAATTTAGACCACTTTTAAATTAGTATTCTTCAAAAAAAGTAAAAAACTAAATTTGTCGTGTGGTTCCATTTTGCATAAATACGGACAATTTATAGTCAACTTATGAAAACATATATTATATAACATTTATTATATTTCATTAGAATTTTAATAAATAATTTTTGATTTAATATAGATGTCAAGCCATTTACTATTTTACTATCTAAAGCTCTATAAAATAAAGTAGTATGAAACTTTATTATAGGCTTCAGATATCCAAAGCCTATAATTTAATAGAGAAGAACTTTATTACGATTGGCTTTTATTTCTCAATTGTAGGTTTTGAAAATCGTATTTTTTTTCTGTGTTTTTATTACTGCCGTAAGCGAAAATATAGTCTAATATGTATCTTTCTATCTTTGACTTCCAGTTTCTACGTAACAAGTTAATTAACAAAGTAGAAGGATTCTGTTTTGTTTTGTAAGCATTAACACATTCTCAAGCAAAATACGGGCTTATCATAAAACAATTTGAGGTTGAGGTTGGTTTAAAGAAAAACAAATCCACTAACAAGTTGAGTGGTACAAAGGAGATTCATAGATACATGCTAATTCCATGAGAGTAATGATGGCTCAGTGATAATATCGGCTCCGACTTACGAGTGGTAGGTCTTGGATTCGAACCAAGGCAGGCGCTTTACTTTGTGTAAATAATATTATAACCACTGCTATCATAACGGTGACGAAACCAGCATTATTTGAGGAGGCCTGTGTCCCAGCAGTGGGAAAAATATAGTGGGAATAATATATATCAACTTTTTTTTTATACCTACTTACGTGATATCTTGTGACGCATCAAATTTTATTTGATTGTTCTAAAATCTTTCTATGGCCATAACTTAGCAGTAAGTTAAAATATTATTTAGAATAATTATAATCAATGCAAGTTTAGCAAACTAGCGTCCTAGTAATTCTACTAATATTATAAATGTGAAAGTTTGTGAACATGTATGAATGTTTGTTACTCTATCACCCAAAAACTACTGAACGGATTTGAATGTAATTTGGTACAAATATAGTTTATAACCTAGATTAACACATATGATACTTTTTATCCCGGTAGTATGTTTTCATGGGATAACTTCCACACGGGCGAACCCGCTGGCAAAAGCTAGTTACATAATACGGCAGATTGCGACTATGGCTGGGACTTTAGATGTTATTCTTCTTCTAAAAGGCTTCTTCAGACAGATGCGACAAGACTTTTAAAGAAAAATTTGTATGAAATTTACTTTGACACTGTTTTACGACATTAGCGTCTCGCTTTTTTGTAGCAGCCTTTATGCGTTTGACTTATTTCGTAAAACATACATTCTATTTGGAAAACCTGTTAGTTGTTGCCATCAATTCCATTATTTTTAATGACATCTGCATAAACACAATCTCTGTCACGATAATTTTGTCACAGCGCAGCCATTCAATAAATTATTCAACTTTACGTTTTTGACGATGCGGAATTTTAACAAAGTTGTTAATTCAATTAAAATATTCATTCGCCCGAAACATTGTTGTGTGCGGATACAACGACATTATCGGTGGTTGGAAACGTACATAAGTATGTAATGTGCTAATTAGGCACAACTTTTGCCCGGACTTGCTGAGACATAGTATTGAAAAAAAAACGACAGGTTGCACTCCGGGAGTGCCGGCAGAAGTGAAAACTTGAATATTAACGTTGTGCATTTTTGATATTTTGGAATGGTTAGGAATAATTTTGCACGAATTGCTTTAATTATCAATATAAAAGTACTATCATTTATGTGGTAGAATACAATATTTATATATTGCGCTATCGTACACAAACATGACAATTTATATAAATTAAAAAGTTTATCTCTCAGAAAAATCACTCTCCGTCCGTCTTACGAATTTTCGATCAGGTCACGTGTCCTGACGCGAGTTTAACATTTTTTACCCATTACAAAAAAGTGCACAACGCCCCTAAAGAAGTTTCCACTTCATAAATTATGTTACTATGCGGTATAAAAATCAAAATATTTGATTTCAGATAAACCCGAAGGGTTTGTGGCAAAGTAATAACAGCTGCACGGGTTGATCGTTCAGGCTAAAGTTAAGTTAAGTTAAGTTAAAGCTAAGTTAAGCTAAGTTTAAGCTACGCTTGCCGCGGTAGGTCCGTGGATGGGTGACAATCTTTACAAACCAAGTCCCTTCCGTGCCTCGGAAAGAACGTTAAGCCGTTTGGTCCCGGCTGTCTTTCGTAGATCTTAGACAGTCATTACGGATTTTCAGAAGCCCGAAAGTCTGACAACCAGTCTTACCAAGGGTATCATATTACCCAATAACCGGGTTGTGGAGGTCAGATAGGCAGATGCTCCATGTAAAATACTGGTACTCAGCTGCATCCGGTTAGACTGGGAGCCGACCCCAAAATAATTGGGAAAAGGCAGGGCAGATGATAAACCTGCATGGGCACTTTTGAAACGTAAAAAGTTAGGTGAACGCTTCTAATTTGTTGATTCCTATGGAGAAGAGCCGGCAAGAAACTCCATCTTTAAAAAATAATTGGATTTTACAATGGTTTCAAAATACACAATTTTAGTTCATAGGTATGGAAGGACAGTGTTCAGTTTTGGTCTTCATCCACACTTCTACATCTACACTATCTACATCTACATCTACACTATCTACATCTACATCTACACTTCTACACTAATCTACATCTACACTATCTACATCTACACTAATATTATAAATGCAAAAGTAACTCTGTCTGTCTGTCGGTCTGTCTGTCTGTCTGTCTGTCTGTCTGTCTCGCTTTCTTGCAAAAACTACTGAACGGATTTAAATGAAATTTGGTACACAGATAGTTTAGACCCTGAGAAAGGACATAGGCTACTTTTTATCCCGGTAGTATGTTCCCGCGGGATAATTTCCGACCTCCACGCGGGCGAAGCCACTGGAAAAGCTAGTGTTAAATAACATAATAAGCCTATAATATTGTCTCATTGGTCTAGTGATGCCTGTGTGATGCATGAGGTCCTGGGTTCCATTTCCGTAGTAAGCAAAATATTATTGAGTCTTGTGGTCTAGTATTTCCCAGTAGCAGCCCAGCGTCTGGATTTTTTTCAGGTTGGTGGCAATAGGCTCACCCCCTATTACATGGGACTTAAACATAACTGGCGAAATGTGGGTGTAGGATAGGTAAACTCTTACTTCACCCGTATGGGTGAAGCAAAAGTGATTCTGTGTTCATGCCGTATGTATATACGGCATGAACACAGAACCTCCTTTTTTGAAAGTCGGTTAATAAGAAAAAAAGTACAAACTATGTTGTACAAGATTTTCAAACAATAGGAAATCCGTAACTTAATACCTTGCCTTGTTTATTAAACACAACCTCTTTTACCGCAACAGATTTTTTTTGAACCCTCTTCTTTTAGTCATAAAAGACACCTTTATTAATCAAGGAGTTAACAAGGGTAGGAATGCACGAACGGAGGTACCGTGGCACTTCAAAGAGACACATTAGCATATTAAAATGGTGAAACACGTCTGCCACGTTGCATGGATGCTTTTGTAGGGCTAAAGAGATGAAAGGAGTTAGCATGATTGTTAAATGTGACGTGGTAATGTATAAGAACACATTGTTGCATAGTTATGAGACTTGTGAATCTGAATGGACTGCAAATAGCTTTAGAATTTGGAAGACGGAATCAGAAAAGGTGAGAAAACAATATGATATCCATGGAAGAACGAAAAGTTCATTGTGAAAGGTTTTTCTAGGGCAACAGTTTTCATGTACAGACACCACCAGGTCAAGCTACCCGAAACTGTCAATTTTTCCCAATGAACCTTGAACCTAATGCTCTAGAAATAAAGTCGAAAATCTATCAAAGAAATCTGACAGATTGTAGTAGCTTGATGTGTTGGCGTCTGTACTTTAGACATAATTTTTAAGGGTCCTGTAATTGTGATGTCATGATTCTTATATTCCCATAGCAATGCAGCATTGCTCCAGTTGGTATGTTTTGAGTACCGTGTGGTGCCGGATGCAAAGAATAGCTCCATCCTATTTCTTCCCGTTGGTATCGTAGGCGGTGACGACTTACTAGAGAATGGGTAGCAGCATTCTCTAAGCATTTTACCACCATACTGCGATCGCCAACCCGCCTGCTAAGCGTGAAGATGATGCTAAACTCTCCCAAATTGATGGATGCCTAAATCCAGAAGTAGAGGTCTTTCGGCTGAACTGATGATGATGAAAACATAACTGGCGAAATGTTGGTGTACCTACTATATATACTTATGTCGCAGGTTTTTCATAAAATTAGGTTTTTGATCAAAAATATAGGTTTTTGATGAAAAACCGGAAGATGACACATTTTAAACTCAATTTCATCATAAACCTGTAACAATCCAGATTTTTGATCAAAAACCTGAACTAGTTTGGGCTTATGATCAATCTGATATACATTTCCGTTGACAGGGACTTAGGGACTTCCCCGGCTTTTGTTTCATTTTGCTTTATTTGGAGGCCAAGGTTTTAAGAAATTCCCGTGCGAAAAATCTAAAATACGCTGCAAGAATCGATGTGCATGCAAAAAAAGTAATGTTTTATGCAACTCTAGATGTCACAAGTCAACAAACTGTCATAATAAATCAAGCATACTAGCAGATTTATAAAAAACCGGCCAAGTGCGAGTTGGACTCGCGCACCGAGGGTTCCGTACAAACCTGTAGGTATCCTCGGTTTATGTATAAGGTTGTTAAGTCGGTTTATGTGTAAGGAAGTTGATCGAATGAAAGGTAAATTGCGGTTTACGATTTATGACGTATTAAAAAAAACTACTTACTGGATCTCGTTCAAACCAATTTTCGGTGGAAGTTTACATGGTTATGTACATCATATATTTTTTTGAGTTTTATCATTCTCTTATTTTAGAAGTTACGGGGGGGGGGGGGGGACACACATTTTACCACTTTGGAAGCGTCTCTCGCGCAAACTATTCAGTTTAGAAAAAAATGATATTAGAAACCTCAATACCATTTTTGAAGACCTATTCATAGATACCCCACACGTATGGGTTTGATGAAAAAAAACATTTTTGAGTTTCAGTTCTATGTATGGGGAACCCCAAAATTTATTGTTTTTTTTCTATTTTAGTGTAAAAGTCTTGATGCGGTTCACATAATACATCTACTTACCAAGTTTCAACAGCGTAGCTCTTATAGTTTCGGAGAAAAGTGGCTGTGACATACGGACGGACAGACAGACAGACAGACAGACAGACAGACAGACAGACAGACAGACAGACAGACAGACAGACGGACAGACAGACATGACGAATCTATAAGGGTTCCGTTTTTTGCCATTTGGCAACGGAACCCTAAAAATCAAGCACGTGGTAAACGTTTCTTTATTACATTTTTATTCTATTTTAATTTTGACTCAGTTTAGTCGTATTAAATAGTTACGAAATATCATTTTTCATTTTCGCGGCTTATCAAAATCAGATAAGTATAGGTACGTGACATCGAAACATTTCATTTCATAATTGGATTGAAGGAGGAGAATATTGATTGGATCGTCGATATGGATGTAAAATTTTGATAAATAAATAATTGTTTTCTTTCTACTAAGTTGCAAATGATGATGGATTAAATAGATTTATTTGTCATAAAACCAAGTAAACCCGTGATTTTGACAAGAACTTTATCATAAACCCAAACTAGTTCAGGTTTTTGATCAAAAATCTGGATTGTTACGGGTTTATGATGAAATTGAGTTTAAAATATGTCATCTTCCGGTTTTTCATCAAAAACCTAATGTTATGAAAAATTTGCGACATATACACTTTTGCCCAACCATTCAGGAAAACTAGGCGTGATATTATGTTTGTTTAAGACATTCTTTGCCTGCCAGAGTCGCGAGATTGTTCAAACGAGATACCGTGACCCTGGCATATGGGTAACTGACGGAACACGGGTGGGTTTTAGTCAGTAAAAGTCTGACACGCCCTCCCGCTCCGCCCAGAATTAGAGAAGTCATTTGATGATTTCCCATCCAATAAAAAAAGACATTATTTTCTGTTTAACCCAACTAGTTACTTTACTACTTATTGACCCAGAGGTCAATAGGACTACATTTACTTTGTCGTCTGAAAAACTAATTATTATTATGTAGCTTTATTTAGTTAATTTGAGAGACCAAACTTTCAATCTAATTTTAAGTCACCACGGGAAATGATATGATATCTTAAGAAAAATCTAGACATTACAGATCAAAACATTTTCAAAACCATAGCTTCTATACATGTTGCTCTTAAAATGTATTCAAGAACACACTCCACAAGCTATTCTGTACAGAAGAATTACATGCTTTGCAAGCAAGACAAGTTTATAATTCGAGACTCGAGTTTCTTGTTAACTTAGAAACTGTACTGTTTCAATGTACGTGTGGGTACTTCTTTGCTTGGCATTCCAATTTTCCTGCAACACAAGCATGTGTGTTTCATTTATTGATTCAGTTTAAGTAGTATATGTGCTGTTTGATATTGGAGAATTTGTTTGTTCGTTTGCTTGTTGCTACAGGTAGTTGGTTTATTTTTTGTTTTTTACCGAGTGTAATTTGTTGGATCATTTTTTTTTTGTCGGTTTCAACTTTTCCGCTATCCAGATGGGAAGATTTTTTATGTAAATCAGGAAAATGTAGACGTCTTCGTCTATATTGCGGTGAAGGGTACAAGTTAGCCCGGACAATTCAAATTTTATTTCGTTACTTGCAATTTGCAAGTCAGTTTCAAGCTTTAAGCAAGCCATCAACGAAGCCATCTGGTGGCGAAACGGAGTTCGCCGGGTTTGCTAGTCATCAATACAATCTTGTGAGTTAATTCCATTGACTGACTTTTTCATGAATTATCTGTAAGTAACAAAATACGTAAGAAAATTTTAATTTCACAGGATACCTAGGAGCTTTCAGTTGGTCCCAAACTGGTTGGTCACACTTCTCTGACTCTCGAGCTTAAAATCTATTAAAGGTTTTACTTTGATTCGTACTAGGATAAAAGGTGTTCCAACTGTTTCACCGACGCACTATGGAAAATGGTAGAACAAGCGCATATCAAAAATGCTTTTTACGAATATCATAATTTGGCTAATATGGCTATTTTATTAGGTTCTCTAATAGTCAAATTATAATATTCATTAGGTTTTTTTCACTTAATACGCGAAATTATTATTTTCTTCATAGATAGAAATAAATAGAAGACAGAAGTACCAAACTCAAGTCTTTGCGTATACATGTTTCAATACCATATTGTAAAAAAAATACTTGGTACAGATATGCAGTATTATACATTTTTAGAAAGGTTATTTTATGCTTTTTGCGATACAGCTTAATGATTTTAAAAGTAAAGAAAAATATTTCAGTAATTACTTAAAAAGTGACATACCTTATTTTTCACTTATATTTTTTTTCGTCGAAGGTTTTCAATGTTACCCACGTTTGCCCAAGCGCTTGTTTTTGTGTTGACTAGTAGTCTAACTATTCATAAATAGAATGCAAAAAAAATCAGCTGCGGATATTTGCGGTTTTAGAAGATATGAGAAAAAAACTGACAAAAGTCAGAACCCGAAAATTGGTATCTTTTGCAGTTTACCACTGACACCATGCACATGAACAATATGGAACTTTTTGGATATTTTCTTCATTATTTCGTGATAACAAAGGGACCTTATCAAATGTTCACTCGGTTTGCGTGGGAAATTACAAGATAATAATGATGTAGGTACCAATTCGATATTGTAAAATAAGGGAAGCAAAAACTATTCGAACCATCTACATCAGTGTAACTTCAAGTGAAGCAAATCTCATCTACGCCTATTATTTCTGCAGATTGTGCAGTGTTAAAATGTCTTCCTTCAGCTGTACCAAACGAGACTTCATAATCCCCTATATCGAGGGCAGCAAGACCATGGAATTATTATCCAAAGTTTTAGTGGAAAAGCTCAATGTTTCTGAAAACAACTTGTGTTTTATAATTAGTGACATACAAAGGCACATTCTTCCTATTTTCAAGAAGCGCTGGGCCCTGGCATCTCGGAAAAAAGAAACATTTTTACAGAAGAATTGTACTTGGTTGGACTCAAGGTATTCGTTAAATTTACCGGATTCTGAACAATATTCTACGCCATCAACATCTGGCCAACGAGGAAGAGCATGCGTGGCTTATGAAGACTCCTCAGAATCTACCAAGAAGAGGAAAAACACTCTTCTACTCCAAGAATATGGCTTCGAGCATATAAAAAACGCCTATGTGCAGGGACAACGGGCTTTACGTGAGTACACAGAAGCTCATCTTGTCGAAGAATTAAGAACCGCTGACACTCAAAATAAATTAGATATCTCAAGTAAGTGGAACGACTCAGACCAGATGAAGATTCTTTCCGATACGGAAGCATTGAGTGCTTTTATAGATTTGGATCTAACAAAAGCACAATATATGTACCTACCTGAAAAACTTAACCAACGAACGAAAGTGTTGTATATTCCCGCCTTACTACAAAATACAAAAAATAAAAAGATCTTGTTATCCACCATCTTCTACAATCAAAATCACGAATACTTATGCTAAAGTGATTAATATCCAAGATTTACTGGATCATACTGCTGCTAGAATTTTAAAAATCGATTCTGTTTTCCAAAAACAACATAGAACATTGATCCTTTATTGTAAATGGGGATGTGATGGTTCATCTGGTCAAAGCCAATACAAGCAAATACTTGCAGAAGAGTCGGAAACCATTTCAGATGCCAATTTGTTCATCACTTCATTAGTCCCCATCAGATTAGTTGATATGCAATCGGGATCCGTTGTTTGACAAAATCAAGTACCTTCATCTGTCCGTTTTTGCAGACCCATTTCTATTGAGTTTTGTAAGGAAACTCCAGAAAAAACCAAGGCAGTTGTCGATGATATTAAAAAACAAATTAGGGCTGCACAAGCATCACTTATAAACAAAGCTGGTCTTGTAGTAAATGTGAAGCATGAACTATTTCTAACGATGATCGATGAAAAGGTGGCTCAGGTCCTTACAGATACTCCATGTGGTTCCACATGCACGATATGTGGGGCTACTCCACGGCTAATGAATGAACTATCGAAAGTAACTGCCAGACCTGAAAACGAAAACGCCTATCAATACGGATTGTCCACCTTACACGCCTGGATTCGCTGCATGGAAATGATATTGCATATTTCCTATAATCTTTCGTTTAAGACTTGGTCTGCTTCAACTGAGGAAAATAAGAGATTAAAAAAAGAAAAGAAAGAACTTTTTCAAATACGGAGGAGTTGGGATTAATCATCGACAAACCTCGGCAAGTTAGCGGGAATACGAACGATGGCAATACCGCACGAAGATTCTTCTATAATAGCACTTGCTCATCGGAAATAACAGGTGTAGATGAGGCATTGATTAAACGCCTATAAATTATCTTGCAAGTTCTTTCTTCTGGAATGATGATCGACCCTGAAAAATTTGGGGAATATGCAATAGAAACTGCAAGAATCTATGTTTAGTAAGTAATTACGATTGGTATTATATGCCGTCCTCCGTTCATAAAATACTCATACCCGTGTATGAGTTAGAAAACGTTATCAAACATTTTGCGGTGCTTCCTATTGGATAGCTATCGGAAGACGCACAAGAGTCTCGCAACAAAGACTACAGAAACAGGTACGACTTCATCATGCCAGAAAATGTTCCCTATCTGCTACAAATGAAGATGTCTTCAAAACGCTTTTATACACGTCAGATCCATATATAACAAGTTTGAGAAAACCGTACGTAAGAAATGTGAAAGAACTTGAAGAAGAGGCAATTAAGTCTTTTAAACGTGGCACCTGAAAGTGAACCCACATTTACTGACCCTGATCCTTAAGCGGTATAAGTTAAAAATAATATTTATATTTAGTTATTGCTTATATTTGTACCTACCTACATCATTTTCTGAAGCCAGAGTAGGTATAGGATGTATCTACCTATTAGTAATATGTTTTTAATTTAGTAAATTGTTATTATATATATATTGTTTACTTTGCTTGTTGTAATTAACCATGGTTTAATCTTTTTAGTCATTATAAACTTGTATTCCACTTGAAATAAATTTTTAACAATTTTTTTCGTGTTTTTTTCCCATTTCTTTCAGTCTATGCAAAAAAACATATATAGATACACAAGAAAACACTATAAACTACACATCATTCGAATCTTCAAACCTTACTGCATATTTGTGCCAAATTTCATCACGATACGACAAAAATTCATGAAGTTACAGATTTTTGATCCGATACCGACCTATATTTTCCATAGTGCGACGCAGAGAGTTAATATGTATCTAAATAAATACCAAAGCGTCATTAGGACATTAACACGCTGAGTGCCAAACACAGATTGATGGTTAATCCGATATGGCCACAGATTTAGAGCACATACGAAATTATTAGTAGCAAGCACGCGATATCGCGTGATCGGCCATATTCTCTTCAAGTCGCGTTCTTCATTACTGAAGGTCGTGTCCCTGAAAGACTTGCATGGCTTTCTTTCAGAGCCGAATCACGCGATATCGCGTGATCGGCACTCAACGTGTTAATTTACTTATAACTATCGCAAAAAGTCGCATTTTTTTTGGTTCAAAATCTTTCATTTCACATAAACAGCAGCAGTACCTACCTATGTACTCAATTGTATTAATATGCCTTATCACTCTGCTTTTTTACTGTGTGTAGGTACATAAATAATAAAATAAATAAATAAATAAACCTACATGGCCACTTATAAAACGTCAGAAGCTAGGTGCACGGTTCCAATTTTTTTATTCCTATAGAGAAGAGCCGCAAAAACTCTACGGTTACTCTTTTAAAAATAATTTGCTTTTACAATGGTTTCAAATTACAGTTTTAATAGGTATGGGGGGACAGTGTAGGCATGTCAATAAGTACCAGGTACTTAATAAAAGAGAAAATAGTCCAGTCTACAAGGCCTACAACGTCCTCAAATTCACAAAATATAAAAAAACAACTTAAATTAAATAGTAGTTAAACAAGATAAAAACCTATTTAAACCAAATATCAAGATTGCCATGACATCAAATAATAGAGAGTGACTAAATTGTTCCAATATTACCAGAACTACTTATTTATCAAGTCAATATCCAGTCTCTAAACCAATTTTCTATATAATTTCATCAATACGGCGGTAAGTATCTAACTGCTTATAATTTTCTGTATACTTTTGTCAACCACCAGCGCCTGTTCAAACACAATCAGACGAAAAAATCAATGTTAATTATTTTGAGGATTTCTGTTCGTGCACTATATTCACCGTAATTTGTCATTATAACAGTTGGATGTCATTGTTTAGATAGATAACGAAGAATTTGAAAAGACTTTTCTACCACAAAAAAATCAAAAGAAATTGCAGGCTATTTTTAGAGCCAGAAAGATGAAAATCCTTTGACTGTCAAGCTTCGCGTGACCACATCGCGTTTCCTACTGCCTATTGTGTTGACATTCCTTTTGAAATATCTTAGTTTTTTCCAACGTCACTTGTTACACCGCTGCGTTTCTTTGCTCAGAGTTTTTTAACAGGCGTTCTAACTTTTCAATGGATAGTGAACTAATTAGGTTTGTTGAAAAATGCGACAAAGCTGTCCCGGTGACGCGTCATGGCATGATTTTTATGGGTTTGCTAACACTGTTATCTGTCTAACTAATTGATATTGAATATCGCGGTATTTTTCTAAAGTAAGACGGATTAGAGAGATTTTGGTTTAAATCGCTTTGTTTGTTTGGATAGTGGTGTTTTGGTTCGTTTCTAATGTAAATGCTTATTATTAGAGCATACTTTTGAATATGCCTCGTTAATCTAGTAGTCATAAGTGCGGCTGCACTGTTCACGAGGCCTTCGGTTCCCGGGACTGGCAGAGTATTATTGGCGTTTTCTATCTAAAATTTCCCAGTAGCAGTCCGGAGATACTGCGTATGGTTGGGGTCAATAGGCTTACCCCTATAACATAGGATTACAATATAAGTAGTGAAATGTGAGTGTACATATTATAATATGTACCCTCTGCTCAACCCTTTTTTTTTTTTCAGGATGTGAAATCATCCAATGACTTCTCCCGCTCTGGGCGGAGCGGGAGGGCGTGTCAGACTTTTACTGACTAAAACCCACCCGTGTTCCGTCAGTTGCCCATGTGCCAGGGTCACGGTATCTCTTTCGAACAATCACGCGACCCCGGCAGGCTCTGCTCAACCCTTCAAGTAAACAAGGCGTGAAGTTCAGTTTTTTGATGATATCTTCGGCTATCAGCTATCTAGAAAATTAAACACATTATCATCATTCAACACTGCCTTTATCCCAATTTGCATATTTGTGGTCGGCGCAACATGTCTTTTTCTTCCACTCTTCTCTACTAGTCGTCATCTCAGTAGTCACCCCCTTTCTATCCATATCATAATTCACACAGTCCATCCATCATTTCTTTGGTCTACTCTTATAGCCATCGACATTCATACCAATACTCTCCTCGCGATATTTCCCTCATTCCGTCGTCGATATTTCCCTCATTCCGTCGTATCACGTGACCATACAAAGTTAAACACGTTACTGATACAATTAATAAATTATAAGAAAATCTACTCAATCATCCAACTATTATTATAAACTAGCTTCTGCCCGCGACTTCGCCCGCATTAAATTTCTTGTTCCCCGACCCTTCCCGTCGCGTCGAATCGCCTACCCGTGCGATATCCCCCTTTTTTGCAACATTTTTCATTACTGCTCCGCTCCTCTTGGTTGTAGCGTGATGATATATAGCCTTTCTCGATAAATAGGCTACCCAACACAAAAAGAATTTTTCAATTCGGACCAGTAGTTCTTGAGATTATTAGCGCGTTCAATCAAACAAACAAACTCTTCAGCTTTATAATATTATATAGTATAGATGTGATAGTCTGTATGTTTAATTTCCATGACATGACAATTTATGTTTTAAATGTCGCTGGCCGATTAATTATTGAACTTAGAAAACGATCTTTGTTCTCATATGCTTCCGAGTCGCAGCAACGACAACCTCCATTATGAGGATTCATGGAAGGCACAGACCTCCGGTGTGTATGCAACGTCTCTCCATAGACGATGGCTCTCCTCCCATCTTCCACCGCATGCTCTGTTACCTGCACACGTGAGGACCTAATGGCTGCGTCAGCGAATGAATTTAGAGAACTATACTTCTTTTTTTTCGTGTTCCTTTTGCCTTTGATGCGATATGAACAAGACCAGTGGTGGACATGAAGCAATCACACTTTTCCCACCTAGAGTTAAAAGTCCATGATGTCACCAAATTAATCACGGCAATCCCAATTTTCAACCAAACGACTGTCACCACACAATGACACAACCCCACCTACCGCGTTTGTCAACACTTCTATAGTGGATCGATTGCTGTCTAATTAGACATGCGTAGGTAATTGTAGACTGGCTATTTGATACCCTATACCACAGAATAGATGGCAACAGAAGAACGGCTCCATACAACGAGCGAAACTGCACGCACACATATACACGCCTCATATACAATGTGAGTCACTGCCCGTTAGTGTCGTGGTCACAAGCGCGACTGCTGAGCGTGGGGTCCTGGGTTTGATTCCCAGTTCGAGCAAAGTGTTATTGGGTTTTTGCAATAGGATTTTTTTAGTAACAGCCTGCACTTTGGAAGTCGACAGTGTGATAGCCCCGTGCCTTGGAAAGCACATTAAGACGTTGATCCTGCACCTGATTTCTCTCCGGTCGTTTCGGATTGCCATCCCATCAGCCTATGAGAGTGAGTGATGAGCGAGTGCCCTTAAGTCTGGGCACACACTTGGGCACTATAATATGTCCCGCACCGATGGCTATTCTCCGTTGAGATTGGCCGCCATGGCCGAAATACGGTCTGGAGGACTATATACAGTGAGTCACGTAAGCGCGACTGGCATTTGTTTGAGATCGCTGTTCTCACGCATCCATGTGTGTGCGCCGTTCAAACGTTCGATGTATGCTAGCCTTCTGTGCCAGTCAAATTGATCTATCTATACTGTAGTAATCATAGGTGTAATTAGCGGTCCGGTTTAATTTGCTGGCTAATTATTGATACGTTATGTCTCGTGTGAGCTAGATGTGTCTACTTGATTAATTCTGTATATTCTTCAATTTTGTAATTGTATGTGAAGGTACACAAGTTTGAGAATATTATAATAGCTTGTGTTATCCATTTATACGTGTATGTATAAAGAGTTAATGAGTTTGTATGGAGGAGTTCTCTTTGGAATTAATGATCTGATGCCGAAAATTCTTCCACAAAGGTCCAACTACAGTATTACCGATTGTCATAGGATGTAAACAAGAAATTTTACACGAATGTAGTAACGGGCAGAAACTAGCGGCTCATTAAACTAAGACTGAGTTATAATACAGTTTAAAACCACATTTAATCACAATACCAAAACAATTAAATATGGCAAATCGCTTCTAAATTCACAGCAAAGAGTTGCCACATAAGTAGATCACATCTAATAGAGGATGTTCCTATTGTGATATTCCGGGAACGATTCCAAACTGTGGAATAATTTTCGAAAAAAAATATATTGTTTTTTGCTATTCTGACCCGTGATTCAACCTTGAATCGACCATCAGCAATAGCTCTTACAACTATTGAATCAACTAGGTAGTCAGAATTAATGTTTCTAGCTTTTTCCCAACTGTGCTGGAAGTCAAGTGGAAGTTTCTAATCTAAGCTAGAACTGAATACCAGCCAGCCATACCAGCTCTGATTTGCTGGTTTCGTTTCCTCTCCTACCGATCGTTAGTTCTCTTGACACCATAGTTTTTTTTTTTTTTTTTTTTTTTCAGGATGGGAAATCATCAAATGACTTCTCCCGCTCTGGGCGGAGCGGGAGGGCGTGTCAGACTTTTACTGACTAAAACCCACCCGTGTTCCATCAGTTGCCCATGTGCCAGGGTCACGGTATCTCTTTCGAACAATCACGCGACCCCGGCAGGCATCGGTCCTAGTAGACCCCTACACTGCTGCTGACATCTCTTTGAGGCGCGCGTGGAACACTGCGCGCCGTCGACCCGAGCCTGGTCCTTACCCGGCGGCGAGCCACCCATTGCTCGCCACCCGCAAGCTCGCGCCTACGGTGGCCGGGAGTCCGCAATTGACTCCCGACGCCCGGGGCGTCTCCTCCTGCGGCGGCTAGGGGCATGAGGGCGCAGAGACTGCCACTCCCTCACGCGCCCCGCCTCCTCCTTCGCGAGCATCACTGCTTCGCAGAAGGAGGTGACGGCTTCCCATTCCCTCTCGCTCCGTACCATGGCTCGCACCAGGGCCGGACGCGAGAGGTCGCCGCCGCCGATCGCCTCCACGAGGACACGGCGGTGCCCCGCCCAGGCAGGGCATACCTCCACCGTATGCTCCACCGTGTCCTCCAGACGATCCTCGCAATGGAAACACCCGGACGTATCCTCCCGCTTTATCCTGAACAGGAACCCACCGAAGCACCCATGCCCGGTGAGAACCTGCGTCAGGCGGAAGGTGAGGACGCCGTGGCGCCTCTCTATCCACTCCTCAAAGAGGGGACTTACCGCCGCAATAGTGGCGTGCCCATTGACACCATAGTTGTTTTTTTTTGTTTATATGTATGTATGTATATACAAGATTATTTTTAGTATATGCGAAACCTGAATATAGTTTGTTCAGAATCAGTAACTGAATCGATTCCAATAATTTTTACACCATGTTATATTTTGTACCAAAAATATTTAATTACGCTTTGTTTTTTGTTTCGATTTTAAAATTATCATGTCTTTCTCGTATTCAAACGTCCATTACACGGAGATGGTACGTATAGTGCTGTTTGTGGTGATCTGCATATGTTTTTGCGTGGACAACCAGGTAACTTATCAAGCTTATATAACTTTGTGATTATTAATGATACAGTTTTGAAATTTTTTTCATAGATTCTTTACATAAAAATACTAGACCCGTGTTTCGGGTTTCGCATAAACAAAAATTAATGTTGTATATGTATTTATGTATTAGTATTTATAGTTGTTCCGATATATCTATCCCATTTGTTGCACCTGCCTTGTTTTATCTCTGCACCACCCTAAGGTTGACTGGTAGAAAATGCATCAGGCATTAAGTCCGCCTTTGTACAGTATTTTTTACTTGTGCATAAAGTTTAAATAAATAAATATCAATATTTTACATAGAGCTAGTGTCTCTCTGACCTCCATAACCCAGTTACTAGATAACGCGATATTACTTGATAAGATTAGTTGTCAGTCTTTTGTGCTTCAGACTGCCTGTTTCGAATTTCAAAAATCTATGAATGACACCGCCGTTACATCACACCGCAATGACATCTATGAATGGCCGCCACATGGCTGGACTCACGATATATTTTGGATGGTCACCCATCCACAAACTGGCCGTGGCAAGCGCACTTTCAACCATCCAGTGATTCTGTTATTCATTTACCCACGAGATACTCAATTCAGTAGATACTAATTTCTCTAATAAGACAGATGTCGCCCAATCAACAAGTAAGGAAGCGATTTGTACCAGGAAACTTGCAGATGTCAACTTATGAGAATCAACCGTCTCTCACTATTGTTGAGGACAATTGCCGAGTTTTTTCCGTTACATCTTGTGCACGATTTCCTTGATTTGTATGTGAATTCTGTGATTTGTCATGAGCCTGTGTACGTAATAATAGTTGGTCCATAAATTAAAATTGACAGGAATACTGCAGTTGTAGTAATAATGTGATTAATCTGATGAGAAGATTATTCTGCACATTATCGTCGCTGCAATTGTTCGAGGACTGTCATGTACTGCAGGATTTTGAAAGCGCGTCGAGGTTTTTTATGCGTATGTATGTGAATGTCTGTGAGTACCTTTGTTTTATATTGTAAAAACTTTGCCCGACTCGAGGCTTCGCCCGTGTGGTCTTCGGAAATGATCCCACGGAATCGTGCTACCAGGACCAAAAAGTCTAGGCTATGTTTTTCCTGCCAGTGAAAGTCCCGTCAAAACCGGTGCAGCCATTTCGGAGATTAGCCAGGACAAACAGATTGACAAACAAAAGAATTTTTTTTAAATGGTTTGTTTTTGTTAATGAATACATTTTCATATGCATTAAGTAAATAACTGCTATTATAAATGTTTAGAGTATAGATTTAAATGTCTTTCTCCTACCCAAACACAAAGGACTATTTCAAAATTATATTATATTATTATTAATAATACAAAGTGATCTTATTTAGGGGCAGATACATGATTTTTGTGACTTTTAAATCTGTTACTACGCTACGGCTGCATGCGGTGGCCTTCGACCATATGGTCGAAAAAACATATTAGTACCGCGCTCGCGCAAAGTGTCAGCGTCTACCCGTGACAGTGGTCAACGATACCGATGCCACCCGTCGCCTGCGCAGGGCACCGCATGCCGTTTCGTTCAGATTTATAGGGAATATTTATTTTTATTGAAAAATGTATGAATATTTCAAAAAAATAACAGATATAATGATTGTTAATTATATAATGTGTTTGTATAAAAAAAGTCATGAAAATATCTTAAGTAGTTTGAAAGAAATTTCGTTTTTATATTTTGAGTAGACCTCACTTCCTGAATTTATTTAAGATAGTTATTAACTACATATAATACTAAAATATTCACTAATAGAATTAATGTGTATGCGGTCTAGTTTCACATATATTTTTTGCGTAACTAACGTGCAGAATTTGAAAGTGTAGTAACAGATTTAAAAGTCACGAAAATCATGTATCTGCCCCTTAACTAGCCTTTAGGCTTCTTGTGCATACTTATTATGGTATGCCAACATCTAAGCCAAATCTCTTTTAGTCTGTCAAATCTAGGCAAAACCGTGCCTATCCTTTCTAACCCTGTAAACAAGGACTATAGGTACTCTAAACGGAGCTCATCCAGTCCCTACCACTTAACCAACCCTCAAAAACTGACCCCCAAACAGTCATAAAAGCATAACCCTAAGCCGCCACGCGTCACCATTACGTAAACATCAGTAATTTTGGTATGGGTGGCACTTCGCAAAAAATATTAAAAATAAAAATACAAAAAATTAATTAAACGCAACCGGGACCTTTTGTGCGTTGAATTCGCGTATTTATTAGAGCGAACATCGTGGCTGTTCTGTAATTGCCATGTAGGGTTGGCGGGCCTTTGGACCACGAATAGTTGTTTAGGGACATAGAACTTAAATTAGTTTCTTCTTTCTTTTTAAAATAAATATTTTTCTTTCTTTCTTTTTATAATTAATATTTTTCTTTCTTTCTTTTTACAGTAAATTACTTTTTCTTTCTTTTTAAAATAAATACTTTTTTTTTCTTTCTTTTCACTAAACACTGAAGAAAAGAAATGATAAATTATGCATTGAGTGTGTGTAGCGTTATATCGCTAAATCAATATACTTGAACAAATTGCTTATCGGGATTTTGGTCTTAACTACCTTGTTTGACTAGTTCAGTCGAAAAATCGTTTTGAATTTCTATACCTTGTAAGGATAATTCAGATTAACACAGGATATACATGTACGAAGAGTGCATTGAAAAAAGTTCTTCATTGTAGCAAAACGTCATTCGGACGCTGATTGCTTATCTATACAATGTGTAACATAATTAATGGAATACCTCATATAGTCCAATTAGAGTATTGCGTTAAAAACACAACACAATGACCAAAACTTATAACTATTATTATTTAGAAAGTAGCATTGACCTCTACATAATTTTATGCATTTAAAACTGATTCTTAAAACGTCAAAATAAGATTTAAGTTACTTTGGCTCAAACGGCGGTCAATATGGCAGAGTGTGTAATTTTTAAAAACCAAAACCTAGGTATATTAAAACTCACTGAAATCTTAATTAAAGATCGTGAAGAAACTGGACTGCACTTCAGTTTCCTCACGATATTTGCCCTCATCGATGTCAGTAACGTCAAAGATTACCACTGTCAATTCGTCAACGCGAAGAAATGTATCGTACTTTTTTCTTGAGTATTTTGGCTTATTGTAACATGAGGAAAAAGTTTCAATAAAGAAGTCCAATCAGTTGTAAGAGGATAAATTTCAAGGCTACGCGTGTAAGGCATTTCGTCTTTATTAATTCCATCATAATTAATTTCATGGAATAACTTCAAGTTGTGGTTTCATTAAAATATTATTATTTTTTGGACAGTTTCTGATGAAATTCTTCAGGGCTGTTTAGTTTTAAACCATTAAATTATGTTCAAATTTACTATTGCTCGACATAGGCATCTCTAATATAAAGTTGCTGAGCGCAATTCTCAGTTATCAACCCTTTACATTACGTACTATGATTACATCTTCACATGATTAGACTAAGATTGATGATTTAATGTCCTGACATAGGTCTGGACTTTAAAAAAGACTGTGACCTGAATTTGTTTCGCCCTTTCTTCTTCAGGTAGTCAGATATGTAACGCCAACTTCATCTAGTTTTTAAATTATGATTGAGGTGTTAAATATAATAATTGAAGAATCATTTTCTTTAGCTAATATTGCGTTTTAATAAACATCATATCATCGCACGTGTCTTCCACGCAGGCTTAGTCAGAGTTGTACCTATAGTACACTTATATTTTAGCTAGTTATGTATAAGTCCCCTGTAATAAGGGGCGAGTTCATTACCATCTACTGGGCGCAAATCCAGATTCCGGCTGCAACTGACAAAATTCAGATGGAAATCACGTTGTCTGACTTGGGACTCGAATCCAGGACCATATTATGTTCAGCAGTGGTGCTTGCGACCATAAAATCAAAGAGAGATTAAAATATGTAGTAACCAAAATTTTAAATAAAATAAACAAAACCTTAATTAAAATAATCATTAAAAACTTTTATAAAACACACTCAAAACTTCAGCTACAGAAAAAATAAATGATCACCAACCTTCCTAATTACATTGAAACCCTAAAGTCATTACTAAATGTCATTCCGGATATCGCCAGCCCTGTTCCCGGGGTCATTCTGACGCGAGTGTTAAAGGGTTAATTTAACGGTCACTGCTTTGCGACAGACTCGAACCGTGTATTTCGGCGTATGTAGTGCTGTTGCGAGCCGGGATTCAAATTAAAATCCCGGGAATTAGCATAGCTGTGAACATAGTTGAGTTTAGTCGTGTCTGTCATTTTATGATGAGGCAATTAAGTTTTTGCGAACAGAGATGAGAGGATGCACTAGAAAATATATAAAAATAAATAAATAAATGCAATAACAGACGCTTTTGCATCTATTTCCAAAACGCTGAGATGTTATATTGGGACAGTAATGTATAAACTCCCATATTGAATGATTGTCACAGACTGAACTACTACTTTGCCCGGCGTGAAAATTGAACCCCAAGATGTCACGCACTACAGTCGTATTTACGAACATTGGACCGACAAAGCAGTCATGTTTTGTTGGGTTATACGTGGGATACTCAGAAAGTTTTGCGAAAATAAAAAGAAATGTTCTATAGGTAAATATTTTTTTATTAAATCTTTTCAAAATACTCTCCACTAGCCTTTATGCAAAGTTTCATGTGTCTGAACCAGTTTTCGAAACAGTTTTCCCAGTGTAAACGATGTGCAGACACAAACGATGTGCACCTTCTGGCGACGAAAATTGTATCCCTTTGAGCTGATTTTTAATTTTTGGGAATAAAAAGAAGTCACCCGGTTCTAGGTCAGGGCTGTAAGGAGGGTCCAGAAGTTTGACCGACGTGCTGCCCAAGAAGTCCCTCGATTTGAGCGCGGTGTGCGTAATTGGCAATATACCATTCGGCGTTGATGCTTCTTTCGTTCCGTAAAGGGATTGACACCAAGTAGCCAGTCAAACTGAAAAAGCTCGCGATCAAAATCTTCCCCCCGCTTCTAGATCGCTTCACTTTGGTAGGCGTTGATTCGTTTTGAAACACCCAAACTGTCGACTTGCGCTTCGTTTCTGGATCGTATTGATAAATCCAGGACTCATCATCTGTAATAATGTCGTAAACACGACGAGACGAGCCTGCTTCAAATTTGTTTATCATATCACGGCACCATTCCACCCGGGCCTGCTTCTGAGCTTCGGTGAGGTTGTGTGGCACCCAGGGTGAAACAATCCTTCTCACGCGAAGATGCACGTGTAGAATCTCACGAAGGCTTCCCGATCCAATCTGCAGTATGTGTTGAATCTCCAGATATGTGACTCACCTATTGTCTTGGATTAAATTTTTCAATGCAACGAGTTTTCCTCCGTAACAGCCGTCAAAGGGCGACCCTTTCTTTCTTTATCCCCCAAAGTTAGTCGACCACATTTGAATTCGTTATACCAACGATACATAGTTGCCTTGGAAGGGCCTTCATCCATGAATGCAATTTGAAGTCTTTCGTATGATTCGTCCGGGTTCAGGCGACACTTGAAATCGTAAAAAATCATAGCGCGAAAATGTTCCCGGCGCAAATCCATTTTCCAATGAAACACGATAATTTAATTATCATAGCTCGCAAAAAATGTGGAGGGAAAGGGCATTGACCAACTTCTATGGGACTTTGGCCACTTACAAACAAATAGTTCAGCTAATAATATATGATTGATTTAATAGTTCATATCAGTAAGAATGCCAATATAGACCTAGTTTTGTATCAGAATTTATATTTAGAAAATTTTTAACGTTTTATTGAAATTGGTTATGCATAAATTAAAACTTGCTTTAGATGTGCCAGGTTTATCAATTTTATCATACAAGTCATACAAGGATACAAATACAAGGTTCAAGGTCCATGGAAGTGCCGGGGTCGTCAAGAAGGGGAGAATCGGAATCCATTTAGAAACAGCCAAAATAATCGCAATAAAACTTACAAAAACAACACGCACGCTGCAAAAAAACCAAAGTGAATGTTAACTATCATTTTGACAATTAACACAACATTTTTAAAGCATTGTGTAGCCAAATGAAAAAATATATAATTGTATCGATACATAATGGAATCGATTTTTGTTTTATAAGTTCTTCAGGTATAATGCACTCTTCAATTTATCATTTTTAGGTCTTTAATCTTTTATATCGTATATTAGTATTTTTTTAATAATATGATTAAATAAAAACTGCGTTAACTATAGTGGAAAAATTACCCTACACTTTAAATCGATTTGAATTTATTGTTTATGCAGTTTTTGTTTGGCAACACTGAAGTCAAATTCAAAGGCAAAGACTTAGTGATGTCATAACAAATACCAAAAAAATATGATTTTTTACAGTGCATGTTATTAGTTAGCAAAGTTATTAGCACCAGATATTTACTAAAATAGGATTAAAATTATTGGTAAATTACATTTTTGTGTGTGTTTGAGGCATTAAGGTCTATATCTGTTTGTTCAGTGAAAGAAAAAAACTCTAATACGTCTTTACTCAAAGGATATTTATTTTGCACTAAACTTACAATTACGAGAGTGAAATGAGTGGACTGTATGAACGTTATTTGAATGTGTGTGTACATTATGAGCGTGTGTGTGAAAGATACGGGGCTTTTGGCTACTTTGTATGTGTGTATATTTAGTTTTTTATTTTTTGTTACTATTTTAAATTGTGCGTTTTGTTTATGCAGAATAAACATTTTTCTTTCTTTTCTTTCTTTCTAAAGATGACTACTAACTAGTATGGGGTATCTTAATCTAATTAGACAGCAGTGTGTTCAAAAATGGCCAAGTCTGGACAATTTCTTTTGAAATTGGAACCTATATATTTTTACTTATAAATAATCATTATTTTTATAATAGTTTATAACTGGCCAGTCTCTCATACAAAAAAAAAAACTGTTTTTCGCAATACTTTCTAAGTGGCCTGGTACATTCATTATCAACAGCCTATATTATGTTGCCACTACTGAGGCACAGGCTTTCACTTCATGAGAGGGAGTGGGCCATAATCCACCACACGGACCCAGTGCGGATTTGTAGAGGTCACATATCTTGGAATTTTTCGTTCTAAGCCGTTCATTGAAAACACCGTGTAGACATACTATTTCCTCACGATGTTTTCCTTCACCGTTTTGAGAGCAGTGGCGATTAAATAATTTACACAAAGTAAAGTGCCTGCTTGGATTCAAACCCAAGCAACACCTACAAGAAGGAGACGCCCCGGGCGTCGGGAGTCGATTGCGGACTCCCGGCCACCGTAGGCGCGAGCTTGCGGGCGGCGAGCAATGGGGAGCTCGCTGCCCGGTAAGGACCAAGCTCGGGTCGACGGCACGTAGTGTTCCACGCCCGCCTCAAAGAGATGTCAGCAGCAGTGAAGGGGTCTACTAGGACCAAAGACTATATAACCACTTGACTGCGCATACAGTGCCCCGATGCTCGAAAACTATTAGTATTTTGTCGCCTATGCATAGGCTACGGTTCTAGTAACCATTTTAGTTGTGACCAGTTTTCAGACCTCTGTGCACGCTAAATTAATGGAAATAATGTTACTTCATCTGTAATTATAACGCATCAAAATGCCTTCATGCGGGGTGAAGTGATGTGGGAAATATTCCAAGACTTCTAGTTACAAAAAGGATCGCATAACTTTTCTTCAGTAAGTAAACAGTACGAAAAATTCTTTTGATTTAATCATATTATGATCCACCGTAGGGGTCTATTTAAAATGGTGGTTGGGTGAACGAGCACACGGTTGAGTCGCGCGCGTTGATGTGTTTTGGAAAAATCTCGCTCTTTCATTAGACAATTCTAATGCATCTATCCCTTACTATCACTTTGTATTTTTATCGTAAAAATGAGTGCTGTTACTTTTAATAGCTGAAAGTTTATATCGAAAATTAAAATTAAAATAAGTGAAAATTTTATTCAATTCACATACTGTGACTTCTTTAGCTTCATCTTGACAATCCGTTTGTAAACTGACGCCAAAACTCACGTAGCCATAGTACCTTCTGCCTTGGGGATGATATTCGAACCCGCTTCTGAATGCCATTTCGTCGAATATGATAGTGGTGTAAATTTTGTTCTTGGATTCTCTAGCTTTCATTTTATTAGTGACTGATTTTTATTAAATATGATTTCTTTGATTTTAATTGAGTATTTATCACAATTTTAAATCCATTTTATCGACATCGCCTATTTTCCCTTAATGAAGTAGAGCAGGCCTACGATGGGCATACCTACGCAACTTGACCTTGAACTGACCAATTGCAGTCGCGCGTTCTTCCTCGTCCCCCGGCCCGCAGTGGTGAGTCGTGTGCTTAGAAGAAATTGGCCTATACGCTCTCTAGTGGTTATATTCTCTTTGACTAGGACCGATGCCTGCCGGGGTCGCGTGATTGTTCGAAAGAGATACCGTGACCCTGGCACATTGATGGAACACGGGTGGGTTTTAGTCAGTAAAAGTCTGACACGCACTCCCGCTCCGCCCAGAGCGGGAGAAGTCATTTGATGACTTCCCATCCTGAAAAAAAAAAAGCAACACCTACAACTCGTAAGTCACGGCCGTTACCACTGCACTACTACTGATCTTATTATACAGTAGCTTCTGCCCGCGACTTCGTCCGTGTCAAATTTTGTTCCCCTGACCCTTCCCGTCGCATCGTATTGCCTGTCCGATTTCGTCCATTTTTCGTTGCTGCTCCGCTCCTTTTGATCGTAGCGTGATGTTATATAGCCTTTCTCAATAACCCAACACAAAAATATTTTTTCAATTCGCACCAGTGGTTCCTGAGATTACCGCGTTCAACCAAACAAACAAACTATTCAGCTTTATAATATTAGTGTAGATTATTTTTGTTTATTAGGATAAAAAACTCGTCTTTTCCTATAGAAGATATTCTACAGTGACACATTTTGAGGTACGCACATAAATTATGGATACGGAATTGTTTATACAACAGTATTGGATTTTGTGTAGGATGCAAGTTTATTTTGAAAACAGTTTATTATTAAACGTCTGCGCCTACTCGATGTGCGTCAGCAACATGCTTTTGTTCAGATTTAAGGTGGACGGTGGCCTACGCTTAGATACCACATTTTTAACCTGCGACGCAAAAAGAAGGGTGTTATAAGTTTGACCGCTATGAATGTCTTTCTGTGTGTATGTCAGTGTATCTGTCTGTGGCACCGTATCTCTTATACTAGGACATGTTTTTACAAAGTCAGTTTAGCCATTTCGATATGATGATTCTTTGATCAAAATATTACCTACAACTTCTTATTAAATTCAAAGGGTCAATGCGTATATATTAACTTTGTTAACTTTATAGAAGTTTATGTATGGTCATCATCATCAGCCTATAATGTTCCCACTGCTGGGACACAGGCCTCCTCTCGGTGAGAGGGAGTGGGCCATAATCCACCACGCGGCCCAGTGCAGGTTGGTAGATGTCACATATCTTCGAGAATTTTGGTTCTAAGACATGCCGGTTTCCTCGCGATGTTTTCCTTCACCGTTTTGAGAGCAGTGGCGATGAAATAATTTACACAATGTAATGCGCGCTTGGGTTTGAACTCACGACCTACTATGTATGGCCGGGGGTTTCAAAATGTAACAATTGCCTTGAAGACCTTCAATAAGCTTCACAATCAAGTTCAATAAAAACTAGATCAACCTAAAACTGAATTTTCGCTACTGAAGCAACCAAAATCCCGGGAATCCCGGGAAGAGATTTTACATCACTATTTGACTACGTGTCGTTTCGTACGTCAGGTGCGTAAATTTCATGTAAATCATACCTTTACTTTTGAATGGCACACAGTTGGATTTTACATTTCAATGTATTGTTAGAATGTGACCGGTTAAAGCATTTTTCATACGAAATGCTTAGAATGATGGAGATCAATATTCGACAAATTATTCCAAGAGCATGAGTAAGCAAAAAGAGAGATGTTGAAGTCTATGGGGAGACTTTTGCACAGCTGTAGGACAGCAGTTACAGGCTGAGTTTTATTGGGTTGGTAAACTCCGTAGACGCGATATGTTGGGATGAGAAACCTAAACAAAAAATAAGGAGAGTGAGCGGTATTTTTGAGAATTCAACGAAAAGTAAAAGAATGACAGAAAAGTATTGTATTTGTTACTTATAAGTCTGCGGGTACGAAACTTGCGACGGGCGCGGCGCGGCGGTAGAGCGGTGGCGGCGCGGAGCGACGAGAACAAACTAGTTTGGTTTCGCCGCTCGCGCGGGTACATAGTGTTGCATTTTTATCACAGTAATAATATGGAAATTTACAATGAAGAGTTAATATCTTTTATTTTATCAAAACAGGCTATATAGGACAGTAAAAACGTACACCATAAGAACAAAAGAGTTATAATAATACTACGTGAGCGCGACTGCGCGGAAGTTTGTTTCGTACACACGCAAGACACCGCTGTCTCATCGCCCCGCGCCACGCCGCCCTGCCCCGCCGTCGCTCCGTCCGTCGCAAGTTTCGTACCCGCAGACTTACTAGTACGCAAAATACGCGCTCAGACGTGGAGTTGCGGACACCAGCCTGTTCTACCTACCTACTTATTAAAGGATTAGTCGAAAAAATATAGTAGTGAAAAGGCTAGAGAAATGATTCCGTGTTTAGCTCATTTCATGGTAATGAAACTATCCAGTTACCTTATAACAAAATGTTATAATTAAAATATAATATACTACTCTAACTAAAACAATTATCAAACTGAAATATGGTGTTGAGAAATATTCCTCCGCATGACTATTGACTGGTAATGTTCCCAATGTTGGCATTGCCACGCTGTACGGCAATACGAAGCCTCTAGCCAAGGTTAAAGCCAGTCCATGGAAATGTCGACCAACACTGTAGATTTCGTTGACCAAACCTTGAGCACTCGGACCCCATGGGTATGTTTCAACCCCAAATGGCTTGAAAATATCTATAATTACCGATAAGGTACAGGTTATACTTTCGCCGCTTGAGTCTTTCCACAGCCGCAGCAGCAGCGCCGGCACAGCACGCTGAGCCAGGAAGACAGAGTGCCACAAGAGTATCGACACAAAGATAATATGGTCTATAGATATAACTTCGTTAATGTGTAACAATCAAAACGGAAATTCATGCGTGCGTGTGGTTTGAGGAAATCGGCGCCATGGGGGTCGTTAAAAGTTAATAAGGGAGTTCGTCAAATTGATGGGGCTGAAGCTTAAGGTTCTACGTCGTTTTCAGTAATCCTTGAACTTGAAACTATCCTATGATGAAACTTACTGAATTTGGTCCCAGAAAATACTAATTCGCATTTAATTTCAGTATCAAATATGTTTATTCGTCAACAAAACAATCAATAAGGACTGGACAAGTCAACTCAATCTGTGTGGTTCTTTCCCTAAAGACCATTTCAGTCACCAATCTACATGGTCTTCACATGATGTAATCAAGATTATGTCTGGATTTTAAAAGAGACTGTGACCTCTGAGTTTGTTTCAGCCTTACTTCTCAGAGTAGTCAGATAGGAATCACTGACCGCATTTTTTTTTTATTAGCCTCCGCTGGCCCACTGCTGAGCAAAGGCCTCCCGCAGTTCATGATCTAGTTTAAAAAAATATCATTGGCGTGTAAAAGTGTTTGTAAAAACCTATTTACATAAATAAATCATTTATCAATAAATGCACTTATCCTAAGTTAGATTAACACAATATAATAGCGGCACTTTATGAGGCTAGAAATACACCTTTCAAAGCTTAACACAGATTTCTCATATCATAATTCGCATTAACTGAAATATGTTTGTATATTCACCAGAAGTGGTTCGTTACAGATGTCGAGAAATTGTAGAAACTAACCATTTCATTATAGACACCTTACAGGTCTTGAAATTTTGCAAAATTTCTACACAAAAGAGAGCAAAGATGGCTCGGTGGGTCCAACCCAAGCAAGCGCTTCACTTTGACTAAATCATTTCATCACCATTGCTCTCAAAAACTGTTAAGGTTAACACTGAGGAAACCGGCATGTCCAAAAACCCAGAAATTCGAAGACAGGTGATATCTACCAACCCGCATTGAGACCACGAAGGTGGATAGCGACCCACTCGCGATCGAAGAAAGAAGGCCTGTATCCCAGCTGTGGGAATATTATAGGTTGAATATGATTATGCTATATTCGTTGCACACTGAATAGTCAGAACCACTTTCATTCTTGCAGGTCCTTACCTAGGAAATTGCCGTCTTGCATTACTGGCCATTTCAAATCAAAATATTTTTTTTTTTGACTAAGTATTCTAATTTCAAATTTATTTTATTTTAAAAACATAGAATTCTTTAAAAAAAATGTCATCTGTGTGTCTTATCCTTTTGCTGTGCCCTACAGGGTCTTTATATTACCACATAAGTACATAAACACATTGTAGCAATAAAGATATTGAGTATTGAGTATTTTGCAAATAATTGTACCTATTTTCATAGCACGTGGTATCAAGAATCGCAGAAGTACCAAATACAAGGTGTTACAATTTCTTTACAAAAAAGAAACGATATCGGTAAATTTTCCGTTGAATATCCTACTATAGTTTGGGATAACTGTCGAACCCAGTTAGCATAACTCACCCCCCATAAATAAATCATGGTAACGCACGTAATGTCATTTGGAACTGAGCGTCATTACCGCCTGTCGCAGTTCTGATCCCTTCCTGAGAACGTGACTATTTGTTTTATTATGTCTAAAAGTTGGGCTGTGGAAATAGCGAGAGATTGAGCGGAGGCGGGAACGATTTAGTGAAATTCCTGTGAAACAGTGTGTTTACTGTTTCACAGGAATTTTACTCACGCGGCAACATGTGTCACTGCTGTCGCTCTATTCTGTCCAAACCGTAAAGACGTATGTGAAGCGAGCTATCAATAGTGACAATCCCTGGCAACAGTGGAATGACACCTCACTTCAATCTTAATTCACTCAAGTGAATTCACGGTGAGATTTTAACACAATAGCAATACTGTTCTAGAAAATAAAACTCCCATAAACCTCGTCCCAATAGTCTATCGTGATAATATTCGCATGGGCCTGCGCGGCAAATTACGCCCTGTCCTTCTCACAAAGAGGGGGGTTCCGTCTCCTGGGTTCCAGCAGACGGAACAGTGGGAAAAAAAGTTAGCTAGTCTTTTTGCATAGGCTGTTACAAAAGGAATCAATTCCGTTTGTTTGAAAATAATCTAAATGGTGTTGTATGTGTCTCATGATAAACTTTCCTTTGCTTGTAAAAGAATTCGATATTGTTCTACTTACTCAACTAAGTATAAAGTAGTATTGGTTGAAAATACTAATATTATTGTGAGACAAAGATTTTGTTCAAGACTAATCAGAAAGTCGTTAGGAGACTAAATTACATCAAAAGTTGGCGAAGTCAAAGCCCCGGTACCTAATAATGGTGCTTTGGCTTTAGTTTCCCAAAATCGCTAATTTCATAGCCACGCACAAACGCAAATCTGTGCTAATGCAATAAAAGGGGCATATTTGTATGTCGTACTGAACGAATGAACGAATTGAAGGTCCCTTGTTATGAACGAATGATTTGCATACATATCTGAGCGGAAAGAACGGTTGACTGAACGGATACATAAGCAAACTGTATATATTTTGTATTGCAATTCCCAGCATGAATTTTGTTTTACGGAAATCGTGTTTATGAAATTGACGCATCCGTTGTTGGTTCCGCAAAAATAAAGCTATGAGTTCGAGCAAAGGGCAAAATATGACGTGACTGTTTGTCATATTATTGCACCATTCATAAATAGGGTTCAATTTGATACGAATTCCTAAAACTGTTTAGAAGAAGGAAAAGAAGAAAATGTGACTATTTTTGTACCTACTGAATATTTTACTACACTCGCAACTATATTTCGATATTTTGGATACACCTAATTATAGTTTTACTTAGTAGTAGTCTAATTATGTAAACAGGACAGAATGTTCTAGACATTAGGACTTTCTAATGATCTTCTTAATGTTGTCTAACGCGTAGGTCTAATCTTATTAATTAATATATTATATTGTATCTAATTAAATACTCAAAGCGCTCATAATTTTAAGGTTTATTATTTTTTGATTTTCAGTTTTTTCGGTGGTTTAATTTTTTGTTAAAAAGCTTTTCTTGACGTCAGTGTGATGCGTAGTTTGCATGTAGCGGTATCTACACCGCTGTCTGTCATTTCTTTTATCTGAGTTTATATAAAACATTGATTAGGCAAGGGACACAGTTCTTACATAGATTTAGCTACCTGAAAACCGACTAGCAACTGCCTAACCGACCTCCACAAACCAGTTACTGTGTAATCGGATACCATTTGGTGAGACTGGTTGTCATACTTTCGGGCTTCTGACAACACGTAATGACTGTCAAAGATCCACAAATGACAGCCAAGACCAACGACTTAACGTGCTTTCTGAGTCACGGACTGGTCTTGGTATGATGATCACCCATCGACAGACCAACCACAGCAAGCGTAACTTAACCTGAACGATCACCCGCGCGGCTCTTATTAACATTTGAATGTCTTAAGTTACACAGTTCGACATAAGCAATTGTCTTTCTATTGTGTCTCTAATTACGGCATTTTTTTTTTCTGGATGGGAAATCATCAAATGACTTCTCCCGCTCTGGGCGGAGCGGGAGGGCGTGTCAGACTTTTACTGACTAAAACCCACCCGTGTTCCATCAGTTACCCATATGCCGGGGTCACGGTATCTCGCTTGAACAATCACGCGACCCCGGCAGGCATCGGTCCTAGTAGACCCCTTCACTGCTGCTGACATCTCTTTGAGGCGCGCGTGGAACACTACGCGCCGTCGACCCGAGCTTGGTCCTTACCGGGTGGCGAGCTACCCATTGCTCGCCGCCCGCAAGCTCGCGCCTGCGGTGGCCGGGAGTCCGCAATCGACTCCCGACGCCCGGGGTCTAATTACGGCATTCGATGAGTTAATTACCCACAAGACGGTATTTCTCTTTAGAAAAAATCAAATCATGCAATTCTTATTTTGAGCTTATGCGTAGGTTTACAAATGTAAGAACATCTGAGGATGCCCTTTCAATGTTTTATTACCTTTGAATTGAAACGTTTATACCATCTTTTTTAAATCGTGTGGGTGTAGAGAAGATGAATGAAAGGTTACCTGTTTGATAGTAGAGAAAACATTTACCAGTAACTATGTATTTTTACATAACAGACAGTATGTATTTTTTGAGCCCACACACTCATCTCAACGGGAATGAAACATTCTTAGAAAGAGGTCTCTGTTTCAAATCTATCAAATTTATTGTAAAAGTAAATACGGTTCTTTTTTGTAATCATTGTTTTAGTGCCCTTTTTTGTGGTTGGGAAATCATCAAATATTGTCTCCCGCTCTGGGTGGGGCGAAAGGGTTTGTCAGACTTTTACTGACTAAAACCCTCGCGTGTTCCTTCAGTTAGAGACCTATATGCCAGGGCCACTGTATGTTTTACTGCACTCATAAAATTATTATTAAAAAGTAAGCGCTAAGGCGGAATTTCCACTCACTGAGAGAGGACCAGCAGGGGGAACAATATACGCTGAATACTTACTAATTAGAAACACCAAAAGTACAGGTTCTATTCTGGTACCAGGATTACACCAATGCTAATGGTACCGATACTAAATAATAACGATATTTTAAGCCCTGTAAATGTTACCTGGTTATTATTACGTTTTTTATCCTCCAATGTCCCACTTCTGGGCAAAGGCGTCCACTTCTTCCATCTTTCGCGAGCCCGCCTGTTCTCCTTCCAGTTTTCACCGAATCTGTCCAGCTCGTGCCGCCATCTCGATGTTTGCCGCATGCCGGATAAACTGTGGGCCCACGTAGCACAGGACTGGTGCCCTGAGACCTGGTTATTACGTCAAAAAATATTGTAAGTAGGTACCTACTGAAAATTTCACTTTTCACTTCATCAGATTGTTGAAACTAAAACAACATAAAATCTATGTTATCTCAAAAGTAAGTAGCGGACCTATGAAGGATGGTCGTCTGACCCGATGTTGACATGAAAAAGTGAATAATTATTTATTCGAAATAAACAGTTGAGGCCCAAAAGGATTTATTGAATAATACACAATTATTGTAACACCGGAAATTTCACCCAACAACGGAATATCGCTTTGGTTCTGCTTATTAGAAACGAATGATGTGGTACGATTATTCAATTATTTGCATTTTTTGTGGGAAGGAATATTCTTACAACCATAGCACCATACTGCCATGGCATAACTAAAATGCCGTTATCCGACATATGGTCAATTTTTATGCTATCGACTTTTAATGCTATTATAAAGAGAGAAAAAAAAATCTATCGATCTGTTTCCGAATTTTCAATACCTTGAATAGTTTTGGAAATAAAAATAGGTGTTGTCATTGAAAAGTGACATCGGTTTAAATTTTTTTCACGGTTTTTGCATGTTATTCAAAACAACGGGTTTGGTAGATAACGGCATTATAGATATATCACGGCAGCATGTTAGTGATTGATAAGGGTTTAGATTTAATATGCTAAATGATTCTCATTTCCTCATTTTTTTAAGTTCAGAATTTAGTCTACCAACTCAACTTCAACCCAGTCTATCGTAGTTTACTACTGAATAAAAGCCTCTCCGATGCTGCGCTACCACACTCTGTTCTCCGCCTTCCGCATACTGTCTACCCCAGCTACCTTTAAGTGCATCATCGTCATTACAGCCGAAAGTCGTCCACTGTTGGACATAGTCCTTCCCGAATTGCGGCGGTTTTGCCATATACGCCACGCTTGGCAGGCGGGTTGGCGATCGCATTATGGTAGCAAAATGCATAGAGAACGTTGCTGCCCATTCTCTAGTACGTTTCTTGGGCGCCTAATACGACACACACGTGAATAAATGAAAGAAATTACATCCGGCACCACATGGGAAAAACCAAGTGTTTTAATGATGCTGAATAAAACATTTAGCAGACGCAGCCACTGGTAAGTGGTATTTAT
This sequence comes from Aporophyla lueneburgensis, assembly GCA_932294355.1. NCBI lineage: Eukaryota > Metazoa > Arthropoda > Insecta > Lepidoptera > Noctuidae > Aporophyla > Aporophyla lueneburgensis. Next base: position 13,057,094 of record OW028759.1, read on the forward strand.
AACTAGTGAGACTCTGCAAGTGTGTACTGTAAAAATCTCACTATCAATACTCGGTAAGATGAAACGTCAGTAATGGCATTCCTAGCAAAAGTGGAATGCTGTCTTTCCATTTGAGATTACATTGAAAAGATAGCTCACTTCACTTAAGTTTTCACGGTGAAATTTTTACAGATTAGACCGTCTGAAGTTCGGTCTGTTCCACGTGACGTATAGATAATGTGCAAATGTGCGATGTGCGATACTCAGCTGGTGTATGGTATTGTCGGTAAATTATGTTCTTTAGGGCGGGTTATAGATCTAATAATAATAATAATATCTATAAAAAAAACACAATGCTGCAACAGAATATAATAAAATGTCTGTCACAAAATAAAAATTAAAAGCTACAGAATTCGATAAATTAAAGTAAAATATAAAATTTAACTTTTTTCAATTCTAAACTATAGAATTTTCACCAGCATTTTACCACCATATTGCGATCGCCAACCCGCCTGCCAAGCGTGGCGATTATTTTTATGTCCAGCGGTGGAAGTATTTCGGCTGAAATGGTGTATTGATGGTCAAATTTCAAAAAACGAAGCAAACAAAAAACGAATTTAAAAATTACTTTTATTATCGTTTTTGGAATTTTAATTACATTCAGGTTAGGTATCGGTCAGATAAATAAAACTAGCACTTGCCACAGATAGTTTTTTTTTTCCCACAAAACAGTCAACCAGTGAAACATGTCCCAGATACGTAACCACAAGCCACCACCGCCATATTTATTTAGTCAATCAATGCATAAATATTTGGAACGCATCCGGACACAAAACAGTTCAGTTGACAGATGACATCTGTTCGATCTGATCAGACTAACAAAACAAACCTAGTTTGCATTTACGAATGCAAAATTTATTAAACTAGGTATAGTCACGTGGAAATCTGACAACCAATCTTATCAAGTAGTGTCGTTACCCAGTATCTGGGATGTGGGGATCAGATAAGTAATGTTTTTTTTTACTGGGAAATCATCACATGACTTCTCCCGCTCTGGGCGGAGTGAGAGAGCGTGTTAGCATTTTACTGACTAAAACCCACCCGTGATCTTTCAGTTGCTTGAGAGTCACGGTAACTTTTTCAATGGGGTGCCCACATTAGAGCTATTTCAGGTAGATTAAGTTCAGCTGCATATGCAGTAAGAAAAATAAGGCAGATTACCGATATAGCTACAGCTGGATTAGTATACTTTGCTTATTTCCACAGTATCATGTCTTATGGCGTTCTGCTGTGGGGTTCAGCAGCTGACGTAGACTCAATTTTCATTTTGCAAAAGACGGCAATCCGCGCAATCTATAAAATGGGGCCTCGCGAGTCTGTTAGAAACAAATTTACAGAAATTAATATACTGACTCTTCCCTCTCTTTATATCTTTGAATGTATTTTGTATGCTCGCAAAAACTTAGGCCTTTTCAAAATAAGAAGTGATTTCCATAACATATAATAAATACGCGTAGTAAAAATGAAATTGGGATACCAAAATTTATAGTAACTAAAACTAGTAAATTATTTCTTATAAATAGTATCCGGTTGTATAACAAGTTGCCAAAGTCGGTTACTGAACTTAGCTATGGAAAGTTCAAATCACACATCAAACGTGTCCACAAAAGTAAAAATATATTTAGATGAGAAATTGTTTCATTCATAAGTATTTTCGTTCTATAATATCGTTGCTCACAACTGCCTTCTTTCGAAGAACATTCCTTTCTCGAATTTTTAAAGAGTGTACATATTTTTGCTCGTGGGCGTACCTACATACGTATTGGCTTAATTTTATTCCGAAAGTAGGTCATTTTCCGAATTGTTTTCCGGTTAAAATATTATCTTGCCCGAATAAAATTGTGTGATGATTTTAATTTATGCGGAATTCAAAAAAGCATAATTAATACGGATTTATAGTATTTATTGAAGTTCTTTGTTGTGGAATGATATATCCCATCTTTTGTGGAGTTTATACAGTTGTTAAAAGAAGCTTACCGATGGACGGATGGAAGGACCGAAGCCTGCCAGGGTCGCGACATTTGTTCTAAAGAGATACCGTGGCACTGAAAGAATATGGGTAGATTTTAGTCAGTAAAAGTCTGACACGCTCCCCCGCTCCACACAGATGGGAGACGTTATTTGATGCTTTCACACCCATAACAAAAAAAAAAAAATCTTACGAACATTCTAGAAAATAATATGAGATATGTAACATTTTCATATAACCTTCTGGTTTTGTTTAATCTCTGTGGTCATTAGAACATGCTATGAAGCGCATACTAAATGAGTTTAACCTCTAAGTCCCTTAGATACCACATTTGGTATGTAAACAATCGTTTTTTAATTGTGTCTGTAATTACGGTAATTGACCGGTTAACTCATTGCTTCCTATGCTAAAACGGTTATACTATATCTTTTAGAAAAAAAATTGTAGAAAACAATTATTTTTATACCATTTCCCCTGATATTAAAGCCGCCAACCCCAATAAAAAAAACGAAACGAAACCCGTTACACTTGCCCAAAAAAACAATATATGTAGAACCCTAATCAATCCACAAAAATCTGACCGGTCATTACCAAAATTCTCACGTATTCGCTTTCACCCATCAAAAATCACTTACAAGTGCTTACAGGCCAATAAAAACAAACGGCCGTGCCTCCGAAACTGGCTCTTACTAGTTTGAACTGGAGAAATATCCGCCATTTTGCCGTATAACACCTCCCGAAACCGCCCGAGACCGGTGTGAACTGGTTTTTGCCAGATGTCGCATGACAAATAGCAATGTGGTTCTAGATGATTTCGGGACTCTTCGGGCGTTTGTTTCTTATTGAGCGATAAGCGAATAGTGGTTTTATTTGGATTACTGTGTTTTTTTATGTAAAAAGATACCTTTTTATTCGAGTAACTATCACTACTGGCATTTGAGACTTTAGAAGAAACGGCTTCTTCTGGTTATTTATTTGCAAGATTTCGTTAATTTATGATGTGCCCAGTATATCATGATATTGCACTAACAAAAACAAAAATGTGCTCATTATCCAAGTGACATGACAGCGGGGACAAGACTAAGGATGATGAAGAAGAAGACCTGAAGCGACATCTTTACCGCCACATGGGAACTACGCATCACACTGACGTCACCGTCCTGCATCGCGCAACCAGAGTTCACAGCGTAACTAACATCAAACGCCGACATCAATCGGGCAGTGGTCCATCAGACACATCAGCCGTCTGATAGGAGGATCCTCTTTTTTGAGGTTGAGTGACCTTTACATCCTGTTCCTCATGCCTCCAAATACTAAAGTAAAAATAACACATCATACTATTTCAGTACTTTTCCCATGATGCTTGGAATTCTGATCTTCTTCCATTTTCATCTGTCAATCGTTAAGCTTTCATTCACTCCCATTTCTTTCCTATCGTTTTTTTTTAAAATAAATATCTTAGGAAAACCAACACACCGTTATTTGATCCCAAACTAGGCAGAGCCTGAACTATGGCAACCAGACAACTGATAAACATACTTATATATTTCTAAATACATACATATTATAGATAAATTACACCCAGACACAACAAATGATCGTGCTCATCACACAAAGATTTGTCTTGAGTGAGAATCGAACCCACGACCTTAGTCTTAGCAGTCAGGGTCACTAACCACTAGACTAACAGGCCAGTCGTTTCTCGCACAATTCATCCATCACTTCATTGGCCTTCCTCTCCCTCTCTATTTGTCAACATTTATATTCATCACTCATTTAGAATAAAGAATAATGATTGAAATCAAAACACAAAATAAAAAAATAAAATAATGTTTTAACAATCAATAGCATCAACAGCTGTACCAAAAAGGTTCTTTCCAGCATTAACACTAGACAGATGCTGTCTGACGCTGGTTTCCTATTGAACCTTTAAGAACAAGTGATGGGGAGTACAAACAGTTTCTACATACCTAGAATCTAGAGGTATACCTCTCATAAAGACGAGGCCTTTTTCCCAGCAGTGGGAATACTATAGGCTGCTGATGATGATGACAAGCAGAAATGGTACATGAGGTTGGCTTCAATCTCCACCACATAAGAAGTACAACAAGCAGTTGCCTACAAAATAATATTAACTTATTTACTCCATGTCATTGTTAGTTAACTAGTATTTAATAACTTGGCAACTTCAGCATAAAGTAGCTCCTAGCTAGCGTTAATGCCAAACTTATAGTGCTTTGCAAACTTATTCCGCTTTAGATCTCTTTGGAGCATGAAGGCAACCTCCTTGACGAGTTAGTCGGTGACTGGAGAAAGTAAAGTGGCATTAAGGATCCTAGATTTATAAGATTTTAGTAGCATTGTCTCCATGCGAACGGGAAATAAACTGAGTACCTACATTGTTCTAGTTTGGAGGCATGGGTGCCACAAAAATTAAATAAATGAATTATTAATTGGCATAAAAGTATGTACAAAGTGGAAAAAAATTACTCCTGCACCTCCTGCATGAAAACACATGATTGTGTAATATGGAAGCACACTCCCCAATCAGTAGGTTCTGCATCTTATGCAATAATTATACATCGTTTATACTTACTTTAAGATAAACAATGACTCCAATATTATACATTTCAACAGATTTTTCTAAATTGCCAATTCTTGACAAATGCTTTAATGCAGAATTTTTTGGTGTAAACAATCTTTGAAAATTCTAAATTAAAGTTGATTTTCATGTCTTTGTGTGACCTTCACACTAATTACGTAAAATACTCCATTGTTTCAATTATGACAATTTTTTCTGCTCAGTAATGTAAACAACGCAATGTTTTTTTTTTGTATTGTCAAAAGGAAAGACATTCTCAAGTTGGCTTTAATCAAATGCATTCTGTCAAAGTCTTCCCGAAAATGATCATCATGGATTCAACTAACAAACCAAATAATCATAGCACATAATACAGTCATAACTATTTACTACAGAAAATATACAAAATCTATCTAAAAAAAGTTGTCACAGGTCAAAATAAACGCTAATGCCTCTGAATTAGACCAACACCAAATAAATCTTCTGACTTTCATAGTACCCCAAATTAAGCACGATGATATAATTGCTATTTCGCAGAAGCTCTCAAAGCTAAGCAATATACATATGTACGTACTTACAGAAGGCCCTAATTAGGTCAGGAATTAAAGGCCGTGCCTAATTTAGAAAGGTTAGGTCTTGTAATCCAATTTGGCTAGCGCCACCTTGATGTGTTAAGTGGGAACGTAATGGCTGCCTATTCAAAAATAACTCTGGGTTGTGTGAATGAAATTAGGTATAGCAGATATAAAATGATGTAGGACTAGCTGTGCTCCCGACTTCATTCACGTACATATAGGAAAACAATATATTGGATTTTATTTATTTTTCTAAAATACAAGTAACCTAAGTACTTCATATAACATCAGGTATCTGCCAGTTTAGACGCACCACATTTGCGCGTCATTGACTGTGGAAAGGTGCGGGGTGTCGGGGTACTGAATCCGGATGCGACTGCCGCTGCACACACTCCATACCACTCAGCTCATAAAGGCGCTCTAAATCGGGCATTTCATGGTTCAATCCTTCCTATGCCTTGTTCTTGTGATATTACACCTATTTTAATACAGTCCACACCTTGGTCCTTCGAGCCGGATCAAATTTGAAAGTCCAGTCAAAATCAGTCTAGCGGTTTTGGAGGGTAGCTGGAAGAAACAGACCGAATTGTTACCAATTTAAGAAAACAGATTTTTATTGTTTTTTTTTTTATATTTACGCATTATGTATAAAATGAATGTACAGATGTATTTGTATACGCGGTATAACAGAATAGGCGCAAGTTTTGAAAGTAGTTTGTTCATAAGTGACTACTCAATTGATGTCAGTCATTTTTTAAATAAATTGATGATTTTTAAATTATGTATTTTACAATTCCTACCACCAAAGGAGCCAGAGAAAATTCAATGTTACCTTAGGGCACTAACACTCATTTTTAAATGCATAAAGTAATGCTAAGGTCAATACGGTTTCCATAATAATAACAACTGGCTTTACAAATAAATAAGTTTGACCACTGTACTGTATACTCTAATTGGGCTATACGAGCTCTTGCGTTAATTATGTTACACGTTGTATTGATAAAATAGCTCAGACCATGACCTCTGTGCTAGTTTTGGAGAATGCAAATCACGAAACTAAGGGTAGAACTCTCTGTCTAGCCAAAGCCAGGATATTTACCTAGTGACCGGTAGCATATGTATGTCTGACAGGAGCTCAAGACAGAGTACAAAGGGTGTGCAATTGGAGAGAGCCATGTCCTTCCAATCAACCACCATTCGGATGTTTAAAGAGCACTGACAACCAAGTACGGTATTCAATCAATGTGCCAAGCCTTTTCCAACTATATCGAGGTTGGCTTCCAGTCTCACCGAATGCAGCTGAATATCAAGTATTTTACATGGAGCGATTGCCTATTTGATCTCCACAAGCCAATAACTGGGTAATACGACAACCTTTTGAAAGACTGGTTGCCAGACATTCAGGTTTCTTAGTACCCATAATGATTTTCAAAGATGCACAAATAATAGCTGGGACAATTATAGACCTTCATCTTGAATCACTCTGTCTATTGATAAAACCCGCATTAAAATCCGTTGCATAGTTTCAAAGATTTAAGCGTACAGCGGGAAGCGACTTAGTTTTGTACTAAGTAAAGTTATGGATTGTCACTCATTCTCGAACTAACCAAGAGACCACGGCCAGCGTAGCTTATTCTTCTATCGACCTATGTGGCTGTTTTATCAACATAAATTGAACTATGGTCTGAATTCATCTGACGTTTGGTTTGACACATGAACCAGCAGTTAATTTGACAGTCTTCGTGTCAAAGCTAAAGTATTCAGAAGCGAAAATTGGTTGATAAAAGAATCAAGCACGAAAAGATTTCTAAAGAGCCACCTTTCCACACCATCTCCCTTCAAAACCTCGAAGAAAACTCAACCGAAAAAAACAACCTCTTACCGCCACTAAATTCTGTCAGCTAATTACACAAATAGGCCAAAACTCTCTTCCGTTCCAACGAATAAAATTCAACAGCGCAGTTTCTTTCAAAACGAAGGCTTTCTTACTCAAAAATCCGACGTTAATACCCTGTTATGGGGCTCAGAAACAAAAGCATAAAAATTAATCGATTTCGCACAAAATGGAGGAAGGTTCTATTCAAATCTGAAATGTAACAGTTTTTCGCTTCGTTTTATTAAAAGCTGCTTAGGTCGGGGATAGAGGAAACATTGATTCTTTGTGCTATTATACTTGTTTGATTTAATTGGTATAATATTTTGGTGAAATAACAAGGGTATTACTGGTTTGGCAAGTCAATGGGGTGGGGAAGGCACGTGTAGACTCTGTTTATACTTTGGGAGAGAAAACTTTTGTACTTGACATTAGAAACGGAATACAAATCAATAATTGGGGATGGCTTTTTGGTGTATTTATAGGAAACCAAGAGTTAAAGAGCAGTGTTGGTCAGATGGTAACGCTTGTGACTTTTCATTATTTACATTATTAGGGTTCCGTTGCCAAATGGCAAAAACCGGAACCCTTATAGATTCGTCATGTCTGTCTGTCCGTCCGTATGTCACAACCACTTTTCTCCGAAACTATAAGAGCTATCCTATTGAAGCTTGGTAAGTAGATGTATTCTGTGAACCGCATTAAGATTTTTACACTAAAATAGAAAAAAAAAACAATAAATTTTGGGGTTCCCCATACTTAGAACTGAAACTGAAAAAAAGATTTTTCATCATACCCATACGTGTGGGGTATCTATGAATAAGTCTTCAAAAATGGTATTGAGGTTTCCATTATATTTTTTTTCTAAACTGAATAGTTTGCGCGAGAGACACTTCCAAAGTGGTAAAATGTGTGTGTACGGAGGAGGGGGGAGGGCGTAACTTCTAAAATAACTGATGAAACTAAAAAAAATAATATGATGTACATAACCATATAAACTTCCACCGAAAATTGGTTTGAACGAGATCTAGTAAGTAGTTTTTTTTAATACGTCATAAATCATACACCACATTTTACCTTACATTCAATCAACTCAAATATAAAAATTAAAAAAAAAAACATTTAATTTCATAAACATATGCATAAACCGTACCGTGTACCGTGTACCGTGTGGTGCCGGACGTAAAGAATAACACCACCCCATTTCTTCCCGTGGGTGTCGTAAAAGGCGACTAAGGGTCTTACTAGAGAATGGGCAGCAGCGTTCTCTATGCATTTTACCACCATACTGCGATCGCCAACCCGCCTGCCAAGCGTGGCGATTATGGCAAAGCCCCCAAATTGGGGGAGGCCTAAGTCCAGCAGTGGACGTCTTACGGCTGAAATGATGATGATGATGATGATGCATAAACCGAGAATACCTACAGGTTTGTACAGAATCCTCGGTGCGCCAGTCCGACTCGCACTTGGCTGGTTTTATTATTTCATCACCAGTGCTCTCGTCGACGTCACGCACGCAGATGCAGGTATAGCGCAAGCAGAGCTTTACCGCGAAAGTAGCATAATATATACGACATCCCAACAACAATCCTCGTGCAGTTGCCCACAAGATATAGCATCTGCCTGGTCAGACGATTCTCTCTTTTCTACGAAGGTTGAGTGAACCTTACAACCTGTACCTTATACCTTCAAAACATTATGAGAATCCTGAATCCAAGAATTGTGTAGAATTGAATGTCGCACAAATAGGCGCGCCGTATTTAACAATGAGCATTAACAAATACTCAATTTACTGGCTTGTTATACCTATAACAACATTGAAGTACCTATAATAAACTAGTAAATTGATTATTTTGTCTAATTTTCTAAGAAAACTCTGTTTCGAAAATATTTCACAAAATAAATCAGGTATCATGATAAAAAAAATCGTAAAACAGAGCTCCGAAAATATTTTCGGCACATAATTCTCAAAATGTTGAGCGTAAACTATCATATTTAATGTAATGATTATTAGCATCACCAAGTGCCTAGCCTCGTCCAAAATATTTTGAAGTCGACGTCTAGTCTACTCGGAAGCAGCTGTGAATATTAGTCGATTATGTAGTGTTAATGCAAATCAGTCAAATAAAAACGACCTAAAAATGATTCCAGTGAAACGTGCACTTTTTTTATTATTAAAACTGCAAACGCAATTTAATTTTGGATTTAATAAACAGCAAACGTGTCGCTGTTTTGAACCTAAATTGCTGCCGCTATGCGCTATTGTCAAATACATAAAAAAAATAGCTAACTAGTTAGCGATCATCAGGCGGGTTAGCGATCGCAGTATCGTGGTAAAATGCTTGGAGAAAACTGCTGTCTACTCTCTAATAAGCCCTTTAATCGTCTCTTATGACACGGGAAGAAATGGTATGGTGCTATTCTTTATGTTCGGCACCACACGGAACTGATAAGTCAAAAGGCTTTATTGCAAAGTATGTTTGCTTGAAACTAACTGCCATTATCACGTTAAATACATAGTACAGAAGTGACTCAAAAAATCTCCTCATGCCTTGCTAAATTATATCCATCGTAGCGACACATTTCTCGAACTCAACACGTTTTTGCTTTAGAATTAATGCCAGCATTCGTTCAAGTGGTGTGCGCAGGGCGGGTATACATCATTCTCAGTGAAATATGGCCAACTTAAGTGGATTAATTTACTTGTACTCAATTCTTGTTAATTGTTAGAGTATAATTTTTATTTCCAGTTGTTATTTATTGGGTTTTACTAGTAGAAAGGGAGTGGCGTGGCTGCAAATGTGCAACTGTAATGTTTTATAGATTTTTTTTTTTTTTTTATAATTAAATGCCACAATGGTTTAAATGGGACTTTTAATATTATTTATTTGTATTCAAATGACTGAATTTTTTTAAACTCCATGTTGGTAAAAGTTTTCAGATGTGTAATTCCCTGTAATAAAAAATCGTATCGTAAAAAATCGCGCAGTGCAGGTTAGTAGAAGTCACATGTCTTCGAATTTACGATGTCACATGTCCTGGCCATTTCATTAGGTAATTCTAAATCAAGAAATTCTGTACTAGGAAAAGATGACAACCACAACCTAAGCTTGACGCATAGGTATGTCCTCACCTTCCGCCTGACGCAGGTTCTCACCGGGCATGGGTGCTTCGGTGGGTTTCTGTTTAGAATAAAGCGGGAGGATACGCCCGGGTGTTTCCATAGTGAGGATCATCTAGAGGACACGGTGGAGCATACGGTGGAAGTTTGCCCTGCCTGGGCGGAACACCGCCATGTCCTCGTGGAGGCGATCGGCGGCGGCGACCTCTTGCGTCCGGCCCTGGTGTGAGCCATGGTACGGAGCCAGAGGGAATGGGAAGCCATCACCTCCGTCTGCGAAGCAGTAATGCTCCCGAAGGAGGAGGTGGGCGCGTGAGGGAGTGACAGTCTCTGCGCCCTCACGTCCCTATATAGCCGCCACAGGAGGAGACGCCTCGGGCGTCGGGAGTCGATAGCGGACTCCCGGCCACTGTAGGCGCGAGCTTGCCGGCGGCGAGCAAGCTCGGGTCGACAGCGCGTAGTGTTCCACGCGCGCCTCAAAGAGATGTCAGCAAAACTGAAGGGGTCTGATAGGACCAATGCCTGCCAGGGTCGTGAGATTGTTCGAAAGAGATGCCGTGACCCTGGCACATGGGCAACTGAAGGAACACGGGTGGGTTTTAGTCAGTAAAAGTCTGACACACCCTCCCGCTCTGCCCGGAGCGGGAGAAGTCATTTGATGATATCCGACCCACAAAAAAAAACAAAAAAAAAGGTTGACGCATATCACAAATAGATACAGAAATGACCAGGTAGCCAATCGTAATAAAAACGATCAAATCTAATCGTAGTCAAATCTCGGCGAAAACTTGTCAAAAATGTATGGAAACTCGACGTATTTTTGACGAATTGAGGCTGAGGTCAGACTGCTATCGTTCTTTAAATAACGAGAATTGTCCCTCAGTTGATAAAGTACGAGTTCTACTAACTATTGTATTTTATCGACTGAGATGAAAACTAAAATAGAGACGTAATGCTAATAATACCTGGCGTTGGGAGTCGATAGCGGACTCCCGGCCACCGTAGGCGCGAGCTTGCGGGCGGCGAGCTACCCATTGCTCATTGCGGTAAGGACCAGGCTCGGGTCGACGGTGCGTGGTGTTCCACGCGCGCATCAAAGAGATGTCAGCAATACTGATGGGGTCTGCTAGGACCGATGCCTGCCAGGGTCGCGAGATTCGTTCGAAAGAGTTATCGTGGGCCTGGCATATGGGCAACTGAAGGAACACGGGTGGGTTTTAGTCAGTAGAAGTCTGACACGTCCTTCCGCTCCACCCTAAAGCGGGAGACGTCATTTGATGATTTCCCTGCGAAAAAAAAAGCTAATAATACCTATCGTAACAAGACGCCTTATTTCCCCAAAGAGTTAGATTGTACCCACATTTCGCTTATTATTTTTAGGTCCCATGTAATAGGGGATGAACCTATTGCCAACAACCGGAATCAAATCCAGACTCCAGGCTGCTACTGAGAAATTCAAGATAGAAAAAACTTTTTAACAAAAAATTAAACCGCGCTTTGAGTGATCTTTGTTCATTGATTTTTCAGCGCCGACTCAAAATTTTAAGGTCTATTATTTTTTGCTTTTCCGTTTTTTCGGCGGTTTAATTTTTTGTTAAAAAGTTTTTATTTTATATTTTTATGTGGCTTGAATGTACTAATAATACTTGGCAAGGTATACCCCACCCAATGAAAAAAGAATTATCAAAATCGGACTACTCTGTATAAAGTTATGCGTGGTTATACATTACAATCAGTGAGTAAACAATCAATAATCCCCTGTTTTCCAACCCTTAGGGTTCGATTTTGTTTTCCAAATTTATATGGAAACACCTTGGGAGTATACCCTTTCCAATAAAAAAGAATTATCACAATCGGACTACCATGTACAAAGTTATGCGTGGTCACACATAAAAAAAAAATATATATACGCGTCGAATTGATAACCTCCTTTTTTTTCGTCGGTTAAAAAACTCAATGACACCTCGCCCAAAAGTTGATTCAAAATTAAGTTATAAATACGTTTAGGAACCCTTGAAATCACGTCTACGGAGTCAACACCAGGTATTAATAGAAATGTCAATTACAAAGTTTGAACTTATCGCTAAGTAAAGGAAAGATAAAGACATGATGGCTGAGTTGAAATTTTGACTTACTTGGAGTGGCAGTTAAAGTCTATTATTGGATGTAGTGTTTGAATGTAATGCTGTGTGTGTATAAAATCGGTTTTTCTATCGACCGTAAAGCCGTAGATAGTCCAGAAAAAGCTTTAAATTTCATTATGCAACCTTTATTCTCGTTCAAGTTTTAACCTTCTAAACTAAGACATTTTTAGTCGGTTATCGTAAAAAAGATCATTTATTTCAAAGAAAAGTGCAAAATATTTGCGCTCAAAAACGCTTGGGAGTTCAGAATCATGTTTTGGTCATGTAATGAATTTATATAATTAGATCGTATAAGACGCTTTTATACTTCAGAATTTTGTTGGTCAATATTTTAAAAACTTGATGGCGCCGGCATTTCTACGCTGACTAATCCTTGAGAAGAAATGCCGAAACAAATTTGGAGATCATGGTCTCTTTTGAAGTTCAAATATTATATTATTCGATATTTTATGTCCCTACCACACTGTTTAAGAAGGTATTTAATTAAGTACTTGGATCCACTACCTATCTGATGCCCAAAATTCAGTTCCTAGGTAAATTAATACCCCTTAGTAAGTTTGAATTCCGAACTCTTTTCTTTTAAAGCAGAAAACTGTAACTTCAGAACTGGAAATTCTGTATACTTATCACATCTATTTTCAACTACGTTGTTTGCATTTACCAAATTAACTGTTCCAAATCTTAGGATTTACTAGATTTATTTGCTTTCATTGCGAGTTAAGTCGATTGACAGACAGACGGCTGGGACTGATTGGATAGGGTGTAAACTATAAAGTCAATCGAGGTAGATATTTTGTCATTGTCAACTTGGAAACTTACGAGGTGAAATTTTCGGCGAAACCGTTGTAAAAAAATGAAATTGTTTCTATTTATTGGAAAAAAAATACTGGTAACCGTCGTACGTGGCTGAACTTAAAGGAGGCAAAATTAGTATATAAGCCTTGTACCAGATGTTAACGTTCAGCGTTCTGTAGTTTCTGCCTACGTCCATGGAAAAAAGTCGTGAGTTTATGTATGTAAGTTTACATTATTGGAAACATTAATCCCATGAAATTATGAAGGGTTACATATACGGTACGGCATAGACGGGACCAATGGGTTAGCGTGCTTTCCAAGGCACGGAGGGGTCGTAAGTAAAGTTAGTCACACATCCGCTTAGCAACCGTAGGGTACAATAGAAACTGTTATAAAATCAGTAATAATTTAGTATCGCGAACTCTAACTTTTATGATACAATTCTGTGATCGCCACACTTCCCAAATCCATACTCCATACTATATACTATCCATACTTCCATACTTCCATACTAATATTATAAATGCAAAAGTAACTCTGTCTGTCTGTCGGTCTGTCTGTCTGTCTGTCTCGCTTTCCTGCTAAAACTACTGAACCGAATTAAATGAAATTTGGTACACAGATAGTTTAGAGCCTGAGAAAGGACATAAGCTACTTTTTATCCCCGTAGTATGTTCCCGCGGGATAATTTCCGACCTCCACGCGGGCGAAGCCGCTGGCAAAAGCTAGTGTGTTATATATGGTTATATTGCAATAATTTTAGTAAAGTGCAAACAGCTACTGTTCTTGACTTTATCTCATAATAATAAATGTGTTTGTGTCATTTCACATTTCTATAATATCAGCAAAAGTGTATCTTCTGCTGGGTATAACCCTACCACAAGCATCAATACAACGACAAACATGGTTGTATTAAAACATACTACAGTAAACTAAGAAGAGCACTTCATAAAATTCAAAATAAATCTTCAACACCTTAGGATATATCTAATAATGATAATTTAGTCCTCCAGCTCGATTTTCAGCTAAAGCAGCCAATCTCAGAGGAGATTAGCCAAGTACATACAAGGAAGATATTTTAATGCAATCACTCTGCCCTTACTCTCGTAGTCGAAGAGACGGCAATCCAACACGACCAGAAAGAGATCTGGCGCAGAATCAACGGCTTGACGTGTTTTCCGAGGTTCGGGGGTATCTCACCGCCAACTCCCAAAGTCGAAGTTATTACTGAGGAATCGCAAATGGTTTTCCATTTTGTAGTTTGAACGCATTAATCTCTGGAACTGAACTGGAGTCGTTCCGAAAAAAATATTTTTTCGTTTGATAGCCTAATAAAAATCACGGTACAAGCCATAGGACCTCAAACTCAAAACTCAAAGCATTCAAAATCAAAATCAAAAGTCATTTATTCAAACTAGACTGAGAGTCAGCAGTTTTTGAACGTCAAAGTTACATAAGACAGTCCCCCCAAAACGCCCGCCCTTCGACACTTCTTAGTGCTTTAGCTGGGAAGAAGTGGTGGAACAAACTCCCCAGCAGCACAGCTGTCTTGATTCTATACAATATTGTGTAAGTAATTAATATTATAAAACAAAACATACATTATTCGCCATATGTCAGCTAGCACTAGCCAATATACCAACAAAACATTGAAAACTAAACTCAAGCTGAAACAAATAATAAAACAAAATCTTAAACAGAACTTAAAACCTAAATAAAGCCTCCAGGGATAAAAGGCGTGCCCACTTACATATTCAACGATGCAAAATGATATATATACATACATTGATGCATATAGCTAAGTTGAAGTTACAATAGTTAAACTAGGACCTCCGGAGTAAAATAAAATAACAGTTAATACAAATAACCATAAGAAAAACCATGGTCAGCAAGACGACCAGTCACCACAAGCAGCATCCGTTCACGAGCATAACGCAAAGGTCAGTCATTACCCCCCTCGCCATATTTGAGGAAAGGTGGTAACCCGACCCCCGATGCTACACCAAGCAGTGACATCTAAGGGAGCATGACGAACTTGCTGCCAGTTGGTCAGGCAAGAATATTATGAACAGCTGACGAGGTCACTAGCTAACTACATGTTGCAATACAACTCATTTAAAATCATTATAATGAGTAGATTATGTCCACAATAAATAAAATTAAAAGAGAATAAAAAAAAATCTGTTAAATAGAAATAAAAAACAATTATATGAGCTACTCATATAAACTCTCAGTAGGAAAGCTAATTCTGGATTGAAAGAACATAAACATTGTCTTGAGTTAATCACAGCGACCAACTATTCTTATTGTTTAAGTAGTCGTTGATAGAATAGTATGCCTTTGAACAAAGGTTGGATTTTACTTTAGCTTTAAACTCATTAAACAACTCATTCATTTCAAATAAACCAATTACAGGCACTTTTGAATTGTGAAGTGGCGGTCAGTCAGAAAAATTAAGCTAGGTGGCCATTTCAAAGCGTAGGTACATATGGCGAGGAACGGCCAAGAAACTCCAAGGACACTCCGTTCAATCAATAATGTTGATACGTAAAGTTCATTACATCATTTGTTGAAGTTATCAGTGTGAATACGATGTAAAAAATACATTCACATTAAAAGCGTCCGCAATTAAAACAAAAATAAAATTACAATTCAGAAATTTAAATAAGCCGTGGCAGCTAAGAGATGATCAGATCCTACTGATGGCGCCCGTTCACGAACATGACGAATGGATCAGCACCATTTAGCTCAACCATTTTGAAGGGAACTCAATGATTCAACACAAACGTTACAATTTACAGAGCCGAGCAGAAGAAAAAAGTCAGAAAGCTGTAGGAAGAAATTTCACGCGAACGTACTTGCAGGCAGAAGCTACTAACATAACATAACGATGCCCATAGAATATCTTACGGCCCCGATCAAAACAAACACCCTTATAATATCTACCATAACGTTATTAAGACAGTGAGGTCACGGATGCCAAAATATGTGACCTTTACCCCCTACCCGTTTTACCCTAAAATTATACGAACTGTTATTGTTATACCCGTTAAATTTAATTGTTTAAAGGATCAGTTAGAGGAAACAGTATCCTTCTGATTCGAAAATGGAATACTAGAGAGACTGTTATCGTATCGCGTTGTAAATTGTAACGGGTTTGGTAAATTATTAAGGGGGGACGGTGGGCCGTGTGGATCTTAGAACCATCTTATGGCCGATATCTAACGTTTTATTCGTATACTAGCTTTTGCCAGCGGCTTCGCTCGCGTGGAGGTCGGAAAATATCCCGCGTGAACGTACCGGGATAAAAAGTAGCCTATGTGTTAATTCAGGTTATTTTTTTTTAGCTCGAAAGCGCATTTTCATCCGACTTGCTTCAAATTTATCGTCACTGCTCGGTTCCTATGTGTCTTAGCGTTATGTTATATAGCCTATAACCTGCCCAGCTGTATGGACTACAATCTTACCACGTTTGGTTAAAGTCCCTTCAGTAGTTTTTGACCCATGCGTGCACATACAGACAGAAAGACAGAGAGACAAAAAATTTACTGATTGCATTTTTGGCATCAGTATCGATCACCATTCATCCTCCAATATTAATTTTGGATATATTTTCAATGTACAGAATTTACCTCTCTACAGTTTTATTATAAGTATAGATTTGCCCATGAAGGCTTCATAAATTAGATTAGAAGATCGATTCTGCTTTTGAGAGTGTCATGAGGTTGGGCAGAAGTTCACCTAGGGTACACTCACATTTTGCGTTATATTCCCTATTAGTCCCATGTAATAAAAGGATGTGGCTATTGTCATTAATGGGACACAAATCCAGACTGTTGCTGTTGCTGTTGCTGTTGCATTGAAATTCCAGAAATAAAAACCCAATAACTCTTTGCCCAACCAAAGAATCCAAAACAGGACCTCATTCTCAGCAGTAGCTCTTGTGACCACTAGATCAATGAGACAGTCAGTGGAAGCATTTAGTTGTCACTTTAGTGTATGTATCTATCATTAGTATTACTATAAATGTGTGTGTCAGCACACCTTTCTTAAGTTTAGTTAAGTAAGCAATATATTAAGATCAGGTAAGTTCAATCTATGTGAGGAAATGTCACACTTTAGTCTTCCCTTTGTAGTGGGTATTAGCACGAAAACCCGTTAGTAATTTAGAGCTTTAACGCCCATTGGGCACATAGGACTCTGAATAATCGTCAACTTCGATGAAATTCCTTGGGTTGCCGGACGTAAGGAATAGCACCAGCCCATTTGTAGAAGGTGATTAACCTCTAAGTCCCTGATATACCACATTGGTTATCGACACAATGGTTTTTTAATTGTGTCTGTAATTACGGTAATTGACTGGTTAATGGACTTACTAGAGAATGGGATTTTTTTTTTCTATTTTCAAATCATTACAATTTGATCCCTACTAACTGATTACAATCTAGCCTAATATACGAGATAGATATATTATAGGTACTTTGAGTGATGCCAATTTGCACTTATACAAGAAAAAATGCTCTTTCATAGGGGTTGATAACCGACCCTATTGGTGATGTTTTTCAGTAAGTATACCCGGCATACTTGTATGACCAGTTGTATGAACGTAACCGAGGTAAAAGGATCGTAGTAAGTGGCGGTCTATAGTTTCTGTCTACCCCCATGGGATGAAAGCATAAGTATGAAAATAGTATGTTTATGTTTGTATGTATATACAAACATAAACATACTAAAAAAAAACAAAAAAATCATAAAAATCATAAACAAACAAACAAAATAAAACAATAAATAATAAATAAACAAAAACAATAATGAATAACAGTTGTGATTTGAAGAAACGGTCAATTTTACTGGTTAGAAGTAAATTTGCTCAACAATTAATTTCCTTGCAATTTGTATAATACACACTACTATTATACGTATTTTTTTGTTATTTTCTATTTGTCTGTCTATATGCGTGTCCAGAAATGGTTAGATAAATAATTAATGAAAAAGGCTAAGGGGAAGTCTCCAGGTCACGACGGTCTCAGCATCGAGCACCTCAGGTTCGCAGGGGTACATTTGCCTAGAGTGTTGGCGTTGTTTTTCACGCTTTGCATTAGCCATTCGCATTCCATCCGATATGCTAAAAACAGTTGTGGTACCGATCGTGAAAAATAAAACGGGGGATGTATCGGACAAGGCGAATTACAGACCGATATCCTTGGCCACTTTTATAGCAAAGGTGTTGGACGGTCTGCTTGACAAAGAACTTGACAAATGGATAACCTTACATGACGCACAGTTTGGGTTTCGGCCTGGACTTTCCACTGAGAGTGCTATCCTCTGTCTAAAGTAGACGGTCCAATACTATATGGATAGACGTACTCCGGTGTATGCCTGCTTCCTTGATCTCTCAAGGGCGTTTGACCTTGTGTCATATGATGTCCTTTGGGAGAAGCTCGGGAGAGCGGGTGTACCACCTGAGTTGACGGGTTTGTTCCAGTACTGGTACTCTTACCAGTTAAACCAAGTTCGTTGGGGGGATGTTCTCTCTGAAGAATACAGGTTGGAGTGTGGGGTGAGCCAGGGGGGATTAACCTCACCTAATAGTTAGGTAGCTGGCAAGCAAAATTTCGATATGATCAGCACACAAGGCAGACGTTATTAATAGTGATAATTATACCCTAAGAAACATCAAGGACCTCGTCTGCCACCATGGTGGCGCTGCGTTGTAAATTTAGAGCATTTAAAAAATGTTTAAAAAAAAAGGTGTGCTATATTATGCGCACACGTCTGCCGCTGGGGCTGATGATCACAGTCATCCTGGAAACACAAAGAATCGAAAGGGCAGACATTCAGGGCTCTGACTTTTGTAGTACCTATGCAATTTTTTAATTTATTTTTATGATTTAAAAAACTGTATATGAAGTGCACACTTGGCAAATTTGAATTGTTCGATTAAAAACAATGAGAAGAACCACGGAAAAATTGTCTGCCAATATGTTTGCCTCTGCGTTGTCTATTGACAGTGCTCCAAAAATGTAAAAAAAAGAAGGTATACTATATTATGCGCACACGTCTGCCTCTTGGATGGATGTTTGAATTACTTATGAAAACCAAGAAAATCGATGAGGCAGACGTTCAGGCCTCTGAACATCAGAGGCCTGAACGTCTGCCTCATCGATTTTCTCAAAGGCAGACCATTTGATTTACTTTTTTCAACCCGACGCTCACGCCAAACCAAGCGGGTATAAAATATCCCCATAGATCCTTTCCTGGTGTGTGTCTCTCTTTTCTTTGGAAATATGAGTGAGAACGATATAACTCAGTTCCGACCTTTTCCGTATTGTGAAACTAAATGTTTAGAGCGTATATCTATATACAGCCTATATCTATAACTATATACGTATTTTACACAAATAAAACGTGATTTAAAAAGTTAAAGACTGTTCCTATCCAGATCCTAATCTTATTCAGATTACAATCAAGCTTGCAATTTAAAAAATACTTTCTAATTAGAGTTCCAAGCGCATTTCGTTTCTGATTGGCATTGTGAAAAAATATGATTGCATAGATTTCAGCTCAAGAAGTTTAATCGTTACCGTGAGTTTAGAGGATAATATTAAACAAACTTATAAGAATAAAACTATAAAGAATAACAATAATCCCATGCAATACCCGCTGTCCCTTGATTCCGTGAATTTCAAACAGTTATACGGCTGAAAATCAGTAAGCAAAGTGTCTACCACATATTTTTTCGAATCCACAGTGTCATAGTGAATCGAATGGGTGCAATGAGAACCGCGTGCAAATGACTTAGTAGAACATTTTTTTCTTACATTTTTACAACTCCGTTCCATGATAATGCAGAGTCCTGAATGTCTGCCTCTTCGATTCTCTTCGTTTCCAAGATGATTGTGACCATGAACTCCAGAGGCATACATGTGCAAATGATTTAATACCTCGATTTTTTTAAGCAAATTCAATCCGCTGTAACGCAAAAACGCAGCGATATAGGACTTTAATTGATTAGACCAAATCAATTCGTAATGATTTAAACTGCAATCCACCTCGACGTGAAACGTGTGCAAATCTAATATCGAAATGCTCGCCAGCTCCCTAGCTATAAGCTTTTCAACCTGTATCTGAATGAGTTGATCGTTGAACTGAGCAGCAGACCAGGTGGGTGTAAAATAGATGGCACTAGCGTCAATAATTTAAGTTACGCTGATGATATGGTGCTGCTGGGTCCAACGGCTGGCTCAATCAGAGAGATGCTGAGCATCAGTGAAAAGTATGCGGCAACGCACGGCCTGCTATATAATGTAGTTAAAAGTGAATACCTGATCTTTGCTGCTCCCGGGAAACATATCACTTACGAGCCTTCAATATCACTCAACGGGCAACCACTTAAAATGGTTACTCAATTTAAATACTTGGGACAGTATGTCACCGAGGACCTCAAAGATCAGGTAGATATTGATCGTGAGCGCAGGGCACTAGCAGCCAGATGCAACATGTTGGCTCACAGATTTGCTCGTTGTAGTAACGACGTCAAAATAACTTTGTTTAAAGCGTATTGTCAAGCGTTCTACACAGGCAGTTTGTGGGTCAACTGTACGCGGAGGGCTCTAGATGCTCTGCGTGTGCAATATAACAATGGCTTCAGGGTGCTGTTGAGGTTGCCCCGGTTCTGCAGCGCGTCTAGCATATTTGCTGTAGCAAGAACTGACAACTTCCATGCTATTATGAGGAAAAAGACCGCATCCTTATTAAGCAGAATGAGGGCTAGCAGCAACAGTATCCTGAAAACCTTAGCCGAACAACACAATGCACCAATACTGAGACACTTTGTCAGGTTGCTCGTGCGGCAGGTATGAATATAGGTACCTACTGTATTATTTTTAACTTATTAAATACTAACCCTTGATAAGTCTTTACTAACCAGTGGACCAATGTTGTCAAATTAAATAAATAAATAATAATAATAATCTGTGGACCGACTGTCAACCTGACGGAACAACATTTTTTTTCACCGTGTATTTTTCTAGTATTTTTAAAGTCTAATAATGCAAATATGTTTTATAATATGTTTAAACAACAGCAGTAGAGAGCCAAAAATTGGTACTGTAACCAAAAATCTGCATAATGCAAGACTAGACAAAATAACAATACACGAGTAATAGTGAAATGCTGACGCGAAGTCGGGCACGATTGCTGCAAAGCACACACCCAACATCTTCGGGTTCGTCGCTCAGCTCCGCCTCGTAGTTGCCGGATCCTGCTCCAGACGTGAGTCCAGTGACACCGGCTGCTGCAGTTGCGTCGAGCTCGAGCGACGAATACTTCTCGCCGCCGACGACACCACCACCAGTACGTCGGCGCGGACGAGGCCGACCACCGGCCAGCTTGGGACTCCGAGGCCCACCGGCCTCTGATAGGGTCCCCGCTACCGATGGAAGTGTGCAGCGCATGAAGTGGACACAAGCTGTCAACGAAAATGTCATGCGCGCATACTATGGGGCTACAGAGGGGGGAACTAACTTGACTGCGTACCGTGGTCGGATGCTCTCTCTGTTTCAGGTGCTTGAACCAGCTATCAACGTGTCGTTGCAACGACTGTCGGATCAGGTGCGGGTCATCCAGCGTAATCATATGATGGATGCCGCCGTACTTGATCGACTTTGCCTGGAATCACGGAATAGCCATGTTACGCCTGCTTCGCCACTGGTCGCGGTGCAACTGCAAAATTTACCCAGTGTTTCACCGCGACCCAACTGCGTTGGTGAAGAGGATGATGACGGGGCTATATTCGTGAGTACTCAATGCAATGCACGATTAAGGAGCGCTTTGGAGGATGCTGTGCTCTAGACTCACAGCTGTCAATATATTTTGATGGCAGCAAAGACCTGGTCGATACCCACTCGATTTTGTATTGTGCAGCTGTAGCGGCTTGTCGACGACCAAAACCAGCCGTACCAGCTTGGCAGTGCAGGATTGAGCGTCGTATCGGTGAGGCTAGAGCACTCATCGGTAAGCTAATCTGCTTCATGGAGGGCAATACTCGCCCTCGAGTGATGCGCTTTGTGAAGCGGGCGTTCTCCGGGACGGATGTTAGTCCTCGTGATTATTTGCCCCGCGTCACAGAGGGCATCGACTTCCTGAAGCAGAAGATCTGTGCATGGGCAAACCGTATTCGTCGGTACTGGCGGAGGGTGGAGCGGTACTCCCAGGATGACACACATTCCAAAGCGATGAAAGGTGGGTTTACCGAGCTTGGGAGCGACCGGACTAAGGTGTGGCTGACACGCCCCTTCCGAATGATGTCGCCATGTCTTCGTTCTGGCTAAACATCTGGTCGGTGCCTGTCAATCACACCGAAGGTGATTGGACTAGGGAGATCGAGCGAGCGTGCGGTCAAATAACAGAAATAGGGGCAATTACCATCAGCCCCCAAGATGTCGCTTGTACAGTCCGTCCGTTACCTAACTGGAAATCTCCAGGCCCGGACGGACTGCACAACTTTTGGATCAAGTGGATCCAAAAGTCGCACGCTCGCTTGGCATCTCAGTTCCAGTCACCCTTAGAGTCAGGGTCGTTACCCCAGTTCTTAACAACAGGGATATCCCACCTGCTCCATAAACCAGGTAGGACCGCGGAACCCAAAAATTATAGACCGATCACTTGTCTACCGACGGTCTATAAAGTACTTACATCCATTTTGAGAGCTAAAATTTACAATCATATTGACACAAACTCGATCTTGTCTGTCTCTCAAAATGGATGTAGGAACGGGTCCCGCGGTACTAAGGAGCTGCTCCTTATCGATATGACCATTAGTCAACAGGTTCATCGTTCCCGAAGGGATCTGTCGACATGCTGGATAGACTATAAGAAGGCCTATGACTCGGTGCCACATACCTGGCTCAAGAAGGTGCTGGAGTTGTACAAAGTAAATACAACGCTGTGCACCTTCTTGATGTCATGTATGGGGCAGTGGAGAACAGTCCTTCACTATCCAGGATGTCGACATATCCAGAGGAACAGTGAACCGATAAGGATCGAGCGAGGTATATTCCAGGGCGACAGTATGAGTCCACTTTAGTTCTGCCTAGCCATGAATCCTCTTAGCACACTGCTGGAGGATTCAGGTATAGGCTATCGATTGAGGAGAGGTGGTCAGGTTATATCTCACCTCCTCTATATAGATGACCTAAAACTTTTTGCCCCCAACAATTTGCAACTGATGGAGCTACTGAAAGTAACTGAAACATTCAGTAGCGCCATCAGGATGGAATTTGGTGTGGACAAATGTGCGGTCATGCATGTAAAGCGAGGGGAGATTGTGGAATCCGTGGGAACCCAACTCTCGGATTCCATACACCTAAGAGCCCTCTCCTCAATCGAAACATACAAGTATTTAGGAATGTCGGAAGCGTTAGGCATCAACACTGCTAACATGAAACGATCGTTGAGGGAGCGCTTCTTTGGCCGCCTGAATAAAGTATTAAAAAATCTTTTATCAGGCGGAAACAAGCCTTCAACGGTTGGGTCATGCCGGTTTTGATGTACTCTTTCGGCATACTCAAATGGACTCAGACGGAAATTGATGCCCTGGATAGACGGGTCGGCAGACTGCTGACCGCAAATCGAATGCATCACCCAAGGTCATCGGTGATGAGACTGTATATCCCACGGAAGTGCGGAGGTCGAGGTTTCTTGAATGCTAAGACCCTGCACAACCGTGAGGTATGCAGTCTCAGGGAATACTTCCTAGAAGCCGACGTGGGGATGCACCGAGATGTGGTCTCAGTGGACAAGAGTCTCACCCCGCTCTCCTTGGCTAACAAGAACTGGCGCAAACCTAAAGTATTAGATACGGATGACCGTAGGGAGATATGGCAAAGCAACGAGCTTCACGGACGCTTTTATCGGGTGCTACATGGACCCGATGTAGACTTCTTAGCGTCCGTATCCTGGTTACGATTCGAAAATCTATTTGGAGAAACCGAAAGTTTTGTCTGTGCAATTATGGACGAAGTTATGATGACGAACAACTACCGGAAATATATTGTGAAGGATGGCACGGTTGACATCTGTCGGGCATGCCACCGTCCAGGGGAATTAATCCGACACATTATTTCTGGCTGTTCTCGTCTGGCTAACGGAGACTACTTGCATAGGCACAACCTTAGCCAAGATTATCCACCAGCAACTTGCTCTGAAATACAGTCTTGTGGAATCAGAAGTACCGTACTATAAGTATGTGCCCAACCCAGTTCTCAAAAATGGCAATATCACATTGTATTGGGATCGATTTATCATCACTGATAGGACTATTGTTGCTAATAAGCCGGACATAGTGGTGATAGATCGATCAGAGCGTCGCACAATGATTATTGATGTAGCAGTCCCGCATGACGAGAACCTCGTGAAAGCTGAACAAGATAAGCAGATTAAATATCTTGACCTGGCTCGCGAGGTTGTCGAGATGTGGGATGTGGATACAGCAGTCATTGTGCCGATAGTCGTGACGGCAAATGGCATAATAGCCAAGAGCCTCGACCAACACCTAAAGAGGCTCTCGTTAGGCAGCTGGATCAAGGGCTTGATCCAGAAGGCGGTATTATTGGACACGGCATGTATAGTGAGGAGGTTCCTCTCCCAGCAGCCGTGACCACCGGTAGCTTGGACCCTATTCCCGATACCGGTGGGCTACTATTTTTATATTTTTAAATGTTTTTATGATTTTTGTTATTTTAATATTTAAAAATATAATTTATATGTATGTAAAACGAAATAAACGAAATAATAATATGTCAACACTAGTGGAGGTTTTTTACACGCTTTATATCAGCTTCACTTGTATTTTTATTTGTATGTTTATATATTTGTTTGTAACCAACTCCTTATAGCGCGATTTTGACCCACTTTAAACGACCAGATTTCATTCAAACTTTGCACACCTGTCAAAGACCGATGACAATGCAATAATTTCATAAATTTGTGCCATTATCCTTGCCATGGTTACCAGCAAAAAAACTGTCTTCTAAAACTACGCTGACATACATACGTCACAAACTACGCT
Source organism: Aporophyla lueneburgensis (assembly GCA_932294355.1). NCBI lineage: Eukaryota > Metazoa > Arthropoda > Insecta > Lepidoptera > Noctuidae > Aporophyla > Aporophyla lueneburgensis. Next base: position 13,082,261 of record OW028759.1, read on the forward strand.
GACATACGTCTCAAAATTCGAAACACCCTAAAAATAGAAAATAAATAATAGTTTTAAAAAACTAAAAAGACGCTTCCATTGAAAACCAAACTAAAAAAACCAAAGTAGAAAATAATGGAAAAAAAAGCGTGGGGTGCTTTTTAAGGTATTTTCGTATTGGCACACCACGCTTTTTTTCCATTATTTTCTACTTTTTAGTTTGGTTTTCAATGGAAGTGTGTTTTTTTAGTTTTTTAAAACTCTTATTTTTTTTATATCGTCATCATCATTTCAGCTGCTGGGCTTAGCCAGTAGCGATAAAACAGTCAGTCGTATAATTTTAGCTGTCTGATTGACCAACTTAGCCTTAATATTAAGGCTACATACACACGCTTGCTTAGCGCCTAGAGTCCAGCGATTCACCTGTATGACTGACACTGGTATGGCCACTATCAAGAATTTTAATTTTGATAAATTAAAAAAAATAGTCGCTAATTAGTCGCCAAATATTAAAATTAGTAGATCAGACTCTAAAATTTGACGACTAATTCCAACTTATTGGCGACTTTTTTTAAACGAATCTTCGGTAGGTGACTCAACTTTTAAGATTCAAATGAGCCAAGCTAGGGTAAGATCTTTTCAGATCGGCCACCTATGTTTATAAGTTTTGAACCAGTTACCGACAAAGGACATCATTCATTTTGTACCCAAAAATGAAAGTGCCGTCCAGAATAAAAATATACTAGATTCTTATGGGAAATAATGTCCTGAAGATTTTTTACTATTACAAGAATCGTCTAAAATTAACCCCCAGGCTGCTATTTGAGTTTTAAAATGCAAAACATATTTTTATTCCCAAATTGTTTGAAACATCACATTACGTTTAAAAGTTGACAAACAACCTAGCTACCTGCTATTGTATTGTGTGTGCAAGGTCACGCCGCTTCTCGCACGGCCGCACCCCATCCATCCACCGCGTACCCCTTCCTCCCGGCGTCCGTACGGCGAACGCAACAACCGGGGTTCGAAGCAGTTAGGCCCGGCTTCAGGCACGTGTGATGAGGATGGCTTCGTGATGGTGGAGAGGAAGAAGAGGAGGAAGCCTCCTAGTCGGAACCAGTGCGGGACCGCACTTGCAGGACCCAACATGCTGCTGCGTCCAGCTACACCGACGACGCAGCTCTATGTGTCCCGTCTACACTACACCACGAAGGTTGAGGAGATCGTGGAGTATGTACGAGTAAAAACGAACTGGACTTTGAGGGTCGAGAAGTTGGAACCGCGCCACAACACAAACTTCAAGTCATTCGTGGTGCGAGTCCGTTCACCACCTCAACAACCCATCGGCAAATAGTGATTAGACGGGATTTGTTTACCTGGTCTGTAGTGAGTTGTTTCATTTGGACGTTTGCTTTCTGGCATATGCACTGAGTAACCTTGTTGTTGCATGAGTACAACAGCGTCTCTGAAACCGCGGTCCAAAATAAAAACATCACCGTTTCTGTAGAACCAATGAAAAACGCCATCACCCGTGTCTTCTTCATTGTCTATTACATTTTTCATTACTTGAGCATTGGATGTGGTGGCAGCATGAGGTTTTAAGAGGTTTCTGTACTTATGATTACTGTATGAATTTCTTTGGAAGAAGTAATTGGAACTCTTCTGAATGTATATATATATATGCCATCACAAATCGTTATTGCCTTTCTTTCACTAGGTGGACTATCTGGATTGCCGAAGAGATATTCTGGCACTGTAAGGTTTCTTCGAGCTACGTCTTCCCTGCTTAAGTGATCAAAGCCCAAGTGCAATGGAACAAAATCTTGCATCAGTGCAAAACGACCAGTTTTAAGCAAACGGGCAAAAGAAGACTCACTTATTCTAAATATTGTAGCTAGTCTCGGATTTGAATCTCCTGTCCGCAGTTTCAAAAGTACAGCGGCCAATATTACGTTTTTATTACGTGTATCGTTGAGACTACGAGTGTTTGCCAATAAATCTGTATATTGATCGTGAGTAAGGCCAGTCCAGGTATGAAACTCATTTGGACCGTGTACACAGTAATTCCCCCATAATAATAACAGCAAAATAAGAGCACAAGTAAACTGATTGGTAGCCGTCCGAAGTAATATAAGTCGCATGGATAACTACAGTCCATTCACACTTATTTTACCTCTGATTTTGCGTCACAGTCAAAATCAAAGTGATCCTTGTTTTCACTGCAATAAGGTTGCTTTTGAGTTGCTGCCATTGACAAGTCTGTCAATATCACAATGATCTTTAAATCCGTTAAATAAGGTTCATATTAGGTTGCTGCTGTCAGAGGTAAAATAACTGTGAACGGACTGTAACTTGTGCTTGCGTTTCACTTCGTTCCATTGTCTTTGCTTGCGTTCGCCGTACGGACGCCGGGAGGAAGGGGTACGCGGTGAAGGGATGGGGTGCGGCCGTGTGAGAAGCGGCGTGACCTTGCACACACAATACAATAGCAGGTAGCTAGGTTGTTTGTCAACTTTTAAACGTAATGTGATGTTTCAAACAATTTAGGAATAAAAATATGTTTTGTATTTTAAAACTCAAATAGCAGCCTGGGGGTTAATTTTAGACGATTCTTGTAATAGTAAAAAAATCTTCAGGACATTATTTCCCATAAGAATCCAGTATTTTTTTATTCTGGCCGGCACTTTCATTTTTGGGTACAAAATGTTCGAGACATGAATGATGTCCTTTTGATATTTGACGACCAATTTAGCCAAGTTTTTTATGTTATCAAAATTAAAAGCCCTGATGGTAGTCATGCTAGTATCAGCCACACCATTAATCTTAAGAATAGCATAGTGAATCAAGAGTTCTAGAATTTTCGTATCCGACCGCACTGCGCGCTTGGCGCCTTTGCTAGTCACCAAGCATGTATGGAAATAAACAAAAACGATATTAAGTCATTAGGCTCTAGGCGCTAAGTAAGCCACCGGACCGTGTGTTCGCAGCCTTTAGTATTCAACTTGGTCACTATCTAACTTGTTGTAAACCTACGGTCCACGGTGATGTAAATGATGTTCAGAACTAATTAACTGGTGACTCGATGATGAGCACATGAGTAATTGCATATAACGTTGCCACTAATGTAATGTGTCCCAGCAAGGGCAAACGTTATAGGGTGAGTGTGTTCTCATCTCTGGGAAAAGTGGGCTATGAATAAATAGGCTGGCCCAGTGCGAGTTGATAAATAAAAAGGAAGGAATAGTAAGGGGTCAAAGTTTGTATGGAAGTTCGTAATTCTTGGTGATGAGAAGTCACTTTAGGTGCACAGCTTCTAGCAAGTACACAAGTTCTCTACAGTCATTTGAAGAATAAACTTTACAATTTTCTGGATATATCATCTTGTTGAGCTGAGCTATTCAGCCTATATAAGGCGTATCTATTCATACACGAAATATTTTAAGGGGTACACCTGTAGGTGGTAAAGAAGCTATAGAAGCAGAAAAACAAATATCTAAGCGTTTTTGAATTTTCGTAATTATTATAATTTTAAAACTACTTGAGACGTTTTGCATAAAACCTTTACTCCAAATTCTATGGATGGCCCGCCTGACGCTGCGAGGGCGACGACCGGACAGCACGAGCATGGCCGTGGTGTCTCGGGTCGTAAAAAATAAGAAGGAGCCAATATTTCTTATGTGCGTCAAGTAATTTATAAATATTAAATTGAAAAAAAAAAAACTCTTAGAAATTTTTTTTTCGTTGCTATAGCTTCTTTACCACCTACAGGTGTACCTCTTAAAATATTTCGTGTATGAATAGATACACCTTATATAGTTCCCACTTCTGGGACACAGGTCTCCTCTTGGTGAGGGGGCTGTAATCCACGTGTGGGTGGGTAGGTGTACGTTGTCGAATTTTTGGATCAAAGACATGCCCGTTTTCCCATGCCATTGTTCAACGCCATTTTGACAGCAGTGGTGATGAAATAATTTCCACAAAGTGCCTACCTAGGTTTGAACCCATTCCCACAAAAGTCATGCCCGTTGTTACTGAGCTACCACTGTGCCACGGTTAGGAACCAAAAGATTTTACCCCATATTGAAGTAAAACTGCCCAAATTATTCAGCTTGCAAATCACCATAACGCCTGAAAAGGCTCAACGGCAATAAAACAATGATGGAAATCTACATTGATACCAAACGGCCTACCCGTGTAGAATCATCTGTCATACACTCCACAATAGCACCCTCATTCATTCCAAAGTGCACCATATTGATCATGGATTAAAGTTGAAAACGCAACGTCTGGAGATTTTTCCCTGGAAATCATTGCGAACGATTTCGGTCGACGATTTAACCACAAGAGACAGGTTTTTCAGAAGTTTTGTTTCATAAAATTGCATAATCAACCGATAATGTGCCCACTACTGGGGCCCAGGGCTCCTCTGTAAAAGTGCGGGTTGTTTCAAGTCGCAAATTTTAGATTTTTTTTTGGTCTAGGACCTGCCGGGTTCCTCAGGATGTTGTCTTTAATGATGACGAAATCATTTACACAAAGAAAACACCGGTCACGGTTTGCTCCTACGTTCTACAGCTCGTGAGTTGTAGCCGTTTCCACTGCACCACGATAGTTCTCCTGCTTTGAGAAATGAGCCAGTGTACCAAAAATGAACTCAGGGATACATCGTCATCATCATTTCGGCCGAAAGACGTCCACTGTTGAACATAGGTCTCCCACAATTAAGAGTTTGTCATAATTGCCAGGCTCGGCAGGCGGGTTGGCAATCACAGTATGGTATTAAAAAGCATAGAGACCGCTGCTGCTGCTCAGTCAGGTCTTATTAATCAAACTACTTACCACTATACCTTCTGAGTATCTTTTACACCCAGCTTAACTAAACGACCGATTTAAATTTCAAATTGCCGGTTATCCAGATAGAGGTTAGCGATGAATGGAGTAGCATAAAGTTCTCTACCTACTTTCTGCTCGCCTAGTACCGAATCTTGCTACAAGACTTTTTAATTATAGCCGTTTTCGGAAATTAGGACGGAGCTTTGTTAGAGTTAAGGTAAGGTTAGAGGTCTAGAATCATCTTGCCAGGTTCGCGACATTTGTTCGAAAGAGATACCGTGGCCCTAGCATAGGCAACTAAAGGAAGGAAGGTGGGTTTTAAAAGTCTGTCACTCTCACTCCGTCCAGAGCGAGACGTCATTTGATGATTTCCAACGTGTTTCCAACCAACCCAGAAAAAAAAGGGTGGCAAAGACATTGACGCACGACTTTTTACCATAGATTCAGTACATGTTTCTGTACGTCTAAAAAAATTACTATTTCATAGAAAAGTGCGAAACCTCAACAGTCGCCTCGCTTTTTTAATATTTTGTTGACCCAAAAATATATTTATTTCACAAAATATTAAATTAGAGTAATCTATCATATTTTTAGGCAAGCAAAATGAGAATAATTTAAGTTTTGATTTAATACATGCTTTTGTAGACCTGTACAAGATTTGAACTATGTATTGGCTTACGATAATAAAAAAAAATATTGCTGAAACGAGATGCTCAAAATATAAAAAAAAAACGTTAGTCCGTTAAAAAATTTAAAAACTAAACCACAAAAATCCAGCACTGTGTATCTAAACAACATATTTGCATTAAAAAGTTAAAGTATGAAATAGCCGCGCACTGCTGTTTTATTACTCCCCTAGGGGTAAAAGTACACGTACTGACAGGATGGGAGTAGATAGTAAACAGAGACCGAAATTATTAGTTTTAGACCGATATTATAAATTCTGATTTAAAATTTATTTTGAATTCTATGACCCTGATTATTTTGTATCGTTTAGTCTTCGTTTATTTTGTTTGCATTGCCGTTTTAATTGAATTCACATATTTCCATCAAATTCGCATATTTCAATCAAATTGAATTCTAAGAATGATGATGATGTCATGAATTCTAATTCATCGAGCTATCACGTGTAACTGAAATGCAACGTATACAATGTAAAAAGGGGTGAAATTCTGAACTTCATTGGCTATATTCATGGCGTGAATTTGATGTGCATAAAAATATGGTCCACAGTCGTATGAAACGTTTACTTTATTTAGCAAAGACAAAGTGAAAGCCATAAATGTGATCCTTAGCTTTGCTTGTTAGGGTCCACATTTAGACGCACATACACGGCCGCATCAAACTGAATAGTTGCAGTATATTTTTTGAAGCTATAGGCCTCTGTACAGTATCTACTCCTGTACCAACAGTATATCGGTATGTATAAATATAGGGATGCACACTGTTCACGTCGGCAAACGAATATTAATTTCAAGTAGCCTTTGTTTGTAGACTCTGTTAGCCTGCTTTAAACTAATTAATTGGATGCACAATATTGTATTGACGCCAGAAAATATTATGCAATATGGGAGATATGATGAACAGTGAAATTCCGGTAAGGTATGCACTCATTAAAGTGACATGAACATTTTTTTTTTGCATAGTATTGTTTTAATGATGTTTTTATGAAACTTATAATTATGTGAATGTGAAGATTATTGGATATTTATTTCCACACTTACTTTTAAAAATGGGGTGGCAGTTTGAGTAATGTATGAGGTCAAACCAAGTGTCCTGTCTTTGGTGTTCTTATTATATTTTGTGACCTTAGTCAACGTAGTTTTCGAAGATAGTTTTTTTTATATCTTGGGAAGGATAATGGCACAAATTTTTGAAATTACTAGCTTTTGCCAGCGGCTTCGCCCGCGTGGAGGTCGGAAAATATCCCGCGGGAACGTACTACCGGGATAAAAAGTAGCCTATGTGTTAATACAGGTTATAAACTAACTGTGTTAATCCGTTCAGTTGTTTTTGCGTGTAACAAACATCCACACATCCATACATCCATACATACAAATTTTCGCATTTATAATATTACTAGCTTTTGCCAGCGGCTTCGCCCGCGTGGAGGTCGGAAAATATCCTACGGGAACATACTAACGGGATAAAAAGTAGCCTATGTGTTAATCCAGGATATAAACTAACTGTATTCCAGATTTCATCCAAATCCGTCGAGTTATTTTTTTCGTGAAAGGATAACAAACATACACATACACATACATCCATCCTCACAAACTTTCGCAATTATAATATTAGTAGGAAGTAGGATTGTATTGTCATTGGTCCTTGATAAGTAACTTATCAAGGACCAATGACAATACAATCCTACTTCTTAACTGTTTATGATTAACTGTTAATCAACTTAATTATGATTAACTGTTAATCTGACACTTTGAAGGGGGTCAAAATCATGTTCAAAGATTCTGTTACTTGGCACATACTAAGATATTGACATACGTATGAAGCTAATAAAAATGTGTTAAAAACAAAATTGCTTTTCGTGTCACTCTATGTGACCGCTTCGATCTTTGAGACTACACGTTGGATTTTGATGCAGTTTTCACTGTGATTCAGAGCCTTTATTGTGTCCCAGCACTAGGAACGTTACACATAGGTGGCAGTCGCTCCATCTAAAATATTGGTACTCAGCTGCATCTGGTTAGACTGGAAGCTGACCCCAACATAGCTGGGAAAAGGCTAGACAGATGATGATTGATGAGATTTTCTTTGATTTTATTTATTAACACTGCTGGTTCGTATTTTTAAACTGACTGTTCTAATTTAAATTTAAAATAGACTATTAGATTCTATATTTTACAACGAAACAAAGTTCATTATCATCTGTCTAGCGTTTTTCCAACATAGTTGGAAAAGGGCTAGGTTGCTTGGGCGGAGCACCACCGTGTCCTCATGGAGGCGATCGGCGGCGGCGACCACTCGCGTCCGGCCCTGGTGCGAGCCATGGTACGGAGCGAGAGGGCATCGGAAGCCGTCACCTCCTTCTCCAAAGCAGTAATGCTCGCAAAGGAGGAGGTGGGGTGCGTGAGAGAGTTGCAGTCTCTGCGCCCTCACGTCCCTAGCTGCCGCAGGAGGAGACGCCCCGGGCGTCGGGAGTCGATAGCTGACTCCCGGCCACCGTAGGCGGGAGCTTGCAGGCGGCGAGCAATGGGTAGCTCGCCGCCCGGTAAGGACCAAGCTCGGGTCGACGGCGCGTAGTGTTCCACGCGCGCCTCAAATAGATGTCAGCAGCACTGAAGGGGTCTGCTAGGACTGATGCCTGCCGGGGTCGCGTGATTGTTCGAAAGAGATACCGTGACCCTGGCACATGGGCAACTGAAGGAACACGGGTGGGTTTTAGTCAGTAAAAGTCTGACACGCCCTCCCGCTCCGCCCAGAGCGAGAGAAGTCATTTGATGATTTTCGATCCAGAAAAAAAAGCCCAGTTTGCGTAATAACTGACACGTCTTAAAATGTCGGAATATCATAATAATATACATATTTTTACAATGTTTCTTAATATTTGGATATCATGATTCTATCGTATCATCATCATCTTAGCCCGGAATCACCCACTGCTGGGTGGGCTCCCCCTTTTTCGCCATACATTTCGATTCCGTGCGTCTCTCATTCATGCGTTCCGTTCTGTCATACTGGTAATTAATTTATATATTTTTGCTTCAATTTTAATTCTTTTAACCTCTTGTGACATGGTTATTTTAGTTTAAGTGCAGCGTCTTCATATCTCTACATAGTATAAAACAAAGACGCATCCCGCGCCGCTTAGATTTTTTAAACTTCGATACGGATTTTATGCAGTTTTCATCAATGGATAGAGTGATTTAAGAGGAAGGTTCGTATATTTAGTATTATATGTATAATACGTAGAAAAAGTAGCTGGCAAAAGCTGGGACTTCGATTTAAAGAATTTAGAGTTTATAATGTAATTTTAATAACAAGTATTAGCACTATTCATTTAAGGGATGGGAATTGAGACGGAGTTACTGGCCTCTGAATTGCGCTGATCTTCAACGATATTCTTCATGCAGCGATCCGACTCGTAAGGTCCGGATGTTTGTGATGTGTGTTTCTTTTTTTGTGCGTGAGGTCAGAGACAAAGCAGGGTCTCTTCAATGATTGATTTTTTTATTATATACGATATTAATGAAGGTTTATTTCACTTTAAATTTACAACAAATATAGGTATAGAAAGTAGGTCTAACAGAGCGACCAGCCAGTAAAACGCGCTGTCGATGCAGTGTCGTCGCCGTGCGGATCATGGGCCGCGCAGGCCGCCCGTGCCCCCTGCTCCCTCGTACTTGCCTACCCCTCGTCCGCCTGTCGGTTGTAGTTCAATTCAATTTATTTCAGGAACAATTCACATTGTGTTTGAAAACATACATAATAAATAAAAAATAAAATAAACAACAAAAACAACACCCATTAAAATTATAAATTAACACAGTCATAATACAATAAAATCATTAATATTATAAATTTAAAAAAAATCAATACAAAAAAAAAAATCAATGTCATTACAGCTGCGATTACATGCTCATATTACCCAGTCTCACATTAACTAATATAAAAAATTTAAAACGTGGATAAGTCATCGTCTATTTATATAGATATATATATATATATATATATATATATATATATACATCTTGAAGGACATATTGCGTCCTACATGGCGTTATTTACCGATGATGCTGCGTCCCACTGACTTTGTGCGTCCGAAATACGGACGCAAGATTGACCGACCCTCATTTTTAGCCCAAAGGTCCCTTATGATCATTAGAATGCAAGGGCGAAAAATTAGCATGGACGTAATTCCATCACTACAATGCCTTTTAGCGTATAATATAGTTCCGCCATCGTCCGACTGAAATTTGGAGGGCGCTAGTGTTCAGCGTATAATTTACCACGTATACTTTGAGTTCAGTTCACCGATCTTATCGTGTCCATTGAATATTGTACTTAATTTGTAAAGTTTTTATCATGTTTTCGTGACAACAATCTTGCGTCTCTTAAATATCCTTAAACGGGCACTAGGTACGGTGTCTGAGGGGCCTATTCGGGGTTCACGACGGACGCATGGCGCGAGGCGCGGGGCGGCGGGCTTCAGCGCGCTCGCGTGCCGAAGTTTGTAAACAAACAGACATGTGCCGGCCGTGATGTAAGCTTGTCACCAAAGTGAATTATTTGCAAGTGCGTTAAAAGTGGTTATTTATTTGGTCTATTATTATAGTTAGTGGTTATAATAATATATGAATCACAATGAAAAGAAGTGCAAGGATTCTTAAATTGGCAAACCGTAAGTACTTACTTTTTACTACTTAAATGAAAATTATAACACGATTTAAAATTATAACACGATTTAACTTATTATAATATCTATAACGTCTAGCTAGTAAGAACCTACTAACATTTAAACATGTTGTCTGTTTATAATATTATGATGAGCTTAGTTTGCGTTAAATTGTCTGTGAGTGAACGTGTGTAGTCTACAAAAATGGTTGTTGTGATTGATGTGGATACTTTTTTTTAAAGAAAGGATTTTATACATTTTTATAAAGCTAAACTGCAATGGCCTTGGGATTCAACGCATTTCATTTTGCAAAATTTGTGCATACATTGTGATACGATTATTAATATTACTAATTCAGTAGTTGAGCACTTTGTACTATTTGATTACCCATGAATTTCGATGACTTTAAAAGGCTTTATAACTCTTCTTTCATGTGGTGTAAATTTTGCGAATATGCCATTTATGATCATTTTCCAGAAGACGAATGTTTTTGTAATAACCAGTAATAATCAAAAGGTACATGCTTCTATATTACTTACCTACCTATTTGATTCTTATATCGTAATATCATCCTACTTCGTACTAATACCTATTATAAACGCGAAAGTTTGTATGCACTCACGGCTGTTATCCCAGAAGGGGTAGCCAGAGGCTTTTTTGCGACTTCACACAGTTCTCAGCGCGAGTGCGTTAGCCACTGCGCCTCGGAAGTTTGTTACTCTTTCACGCAAAAACGGCTGAACGGATTTGGATGAAATTTGGTATGGAGTTACATTACATCAGATAACGTCATTACAGTTAGGTATATATAATCTTTTTAACCCCTAACGCAAAAAGAGAGGTGTTATAAGTTTGGCGTGTTTGTGTGTGTATGCGTGAGTGCGTGCGTGCGTGCGTACCTGAGTGTGTGTCTTACTTTTTATAGGTTTTCTTGTTTTTGTTTGCTTTTGGCTCGAGGGTATTTAAATTTTTTATTGTTTTATAATAATACAAATATATATCTGTTTTGTTTTCAGAGAGACAGGAAGAAAAAGAAAACCAACCAGAAAGCTTACATGAGGTACGTATGTTTTAACTTAGATAAAACACGACTTACGTACACACATTTTTTTATACATACTTACCTGTCCAACTCCGGACCTACCTGTTTACACCAGCCTGTGCCTCTGAGCTTACCTGTTTATACATACTTACCAATCCGTCTCTGATTTACCTATGTAGACGTACTTACCTATCCAATTCTGAATTTACCTGTTCACATCAGACTGTGTTGGTTCGAGTTTTTCCCAACTGAATATCTAATAGCTACTGCTGTCTATTCATTAACTTTACATTAATCATTCTTAAAAAAAGAAAAAGTACCTATGATGTCTCGTTCATCTTCAATTTCTTCTTTTAGTGTTGTTAATCATGTATTTTATTGTATGTATCTCTGTTTACAGGAATTATCTGATTCAAAATCTGGTTCAATATCTGACTTTTCTGCGACATGTTCTAATTACACTCCACCGAGACACGAAGTAAGTTTAACTAAAATACTTCATTAATTCATTAATAATAATATGCTAACGGCTCTTATTCCAAAAGCGGTAGCACTCTAAGCCGAAGCAGTCCTTAAGCCATGTCAGAAACCTTCTAGGTGGCTTAAAAATATCTGCGAGCGCCAATTCAGGATTGAGATCGGGGATAGGTAATTTTAATGTTCAGCAAGGGATAGACAACACTTATATCACTAATCAAGTTGTTACCTCCATATTAACCTCTAAGTCCCTGAGATACCACATTGGTATAGACACAATGGTTTTTAATTGTGTCTGTAATTGCGGTATTCAATGGGTTAACGAAGCAACAATAGTAAAGTGCAACAAAATATAATAAGCCTTTTTTTGTTGCAGACCACTTCTGATGATTCTTTTGGCAATGAATTTGGAACTTCGAACAATTTAACGCCATTAGAATGTGTTTCAAACTTCGATTCATCGGTCGAGGAGCCTATTAATCTTAATTATAGCGAAATTAGTCACATAAGCGGTTCTCCATGTGGTGTATTTGTAGAAAGGAAACTTCTTCAACCTTATAAAGCAGATGAATTCGTACCAAATCAAAGAATACCTCTCGATGTTAATAATTCCTTGTCTAATGTATCTTTCAAGCCACCTAATAACATAAGTTTAAGTGAAGTTAGTTCTCCTTGCAATGTAATTGTAAGTAGGGAATTTCCACAGCCTTACAATGAATCAGAATCAAATGAAGAGATTATTTACGATATTAATAGTAAATCTCAAATAGAAGATAATTCTAATGATAGTACAACAATTATCCAAAGGCTAAAACCCAAAAGTTCAAAGGTTCGAGATAAAGATTATTGCTTTTACTGTGAGTCATTTGTTTTAAATTTTGCTCGTCATTTACTCCGACACCATATTTATGAAACTGAAGTCCAAAAAATTGTGTCAAAACCAAAAAAAAGTCTTGCTAGAAAACAATTAATTGCAGCTCTACGTAAAAAAGGAAACTACCTTGTAAATTCAAAAGAGGTCACTAAACCGATGCGAAAATTCAAATTTACTGATTATTTGCCGTGTACAGAGTGTCTGGGATTCTATTCTAAAAACTATTGTGGAAACATAAAAAGAAATGTAGTGGTAAATCAGGAAGTAAAAACATTCAATCTGAGGCTCAAAATCTACTGATACGTCATCTTAAAATCGACGAAAAACTTAAGGACACTGTATTTCCCCGAATGCGGGCAGACAGAATATCACTTATTGCAAAAAAAGATAACCTTATATGTGCTTTCGGATCTCAATATTTAAAAACTCACCGAGAAAAACATTTCGTTAACGTAGTATCTAGAAAAATGAGAGAGCTTGCAAAATTATTACTAGAATTAAAAAAGATCGATCCATCCATTAATGACTTCTTTTCTGCCTTAAGACCAATTCATTATGATATCATTGTACAAGCAACCAAAATACTGGGAAATTATGACATAGAAAAAGATAGGTATGAGACACCTACTTTCGCAATGAATCTGTCCACCACCTTGAAACAATGCTGCAATATTGCAATAATGTGTGCATTAAAAAAGCAAGGGCCTTACACGGAAGTAGATACTGGCAAAATAGAAGCCGACTTAAAAACTTTGATTCAACTTATTGAATCAAATTGGAAATATGATGTGTCTACACAAGCTGCAACAGATTTAAACAAGAAAAAGTGGAATAAGATAACTATTGTGCCTTTAGCAAATGATTTAAAAATTCTTAAAGAATACCTAAATAAAAAATCCTTGGATGCTGCTATAAAAATTAAAGAAGGCTTACAAACTACTGAAACATATACACAACTTTTAGAGACTGTGTATTGTAGGGTTTTATTATTAAATAGGCGCAGGCCTGGAGAACTTCAAAGAATTACAGTGCACGATTATTTAGAAAGCGACAATAATGATAATAATAAGTATGAAGAGTTTGATCGTGCGCTTACTGCCTCAGAAAGGATTCTGGTAAAGAAATTTAAACGTGTTGTCATTAGAGGTAAACGCGGCCGCGGAGTACCAGTTCTGTTTAATACAGAAGTTCAAGATGATATTAAATTATTATTATCGATTAGGCATATTTTTTTTGCTTCGACACCAAATCAATTTTTGTTTGGTAATCCCGGTTATAACAATACAATTTATGGCTACAAAGTTTTGGAAAAGCATGCCAAATTATCAGGGGCGAAACAGCCTAAAGCAATATCCTCTACAAGGCTAAGAAAACATTTAGCCACCTTATCACAAATTTTTTGCATGTCTGAAAATGATATGGAGCAACTGGCTACATTCATGGGCCATACTAATGAAGTACATAAAAAGTCTTACAGGTTGCCAGATGACGTATACCAAACTGCTAAGATATCAAAGCTTCTCATTCTTATGGAAGATGGAAAAGCAGACGCTTACAAAGGAAAATCTCTCGAAGAGATTGATTTAGATTTGAATGAGGAGCTAATTGAAGAGCCCGTGGACACAATGAAATTATAGACTATGATCCTGAACCTGAACCTACTTTAGATGCTAATTCTGATTACGTACAAACATATTGTAATTTAAATGACTTATCTCAGGCTGGACCATCTGGTATGCAAAATGATTCTCAACAACTTATTAATGAACCTGTGTCTCAATTAGGTAACGAAAACAAAATACGAAAAGGAAAAAAAAGGACGTTGGTACCTTGGACAAAGGAACAAAAGGACGTAGTTACAAAATACTTTAAATTTCACATAAAAAATCACCAACCGCTTAAAAGAAATGAATGTGAGAAACTAAAAGAACAACATGTAGATTTACTTAAGAATAAAGACTGGCTAAAAATAAAGGTATTCGTCCAAAATATTTACTCTAAGGCTAAGAAATGAGAGAAGATTTTTTTTGTTTTAAAATAGTATGTTTTGTTTCAAATATTTTTACTTTGTTAATGCATACCAATGATTAAGATACTTATAATTATGTTTGAATTGATGATTAATACCCGGTTTCTGAGGTCCGTATCAGCTGTTTATTTATTCCATAACTTTAGCTGATGTTAAGCTGTCATTAAACTTTGTTTAAAAACGATTTTACTGACATAACTGCAATTACTCAAGCAAATGCCTTTAAAAGCATTTTTAAACAAAGGACTTAATAAAGAATTAAAAAGGTTGTCTGTTTATCGAATTAATAATTAATGAAGATATATCTAACAGTACCTCAGAAGCCGGGCATGAGACTTCTAGTTGTAGCCCCTGATTTATTTTAATTATAATATAAAAATATATGTTCCATTGTAATGAAGACTGATTGATGTTCATAATTAAGTTTATTTTGTTATTAGGCAAAGGCAGAGCCTATTTATGTTTAATTATTTAGTATAACTAAAATTGTTAAAATGTCAGTTAAAATGTTTTGATTTTTGTGTTTAGATACACATTTTTTTTACGAAATTTTGAATTGAAAGAGAAGCTGCAGATGGAGTTTAGGTTGTAGATAGAGTTTAAATTTCTTTTAAGTAGATATCTAAAACAAGAATGACAACATTGGGTTGATAAAAACCCTACTGATTTCTTTTAATTATAATATAAAAAAAATACATGTTTCATTGTAATGAAGACTGATTGATGTTCATAATTCAGTTTATTTCTTTACTAGGCAAGGCAGAGCAAATTTATGTTTATTATTATGTCATTGTTAAATTGCATTGATTTGTTGACTGAAAAGTTTTTATGTTTAGGTTTTTATTTTTTGTAAAATATAAAATAAAACATTAAATGTTTTATATTACGATATGCCTTTTATTCCGTATATACCTGCATAAGTATGACTTGGTACTATTATATTATTCATATCATGAAACTTCCTCTTTCTACCTTTGAACCTACATGTTCACACCAGCCTGTGCATCTGAGCTTACCTGTTTATACATACTTACCTGTCCAACTCCGAACTTACCTGTTCACACCGGCCTGTGCCTCTGAGCTTACCTGTTTATACATACTTACCTGTCCAACTCCGGACTTACCTGTTCACACCAGCCTGTGCCTCTGAGCTTACCTGTTTAATACTTACCTGTCCAACTCCGAACTTACCTGTTCACACCAGCCTGTGCCTCTGAGCTTACCTGTTTATACATACTTACCTGTCCAACTCCGAACTTACCTGTTCACACCAGCCTGTGCCTCTGAGCTTACCTGTTTAATACTTACCTGTCCAACTCCGAACTTACCTGCTCACACCAGCCTGTGCCTCTGAGCTAACCTGTTTATACATACTTACCTGTCCAACTCCGAACTTACCTGTTCACACCAGCCTGTGCCTCTGAGCTTACCTGTTTATACATACTTACCTGTCCAACTCCGAACTTACCTGTTCACACCAGCCTGTGCCTCTGAGCTTACCTGTTTAATACTTACCTGTCCAACTCCGAACTTACCTGCTCACACCAGCCTTTGCCTCTGAGCTAACCTGTTTATACATACTTACCTGTCCAACTCCGAACTTACCTGTTCACACCAGCCTGTGCCTCTGAGCTTACCTGTTTATACATACTTACCTGTCCAACTCCGGACTTACCTGTCCACACCAGCCTGTGCCTCTGAGCTTACCTGTTTATACATACAAACTTACCTGTCACTCGTCAAAAATGATTATATTGCTTTTTAAGATTTTGTAGACCACCAACGTGAAAACACCTACGCTATACATAGGTATTGTCACTTTTGTATGCTAACTATTAATTATTTATTATCTGTGCCTGGAGTCATTATAAGCCCTTATATAGGTGGAAGCCTCTTGGCTGATAAGCTGGATACAATAATTCAAAAACAGTATTCGGAACCAATCTGAATTCAATAGTAGATGGATGTCATTTAGTTATTATAATCATTATGATATATGCAGAGCATTATACGGAATTGATTTAAACATACAGTTGGATGGAGGCGAGAATGTGCATGCAGTGTTTTGAACGTATACGGAGATATTCAGTGTGCAAGAAAGATTTAAGAGTGAACGGACGCACTCATTCAGTTATTCGGAACCAATCTGAATTCAATAATAGATGGATGTAATTTAGTTAATATAATCATTATGATATATGCAGAGCATTATACGGAATTGATTTAAACACACATTCGGATGGAGGCGGGAATGTGCATGCAGTGTTTAGTAGGTATACGCAGGTATTCAGTGTGCAAGAAAGATTTAAGAGTGAACGGACGCACAAATTCAGCTAGAAATATTTAATTTGAATATCACCATTTAACGTTTAAATGAAATTTGACGTCGACTACTGATATGATACTGATTAAAACATCTTACATACGCATTGAAAACATTAAAAATCTCACTACATTCAGTGGACGCCGCAGGGTGGTAGTTTGTAAAGACGCAAGAAGTCCTTCGCGATTTATATATATATATATATATATATATATATATATATATATATATATATATATATATATATATATATATATATATATATATATATATATATATATATACAGACATTTCTCCAATAGGAACACTTTGAGTTTTGACTTAAATGAGCTCTTAAAGTTTTTAAGTCCAATGGCAACCTGTTAAAAATCCGCACTGCTTGATATTGAGGACTATGTTGAACAATGTTAAGTTGGGGTTTTATTTTGTTTTTAAAATCTTTCCTGCGCGTACTCTCCCTCAACTGTCTCCCCTCATCTGTTTCATAATTATGCAGGTATTTTTTGAAATTCACCAACAATACTAAAACAGAGGCTGGGCACAGTAAGAATTTTTAAATTTATAAAATGTGACCTACAGCTCTCTATTTGTGATATCCGGACCATGGTTCGTATGGCTCTCTTTTGGAGTACAAAGGCTCTCTGGCAGTTATATTTAAAACTATTTGCCCAAAATTGGACACTATATCTCAACCTTGATTCTATTAAAGCATAATATACCATTTTAAGATTTCATCTCTAAGACTGCGTAAGGCATAACATGCTGAGGAAATATAAGAATCAATTGCTTGCAATTCCCTTTTCCAATTTAAATATTTGTCAATGTATACCCCTAGAAACTTTACCTCACTAACTATGTCAATTTTAACTTTATTAAGTGCGATCGTCATTTTGTCTTTATTACGAGCTGTTGTGCTGAATAACATTATTTTGGTTTTTTTGGTGTTAATTATTAGCTTATTACTTTCAAACCAAGAATTAAAAATTGTTAACACTGCATTAACCTTCGCGGAAAGCTCCTGTATATCGTTAGCTTCAACTATTGCGTTGATGTCATCTGCAAACACTGTCAGCTGTGTGTCAGAAAATATTGTATTAATGTAATTAATTAAATCATTTGTAAATAATATAAACAAAATAGGCCCCACAATCGATCCTTGGGGCACGCTTGCTACTATATCTTGCATAGAAGATTTATTGTAATTGCCATTACCATTCGCTTGCATATTACTAATATCCACATACATTTTCCTGTTACTCAAATATGAAGAGAAAAGTTGTAAAGTTTTGCATCTCACCCCATAATGCTCTAATTTCGCAATGAGTAATTTGTGGTCAATTGTATCAAAGGCTGAGCTTAAATCAAGGAAAATGCCAGCTACTCTCTTTTTCCTATTCAATTTATTAATTATATAATACACTAATGTATATATAGCGTCCCCTGTTCCGACATTTTGCGTGGGTCACGGCGTTTGCGCGTGAACAGTTACATTATAAACTATCTGTGTGCCAAATTTAATCCAAATCCTTACTGCCGTTGTTGCGTGATTGCGTAACAAACGTACAAATTTATGTATTTATAATATTACTAGCTTTCGCTCGCGGCGTCTTCCATTTAGACCTTCCTCTTAAATCACTCTTTACATTGATGAAAACCGCATTGAAATCCGTGACAATTTTTTTAAAATCTAAGCGTACAAAAGGCGCAGGTAAAAACTATCAGTGTGGCAAATTTTATCCAAATCCGTTCTGCCGTTGTTGCGTGATTGAAAGAAAAAAAACAAAGAATATTTTTTATCTCGGTAGTATGTTCCCGTGGGATAATTTTTTACCTCAACGAGGGTGAAGCCGCGCTTAGCAGCTAGTATGAAATAAGAGGTCTTTTTGCATTTTTTATGTTTATTTGTATAACATAAGTACTGTATACACTGTCATTTGCATTTAGTGAAAAGCTTGTTAATTTGAAATTACAAACAGACACTTTAATTTTATTTAGGTATTTGTTTAGATATGAAAATTACACACAATGAGTAGTCATTCAGAACAAAATCATTGGCTTGCCAATTCTTAAAAATAAAAGCGTCAATGTCTACCCCAAGAATTGGACCACAAATCAAACGTCATCACGATTCGAACACAAATTGAACTCGGGATGCGTAATTGCAAAACCTATTTACCTCACTCATGAAGTCAACCTGGGGTTGTGTAGCACAGAGTAACAATTAGCTAAACATATGCAAACGATTGCAATAGGCGACGTCAGCTAGGATTTGGTGAATGTTAATGTTTTCTAGGCTAGAGAAATGTGTGGAGAGGTCAAGATAGTATTATTTTGTGATTAAGTTGACTTTGAGGTAATTATGACTGACTAGCCTCTGCCCGCGACTTCGTCCGCGTCAAAATTTTACTCACCTGACTCTTCCCATCGCATCGAATTGCCTTTTTCGTCCATTTTTCGTTGCTGCTCCGCTCCTTTTGACTGTAGCGTGATGTTATATGTATAGCCTATAGCCTTTCTCAATAAATAGGCTACCCAACAAAGAAATATTTTTTTTAATTCGGACTCGTAGTTCCTGAGATTACTGCGTTTAACCAAACAAACAAACTCTTCAGCTTTATAATTTTAGTTTAGATTTCAATAAATAGTAGGATATTTTTACTCTTCTCGGACTTGTCGTCAAGCAAATAGAGCAAAAGAGTTCTATAAGAGAATATGCAGTAGCATCTTCAATTTGATGCTTTTTTTCTTTCGTATTCGTACTTTTGAACATAGCTATTTTTCCCCTCTATTGTTTTTATAACTTAAATGTACTCGTCATTCAACTCCATCTTGTTCGTTTCTTTGTTTTCCTCTGCTAGTGCTGTGCACTTCTGTAAGTGGCTAATTCAGGATTCCTTAAACTCTATGCTTTTTTTGTTTGTGTATGTCTTAGTGAATAAGTCGTTGAAATGCCATATCAATAAATAATTTTGTCGTCCAAGTAACAAACTTTGGCATATATTAAACAAATTTGCTAAGCGATGGTGAACATGCCAGTTCTGTTTGACCTTTTTAGGGTTCCGTTGCCAAATGGCAAAAAACGGAACCCTTATCATTCGTCATGTCTGTCTGTCTGTCTGTCTGTCTGTCCGTCCGTCCGTATGTCACAGCCATTTTATTCCGAAACTATAAGAGCTATGCTGTTGAAACTTGGTAAGTAGATGTATTCTGTGAACCGCATTAAGATTTTCACACTAAAGTAGAAAAAAAACAATAAATTTTGGGGTTCCCCATACATAGAACTGAAACTCAAAAATGTTTTTTTTCATCAAACCCATACGTGTGGGGTATCTATGAATAGGTCTTCAAAAATGGTAATGAGGTTTCTACTATCATTTTTTTCTAAACTGAATAGTTTGCGCGAGAGACACTTCCAAAGTGGTAAAATGTGTCCCCCCCCCCCCCCCCCCGTAACTTCTAAAATAAGAGAATGATAAAACTAAAAAAAATATATGATGTACATTACCATATAAACTACCACCGAAAATTGGTTTGAACGAGATCGAGTGAATAGTTTTTTTTAAAACGTCATAAATCGTAAACCGCAATTTACCTTACATTCAATCAACTAAAATATAAAAATTAAAAAAAATATATATTTTTAAACCGAGAATACCTACAGGTTTGTACGGAACCCTCGGTGCGCGAGTCCGACTCGCACTTGGCCGGTTTTTTTGTATGAGGTATACCAAAATTTTGCTAACCCACAAACTTTACAAATTACTCTGGAAGTACTTATGGTCAATTTTAAAATTTAAACGTGTAAAGACACCAGTCAGAACCGAACATTCTAAGATATATAAAACAAACAATAAAATCCTTACAGTAATTCGACCCCACACTTTTCCTAATCCGACCCGTATGTCAACGAGATGAGTCTGTGTACGTACACAGTACTCCACCCCGGCTTTGTCTGTGGCTTTGTAATTACACATCAACTTTGTTCATACACCGCAAGATGCTTCATCCCAGCTCTCTTAATCTTCTAATGTATTAACACCTCTTTCTTCTGTGGGTTCCTTTTGTATATTCACGTTTTTGACAACTGTCAAATCTGCTAATGTCATGTTTGCTGTATTTTGTATGGAATTAGTATATACTACATTACTTTTGTGAGTGAGTTTTTAAATCGGCCAAATACACATATTTGGTTGATTGCAAAAATGAGTGACAACGAATTATGTTAGTTGAGATTCAATGCAAGTTAACTGAGCTTTTGTGGAAGTCTACTCATGCTTTATACTGAAAAGGATAGACTCTTTTACAAAAAATACCATTCTTATCATTCTTACCTGTTACTAGGTAATAAGTGATTGGGTTGCGGAGGTCAGACAGTAGTCACTCAGAAGAATGTGAAATAATAATCCACTGAATAATTCGGCCACGTTCACATGGTCGGGATGATTATAATTTTTTATTGTAACATTTTGTGATATCACAACGGTTTCATCTACTTGTTTTTTGCTATATGAACAGTGGGGTGTTGACATTTAAATGTCATGGCCGTGTGTACGGGCTTTATTTATTCGATCACAATCGATTATAAGACATGGTCATCTTCTAGGGTGTCTCACTTCTGTCTTCACTTCAGCTGATTTATTCTGTGAAAATGTCAACGTGAAGTGCAGTGTCATTTGATGGATACTATTGACAGCTCACTTCACCTCAGTTTTTACGGTGAAATTTTTACAGAACAGACAGTTCTTAAATTTTTTGACATTTATCTAACTTCTTATAACATAACATCACGCCTTGTTAATTGAAGGGGTCCGCTAGGACCGATACCTGTCAGGGTCGTGAGATTTGTTCGAAAGAGTTACCGTGGCCCTGGTATATAGGCAACTGAAGGAACACGGGTGAGTTTTGGACAGTAAAAGTCTGACACGAAGAGCATTTGATGATTTCCCACACACACACACACACACAAAAAAGCGCCTAGTTGACCCGAAGGATTAAGTTACGTTTGAGTCCCTTATAATAGAAGGTGAGCCTATTGCCATTAACCAGGCATACTGGGGAAAATCCCTCAACTCTTTGCCCAACCAGGGAATTGAACCTAGGACCTCATGCTCAACAGTAGCACTTATAACCACTAGACCCACGAAGCAGTACCTACCTACAACTTTTTGTTTGATTGAAATGTTGAAGTTTTACAAAAAAGTAATACAGAATCCACAATTCTACATTATCAGTACATAAGATCCTTTGAAAAAGGAAACCAACATTTTTCATCGCAAAACTATGCAGACGTATTTTTCTTACATCCTCTCATTAGTTTGTTTCTTATTATAAATAATTTTCCTATCATTTTTCCGAGAAAAATCTACACCGAGCTAGGATAAAGCACTTCTAGATTTTCTCATTAAGTTTGCGGTTCTAGGGAGTCTTAAGTACTAATTTATAAAGTAGTATCGTCAGTTCGTTTTTATAAAAAAGACTTTATTGAATGTTAGGTAGTTTAATAAATTAATATCCAAGATCCTGGAGCGCCTAATTAATAAGCATCTAATCATGTTTCTAGAGACCAACAAACTACATTCTCCGTCTTTTTTTTTTTTTTTTTTCAGGATGGGAAATCATAAAATGACTTCTCCCGCTCTGGGTGGAGCGGGAGGGCGTGTCAGACTTTTACTGACTAAAACCCACCCGTGTTCCATCAGTTGCCCATGTGCCAGGGTCACGGTATCTCTTTCGAACAATCACGCGACCCCGGCAGGCATCGGTCCTAGTAGACCCCTACACTGCTGCTGACATCTCTTTGAGGCGCGCGTGGAACACTGCGCGCCGTCGACCCGAGCCTGGTCCTTACCGGGCGGTGAGCTATCCATTGCTCGCCACCCGCAAGCTCGCGCCTACGGTGGCCGGGAGTCCGCAATCGACTCCCGACGCCCGGGGCGTCTCCTCCTGCGGCGGCTAGGGGCGTGAGGGCGCAGAGACTGCCACTCCCTCACGCGCCCCGCCTCCTCCTTACATTCTCCGTCTCAATTTGGCTTCCGAACCGGTAAGAGTACCAACGATGCTGTCCATGAACTAGTTAACTCTATTATTGACAGTCTGGACGATGGGTTAAAATGCTTAACGGTGTTCCTCGACCTTGCAAAGGCGTTTGACACAGTCTCAATTCCACATCTTCTAAAAAAAGTTGGATCGGCTTGGCATAAGAGGAACTCCTCTTAAATTATTGGAGGACTATCTTACCGGAAGGAAGTAAAGAGTTAAAATTAATGATAAGTTAAGTGACGAGCTGACTGTGAAGTTTGGTGTACCACAAGGTAGTATAATCGGACCAACACTCTTCCTAGTGTATATCAATGACCTGTGTCAGCTTCGTCTACTGAAAGGAAAAATAGTCACCTTTGCAGACGATACTGCGCTATTCCTCAGTGGTCGTAGTTGGGATGAGGTCTTTGATACTGCTCAACTGGGCGTTAATACAGTCAGCGAATGGTTGCAAACACACATTACAACAACACGCATGCATGTGATTGCAACATACATTCATAAACTCCAACTTACTTTCACTCAGGACACTACAAATAGGTACCTTGTTTCCTTGGTTCTATTGTTCGTGTAAACCATTAGTTTTTAGCTTTTATTCGTTTTTATTTTTAATCATGTTCCTTTGATATTTTTTATTTAACTTTCAACAATTTTTTTTCGTGTGTACCCTTAGTTTTCTTTTTTAAAAGTCTTTTTAATATTTTCTATTATGTTTAACTTTATTCTAATCCTCTTAGTTTGCTTAATTAATTTCTCACATGTCCATATTTAAACGTTATACTCTGGTGACCTGTAACATAGGTTTTTTAAAAAAACCTACTTCAGGCACCAGTCTCTTACAAGGTTGGAAAATAATATTGTCATAAACATTGTTAATTCTTAAGAAAACCAATATTGTGATGAGAGAATAAATAAATGAATTGAATTGAATTGAATATTATGTACTTTTAGTAGTATAATACAACTATATTTACACTAGAAATATCTATTTGGAGATTATTGCTTTCAACTGACACTCAAAAATGTAGTGGCATCTATAACGATGCGAACTAGGCAAAATAGATTTTTCAATTTAAATTATATATTTTCTAAGTTTATCTTTATATCTTAATAACATCAGTGAGAGAGTAAAAAAATCGTGAGGAAACCTGAACTGATGGTTAGTATAAATCGCCAACCCGTCTCCAGCAAGCGTGGTGACCAATGCTCGTTTTACTTCTCCTTCTTCGTATGAGAACAGGCTTTTGCCCTGCAGTGGGATTCTAATAGGCTGGTGATGCTATGAAGTGTGTGCAAATAAAACCCGCAGTAGGCGATCCATTATATAAGTGCACCCACAATTCCAAAAATCGGATTGAATGGCAAGAAATCGCGAGGCGAATCACATCAGCCCCAAGACAAGAAATTTCATGACGACCACGATCGCTCTGACAAGAGTGTTACGAAGAAGAAGATGAAGTGTGTAATTGTGTTGGTAGTCTGACCTTTTAGTTGTTAAGATTAGTTAAAACTGTAACACATGTAAAATACGCATCACATTGACGTCACGCAAAATTCTGCATCGAACAAGCAGAGTTTGCCATGCCACTAGCATTTATAGAACGTCCCGACATCTATCATAGGGCGGTTGCCCAACAGACATAACACTCGTCTGGTTGAAGGATACTCCTTTTTCTACTGTTGGATGATCTTTGCACCTTGATCCTCATACCTCTAAAATTATGTATGCCCAACTAAAACAGTGTGGTGTTCGATCTTTTGTTTAAAAGCTTTTAAACAATTGGTAAGGTAAAGAATTCTTAAGCTACCGAAGATAGTACTCGCTCAACGGCGCTCGCTTGGCGGGCAGAACACTCGCTGAGAGACTTACGCTAGCATACCAGAGAGTATGGAGTAGTCGGTCGTGGTTATCGCGCTTGTAGCTCGCCAAATCTTTCTTAGTTGCTAGTTCTACGTTTACAATCACACAATCAGCCTATAATTTTCCCTTTACTGGGACCCTAATCCACCATGCGAGTTGATAGATGTCATATGTCTTCAAATATTTGGTTCTAGGACATGCCGGTTTCATCACAATGTTTTTCTTCACAGTTTTGAGGGCAGTGGTGACGAGATTCAATCCACAAAGTAAACTGCCTGTCAGAGGTCGAACTCACGGCCAAATACATAAGGCATGGTTATTATCCCCACTGAGGTCAGTTTTCAGATTTATCAAAAAAATGAAAATACGCATAAAGGAAGCATAACCTCTCCAATGGCAAACTATTGAAGCCGATCCTCCGCAACTTTCACCAGCTGCTAAAATCAATATTAAGTAGCCCAATTCCACAAAACAGACTCACAAAATGAAATTACTATCCCCCAGCAACAATTTCCATACATCAATCACTCGAAGACACGGCAGCTTCTGAATCAAAAATTCCCTTCAATAGAGAACCGACTGAATTGATTGGGCAGACAAAGCACATCACCGGATGACGTCACCAAGCGACCAGTGACGCGAGACGACCACCCACTGAGGTGCACAGTTTAACCACAGAATAGATATCTACAGAAGCCTGGCTTCGGATTTCCGAAAGAGCGAAAACACACAAAGACACAGCCTGTATCTTGGGCACCATTTAATAAAAAAAGGTTACTAAACAAAAAAAAAAAACATGTGTGCAATTCACACGTGGTAGAAGTAAAACCTTCAAAAATGTTAGCTTCAAGGTATTGAGACGAATGTAATAAAGTCAAACGTCTATTTGTCCAAAAAACCTGCTCGAAAAACGTCAACCAGAAAAGTAAACTTTCTCAAGGCACGCACAAAGCACACCACCCTTACTTAAGGATTTCCATTCGTGTTAGAGCAAGACACAAAACATAATTACATTGTTATGGGTCTGTCTCTTTTTACTGTCGCTTTTTCGTTTTATAGACATTCAAATCACAACGGTGCTAAAGAAGATTTCACTTCAAAAACTGATTCAAAGTCTAATCGCGAGTACACTTGCACTGGATACGGGAATTTGTGCGTACGTTTTCGCTTCTTGTATAGAGCCGGCCTTCTGTATTTATCTACGTATTTTGTGGTTGACCGTTGGAACAACCACACTTGTCAATGCATAGGGAGAAAAAACGCTTTTTCGGCTTTCGTTTTGGAATAAAATATTCGGCCTTATATTTTTTAGTGGACGGGTCTGGAGTGGTCTGAAAATATTTTTGAAAATATCTGACTGTGGATGGAAATGAAAACGGTTAGTTTTTCGACGGTTTAGGTAAATATTTCCACCATTTCGTTAAGCGGTTTCTGAGAAATAAATAGAGAATTTGAAGCCAAAAAATTGAATTTGAAATGTTGAAATTTTTAGGCTGATATTTTCAACTATTTCGAAAAATGCTACCTTTCCAAGAATACCATCTAAAATTGTATTTTATATCCTTTTTGTTGAATGATTTATACGTATTCTATGTGTCAATTGATTCACCATAACGCCAACAAAATATATCACAAACTTCATACGTATAATAATGCATTTCCTCGACACCATGATCGCACAAAAAATTGTGTTAGAAAATTCTCTATTGTGTTAAAAACACGACTTTGGCGTCTGAACAATGCATGGTGAGACAAAGACCTTGGAGTGGTGGTTGAGGGCTCTTATTGTGAGTCACTTTTCATCACATTGTCGGGTCGTGAAAGAGACCCCTCATAGGCATAATCGGAGAAGGGAAATTGTATGCAACATTTTTTTCAAAGAACCGCGCTGGGCGATCTGTGGTGTGAGGTGTGGGCCTACATATGTGTGGTGTGCTTAAATTGCTTTTGTAAGTAACGTTGATTATTTTAAAGTAAGTATATTTATTTTATGAAAAAATGAAATAACAAACGCAACATTTTTAAGGAGTCAATCGACCTACCGATTACCTACCTACCGAAAAGTTTAAAAGACAATCAAATAAATGATAAATGATTTTATTTCTATTAGTAGGTTTGTAAAAACACTTTTAAACGTCAATGATATTTTTTTTAACCTAGATGAGTTCGGCGTTTCCTAACTGACTATTCTGAGAAATCATTTTAATCAGATTTGAATGCGCTTTTCATCAATGGATTGAGTGATTCAAGAGGCAGTTATATGTATAAAAACGTAGGCCAAGGCTGCTGCAAAAACTAGTGTACTATATACCTCTACTTACCCCTAAATCGGCTGTTATTATGTGAAATTATCACCAATTAGAAGTCTTTAAAAAAAACCTTCCTTCTCTGCGCTCCAACAGCATTGGATTAAGTGAAAATAATTACTACAGAGTCGGCAACTGACGTGAATCTAATCAACAAAAACCACATCAGTAATCCTTTAACTTAATACCCTCATTTTTACTTGAAAGCCGTTTTAAAAGATTAAGAATTAATTATTCTTTTAGAGCTTGCGTCAACACTAGTTTGTGACGACAAAATAAAGCTCAAATACATTGTGTGGTGTGATGTGATGAAGGTTAAATTATTTTGCATTTTAAGTAAGAACTTTGTTTACAATCAAATTATTTTTAACCGACTTCAAAAAAAAGGAGGATGTTATCAATTCGACTGTATTTTTTTTTATGTTTGTTACCTCATAACTTTTGACTGGGTGAACCGATTTTAATGATTCTTTTTTTATTTGAAAGCCGGTGCTTCCCAAATGGTCTCATTTTAATTTGGTGGAACCAAATTTCGGACAATGGGATCCATATGAAAACCATATAAGTCTTAAATTTGCCTTAAGTAATTGCGCGACAAATGAACGAATAACGCGATTAGATAAGTGCGGGGTATCTACCATAACAAAAACGTTAAAAATAAAAACCTATTACAAAAAAATAAGAACCGACTTCATAGTGACTATGACTTTGTAGTGTTTTTTTTTAAAGAAGTCGGTTGTTCTTTTTCATTTCACATGTAGCTATATACAAAAATGACAAGGGTCTCACCGGTAGATCGATCAGGTTACGCTACGCTTGCCATCTTTATTTACGAAGGTTCTTCCGTGCTTTTGAAAGCATGTTAAGCCGTTGACCTCGGCTGTCATGCGTGGATCTTTGACAGTCGTTAAAGGTCATCAGAAGCTTGAAAGTCTGACAAACTAGGCTTACCAAATGCTATCGTATTACCCAGTCCCAGTCCCTTGTGTAGGTCAGATATCACTCCATACAGCAGCAGCAGGCAGTCTTGTCCCAATAATTTTACCAGTATTTCGCATAGAACGATTGTCTATGTGACTTCCACAACCTAGGTACTGGGTAATACGATACCGTTTGCTAAGACCGTTTGTCAGACGTGTCGACTGTCTGTCGGCTTAAAGTACTTTCCAACCGTGGATTAACATGCTTTTCTGCCAGGGTCACGAGATCTGTTCGAAAGAGTTACCGTGGCCCTGGCATATGGGTAACTGAAGGAACACGGGTGGGTTTTAATCAGTAAAATTCTGACATGCCCTTCCGCTCCACCCTAGAGCGGGAGACGTCATTTGATGATTTCCCACCTATAAAAAAAAAAAATTAAAAAATTACTGCTTGTCAAACTTTGGGGCTTCTGACGACTGGTATCGACTGTCTGACGGCTTACCGTGCTTTCCAAATCACGGAGAAGTCTTGGTATGTAAAGATAGACATGGATTAAGCTCTTATTACTTAGCCGTGACCCCCTAATAGTATATCAATTTATTCAGCCAAAAGACGTTCATTTCTGGACATTTCCCTCAATTTGGAGGAGTTCGCCATAATTGTCACTCTTGGCAGGTGGGTTGGCGATCGCAGTATGGTGGTAAAATGAATAAAGAACGCTGCTGCCCATTTTCTAGTAAATCCTTAAATCGCCTCTTACGACACCCACGGGAAGAAATGAGATGATGCATTTCTTTACGTCCGATATCATACGGAACAATATGTCAATATAACTTACAAAAACCTGTTTAATACATAACGATTTTGCCACACTTGCGATGCACTTCGCAGTTTTGTAGAACATTCAACTAAGCGCATTATTCAACGATCGCAACCAACCCTTATATTAAAACAAGTCGTGTCTTATCCGGACGATAAATTTCCATTATTCCAGCTATGAAACGGTGAATATTCAGACCTAATTGTAGCTGGATCCGTTAGTTTGAAAATACTGAAGCGGTAACTGAATTACTTGTGCATTTTATCAGTGTGTAAATGCTAGATTGTAAATACATGATGGAGCTAATAGTTTAGATAATTAACACAGTACAATTTATATGTAACTTAATGCACATCAGAAAATACTGAACAATAAAAAAATGTAGAAAACGAAAATCACATCATACGAATAGTTCAAATATGGTACATACTTATGGCAAATAATTCTTACGTAGAGTTTGTTTGCGTTTAATCTGATGAAAAGAAAATAATAAATATACCGATTTTCAGGATTGATTTTGTAAATAGAATGATAATATAGGTAATTTAATTAATATAGATTATCCTAAATGTTTTAAAGCATCGGTGTATCACCTTCTTAAATACAAAAAGTAATATCATAATTCGCACCATGATTTAAGGAAGTAAAGGTACATTGCAGAACAAAAGAATCCATTTTATTAGTACTTAAAGCTTATCCTCAAAATCTAGACGTTTGATCATAAATCATTTTATATTAGTCATCCCATCCACTTCACATTTGGGTAGTGAACCTTTATTTTACAAACTAAATTAGACTAATAGTCGATTCGCACTTGCTTGAATCGGGCGAAATCTCATTTTTATATAATATATTATTAGTTTCTATAGGCGACTTGCACGAAGTTAATAAATGTAAAAAAAAAAGTTTTGAATTTTACGCAATAAAGTGACGAGAAAAGTCAAATTGCAAGTATATGCGATAAAGTGCATAATTATAACTGATTACGTGCCAAGTGCCTAAGCCGTATTTCTGTAGTTATCGATTAATTTGTCTTCTTGCGTGTCGCCTATAGAAAATAATAAATAAATACATTTCGTTTAATTTAAGTTACAAGACTCACATACAAATAAACAAATAAAGGGATACAGACAAGATAACAAGCACAGACAAAAATGATTTTCCGTCTGAAATGAGTACTTGTGCTGATAAAATGTGTTCAAACACACACCATAAACATTGCTTAGATAATTTGTATGATGAAATAGTATGTATATTAACAGATGCGTCTACATGTACAGCGTTTGTTGGAAATAGACGTAACAAAGGAAGTATAACCGGGTGGAACAGATACGTCAGGGATGCTCATTTGAAGGCCAGGCTTTGCTTTCAGATGTGGGTGCTGAATGGAAAACCCTGTGTTGGATATGTTTACGAAAACATGTCTGAATCCAGGAAGCTTTTCAAGCCCCGATTGAAGTGGTGTCAGGATAATGAGCAAAAAATTAAAATGGAAATAATTGCAGACCACCACTGCAAGAGGGATTTTAAGGGTTTCTGGAAAAAGACAAATCAGTTAAATCCGAAGCCTGGTCACCCCGTGAGTGTGGCTGGCGTGCATGAACCACGGGAAATCGCCAATCTTTTCCAACAGCTTTTTAAAGTTGATTCGCTTTTGGCTGCGGCGCCGCAGATTCTTGATGTTGAGTCAGCCGTCAAAGATCTTAAAGTTAGGTTTTCAGCCAAGGATGTGGCAGGCATTATTACGAATATGAGCAGAGGTAAATCTCCTGGTCACGACGGCCTCAGCATCGAGCATCTGCAAAATGCAGGAGTTCACTTGCCAAGGGTGTTGGCCATGTTTTTTAATCTGTGTGTTAGTCATTCGTACCTACCTGATAGACTGATGTACACTGTTGTTGTACCAATTCCTAAAAATAAAACCGGTGATACTTCGGATATATTAAATTATAGACCGATATCATTAGCCACGATAACTGCAAAAATACTGGACAGTCTGCTTGACCACCAACTGAGCAGGCATATTAAGCTCCATGACGCACAGTTTGGATTCCGGTCTGGTTTGTCAACGGAAAATGCTATCATGTGTCTTAAGCAGACTGTTCAATATTATAGTGATCGGAAAACACCCGTTAATGCATGCTTTCTCGATCTCTCAAAAGCTTTCGACCTGGTGTCATATGACAAACTATGGCGCAAGCTCGAAGGTGAGACAGATTGCAGTCCGGAAGTTATATCTGTTTTTAGGTATTGGCACAACTACCAGAAAAATAGTGTCAGGTGGGCAGGCTCTTTCTCGGATGTGTACAGGTTGCAGTGCGGGGTGAGACAGGGTGGACTGACTTCACCGAAACTCTGTACATTAACCGACTTGTCGGTGAACTCAGCAGTGCCGATGTCGGGTGCTACATAGACGGCATTTGTCTTAACAATATAAGTTACGCAGATGATATGGTACTGCTGAGTCCATCGATCGGGGGTTTGCGTAAACTAATATGCATTTGTGAGTCCTACGCGGAGGCCCATGGACTCAGATACAACGCGAAGAAGAGTGAACTCCTAGTATTTAAGGGGAAAATTACGTGACTGTACCTACAGTCACCTTAGCGGGTACCCCCTTAAACAGAGTCGCTCAGTTCAAGTATCTGGGTCACTGGGTTTCCGAGGACCTGAAGGATAACGCGAATGTGGAGAGGGCACGTAGGGTTTGACTGTCCGGTGTAATATGTTGGCCCGCAGGTTCGCACGTAGCAGTAACCAAGTGAAAGTGACTCTTTTTAAGTCTTATTGCCAAACACTTTACACGTGCAGCCTGTGGGTTAACTACACACTTGGGTCATACAACTCCCTGCGCGTTCAATACAACAACGCGTTTAGGGTGCTGCTGGGGCTACCACGATTCTGTAGTGCATCGACTATGTTCGCAGAAGCGCACACGGATGGGTTCCATGCTATTATAAGGAAGCAGTGTGCGTCGCTGCTGAGTCGTGTTAGGTCCAGTAGCAATAGTTTAATAAGCGTGTTCGCGGACAGGTGGGACTCTCCACTGCTGCGCCACTGGATACGTTTGCATAATACACTGTAAGCAGTGGACAGTTCCTCCCGGTTCCAATGTATGTAACTGTGTTTTCTTTTTTATGTGTTATTTTTGTTTTTCTTAATCTAATGTTTTGTTTTTGTTTTGTTTTTAAGATGTGTGTATTTAAAATGTTTGTATATGGATTTTTTCTGAAATAAATGTTATTGATTGATTGATTGAAAAACGAACACTCATAAGATAATAATATGCCTACTGCAGCATTGCTGGATATATGGGCAATCCAACCAGTCTGTTGGCGAGCATTGCCAGGATACATTCAGTATTCAAAAGTTCCGATACGCACGAGTTCGAGATTCGAGCAAGTAAATCTGTGCGAATCGACTAATAAGGCACTTAACTGATTTAATTCGTCATTCACAGAAACTGTAATTCGCTGACCAACACAGACACTCCCCTTTGATCTCAACATTATAAGTGGCTCCCAAACTCGACAGATCGATCCCTATAAAAAGTTACCGTATTACCAAACATATTTGAAACTCTACGACTGATCCAACTGGAAAGTAGATATTAGGCTTCATTACGATTCGACAGGTAGAGTCAAAAGTTAAAGCGGAATCGCTCTACTGACGCTATAAGTATTTCAGGCACGTATGGGATGGTGTCATGCCAAATGTAGCGACGAATAAATGTTCTGCTTCTGATGAGTTTCATTTCCGAGGGGTCGTCAATTTTCGGGTGGATGTGCGTGTGATGACGTATTTTCATTTAATGGTAGATGGGGTATTTAATTTTAAATTAGGAGCACATTTAAATGTGTGATATTAATTTCTTTTTGTCAGGATTCGGGACGACAGGTGTTCTGAGTGCTATTTTATGTTTATGATGAATATAATATAATTATGCCTACGTAGACTACAAATCGTGTCAGTAGCTTTTGGTAATTATTTTTGTATACGAAATTGTTGTCCATATTCACCCAGTAATTATTTTTCAATATAACTAGTGTCTGCTGATTTGAACGGGGTGAACAACAGAGCTGTCTAGGACGGAGCTGCTGGGTAATTTCGCAAGAGATTTATACTAAAAACTAGCTGACCGTACAGACGTTGTCTTGTTTCCTAGAACTCGATAGCAGCGCCACCTACTGGGTCCAATAGTGAAACTAAACTATCCAGGGATCCATCCAAACGCATACAAAAAAATATTCAAATCGTTCCAGCCGTTTAGAAGGAGTTCAGTAACATACACACATACAGTAGAATTATATATATAAAGAAGATGGCTTTCATTTTGACCGTTCCACAACCATTATTGCGTTAGTTACGTTGATGAACACACAAGTTTTTCGAAAATATTAGCAATGTAATATTAAAATGATTCAGATATTACTTGCCAATATCTAAATTAGATTACTTCACTGTCTCGAGAAATGGAACAACCATCCACTGTTATATTAAAATAAGCCGTAAAAAAATAATGATATCTTTCTTGGGTCACTCCAACATGAAAAAACATCGTGAATTTTTCCCTCGATTGGCAAATTAGAGTGTATGCGAGTCGTCGGGATATCTCAACTGATTCTACTCGGTTCTGATTCCACTCGGTTCACTTGAGTTCCGATCACGTTAGTTTTTCACTTGTTACAGCCCAGGTCATTAGGTTAAATAGGTTACTATCCGTTTTACACGACCGAGTTTTTAGATCGAACAAGATTACCAGGAGATTCATTAAATGAGATCGTTAGTAAGTTTAGGGATTTTTAATGGTTCGATTTTGAAATAAATCGTGGTTTATTGTAAATTCGATTTCGTAGAGGGATTTTGAAAATAAGTGCACAAAATAAGTTGTGTGACTTGTGAAGTTCTGTGTGATGATGGACGTAAAAAAAATCATTATCCAATTTCTTTCCATGGGTGTTGTAAGAAGCGAATAAGGGACTTGAATGGGCAAGCAGCGTTCTTTATGCATTTGACCACCGTACTGAAACCGCTAACCTCTTCCACATTGGGAGAGTCCTATATCAAGCAGTGGACGTCCTTTAGCTGAAATAATGAGGATGATGATGACCTCTCCGTGCCTGGGAAAGCACCTCAAGCCCTTGATCCTGGATGTTTCGTAGATATTAGACAGTCGGTACGGGTAGTCAGAAACCCAAAAGTCTGACATACGGTCAGAAAGACAGTCGCTCCATGCTAAATACTAGGATTTAGCTGCATTCAGCCATTGGAAACCAACCCTAACTATTTATGTTGAGAAAGGCTAGGCAGACTAGCAAATTCCTGCCAGGGTCGCGAGATTTGTTCGAGATTCATTGAAAATGTTTAGAGGCCAATTTCTTGGGAGTTTTGATTTTTTGCATTTTTTTTTACATGAGTATATAACCGTACCGTGGTACCGCGTGGTGCCGGACGTAAAGAATAACACCACCCCATTTCTTCCCGTGGGTGTAGTAAAAGGTGACTAAGGGAGTTACTAGAGATTGGGTAGCAGCGTTCTCTATGCATTTTACCACCATACTGCGATCGCCAACCCGCCTGCCAAGCGTGGCGATTATGGCATAGCCCTCCAAATTGGGGGAGACTTAAGTCCAGCAGTGGACGTCTTATGGAAATGATGATGATGATGATGAATGACGTCTGTATAATAGTAACATCGCATTGGCGCATTGTTAACGCCTTAGCGTTATGTACTGAAGGGGTCAGGACCGATGCCTGCCAGAGTCGCGAGGTTTGTTCGGAAGAGTTACCGTGGCCTTGGCATATAAGCAACTGATGGAACAGGGGTGGGTTTTAATTAGTAAAAGTCTGACACGCCTTCCACTCCACTCAGAGTGGGAGACGTAATTTTTGATGATTTCCCACCCATAAAAAAAGACTGGCATTTTGATACCAGTATATAATACGAATCCACTATAAAAATTTACCTTAGGTTCCTTTTATTTAGGTGGTACTAGAAATGAAAAGAGTATGTGTCTCATTATTTTAACTATAACCTTTTAAAAAAATCAAATCTTGCCCAAAATACTTAACCCGTAAACAGTGCAGCTCTATTATACCTGAAACAATAATAAATTATTCACTTAATGAAGCGGCCATGACAGAAAGGAAATTGGGTGCGTTACCGCCCTGAAATTAATCCTTCTTAAAGGGTTAAGCAAGCTGTAAGAAAGTTTATTTGTTTTTTTTTAGTGCGTTTCTTTCAGTTATTTTTGGCACTTTGATAATGTTGCTAAGCTATTTTTTTTTTGTTGGTGGTAAATCATCAAATGACGTCTCCCGCTCTGGGTGGAGCGGAAGGGCGTGGTGAACTTTTACTGAATAAAACCCACCCGTGTTCCTTCAGTTGCCCATGTGCCAGGGCCATGGTGACTCTTTCGAACAAATCTCGCGACCCTGGCAAAATCTGCTAAGCTTAAGACTTCTTAGTGACTACGGCTCGCTTGCACCACAAATCAAGAAATCCTTTTAGTGCTATACAAACTCAACACATCGTTTTTTTTTCTGGCTGATATAACATGTATAGAATGATGATTAATAAATATTTAGCTCTAGTCGTCTTTAATAGTGATGGCCTAGTGGTTACCCCGCAACTGAAGAGTTGAAGGTAGGCGCTTTACTATATGCAAACCAGTTCATCACTACTGCTCTGAAAAGGCTCTCACGAAAATATTGTGAAGAAACCAGCATGTCCTAGAACCAAAAATTTGAAGACATGTGACATCTACCAACCCGCATTGAGCCTTCTTACAGAGAGGAGGCTTGTGTCCCAGCAGTGGGAACATTTTAGGCTGATTATGTGAATGACTATTGGTGTTGAAAAGTGAGGCTAAACATGAGAAAAAAATAAATCACAACACTTGGCAAACACACAGATAATCTCAGTTTTGTTGTTTACACAAAAAAACAAGAAACAGTATTGTTGATAATCCCGACATGATCCTTCAGTCCTTTTTCCGACTCACACAAGGAAAATACAATTCATTTTCCGCTCAGCAAAAATATCAAAAATCCCCGTCCCAACACGCAATTGTAAGGACCCAACAATAATATTATAGTCCAAAATAACTTCATACAAATCATGAGCCCGGCAACAGATAAATTAACTGGATTGAGGGTGGTAAACCCTTATCAGGGTGTTGTCAGTTCCATACTGTGCCAACAACTCTTTCGACACAGTCACCTGTAAAACGGGTGAAAACGGTGTGTGTACTTTTAATAAGTATGTAAATGCGGTGTTAATTATGGCGGGGCTGAAGGAAATATATGGTATTGACGGTTTTTAAAATAAATCTTAAAATAACCGTTTCTTTTCTCTAAAGGGTTAAAACATGCTTGAAGAAATGTAGAAAAATTATAGCACTATGCTTGCTTAGGGGGCAAGCATAATCCTATAATTTTCTTATGTATTTTTTTTTCATGAAGGCCCGGATTACAGAATGTCATTCAATACTTAAAACTAGGTTTGAGCCATTTGATTGGTTAAAAGTAGTTTTTGGTGATGGTGATAGTTTGGTCATGTTGAGAGGATGAATGGAAAGCGGATAACAAAAGGTATAAGGCAATAAGGCAGATGTGACTGGACATGCCGGAAGGGAACGCCCTAGGAGAACATATAGTGACCTTATTGGTGATGTTCTACAGAAAGGTCAGGTGCGTAGTGCAACCGGCGACGTGCGTGTATGACCAGATGTATGAACCTAAACGAGGCAAAAGAAATATGTAACGATCGTAGCAATAGCGTTTTGTAGTTACCTACCGGTATGGAAAAAGGCGTGAATTTATGTATGTATGTATGTATGTACTGAGTATGTGACGTTCTGTATTACGGGATTACGACTGCGTCATGTTATGGTGTATTCTTAGTTACATGTCCGAGAACCGAGTAATAGGTAGCATCGAAAAGCGAGATGGCTATTTACCAAGTGTAAGCCTCTGCGAGTGTTCTGGCAGACAAGCGAAGGTTTTTGGAACGAAGTTCCTTATCGCGCGTTGCTAAAGGGGGCTACACGGAAAAAAAATAAGACCATAAGTTGTAACGACACTTTTTAACCCCCGACGCAAAAAGAGGGTGTTATAAGTTTGACGTGTCCGTCTGTCTGTGTGTCTGTCTGTCTGTGGCATCATAGCTCCCGAACGGATGATGCAATTTCAATAAAAAAAAAATGTATTAAAGGTGACTTATCTGCGAGTGTTCTTAGACATTTTTGATGAAAATCGGTTGAGCCATTTAAAAGTTGTGAGGGGGAAAGTGGGGAAGAGTAACCGAATGTCAGCAAATATACTCGAGTGGGGTCTCAAATGAAAGCGCACTGAAAGAGAATATTGATGAATTAATCGAAAGTGTTCTTAGCTTCGTTTGATTCTACATTATATTAAGTATATACCTATAAAAAGTACAAAATAAAAAATTAAATAAAAATTTTAAAAAACTCCCGACACAAAAACCTAATTTCCCTTTAAAAAGTAAAAAATAATAAAAAATAACTCAATCCTAAAGTACCTAAGAATGTATTAATAATTCAAAAAAAAAAACGTCGCGTTGGGGGACCGCTCCGCGAGTGCAGACGTCGTTGACTGCTTAGTTAGGTAATAAGACTATTGGTAATTACATTGTTAGGTTTGAAGCGATCCCCCAACGCGGCGTTTTTTTTTTGTCTGTCTCTCTCTCTCTCATAGAAAGCAAGCCAGTAATTTTCGTTTCGTCTTCCTATTTCGCATTGAACAGTGTTGTGTCGCGACGATTATTTTTGTTGCGTGTATACAGGTTTTTTGTACATAATAAATAATAAGAACAAAATTAATCCTGACAGTGTTTTATAACTTAAAAAAAAAAATATTACAATTCCTTCACTAATTAATCGAAAGGCACTTCGTTCCATCCGAGTGTCCCTTGACACCTCTCAAGTTTTTTTTTTTGGTTCTTGTCCCGATGACAAATATTACTCGCTGGCGGTGTGGTCAGTCAGCAGTCAGCTTTAAATAAGCTACTTCTCTATTACTTACACGGGACCTACAATCTTTTGTACGTTCCTTAAGCGAGAAAACTGAAGATAGCTAATTGATTCCTTGTCTGCTATACTTGATACGTGTGTTACGCGGTTTACTGCTTTTTCATATTCATTATATTCAACTTTTGGTTCACATCAAACCGACTATACACTTTACTAGCTAAACCTCTATCAGTGAGTTTGTTTACAATAACCGTGTCTAAACGTTTAATATGACGTGGCTGTTCTATCAAAATCTATGCGTAGTCTACTTTACTTAGTTGTAGATCGTAGGGTCGAACCCAAGCAGGCACTTTCATCATCATCATTCA
The DNA here is from genome assembly GCA_932294355.1 of Aporophyla lueneburgensis. NCBI lineage: Eukaryota > Metazoa > Arthropoda > Insecta > Lepidoptera > Noctuidae > Aporophyla > Aporophyla lueneburgensis. The sequence continues at coordinate 13,120,476 of OW028759.1, forward strand.
TCATTTCAGCCAAAAGACTTCCACTGCTGGACATAGGCCTCCCCCAAACCCCGCCACTTCGACCGGTTTTTTGCCTTCACAAGGTTATAGGTTAAGCACTTGTTTAAATTATTTCATCACCACTGCTCTCAAAAAGGTGAAGAAAAACATTGTGAGGAAACCGACATGTTCTAGAACTGAAAATTTGAAGACATAAGTGGCATTCGTCAACCCGCACTGGGCTCGCGTCGTCGATTACGGCTCACTCCCACTCACTGAGATGTGTGTTCCAGCAGTGGGAAGAGTATAGGTTTATTATGTATCATTAGGGGGGGGGTGACCAAATCATGAACAACTTAGTACCTACTCATGGACAGTTTTAACTAAGAGACGTCATAGGTGTTCAAATAGCAAAAAAAAGCAATTAGTCACAAGCCTCTATACTATAAAAACATTAACAAATAATAATAATATGATATATTTATTTAGGTACATAAAGGTTTTGTAGTAGGTATATAAGGGACTTAAAAAGACATACACACACACACACACACACACACTTTTTTGACTTGACATTATATTGAACTGTCCTATAGTGTGATAATGACCAAAAACGTGTATTACTTAAACTATTTGCGAGCCAGAATTTAAATCGAATACATTTTTGGCATGCACGCTGCTAAAACAACATCCGAACTAAGCGAACATTTATTCCCACCAATTAAATTTATTGTTTTACTGCGGGCATTTGTTACAAAAATTGGAACTAGATATTTTTCTAGAATTTATTGCTAGTTCCTGAATATTACCGAACGAAACAAAAGAGGTAAATACGTGGTATTTCTTTGTTAACATTGGGATTTCATAAAAGTAAAAAAATGTACTTAGTGTTATTTCACTTTAAATAGATTATATATTCCATAAACACATTATTTATTCCAAAAACATGGCCGCCAGGCAGCAACGACATGTTAAGATTTTGTATGTGTTGTCGATCATATAGTCCGACAAGGCCTGAATGGAACAAAAAGAGTCGGACACATAGTCCGACATAGCAGTTAACAACTTAAGCTATGCTGGCAGCGGTCGGTCCGTGAATGAGTGGCTATCCACTACTTACCAAGACCCCTCCGCTCCTCAAAAAGCACAGGTACCTACCAGCTGTCATTTCTACGATTTAACAGTACCCAGAAGCCCAAAAGTCTGAAAACAGTCTTAACAAAAGGTATCTTACCATAAGGTGTTATTACCCGGTAAGTGGGTTGTGGAGGTCAGATAGGTAGTAGCTGCATGTAAAATACTGGTACTCAGCTGCATTCGGTTAAACTCGAAGCCGAGTCTATCGTAGTTGGGAAAAGACTACGCCAGTAATGTTTCTCGGTCATAATATTGCGTAAGTATAAATTCGAGAAATTTGCACGTTTATATTGGTGTTTAAATCACGATAGATTTATTCCCTTGTTAACTATAAACCATTAATATTACTATTAGGGTAACATTAACGAACGAGACTAGGATTTCCACCTGGTTTCAGTTGGAGTTTTATTATTTGAGAGTTCAAAATTCTACAGGTTTAATATAAGTTGGATCCAGTTAAATGGCGTGATATGACAAAGAAGCCTGTGTCCAGTGCTGGTTTTGAAAATCTGTGATGTTCATCATCAGAATTGGCTTGGAAGTCATGACGTAAATAAATGAATGTTGTTATGCTAGTCACCCATATGTACTCCCTTTCGGAAATTCAGCTCTAATTTTATAGGCTTATGTACAATTGTTGTAAAGTAGGTAAGTACAATTACTAAACAATGAAGAAAGAAGAAAACGTTTCTCTCTTTTCCAAAAAATCAAGAAAAATACTACATTAACTTCGGTGCCAAAAAACTTAAAATCCAAAGGCACCGCATTTTGCAATAAAAATTATGTTTCACTTTGTACAAAGTTTTTCTTTCTATTAAGATACCTGTACTTCTCAAGGTCACATGTCTATTTCCTTCTAGTTAGAAACAAATAGTAAATAAAGCTCATCAGTATTTATGTAGACTGGTTGCCAACGTCAACACGTGGGAGGAGGTTAAGGTATTCTAAGACCTATGAATAATTAAGGGTTATGAATAATTTTGTTTAAGGTAAATTAAAACACAGCTTCAGCGTTGCCTGTTGAATAAATACTTCGTTGCTTTACGTTCTTCATTCATCCCCTAATTTCCTGTTCCTTTGGTTTTTGAGTCAGTCTCTCCTCCTACAAGGACTGTTTTCATAATTTTTACGTAATATCAAAACAGCATAAAGATGTTCCGTGTGGTGACGGTCGTAAAGAATAGCACCATCCTATTTCTTCCCGTGGGCGTCATGAAATGCGACTGGGACTTACCAGAGAATGGGCAGCAGCGTTTTCATTGCCTTTTACCACCATACTGCGATCGCCAACCCGCTTGCCAAGCGTGGTGATTACGGCAAAAGAACCTATTTTGTGGGAGGCCTACGTCCAGCAGTGGATATCTTTAGGCTGAAATGTTAAAGATGATGATGTATACAACATAAAATTACGTTCGCCCGAGCGTAAAAATATCGCGATCGGATTTTATTGTGCACTAGATTTGCAACTCTATGTGTTAAACTGAGCATTCTGAATCTAACAGAGTGCATTCCAGCGCCTCGAAAAACACATTGTTCGATTTTTAAAGTAAAAAATCGAGCAATGTGTTGAAGATTCAGTGTACGAAAAATATCACCATGACATTAATACCCATAGTACCTACACCCTAATTTTGCCAGTTACGTTTAAGGAAGCGAGCTTCTGCCAGGGTCGCGAGATTTGTTCGAAAGAGATACCGTGACCTTGGCACATGGGTAACTGAAGGAACACGGGTGGGTTTTAGTCAGTAATATCTGACCCGCCCTTCCGCTCCTCCCAAGAGTGGGAGACGTCTTTTGATGATTTCCCTGCTACAAAAAAAAAGAAGGCGAGCTTATTATCAGTTACAAATCCACACTCTGAACTGCCACTGAGAAAAATACCAGACGGAAATACCCAATAAGGTGTAAGCAATAAACAACGCACTTACTGGATAAGTAGACACATCAGAGTCCGCCTAGTGGAATATAGCGCCTTTTCTATTCGAAGGCAAATAAACGGACGACCCACCTAGTGGTAAGTGGTCACCACCACTTACAGATGTGATCAGAGAAAAAACTATTTTTAATATACATACCTAAATCATAACATTTCTGAACTTGGATTACTTTATCCATTCAACTTGCAATTTAACCTCAAACCAACAAGATGACCATACAAAAAAAAAACCAATTCACGCAATTTTAAAGCCCAAAACAAACAGACAAACAGTTTTATTGGTATAGATTCCCACATTTCAAGCGTGCAAAGCCTTTTATCAATAAATTTCAACTGTAAGCCCACTTAAGCCTGCGCTGCGAGTACTATGGCACTAATTTGTAGACTAAAATTGTTCAGTAGATATTTAGTTAGGCTTACAAATGATTTTATACCTGTATCCTGTTATTTTGTGGTTTTATTCGTGTTGCTAATGATGTGGGAAAGCTGTTTAGGATCTAAATTTATGATTGTATAGTGAAATAAAGTTTTTGAATTTGGTGGTTTGTTTTTGATTTCAGTTGATTTTGTAAAGCTAAGTTTTCATCTTGTAGGGGGGTGTCCCCCTTTTTGCGTTGATAATTAAAAATGCTAATGCTATAAGTTTGACAGCTATGTGTGTCTGTCTGTGGAATCGTAGCTCTTAAACGGGTGAACCATGTTAGGCCTGTTTATTTATTTAAAAGAAGGCTTCCTAGCGGTGTTTCTGAGGGTACTCCCTTTCTTCTCCTAAAATTGTTTGTCCGAAAATCATTATCCATAAACGGCAGTAACCATAATATTCAAAAAGTCGAAATTATGTTTTACATAATTATCTTTGTTTCTAAAACTATTCTGTCATAATATTAAATACTATAATCATTAAATCTCCTAATTTTGCATGTTATAAAGTCATATGTCCTAAGTATTGTATTATATAAAGTGTATTATGCCGAATGTTCATTTATAATAAAATCGTTAGTAGTAAAAAATTGCTACAAGTTAGGTTTTAGTGACAGAAACGAATCGCTGTAAATTCGACTCCACGTAGTCTTGTCTGCCCTACCCCTAGAGTGTAATTTAAAATCGCGTAGGCGTGGAGGGGCGAGGCGGCCCGCGAGCTGAGGAGCAGGTGGTTGTAATGCTCGCCGCCGCAGCTGAGTCTGGCCGGCGAAGCCGGCCAGCAAGACGAAGCTGCGGTGGTGATCGTTAAACCGTCTGCGACGATAAGCTCGCGTGGGACCGCCTAAGCCCCGCAGTGCCGGAGCCGTGACAGAAACCATGCCTGCTGCATGATGCATGCTCGCTTGCATACTGCATGCTTGCTTGCATGCTCGATTGCATGCTGCTTGCCTGCTTGCATGCATGCTTGCTTGCATGCTGCATGCTTGCTTGCATGCTTCATGATGCATTGTTGCTTGCATGCTCGATTGCATGTTGCTTGCTTGCATGCATGCATGCTGCATGCATGGTGTATGCTTGTTTGCATGTTTCTTAGAGGGAAATAAAATCACATGTTCACAATCACCTGTTTTATTGAGTGATAATACATGCAGCACCATGCCAGGCCTTGATAAATGCCATAATGCTTTTGTATCTTTACTATTTATGTATTGTATCAGTTGGATTTGATAAAATAATGAAATTTTATATGAACTCCGTAATAATTTGTTTTAAAAATATAATTAGGATAAATAAACATAAAATAATTTGAATTTAGAACTTATAACTTTTATGGAAAATAGTTTTAAGTCTTTTGTATATTATTGATAGTAATATTTATGACAAACGGATTTAGGACATATTGTATTTAGATGTGATATTATGTGACATTTAGTTCGGGCAAGTTACCATTCGGACAAATGATGATTAGGACAATAAAAATTATGGCTCTTCAGATTATGTATAAAAAAGTTAGGTCACACAATAGAGAACCGTTTCTGAGACATGCTTTAAATCGTTTCAACTATTTCTACGCGACGACCCTTTAATCAAATTGTAGGTAATTGTACCTACAATTTCTTATTTAACATTTTTAGTTTTGAGAAGTTTTGGTTATGGTCTATATGTGGTTTTTAAATTTAACTTTCTATTCAACTATTTTTGATTCGTAGTAACAGTTCAAAAAAAAAAAGAGCGTGAATCTAAGATTTTTGAAAACGTTACCTATCCTTAAGAGGCAAAAGTGTTAGTTTATGATAGAATTTTAACTCGTAATTCATGACAATTTTTTTTTTCACATTTTTATTTTATTAAACCTCGACATCTACATGTAAACCTTTCACAGACAAACAACTCCAAACAACAACTATGCAGATAAATATACACAGAACACATCCGCCATACTTGTGTAAATCGCAGCATCCTATAAAAACTTAAGGGGAAACCCATTTCCACACCACGCAAAGCCAGCAACAGGAAAGGGGGGAAGCGACAACTTCCGGCTCCACCCTCCACTTGTGACTCCTAGAGGAATTCCTTCTTATTTCCCCCTTTTCCTTGGTAGATATCATTTGCATTAGAAAAATGTATTTATGTTGTCTATTGTTGCACTGTTGTTTTGCTTTTTTCTTCGGTTTGTTCATTATTTTTGTGAAAAGCATTCGTGGTAGATATTTTCTTATAGATATTGCGACAACGGCAAGGCGCAGCCGACGATTTTCATAGTTAAAAAAAAAATGCGGAATTGGCGTCCTGTTACAGACTCGGAACGACTTGTTTTTTTTTTTTTTTTGGTAATAACATCTCGCAGGTCATCCTAAATCGCACTTGCCTGTGGCTGACTTGATAAATTAAGGCCGCCAGCTTTGGTTTAAAAACTCAAACCTAAGAGACTACATGTTAAAACCACCTTGTAGGGTACGGACCTTGGCTTATGGCGTCGTTCACAGAGGGCAGTAAGCGACTGGCTTGATCAGAGCGAAATTGTGAAAACGCGCACTCTCTTTACTTATCGCAGCGGCACATGCACGCGTTCACCCGACGACGGTCACATACGCATGCGACCGGTCAACATTAGTCTTGCTGTGAGCGCTGAGGAGTGTGGACGTGTGTTTGCATTTTTGTTTGGATGTAATTAATCTACAAGATGTACCTATGTATTTAGAAATATATAAGTATATTTATCCGTTGTCTGGTTGCGCGTAGAATACTCAAAGGAAACGATCGCCTACCACACGACGTCTATAGCAACGACTAGTCGCAGACGCAAGCGACGGATCTGCCTCTAGATGCAGTGACAAAATGCAGATGTAATCGACAACTCTGCGACTTTTGCAGCTAAAAAACGCGCGCACGAAGAAGTTTGTATTGGCTCCTAGTAAAAACTTTTGAATTTGTTGTTGCATAATGTACTGAGTTGCCAAAAAATTAAAATACTGATGAGTTACGTGTGAAACTCAAGTGGTTACCAATTCGCCCTCACCGGAATGTTTATATTCTTTTCGTTTTGTATCATGTACTCATCTCATTTTCTACCGCTCTCATACTCAAGAATCGATTTCAGTTTCTTTATGACGCCCATGCTAAGTTGTTTATCAAATCAAATTAAGTCAAAAATATTTATTTGCAAGGATATGGCATAGAAGGTGTTACATTAATTTTGTTTCAGCATATCCTGCCATAACCTGGCGTGCAAATGTCAACTAAAATCGGCGATGTCAATTATTTTAACTTATAAATTATAGATTCTATTGATTTTTCTTCTAAGTAGTCATTAACGGTATAATATCTTTTAAACAGTAATAGTTTGAAAAGTATTTTTTTAAACAATGTCAGAGGTAAGTCTTACAAACTATTTGGTAAATGATTGTAAATAATAATCGACATGCAGTGTACATTTTTCTTAAATAATTTTAGTTTTATTGGTGGCATCTGAAGCCTACCTTTATGCCGTGTTCGGCTATTTGGCCTGACTGTGCTTGTTTCAAATTAAGTCATCAGATATCTTGAAGTTGCATATTTTGTAGTTCTCTTTTTCTCTTATGTGATTTTGTAGTGTAAAATAAAGTGTATATAAATATTATTACACAACCACGTGACAACTACTAATCGCGCCCACTATTAGGATTTTTTTTTTAATTATTTAACATGTTCAAACACGTAATGTTCTCTAAATCATAAATCATTCAATCTTTAACAAACAAGAATTTCTAGACACATTACTATTCCATTTCAACCACAAACTAACGGAAAATCTACAAATAAATTCATTTTCACTATTGAATTCGTTTACAGAATGCGAGTCACGTAGCGAACGCGAATAATCGAGTTACCGATTGATTATATCGATAACTTCGGAACTATAATCGTTTTGTGCGTGTGTTATCTAAAATAATAATGTGCTCCTGTTTTATGGACCGTTTTATGTTTTAAACTACATTAAGAACTAGCATTACTTAGAGGTATTAAAGTTTTAACACTACGAAACAATTCTTAAAGCTGTATTTAGTCCTAATGGTCAAGGCGTAGTCTGGAAAGTAAAGGGTCATGGAATCAAAGATCATACGCTGAACTATTAATTAATCTAACCATAAATAAATAATTGAATTATTTATTAGGCAGATATGAGTGGACATGATGGGAGAGGAGATATAGTGACCTTATTGACGATGTGCTTCAGAAAGGTCAGGTGCGTGGTCGCAACCAGTGTGTGTAAGTGAACGTAAACGAAGCAAAAGAAGTATGTAAGGATTGTTGCAATTGGAAGAAGACATGCGTTAATGAAAGTATATAAGAAATTAAAAAGAGTATCAAGAAGCAGGGGGTGTCGACCCAGTAACTGTGGGGAGCCGGATAAGCATTTGTTCCAAGTAAAATCCAGGAATCCAGCTGCACCCGGTTAGAAGTCGAGTGGAAGCCGAATGTAACAAATTTGGGAAAAGACTAGGTAGAAGATGAAGGGGTTAAAAAGAATTTATCTCATAATACTTCCCCTGCCATGTTGCACCGACCTCAAATATATTGGGATATGGCCCAATATATTTGAGGTCGGTGCAACATGGCTTTTTCATTCATACTTAACAAGAATATAACCAACTTTAAAAAGCATACTTCATCGCTACCAGTTATTAAATTTTCTTTGTTTTTCAGCCCATCAACCCTCGAAAGTCATGCAGTTTATTAAGCGCCTTTGTTTTAATACCCATAAAGGTTTTATTTTACCCACATTTTAATTTATGAACGCTGTCAATTTCTTCATTGTTGTTGCGATATCCCTCTGACCGTTCTGGTGTAAGAAAAAACAACATGGAGTGGATGGATAGTTTTATGATATTTATAAATAAAAAGGGGTCGCTTCTCAAAGTTATGAAGGAGTATGTCTACTCAGGGTAAGTCATCCAGCTCGGTAGACATACCTTTGAGAAAGAGGCCAACAAAAGGATCCAATTGGGTTAAGCAGCGTTTGGGAAACTTTGCCAAGTCTTCTCGTCGCCTATTTGGCAATGTTTAAAGACTAAGGTCTTCATCCATCAGCCAGTGCATCCTGCCCGTGATGATGCCCCTACTGCTCTACACAATACGTCCTGGTCGCATAATATACGGTTCTGAAACGTGGACACTAACAAGGCTGGGCTGGTTCTCAAATTCAAGGTTGCTGAGCGTGCTATGAAGCGGGCTATGCTCGGAATTAGCACATTACTCGCTAAGGGCATCCCCTGTGGGGTATGGACTTCGGCTTAGAGCATCGCTGGTAAAGGGCAGTAAGGGACGGGCTGGATCGGAAGGCTTATTATTTAGGGACGAATTTAAAACTACAGGCTCAGCAGTGCGAGCTGAACAAGGATCAGGGCGGACGGCGGTCTGTGAGCGTGTGTCTATAGGGTGCTAGTGAGCTTACTACTCTCCTGGAAAAGGGTTATAGCGTCAAAGGGAATGATTTGGTTAGGTTATGCCTCAGTTGGCGACTCCTCCTAATACGGAACGAAGTAAGGGAAGAGCAGGGATTTGGGGCACAGGAGAGTCCATGAAACGCTTGGAAAGGCGTTTCATAAACTGCTCTATTCTGAGCATTCTGAGATCTAGATGGAGATTCTCGTTTCGGACATAGAAGGGGCTTCCGTAACCTTTCTAAGGTAACGGTTTTGTAGGGTCTGCATTGTATGAATGTGATGGACCGTAGCGTGAGCGAAGACGACGCACGAACAAGTCATGATGGGGCGACCAAAAGAAATAATAAGAGCCAAGGATTTTTTTTTACAACTGAAAGATATTAAAAACCGCGGTTAGGAAATCTCTTCCAATTCAAATTCAACTTTTTTGCCCTCCTCGCATATAGCGACAGCATAAAAAACCAATTTCAAGAAGTAATTCTTCCTAGCAATATTAGGTCTGAAAAATTAATTTCGCTAAAATATTGTCGTAGGAGGCTGTAAAAAATAGATAATATTTTATTTCCATACAAATAAGTTCACATTTTTTATCTTAAAGGGCCATAAAAACGTTACGTGCGGGAAATTTCGTTCAATTAGATGGTAGTTAATTTATGTTCTTGTTTTATTTAGAAGCAGTTAGTTTTTACAGTCTATCATCATAGCCTAGCCTCTTCCCAACTATGTAGGGGTGAACTCTAACCTGAATCGGCGGTTGAATCCCAGTATTTTACATTCTGACTGGCCTGTTAGTCTAGTGGTTAGTGACCCTGACAGCTAAGACTGAGGTCGTGGGTTCGATTCCCACTTAGGACTAATCTTTGTGTGATGAGCACAATCATTTGTTCTGTGTCTGGGTGTAATTTATCTATAATATGTATGTATTTAGAAATATATCAGTATATTTATCAGTTGTCTGGTTGCCATAGTACAGGCTCTGCCTAGTTTGGGTTCAGATAACGGTGTGTTGGTTGTCCTAAGATATTATTATAAGATATTATTATTGAGCGATTGCCTATCTGATCTCCACAAACCAGTTTCTGGTTAATTCCATACCCATTAGCAGGACTTTCGGACTTCTGATCCGTAACGACTGTCAAAGACCCACGAATGAGGGTCGAGACCAACGCCTTTTTTTTGGGTTGGAAGTCATCAAATGACGTCTCCCGCTCTAGGGTGGAGCGGAAGGGCGTGTCAGACTTTTACTGACTAAAACCCACCCGTATTCCTTCAGTTGCCCATATGCAACAATCTCGCGACCGTGGCAGAGATTAAGGCGCGGGACAAATACAAGAGGCGTTGGGCGGAGGTGAGGCGCGGGCGCGGCGCGGGCGTGGCGCCACTTCTTTGATATTTCGTACAAAATGTATAGAAGAGGTGGGGCGCAAGACATACTGAGACGGCGGGGTGCGGGCGCGGCGCCGCTTCCTCGCCATTGGCGCACCCGCAGTTAGAAGTGGCATGACGGAACAATGTACGCAGGAGTCAACAATTTAACATAAAATAACGAGAAACACCGCGCCTCGCCTTTCCGACACCGTTAGCACGCCTGTTCTGCGCTGCACCGGCGCCGCGCCCGCACCTCACCCGCGCCACGCTCGCGCCTCACCTCCGCCCGACGCCACTTGTATTTGTCCCGCGCCTAACGTGCTTTCCGAAACATGTGGGAGTATTGGTATGTAAAGATGGTCGCCTATAGAAACATTGTTATTCATGATTATGATTTTGGTCTCATGAATAAAGTTGTTTAGTTCGGTGATATGTACCTGTATCTGTACTCTTAAAAACATGACCACACATTTAAAAAAAATACCGCCAAGTACGAATCGCACTCGCACACAAAGGGTCCCACTGTACACTATTTAACAATACACAAAAATGCGTTTCTTGTACTGAGGGGACAACTGAACTTCGGCGTTTGAAAACTGTTGTCCCCATACATCGACATAGATTGACTATACGGACAGCTGTGCTGCTGGGGAATTTGTTGCGCCACTTCTTCTTCCCAGCTAAAGCACTAGGAAGTGTCGAAGGGCGGGCGTTTTAGGGGGACTGTCATAAGTAACTTTGACGTTCAAAAAGTGTTGACTCTCAGCCTAGTTTGAATAAATGACTTTTGATTTTGATAGCGGTTAGTTTACCAACTACAATCAAGTTTAAAATTGCAGAAAAAAAATATATTTTGTAATATAACTGCAAATTTACGGTTTCCGGAATTTTTCTTTACGTGTGCTACATTACATTGCTCCTTGTCAATTTGCATGATTCTAGGTCAACGGGAAGTCCCTATAGGTTTTGATTCCCTTGCAAGCGTCAATATATGCGCCATAGACGGCCACATCTTGATGGTTTATGGTGATCCGCAACACAGGGTATCCTAGTATGGACGCCAGTCTCTCACAAAGGATCATGTTTGTGAACTTTTGTTAAAACTATATCATTCCTGTCTCAAAGCTATGTATGTGCACCTTTGTGAAGAGAAGAAAAAATTAAAATAAAATGAAGATCTTTAGATTGCGTTGACTAAAGAAGACTGATTTTTAATTGCTCCAAAGCGTAGCAGACCTAATAATTTTAAAGTGATTTAAGCTTGATAGCTCCACGCGTTCCGTTTTTACAAACCGAGGAACGGAACCCTAAAAAACTAGACGCTTGTAAAAAAAGGACGAGTTTGTCAAGCCGATGCGTATAGATTTTTTATGCCATAGGTAAACTGTTTTTATTTTACTTTTATTTATATTTCAGTTGAACCTCATAACTTTATGCGTTAACTTTATACGTTTTAACTTTATGCTTAGTATAACTCGTAGGCATATCATAGATATTGCCTACATATACCTAAATTTAAAGCTAAATATACAGTGTTTGTTTGCAGTCGAGCCAGCTCAAAGGTGGTTCACGTCGTTCAAAGTTACGAGTGCTTCGGTTGAAACGTGCAAGCTTACTGAACTGCACAATTTGAGGGTTTGGGCTTAAGAACTGGGAGAATCGATCGATAGGTACTACTGTACTTTACTAATTCCATCAGAAAGTACTACTCTACTTTCAGCTGGAATTAGCAGGTTAAGTTATATCGGAATTGAAGGGGTCCGGTTGGGCCGATACCTGCTAAGGTCGTGGATTATTTTGAAAGATTACCGTGGCCTTAACACCGGTAACTGAAGGAACGGGTTGGTTTTAGTAAGTAAAAGTCTGACACGCCCTCCTGCTCGACCCAGAGCGGGAGAAGTCATTTGATGATTTCCCACCCAAAAAAATAAGGATATACCGGAAAAAAATAAAAAAACAGTGCGAAAATTGTAACCTCGAATTCAGCAATTAATTCTAAGCCACCTAGCGTACAAATTGTTCTTCAGTTATCAAAATAAATAAATACAGCTGTTGGTGGAAACGTATGAAACAGTATTATTAGGTCCTTACCTATGAAATTGCCGTTCTGCAGTACTGGCCACTTCAAATCAAAATAATTTTTGTTTGTCTAAGAATTCTAATTTCAAATTAATTTTATTTTAAAAACATGGAATTCTTTTTCCAAAAGTAGTCATTTGTTTATTGATTAGTGTTACATTTTCATCGCATTTCAATCTTTTTCGTCATCATGGATACGTTAAAAATTCGAGTAATTATGGAATATGAGTACCGTCGCGGCAGCAACGCGGCACAAGCGGCACGCAACATCAACGACGTTTACGGAGCTAACACTACAAACCAACGCACCACCTGTTATTGGTTTGCTCGCTTCCGTTCTGGAAATTTCGACCTGAAAAATGAACCTCGCGGTCGTCCGAAGACTTTGGTCGACAATGACGAATTAAAGACGATTGTGGAAGCTGATGATACACAATCTACGGCTGAATTAGCAGCAGCTTTCGACGTTAGCGTCAAAACAATATTGGTCCATTTGCGTCAAATTGGCAAGGTAAAAAAGCTTGACAAATGGGTGCCCCACGAACTCAATGATCGCCAGTGCAAAGTACGCGTCGAGACGTGCCTTGCACTGCTCAACAGACACACACATGAAGGAATTTTGAACCGCATTGTTACCTGCGATGAAAAATGGATTCTGTTTGCTAACCGCAAGCGCTCAGCAAGTTGGTTGGATCCTGGTTCAGCACCTAAACAATGCCCTAAACGAAAACTTACCCCTAGAAAAGTGATGGTCACTGTTTGGTAGTCAAGCGCCGGTGTGATTCATCACAGCTTCTTACCAAACGGGATGAGCATTACTGCAGATGTGTACTGTGAAGAACTGAACTCAATGATGGAGAAGCTGGCACATCTCCAACCAGTATTGGTCAATCGCTCGTCTCCGCTGCTCCTGCACGACAACGCGTGACCTCATACTGCACAGCAGACGGTCTCCAAGTTGCAAGAACTGGGGTTGGAAGCTCTCCGTCATCCGCCCTACTCACCAGACCTTACGCCTACAGACTACTACTTTCTCCAGAATTTGGATAACTTCTTGGCGGAAAAAAAATTCAATACCCGAGAGGCAGTACAAAATGCCTTGGAAGAATTTGTTGCCTCCCGTCCAGCTGATTTTTTTAAGAAGGGCATCAATAAACTGCCACTGCGTTGGAAAAGATGCATTGATTGCATGGGTGATTATTTCGATTAATATAAATAAAAAATACATGAAAAAAATTCGTTTAATTTTTTTCATACAAAATTGCATTTTCATAGGTAAAGACCTATTATTTTTAACACACTTTTATTAGCTTCAAACGTATGTTAGTATGTGCTTATGTAACGGAAATTTTGAACATGATTTTGACCCCCTTCAAAACGTCGGGTTTACTCGAAATTTGGCATACTTACCAATGACCGATGACAATACAATAATTTTATAAATTTGAGCAATTATCCTTGCCGAGATTAACAGGGCAGCAAAAAAAATGTCTTCAAAAACTACGCAGACATACGTCACAAAATTCTGAACACCCCAAAATATAGAAAATAAATAATAAAAGAAAACACGCTTCCATAGAAAACCAAACTAAAAAGTAGAAAATAATGGAAAAAGCGTGGGGCAAACATATCAATGAATAAATACTTCAAGAAACACCCCACGCTTTTCAGATAATTGAAAAGACGTAAGTTATATCAATTAGACGATTGCTATTCTCCGGACAGTTGTCTGCTGTCAGAGATATTGCAAATCTAGATATCGAAATGTGTCATTTTCAATAAGATAGCCTGTGTAGCCTGTGTAACAGTTGTGAATTGCTATGCTTGGAGTCAGAAAAATATCCTGTGTGGATATTTTCCGCATATTAAAAAAATATTATAAAACAGTGCGCAAACTGTAACCACGAATTCAGCATGTGATTCTAGGCCTCCGAGCAAAATAAATAAAAACAGGTGGAAATGTATGGGACGGCATAATTTTTTAATATGCGGAAAATATCTATACAGGATATTTTTGATATTTTTCTTCACTCTTTTGACAGCAGTGGTGATCAACTTATTTTACACAAAGTAAGCCTCCTGTCTGGGTTCGAATCAACGACTAACAATTCAAAAGTTGTTGCCGTTATCTCTGAGCAAGCATATCTCTACTAAATGTGGGTAGGTATACTCAAAGTTTACCTCAGCCTACCCCTTCGGGAAATACAGATTAATCCACCAAAATATCACACCTAAAAATAAGACTACCCACATCATTACATTAGTTCTATTAGCAGACAAGTCAGTCCCGCTCGATGTCAGGCCCACAATAACATGTCCTCAACTAACTTGACACTTTTGAACGCTGCTCCAAAACTAATATCGAAGTTTATTACCTACTCTAGCGAACGGAACTGGGTTTAAAGCTGCCTGTTCATGGCACGACAAAAAATCTTGGCAGTCTCTCCGTAATAGTCGAACTCATAAAGAATTCTTGGAATAGTGGTATTTTTCAGAGACTCGGTGTACATAAAACAGGAAGAAGATGGAAAATATTATAATACTAATGAGTCTGTTGGAAGTTAATAGAAGCGAAAATTCTGTTTTTGTTTTCTGTGTAAAAGCTTTGTGTCACTTTATTTTAAAGACCACTTCTTCTTAAGGTCACTTTTTTTAGATATTTGAACGCAGTGTGTGTATTTAAAAAAAATGTAAATATGTGTATCATCATAAGCAATACAATAGATCTTGAGTTCATATTTTCAACATTTTATGGAATAACATTAATTTGACTGCAGTTTGGGAAACTTTTTCTTACTTAAACTTTCTTTTAAATAACGATAACACTGTGTTTCTCACGGCTGCGCCAAAAAGGCTAATTCCAGCATAAATGCCAGACAGAAGCTGTCTGACACTTTCATAAAACATTTTCCTCCACACCCATCTCCCAAATATAATCCAACAAACGCAGCGACTAATCGCACATCCGTAACCAGCTTTAAGGATAAAGTCGGTATCCGGAACTAGGTCGCCATATTGTGTTGTGATTGAAATTTAATGCCTCTGTTCACAGTTTGTTTTAAAACAACTTTCTTTGGACTCCGCTATGTAAGATTTACTTCGTACATATACCTTTTAGTTTGTGCAAGGTAAATAGTTGGAACCTTCGTTATGACCCTCCAAGTTTGAGAGTGAAGTTAGGTAGGTATTTTTAGGTTTGATATGTGTTCTAGATTTTGGGATGGTAAAGTTGAAGGTAGGATTAATATTTCATCATATTGGATGGTAGTGAATTTCCTGTAACTTTGCTTAAGTTTATCAGGTAACTAACATCGTGCGTATATATTTATATAATTAATAACGTTACTTATACTTATCATTCATCTGCATGCATCATAACTGCTGCGCTCGCCAGGCGGCTTGGTGATCGCAGTATGGTGGTAAAATGTATAAAGAACACTGCTGCCCATTCTCTAGTAAGTCCTTTAGTCACCGTTTACGACACCCACGGGACGAAATGACGCCGCCAAGATAGATGCACTTCAATTACGGACTCCCGGCCATCGTAGGCGCGGGCTAGCAGCCGGCGAGCAAAGGGTAGCTCACCAGACGGTAAGGCACAGGCCCGTGTCAACGGCGCGTTGTATTCCACGCACGCCTCAAAGAGATGTCAGCAAAACTCAAGGGGTCCGCTAGGACCGATGCCTGTCAGGGTCGCGAGATTAGTTCGAAAGAGTTACTGTGGCCATGGCATATAGACAACCGAAGGAACGCGGGTAGGGTTTAGTCAGTAAAAGTTTTACACGCCTACCTGCTCCGCCCAGAGCGGGATACGTCATTTGATGATTTCCCACAAAGAAAAGAGCTAGATGCACTGACGACGAAGGTGGCTAGGACAGACTGGATGCGAACTAACATAGTAAAAGGCTTGGTAGATAGATTGCGTTTTACATTTTGGGAAGGTAGGATAAAATTAACCTCGAAGTCCCTGAGATACCACATTTGGTATAGACACAATTATTTTTAATTGTGTCTGTAATTACGGTATTCAATGGGTTAATATTCATAAATACGGTATATTTATTTTCAACATTTTACCGATGCCAATCAACCTGTGGTCGGCTTCCAATCTAACCAGATGCAGCTGAAACCAATATTTATTTTTCGTGAATAGACTATTTATCTAACGCTGTACCTGAATGGATTGGTCGTCTTTATCATTATGAATGAGAATGCAAAATGAATGAAGTGATCCGATAGAAAACAAAAGTTGTCGACACAGCTCATAGAATTAGCAAGCTGAAGGGGCAATGGGCCGGCCACATTATCCGTAGAACCGATGACCGTTGGGGTAGACGTGTTCTTGAGTGGAGACCACGAATCGGCAAATGTAAGGTAGGACGCCCTCAGGTTAGGTGAAGCGCCCAATTACGCAGCTGGATGAGAGTTGCAGAGAATTGAGCTGAATTACGTCCAATTGAAGAGGCATATGTCCAGCAGTGGACTGCTATAGGCTGATGATGATGATGATGATCATTGTCTACTCAGTCAAGAGCTTTTAACTGCTGAATAATATTCTGCCCCCTTAGACCGGTCCAGACATTCCTTAGTTCAATTATATGTTCTATGGTGTAATAATATACTTCGTGAGGTATTCCGAGATATGGTCATATATACAAGTGTACGTCTTCAGCGCTGTGTTACCATATCCTTATTAATATAAACGCGAAAGTTTGTATGTACGGATGTATAGATGTATGTATGTTTGTTCCTCTTTCACGCAAAAATTACTGACTTGATTTAGATGAAATTCGGCACACAGATAGTTGAAGTTACACATAGGATACTTTTTTTATCCCGGCAGTATGTTCCCGCGGGATAATTTCCGACCTGCTCGCGGGCGAAGCCGCTGGCAAAAGCTAGTAGTGCATAATAATAACCTTCCCAACCACCTTTATAACCTGTGCAAATCCGATAAAACAATGAAGTTTTAATTTAAAATTACGTTGGTATATTTATAACTTGAATGATTTCGTCAGATAAGAAAAACGAAACGGCAATATTAATGCTTTATAAAAATAATAACAGAAAGGTGACTGAAAATCCATACTAATATTATAAATGGGAAAGTGTGTGTGTCTGTTTGTCCGTCTTCCACGGCAAAACGGAGCGACGAATTGACGTGATTTTTTTAAGTGGAGATAGTTGAAGGGATGGTGAGTGACATAGGCGACTTTTTGTCTCTTTCTAACCCTCACTTCCCTAAAATGGGGGGTGGAACGCGCTAATCTCAGGAACTACTGGTTCGAATTGAAAAATTATTTTTGAGTCAGTTAGGCTATTTATTGAGAAGGCTATAGGCTGTATAATATCACGCTATAATTAAAAGGAGCGGAGCAGCAACAAAAAAAAAGGAATGAAACTGGCTGGCTGCGATGCGACGGGAAGGGGCAGGGGAGCAAATATTTGACGCAGACGAAGTCGCGAGCAGAAGCTAGTATTTCCATAATTTCATGTTTTGATGTAATAAAGTGGCAACTGAATAGTGACGTAAGCATGTGTCACTCCCGGAATGCGAGACCTTGTTCTTTAGACAGTGAATTGACTCTGATACTAAAATACTCATGATTTTGTATCTCAATTTATTTGAGGTCGATCGGCCCATGTCTTTTTCTTCCATACTTCTCTATAAGGCGTCATCTCAGAAGTCACCCCGTTAAGAGCTATGTCACCTTTCACACGGTATATTTATCATTTCTTTGGTCTTCTCCTACTCTTATAGCCACCACTTACTAACTCAAAATTCCCTCACTCCCATACATGACAACCGATTTAAACACACTACTGAATGAAACAGAAAAAAACCAATAAAAACTCATCATCCAACTTTATTCAGAACAAGACTACTGTAACAAGTACATTAAGGAAACCAAACGACATTGTGTGATAGTATTTGGTAATTGGTAATAACTATCGAAGTTATATAAATATATAATCAGCCTATATTATTCCCACTGCTGAGACACAGGCCTACTCTCGGTGAGAGGGAGTGGGACGTAATCTACCACGCGGGGCCAGTGATGGTTGGTGGATGTCACATGTCTTCGAATTTTTGGTTCTAGAACATGCCGGTTTCCTCACGATGTTATCCTTCACCGTTTTGAGAGCAGTGTTGATGAAAATATTTACACAAAGTAAAGCGCCTGCCTGGGTTCAAACCCGCGACCTACAATTCGTAAGTCGGGGCTGATTCGTAAGTCGGGGCTGATTCGTAAGTCGGCGCTGTATATCGAAGTTCTTTACATTAAATTACAAAACCAGCTTAATGATTACGGTTATTGATCGTTCGCTCATCAAGTAGTTTTTTTTTTCCATTCGTTTTCGATATCGATACTCAACATATGGACAAAATATTGCTAGCTTATTAAATTTCATCCTGTATACTACAATTTAAACACACAGAAAAGCTCCTTATCTCCTTAATTCAAAAGGTAAGCAAGTGTCGCCCCCTATGACAAAAAAATGAACTACATCCACAATATGCAGACATGGCGAACATTTTTCATGCTGATTGATAGCGGATTATGGCCCCCCATTCTGAAAGGGTAAGATTTGCAGTGTGGTTTGGGGTAAGAAAGCCTGCATACATAACAGGCTGCTGAGTGATCGCTAATCCTCAAGTAAATTGTAGGGGGGTAGGTATTAAGAATTGTTGAGTTTAGATACTTTTAACACGACACAAAGGAGGGTAATGTGTTTATCATTTATTTTGTGGCACTCTAGACACCAACTGCGTAAGCCGATTTTGATGATTTTATGTCAATCGATTTGTCTTACTGAACATGGAAGAAATAAAAATTCAATATGGCGACCACCAGAAGCCATATTGTGAAAAAAGGAAAAGAAGAAGCTACATAAAATATAACATAATTAAAAACGTTAAAAGTCTAGTCGCAGTCTCATCTCGGCGACAGACAAATGTAAAAAACTTGTCAAAAATGTTCCATACATTTTAACTCGACAAATTTTTCACAGATGAGATCCGACAGTGAATGTTGAAATTTGAAAAATAAAATTTCGAGAACTGCCCTTGTAGTTTTTGAAAATCATCTTTAGGTTTCTCTAATCATTTGGAATGAGAGTTTTATTGCAAAAAATCGGCCTACTACATACTGTTACAAATTCCTTTTAAAATTGTTGGAGATCGAAAGAATAAGGTCAGCTATTTCAACCAGTTCTTCAATGCTTGAAAATACTATTTGAAAAAAGAAAGAAAATACATTTATTTAGCCCAGACTAAAAGACACAAAATATACAACAGGAAACAGTGACATAAAATAAAAAGTGCAAGGTGCGATGTTGGAAACAAGCATGCTTCACGGCTGCGCCAAAAAGACTCGGATTAGCAAAAATGCCAGACAACAAAAATAAAAGAAAAACATTCATCTTCAATTTTCTTCTAGAATATCAGCAGGTTAAATTCGCTTAACACGCTTTTATTAACTTCATACGTATGTTAGTATATATATCGCACATCCGCTCAAATAACGTCATAACTCGATAAAATGTTAAATGACTTTAATTGTACCATTCGTATCAGAATATCACATACTTTATGCTCACAAAACGTCATAGACGTAGTTCTATTATTTGTCCCTAGATGACACTAGTGACGTTCTAATGTTTACCGAAAGTCGTGACGCGGCGAACATGAACAGTGTCATGTTACGACTTACGCGAGGTGGTCATACGTACGTTATTCGGTAAAAGTGAACTGTGTCGACTCAAGTCAGTTTTTGTTAGCGAGGTAAGTAAAATTTATTTTCTTTTTCTGCAACTAAACTGATGCTTGTCGAGTAATGCCAGTATATATGATTGAAACAACGCAATAAAATTATTTGTTGCGCCCTAATACTGACCTATACAGAGTTATGACAGTATATGTGATTGAAATAATACAATTAACATATTTATTGATCACTAATATTGCCCTATACCGAGTTACAACAGTATATATGATTGAAATTATAAAATAAACATATTTTCTGTTTATGCATCATGTTTTTTATTGAATCCCCTGAGGCCATATTATTGTTTTCTTTTGGTTTAAGACTTAGAGATACCTAATTCTTTTTAACTAATTATCATTTTTGTCTTGTTCGTAGGTGGTATTCGGTTTGGCGGTTTATAATTCACTTATAACTATGTCGAGATCCAAAAAAATATTATCTTTATGTCTGGAACCCAATGACCAACATAACACAGTAACTGATGACTTGTCTATTGTGGCCGAAGATACACAACCAAAAAATGTAGAACACAATTGTGACACCTCAAATAAAGTGAATGAAAATTATTATATAATTGAACCTACCACTAACATTCCCGACTTACAGGCAAAATGTAGTAGAAGTGAGAATAAAGACTGTAATTTGGAAGAACTCGAGTCTGGGGGAGAAGAAACAGACTGATTATGTTAAAGATCATGATTATAAATTAACTTCTAAAAAACGTAGCAAGAATCTAGTCGTTCCTCGTCAGCGATCATCTAGTACTTCATCCTCAAGTTCCTCCTCGTCAGGTTCATCCTCGTCAGGTTCATCCTCGCAGTGGAACGAATGTATGGGAGCGGTTGGACGTAGACATGTCCGAAAAATAAGAGTAAAATTATGACAAACTAATGATGCCATCTTATTCGATTACTTAATGCCTTCATAAATTGTGGTGATGAATTTCTTCATAACTCCCATATTTCGGGAGTAATTTGAGAAAATGTGAAATTTTACTATGAAAATGAGTGTATCGAGCTCTCTCCCTCCTGATTCCGGGCTTGTTTCAAGTAGCGGTCTCTAATATCGTAATGCTATTACTAAGAGCTATATTTAATACTAAGACACATAGTGCGCCAAATGTGCACTTTCTGGGATAAAAGGAAATGAAAATTTAAAAAAAAAACGTTTTTTCCCCATTTGTATTTACTTTAAACCGCAGACAGACTTATTAAGAGGTCTATAAATATATTATATATATACAGAAATATATATTAACAAAAATATTCACAAGAACTGATGAGAGTATGACTTTTAAGTAAGTTGATAATAAATTACCTAGTTTCATTAAAAGTACAATAAATAATTAAGATGTAAGCTCTAATTTACTAAGTTACACATTTTAAAACAATAACATCATTTAATTATCTTCGTCATCATCATCATCATCAATTAATTCAAATTCAGAATCGATGTCCGCTAAATCATTTATGTTAACAAATTCGATATCACTTTTCTCAGAATCCGTAAGCTCATAAAATTCCTTAAAAGAAGATTTTTTTACAAACTTATTTCCTTTTGGACGGATACTTGTAACAAGTGGATCAGAAGACAGTAAAAGATTGTGCATAATATCTTCATTGCATGAGATACTGCTATGCTTTCGAGAATGCCCCTCTCTATATTTTCTAAAATCTTTATTTCTAGCCTCAGATGCCTCTTCGGATAGAAAACCAATGGGCACAATTGACATGTTCTGAACTATGTCTGGCCCATGCATTAAAATTTTATGAAGTGAAGAAGGCATATAATACCATGGGTATAACTCCACGTAAAGCTTAGCAGTATCAAAGCAGAACTCTCGGAATTTAGTTACGTTGATCTTCTCTCCTGATGAAATACACTGCAAGATCACACAGATTTTTCTTAAAAGCATAGCATCTATTCCGGTCAGTTCAGCAGATTTAGTGTAGTTTTCAAAAAATCTCCTTGCCGAGTTGCCATTGTTGGTGGATCCACTGCCTTGTTTCACAACATCGAGAAGTAAGCCCGTTTCTCTTCTTACAGCCTCTTGAACTCTTTTCTTCCTGTCATCAACTTGCCTTTTTGCTATATCACCCCTTACTTGCCATGATTTTATGTCTAATTTGTAGGAAATGTGTAATAAGCATTCCATTGAGCGAATCCAAGCGTGAAGGGTGCTTAAGCTATATTTATACATGTCCTCGTTTGCGTGTTTATCTTTGATTAACTCTAAATTATTCATTTCTTTAGGACAAGCCTTGCATATGTCACACACTGAAGCTGCTGTATTGGATATAATGGAATGAATTTTACCATCAATCATTGTCAATAGCAGTTGGTGTTTGACACTAATTCCATCAGTGATGGTGGATGGAGTTAAGGCTTCAATCTCTGCTTCGATTTCAGCCATCTCTCTCTGCACATTTTCTTTGGTTTCCTTTATAAACTTAAACAATATTGGCCGGCAAAATGAAGTGGAAGATGGTCGCTCGTTTTCCCAAATTGTTACACCTTTTGAGACGAGCCGCAGTGGTACAAGACTAATCATAAAATTACTAGCAAGATCGATTTGCTCATCTTCACTCGTCCTTTGATGATAAATGCTTTGGCTAGATGATCCGTCAAAACCCCATTTGCTGGTCAATACGAGCTGTTGATTGGGATCAACAGGGGTTTCTAACGACCTAATAAGTCTTCTTGAGGTTAAATCCATCAAGGCTTGTAATTTGATTTTTGCAGAGCTCTCTGTAACTGTGAGATCTTCTTTGGCCGGATAGCACTTAATTTTTTCTTTAACCAACATGTAGTAACTCGGGTATTGAAGAGCTCCTTCTTGAGTGTTGAAATCCCGAAGAGTGTTATAGCGCCATTTCGATAAGTTCATCGATACATAAAGAGCCAATGCCTTCAAAGGGGATATTTCCCGTACCTGAATTGATTTACCTTCAATGAAGGCTTTGATTTTTGAGGCCTCTTCTGGATTCTCCGTCAAGTATTTCATAACATAAGCTGTATCGCTTTGTCCTGCCTTTTGAAGCGCCCTTTCGGCCGAAAACATAATTTCAGCGCTGCTACTGCTGCATGAAAGACTATCTTCAGTGCGTCTTCTTTTTTGCCGGTTACTAAGGTCCTCAAAAGATTTACGAGGACTAGGATGTGTACAAGTTGAAGCATCAGATTTAGCAGGAGAAATTATGGGCTCGATGACGTCACTTATATTTTCTGTAGAAGGTTCCATATTTTCATTCTGTAATTCCGGCCATTGAATTGCAGCCTGTAGCCAAATCTCATGTTTCTTCCGAAACTTATCTGTGCTTCTTCCAGACTGTGTCCATTTTGCATAAATGCGGTAGCAAAATCGACGACACCAGTCTTTTAAACTTGTTTCAGCACTTTCACATAACTGAACACAACTGTTATCTTTTAAAACACTGAACAAATAGTTAAAGTCGCGTAAATCTTTATGTGCGCGTGCGCATAAAGCAACGTGAATATCAAGATTTGTATTAAAATTTGGAAAATACATTGCGAGATTAGCTTGGATACAACGAGGTGTAAATCAACACTGATTTTAAAGTTACTAATAGTGACCTATTTATATAAAATCCAGGTATCCCAGGTATCCTTTGTTAAATATTGCAAGGTAATTAGTTATTGTGATAATTAGTAAATGATGCATGCTAAATTAGTGTATTAAGAGCCATTTAGTAATTAAATAATAGCAATGTTCTTATCAGTAATCATTAGTGCATCAGTTTTATATGTAAACCTTAAGTCCCTAATTATATATCCTAATTAGCTTATATCTTCTCTAATTGGCTGCTCAGAAATGTTATTGTAATAAGGTAAACCTTTAGAAAAACGGTTTTAATCAACAAAATAAACAAAAAATAAAAAAATTGTGTTATAAAATAAACATCACTCTTTATCCCAGAAAGTGCACATTTGGCGCACTATGTGTCTTAGTATTAAATATAGCTCTTAGTATTAGCATTATGATATTAGAGACCGCTACTTGAAACAAGCCCGGAATCAGGAGGGAGAGAGCTCGATACACTCATTTTCATAGTAAAATTTCACATTTTCTCAAATTACTCCCGAAATATGGGAGTTATGAAGAAATTCATCACCACAAGTTATGAAGGCATTAAGTAATCGAATAAGATGGCATCATTAGTTTGGCATAATTTTACTCTTTTTTTTCGGACATGTCTACGTCCAACCGCTCCCATACATTCGTTCCACTGTGCCTCGTCTAGTTCATCCTCGCCTAGTTCATCCTCATCTAGTTCAGCCTCTTCTAGGGCTCCTTCTACTAATACAAATTCGCCAACATCTCCCTCTATACTATTGTCACTTAATGAACAAACAAATCAAGACAACAATGAATGCTTGCTTTCAACTTCCCAAGAAATTAATTTAAATAATATCCACTCACCAAACACCAAACACTACACCAAACGAGACCGTAATACAGGAAAATTTCAATACACGTAAGAGACGCCGTGTAGAGGCACAATGGAAGCAGAATGTTACAAAATTTTTAAAAATCAGTATTGAAGTACCTAGATTATTAAATTGTGATAGAGAATTGTTTATTTTTGGGTCAAAATTATAAGTTTCTTAATTTGTTTTATTTGTTCAATGTTTTAGAGGTGTTTTACTCTCGTGTTATTAAACAATTGAATGTTTTAAGTGCTTACTTAAATGTTTTTATTATGATAGAAGATCCTTTTCAAATTATTAGTTAAAATTGTGGTTTAAAATGAGTATTGAATGTACCTAGATTATTTAATTTAAATAGAGAATTGTTTATTTTTCAGTTAAACGGTTGAAAATTATAAGTTCCTAAATTTGTTTTATTTTTTAAATATTTTAGAGGTGTTCTGCTCTCGTTTTATAAAAACTGTTGATTGTTTTGAAGTACATAAATTATTTATATTTGATAGAATTTTGTCTATTTTTCAGTTATACGTTTGTAAATTTTATTGTCTTTTCAAATAAGACATTTCTATGTGTGATACGTGTAGTACATTTAAGAATTTATTGTATTCCGTAAGAAATAAAATATAGTTGTGTCATTATAATAAACAAATTATAGTAAACCTTTGTTTTTTTTGTACATATAGTGTCACAACCCGGAATTTCTTCACATTTTTTTCAGGATTTTCAGGTTAGTAAATATATGAATTTATAGAGCTTAAAAAATCAATCTAACTCGCTGAAGAACGTTTTCTTCTAAAGTGGTTACTTTTTTAATTATGATCCAAAAAGTGAAAAATTTAATCAAGGTAAACTTTAAACGCGTCTCCTGAAAAAAATGGTTTTTGGAGATGTGACGTTATTTGAGCGGAGGTGCGATATATGTAACGGACATTTTGAACATGATTTTAACCCCCTCCAAACGTCAGATTAACTCTAAATTTGGCATACTTATCAAAAACCAATGAGAATACAAGATTTATTTTGTGCCATTATAATTATCATTGTCGGGGTTACCAGGATAGCAAAAACAAAATTGTCTTCGAAAACGTCGCTGACATCACACGTCACAAAATTCGAAACAGCCCTATAAAATATAAAATAAATAATAGTTAACTCAAAAAACACCTCACGCATTTTTCCAAATTTTTTTCTTTTTAGTGTGGTTTTCTATGGAAGCTTGTTTTTTAGTTTGATTTAAAATATTATTTTTCGCATAATATATAAAACTGCAATCGATCACAAAGCTTTTTATTTTGGCATTCATTGCTTCATAGTTTTGAAAAATTAATCTGCACCACTACGTGAATAATGCAATGAACGTGACTGAACTGTCAAAATGAAAAGATCAATTACCATTTTAAGTCTTTTAAGCAATTACTCCGTAGGATTTAAATACTACCAAAGAGGTAATTCATCATCATCATCATCATTTCAGCCGAAAGACGTCCACTGCTGGACATCGGCCTCCCCCAGAGGTACTTAAGTACGTAGATAAGTACGTTTACTTGCAAGGTCGGTATATAATGAGGCTATAATATGCCCACTGCTGGGACACAGGCCTCCTGACTGTGAGGTACATTCCCTAGTATGCTGTAATCTACCACGCGGGCCAAGTGCGTGCTGGTAGATGACACATCTCTAGGATATGCCGCTGTCCTCATGATGATTTCCTTCACCATTTTAAGAGCAGTAGTGATAAAATAATTTACACCTGTTAAAATTCCAACCCGTGACCTCGTATGTCGTGACTTTACCGCTGTGCCACCACTGCTTCTTAAATCAATAAAACGGAAACAATAGAACACGCGTTTTGTTTCCAAGAAATCGTAAGAAAATAAAACTTTCTTCCACAATAAACCTTGGATGGAAGCCAATCAAAATTTTCCTATAGAAAACATATAAAAAAGGGGATTGTAGGGAATCCGTGGCAGCCTACTAATCAGTGGTAAAGCCACCGTGGCTTTCGCAAACAGAATCCCCGACAAAACAGCGATCTTTGACTTTTGTGGTGCAAAATATAAACTTACGGCTTTTTACTCTTTTTTTTATTTTGTTCTACATGCGTAATCATCCTATAACGTTCCCACTACTGAGAAAGGAGCTGTAATCTACGACGCCGGACCAGTGCGTGTTGGTAGATGTTATATGGCTTCGAATTTTTGGTTCTAGGTTATGCCGATGTTAACTTTCACCGTGTCCAGAGCAGTGGTGATGAAATAAATTACACAAAGTAAACCGCTCATCTGGGTTCAAACCCAAGACATACAACACGTAAGTTGGGCCCACTACCACTGGGCCACCACTGCTTCGTGATGAGTGAAAAAATAAACTACCTAGACAATGCACACACATATTTTTTATTGACCAAAAAAACATAGGTATAAACAGTAAAGAGTTCCGCAGGTTTTAATGACAATAGACTGGAATCCTAAAGAATTATAAATTTTTAAGTTCTCAATTAGCCGGAAAAGCTTTCTCGGCTAATCTAACAAAAGTCTTAAAAACCTACCAGAAACTCGCTCTTCTCATAACTATGCGCCGACACCAAAATCCTTCAAATTATTGGGGCTATAAGTAGCAGCGGAGGACTCTTGCTACCCCATGACAAATCAAAACGTGACTTTCGGTGATTTTCTATTGACTCACCCACTTCAGACGAACAGGACAATATTGAAGACGAATGATATGGTACCCGTAATGAATGCTTTTATGGCGTAGGTACTCGTATGAAGTTACCGGGAAGAGGGGGACAGTAAGCATGTTTTCTGAAATGATTTACCGTATTTAGTTAGCTGAAATTGTGTTGTCACTGGAATTTGGAGTCGAAACACGTCACTTTTTGATCTGCCAGGGTCGCGAGATTTTTTCAAAAGAGATACCGTGGCCCTGGCATATGTGCAACTGAAGAAACATGGGTAGGTTCTAGTCAGTAAAAGTCTGACACGCCCTTCCACTCCACCCAGAGCGGGAGACGGCATTTAATGATTACCCACCCACAACAGAAAAAGAAAAAAAACTGTTTTGATGACCTATGATCCCGTCGTCAAGCCAACGATGACCTTATTGCTAGCCATCGGCTTGTGTTAGTAGGTATACTCTGGAAAGTGAAATGTCAAGCTTGCTGGATATGCCACAGACTAACGGTGAAGAAATGTGAAAAATAGAATAGAATAAATTAGCGCAGGTTTAAAAGATTAAATAAAGAAAATGTGTCTTAACAAAGCGTAAGGGTGCTTGATGTCAATTTGTATAAATAAAATATCTTAGGACAACCATTATCTGATCCCAAACTAAGCAAAACCTGTACTATGGTAACCAGAACCTGATAAAAAAATACATACATATTATAGATAAATTACACCCAGACACAGAACAAATGATTGTGCTCATCACACAAAGATGTTTCGTGGGTGGGAATCGAACCCACGACCTCAGTCTCAGCAGTCAGGGTCCCTAACCATTACACTAACAGGCCAGTCAAAAGCGAATAACATTCACTTTAAAAGTCAATCGAACTAAAACAAAAATAAATAACAGTTTACACCCATAATTTGTTTTTAACTTCCGGGTATTCTAAGAAAAAACCCACTTTAGCTATCTAAAGTGGGTTTTTTCTTAGAATACCCGGAAGTGGGTAATTTGCGCACCTGCTGCCTTTCTTGGATCTTATAGCCGTATCTCAGGCTCAGATTATTAAAATAAAATAGTAAATCCTGATAATCCTGATCATGATAAAAGAGACTGTGACCTCTGAGTTTGTTTCGGCCTTTCTTCTCGGAGTAGTCAGTTAGGAAACGCCGAACTCATCTAGTTTAAAAAAATATCATTGACATGTAAAAGTGTTTGTACAAACCTACTTACAGAAATAAAATCATTTATCATGATAATGGGATAGACGTATTAAATTATTGAATTGTCATCGGTTTTTGATAAGTGTGTTAGATTTCATATAATTCTGACATTATGAAGTGGGTAAAATTGCGTTCTAAGATTCCGTTATATACTAAGATAGATACAGTCGGTTGTAGCTAGTAAAAGCGGGTTTGAAAAAAGGCAGAAGACTAATGAAAATCAAATGATGAGATAGAAATACGGTTTACCGAAGCGTAGATCGAAGGTTCAGTAAGAGCTGTGAGAAATAACATCAA
This sequence comes from Aporophyla lueneburgensis, assembly GCA_932294355.1. Classification (NCBI taxonomy): domain Eukaryota; kingdom Metazoa; phylum Arthropoda; class Insecta; order Lepidoptera; family Noctuidae; genus Aporophyla; species Aporophyla lueneburgensis. The sequence goes on from OW028759.1 coordinate 13,149,229, forward strand.
GGTTAGAAATTAAATTTTACAGTAAATAAGAGAATTATTGCCATACATGCATTTGTTGGCTGATTCATGATTTAAAGAGCAGTGGCCTCCTCTGGTTTCCATGTGATGCCGGACCTAAAGAATAGTCTCACTCCATTTCTCCCCGTAGGTGAAACGCAACTAAGAACGATGTCGTAAAACACAACTAAGGGTCTTTCTAGAGAATGGGCAGCAGCGTTCGCTATGCAATTTATCATCATACCTCGATCGCCTACCAGCCTGCAAAGCGTGGCGATTCTGGCAAAGCCCCCCAAATTGGAGTGGGCCTATGTTCACCAGTGGATATGTTTTGATGGCTATTGTTGGATTAACTTTAATACTAAAGACCTGGATCGAATAAAGTAAAAGTAGGCAAATAAACTCACACTGCACATTGCGGGAACATCACAACAGGAACAATAATACTCACTTTAAAAAAATACTAACTCGTTTATTTCTTAATAATCAATATTTATTCACTATCCACAGTACAATAAATTCGTTAAATACACTTAAGAAGCACTCAAGGGTTATGTCTAAACTCGACAAGACCTGAAATCAGAATGCCAGTCCCCAATCCCACCGAACATCTCCCCATCCATAATATTTTTCACGTTTCTTTCTTTAACTTTACTTCCGGTCAAGCACGAGTTCAAATGTCGCCCGAAAAACAACTTTTAAATCAAATTAAATACCGCCATTCTTAAAACCCTTACACCCATAATATTTTAAATGTTATTTCCTATTACTTCAATACACGTCTCTCCTATCATGTGTTACTGTGAACCCATCCTTCTCACAAATAGCACATTCTAGGTCAATCAGTGATCGTAAACCCTTCTTTCTTACGAATCACATATCATTAAATAATCATTTTCCAACATCACAAACAAATAATCCAACATCACAAACATAAACAGAATTCTATAGACCTATTTCTCTGGTTCTCTTCTATCTTCTATCTTTTCGAAAATATTTGAAAAATTCATTCAAATGAACTGAATGGTTACATTGAAAAATAAAAGATTATGTAATGAGCAAAATAGATTTCGCGCACATAAGACTATAAATATGGCGATCTACGACTTTTTATACACTGTATTGATAGAAATGGACCAAACACCTGTATGTGCTATCTTCTGTGATATGACTCAAGCATTTGACTACGTAAACCATGTCATTTTAATTAAAGAAAACTTGACACATGTGATAAAAGAGGTAATGTTCTTATCTAATTAAATCCTATGAAGACAATAGAACGCAAAAGACAGAAATCACTTGAATTAATATAAATACTACTCAGTCCGACTACTTTTGGTGTGCCACAAGGTATTGTACTGGAACCTCCACTTTTTGCATTAATGACATGCCAAAATCAGTTTTACACCCTATGACTCTATTTGCAGATGATAGCACGGTGACAATTTCTAGTAATAGCAATAACATGATCCAATATAAACTTGACATTCACAATACCTTGACATCAACAATAGAATGGTTAAATAATAAAAATTTAAAGATTTTTTTAAAATAAAACTAAAATCATACTTTTAGCCAACGACAGACTACAGAAAATATGGTCGTAATTATAAATAATAAAATTGTTGAAATCGTACATACTACTAAATTACTTGGACTAATAATTGACAAAAGACTTGACTGGAAATCACAAATCGAGAACTTCTGCACAAAAATTGTAGTTCTGCATTTGCACTGCACTCTAGCTGCAGTTGTGAATGTAAATACCGTGATTCCGACCTACCATGGTATAGTTGCGACTCCCTTAAGATACGACATCATAATAAAAATAATAATAAATAAAAATAAATTCTCTTCTTCGAGTCTATCCAGCAAACGGCACACATGAGTATCATCTACATGGCGCCAACTATTTTTAACATATTGCCAAAACGTTGGAATGATGATAAAAGGCGATATAAGTAACTATGAAATGTTGAGAAATGAGAGATAAAAATAAACTGAACTTAAAGGTATTAAATGTAGAACAATTACATCTAAATCGAGTGCATTTGGTATTGGAATTAAAATCTATAAAAAAAAAACTCCCAAACTGTGTTAAGAATATATCATCAACAAATATATTGAAATTAAAGCTAAAAGAATTTCTCATATATAAAACGTATTATTTAATTAACGAATTTCTGAATGACCGAATTACTGAATAAAATTGTTTTGACTCATTTATTGTAAATTAGATGACCGTAATAATTATATCTAACTAGCTTTTGCCAGCGGCTTCGCCCGCAAATTATACATATGAACCTTCCTCTTGAATCACTATCTATTAAGAAAACCGCATCAAAATCCTTTGCGTAGTTTTAAAAATCTAAGCATACATAGGGACAGAGCATGAGTTTGAATCACAAGAAGAACGTGAAATTAGAGAGAGCACGCGAAGAAAATTTTTTTAAACAACAAATAGCACCAAAATTTAAAATAGTAGAGCATTGCTCGAAGTACCAAGCTGTAGAGATATTTAATAAATTGCCTCCTGAGCTAAAGATTCTAATTTATAACACCCACTTGTTTAAAACAAAATTAAAAGCCTTTTTATTAGAAAAATGTCTGTATAATATATCTGAACTAATGTCAAATAATAAATGATCTACTTTTAGTTTTAATTTCTTTTTGCCTTTTTGACATTATATAATTTTTAGAAAACTTTAGACATGTAATTTTAGAAACTTATGACATTATATAATTTTTAGAAACTTTTGACATTATGTTTTTGAATTTGCTTGACATTATATTGGGAACTGGTTGATATTATATTTTACACTTGTTTGACTTTATATTGAAAACTGTTGACATTGCATTTAAAATTGTTTTTGCCATTATATTCGAAACTGTTTTTAGCTCTACAAATATTTGAATTTTCACTGGGAGGATTTTAGTTCATAGTTCTCTGTATTTTTCTATTTTTATGTTAATTGCATGTGTACATATTCAACACAATGGAAATTGTTTAAGAATAAATGAAATGAAACAGACAGAGGAAAGCGACTTTGTTTTACACTATGTAGATAGTTAATATAGTATGAGATTGCCAAAAACTTGACATGGTAAACTTATATATATATATATATATATATATATATATATTTAAATTATCTAATATAAATTGCATGACTGTAATACTTATCTATATGAATAACTGTAATATGAGATCGACTAAAATTTGACATTTTAAATATAATAATGAATGTAAAATGAAGTTGCCTAAAACAGCCAAAGCAATGGATAATAACCAGCAACAATTAAGAGAGTATTTGTATTATTATTAATTATTTATTTTGAACATAGCCAATTATATAACATTGACTAACAGACAAATATTGTATACCCCATGGGTATGTTTCAGTGATACTAAAATGCTAATTATAAGAAGTGTATCAGTGTCCATTCTGTATCTGTGAGTGTACCTGTGATAAAAATTAAATAAATGAATATGAAGGGCTAAATACTAAAGCATTCAAACATCCATTGAAAATGTTTCTTTTGGAAAAAAAAAAAAGTGTATCACAGTGTTTCCGATTCTTTTTAAAGTTTTTAATGACTGAATAATTTTATCAATCTCCTGACAGTAATAATGAATATGTTTGAATGTAGTACTTTGACATTAAAACATTAAAATAATGTCTTATTTATAAACTTTATCATGTCCATTTTATGTAATTTCTTTTGACTTTTGTTATTGTTAGCTCTTTTATGTTATGGAAATATTTGTACGCCGATACTTACGGCTAAGCATGACTGAACTTAAACCATGTAACATCTGTTGTATTTGTGGTGTAACTAAATAAATATAAATAAAAATCTTGTATGCTAATATATGTATACAAAGTTTACACAAATAAAGAAATCTTATCTTAAAAATTGTAAGCATCGTCTGCGAACCCTTCCTTCTCGCAGACAATACTCGTATCTCTTATCATGTGCTTTCGTGAACCCTTCATTCTCACTAATAGCACATTCAAATTCAAGCAGTGATCGTGAACCCTTCCTTCTCACGAATCACATCATCATTCATTGCAATGCATTGCCTGCGAACCCTTCCTTCTCGCAGACAATACACGTATCTCCTATCATGTGCTATCGTGAACCCTTCATTCTCAAAAATAGCACATTCAAGGTCAAGCAGTGATCGTGAACCCTTCATTCTCACGAATCACATCATCATTCATTGCACTGCATTGCCTGCGAACCCTTCCTTCTCGCAGACAATACACGTATCTCCTATCATGTGCTATCGTGAACCCTTCATTCTCACTAATAGCACATTCAAGGTCAAGCAGTGATTGTGAACCTTTCCTTCTCACAAATCACATCATGATTCATTGCATTGTCCGCGAACCCTTCCTTCTCACAGACAATACAATGAAAGATCTTATTGTTTCAAAATGTCGCTCAAAAGCAGTTCACTATTTTTTTAAATATTCACGTTTCTACTGATTATGAAATTCGAGAACTTGTTTATACTTGGTTAGTATTACATTACATTAAATCTTTCCGTTTGATTTACCTTAAATCACAGAGAATATTAATCCTAGTGGTAAATAGGTACTGAATTACACGAGGAAAAAATAGAAGCCTGTCTGAACCTACAGATCACTTCTAGGCCTAAATTACTGTACATTATTCTGGAGTGTGAGATGGCAGTATTTTGTTCTAATAACAATGATTAAAATTTTGCGCTAAGGACCCCTGAACTATCTACAATAGTGATTCTAGAAGCCGTAAAATGAAAACATCATTTCTATTTCTCAGCTAAAAGCAGAGTAAATGCTTAGTGATAATAAGTGAGTTGCTATTAATGGCGAATAAATTTTAACTATTAAACTAATATTATTTGTGATTCGCTACTTATTAAGAAATCTTGTGGCCTATAAAAATATTTAATAAAATGCAAGAATCATAGACGATAATATTAATTCCGCATATGAAAGTTAGACCTATAAGCTAACTTCAATAAGTCATTGTCATTATGGCTGTGAAATTGTATGGCATAATACTTTATTTATTTTCATTTCTTTCCACAAACAAAACAGAAAAGCGATTTGGTTTTAAGATAAATAAAACGTTCTGAGTATTGCTTGGTTGCATTCACATTGTCATAGATTCGAGTGATTGCAACACATTGCTATATTACTATGAATAAGTCGAAAAAAAATGGGTTTCTATAGTTTTAAAAGAGTGTGTAAAATAATAGCATACAGATGTCAATTAACATTTCAGCTATTCAGACGATCATCTTGCGATATTTACATCACCTAACGCAGAGAAAAGTGTGCCCAAATCGCGTTGAGTGAGCGTGAACAAATCATTTAAACGACATTTCGAAGATCCTTCTTACCACCTTTGGCTTCCTCCGGACACATGTTGGCCATGGCTGCCAATATTGTTTTCATCATGATGCCTGCTATGCACCGTTGGACTGCCGGCCTGACGATCGCTGCACACGGCCGCTGATCACCACTCGTGCTCAGCCTTCCGGGACCGGCACGTTGCGACAGGCTACGCCGCATGTGCACTTCTTCCTCGAGCACACGCATGCGAGCGAGCTCTCGTTCCAGCTTGCACTCCGCATCCAGCTTCGACTGCGGACATCGCAGGTCTCCTGCCGAGTGCGACTATGGGGCGAGGCTCTGTTCAGGCTCGGTCGGCGTCATTCAGGCGTTGATAGTCGACACTGCAATGAGCTACCATCACGCGGCATTTTTCTGCAACTCACACACAAGGGCACCTATGTATTTATTCAAAAATAAAAACACGAATTCGAGAAAACAATGTATCAAAGCTATATAAGAATATTTCCACCGTACCCAAGGTACATCAGGGCTATGTAGGATTCTATAAGCAGAGATAACTATTGTATTTTACCCCTTAAGATGAAAAATAAAATTCAAACCAGACAAGCACGTGGGTTTGTGTCACTTCTGAATTGTTGGATTAACTTTAATACTAAAGACCTGGATCGAATAAAGTAAAAGTAGGCAAATAAACTCACACTGCACATTGCGGGAACATCACAACAGGAACAATAATACTCACTTTAAAAAAATACTAACTCGTTTATTTCTTAATAATCAATATTTATTCACTATCCACAGTACAATAAATTCGTTAAATACACTTAAGAAGCACTCAAGGGTTATGTCTAAACTCGACAAGACCTGAAATCAGAATGCCAGTCCCCAATCCCACCGAACATCTCCCCATCCATAATATTTTTCACGTTTCTTTCTTTAACATTACTTCCGGTCAAGCACGAGTTCAAATGTCGCCCGAAAAACAACTTTTAAATCAAATTAAATACCGCCATTCTTAAAACCCTTACACCCATAATATTTTAAATGTTATTTCCTATTACTTCCGGTCAAGTAAGTGTTCAAATATTACCAGAAAAACAACTTTTAAATCAAATTAAATACTGAAATTCTTAAAAACCTAACACCCATAATATTTTAAACGTTATTTTCTTTGCTTCCGGTCAAGTATGTGTTCAAATATTACCACAAAAACAACTTTTATATCAAATTAAATACTGAAATTCTTAAAAACCTAACACTATTATGTGGTTGAAATGATGATGACCATGAGAGCAGTGGTACAGTGGTAACCGCTTCAAATTATGTGTGGGTTCAAACTTAGGCAGGCACTTTATGTAATCGACACCTGCAAGGAATAACATCGTAACTTAGTTTTGGGCAATTTTAAGTTACAATCATATTCATGCTGTACAAAATATGCAGATTTTTTTTGCACTTACCCCTGTGTCTAAACTCTATTACGCACCAATTTGTACACTGTAAAAAAATTGTAGGTAAGGGTCAACTGTAGTTCATAAAAAGGTATATTTAGTTACACATAATTATCATAATTGTTTTATGCTGGCTATTATTAATATGACATTGTAATTCAAAATACACTCTTGTCCTTTGAACTAATTATTTCTTATGAAATGAGCTTTTATCATACTATATGCGATTGTATGCCTGACTTACAATGCCATTTTAAACAGTATATGTTATGGAATATTCTACAAAAACTAACAAAACTTACAAAACTTGGTAACTTACAAAAAGTCTTAAATATACATATTTATAATAATATAATCATACGAAAGTGTAGCTAATCCCTCGTTGACTCATATTTTCATGGTTGGTTGGCAATAGGACTTAACCGAAATCGGAGAGGTTTTTTAAAATCTTTGACGCGCTCTGCTGTAAAGGTACTAAATATTAGTTACAATGTTATTCCTTGCAGGTGTCGTAATGTACGTATATTTCATCACCACAACACTCAAAACTGTGAAAAAAAAAAAACATTGTGACCAAACCGTAATTTAAGTACCAAAAATTCGAGGACATGTAACATCTCCCACCCGCACTCTATATGCTCACTTACACAGAAAGGAGACCTTCGTATCAGCAGTGGGATCGTTCAGATGATCAAATCAAATCAAATTAATTTATTTCGGGCTACAAAGACGCATATTATAAATACCTTACAGACTAACATACATTACAAATAAAAACAATGTAAACATAAAACTATTGTACACGAAGTGACGGCGTCGTGTTGCGCTGCGTGGTGTCGCATAGCGTGCCACGGAATCGCCAATACACGACACCCTTCGGCCAAAACTCTTCCTTGAGGAAGGTCTCGATTTGTAGAGTTGGAACTCGCACCGCGAAAGACTTGAAATTCGTGCTATGGCGCGGTTCCAACTTCTCGACCCTCAAGGTCCAGTTGGTTTTCACACGTACATACTCCACGATTTGCTCAACTTTCGTGGCGTAATGTAGACAGGACACATAGAGCGAGAGAGCGAGAGATTATGTAGTAGGTACTTTTACAAAATTTTCAAAATTAGCAAAATGTTGATTTGATTGTGATCATTTCCAATGTAAATATTATCTTTAAAAAAAATCTTATTCCGTTTGGCGCCAGATATAAAGATAGCACCATCTCATATCTTCCTGTGGGTGTCGTAAATGGCGACTATGGGACTTACGAGAGAAACGGTAGCAGCGTTCTCTATGCATTTTACCATACTGCGCTCCCCTCCGTGGACGTTTTTCGGCAAAATTATGATATGATAAAAAAACGATATTAAACTTATTTGTGACAGTGATCGATACCCCATAAATCCAACGAGGAAAATCAAAAATGAATATCATAAACATACACTAATAACGTAGGTACATGAATTCCAACCCCAACCCTCACATTGAGAGGGAACGCGTGACCAATTAGACGATACTTCCCTTACAACCGTGATTGGGGATGGAGATTCTTTTGTTTTACCTTCGTTACCAGACGATATATGGAAAACTTACTTTACTTTTTAGCCCCGGGAAATTGAGTGGTGGAATTTTTTGATGCTTCGTTGGGGATTTCAATGTTTGAAGTGTTAAACCCTGTTTCTATTTATTAACGACTACGTCGAAGTAAAAAGGAGGGTTATGATTTTGATCGGTATGTATGTATGTTCATCTGTTCCCTCAGAACTTATTAACTGCTTATCATAATATGACAAATGAGATATCGTTGGAAGCTTGATCGTCTACTAGTTATAGGGTATGTGACGTCATATAAAATTGAATCATCATCATCATTTCAGCCGTAAGACATCCAATTTCGGGGGGAGGAGGGGGGGGGGTTTCCATAATCGCCACGCTTGGCAGGCGGGTTTTCTATCGCAGTATGGTGGTAAAATGCATAGAGAACGCTGTTGCTCATTCTCTAGTAAGTCCCTTTATCACCTCTGACTACACCCACAGGAAGAAATGGGGTTAAACTGAATATTGCGTAAAATTTAACGACTACAGCTATTCTCTGAACATCACCATGAATATTTATTGAATACATTAAAATGTAATTACGTGTAAATTGTTTATTTAATTGACGATAAATAATGAATAGTTTGTACATAATAATTTCCGATGAGAATATTTTCTTGTTTTATACTTTTTAGAGACTGATTTTTTAGCTGTCGAGTTTTAGTATTTGAACTTATTTTTTATGGTTTCTTGGTACCCGTTAGCACGCTTAAAGCACGAGTTACACCATTGGCAATTAACAAAACGTAAGTAGAGTTAGCAACTAAAATCAAGTTGATTATTCGCTGGTATGTAAACTATTCGTTTTCATATCAAAACCCATCAAATAGCGAACTATTGCTAGTTAGTTTGATTTGAACCAGTATACTATAGTTAGGATATAAATCTGAAATCTTTATCTTGGGAAGTCTAACGATCGTGCCTTCTCTTTATAAGAAGAGGCTTTTGCCTGTAGTGGGATGATAATAAGTCCAGTTCAGTCTTTGGATGTCACTCAGCCACTGCTTCCACCAGCCACTACTGCATCTTGCCAGATGTGCTGCATAACTCCAATTCTATAAGTTGCTGGTATTATTGTGTCCAGGTTTAGACTAATAAACAGTCGCAATTCGTTTTAATGTTCAGAAACAAAGCTTAAAAACTAACCCAAAAATTAACTAGAACCATACTTTAAGACAGCAATTAGATCTATTCAGATTGCGTTTTACCTAAAACATTGCTGAACACCCAATGCTGGCCTACGCCACAATTGCGGCGGTAAGTCCCCTCTTTGAGGAGTGGATAGAGAGGCGCCACGGCGTCCTCACCTTCCGCCTGACGCAGGTTCTCACCGGGCATGGGTGCTTCGGTGGGTTCCTGTTCAGGATAAAGCGGGAGGATACGTCCGGGTGTTTCCATTGCGAGGATCGTCTGGAGGACACGGTGGAGCATACGGTGGAGGTGTGCCCAGCCTGGACGGAGCACCACCGTGTCCTCGTGGAGGCGATCGGCGGCGGCGACCTCTCGCGTCCGGCCCTGGTGCGAGCCATGGTACGGAGCGAGGGGGAATGGGAAGCCGTCACCTCCTTCTGCAAAGCAGTAATGCTCGCGAAGGAGGAGGTGGGGCGCGTGAGGGAGTGGCAGTCTCTGCGCCCTCACGTCCCTAGCCGCCGCAGGAGGAGACGCCCCGGGCGTCGGGAGTCGATTGCGGACTCTCGGCCACCGTAGGCGCGAGCTTGCAGGTGGCGAGCAATGGGTAGCTCGCCGCCCGGTAAGGACCAAGCTCGGGTCGACGGCGCGTAGTGTTCCACGCGCGCCTCAAAGAGATGTCAGCAGCAGTGTAGGGGTCTACTAGGACCGATGCCTGCCGGGGTCGCGTGATTGTTCGAAAGAGGTACCGTGACCCTGGCACATGGGCAACTGATGGAACACGGGTGGGTTTTAGTCAGTAAAAGTCTGACACGCCCTCCCGCTCCGCTCAGAGCGGGAGAAGTCATTTGATGATTTCCCATCGTGAAAAAAAAAAAAAAAAAAAAAAAAAAGGCCTGTCTTTTCTTGTGCCAATCCCCACGCTCCTGTGCCAGCCTCGTTTAGGTTCTATCCACGATGGTATCAATGTCTGCCGGGGTCGTGTGATAGTTCGAAAGAGATACCGTGACCCTGGCACATGGGCAACTGCTGGAACACGGGTGGGTTTTAGTCAGTAAAAGTCTGACACGCCCTCCCGCTCCGCCCAGAGCGGGAGAAGTCAGTTGATGATTTCCCATCCAAAAACAAAAAAAAAATGGTATCAATGTCGACTGTCCATCTCGCTGGCGGACGACCAATGCTTCGTCTTTCAATCCTTGGACACCACTCGGTCACTGCTTTACTCCACCTGTCACTACTGCGCCTTGCTAGATGCCCTGCCCAGATCCAACTTAATGTAGACTAATCTTTTGTGTCAAGTTGTAGACTTTTATACAGAGACCCAATGAGGCCAAAGAAACAATGGATGGACTGTGTGAATAAATGATGCTATGGATAGGAAGGTGGGTGACTATTGAAATGATGACTAATACAGACGTGTGGAAGAAAAAGACATGTTACGCTGACATCAAGTAAATTGGGAAAAATGCAAGAGAATGGTGATGACACAACGAGTTTTCAGTTAAGAAATTAACCACAAAAACCAAGCAAAAAAGCAACCAGAAACTTATTTTGGACTGTAATTATTTGTATTTATTATGATACCGACAAAATAGCAGACCAAAAGCCAACCTCAAAAATACGAAAAACAGAAAACGTGATCCCTCTTACACCAATTAGGTACTTGCCTTGTACCTTAATTACTTTTATTGCCACTAAATTACAAGTGAATTCAGAGAAATAAGCTGTTAAGCAATTTGCCAGTCTACGTCAACTTGCAGTGTTATATAGCCAATATCTGGTTGACCGAGCTTTGCTCGGTATTTTTGGTAAATTGTGTTTAAAATAATAAGTATATGTTCAAGTTGATTATCGATAAAGTTGGTCATTGAAAACATGAATAAAACGACATTGTATAAAAATGAATCCTAGCTAGATCGATTTATCGTCCCCGAAACCCCTTGTATACTAAATTTCATGAAAATCTTTGGAGCCGTTTCCGAGATTCAGATTATATATATATATATATACAAGAAATGCTCGTTTAAAGGTATAAGATAAGATAAGAATTTCATGAAAATCGTTGGAGCCGTTTCCGAGATTCAGATTATATATATATATATATATATATACAAGAATTGCTCGTTTAAAGGTATAAGATTTAATATAACTCACCACAATATTCTTAAACATAATCTCTAAAAAGAATGTTGTGTGGAAAATATTATTTTTAGAGATTCATTTTTTGGTGATTGAGTGGTCATGGGCTCATACAACAATACCTACTATCAAGTAATAGTTGTGATTTATTTGAATAAGCAATAATAAGGTTTGACGTAGTAAAGTAAGTATTTTTAAGTAAGTACTTTACTGCCGTGCATTCCTATAATTTTCATATTTACATTCGTGATCTGTATTATTAGAAAGACTTTGTTTTAATACTATGTTTATGTTTAGTTGGTAACCTTTTATATCTATACTAATATTATAAAGAGGAAAGATTTGATTGCTTGTTTGTATTGAATAGGCTCCGAAACTACTGGTCCGAATTGAACAATTCTTTTTGTGTTGGGTAGCCTATTTATCGAGGAAGGCTATAAGCTATATAACATCACGCTACTACCAAAAGGAGCGGAGAATTCGATGGGACAAGAAGGGTCACGGGAGGAAAAATTTGCCGCGGACGAAGTCGCGGGCAGAAGCTAGTAAAAAATAAATAGACAGACATACTCCTTTGGCCTCGTTCATACACGCACACCAGTTACCAGTACTACACACCTGACTATCTGAAGAACATCACTAAGGTCACTATATGTTCTCCCAGGGCACCCCCATCCGGTATGTGTTGTCACATCAGCCTTATAAATTTGCCTTTTATTAGCCGCCCTTCATTTCAACAAGACCACACCATCTAAGCATACTCTTTTAAATGTTTGTCACTACATCTTTTTTTAAACTCACCGATGTCTTATCACATCATTCCTCAGCCTATCATTCACAGTCACACCATACATATGATGGAGTAAGTAAAGATTGTAGCAGGTGGCGTTTTGTAGTTTCTGCCTACCCCCATGGGAAAAAGCCGTAGGTTTTTTTATGTATGTATGTGTCTATATATACAGACAATTTAAGTTGATATTCAATTTGCTTAGCAATTAATTTCCCCCACTTTACAAGCTAGACATATAGAACAACCCATCTTATTGGTCATAAATCTTTACGAAAACCGTCTGAGCCTCAGCAATTTTGGTCAATATTAGGCATGAAAGACTTAGGATCTAACACGAAATTTGTGGCAGCGATTAATATTAAGTGGATTTGTAGTTTGGGTCTAACAGAGGTGATATATTGTTTGGCGTTTTACACTACAACTTGGCGATTTTGGTTAATGGAGGGTGGATATTGAACTTGAGTATCTTATAGTGTTTTGTTTTGGTAACAGCTTCATTATTTTAGTGAGTTTTTGTGTTATTGCCTTTTTTAGGTGGGTATTCATCAAATGAAGTCGTAATTTCGCTCTCTGGGCGGAGCGGTAAGGCGTGTTAGATTTTTACTATGTTTCTTTAGTTGCCTTCAGTAGGATTCGGCCCTAAGGGAATCTTTCAGTTACTGACATCTCTTTCAGGCGCTTGTGGAACACAATGCGCCGTTAATCTGGACCTGGTCCTTATCGGGCGGCGAGCTACCCATTGCTCGCCATCTGCCAGCCCGCGCCTGGGGTGGCCGGGAATCCACTACTTGTATGGACTCCTGACTCCCGGGGCCGTCTCCTGCGGCGACTAGGGGCGTGAAGGCGTAAAGATTGCCTTGTGTTATAGCTTGTGAATTTTTTAAATTAAGTACTAAGAGCAGTGGTTTCCTAGTGGTAACGGCTGCAAGTCACGAGGTGAAGGTTTATAGGTTCGAAACCATACAGCTGCTTTAGCACAAGCATAGCTGGTTATATTGTTAGCTTAGATAAGGGCTTCCTCTTTGTGAGAGGGTTTTGGCTCATAATCCATCACGCGTGCCTTTTGCGGGTTGGTGAACGACACGTCATAAGATGTTCTAGGACATGCCGGATTCCTCATGATGTTTTCGTTCACCGTTTTGAGGCTAGCAGTTCTGAAATAAATTACACAAAGTTAAGTACCTGCCTGGGTTCGAGCTTACGACCTATAACTGGTAAGTTGCGGCAGTTACCACTGGCCAACCACTGCTCTATGTCTTAAGTGTGGTACCTAGTTGGTGTAATTAAAATACCTAAGTATTGAAACGAAGGATGATCGCTCTATTTCTATTGTGACCGAAAAGCCACGTTTAAACGGACGTAAAAATACTGCAATGGAATTTTATCGCGCTCTGAAAATCTTGAAACTGAAACGGTTTACCAACAGTAAATTGGTCCATGAACCGTTGGTCAGCATTATCTTTAAACCATTAACTTTTCATCCAAAGGACGTTTCATCCACGAACGTTTCGTCAACAAAACTCTACGTCAGTGAATGCTTAACCAACAGAATGTTTTGACCAATAACTTTTCACCCAAAGAACAGTTGGCCCATGGACTGTTCCCCAACAGAACGGTACGTCGATCTCCGGCTGTTCTATTTGAAGTCTCAGTATAGTTTGGTGACACCAAGGGAAAAATGCCACTAAACTTGTGAGATACTAATTTTGCATATTTAAGACACTAGTGCAATGCAACGCAACTATACTGTCAAAAATTAAAACCACAATATAAATAAACTAATATTTCAAACGTTGTTTTATGAGATAAAATAGTTTCTGGCACTTGCCGGCCGCTGCCGCGGCACCGCTCGCTTCGCTCGCTCGGCTTGTGCGTAGGAGGTCACAGTTTTAACCTAACCTCCACAAACCATGTCGGATCTGCCCCGAAGGGGATTTCAAGGTATTATTTCTTCTAGAGGTTACCTAAACACTCACTGATGTACCGTTCTGTTGGGGAACAGTCCATGGGCCAATTGTTCTTTGGGTGAAAAGTCAAAACATTCTGTTGGTTAAACATTCACTGATGTAGAGTTATGTTGGCGAAACGTTCGTGGGTGAAAAGTGCTTTGGATGAAAAGTTAATGATTTAAAGATAATGTTGACCAACAGTTCATGGACCAATTGACTGTTGGTAAACCGTTACAGTTTGGAAAATCTTTCAACTCTCAATGTTGAAGCGAGCATTGGGATCTAAAGGAATGCATCGCAACGCGTCAAAAAGCACGATCTTCATTTTTTAAACTCTCGGTGCTGTTCACTAACGGAACAGTTTGTTAAAGATCTACTGTAAAAATAAATCGTTGAATAAAATATGGTTGGTTGTGAGTTAAAACCAATATGACCTAATGTTTAAGCTCTCCAAATATCAAAATGCGAGATCTATTCAATCAGACTGAGCTGAAATTTCATGAAACTCAAAATCATCATTATTATTTCATCCAAAAGATTACCACTGCTGGATATAGGCCTACCCCAATTTAGTGAGGGTTTGCCATAATCGCCACGATTGACAGGCGGGCGATCGCAGTCTGGTGAAAAATGTATAGAGAACACTGCTGCCTATACTCTAGTAAATCCTTTAATCACCTCTCACGATACCCATGGGGAGAAATGGGATGCTGCTATTCTTTACGTTCAGCACCAAACAGAGCCTCAGGAAATTTCCAGGAAATTATTTATCTGATGTTTGGGTTGAAATGGATATTTAAACCTTTTGCTATTAAAAATAAAAAGTAACATGGGTTAAATAGGTACTCCTTTAAATTGGACAAAGGAAAAGACATAAGATAAGCCATAAAGTTTCCGATGGCAAAAATCTCAAATAACGATGAAAGGAATAAGAAAAAAAAATCCAAGCCCCCAATTTTTCAAAACCCACATCCGTAACTAGAAAGTCTCAGTAACCTTCAGTGTGACGCCGATATTTGTAAAACATAAGCCATAAGCTGTGCGACACGCGATCAAATAGAACACACACGCTCAGGATTACTGAACCCTTTCGTGGAGACTTTTTTTTAGGTTCCAAGGGAGGAGCGATGGCGATTTTGAATTTTAACTTATGAACATAAGTATGAAATTTTAATAACTAGAATTTATGTGTACCCTATGGAAGTAGGATGATCACAGTGGAAAGTTCTTCATGCAATCAGGCTCCAAGGGTGTTGTGTCTAGTCGGTTACTACCCAACGATTGATGTCGGAATGTTGTATACCTATGTATTTGCTAATCGTGTGAATAGTTCTGCTTGCACAATGCAAGATTTTGCATGACGCCAATGTGGCATTCCAGATGACACCACAACCTTT
Organism: Aporophyla lueneburgensis; assembly: GCA_932294355.1. Lineage (NCBI taxonomy): Eukaryota > Metazoa > Arthropoda > Insecta > Lepidoptera > Noctuidae > Aporophyla > Aporophyla lueneburgensis. Next base: position 13,165,016 of record OW028759.1, read on the forward strand.
TTAAAGCAGCTGGATAATTTCGCTTCTAATTGAAAGAGGTTCTTCTAGTAGAACAGGTGAGTTTCGAACACCCGACCTCGACCTTTCCAAGCCTTTTCAAAATTACATATTGTTTGTAATTTTCCTTTCCAAATACTTTTTTCCTTCTTTCAGTCCATTTTTTTTATGTTTTCCATTTCATTTTGCTAAGTTTTACTCGTAGGACGTCAGAGTCCTACCGACTATAGTTAGACTTTTTATAACTAAACACTGGACACTCGAATATTTTTTGAGTCACAGAATGTCTTTAAGGCCTCGACTCAGCCCACCTAGCCACTCAGCCCAGGAGATTAGGATTTAGATTAGCTCACCAGTACGCTCAAAATACACCGACACAGATCATCGTCTTTCCGTCCTCGTCGCCGAGGCTCACCGCAACGTCCCAATCCATATCCACCCGACCCTTGCTGGAGCCAGCCCGCGCCGCTGGACCTGTAGCTTTAAATTCGTCCCTTGATAAAAATCATTCCAATCCAGCCCGTCCTTTGCTACCCTCTTCCAGTGACGCCCTAAGATGAGGCCCGTACCCTAGAGAGAGTGCCCTCAGCGTGTAGTCGCTTAATTTTAAGTTTTAAAGATCTAGCTGGAGGAATTTATGAAGGCACGTCCGGTGTGACAGCCGAAATCCTCCTAGGTTGACAAGCGAGATGACATAGTATAAAAAAGTGAACTGTCGCGGGACGCCTGGCAGGTGTGAAACATCGAAATTATTTTGTAAAGATAATATTTATAAAGCATACTTTACAAAAAGAAATAAATATGGTATAATCAAAAATAACATACTAACTATATATGTTAATTATCACATCAAACAAAAATCGCATCGATATTGGAACTTTGTTGCCTAAGTCTACTAATTTTCAGTATGGGCCTACTGTGCGTCGCCACGCTCGCCACGCCCAGATTTAGGTTTACCCCTCGCCTATAGATGTTTCACATCGAAAAGTAAACCTCTACTGAACAAAGGCCTCTCCCAATCTGTGCCGCAACACCGGCAAGCTTCTAAGCCAAAATGGCTCCTCAAATATATTTCTCTCTCTAATCCAACCGCTCTTAACTCAAACCGTCTACTTTATAAATAGCCTCAATATTTCTACCGAGAATGTTTGGTGACTGCTGAGTGCCATCAATCGGTGACCAGCGAACACTGGATATATCCTCACTCCAAGAAGATTTGGACGGCCTTAATGTTCGGGACTGAAGTGTTAGACTGAATGGGAGGCCATTAATACCTGTAGAACACGCGTTTTGAGGGATAAAAGTGGGATTGCTAACGTTTTTGCAAGTGACATAGAATTAAAAATATATACAGTGTGCAACAGAAGGGTGACATGAATAGAGGGGAGGACTACTGAGATGATTCTTCTCAGCTAAAGCACTAGGAAGTGTCGAAGGGCGGGCGTTTTGGGGGGACTGTCTTTTGTAACTTTGACGTTCAAAAAGTGCTGACTCTCAGCCTAGTTTGAATAAATGACTTTTGATTTTGATTTTGATTATTTTCACCGACCCCAAATAAATTGGGTATAAGGGCTGGAGAATGATACTGCTACAAGGTACAACAGGAATTTTCACGAATCTGTCACCTACCATTTAATTTAGTAGGTATGACAATATTGGGATATATATCACATAGTTTAAAAACATATAAATTGACTGTAATACCATAGCATTACATTCTGAACAACAAGATATTAAAATTTGATTTAACAGCATGTCCCAAAGATCATTTAACAAAAATCACATCATATTCAGCCTATACTGCTGGGACACAGGCTTACTCCCTGTGAGAGGGCCGTAACCCACGCGGGCCCAGTGCGGGCTGGAAGATGTTACATGCCTATGAATTTCTGGTTCTAGGACATACCGGTTTCCTCACGATGTTTTCCTTCACCGTTTTAAGAGCAGTGGTGGTGAAATAGGTAATGTACTTAAAGTAAAGAGCCTTTCCGGGTTCCAACTCTCGACCTACAACTTGTATGTCACGACTGTTACCACTGGGCCCAGTGCTTAAAAAATGTAAATCCAATTTTTATGTTTCTTGATTTTCATAGTTCAATGTTTTCGAGAAGAGCCGCGGGCATTGCATGTTAATTGGTTTAGAATAAAGAGATAGTCTGTTAATTTTAGAGAAATAAAGGTAAAAGACAGGCAGGTCTCAAATTAAAAAAAAAAACATTGTTCAACCCTTCCATTGTTCTCAATTAGTCCAATTTACTTAGGTACTTCTAAATTCAAGTCCTTTTTCATTTATTTAATTTAGTCTCGATCCACTTTTGTACGATCCCATATTTTTCCTTTCTTTCAAAATTTTAGTTTATACACGTCCACTCAAAAAACCTGCTGGCTGCCCTCAGGTTTTTTCGGTCTTCATAACATATTAAAAGTAAAACATTTCGTTCAACTATTTTCCCAGATGTTAGGGCGAGGACAAACTGAACAATTCATTGACTTGTTTCATCGAACATCGTGAAGTTCTTACTGTTTGTCGAATCGAACAATTACGTTGTTCGCTGCCCCTACAATAGCATTTCAATAGCGCAGTGGAAGTTATGATGGTGGGGTCCAGGAGACAAGAAGTGGTGGTAGCGAAACTAGTCCGCCGTACGCGGAGCAGAACAATCAAATCAAACAATTACAATACAACGAAAGAACTTACCTGTGGTAGACGAACACCTGCTCTGGTGCCTACCTGGAGTTATGTATGTAAGTGAGTGTATATGTATCGTGTTGTGACGTTATGAGTAAGTATTCTCAGGAACAATCCGCAACAATCCGCCAGATGTTTTCATGGCACGCGGCTTCAAGGTCACTTTCACTTCAAAGTTTCAGTTTCAACAAACTTAACCCGTATTATTACGTCAAATTGGGGTTATTAACAATCAAAGCAATTGGATCACGACTAATTGTCACAAACGGATCGATTTAAAAGGATTAATTTACAAAAAGGTCGCGGAATTCAACACGGCGACGTGCTCTATTTTTCAAGCGCCAAATCAAGAAGTGTCAAAGTCAAACTGACAAGTCAGATGTCATTCCGTTCGTGAGCGCTCCGAAGGCGCATAGAGTAACTACTTAAAACAGGCCGGAACATACGTGTAAACTATAAATTAAATGAATCCACACAACATTTTCGCGAATCGAGGATTAACGAAGTGCACAATAATCCAAAATGTTCCGTATGGTGCCGGAAGTAAAGAATAGCACCATACCGTGGGTGACGTAAGAGGCGACTTTGGGACTTATTAGAGAATGAGCACCAGCGAGCTCTATGCATTTTACCACCATACTGCATTCGCCAACCCGCCTGCCAAGCGTGGCGATTATGGCAAACCCCCCTAAATTGGGAGAAGCTTGTCTTCAGCAGTGGATGTCTGTTTGTTGATGATGATGATGATGGTGATTTTCACATTGTATATGCTTTGGTGGTAAACATTTGCTTCAGACACAATCGTGGACCCTGTCGGGCACCGCAAAAGAAATATGGTAGGTAGAGATGAGGACCTATCGTTTATATTATTGTTTCGGACCGAACACTTTGTTACTCTATGCGCCTTCGGAACGCGCCGCCCGAACGGAATGACATCTGACTTGACAGTTTGATTTTGACACTTGACACTTCTCTTGAATTTGATGCTTAACAAGAAAAGCATGTCGCCGCTTGAATCTCGCGATCTTTTGTAAAGTAATCATTTACCCCGGTCGTTTTGTGGACAATCTGTCATGACCCATTGTTTGGATTGTTAATAACCCCTAATTTGACGTAATAACACGGGTTTTGGACATATTTTCGATAAATAGTTTGAAGGTTAAGCAAAGTGTGACGCTGTTGGGAACGAGTGATTTGAAGACCGCATGCTGTGATTGTCTCCAAGCCTTGTTGCAGCGGATTCTAACCTGAAGAATACTCGTAACGTCACGACACGATACATATACACTCACTTACATACAGAACTCCAGGTACCCCAGAAGCAGTGCCCTTCAACCACCAGGTAAGTGCTTTTGTTGTATTGTAGGTGAGTTGTTTGATTTGATTGTCTGCTCCGCGTACGGCGGTTAGCACGCTTCCACATAATAATTAAAAACCTTATGGGGGTCTAGTCTGGCAGTGAACATTTGGTATTCAGAGCGCGGTAATAAGACATATAACCAACAAATTGGTAATTTACAGTGAGCTAATTACTTGGCAGTCTCTATAAGGGATGTAGTAATACGCTGTAAATATTTGTTAACTATGATTGCTAGTTTATTTGAAATAATTTGTAAATTTGTTGAGACGAGTAACTCATAGTCGGCCCGGGTTGCATATGCTAGTAGAGTTGAATGAATTGGGCTATGTTACAACCCCTTGTTTGTATCTGACCTCTGTTGAATGTCAGGAAGACATTAAAGTATTGAGTTTTGTACCATCAATATGGTTGTTTGTGAAAATTAATATTTGAAATTGGCATTTTTGAGTATTACCATTGTTTTGAGTTGGAATAAAGGTTCATTATTGTTGTACCACACAGTGGTTTGTGAACTTAACATTTGGAATTGGATTAGAATTTGAATATTTGAATTGAATATGAAATAGAATTTTGAACGTTGATATTGGGTTTGTATTAAAATAAAAGTTTCTTGTTGAATTGAATTGAAACCAATATATTGTTATTTCTTGAGTTGCTGATTAGTCAGTTTGGTAGTTTGATTGTTTGCTTGTAGTTATTTTGTAATTGATTGATTGAACTTTGTTATTTGATTATTTAATTATTTGGTTTATTTGAATTGTATTGTTTGTGCAATGGCACACAAAGCGGTGAGAGAGGCAATCAGTGGATTGACCACACAGCTACGGTGGTTCACTTCAGCTGCAGCAACCGCTGAGCGCCCGGATCTTGAAGCGGTCACTCTGGCTCGGTTCGAGCAGTTGAACGTGAGACTCGGCAACGTTGATGCTCTGCTTACTCGCTACAACGAGTACATTTGTGATGTGGCTCTGGAAGTGCTGGATCAGGCAGCACGTGACAAGGTCCTTGCTGACTATGACCAGATCTTGGACCTGGGGGATGTCATTGGTCAACATGCTCGGGAAATATTGGAGAGCCGGACACCTGTCCAGGTCAAACCGGAGACCTCGGTTGTTTCAGGTCCCGGACTATTGAGTAGACTGCCTACTTTGGAACTGCCACACTTTGACGGTCGTCTGGACCACTGGTTAGGTTTCCAAAACCTGTTTGAAAGTTTGGTTGATGCACGCTCGGACCTCAGACCCGCCCAAAAGTTGGCCTATTTGTTGTCTGTCCTAGAAGGTGAGGCCCGAGCCTTGGTACAGCATCTGTCGTTGACTGACTCAGCCTACCCTACCGCTGTGGAGCTACTCACCCGGCGGTACCAAAATAAACGTTGTTTGGCTGACGTTCATATTGAATTGATTTTGGGGTAACCGGTCATTACTGGATTGTCAGCATTGCGTACTGACCTGTTGAACCCGTTGGTGGCAGCGACCAACGCTTTAAAGCAATTGGACTTGCCGGTGGACCATTGGTTTTACCTTTTGGTGCACGTTGTGCTGCAACGGCTTCCTGCCGATTTGAGGGCTTATTTCGAGCAAAGGTATGGTGGGGATAGTGTCACACATCTCCCCCCATTTGGTGACCTCGTCCAGTTTTTGGAGGATGAGTGTCGGTTTGTGGACAACTCTGGCGTTGCCACTGAGTCATGCGAGCCGTCTTCCCGGCCACGAGACCAGGGACGGACTAGGGCTCGCGGGCCTGTTGATGGTCGCCCCGCCGCTCGTTTTGCTGGCACCCAGAGTCGTCCTGGTTGTGAGTTTTGTAGGGACGCGGGGCATGGCATGGCAACTTGCGCGGCCTTTTTGAAGTTGCACGTGGGTGCCTGCCGCCGAATTGCCAATGCACGCCGCATGTGCTTCTCTTGTTTGGGGGCTCACTTCCATCGGAACTGCCCCAACCCCCGCCCTTGTAGAATTTGTAGAGGGTCCCATTTGGACATTTTGTGCGCTAACGCGAACCACGCTGGCAGATCAGCCTCTGTTGAAGGTTCACGCACGGGGGGGTACCATGGAGTTGGTCACCGGGCTTCTGTCTCGCCGGTACAGAACCGGGGAGAGGCCCGCAATTTTGAGCGCCGCACTCCACCCCCCGCGCAAGTTGATCGGGAGCCGCGCGACCGCCATTTGGTCTCCCCGCGTAAAGGCGATTACGCAATTGTTGCTAGGCAGCGCTGGCCAGACCAGCACCGCCTGCCCTCCCCTCCTTTGGCGGAACGTCCCCGGTTGGAGTCACGCCCCCCGCCATTCAGGCCTCCGGTGGGATATGCCCATCCAGCGATGGCGCGTGGCTCGGGACACCGCGCGTACGAGGAATTTGAATTCCATCCTCGTCGGGAAAGACTTGGGCCTGGGTGCGGCGATCGGTCGCCGCCCAGGCATTGTTAGGACATTGGCGCCTTGTACGCTGCCAGACTAGACCCCTACAATAGCATTTCAATAGCGCAGTGGAAAATATTATGGTGGGGTCCAGGAGACAAGAGTGGCTAGCGTACTGTCCGCTGTACGCGGAGCAGACAATCAAATCAAAGAGAACAACTCACCTACCATACAATAGAACAACTTACCTCATGGTTGAAGGACACTGCTCTGGTTCCTACCTAGAGTTATGCATGTAAGTGAGTGTATATGTATCGTGTTGTGACGTTACGAGTATTCTTCAGGTTGGAATCCGCTGCAACAAGGCTTGGAGGCAATCACAGCATGCGGTCTTCAAATCACTCGTTCCCAATAGCGTCACTAACACTTAACCATCGGGTCATGAGAGATTGTCCACAAAACGACCGGTTCTCAGGGATTACTTTACAACAGGGTCGCACGCGCAATTTGGACCGCCATCCCTTAACAAGAACTTCAGTTTTAACAAACGTAACCCGTATTATTACGTCAAATTAGGGGTTATTAACAATCAAACAACTGGATCACGACTAATTGTCACAAGCGGATCGATTTAAAAGGATTTATTTCAACAAAAGCGTCGCGGGGGTTCCAAAACGTGACGGACCTCTCTTAGCGGCAAATTAACAAGCTGTCAAGTGTCAACGTCAAACTGACAAGTCAGTTCTCACTCTGTTACACGCGCATTCCGTTAGGCGCACAGATAATAAACGGGACAGAACATCTACCCCCCCCCCCGGACGGGCCTTCCCGTCCGCTAATCTCTTGGCAATCCCGACAAGGTTGCGTTTTATTAGTCCACCTGACGCGCTGCTGGAGGATGTGCAAATACTCCAAGCTCCAACGCTTCCAAAACTCTGAGCGAGCTGCTGCAATGAAACCGTGATAGCCAATTTTGGCTCACATCGACAAAAGGGTGCTCCGGCAGGGCGACAAGTGGCTGTCAAATCAAAAAATTGCCCGGGGTCAGGGCCTCCAAGACGTTCAGGTCCGAAGACAGCGGGCACAATGGACGCGAGTTCAACACAGCTTCAATGCGGCAAAATACCGTAGCTAACTCCTTAAAGGTGAGAACGGTGTCTCCCAACAATCTGCGCCAGAGTCCCTAACCGCCTTCACCGCGGCCTCAAAAATACCCCCCCAATGGGGGCACGCTGGCGGATCAAACAATAACAAACAACAAACAACCAAACAACAATAACAACCACAACCAAATGGCCCTCCTTAGGCAACAAAAGGGGGTGACGGACCCCATAAGGAAGGCTAGAGTGACTCAACCATCAACAACCAAACAACAAAAGACCCGTATCGTCCAAAAGGGGTTCAACTTAATAACGGCTCCCGACAATATCCAAAACTCTCGCTGCAGAATGGCCAACAGCGCATTGCAACCGGCATGCGAGTTTTTAATGTGACGATCAGTCACTAACAATTCAACAAAAAAACAACAATTCAACAATTTGTCGAGGGAGCTTTATCGACTCAACAAAACTCAGGGTCCCTTGTTCCAACAGCGAGCACCTTGAGCCCGGGCAAAGGACCCGACATCAAGACTGGCGATCGAGGCCAATCATCCTCGGGATGAGTCAGCCAGTCTGGTCCCCACCATAGGGGGTGAGCAATCAAGCGGGGTGCTATGCACCCACGTGAGGCCACGTCACCTGGGTTCAAATCTCCAGGCAAGTGCCTCCAAATCAAAGGCGTATAAATTTTTTGAATCTGGGACACTCGGTACGCAACAAAGACCTCCAAAGAGTGGACGGACGTCTTCAACCAACACAGAACAATTTGACTGTCCGTCCAGGCGTAACAAGCCCGAATGTCCACAGTTCCACCCAAAGTGTGAGCAACGTGGTTCAATAGACGCACAAGACGCGCCGCCCCTGACAATTCTAACTTAGGGATGGTCAGTGCCGTCCGGAGGGGGGCCACCTTGCTCTTGGCCAAGACCAGTGACAAATTCACCTGGCCTGTTGCACAGACGGTGCGCAAACAAACAACAGCTGCATAACCGTGCGAAGACGCATCACAAACAAGGGTAGCAGTGTAGCTCCCAGGGGGGAGGATAGCGCGGGGTAACACGACCTCGTTGACTGCAGGGAGTGCGGATACAAATTGGAGCCAATCTTCCAACAGGGTTTCCCGAATTGGCTCGTCCCAGCCAAGTCCCGCAGTCCAAAGGCGCTCAAGAAAACAATTTTGCCCAAAACAATACAAACAAAACAACAAAACAATAGACAAAAGGCAACCCTGGGCTCCCATGTCCAAAATGACACGGACGACAACAGAGTCCCCCGTGGGCCCCCAGACCTGACCGATGCCGTTGGCAACAAAACCGTGTCGATCTGAGGGGTACCTTAGCGGGGCAGGCGCCAATGTCCTAACAATGCCTGGGCGGCGACCGATCGCCGCACACCCAGGCTCCGCACCCAAGCTCAAGTCCCTCGCGACGAGGACGGAGGCCAAACTCCTCGTCCGCGCGATGTCCCGACCCACGCGCCATCGCTGGATGGGCATATCCCACCGGGGGCCTGAATGGCGGGGGGCGTGACTCCAACCGGGGACGTTCCGCCAAAGGAGGGGAGGGAAGGCGGTGCTGGTCTGGCCAGCGATGCCTAGCAACAATTGCGTAATCGCCTTTACGCGGGGAGACCAAATGGCGGTCGCGCGGCTCCCGATCATCTTGCGCGGGGGGTGGAGTGCGGCGCTCAAAATTGCGGGCCTCTCCCCGGCTCTGAACCGGCGAGGCAGAAGCCCGGTGACCAACTCCATGGTACCCCCCCGTGCGCGAACCTTCATCAGAGGCTAGTCTGCCAGCGTGGTTCGCGTTAGCGCACAATATGTCCAAATGGGACCCCCCACAAATTCTACAAGGTCGGGGGTTGGGGCAGTCCCGATGGTAGTGAGCCCCCAAACAAGAGAAGCACATGCGGCGTGCATTGGCAATTCGGCGGCGGGCACTCACGTGCAACTTCAAAAAGGCCGCGCAAGTTGCCATGCCATGCCCCGTGTCCCTACAAAACTCACAACCAGGACGACTCTGGGTGCCAGCAAAACGAGCGGCGGGGCGACCATCAACAGGCCCGCGAGCCCTAGTCCGTCCCTGGTCTCGTGGCCGGGAAGACGGCTGGCAAGACTCAGTGGCAACGCCAGAGTTGTCCACAAACCGACACTCATCCTCCAAAATTGAACGAGGTCATCAAATGGGGGGAGATGTGTGACACTATCCCCACCATACTTTTGCTCGAAACGAGCCCTCAAATCGGCAGGAAGCCGTTGCAGCACAACATGCACCAAAGGGTAAGACCATTGGTCCACCGGCAAGTCCAATCGCTTTAAAGCGTTGGTCGCTGCCACCAACGGGTTCAACAAGTCAGTACGCAATGCTGACAAACTAGTAATGACCGGTAACCCCAAAATCAATTCAATATGAATGTCAGCCAAACAACGTTTATTTTGGTACCGCTGGGTGAGTAGTCCCAAAGCGGTAGGGTAGGCTGAGTCAGTCAACGACAGATGCTGTACCAAGGCTCGGGCCTCACCTTCCAGGACAGACAACAAATAGGCCAACTTTTGGGCGGGTCTGAGGTCCGAGCGTGCATCAACCAAACTTGCAAACAGGTTTTGGAAACCGTACCAGTGGTCCCAGCGACCGTCAAGTGTGGCAGTTCCAAAGCAGGCAATCTACTCAATAGTCCGGGACCTGAAACAACCGAGGTCTCCGGCTTGACCTGGATAGGTGTCCGGCACTGCAATATTTCCATTTGTATGCCATTGCACAAACAAAACCATTCAAATAAACAAAACAATTAAATTATCTAATAACAAAGTTCAATCAATAAATAACAAGGAAATCCAACGCAAACAATCAAATAAAATAAACCAAGCAAAAGGTAATCAAGTAACAAAGTTCAAACAATCAATCACAAAACAACTACAAGCAAACAATCAAACCACCAAACTGACTAATCAGCAACTCAAGAAATAACAATATATTGGTTTCAATTCAATTCAACAATAAACTTTTATTTTAATTCAAATCAATATCAACGTTCAAAACTGTCAATATGATATTCAATTCAAATATTCAAATTCTATCCAATTCCAAAAGTTAAGTTCACAAACCACTGTGTCAATGGTACAACAATAATGAACCCTTATTCCAACTCAAAACAATGGTAATACTCAAAAATGCCAATTTCAAATATTAATATTCACAAATAACCATATCAATGGTACAAAACTCAATATTTTAATGTCTTCCTGACATTCAATACAACACAGAGGTCAAACACAAACAAGGGGTTGTAACATAGCCCAATTCATTCAACTCCACTAGCATATGCAACCCGGGCTGACTTATGGTAACATGAGTTACTCGTCTCAATAAATTCCAACAAATTATTTCAAATAACAATTAATTATAGTTATCAAATATTTACAGCGTATTACTACTTCCCTTATAGAGACTGCCAAGTAATTAGCCTACTGTAAATTACCAATTTGGTGGTTATGTCTTATAACCGCGCTCTGAATACCAAAAAATGTACGCTGCCAGACTAGACCCCTACAATAGCATTTCAATAGCGCAGTGGAAGATATTATGGTGGGGTCCAGGAGACAAGAGTGGCTAGCGTACTGTCCGCCGTACGCGGAGCAGACAATCAAATCAAAGAGAACAACTCACCTACCATACAACAAAACAACTTACCTCATGGTTGAAGGACACTGCTCTGGTTCCTACCTGGAGTTATGCATGTAAGTGAGTGTATATGTATCGTGTTGTGACGTTACGAGTATTCTTCAGGTTGGAATCCGCTGCAACAAGGCTTGGAGGCAATCACAGCATGCGGTCTTCAAATCACTCATTCCCAATAGCGTCACTAACACTTAACCATCGGGTCATGACAGATTGTCCACAAAACGACCGGTTCTCAGGGATTACTTTACAACAGGGTCGCACGCGCAATTTGGACCGCCATCCCTTTACAAGAACTTCAGTTTTAACAAACGTAACCCGTATTATTACGTCAAATTAGGGGTTATTAACAATCAAACAACTGGATCACGACTAATTGTCACAAGCGGATCGATTTAAAAGGATTAATTTCAACAAAAGCGTCGCGGGGGTTCCAAAACGCGACGGACCTCTCTTAGCGGCAAATTAACAAGCTGTCAAGTGTCAACGTCAAACTGACAAGTCAGTTCTCACTCTGTTACACGCGCATTCCGTTAGGCGCACAGATAATAAACGGGACAGAACACGCCTGCCCCTGCTAAGGTACCCCTCAGATCGACACGGTTTTGTTGCCAACGGCATCGGTCAGGTCTGGGGGCCCACGGGGGACTCTGTTGTGGTCCGTGTCATTAGGGACATGGGAGCCCAGGGTTGCTTTTTGTCTATTGTTTTGTTGTTTGTTTGTATTGTTTTGGGCAAAATTGTTTTCTTGAGCGCCTTTGGACTGCGGGACTTGGCTGGGACGAGCCAATTCGGGAAACCCTGTTGGAAGATTGGCTCCAATTTGTATCCGCGCTCCCTGCAGTCAACGAGGTCGTGTTACCCCGCGCTATCCTCCCCCCTGGGAGCTACACTGCTACCCTTGTTTGTGATGCGTCTTCGCACGGTTATGCAGCTGTTGTTTGTCTGCGCACCGTCTGCGCAACAGGCCAGGTGAATTTGTCACTGGTCTTGGTCAAGAGCAAGGTGGCCCCCCTCCGGACGGCACTGACCATCCCTAAGTTAGAATTGTCAGGGGCGGCGCTTCTTGTGCGCCTATTGAACCACGTTGCTCACACTTTGTGTGGAACTGTGGACATTCGGGTTTCTTACGCCTGGACGGACAGTCAAATTGTTTTGTGTTGGTTGAAGACGTCCGTCCACTCTTTGGAGGTCTTTGTTGCGAACCGAGTGTCCCAGATTCAAAATTCTGAAAGGCTTTTGATTTGGAGGTTGTCGGGTCCTTTGCCCGGGCACAAGGTGCTCGCTGTTGGAACGAAGGACTCTGATTTTTTGTTGAGTCGATTTAGCTCCCTCGACAAATTGTTGTTTTTTGTTGTTGAATTGTTGGTGACTGATCGTCACATTAAGAACTCGCAAGCCGGTTGCAATGCGCTGTTGGCCCTTCTGCAGCGAGAGTTTTGGATATTGTCGGGAGCCGTTATCAAGTTGAACCCCTTTTTGGACGATACGGGTCCTTTGTTGTTTGGTTGTTGACGGTTGAGGCACTCTAGCCTTCCTTATGGGGTCCGTCACCCCCTTTTGTTGCCTAAGGAGGGCCATTTGGTTAAATTGTTGTTGTTGTTGTTTGGTTGGTTGTTATTGTTATTTGGTTGTTTTTGTTGTTTGTTATTGTTTTGACCCGCCAGCCTGCCTCCATTGAAAAATACCCCCTTTTGAGGCCGCGGTGAAAGCGGCACAGGGACTCTGGCGCAGATTGTTGGGTGACACCGTTCTCACCTTTAAGGAGTTTGCTACGGTATTTTGCCGTTTTGAAGCTGTATTGACTCGCGTCCATTGTGCCCGCTGTCTACGGACCTGAACGTCTTAGAGGCCCTGACCCCGGGCCATTTTTTGATTTGACAGCCACTTGCCGCCCTGCCGGAGCACCCTTTTGTCGATGTGAGCCAAAATTGGTTATCGCGGTTTCAGTTGGTGCAGCAGCTCGCTCAGAGTTTTGGAAGCGTTGGAGCTTGGAGTATTTGCACATCCTCCAGCAGCGCGTCAGGTGGACTGATAAAACGCAACCTTGTCGGGATTGCCAAGTGATTAGCGGACGGGAAGGCCCGTCCGGGGAAGGTAGATGTTCTGTCCCGTTTATTATCTGTGCGCCTAACGGAATGCGCGTGTAACAGAGTGAGAACTGACTTGTGAGAATAGCACCATACCGTGGGTGACGTAAGAGGCGACTTTGGGACTTATTAGAGAATGAGCACCAGCGAGCTCTATGCATTTTACCACCATACTGTATTCGCCAACCCGCCTGCCAAGCGTGGCGATTATGGCAAACCCCCCTAAATTGGGAGAAGCTTGTCTTCAGCAGTGGATGTCTGTTTGTTGATGATGATGATGATGGTGATTTTCACATTGTATATGCTTTGGTGGTAAACATTTGCTTCAGACACAATCGTGGACCCTGTCGGGCACCGCAAAAGAAATATGGTAGGTAGAGATGAGGACCTATCGTTTATATTATTGTTTCGGACCGAACACTTTGTTACTCTATGCGCCTTCGGAACGCGCCGCCCGAACGGAATGACATCTGACTTGACAGTTTGATTTTGACACTTGACACTTCTCTTGAATTTGATGCTTAACAAGAAAAGCATGTCGCCGCTTGAATCTCGCGATCTTTTGTAAAGTAATCATTTACCCCGGTCGTTTTGTGGACAATCTGTCATGACCCATTGTTTGGATTGTTAATAACCCCTAATTTGACGTAATAACACGGGTTTTTGACATATTTTCGATAAATAGTTTGAAGGTTAAGCAAAGTGTGACGCTGTTGGGAACGAGTGATTTGAAGACCGCATGCTGTGATTGTCTCCAAGCCTTGTTGCAGCGGATTCTAACCTGAAGAATACTCGTAACGTCACGACACGATACATATACACTCACTTACATACAGAACTCCAGGTAACCCCAGAAGCAGTGCCCTTCAACCACCAGGTAAGTGCATTTGTTGTATTGTAGGTGAGTTGTTTGATTTGATTGTCTGCTCCGCGTACGGCGGACAGTACGCTTCCACTTCTTGTCTCTAGAGCCCCACGATTATCACACTTCCACTGCGCTCTTGAAATCGTATTGTGAGGTCTAGCCTGGCAGCGTACAATTATAATCTAAATAATTCAAAAAAATAAGATCATAATTTGAGTATTCTAAATGAGTTTTAGGGATTTATCGTTTTAATATTCGTTTAAACTGTAATAATATTGGAGACTGATGCCATTTTTTTTTTGCGTATGACGCTTTTGAATTAAATGTTTACTCATACAAGTATTTTATTGAATATTACCAACAAAAAAGAAACTCATTTTTAAAGTGTACATTGACATGAATACTTTTCATAGAAAGGCTCAAGTTTGCACTCACCTTAAGACGAACATAAAATATTCACTCCTCCCTTAGCCCACACTTCTCCCCTGGTCCCCTTTGGTTAGTACTTGCGGTTTTTTATGGTCCCTCAGGCGCAACCCAAGGTTCGCGTCCAAAAACCTTATTAATCCGTTGTCCGCCCGTCTGTACGTTGTAAAATTTAATTTCTGGCATAAATTAATAGCTCACAGTGCGGTCGAGGTTTTGCTCGTGATTGTCCTAAAATGTCCTTACGGGGACTTTATGAAAGTTTAAAATATGCTGAAAACTGAGGAAAAATATGAGATAGTATTTTAATATTCTCAGAAATGTATACTGAAAATTACAATATAAAACTAACGGAAAAAAGGGTTTGTAATTTTTAATAGGTGTGTAATTAATAACAGTCGCAAAATCCCTAGAATGTACAACAAAAGTTCTAACTTAAATAAGCTATAAAAGCAATAAACCACAAAAGAAACGAGACTAAATGAAGTAAATTAACTGCATCAATTAGGTTATCGCCCCCGAATTCTGCACCATTACAAAAAAAGAAAGATAAATCTTGGAAGATTGCCTCTATCCATTCCCGTACAGAATTCTCCCCCAAGATATGCAGCAGAAGCTGAAATTACAATAACCGTATGGGGCCGAAAATCCACTTGGATTTGGGCGTCCAAAATAAATAGGTATCAGGGACTTGAGCTAGAAGAATGTAGTGTAATACGTCACGGGGACCGTTGCGCCGATTGGCTGCGCTTCGATAAAGGAATAGTGAAGGGAATGAACTGGTTAAGGAAATGTTGATAACGATATTTTACGTTTCTTTTGTAAAATTATGTTAAGCATCATTTTTAATTATCTTGATATCAGTATATCTTTTAGCTTGTAGTTTTGCGTCATTACAGGAATTTAAACTTTTTTTCTATCGCATGGACAATTTATTTAAGGTTTCAGTTTTCACTATGTTGAATTTTATTAGACCATTCCTAGACATAAGTCTTATCTGAACTTCGCCATATCGACCGGTAGGTATCGATCTAGTCGATTCCCGCATCCTTGAACAGAACAGCGTTCTTTGCCCTGCATCATTTTTCTTAAGTAGGTACCTACATAATATAAACTAAGTCATCAAAACATTTTAAACTCCATTTACAGTTTTCAATCAGTAGCGATAAAGTTCCAAGAAAAATTAAAGTTTTCAGACTACAAAACTTAAATATTATCACGTTAATTAGTTTACTTACATAACTTTTACACAACTAACTATGTACACTAAGTACTAAATTAAATGACTAACTAACTAACTTTTAATAAACAAAACTAAAATCTATTTAAACAATTTCATCGACACGTCTACAGCACTACGCCGAGCAGAAGAACGGACTAATTTTACTGGCTGGATTTAGAATTTCACGATAATATACAGATTGCCATTTGACTAGCTTATTTTTTACATAGGATTTTAGACTGTCATTCAATGGACAGGAGGTTTGTTATCGATTGTTCTCTGTTGCTTTTCCTTCGTAATTCTGTTTTTAAATAGACTTTTTATTCATGTTCGATTTACGTAGACTTTTTGTTCTAGCTTTGGATTAATATAAGGAAGAGTTTTGACAGTGTTTCGACATTGGGTTTACGTGAAGAAATAAACTGAGTTCTGAACCGATTTTTAATAAATAAAAGTTTAAAAATCTTAAAACACACGCTTTCATAGAAAATCAACAAAAAAGTAAAAAGTAGTGGAAAAAAGCGTAGGTGCTTTTTGAGGTATTTTTAATTGATATCAAGCACCCCAATTTTTTTTACATTATTTGAAGTTTTTAAACTATTACTTGTTTTCTTTTATTTAGTTCAACTAGGTACAAAAGCGGATTTTTTTTTTTTGCTATCCTGGCCAGGATTATGGCACAAAATGAAATTATTGTATTGTCTTCGATCCTTAATAAGTGTGCGATCATCCAACGTTTTGAAGGGGTGAAAATCACGTTCATTTCTGTCTATTTGTTAATGTTTGTTCATCGCGATTTCCTTAAATTCTAGACTGATTTTGAAAATTCTTGTTTTATTTTGTAGAGAAAGCTTTTCCGGTGGTCCCATATAACTTTTAATCACCGTGATTGGGTTTTTTTCGAGGAAGCTTCGATGATAGTAGTGTATATTATTATTTTTGTTTTCAAAGTTCATAGAACCTGGTTTTTCTTTTTAAATCTCACGGGTGTAGACCAAGGTGAGATTTAAGTTATTATTATTATTCATTTATTTAATACAGAATCCAAATAAGTGTTAGTAACAATTTTCTTAACATTTGTGTTAGTACGTACATAATTTAATAAAACTAGAATAAAGTTAAAATACAATTTCCCAGTAACTATTCCCACCCAGTGTGCCTGTATGGGACAGTCATGACGGGATGCAATATTTTGTAAAATGCTGTTGGTGCCGCGCAGTATAGTAAGTGTATAATCCATTTTATAATCCATTTTTACAAGTAGTGGTATACGAATTGGTGAATTGGTGTGGGGTTACCTTAGAACTTAAGAGTATAGATTAAAAAAAAAACAAAAATGATCAAACTTCCAAAAAACACTAAAAGAAAATTTCGGATCGGCGGCAAATATATTCGAAGTCGGTTGGTTTTTTTTATTTAATATATCTTAACTAGCTGCTACCCACGGCTTTGCCCACGTAGAGGTCAGTAATTATCACACAGGAACCACTGCTGGGATAAAAAGTGTCTTATGTCCTAACCTAGGTATCAAAATACCGACAGACCGAGTTGTATTCACATTTATTTAATACATTCGTATGAATTAATAGAATTGAATATAAAATGTCTTTGTTTCTGTTGTACCTTTTTGCAAAATAAAAACGATCTGCTTACTGTACATCCAAGATCAAATTAAATTAAGTGGCTATACTTTACCCACGTATCGATAAAAGAAAGAAAAAGAAAGAAAGAACATACATTTATTTAGCACAGACTAAAACGCTCACAATAAATAGGCTAGAAAGATTATAAAAAAATATCGCCAACCTATGAAAAAAAAAACTTAATTCCAAGTATTCCAACTTTGTTGAAAACTTTGAATGACACTGACACTACTATTAAAAAACGAAACGAAACGAACGAACGAATGGTATTTTTGGTTTTTGAAGTTCGTGAAAAATACCTACGATCTACAAAAACAGCTGGTTGATTATGCGCATTAAAACTCGCCGGATTTTTTATTTATTTCGATACCCCACACGTACGCTTGTGGTTAAGTAATAATAGCCGCAAATATTGATCGTTCAGGTTAAGCTACGCTTGCCGCGGTTGGTCCGTGGATGGGTGACCATCTTTACATACCAAGACCCTTCCATGCCTCGGAAAGCACGTTAAGCCATTGATCTGCCGGGGTCGCGTGATTGTTCGAAAGAGATACCGTGACCCTGGCACATGGGCAACTGAAGGAACACGGGTGGGTTTTAATCAGTAAAAGTCTGACACGACCTCCCGCTCCGCCCAGAGCGGGAGAAGTCATTTGATGATTTCCCATCCAAAAAAAAAGCCATTGGTCCCGGCTGTCTTTCGTAGATCTTAGACAGTCGTTACAGGTCGTCAGAAGCCCGAAAATCTGACAACCACTCTTACCAAGGGGTATCGTATTACCCAGTAACTGGGTTGTGGAGGTCAGATAGGCAGTTGCCCCATGTAAAATACTGATACGCAGCTGCATCTGGTTAGACTGGAAGCCGAACCCAGCATAGTTGGGAAAGGGCTAGGCAGATGAAGAACCCATACGTAGGCATTGCCAGCTAATTTTAATTTTACCTTGTATTTGCATGTTTTTATGACTTGACCATTGCGATGTTATGCACAATGTCTGGAGGTGTCCTTAGCATATTATTTTAACAAACATTACCCCTTCGAAAATTCCCCCAAAACTTTATAATCAGCTTATTTATTATTATTTATTTACGCAAACATTGCACGTAGATAAAATTTATATGTGTACGTGATGCAATTATGTAGATTTATTCATAAACGTGAGGGTCTCTGCATACTTTAATCGGACGAAAGTTTGTCTTTTACAACGCTATTGTTGTAGTGTGAGTTTTAAAGTTTTTCAGAGTTTACGGTTTAAGACAATTTATTTCACACAAAAAAAACGTAATAGGTAATTAAGTTAAACGATGGTTTCACTTTGTAAAAACCCAAAAATACATTAAAACCCCAGCCCTCTGTTATGTGGAACTTAAACATAATTGGTGAAATGTGGGTATTATTATACAAGATACAGTTTTGAACCTACAAAACATTTCAGGAGGTTGTTATGAGACTCGTAAATAATCATATAACATTACGATATCAAGTCAATAACCAATAATACTTTTTATTTTAGATTTTTCAATTTTTATTGTTTTTCAGAATAACTCTCTTAATAACCCTTTTAAAAAAATCTATGAAAGAAATGTCGGTTGCGTTTATTTGTGTCTGTGAAAGCGCAGTTTAAGGACACGTACGGACTGGCCACGTTTTAAAAAAGGGAGTTCACACTTACCGATTTCCGTAAATAAGAATAAAATGAAAAAAATACCTGCCCATTTTATTGTTGATTCGGGTCGAGAATCACTAACATAATTACCTCCTAAAATGTTTTGCAGATGCAAAACTGCACCTTGTATGTACTCCTCTACCCATACCTTCGGGAATATAAAGTGTGTATGTTATGTGTATCCTACACTCCTACTTAATATCCTACTAATATCATAAATGTGAAAGTTTATGAGAAGATGTATGTTGCTCTTTCATGCAAAAACTACTAAACAGATTTTCATGAAATTTGGCCCACAGATAGTTTATAACCCGTATTAAAACTCAGAGTACTTTTTACCCCGGTAGTACATTCCCGTGAGATAATTTCCGACATCCACTGCAATCAAAGCCACGGGCACAGCAAGTCAAAACATACAACCGAAATAATGACCCTCTAAAGCATATTAGAATACCAATATATTTGTTCTAAATAACATCATTCAGCACTCCCATAACTTCTTAACTCAGTCCTTTACTGCAACTTATGCATTCTCAATACTTAGCAAATTGACTCCCAAATGGGTTCTGAAAGCGATAATTAAGTCCGTATTATTTGCAATGCACCACTCGGTGGAGATTGCACCTGTTACGTTTTGAACTATGGCAATATTAAATTCGAACTTGAGCTGAAACAATTTGCAAGTTGTTGGTTATAAAATAGTGGTGGAATGAAGACATAAATTGGAGCAATTGGACTAATTGGGACTGAGAATTGTAACGGAATTTTCTTGCCTAAGTATTTTCGGTTAGTAAGTGGAAACGAGGGATTTTAACTGCGTTTACGTAAGTTTGAGGAGACAGACAAGAGAAAAATGTTGAAATCCATTTGTTCAGTGGCGTTATAGTTAAAAAAACATTACCGTCCAGTTTCATCATTTCAGCCGAAGGATGTCCACTACTGGACATAAGCCTCCCCCGATTTGGGGGGGACTTGCCATAATCGCCACGCTTGGCAGGCGGGTTGGCGATCGCAGTATGATGGTAAAATGCATAGAGAACGCTGCTGCCCATTCTCTAGTAAGCCCCTTAGTCGCCTCTTACGACACCCACGGGAAGAAATGGGGTGGTGCTATTCTTTACGTCCGGCACGACACGATACTAAATATTAGGTTCAGTATTACAACGTACAACGTAATAAGAATTTTCAACATTTGAATCCAAATTTTCCCTTGTAGAAATCGCAAGAGTTTCCAAAATAATTGTTCATAAACTTCGTTCGAGTGGATATTTTTAGTTCCACTTGCTAACATATGCCACTAGAATTATTACTTAATTTTCAAAGTTAATCATCGTCATTCTCTGCCCTTATCTCAATTTATATCAAAGTCAAAGTCAAAGCATTTATTTCAAATAGGCCCAAAAAGGCACTTTTGAACGTCTAGCCCAACTATCGCGCATATACCTTCTTTCACACTTAGAGAAGTGTGAAAGATATATAGACATAAGTCGGCATCTCAGTAGTTACCCTTTTTCTAGCAATATCATATTTCACTCAGTCCATTCATCGTTTTTTTGTTATTTTACTCTTAAAGCCTTTTATTTCTTCTATAATTGAATACATTTCATGGTTTTGGCTGTTGTTTTTAAATGTATATTTTTTTCTTATCTTTTATCCTCATTAATACATTTTCAAAGCCTAAACTACAATAAACATTCTTCCAACAAAATTCCCAAACGCACCATAATTAAGATCCAACTTATTATGCAAGATTGTATGTCAAAAACAGTTGTAACAACGATACAATTGTACTGAATATTTCATTGGGCTAGACCGAGGCTTAGTCCCTGAGGCGCAAAGGTCAACTGCTGTCCTTATCCTATTTCTAAAGGTCATTTGTCAAACGTCGAGATTGTTGAGCTAGGAATGGCCATTGTGTTTGGAGTAAGTCGTATTTATTTTGGTATAAAATGCAGCTCAGCCTGTGGCTAACTTACGGGTTGATAGAATGGTAAGCTTTTTGTCGGGTGGGAAATCATCAAATGACTTCTTTCACTTCGGGCGGAGCGAGAGGGTGTGTCAGACTTTTTCTGACTAAAACCCACCCGTGTTCCTTCAGTCGCTGTGCCAGGGCCACGGAACTCTTTCGAAGAAATCTGTGAACCTGCCCCAAATCTGCGCTTGCCGGTCGCTTCGAGAAGGGATGACCATTTGGTCTTCCCTTCTTCTTGTTGGTCTGAAATTACCTACTTTGTTGCCCCTTAAGAGCATTAAAAGTTATATTCTAGATATTCATAGCTCTGTGTTGTAGTCGCAAAGTAATGATGAAGTGTCTCGCTCAGTACGTCTCGCGGGCTTATCTTAAATTTTAACTAAGCGATGTACGTTCATAAATTACACACACGCTTTTATTTCAACTCATTTGTTACCAACAAAATCCACATTTAGATAAGGTTTTTATACATTGGTTTAAAAGTTGCATACTATAGTACAGTTTCGTTTTAAATGGATTTAAGATAGACAATCAAAAAGCAACTCAGCCTATCGTAGTCTTCTGCCTCTCCCAGGCTGCGCCACAACACTGTTCTATTCCTTCTGCATCCAGTTTGTACTAGCCACCTATTAAGGTTGGTTCATCTAGCTGGAAGGCGTCCCATACTACCCTTGCCGATACGCGGTTTCCACATCAAGACCCATCTGCTCAACTGGCCATCGGTCATTCGACAAACATAGCCAGCCCACTGCCACTTCAGCTTACTTACTCACACTTGGCAGGGCTTTCAGAAATCTTGGTTTCATCTTGAGAAAATGTAAGGATTTTACCGATACTGCTGCTGTTAAAGTCTTGTTTAATGCACTAGTGAGGAGTCATTTAGAAACAAGTGCTATCATTTGGAATCCGCATGAAGGCAAATACAGCCTCATATTGAAAAAAATACAGAACAAATTTACAAAATTTCTTTACCGAAAGCAGCATGGGGTTTATCCCTTTTATCCCCTGATGTATCTGAGTCTGTTCGTCCTGGGCATGGTCCGATACACCAGGCTGGCAGTAAGAAGGGATGTCGCGCTGATCAAATAAGTGGCTCGCATACTGCCAGGGTTGCTGCCCCACCCGGAGGTGCTGGAAGCGCTGCGGCTGCGCGCGCCGGACGGGTGTGTCGTTGCGCGCCACCGCCCCGCTCTGTTAGACGCGCCTGTGGCTAGGACTAATCTTCTCAAGTTTGCCCCTTTGTCATGAGCTGCACGTATGATAAATATTATAACGGTATCGGAGGATATATTTGAGTAAAACCTCCCGAAATTCATAGGAAAGGCACAAGTGCTTATTGACGGCGGTCTTAGTACCTAATTATTAAGTTTTATATAAATATATGTATATGTATTTACATAATTTTATGTCTTACTTATAACATCGCCTTGGTTTGCTAAATATCTAATACTCTGCAAGCTACATCGGTAACTCCGGTTCATTTCCGGATACGATTTTTGTTTCGGGTCAATATTGAAAAAAAAATATTTCCTGATTTTTGGATTTCAGTAGAAACTTATATCGGTAAAAACCATTGTAAATACCATAAAAACTTTTCTGTAGACCTGTCACGAATTATCTTTGACAGAAAGAACATCTGCCAAACGTATGTCAAACAAAAAAGTTCATCGAAAACCAGATTTAATTTTAAACAAAATTAATATAAATTTTAATGGTGCCTCTAATTTTACATTGGCCTGTGTACACTTTCTCATCAGAGGTCAAATTTCACGTGCTATAGCTTTATTTAAAACACCAACGAATTGGCACAGCCTACCAGCAATTTGATGTCTAGCAGAGGTGGGTAGCCTCTGCTTTAAAAACCTTCATCCGCTCATCAGTCTACAGCTGTGTAAAGAACAAAGGTATTGAATCATGGCGAATACACCAGGAGACGGTATTCGATCTTTAAAAACTTCCCCAGCCTTTCGAATTGCAAATTTTGAACTGTACATGAAGCCAAATCCGTTTATCATGGGATTTGGACTCTGCTGCATTGCTTCGGCTTTAGGATACATTGCCTACATGAATTACAAGTATGAATCAATGGGATATTACGTGACTCAAGACCAGGACGGTCAGGAGCACTTGGCGAAAAAAAAGTCGAAATGGGATTGAATTTTATTGCTGTGAAGTTTGTAACAGGGATGCATACTGGATACGCATCTTGGTCAATACGGATAGCTAAACGAAGTGAATACAAAATTAATTTAATTATTAAATAATATAATATTTATTGAACTCACAAATATATTGTTAACATTAAGAAATCTTTTTTGATGAATCAAATCATTCTCGAGTTATGCGGAGATAGGCGATTTAGCAAATCAGTTTGAATGAGGCCTGCTGTAGAAAACAGTATGTAGCAGAACTCATTTAGACACTAGAGTCCTTTTGCGCCAGTCTTTGTAAGTTAGGATACAAAATCTCATTGCGCTAGAAACAGAGAATCCCAATATATCAAATATTGGGAGATCAAAGATTTCAATCAACTTCTTTTTATCGAAGTTTTTCAAGGGAAATGATTTAAAAAACTTAGTGTAACTAGAAGCGTTACGAAAGTAACAAGCGTAGGTAATGAATGAACTAGGTGTATAAGGCGGGCGAGTCCTCATGCCGTGCCTGCATTTGACTTATAAGTCAAATGCAGACAAGGCATGAGGACATTCCCTGCATTTCCATTCGTTTTTGTATAGACATCGTGCATTTATTTGGGGTTTTTTAACGCGTCAAATTTGAAATGTATCGGTGTATCGAATATATTGAAATCTGTACCGAATGCACCCCTTCTTTGTTTTTTTTTTAGTGTCTAAATATAGATAACAGTACAAAAATGGAGTTTATTTTATCTATTATGTAATTGGAGATTGATGCTTTACAATACAGTCTCACACCCCTCGAGATAACTATAGAACTATTTATCCTAACACAAGCACTGGAATCCTTGTATAAAGATTTCAGTGTCCATACCAAGCGCTAGTCCTCACATCCTACCTACAAGTTTTCATCTAATTTTAATCATTTTTTTTATATGCGCTGATGAACATAAGCATGTTAATAATGAAGTAGTATACAAAACAGTCACTTTGGAAAATTTTGAAAATCCCAAGTTTTGCAGAAGGAATTGTTAATTAATGATCGAAATACTTTGCAGGTAGTAACAATTTTAATAAAGATTTCATCT
Source organism: Aporophyla lueneburgensis (assembly GCA_932294355.1). Taxonomy (NCBI): domain Eukaryota; kingdom Metazoa; phylum Arthropoda; class Insecta; order Lepidoptera; family Noctuidae; genus Aporophyla; species Aporophyla lueneburgensis. The sequence goes on from OW028759.1 coordinate 13,189,307, forward strand.
ACTTCGGCTAGATACTTCAGTATATCGTGATGCTTGTAAGTCTATTTTTTTTTTTTTTTCAGGTTGGGAAATCATCAAATGACTTCTCCTGCTCTGGGCGGAGCGGGAGGGCGTGTCAGACTTTTACTGACTAAAACCCACCCGTGTTCCATCAGTTGCCCATGTGCCAGGGTCACGGTATCTCTTTCGAACAATCACGCGACCCCGGCAGGCATCGGTCCTAGTAGACCCCTACACTGCTGCTGACATCTCTTTGAGGCGCGCGTGGAACACTTCTCGCCGTCGACCCGAGCTTGGTCCTTACCGGGCGGCGAGCTACCCACTGCTCGCCACCCGCAAGCTCGCGCCTACGGTGGCCGGGAGTCCGCTATGGACTCCCGACGCCCGGGGCGTGTCCTCCTGCGCAGCTAGGGACGTGAGGGCGCAGAGACTGCCACTCCCTCACGCGCCCCGCCTCCTCCTTCGCGAGCATTACTGCTTCGCAGAAGGAGGTGACGGCTTCCCATTCCCTCTCGCACCGTACCATGGCTCGCACCAGGGCCGGACGCGAGAGGTCGCCGCCGCCAATCATGCTTGTAAGTCTGACAACCAGTCTTACCAAGGGTTAACGTATTACTGAGTTACTGGATTTAGGTCAGATAGGTAGTTACTCCATGTGAAATACTGTTATTCAGCTGTATCTGGTTAGACTGGCATCTCGAAATTAGGCAGATTGCCTTTTATTTGTTCAGTCATTCGTGGTGTTGTGTAACGATTATCCTTACATAGTTCCACTGCTGACATGTAAGCGACAAGATATCAATTTTTTTTGGGAATGGCATTTCGCAGCTCAACCTATGAAGTTGACAGCTGCTTGACCGGACTTGCCTATGCAATGGGTAGCTCACCGCCCGCAAGCCCGCGCCTACGGTAGCCAAAAGTCCGCTATGGACTACCGACGCCGAGGGTGAAGAGATTGCCTTTCCCTCACACGCTCTGCCTCCTCCTTCGCGAGCATAACTGCTTCGCAGTAGGCGGTGACGGCTTCCCATGCCCTCTCGCTCTGTACTATGGCCTGGACCAGGGCCGGACGCGAGAGAGAGCCGCCACCGATCGCCTCCACGAGGACACGGCGGTGCTCCGCCCTGACGGGGCAGACCTCCACCGAATGCTCCACCGTCTCCATCAGGCGATCCACGCAATGGTAACACCCAGCATGCAGTTTGCTAGTTGCATACATAGTGTATGCTTGTTTGCACGCTTCATACAGGGAAATAAAAACCACATATGTTGTCAATCAACTGTTTTATTGAATGGTACTACACGCAGAAAGATAATTGAATAATGAAATAAACAAAATACATAGACAATTTACGTTAAACTAATCTCAAATTAGCTCCTATTGCTTTCATAAAGCCAGTTTCAATGTAATCTAATCTATACTAATATTATAAAGAGGTAACATTTGTTTGTAAGTTTGTAAGTTTGTATGTTTGTAAGTTTGTATGTAGGGGGTAATCTCCGGAAGTAATGAACCAATTTTAAAAATTGTTTTACTGGTAGAAAGCTACATTATTCGTGAGTGCTATAGGCTATAAATTATAAAGATATCATGCATATTAGCCGAACTATCTTAATTTTTGTCCAGCCAGGCGGAAAAAAATTGCTCCATCAGAGTTATTTGCATGCGCTGCCTTAACAGTTGTATATAATTCAAAACAATATATGGCAACCTTGTCCGCTTTGAATAGTTCTACAAAAGGGTCTGCGACACCATATTTCTATCTTTTATATTTTAGCAGATATAGTAGCTTTTATGTGTTAAAAAAAAGGATTTTTCGACGTACTTACCTTTGGACGATTTTTTACACAACAAAATATTAAACCTTATCGAAAAAAATATTATTATCATCACAAGAACATCACAGAGATACGATTTGCCCAAAACAGTATGTCAATTGGTTAAATAGTTTCGAAGATAATATAAAATTACTAAATCGCAAAAAGCCACCGTCCATTCACGAACCGCATTAGAACATGCTTTGTACGGACCCTTTATCCATTTACCATAGATGACAAGCTTTTGATGCTATTATTGACAGTGTTATAAATAACACGGGTAAAATATTTTTTCTAGATGCCCCAGGAGGCACTGTGAAAACGTTCCTCGCAAATTTGGTATTGGCAAAAGTCAGAAAATCCGGGAAAAACGGGCTAGCTGTTGCCTCTTCAGGGATTGCCGCAACTCTATTAAATGATGGGAAAACAGCACACTCAACCTTTAAACTACCACTGACAGTATCATTGGAACAACACTCAGTATGTTCCATACGTAAAAATGGACCGCTCGGGAAACTGTTACAAGAGACATCTTTAATTATTTGGGACGAATGTACCATAAGTCATAGAGCTCATGTTGAAGCAGTAAACCGAACGCTCAAAGACCTCAGAAACTCAGATGCTATTATGGGGGTGTTACTTTTGTTTTTGCGGGTGATTTTCGGCAAGCACTGCCTGTAATAACAAAAGGAACACGCGCCGATGTTATCAGGGCATGCTTAAAATCATCTTACTTATGGAGTTTCGTTGAAAATCTCAATTAACGAACAAACATGAGAGCTCATTTGAGCGACAACTACGATAACGACTTACCGCATCAACTACTAAATCTTGGAGAAGGAAAAATTAGCTGTCCTAGCACCAACAGTACTAGCGATGACATTAAACTTAACGATAGATTAGGTCACATATTACATAGGTTAGAACATCGGATAGACGCTATTTATCCCGGTCTTGAAAATTTATTGGAAAGAGATTATCATTGGCTTTGTTCCAGGGCAATAGTGTCTCCTAGACACGATACAGTGAATGAGACAAATAAACTGATTTTAGAGAAAATTCCCGGTCAAGTCAAACACTATAAGTCCATTGATATGATGTGTAATATTGAAGATACAGTGCACTTTCCTCAAGATTTTTTAAATTCTTTCAGCCCTTCCGGCTTACCTCCTCATGACCTTATGTTAAAAGTTGGCATTCTTATCATGCTATTAAGAAACTTGAGCCCCTCAACATGTGTAATGGCACAAGGCTGCTTATAAAAGAATTGCGGGAGAATATAATCGTGGTGACCATTCTCACAGGGCCAGCAGTGGGACGACTGGCTTATATTCCGCGGATTCCCGTGATTCCGACGGATTTACCCATAACGTTTAAAAGGCTACAGTATCCCGTGGAAATCTCCTTTGCCCTCACTATAAATAAGTCCCAGGGTCAAACATTCTCTCTGGTGGGCATTGACCTGAGAAAGCAGTGTTTTTCCCATGGACAGTTATATTTTGGCTTATCTCGGGTTAGAACTACTGAAAGACAATATATTTTGGTACCAAATAATAGCATTACATCTAATATAATGTACAGAGAAGTTTTGAATAATTAAATTTAACATAATTTATTCAATCATAATCATTCGTACATACATACATATGCAATAAAAACAAAATCCTCTTTTTGGCAGTCAGGAAATATATCATAGCACTCAGTACTAACCGAACCACACTCATAATTTCATCACAAGTTAAAATGTTTACTGCCCAACGAAGTGGGCACGGGTCAGCTAGTAATAATAATAATATTCCACAACTATCACACAACGCCATCTAGTTCCAAGCTAAGCAGAGCTTGTATTATGGGTACTAGACAACTGATAAACATACTTATCTTATCTTATCTGACCGAGTATTTAATATAATTTCTATGCTACACTTATTCAAAACTTGTTGTCTTTTTGCTGACACTGGGGTGTCAGCCAGCGCCAGTGCCTAGTTTACCAATTTCTATGATTGAGTATTTTATTTATTTGATTACTTGATTTGATATATAGAATCCTAGAAGATTTGCGCTCACTGCGCTATTTATCTTTGCTATCTACGCTATGTAGCTGAAGTGGCAATGGGCCGGCCACATTAGCCGTAGGACCGATGACCATTGGGATAAACGTGTTGTTGAGTGGAGAATTCGAATCAGCAAACGTAAGGTAGGGCGCCGTCAGGCTAGGTGGAGCGACGATCTTCACAGGGTGGCTGGTAGCATCTGGATGAGACTTGTTGAGAATCGAGCTGAATGGTGTGCAAATGGAGAGGCTTATGTCCAGCAGTGAACTGCTATAGGCTGATGATGACGCTATATATTCTGTGATACCACGATTCAGCATAATTTTGATTACTAGGATACGGATATATCCTGGTTGATTAAATCTTTTGTACTCCAGAGACTAGCTTGATATTTTTGTGGCGAAGAACCTGTTCCCCAGATCTAATTATCGCTAAGGCATTCTGCAAACAGTTTCCGCCTCAGGAGATAGATTTTTGCGCCATTCGTCAAAATACTTTGGTATATAATTTAGGCTATAAGTGAGACAGAGAATATAAACATTTCATTTCTATGGTTAATTTGGCATTATTACCGTATAGTTTTTTGAAGACACTTTTCTGTATTTTCCGCTACATCATGCTTTGTCCTAAATGGAAATTACTTCTTTTGATAATAACATTACCGAAATATTTTTTTAAAGTAATTTCGGGCGCTTGTTCAATGTCCATTATTATATAGCAGGGTGATAGGACTATATCAGAGGATGCATAACATTCCAATAACATCATTAAATGAATCATAGCTGGCTTTTTCCTTATTAGTCATAAGTGCAAGTACCACCGGAAATGTTACATTATTATATACTGATCCATGTATCACATAAATTTGATGGAATATTTTGGGGACAACTTTGAATGTGCCGTCTGCAAGCCAATATTTGAATCGGCTTAAATGATGCAATCAACTTTTTTGTTGTCTGTCAGACGTTCGATGTGTAATCGATCTTTTAAAATCAAATCGTTCTCCAAATAGTCACAATGTAACTTATTCATATCGAGTTGAAAAACTTCATTTTCTGGCTCAGTAATTGGTTGTTTTTCTTTTTTCTATAACTAATTTGCTTCAAACTTTTATTGTTGGTAAATGTGCTGAAATCATTTCTATTGTAGATAAGCAATCGTTTATTATCTGACTTGGTTCTTTCCCAGTATTATGAATGGATTGTTTATTAGTCAAATTCACAATGTTAGCGACCTTTGACTTTATAACATCAGGGTCATAATTATGGTAAAGAATTCTTTTGCTTATCAATGTGTGCATATCACTATGTCCGTGATAATTGTAACAAAAGTGTAATATTACAATTATATTTTTTCTTCCGTCTCATTTCACACAACCATTAGTATTTGTCCCTTTGCTTTGATCAGAAAGATAAAGCAATATATATTATCGTAGTATGTCAACAGCGGAAAAAAATAGTGTTCAATAAATTTCCTTTTCATCCCCTCATCTCGGAAAGAGTATTTTTGCCCTTCGATACCTGAGTGCAAAAGCCGTTTTTATCCGCTAGAGGATAAAGTAAATTGAATTTAGAACATCGTGTGCACTAAGTTTGTGAATTCAAAACATCATTAAACCTATTTACTTCTATCTCCATGGTGCCGAATTTATCATTCAACCTTTTTCTAATTTGTAAAACTTAGACTCGGAACCTTCTTGATATACTTTTTTTTTTTAATTTGCTTTGCGCGCGCCATTTTACTTTTCACGTCACCAACATTACAGTACCTAACAAAAATATTACACTCGACTTAAGTAATTGTAGCAACGTTACTTTCAATTTTACTTAATTATACCTAAGTATCATTTGAAATAATTTAAAGATTATTCTGTAATACTTACCTATCATAATGTAGTAAATAATAAATGTTAATACCTAAACTGAAATAAAAGTATTTTGTGATTGAAATGCTTTTTTTTGCATATTTAGTCATTTCCTCGCTGAGGTGGGATGAAAAGTTACGTATTGCACTCGAGTGCAAAGATTTTTCACCTCGTGCTCTTTTGATTCCCTCGCTAACGCTCAGGATTCTAATTTTTGAATCACTCGCTGCACTCGTGATTCAATTTTAGAATCCTTCGCTTGCTCGGTCATCAAAATTGAGCACACGGTTAAAAAGCAACTTTGCACTCTTGTATAACAAATAACTATTATTCCATTGCAAAATACATATAAATTATATTTTTAAATATTGGTATTTAAAAAAGAAACAATTAAAATATAAAAAATAGTAGCCCACCGTTATCGGGAACAGGGTCTAAGCTACCGGTGGTCAGGGCTCCAGAGAGGGGAACCTCCTGACAATATGAGCCGTGGCCAGAAGTACCGCTTTCTGAATCAAGCCCTTGATCCAGCTGCCCAACGAGAGCCTCCTCAGATGTTGGTCGAGGCTCTCCGCTATTAACCCATTTTATTATTAAGGTAAGAAATAAAAAAAATATTATAACTATGATTTTTCTGTAATGTAGTAGATGAGTGTTTTTTCTGTACTGTAATTATTACCTATGGATATGAAATGTATGCCAAATGATGATTCTAACTGTAAACTTTCGGAGATATGATAGTTCTGCCTTTTAATGACTATCGATATGAAATTATGTCAAGAGACGATACTGACTGCAAACTTTCTGCGATAAGATATTTTTGATTATTATGGATATAAAATTTATGCCTAAAGATGATTCTGACTTATAAAATTAGGTATGCGTTATGAATGTATGTTAAATGAGTGTTTGCCTAAAATGCCTAACGATTTTCTGCGAAATGAAGTATATGCTATCCGCTGCTATGCAAAACAATATTATGGCAAAAGGAAACTATCATATAGGATAGACCAGAGGGGTAATTGCGTAACTTGCTATCAGTAGGAATCTGTTTCATTTTGATAATTAAACAACATTCATTACGTTATTTACGTTGTTGAGCCCACAATGTATTCCAACAAATGACTCAATGGATTACAAATATTCTTCACTACGATTAAGATTCTGATAGAAAGTGCGTTACATAATTAGGATGCCGATTATAAGTCACAGGTTGCTAACTACACAATTTTATAATTTTAGGTTAAATCACCCATGTCATCCTCGTGATGATTTAAGTATTACATAATTTCAAAGCACTTTTTCCGTGTCGTTCAAGGTTTTATCCTATTTACATCATCATTTTAAGTGATGACTTGAGTAAAAATGCTTTTCATATTAAAGGTAACAAGATGGCCTACGTTCACACCGTAGCGTATCAATTTTTTAAAGCTCCGATTTTCTAAAAGTCCACATTGCTTCATAGTGTTTGGGTGAAATACGTCGCTGAAAAGTTAATTAAAAAAGGAAATTAGTGTATTTTCCCAGAGAGCGTTTTTTGTCACCGTAAAGTCTAACCTCGGTGCAATTACTTTTATGAAAGCCGTCACTGCAGCTGGATTTCGTAGCTGAAGAAATCGATACGCCTCTGGGCTGGACTGGTGTGGTATGCCATTGAGTTTTGGAAGTTTGATAAAATTGAGGTAGGTATTCTATTGACTAGTTAGATGTCACATGAGTTTTGGAAGTTTGATAAAATTGAGGTAGGTATTCTATTGACTAGTTAGATGTCACATTAGAAACCGAACTCAATGCAATCGCACGGCTGGGAATTGATTTATTTTATTTTACTTTTAACCGTTACGATATCTATTTAATCCGTACTTTTTCATATCATTCCTCTTCCACAAAGATATATTAACGATTTATTTTCAACATTGAAGATTTCTTAAGATGTTTGTATTTATTAATTTATTTATATATCCTTTACTGTACACTATAAAATACATAACAACAAGAACATTTAACACAAAAAAAAACATACAATGGGCGGCCTTATCGCTTTCCGCGATCTCTTCCAGACAACCGTGGAATGGACAGTTATTGCGTGGACTTAATAATGGGGTGGTCACTGATGCAAAATATAAATACAATTTATTATAATAAATACATAGATATAATCATTATATATCCTATATAATAGATACTTATATACATACATACTAAATCTATAAACTAAGAAAATAAAACACGAGAGAAAGTTTTTGTAAGATGAACGCCCATTGAAACAATGAGCGGTGTCACAATACCATTTAAAAGTAGAACAAAGCATCTGTATGATGAGCTATGAAATTTCAATCCATCATACAAATATTTTTCCAACAACAACAAAGTTTTTAACTTTTCCACCACTTGTTCTGCTAACATTCTCGAAGACTTCATAGCAAGAAGTGGGTAATGTAATTTCCTTCATACGCCATACATTTTTGCGATAACAGCCAACATTCTTTAGTTCAACACATGAGCATCATACTTGTAAACAATTTTACGAATCTTTGCATTGTTGGTCGAAGCTATGCAACAGGCTGGAGTGAAAGAAGGGCTAATTTTATGGATAAAGATTTAGAGAGATGTGAAAGTAGAAGTTTGCTTAGAAGTAGGTACTTACTTTTTTAATCATTGCAGGGAGCCGTAACACCTGAAACCCGCAATGGCTCATTCTTCAAAAGGCCCATCCAGACATAGCTCTGCATTCTTAGACTCACAAATATCCTAATAATATAATGTTTGGACTTTCAGAGAGACTTTGACCTTTGAGTTTGTTTAGGCATTTCTTCTAAGGCATTAGTTTTTCTGGAATGTATAAGTAATCTCGAACTCTTCGGCAAGTTCTAGTCAACAATTAGTTTCATAGTCACCTATTTTTGCTTGCCAGCTATTTTTTTATTATGTCCGACATTTTACCACATATATTTCAATGACTAGTTGACCAATATGAGATATTGGTTGTAAATCTGAAATATGGATATTAATATAAAAAATTTGCCAAATGACCACGGGTAAAAAATATAGCTTACTACTTTGGGTTGACACACATTTAGGTAATAAAAACCTAGATTCTTTCACATTTTCCACAACCAGTCCCAAAGAAGTACTATATTAATAACTATTATTCAGACACTCAAATAAAAAAGATTTAAAACTCATTCGCTACGGTGTAACAGGTACTCAAAAGGTGCCTATTGACGTGGACGATGAAAAATCACCGCACACTGCAAACGCTTTCATTAGCCCCGTACGAGAAACCGGGTAAAATATGATACCCCGATCTTAAGGGCTGATCCACCGTCCTTGGCGAGAGACTAATGCGATGGTAGGCGATGCGATACTATAAAGTGTTTAACAAGGTACAGTTAACCAGATATAAGGTAAAACTTAATAATATTGTAGTCAGGCGATGTATGCAAAATGCGTGCTGTTGAAAAAAGAAAGGATCAATGAGTCTACTTATATGTTATTAAATACTAGTTAATAGCTCTTCAAAAACATGAACCCAAAGAACAAGATGTAGATTTTAATCTCTCTCTATAGATATCCAAATTATCTTATAAATGTCTTTGATGTCACGACTAAAGACGTTATAAGACATGAAATAGCTAGAATCCCTTTAAAAAAAAATATATTCTACTAGGCATATCGCGAATCATATTTCCGCATCGCGTCACATCGCATTTGACACCCACGTAGGTCAATAGATTAATGTTCAAGAGTGTGAATATTAAAAAAAGTTATAATGGTGCCCTCAAGTGCTTGATATTATACGCTGGTAATAAATCAGAAGCTAATTGCTTAACTTCTATGGATATGGCTTTAAGTATGGCAGGAATCCATTAATCCATTCTCTAGTTAATATTGTGAAGGTGTTAGAGTTGGGGCGATGTTGCCTTGGTGAATGGCTGGGCTAGTTTTTGTGTACTTACACTTTTATTTAACCATTTATGTAAAGAGACGAGAAAAAAGAACAGAAAAATAGGTACAGAGGTGATGCTTATTACTAAAGAGATGTCTTTCAGCTACCTGCGATTGTAGATAACATAAAGAGATCAAGACAACGTGTGTAAGTGCAAAAGAGAAAATAAAACACATAAGATCAAAAATAATACACTAAAGAAAATTGAACAAAGAAACAGAGATTTCTAACGTAGAGTCGCCCTACCTTGGCAAAATATGGTCGTGATTTTTGTTGCAGAGACAAATCTCTGCGACATTTTGTGGCGTTTCCATGACAATTAAGTCAAGATTTGACTATCACAGAAACACCATTTCTATTATTTAATGTGCGGGTTTTCTTCTAAATACGGCCACGTTTTCGCAAAACTTAGGTCGAACAATTCCGCTTAGTAGGAAACCAAACTAATGTAACAACATTTTCTACGAGACTATTATAGGGGTTCGGTTTCCGCACTTAGTCCTTTGAGTGGACTACTGTGCGTGGCCCATGGTGGCCGTCGGTGTTTACTCCAACCAGCCCACCTCCCTCCAGAAGTTGGTTATGTCTCCTGGTCTGCTAAGAATGTTCGTGTAAGATTTGGGTGTCCCGAGGGTATCTGTCCTAATCTGGGTGACGCCTGTACATTCGAAAAGTAAATGCACTACGGTTTCCTCAGCCTCCATGCAGGCCCTGCAGAGGGGGCTGTCCGTTATGCCTATTGTGTATAAGTGTTTGTTTAGCGGGCAGTGTCTTGTGATGGTGCCCGTCATTAGACGCAGACCATCCCTGTCCAGGCGTTGTAGACGTCTGGTTAGTCTACCATCTGGGGATGGCATAGCTTCCCTGGACTGCCTGCAGCCTGGTGCCGACGTCCACCAGCTCTCCGCTTGTGTGTGGGTAACGAGACTACTAAAAGTTAGTGTTCCCGCTGAGTCTATTTTATAACAATAATTACCATGTTTAAGGAGTCCGAGACTCCCCGTCAGAGAGTATTAAGATAACGGACACCTACAAAAGGGGACTGAAAATTAAAGAAGAAATCTTTGAAGGCACACTTATTTTGTAAATCCAATGATTTCAAAACCATGTCACCAAATGCGAAAAGCATAACTTCAGTATGAAACAAATTGATAAGAAATAAAATGAAAAACTTTTATGCTCAGCATATTATTTCCCAACGGTGCATTGCAGAGAAAGATATAAAAATAGAAAGTGCAAAACGGACACAAATTACCTTCATAATGCATTTCAGGAAACATAAAAAATGTTTTAAGGCCACTTAGTCAGGATTTAGATGTTTGTGAAAACTTTTTGGCTTATTTAACGGGGTTTTTAAAAGTTTAAAATATCTTCTTAGCAGGTAAAACTGTATATTTTGGTATATCAGCAGGATAAATAAATATAATATAATATAATATAATAATATAAAATGGCAACTGATAGCAATGCATATTTTGACTTCCACTGAGTTTGAGTAATTTATACAGCCTACACATTCCTCCTTTCATTGGTATTAGTCGTCGAATTGTTGAGCTCCTTAAGATTTGAGTTGAGCTGTGTGATTACTGATAAATTCGTGCACAGGTCAACTCAATCTGTGAGGTTCTTTCCTCAAAAAACATTTCAAACATCAATCCACATCGTCTTCCCATGATCTGACCAAGATTATATCTGAACTTAAAAAGAGACTTGACAGTCTCTTTTCTAGAATTTTTTTTGGCCTTCGTTGTCAGAGTAGGCTAATAGGAAGCACCGACACTATTTAGTTTTTAAAATGTGATTAACGTGTGATAATGTTTTTACAAATCTACTTACAGAAATGAAGTAATTTATCATTATCACTGCTTCAGAGATCTGGAAAAATCCTGTGCTCAGCAAGGTAAAACTTCAAATGATTGTGATTAAATTGTCACAATGAAAGGCATTGATATCGATTGCCATTATATGTGTGATGCAATTACCCCGTTAAAGTTGAGGAAGCACTTTCCAAGCACAACGATATTGGTTCGACCCTTTTTTTTTGGATTGGAAATCATCAAATGACTTCTCCCGCTCTGTGCGGAGCGGGACTTTTACTGACTAAAACCCACCCGTGTTCCTTCAGTTGCCCATGTGCCAGGGTCACGGTATCTCTTTCGAACAATCTCGCGATCCCGGCAGTCATCGGTCCTAGCAGACCCCTTCAGTGTTGCTGACATCTCATTGAGGCGCGCGTGGAACACTACGCGCCGTCGACCCAAGCCTAGTCCTTACCGGGAAGCGAGCTACCCATTGCTCGCCACCCGCAAGCTCGCGCCTACGGTGGCCGGGAGTCTGCTATCAAAGCCTACCTTCAAAGTGATAATAAGACTTGCATTTAATGAGATATAACCAAAGATTTTACCGGTGTATACCAGAAGCTTCTTCTCATAACGATAAAACAGAAAGATTAGTCATCGCACTCTTGTGGATGTGTGGTGGTGTCTCGGCTCTTTGTGGATTACTAATTTCAGAAGTAGGTTCAGAAGTTCAGGTTCAAGAAATTTGAGTTTTCTCTTGCAGACAACTAAAGAAAAAAAAAGAAAAAATCCCCCGATCAGAACAAAAATCTTTGGAACGGAATAGTTTGATCAAAGGATCGTCGTGTCAAAACGGGTGAGCTCGTTTTGATAAAACTTATCTATGAACCACCGTTAAAAAGCTACTTTTAAATTAATAAAACTGCTCCTAAATCGGTTTACACGTTTATGAGCTACGGTGCCATAGCCAGATACACATAGCGGTCAAACTTATAAAACTCTTTTTTGCTTCGGGTGTTAATTATAACACCTTTCTTTTTTCGTCGGGTGTTAAAAATAAAAAAGCTAAGTATTTGAAATCCCACATTTTTCACAATTTTCAATAAATACTAGAGTATTTTATATTCCCATGCCAGAATTTACTGCAATGAGCCTATAAAACGGTCTGATGCAGCCACACCATGAATGAGCCTTTTCATACCATTCCGATAGTGCCTTTTCATGTAAACCGGTGACGAACAAAACTAGCTGAAATATGTATTAGAATGACAGATACGGACGTTCCTACACACATGAACTGCCAATCAATAACGATACACATACATACACGCATACATTCATAAAGGTATGTTTAAGTTACCGGTATTGTTAGAAAATCCGGTCATTTCCAATAATGCTAACTTGACCTGTATTTGAAATAGCCCAGTTGTGTGTGCACACAAATGTGACGACGTATTTGCAGTGCCGGACGTAAAGAATAGCACCATGCCATTTCTTTCCGTGGGTATTATAAAAGGCGACTAAGGGACTTACTAGAGAATGGGCAAAGCGTTCTCTATGCATTTTACCACCTTCATGCGATCGGCAACTCACCTGCCAAGCGTGACGTTTATGGGAAAGGAAACCTCCCCAAATTGGGTGAAGCCTATATCTAGCAGTGGATATTTTTTGGCTGAATTGATGACGATGATGATGATTTGTAGTGCATAATAAGTCATCAGCCTCTAAAGTGCCCACTGCTGGGTCACAGGCCTCGTCTCTGCGACAGAGAGTGGGCTGTAATATGTAGCTGTTCTCAGTGCGTGTTGGTAGATGACACATGTCTTCGAAATTTTGGTTCTAAGACATACCGGTTTCCTCAAGATGTTTTCTTTCACCGTTTTCGATGAAATAATTATTTTTATAGATTACATTTCACAAAATTGTCTTATTTTTCTATCTTTTACATTTGGTCAGTTTTCATCATCATCATCATCATTTCAGCCGAAAGACGTCCACTGCTGGACATAGGCCTCCCCCAAGCTCCGCCACTTCGATCTGTTCTGTGCTTCTCGCATCCAACGCATTCCTGCGGCCTTCACCAGGTCATCGGTCCATCTTGTGGGAGGCCTTCCAACGCTCCGTCTTACAGTACGCGGTCGCCACTCCAGAACCTTCCAGCCCCATCGGCCATCTGTTCTGCGAGCAATGTGCCCCGCCCAATGCCACTTAAGTTTGGCAATTCTTCGGGCTATGTCGGTTACTTTGGTTTTCTTATGGATCTCTTCATTTCTGATTCGATCGCGTAGGGAAACTCCAAGAATAGCCCTCTCCATTGCTCTTTGGATGACTTTGAGCGTTCTTATGAGGCCCATTGTGAGCGACCACGTCTCAATGCCATATGTCATCACTGGCAATACACACTGGTCAAAGACTTTTGTCTTGAGACACTGCGGTAAGTGGGACGAGAAGATATTACGTAGCTTCCCGAACACTGCCCAGCCGAGTCGTATGCGACCTGTCACCTAACTGGACAGTCCGTCCTAGGTAAACATATTCTTCCACAACTTCGAGTGTAGTGCCGCCAATCAGTTTTAGTTTGCAGTAATAGTTACAAAAAATGTAAGGAATATAATATACGAAGTAATGTAGTATACTAAATATCTTAGAGAAAATTTTATTGATATAAACTGTATTAGATACCCATACGTTTCAGTGCTCACCCAAATACCACAGCCATCCATAAAATCATCTAGCCATTCGCCACATTACCATATTTTCCCACTTAACAAGCAACACAGGTTCACAAAGGTGTATGCATGTTTGTGAATTATTCCTCTATCGATTCACGCAGCGAAATATTTGTCGTTTTGCAAATGCAATTTGCATCAGATTTGCCGTGCATTGTATTGTATTGTTGTAAAAGCTTTATGGAAAATGGTGCAAAATTATGTTAATGTGCTTTATGCGTTTTCAATTAGGTTTAAAATGCTTTACAACGTAATCCTATTCAAACTTTAAACCATAGGGATGGTAGTAAAAGGATCTAGGTATTACTTCCTACTAATATTAAGTTATAAGAAAGTTTATACAGGGTGTAACGGACAGCCCTCCACAAACTGACAGAGTGCATTCAGCTCCTTATTTTGAATCATATTCCACCGGATTTTTTTTCAGGACTTTTTCTTTTTTTTTAACTTTTTTCAGCTTTTTCATTTTTATTTCAATGTAAAATTACATTATCTGAAAGCAGCACTCCATTTATGTAAACAATACGGCTAAAATAAAAAAATCAGCAATGGATGTTGAAATACTCGTAGAATGCGCGTAAAATCAGCTGTTCACTTCCTGTCTAACGACAGAGTTCATCGAACTCGTCGTCGGCGATTGCACAAAGGCGGCTTTCCGAATTGATCCGAGATACATTGCGTGTGAGGAAATAAAACGAATCAGGTTTACTGGATTCCCATAACGGTCCTGAAATAATTTCTTATACTGGTCATCTTAGTATGATATACTGAATCCACCCCATCAGTTTGTGGAGGGCTGTCCCTTACACCCAGTATTTTTGGATGTTTAGGTTTAGTAGGTATGAGAAACAGGGTGTAAAGGTCACTCAACCTCCGTAGAAAAGGAAGGATTCTCCAGCCAGACGGGAGTCGTGTCTGGTGGGCTACCCGACGATTAATGTCGGGACGTTGTATTTATTCTAGTTGCGTGGTAAACTCTGCTTGCGCAATTCAGGATTTGCATGACGGCAATGTGATGCGTAGATCGCATGTGGCGGTGTAGATCCCGTTACAAGATGTTTGTTGGCAAAAACTAGTTCATTAAGGGTATGATTTAAGCTGTCGCCAATTTAATTAGTTTTGTGTTTCTTAAATAATAGGGTTTGCCCGCAAAATAGTAGATTTGTCACCAAAATGTAGTCACCAAACAATATAAAATCAATTCCACAATAAATTACCTAAAATCATGGAGATATGGGGTCAAGTATTAATAAATATTTTTGTATGCATTATAATAGGTTTTTCCTAATAGTATTTAAGCAAAGTAATTTATAAAGATCACCAATAAATCATATATTATGTTTATCTGAGAACGAAAATATTTCGTGGCGATAGATCTATTTATTTATATTTGTCATCAAGTTGAATCACCTAGATTCAACTTGATGACAAATATAAATTTTGGGGAAAAGAAATATAATCCCCGTTAATTAATCATTGATCGCAAACTGTTAACCCCACCGGCGAATGCTCGTTTGTTGCACCAACAAGAGCTGTCAAAGGGAGTACTCTCTTCGCTCAGCGATGCTCACTTGGCGGGCAGAACACTCACTCATGATCATCATCATCATCGTTACAGCTTAAAGACGTCCATTGCTGGACATAGGCCTCCCCCAATTTGGAGGGGTGTTTCATAATCGCCACGCTTAGCAGGCGGGTGGACGTCACAGTGTGGTGATAAAATTCATAGAGAACGCTGCTACCCTTTCTCTAGTAAGTCCTTCAGTCACCTCTTACGACATCCACGGGAAGAAATGGGGTACATGCGCATACCAGCGATGAATTATTAGTCGCAATCGTGCACTCGCTGTTTAGGGTTCCGTAGCCAAATGGCAAAAAACGGAACCCTTATGGATTCGTCATGTCTGTCTGTCTGTCTGTCCGTCCGTATGTCACAGCCACTTTTTTCCGAAACTATAAGAGCTATCCTGTTGAAATTTGGTAATTAGATGTATTCTGTAGAACGCATTAAGATTTTCACACAAAAATAGAAAAATAAAACAATTAATTTTGGGGTTCCCCATACTTAGAACTGAAACTCAAAAAATTTTTTTTTCATCAAACCCATTCGTGTGGGGTATCTATGGATAGGTCTTCAAAAATGATATTGAGGTTTCTAATATATTTCTTATTTTCTAAACTGATTAGTTTGCGCGAGACATACTTCCAAAGTGGTAAAATATGTCCCCCCCCCGTAACTTCTAAAATAAGAGAATGATAAAACTAAAAAAAAATCTATGATGTAAACTTCCACCAATAATTAGTTTGAACGAGATCTAGTAAGTAGTTTTTTTTTTATTACGTTATAAATTGTAAACCGCAATTTACCTTTCGTTCAATCAACTCAAATATTTTTTTTTTATAAAACATTTAATTTCATAAACATGAACCTTATGCATAAACCGTGAATACCTACAGGTTTGTACGGAACCCTCGGTGCGCGAGTCCGACTCGCACTTAGCCGGTTTTTGTATATAACTGGCAATATAATAGGTCCCTTAATATGGAAAAGACAGGTTAGTCCATAAAATTCATATTTTCCAATATTTTTCGCAAATTGGCAGGTCAGTAGTGTCAGGTTGTATATTTATTCGCGAATTAAATTATAATTAAAATCTTCAGTAATATAATTGAACCCCATTGAATGACTATTTTAATGAAAAAGTAATTTAGTATGATTAAATATTTTAATCAACATACAGCGTGACACTGATCTGCAGATTGCAAAAAAAACATAAGGACAGAAATGTGCATTGAAAAATAATATTAAAGCATAAATGTCCTACTCGTTCTTTAAATGTAATATTATTTCCGATATCCAGGAACAATGCACACGAATAAACCTCCGAGACCATTATGCAAATAAATCGATACAAAACTATTCGAAACATATCTCTCGATAATCGAATATCCTCGCGGCTCTGAATTATAGAGCGGAGCGCGCAACTGCCAGTCGTAAATAACGAGTTAGCGCCGATTCGCTGAGACAACGATTGTTCTAATCGATTCCACTTCTCGATTATTCGGATGTTTGTTTCCGAGTCTTGTTGTGTAGTGCTGTTTATGAATGTATGGACTTGTAAATTAGGTTTGAGTGTGTTTTGAGTAGAGTTTTGGCGGGGCTCTTGGTCAAGTAATAACAAAGGCATGGGACGATCGATCAGGTTAAGCTTCGCTTGACGTGGTTAGTCCGTGGATGGGTGACCATCTACTTTTGAAATCAATTTTCAGCTCTTCATTTCAAGAACACATATTAAGTTGTTGGTTCCGGCTTCCATTCATAGACCTTGACAGTCTGACATGCTGTGAAGATTTTTTTTTGAGTGGAAAATCTTCTAATAACGTCTCCCGCTCTAGGATGGAGCGAAAAGGCGTGTCTGACTTTTACTGACTAAAACCCACCCGTGTTCCTTCAGTAACCCATATGCCAGGGTCACAGTAACTCTTTCGAACCAATGTCGAGACCCTGGCAGGGGTTGTGGAGATCAAGTAGGCACTCGTTTCGTGTACAATATAGTGATATTCAGCTACATCTGGTTAGACTGGATACCGACACCAATATAGTTCGGAAAAGCTAGTTAGGTTGATTGCGTTTTTTCTAGAGTGCACTTTGGGAGCTTTGAGACTGTTGGTCGTAGTGCCTACCTATAAGGGACCCAAAGCCATGTATTTTCGTAAGTGACGTTTTTTATTTATTAAAAATTTATACACATGTAAAAATATACTGGACTTAATGCCTGGGGCATTTTCTACTAGTCAACCTTAGGCTGTTGCACAGACAAAACATGGCAGGTGCAACATACGGGGTAGATATCTCGGAAACAACTATAAAATACAAGATTATACTAATACATAGATACATACATATGCATAAATAAAACAAACTTTTTCAGGAGAAATAAGGTGAATACGAATCCAGCGCTGGTATGTTTCTGTCAACTTCTGACGTATACATACGTTCACGTGCTTTCATTTTAAAAGATAATCGACTTTTTGCCGTCCTGATGTTCAGAAGGAGCGCATTCCAAAGAAATACCACCTGGACAAAGAATGAAAGAAGTCAGAACGGTGAGATGGACACCGTAGAAGACGATTGTTAGTGAAACGACGATTTTAAATGTGGGCAGAGTATTATAGAATTATGGAAGTCTGGTAAGAAGGAAACATGGGTTTGTGGAAAATAGAGAATAACGTTGACAGAGTTCTTAACTCACCGCGCTGTGGAATTGGTAACCATTTTAAAATCAGACGATACGCGGATACGTGGTCATACTTACGAAGATTGAAAACGAATCGAATGCAGTTATTGTGAATGCGGTCAAGTTTATTGAGGAGATCTGCATCGAGGTCGTAGTGTGTAAGTAGATAGATAAAATTCTTATCACCATTCACAATTCAAATATAACACGATTTTAAATCGCTGGTTCCTGAAGCTCAACATTTTGCTAAAGAGTTCCTCATATAGTGAAAGTGAGCTCTAAGGAAGAATTTTGGCAAACCCATCCACAAAAGAAGTTCATAAATAAATAAATAAATAGATAGACATTCGTGTAGAAGATAATCCTTTTTATACCAATGGGAAATCCCATTTAACACACGGCTTATATAGCATAAATCGTTCCTGAATATCATTCCACTCCACATGCGTAGTAAACTAAGCCATCACTATACATCAAAACATTATCTGTATAACAATAATACACCGTACTAATACAATCAGCGATGTATCATGACCTCAGACAATTTACCACAATAAGTCTCTATGTTGTACGGTTATGTAGCGGTGTTGTTGAATTAGGGACGCTAGATGTGGCTTATTCTCGGTAGGATTAAGTATCGAGCGCCTCGTTGGTGTTGTCGTCATAAATGTGACTGCTGTAGCATAATCAACCTATATTTTGCCCATTGCTGGGAAACATGTCACCTCTTTGTGAAAGGGAGTGGGCCGCAATCCACTACGCGAGCCCAGTGCGTCTTGATAGATGTCACATGTCTTCGTGTGTTTGATTCTAGGACATGTCTCTTTCCTCAATATGTTTTTTTTTTTCACAGCAGTGGTGATGAAATAATTTACTTTAAGTAAAGTGCCGAGGTTCATCGTCAACGTTATCACATTGCCACCACTGCTCTTACTAAGCAAGACCACTGAGCCTGAGGTCGATACCCAAGCAAATGTCATTCAGTCCCACGCATTTCCCCTCTGGGAACGTAGTCAAAAATACTTATAATCGCAATAACGATAATGGAAATGTCAAAAATGCACTGGATTGACATAAGCCATCGAAAGGGTTGATCATCCTGTTGGAAGTCATTATAGAATTACAAACCTTTTTTTTTCATATTTACCTGTTTGTGCCTTATACAAAATTTTACAATTATAATACTCTTTTAGTACCAAACGTGCGTTCCAATCGTTCAAATAGACCAAACTTAAGCCCTGAGAAAAACTCTTCTACAAGATGCCACATCTAGTCTCCCCACATCTTGAAGGTATGAATAACAATGACCCCAGCATACTTCGTGAGGGCAATCTTTATTGTTTTTACATTACAGTAAATGGTATTCAGATTAGAGGGTCATGTTCAGCTTTGAGCTGATAGTTGTGTTTATTGAACCTCAATTTTATGAAAGGATTATCATGGCAATATTTCAAGGTTCTGCGAATAAAAATGGGCTTCTAATAGCGTGGCATAAGTGTGATAATTTCTCGGAGAAGTTTTATGTCCAACAATTGACGGTATACTGTTCCCATTGCTGGGACACAGGCCTCCTCTGTGAGAGGGGTGGGTCGTAATCCACCACACAGGCCCAGTGCGGGTTTGTAGATCTCACGTGTCTTCGAAATGTTGGTACTATCAGTACGTATGAATTAGAAAAGTCTTGGCTTTTGTATAAATAAGAAAATTTAAACCTCATTAAAATAAAAATTAAAAGTTATTGCCAATAATATTACCAAGCGGGATAGTTAAATCCAACCTATTTTTCTCAGTGAAAAGATTAGACAAAAGTATTGCAAAATAACGATTTTCATCTTCCATTTTAAATCTCAATATACCTACTATCATCAAAATTAAGTATCATACGCAAAAAAAGCGCAAACCAATTGAAATACGGAGGGTATATCAAATCGTTATTTCACATAACCCAAGCGTTTTAAGTCGTCAGCAAAAAAATACATTCAGATTTAGCTGACATGAAAATTACAGTTTCGATGTAGGTCGACCAGTTTTCTCTGTAATTATTTTCAGTGTGCAGTTTTTCTGAGTTTTGAAAGCGAATTGCAAGTGAACATGTTTTTGTGAGATACCTGTATACAGTCATCTCATAAATTTTTTATTAAAACATACATGAATATGTATTTTTTGCAAGTCCTTTTGAAGATACATTTCGGTCTTGCGTTAACTGCAAATGAAGTTTGTCATGACTCTCTTTATCATAAGATGTTACCTGCTTTGGTTGTAGGTATATTGAAGGTAATACTCTATTACCTACCATACTAGGAATGGGCAGCAGCGTTCTCTATGTATTTACTAGCATACTGCGGTCGCCAAACCACCTGCCAAGCGTGGCAAACACCCCCCTTTGGGGTAGGTCAATGTCCAGCGGTAGACGTTTTTTGGCCGAAATAATGATACTGATGACCCTATTACCCTACGGCAAACCAAAAAGATGGCAATTATTTTACCCTCAATAGTAATTCAACATATTGACACGGTCAACGCGTTAATCTAGTGACAGGAGGTTTAAAAGGAAAAAAAAACGGAATTTTGATACTTGAACTTAAGGATCAAAATTCATTCATTTTTCAGAAATAGGCGACGGTCAAAGTTTTGATTAACAAACAAAACGTAAAAACCTGCTAAAACAAAGCCTAATCTCCAAGATTTTTGAATAATTATGTAGAGGCCTAATCTATTCTAGTCCATCTCCTCTACTTTTTTGAGGCACGCCAGGTCTATGCAATTTTCCTTTTACAATAGTCTAAGCGCACTAATGAAGCTATAAAATGGCATGAGATAAAGAAAAAACCCATCATCATTAAAAATTATTAGTCTCCATTCAATTTCGGGTTATAGCTTAAAACTTTTGTTAAAAAAAACTCAATTATATTTTTTTCCATTACTTTTAGTAGCCTCGAAAAAACAAGAACCGAATGATGGTATTTTGGTTCTATGCTAGGTAATAAACAAGGGCTCATGTCTTACACAGGTCGATCTGTTGCCAGTGATGACCTATGTCACTGAGACGTGATCGCTCACAATGGGCCTCATAAGAAGGCTGAAAGTCACTCAAAGGCTATGCTTGGAGTTACCCTACGCGATCGAATCAGAAATAAAGAGATCCGTAGGAGAACCAAGGTAACTGACATAGCCCGAAGAATTGCCAGACTTAAATGGCAGTGAGCAGGGCACATTGCTCGCAGAACAGATGGCCGGTGGGGTCGGAAGGTTCTGGAGTGGCGACCGCGTGGGAGGCCCACCAGATGGACCGATAACCTGGTGAAAGCCGCAGGAATCAACTGCATGCGAGCAGCACAGAATGCTCGAAGTGGCGGTGCTTGGGAGAGGCTTACTCGTATGTCCAGCAGTGGAAGATTTTCGGCTGAAACGATGATGATGATGAGGTTGATCGAAGGATAAGCTACGCTTGTCGCAGTTGGTTCACGGATGGGTTACCATACATTTCTTATTGAGACCCCTCCGTGCCTTGGAAAGCAGCTCAAGCTGGGGTAACAGCAGTCATTCAAAAATATTTGACAGTAGTATCGAGTAGTGATACGCTCAACAGTCTGGCAACCAGTGTTACCAATAGTTATACTATACCCGATAGTATTACCCACTAACTGGGTTGGAAAGTTGGCCATGTGATACCCCGATGCCTCGGAAAGTACGTTAAGCCGTTGGTCCTGCGCCTGATCTATCTCCGGTCGTGTTAGAATGCCGTTCCATCGGACTATGAGAGTGAAGGAAGAGCGTATGCCCCTGTGTCTACGCACGCACTTTGTGCACTATAATATCTCCTGCACCGATGGCTAGTCTCCGATGAGATGGCCATGGCCGAAATACGGTCTGGATTTATGTACCAACATCATGAGTCCTTGTTGAGTCACAATTTTTTTTTACGTTTTTAGTCTTCATTTTCCATAGTACATACCAAAAATTGCAAATCATAGTAAAACTTACATTAAAATGGGTATTCCTGAAATAATATTATAAAAAATCCAGAAACTTAATTATGTCAGCGGCATCTCCTGCCATCAGACATCAAACGCTCCGTCTGTACATGTCACATCTTATTACAAACATTAATAAAAAATATTTTTGAATTACATCCTTGTCAAAGGGAATTATCAAAATAAAAAGAATGATGAGATGAGGAAAATATAAAATCTGCGCTTGTAGCAATTAATCTTTAAAGATGTTTTCTTTTAATTCTGTTGGTAGCTATGTTATTGCCATATATTCAAAAACATGTATTGGTAGTTTGGACGGGGTTCCTGTGTATCGTTACATAACAAATTTTATTATATAATCATATTATTATACCACTACGGACATCCGGCATACACCTATTGGGCTGTACTAAACCGTCCAGTAAGGTACTCAGAAATATTATTAATGAACCCTGGTATTTAATAATTTACGACTTCCATCGTGACTTAAAAATGCATCCCGTCACCAAAATAATTCAAAAATTTGCTGAGGACCATGTATACCGACTCCACGAATATGTGAACATCGAGGCAATTCAGCTGATAAACCAAACAAGTAGTTATAGTGCGAAGACTAAAACGAGTAAAACCTTTTTAGTTAGTTTAGTGTAAACATTTTAGAAAAAAATTGTGAAAATGACACATATAATAAGACATGAACAAAGTGTTTATAACATTGTATTATCAGACTCTAAGAAAGCGGAACGGACGTGTGTAAAGAACAATCATCACTATTCAAAGTTATGTAAAATTATTGTCACGTAAAAAAGAAGTTTGACTAAAATTTCTTCTTAGTCTTATAGGCTATATTGTAATTATTAAGAACTGGGTCCTCTTACGTAAAGTATAAAAATAATGAATATACCGATACAAACTTTATCGCAGCTCGGAACATGAAGCGAGAAGCTACGCAGTAGAAAATTCACGTGTCAGTGGAGATGAGAGCTGAGGTACTGCGCAATATAAGAGCCGCAATCAAGTTTGACGCTTGAAATATTGTGATGTTTAATCATGAGTCATGACAAAAGTTCACACCTGTATTTCTAAAATAGTATACAGTAACACCCACATATTACTAGTTATGTTTTGTCTCAATTATAAAAGAGGGCGAGTCTATTGCAAATGATGGGGCTAAATCCATGCGCCTTGTGGTGCCGGATGTATAGAATAGCACCATTTATTGTTATGACTGGCCTGTTAGTCTAGTGGTTAGTGAACCTGACTGCTAAGACTGAGGTCGTGGGTTCGATTCCCATCCATGACAAATGTTTGTGTGATGAGCACCATCATTTGTTCTGTGTCTGGGTGTAATTTTATCTATAATATGTATGTATTTAGAAATATATAAGTATATTTATCAGTTGTCTGGTTACCATAGTCAGGCTCTGTCTAGTTTGGGATCAGATAACAGTGTGTTGGTTGTCCTAAGATATTTTTTTTATTTTTTTTTTATTTCATTTTTCCCTTGGGTGACGTAAGCCTCCCCATATTGGGGAAGGCTTATTGTCCAGCAGTGGATGTCTTTCAGCTGAAATTATGATGATGAAGCGTACCAGCTGTAACCTTGCATTATCCTGTAAATCACCTAATACACTGAACAAATTATGGTCGAAAATAATGCCAATAAAAAAATCTCCTTTGCAATGTGTGCGTCTCCCAAAAAACCATTTCAAACAGAAAATCTCTTTCTAAATAATGAGTAAAATCTACTGGGACTCGCTTCGCTACCGTTCCTAGTACAATCACATTCAAAACACGTTACATGTGAAATAGACGTGACTTTTGTGCGTTACGACCAACTAGTGAAGCATTGCTCAAAACATTTTTGGTACATTTTTGGACTTTGATTTTGATTTTTGAGAACAATAATGTTGGTTGCGACCGAGCAAAACGTGGTTTATTTTTTTCCTATTACATACAATAAAAAGGAGCAGTACTACATGAGAGATTAGTCTTTATTGGCTCAGGATAGAGTTTTTTTTTTTTTTCAGGATGTGAAATCATCAAATGACTTCTCCCGCTCTGGGCGGAGCGGGAGGGCGTGTCAGACTTTTACTGACTAAAACCCACCCGTGTTCCATCAGTTGCCCATGTGCCAGGGTCACGGTATCTCTTTCGAACAATCACGCGACCCCGGCAGGCATCGGTCCTAGTAGACCCCTACACTGCTGCTGACATCTCTTTGAGGCGCGCGTGGAACACTGCGCGCCATCGACCCGAGCTTGGTCCTTACCGGGCGGCGAGCTACCCATTGCTCGCAACCCGCAAGCTCGCGCCTACGGTGGCCGGGAGTCCGCAATCGACTCCCGACGCCCGAGGCGTCTCCTCCTGCGGCGGCTAGGGACGTGAGGGCGCAGAGACTGCCACTCCCTCACGCGCCCCGCCTCCTCCTTCGCGAGCATTACTGCTTCGCAGAAGGAGGTGACGGCTTCCCATTCCCTCTCGCTCCGTACCATGGCTCGCACCAGGGCTGGACGCGAGAGGTCGCCGCCGCCGATCGCCTCCACGAGGACACGGCGGTGCCCCGCCCAGGCAGGGCACACCTCCACCGTATGCTCCACCGTGTCCTCCACACGATCCTCACAATGGAAACACCCGGACGTATCCTCCCGCTTTATCCTGAACAGGAACCCACCGAAGCACCCATGCCCGGTGAGAACCTGCGTCAGGCGGAAGGTGAGGACGCCGTGACGCCTCTCTATCCACTCTTTAAAGAGGGGACTTACCGCCGCAATTGTGGCGTGCCCAGCTCAGGATAGAGTTGAGTGTAAAAAGGAAAGAGAGGCCTTTGCCCTGCAGTAGGACAATACAGGCTGATTATTATTATAGTAGCTTCTGCTCGCGACTTCGTCCGCGTCAAAGTTTTGCTCTCCTGACCCTTCCCATCGCCTCGAATTGCCTGCCAGTTTTCATCCATTTTCGTTGCTGCTCCGCTCCTTTTGATTGTAGCGTGATGTTATATAGCCTTTCTCAATAAATAGGCTACTATAATAGATTTTTTTAGTACGGACCAGTAGTTCCTGAGATGACCGCGTTCAACCAACCAAACAAACCAACAAACTCTTCAGCTTTATAATATTAGTATAGATAAAAAATAGCAGTACTACAGGAGGGATTGGTCCTTATTTGGCTCAGGATAGAGTTGAGTGGGAAAAGGAAAGAGAGGCCTTTGCCTCTGCAGTGAGATAATACAGGCTGATTAATTATTGCATAGTGGCAGCGGTGGTCTATTAGTATCGGCTCCGACTTACGAGTTGCATGTCGTGATTTTGAACCTACACAGGCACTTTGTGTAAATATTATTTCATCATGCAGTATACGAAAATATCATCATCGTGAGGAATCCGGCATGTAGAACCAAAAATTTTGAAAATATCTGATATCTACCAACGCGTACTGGGCTTGCGTGTTGGGGAACGGCCCACTTTTTCTCACATAGAGCGGGGCCTGTGTCCCAGCAATGGGAACATTATTGGAATGTCTACCGTTTCCCGTATCGATCAAAGTAATCGGATATATAAAAAAAAACTACTTCAGTATTTAATTTCAGCGAAATGACGTCCACTACTGGATATAAGCCTCCCCACATTTGGAGGGGTTTGCCATAATCGCCACGCTTGGCAGGCGGGTTGGCGATCGCAGTATGGTGGTAAAATGCATAGAGAACGCTGCTGCCCATTCTCTAGTAAGTCCCTTAGCCTGTAGAGCGCCAAGGGGTACTGTAGTACCCAGAACGAACATAACTCACATCTACCCTCAAAATTAATTAAAAAAAAAACTCATTTATTTCAGCTTTTTAACTGTATATTTTATTTTGGTATACAATTGTGATTTTAATTTACGAACTACGGATGTGTATGTGATCGGATTCGGATGTGATCGAATAATATTTGCGGTCGGCCGGAAAATTGCGGAAAATGTGGCTATCAAGTCGTTAGTCGCCTTTTACGACACCCACGGGAAGAAATGGGGTGGTGTTATTCTTTACGTCCGGCACCACACGGAAAAATATATTTATGTAATTGAAAATTCGGAGCATTCATTGGGACTATCTGCTTATTAATTAAGATAAGAGAAGATTGATCTGGAAACTGCGAATGGCACATTAACAGTTTTAAGATAAGCGCAAGACTACCTTCTTCTTTCGGACTGACCGACTTCTTGAAAATTCGAGAGTGCCTGCGATTGGTTAATCTATACATCGATACAAATAAATAAAACTGAAGTGTCTGTTTGTAATTTCACATTAACAGCTTTTCACTAAATGTAAATGAAAGTAAATACGGTAGGTACTTACATCAAAAAATCATTTTTTTAAACTTTTGTCTGTCTGTCTGTCTGTTTTTTGCTCTGGCTGATCTCTGAAATGGCTGGACCGATTTTGATGGGACTTTTATTGGCAGGTAGCTGATGTAATAAGGAGTAACTAAGGCTACTTTTATTTTAGAAAAATACCTGCGTTAATTTCCGACATCCTCGCAGGCGAAGCCGCGGGCAAAAGCTAGTTTGGTATAATTTCTTTGAGTTTGAGTCTAAAAGTCTTGGCTACAACGGTTTTTTATCTAAGAATTCAATCACGATGCGTCAACAAAAAACTAAAGTTAAAAGTGTAGTGTGCCTAATAATTAGATACACCACACTTCAAACTTTTATGAGAACAGTCAAGCTGTACAGTCATGTAGTGCTTGATCTAAAGAGTTAGACAGAGATGCCATACCCTCTCGCTAGTTTTAGTACCCAGTTCCAAGAGGCTTTCAAAAAACTTTTTCCACCTTTAAAACCAAAATAAAAGTACAATTCTAACAACGTACACCGTATCCACAAAGTTGTGCATGTCCGCACTCATCTATTGAACATTTTCAGTGCAAAACCTTATTGTTGGCAGTACAATGGTCCCAGTATCGGACGCCTCACAATACGGTATTGTTCGTATTGTAGACGAGAGACTAGATAATGTTACATTCAATGCTTGTTCGATGGAAAAATTAAGTATAGTTTAGTTATGTGTTTTGTGTTTCTAATTTCACGACCCATATGTTACAGATTGCAGGGAAAAGTCATGGATTCCACCATAGGTTCATTAGTACTTAAACTCAAAGGACCATAGTGACCTAAACTTATTCATATTCATTTATTACCCGACTACGGCGAAGCACAAAGGAGGTCATAATTTTAGGACCCAACTATGTCAGCATCGGCTTCCAGCCTAACCGAATGTAGCTGAATACTAATCTTTTATATGGAACAGCTGTCTATCTAACGGATTCCTGCGGCCTTCACCAGTTCATCGGTTCACCTTGTGGGACGCCTTCCGGTTATGCTTGGGGAGGCTTATGCCTGACAGTGAACGTGATGATGATGATGACTGCCTATCTGCCGTCCACAACCCAGTTACTAGCCAATGTAATACCAAGTGGGAAGACTGGTAGTCAAACTTTTAGGCTTGTGAGTACCCGTATCGACAGTCTTTTTACAACGGCACGGACGGATCTCAATATTTAATGGAACAATACCTGGTACATAATGTAGAAGTAAAATTCAATATGAATGATGAGACTGTACGTTTTTGATGAAAAGCAAAAATTAGTTATGTTATTGTTTGAAATTATTTGACTTTTACGTTTCGAACATTAGGAATTTTACTCTCAAAAATATTAATAATACGGACGCAAATATCGCTCTAACGCAATTCGTTTTTCTTAGTTGTGCTGGACGTAAAGAACAGTACCACCCAATTTCTTCCCGTGCTCAGCAGCGTTCTCTATGCATTTTTCCAACATAATGCAATCGCGAACCCACCTACTACGCGTGGAGATTATCGTAAAGACCACAGAATTGGGGGAGACCGATGTCCAGCAGTGGACGTCTTACGGCTGTAATGATGATGATGATGATGTCCAGCCGTGGATGTCTTAGGGATGAAATAGTGATGATAAATCGTTCGACTATTTGTAGAAACTGCTAAGAAATTCGGTCTAAAAGACAAATATTTAAGCACATAGCTAGAACCGGCATCCTAAACATAAGGTATCAGTTTGGCGAAAATTTATGTTAAACAATAATTAACAGTTAAATTAAACGTAATTATCCTATTAACCCAGCATCGCAATCTCTTTGAAACTGCTTCACTGTTTTGACTTTTCACAGAATTTAATTAAAGTGTTTGTAATAATTTTGAAGGTCAGTCCAGAGTGATAAGCTTTTGTGAGTGCTGAAGCGAGCGCGACTTAGCGCTGTATCAACATTATCTGCCCGCATATTCTCGCGACTCTATCCCTTTTTAACACTTTTATTAGATTGGTAAATGATAAATGATAAATGACTTTATTTTTGCAAGTAGGTTTGTACAAACACTTTTACACGTCAATCATATTTTTTTAAACTAGATGAGGTCGGCGTTTCCTAACTGACTACTCTGAGAAGAAAGGCCGAAAAAAACTCAGAGGTCACAGTCTCTTTTAAAGTCCAGACATAATTTGGTTAGATCATGTGAAGACCATGTGGATTGGTGTCTGAAGTGGTCTTTTAAGGAAAGAACCACACAGATTGAGTGGACCTGTCCAATCAGTGCACGCATTTGTCAGTAATCATGCAGCTCAACTCAGAACTTAAGGAGGTCAATGATTCGACGAACAATACCAAAGAAAGGACATTTGTGTAGGTCGCATAAATTACTCAAACTGCCAGACTGTGATAAAAAATAAATGAGAAGAAAAGGAACCTAGAAAAAAAAAAATAACACCCACTTAATCTTCACATTTACAATAATTAAAACAATATAATACTTTAAAAGTAAATATTCATGTCAAGTAAAATTCATCAATGTCAATGTGTATATACAAAAAAATAGTCCCGGTCTGATCATTTGAGGACCATGTACATGGGGTTGTCTGAAATGGTCTTTTGAGGAAAGAACCATACAGATTGAGTGGACCTGTCCAGTCAATGCACGCATTTGTCAGTAATCTTTCAGCTCAACTCAGAACAGGTATATATCTATTTAATGGAATCTTTGAACGTGATTATCACCCCCTTTAAACGTTGAATTAGTTTGAACATTTATCAAGGACTGATGACAATACAATAATTTGTGTCATTATCATGGCCAGAATCAAAACGAGAAACCCGTTTTTGTAGCTAGCCAAACAAAAAAACGTAAATAATAGAAAAAAGTTAATAAGAATAATACCGTATTATAAAAATAGATAAAACAAATAGACATAGACAACTTGGCAATGAAATCATGATTTTCTTTTTCAATCCAGCAGGCGTAGCATGACCAATTCTATCTCTATTCTAACAAGAATAGACAAAGTTCTTTCTATTCAATTCGATACCGCAACCCGTAGACTCGGGTTTCTATGAAGACAAAGACGGTTATTCTTTAAATAGCAAGAGAGTGGTAACTAATGTAATTAAGGTGGATCCTCTAAGGACTTTTTCATTGAATAGTCATACAGTGGGATTAAACGATCTTGAAGTATTGTATTGATGATTATAATTAATATAATCCTGTAAAAAAATGTATCCCCAACTGAAACTTCATCTCAAAAGTAGAGAACAATAAGTCGCCATGCTCGACATCGTAGAATTTTGTCGACTGAAGAATAGAAATATTTCGTCTCTTCAGTTTTAACATCGCCGTGCCATTTTGTTTATTCTTCCGTCGACAAAACTCGTTTCTATCGTGGTCATGCTACGAGTGCTGCACCCCTAGCCAAGTTGGTAAACTGCAATCGTTAACGCTAGTCGCTCAACGTTAAGTCACGTGGTTAGAAGAAACGAATAGAAAATTCGTAGCTAAGTTCACATCGTTCAAAATGATAGAATGATTTTTTATCGTTTCTACAATGTTCAACGCTACATCCTTTGTTATAATGTATCTTTTTTCTAAAGACATTGTAGAACGAGCGGCCGACTCAGGCGGGTCTATATGGCTACCAACTTATCGTTTTCTACAATTGCTGACACCGAGGCGTTACCGATTGGAGAACGGAATTCGACAAACTGTAACTTGGCTAGGGGGGCTGGTAGCTTGTCGCTAAAGACATTTAGGTATGCAAAAATCTATCGAATTATCAATTCTAAATTGTGTCAAAATCACTGATAAACAGGTTACTGCGATGGGCTGTAAGTCGCCCCCGCTCCCGCGCCATTCACCGCTTATTACTATGCCCTATACCCAATCATTCCTTTATTTCGGGTCTATGTAGAATTATTATTTAGAGTAGAAATCTTGTTTGCTTAGTATTTGACTATTACGTGAGCGTTCTAATAGATGTCTAAGTAGTTTGAATTCCTAGAGATATTTGATTAGTCTCGTCTGGCTTGTAAATTATTTGGAGTGCGGTCTTTGTTATGTTATAAGATGATTTCATCATAATCGAGCTGCAGAATGTATCTGGTTCAGTGGATCATACCTATCTACACTCACCATCACTGCTCAAAAATAATAATTTGTTATTAATAAGATTATGTTAAAATAAACATATTGACCGAAAAACAGTCTTACATCTTCTATCTAATATTTAAAATTCTCGTGTCGCAGTGTTTGTTACCAAAGGCCTCCGAAATGGCTGGACCGATTATTATGAAATTTTGTGTGGATATTTGGTAGGTCTGAGAATCGGCCAACATCTATTTTTCATACCCCTAAATGATAAGGGTGACCCACCCCAAAATATTTTTTTTTGACAATTTTTAAAATTTTATTTTCATTTGTTATTATGTATATAAAGGCACGTTGGGTACCTATATCAGAATCACTCATCTTAAAGTGGGTAATCACACGAGGTATTTTAGAAATAATTAGACAGGTCTTCGATCAGCAGCCTTATAATCACGATCCACAACTTAAATTACAATAATCGCTTAATTTTACTCAGATGAAAATGGATTTCGATTTGGGACGTAAGCGATCCGTCGTAACCGTCTAGTCCACGCTACCGTTCGATTCAAAATGAACGAGTCCGGTGGTTGTTTGACGTTTATGACGTTCCGCCAGAGTGACAACTGTGTTGTCACTCTCGTCCGCACAATGTTCATTCGATAAACCAGACAATCAATGTCAAAATAGGGTTTTCAATCTCTACTACTAGATGGCGCCAGGGACGCGTCTTCATATATATTTGTGTGTTATTACGTTTTGCAAAACAACGTTTGCCAGGTCAGCTAGTTTATATATGAAAGCCAAAGCCTGAGCTAGGTACCTATGTTACAGGAATCAGTGGCTTCTCCATTTTTTGTTACATTAACATTTATGCAATAAAGTTTAAACAATCATGAAAGCAATGAATCATCTAAGCACTTTTATGAGAATGCGTGTGTCAGTGAATGTGGGGATGGGTGTGTATATGTAATCATCATCATCATCATCATCATTTCAGCCGAAAGACGACCACTGCTGGACATAGGCCTCCCCCAAGCACCACCACTTCAACCTGTTCTGTGCTTCTCGCATCCAACGTATTCCTGCGGCCTTCACCAGGTCATTGGTCCATCTTGTGGGAGGCCTTTCAACGCTACGTCTTCCAGTACGCGGTCACCACTCCAGAACCTTCCGACCCCATCGGCATTATGTAATAATAATCTTAATTCACAGTACGATTCGACGACGAAAGACTAAGGTTTAAGACGATTACGGGCAGTGAGTCTGAAATGAAGTGGGCAGGACGTATGCTACGAAACACTAGTCTTCATGATAGCAGATAGAGCAGAGCCCTTACGGGATGGTTCCCTAAAACTAAAACGGTATGGTGGACGGACGGGTGGGTGAATGATCTATAGAAGATTGCAGAGAAGTGCTGGATTAAACTCGTACAGACTAGAGAAGCATGTCATGAATTGAAGGAAGACGATACTCCGTAGTGGTTAGAATAAGGCTGCCGGTGACGACAATGATGATGAATCTACACAAAAACAAAGTAATCTTATCAGCGAGTTGGTCTTGTAGCAACATCCTACTAATATTATAAATGCGAAAGTTTGTATGTATGGATGTGTGGATGTTTGTTACTCTTTCACGCAAAAACTACTGAACGGATTTGGATAACATTTGGAACACAGTTAGTTTATAACCTGGATTAACACATAGGCTACTTTTTATCTCGGTAGTACGTACCCGCGGGATATTTTCCGACCTTCACGCGGGCGAACCCGCTGGCAAAACCTAGTAAATTATAATATAAATAGATGAATAAGAAAGTTTATGACGAAGTAGTACTAGCTGCTTCTCTGACGTGGTTAGTCCGTGGATAAGTGAGCATCTTCACATACCAAAACCCCTACGTGCCCCGAAAAGCACGTAGCACGAAGCCGTCGCTCACTCCTGTCATTTGTGGATCCTAAACAGTTGTTACGGGTCGTCAGAAGACCGAAAATCTAACAACCAGTCGTAGGAGGTATCGTATGACCCAATATCTGGGTTATGGAAGCCCTGGTTACACTGAAAAACGAGCACAAGATAGTTGGGAAGAGGCCAGGCAGATGATGATATGGAATGAATTCCACAGGAGACTTAGAGTAGACATTGGATCTTAAACTAGCCTGAATCTTGGTGACCCAAACACTACATGAAGTTAATAATTCTGCTAAGGCAAGATTGTTATTCATAACTTCACTAATGTGGATAATATTGTGAGTTTTATCATTTACATAATTATCTTTATGGTATTTCATTCAACATTCAATTTTATGTTACCTTATGTATGTATATTTAATTAAATTTTATGGTTGTACAGTTTTAGTGTAATGTGATGAAATTTACTATTTTTATTTTATAATTCAGTAGGTCTAAACCTTCCTATTGAATCACTTTGTCTATTAAAAAAAAACGCATCAAAATCTGTTGCGGAGTTTTAAAGATCTAAGCATACATAGGGACAGACAGCTGGAAGCGACTTTGTTTTATACTGTGTATTGATAGTGATAATTTAATCTCATCCACACTAATTCCGCACTATCCACACTAATATTATAAATGCAAAAGCAACTCTGTCTGTCTGTCTGTCTCGCTTTCCTGCTAAAACTACTGAACCGATTTAAATGAAATTTGGTACACAGATAGTTTAGAGTCTGAGAAAGAACATAAGCTACTTTTTATTCCGCGACTTCATCTGCGTCCGCGATAACCGACATTTACGAGGACGAAGTCGCGGGCAAAAGCTAGTATGTAATATTTGAATACTGTAATCGAATAGTAAATCACCTTTTGACCCGTACTTGTTGACCCGTAGAGCTGCATCCTTAAAGGAAAAACTGAGGGCTACGTTAAAGGAATTGGAATCTAGTAAAAAGCAGTGCAATCAGCTGATACAGGAAAGGGAAGACAGTGAGGTCGAAATTGGGTTCATTAATAACAAGAACACTGAGCTTAAGAATCAGTTGGCTGAACTACATGTGCAGCATTTGGACATACTTGACCAGCATCAACACCTTCGTCAGCTAGTGTCAAATTTCCAGCATTGTAGTGACACCCACGAACTGGCTTTGAGAAGGATTTCTGAACTGGAACTGGAATTAAGCAGAGCCCACAACTCAATAACCCATTTAGAAACTCTCAAATCCGGTGAAGAGTCTGCGATCACCTGCAGTCTCTATGATGAGTTGGTTGGTAGCGGGTCCAAACCCATATGTGTTGGGCCAATTGTAACGATAGACTTAACTGATGATACATTTACTAAAAACAAATTGTTTACTAGTCAAAATAAGTTAAAAAAATACATTAGAATTAATAGTTTAATCAAAAAATATCAAAAATCATTGAAACGCCAAAAAGTAACTCAATTAAACACAAAACTTAGGAAAATAAATGTAAATTTAAAACAAGAATTAAAGAAGTGTTATAGTGATTTACAGTTATGCAATACTTTGTATGATACGGACACTCAGAACCTTCGGGATGAATTGTTTGTTAAGGAATATGCTCTAAAGGATATCTTTAGTAAATATGAGGCTACTCAACAAGACCTGAGTAAGCGCATGCACGAAGCCTGTGAGTTGGCAGACCTGGTCAAGTACAATGCGGAGAGGTATGAGTCTCTGACAAATAACTTCTCTAGCTGTGCTTGTTCACAGACTCAACTTGATACACCCACACCCTCAGCAGCTCACCCAGTAGATTGCTGTATTGTTGATAATAATAGCATGATAAACACAACTTATATTTTTTCTGACAAATTTGGTCTAGGTTATGGTAGCATATTTAATCAGTGTTCACAACAGTATGTAATTAATAATTGTTCACCCGGTGCCAGTATTAGCCAATTATTAAGTAAAATTAAATTGTCAAAAATAAACCCTGGTTCTACGGTAATATTATTATATGGGGATAGTTTAAATGTTAGAAAAAAAGAAATAATTCAATGTGTCCATTTGATGTTACATCTCAATGAGACCAATCACTGTAAATTTATTTTCTGTGCCTTGCCTTATTCTCAATACTTGTCTGAGGAGCAGAACAGGCACATTTATAATTTAAATATGTTAATTTATAATAGGACTAGTTGTCACAGTGACGCTATTTTATATTTTGATTGTAATCAATTTAATACTGATCAGCATACAATTTACACCGTGACACTGGTACTTGTAGGGTACCAGCGATTACTGTTAGTAGTGGTTCTAGCACCACTTTTGATACACCTAGTAGTTTAAACTATTAGGTGCCACAACAGGTAAGCCGCATAGCTTGCTTGTTGAATGTTGTTCATCAAAATATGCAGGGTTTGTCCGGCAAAGAACTAGAGTTAAGTTTATTTATAGAAAACCATGATGTTCAGGTATTATGTTTGACTGAACACTGGTTGAAAGAACATGAAATAGTGTTTATGAATGATGATTTTTTTACTGTGCAAAGTGCATTTGTGAGAAAAAGTGCTATACGCGGTGGATCATTAGTTCTTGTTTCAAACAAGTTGAAATGTAAACAACGTTTAAATTTTGTTAATCTTTCAATCGAGCGCACTATTGAGTTGTCTTGTATTGAACTAGAGCGTTACGTCATAATATGCGTCTATCGTCCACCCTCTGGGGATTTTATTCGTTTCGAGTCGGTCATGGAGGACTCACTCAATAAATTAAAATCAATTAATAAATGTATAATTTTATGTGGAGATTTTAATATTAATATTTTAGATGTTACTCTTTTAAGTATTAGACTACTCAATCTGTTTAAGTCATTTAATTTAATAAACTTGTTTTTCGAACCTACTAGGATCACAGCATCGTCTTCGACTTGTCTTGATAATATATTTAGTGATTGTGATGCCAATAATAAGTTAGTGTTAAGTGACTTAACGTCTGACCACTGTGGATTATTAGCCGGCTTCCCTTTGCCATTACAAAAAAAGCTGCATAAAATAGAATGCAGGCCCTATACAGTTAGTCGTTGCAAAAAATTTAAAAATAATATTGCTCATAGGATTACACCATCTATAGTAGAACACAATAATCCTAATGAAATCTATGGAGCCCTTTTTGATATTGTGCAAAAAGAATACCAATTTACTGTCAAGACCAAAACTATTGACATTAATAGCACCTCTGTTAGCTTCAACCAATGGGCTACTCCAGGTATTTATAAAAGTAGAGCGAGACTATACGAGTTATATGGTTTAAAAAAATATATATTTGATACTCCTTTTCTAGAGTATGTCAGAAATTATTCAAAGTTATTTAAAAAAATCTGTGCTTTCGCTAAATCTAAATTTTTAAGCGATACCATAAAAAAATCCAGTAATAAAATAAACACCACTTGGAAAATTATTAACAATGAAACGGGTAAATCGGTTAAACAGGAAAAACAACTAGAGATTATGATTAACAACAAATTGGTAAATAAGGCTGCCGACGTAGATGAGGCATTTAATGAGTTTTTTGCCAACATACCTATAACTACGACTTGCTCCTTAAATTCGTCCCCGTCTAAAGCTGAAAACCTTTTGCATAGTAGTTTGCCCAGATGTAGTCGCTTATTTAGTTTTGAACATGTAACGCCTCGTGACGTGGTTAATATTTTTAAGACACTTAAGTCAAAAAACACTGGAGATTACTGGGGCATCTCCATTAAACTGTTAAGTAATATAATAGACATCGTAGCCTCCTATCTAGCTGTAACTTTTAATAAATGTGTTGATTTGGGATCTTTTCCTGACCTCATGAAGAGCAGTAAAGTCATACCATTATTTAAAAGAGGTAATAAAAATAACGTTGGAAATTTTAGGCCCATTTCTATCTTACCTGCATTTAGTAAAATATTTGAAAAGTTAATACTCAAGCAGTTACTAAGACATTTTAATTTAAATAGCCTCCTTCATAATGAGCAATATGGCTTTACAAAAGGTCGTTCGACAACAGATGCGGGTGTTGCTCTGCTGAAACACATTTTCAACGCATGGGAGAACTCGCAAAATGCTATCGAAGTTTTCTGTGATCTCTCCAAAGCTTTTGATTGCGTTCACCATGACACACTTTTGCGTAAACTGCGTCATTACGGTGTTCAAAACGAAGCTCTCGATGTAATAAGTTCTTATTTGCAAAATAGGCACCAATGTGTAGATATCAATGGTGTAAAATCTTTCGGGCTACTAGTTCAGTTAGGTGTACCTCAAGGCTCAATACTGGGTCCTTTCTTATTCTTAGTGTATATAAATGACTTACCATTCTATTTAAAGAATATCTGTGACATTGTACTATTTGCTGATGATACCTCACTTATCTTTAAAGTAGACAGGAATAGAAAAGATTTTGACGACGTGAATAATGCGCTCTCAATGGCCACGGATTGGTTTACTACAAATAACCTAGTTCTTAATGCTAAGAAAACGAAATGTATAAAGTTTGCCTTACCGAATGTTAGGAACCTAGGACACAATATCGTTTTAAATAATGAGGTGCTTGAAACTGTTAACTCTGCAGTTTTTCTGGGCATAACAGTAGACGCCAAACTTCAGTGGGGATCACATATATCGAGCCTAGCGGGAAGGCTCAGTTCGGCCGCCTACGCCGTAAGGAAAGTTAGACAGTACATGGACGTTGATACAGCTCGATTTGTCTATTTTAGTTATTTTCATAGCATAATGTCCTACGGAATTCTACTGTGGGGCAAAGCCGCGGACATTCAAAATATTTTTGTTCTTCAAAAACGAGCTGTTCGAGCGATTTACCAACTAGGTGCTAGAGTTTCTCTGAGAGATTTGTTTAAAGATATTGGTATTCTTACGATGGCATCACAATTCATCTTCGCCAACATCTTATATATTAGGCAAAATATACACTTGTACACTAAAAACAGTGATTTTCATAATATTAATACTAGAAATAAGGACAAACTACGAGCCCCCTTTCACTGGCTTCATAAGGTTCATAATTCTTTTGTTGGTCTTGGTATTACCTTTTATAACAAGCTTCCCTTTGCTAGATTTGCTAGATTTGCAGTTTAATGAGTTTAAAGCTTTATTCTATCAACGACTACTTAAACGATAAGAATAGCTGGTCGCTGTGATTAACTCAAGACAATGTTTATGTTCTTTTAATCCAGAATTAGCTTTCCTACCGACAGTTTATATGGGTAGTTCATATAATTGTTTTTTTATTTCACTGATTTTGTTAATTTATTTTATTTTCTTTTAATTTCTTTTATTGTGGACATAATCTACTCATTACAATTATTGTAAATGAGTTGTATTGTAACATGTAGTTAGCTAGCGATCTCGTCAGCTGTTCATAATATTCTTGTCTCACCAACCGGCAGCAAGTTCGTCATGCTCCCTTAGATGTCACTGCTTGCGGTAGCGTCGGGGGTCGGGTTACCACCTTCCCTCAAATATGGCGAGGGGGGTAATGGCTGACCTTTGCGTTATGCTCATGAACGGGTGCTGCTTGTGGTGACTGGTCGTCTTGCTGACCATGGTTTTTGTTATTGTTACTTGTATTAACTGTTATTTTATTTTGGTCCGGAGGTCCTTATTTTAACTATTGTAACTTCAACTTAGCTGTGTGTATCAATTTGCATCGTTGAATATGTAAGCGGGCACGCCCTTTATGCCTGGAGTCTTTATTTAGGTTTTAAGTTCTGTTTACGATTTTGTTTTATTATTTATTTCAGCTTGAGTTTAGTTTTCAGTGTTTTGTTGGTGGTATATTGGCGTGTGCTAGCTGACATATGTGAATAATGTATGTTTCGTTTTATAATATTAATTACTTACACAGTATTGTATAGAATAAAATTCTTCTAACTTAACAGACAGCTGTGCTGCTGGGGAGTTTGTTCCGCCACTTCTTCTTCCCAGCTAAAGCACTAGGAAGTGTCGAAGGGCGGGCGTTTTGGGGGGACTGTCTTGTGTAACTTTGACGTTCAAAAAGTGCTGACTCTCAGCCTAGTTTGAATAAATGACTTTTGATTTTGATTTTTAACAAGAATGTTGAGCATGACTGTGATGTATTTACACAGTAGGTACTAAAAATCCGTCATCACCTAATGAAACTATCTTAGTAAATATGTTGTTGGTTCGCCTTGATTATTAGTAAATCGTTAAATAAATCATCATCTCAGTCCGGTATTACCAACTACTAAGTATAGGCCTCCCTTTTTTCCGCCATACATCTCGGTTCCGTGCGTTTCTCATCCATGCAGTTCCAGCTACCTTGACTATATCGTCAACCCAATGCGCTTTTGGATGGCCTTTATTTATTTGGCCTTATCTTGGCCACCATTCGGTCACTGCATGGATCGTCTTACTAAATGTCCTGCCCAACTCCACTTGAGGCGCATCGCCCTCTCTCCGACGTCGAAGACTTTTATTTGACGACGGATTTCGGTGTTACGCACTCGGTCTAGTAGGGTTATTCCAAGCATAGCTCGCTCCATGGCCCTTTGTGTTACTCGAATGTATTGGACAGTCTCTTTTATGAGAGTCCATGTCTAGGCACCGTAGGTCATCATAATTGGCAGAACACATTGGCTGAAAAGGTAGGTTTTTAGGCACTGGGGTATCTTTCTAGGCCGAAAAATTTGGTCTACCAAAAGCCTAGCTGTATTCGCCTGGAAATCTCCTTGTTGGACTGCTCCTTGTCAATAGATAGAACTTGTCCCAAATAAGCGTAATGGTCAACCATGTTGAATAAATAAATGCACAGCATCGAATGCTACACCAAATACATATTGGTACACAGTACTACATATACAGTTTCAACTTCCAAGAGTACCATGAAGCCTGATCCTTAACGAGTGAAAGTGAAGCTAGTATTTGCACAGTCTAGCCTAGGCTTAATTGGATCGCGTAAGGGTAGTAATACACGGTGGTCCTTAGAGCTTTGCAGTTCGCTCGATACTACGTGGATTGTAGGGATGGCTGTTTTTCATTTGGTTTTGGTTACCTACATTGTTAACTTGGTTTTTAGAAATGAAATTGAGTTGCTGTTCAGTTTTGATTGGTGGAAATTGGTATCAAAACTGAACTTGTAAATGTATACTGATGGTAATGAAATTCCTTTCCATTTGACACTGCAAAATAAATACTACTTAAATATTAATAAGGTCTTTAGTGTATGTTTTCTTTTTCCACACTTAATTATTTGCACTAAGCCTTGGTAAAGTGAGAGTTTCTAGACGGAACGGCAAATGGGCGTAGTGGTGCTGCAAACGAGGCTCCAACTCCCTTCCTGCCCTGTATGCCCCAAAATATGCAGATGTGACCTCTGTGCTGCCACTGACGTTTTCGAGGAAGTGTCGGAATTCGTTCCATGTGGTGCCGGATCTAAAGAATAACACCATCACATTTCTTTCCCTGGGTGTCGTAAAAGACGACAAAGGAACTTACTGGGGAATAGGCAACAGCGTTCTCTATGCATTTTACCACCATGCTGCGATCGTAAGGCCGCCTGTCAAGCGACGCGATTATGGCAAATCCCCAAATTGGAGGAGGCCCATATCCAGCAGTGTACGTCTTTCTGCTAAAATGAAGAATGATGATCGAAATTTTGTGACAAGATCACAGAAATAATGTTTTTCTATCGACGAAGAAAAATAAACCCTGATAAATGAATGCAAAAAAAAAAGAAATTAAATAATCTATGAAAGCTATTGACATAAAAACGGTAAACACACTAGTCTAACATTTCCTCATTAATTTTTTTTTACATACATGTCTGGCGTTCTGCATTAGATTTTTTTTAATCCTACGCTGCAGCGTAATGAACTTTAATAACATCGTCAACCCTACTCCACCGAGTCTCGCACGGCACATTAATTTGCATTATACTCTCTCGCCGTGGTGCATAACCCTATAAAATGTAGTAATGGACAAGCTTATGCGCCATAAAGTGTTATTTCGCATGAGCTTGGAATCAGCCGCGCCGTTCTGTTTGATGAGCCGATTAGATTCGAACGCAAGCGATTCTCGTCTTTATCGCCTTCTACGGTTTTATTGGAAGTGATTCGGGAATTGGGATCGTTCGTCCGATATTTGGGAATGTCGTCCATATAAAATGCGTGATAAGAATAACTTGTAAAGAAATACTTGATTTAGAGTAAAAAAATATTCCATTTAATTCCTTAACTAGTATCCCGGGGTCTAGCAACCCAATCCCAAATTAAGGAATAAACTGGAATATTATTTACTTTGCTTCACACAGGTATTATGTTTGAAAAAGCATCAATATTCATTTTCTAGTGGCTAATACCCGGCGGCTTTTTAACCGACTTCAAAAAAGGAGGAGGTTATCAATTAGACTGTATTTTTTAGGGTTCCGTTGCCAAATGGCAAAAAACGGAACCCTTATAGATTCGTCATGTCTGTCTGTCTGTCTGTCTGTCTGTCTGTCTGTCTGTCTGTCCGTCCGTCCGTATGTCACAGCCATTTTATACCGAAACTATAAGAGCTATGCTGTTGAAACTTGGTAAGTAGATGTATTCTGTGAACCGCATTAAGATTTTCATACTAAAATAGAAAAAAAAACAATAAATTTTGGGGTTCCCCATACATAGAACTGAAACTCAAAAATGATTTTTTTCATCAAACCCATACGTGTGGGGTATCTATGAATAGGTCTTCAAAAATGGTAATGAGGTTTCTATTATCATTTTTTTCTAAACTGAATAGTTTGCGCGAGAGACACTTCCAAAGTGGTAAAATGTGTGTCCCCCCCCCCGTAACTTCTAAAATAAGAGAATGACAAAACTAAAAAAAATATATGATGTACACTACCATGTAAACTACCACCGAAAATTGGTTTGAACGAGATCGAATGAGTAGTTTTTTTTTAAAACGTCATAAATCGTAAACCGCAATTTACCTTTTTTTTTTTTTTTTTTTTTTTTTTTGGATGGGAAATCATCAAATGACTTCTCCCGCTCTGGGCGGAGCGGGAGGGCGTGTCAGACTTTTACTGACTAAAACCCACCCGTGTTCCATCAGTTGCCCATGTGCCAGGGTCACGGTATCTCTTTCGAACAATCACGCGACCCCGGCAGGCATCGGTCCTAGTAGACCCCTACACTGCTGCTGACATCTCTTTGAGGCGCGCGTGGAACACTGCGCGCCGTCGACCCGAGCCTGGTCCTTACCGGGCGGCGAGCCACCCATTGCTCGCCACCCGCAAGCTCACGCCTACGGTGGCCGGGAGTCCGACCGCAATTTACCTTACATTCAATCAATTTAAATATATAAATTAAAAAATATATATATTTTTAAACCGAAAATGCGTACAGGTTTGTACGGAACCCTCGGTGCGGAGTCCGACTCGCACTTGGCCGGTTTTTTATGTTTGTCACCTCATAACTTTTGACTGGGTGAACCGATTTTGATGATTCTTTTTTTCTTTGAAAGCTGGTGTTTTTGAATGATCCCGTTTTAATTTGGTTCTATTCGAACAATGGGGTTCACGTGAAAATCATATAAGTCTTAAATTTACATTAAGTATTTGCGTGACAAATGAACGAATAATGCGATTAGATTAGTGCGAGGTATCTACCATAACTAAAAAGTAAAAAAAAAAAAAAACTATAATAATAATAATAATTTAATAATTAATTGTTATTTTTTTGTAAAAAGTTTTTTTTTTAAATATAAGCTATGTAACTTTAATGAGAATGCTAAATAATAATATACCTAA
This sequence comes from Aporophyla lueneburgensis, assembly GCA_932294355.1. Taxonomy (NCBI): domain Eukaryota; kingdom Metazoa; phylum Arthropoda; class Insecta; order Lepidoptera; family Noctuidae; genus Aporophyla; species Aporophyla lueneburgensis. The sequence continues at coordinate 13,231,883 of OW028759.1, forward strand.
AGCTGAAGAGTTTGTTTGGTTGAACGCGGTACTCTCAGGAACTACCCGATCCGAATTGAAAAATTATTTTTGTGTTAGGTAGCCTATTTATTGATGAAGGCTATATAACACCACGATATAATCAAAAAGAGTGGAGCAGCAACGAAAAATGGAAGAAAACTGGCAGGCAATTTGATGCGACGGCAAGGGTCAGGGGAGCAAAAATTTGACTAGTGCTAAATAATAATGAGTGCTAGTGAAAACCATATTTAAAATATATTGCGTAGTTTAGAAGTTCAACGCGTTCACTTATACAGACACGAAAACCGACTTTATAATTTTGTACAGGCTCATGTATAGATTAAGAACATCATAAAGAAATCCTACTTGGGTAAAAAAGTTTTTGATAAACTGAGATTTCATGGAAATATCCATGAAAGAAGTTCATAGTTTCTCCGTTCTAATTAATTTGTCTTGCTGGTCTGATGAATTCTGTATTCATAAGAACTAGTTGCCTAGTTGTCAGGAACTCACGGTAATTCAATTAATAGAAATTCTCGATGTTTTTCTTCACTCTTTTGAGAGCAGTGGTGATGAACAATCCTACTTTAGATATTATTGTATTAATGTTAAAGTTTGTGAGGATGTTTATTACTCATTCACGCAAAAACTACTGAACAGATTTGGATGAAATTTGACACACAGATATTCTATAACCTGTATCGCGGAAGTACGCTGACAACATAAAGTAAATCGCCTACCTGAGATCGAAGTCATAAACTTATAACTCGTCGGCAATATAGGCGTGATTTTATATTATGTTCAATGAATTGAAATTTTATACCTTTAAACGAGCAATTCTTGTATATATATATAATCTGAATCTCGGAAACGGCTCCAACGATTTTCATGAAATTTTGTATACAAGGGGTTTCGGGGGCGATAAATCGATCTAGCTAGGATTCATTTTTAGAAAATGTCGTTTTATTCGCGTTTTCAATAATCAACTTTTAAACATAAACTGAAAAATATGACTGTTCCTGACATCTATTGGCGACTAATAATACTATTTTTTTAATTGGGAGCAACTAACTGCTTTAACGACACAACAACACTAAAGCTACTTCAACAGATGGCGTTGTTAAGCAACACTAAGTCATTGGCTTGACGTGTTTGGTTTGACGTTATGGTCCAGGAGGTAGCGTTGCAAATGAAAAAGTCATAGTAAGCCGGCTGAACTTATTATTTTAAACACAATTTACCAAAAAATACCGAGCAAAGCTCGGTCTTCCAGATATTGTTTATTTATGTAAGTAGAACTTATAAGAATATAAAAATTATTATTATTCTACACTTGAATAGTATATTGCTTGGGGTACATTGGAGTAACTTAATTAATCCTAATCCTTTTTTCATGGAAATAATCTTTAACTTTATAGAAAACTTTTTGACAGAGTTTCTGTTTAAGAAATTATGGTTATTTGGTGTGTCATACTTAATTTCGACAGTTAATTAGTTTGACACGGTCTCAGTTTCGAAATACACTAGTTCAAATACCTACTCATTGCTTCGACAAAACATATATTCGACATGCATACTTCGACAGAAGCATGTTCTGCCGGACCAATGCACAACTTCGACAGAACCTTTCTTCGACATGCACTTGTTCGGCGAATTTCTATTTCGACGGAACATATTTTCGACATAATATTGCTCTTAAATGTGAAAATAATGATTCAATTTAGGTTTATTTATTTATTTTTATTATTTATGAACACATAGTAAAAAAAACAGAGTGATAAGGTATATTAATACAATTGAGTACAAAGGTACTGCTTATTTCTTAAGAATAAGCAGTACTCTTAAGAATAATAGATCTTCCAGCAGACCTGCGAAAGGAGAAGTGAAAAAGAAATATAGACAATAGTGTGTGAAGACAAGAAGAGAAGATATGAATATGTGAAGTGGTTATGGTTTTAGGTATAAAATAAAATCATAAATAATAATCAATTATGTTTTTAATTATAACCTAGTCACAAATCATTGTACAGTTTCAAAATTTCTTCAGATAATTTAAATCGTAACCAGGATGACCGACCATACCAGATTTCTCATTTTAGGGCGCAACGCCTATTTGAGACAAAGAGAATTTGAGTGTAGAAATAATTAACTATCGATATTCAGTCTGACACTCGGTTATTGGTTGTAATATCAATATGGACATAATAGTCTAAACTAAGCTTGTTTAGTCTTCCTACAAAATACTTCTGCTCACCATCACATGGCGCATTTGTCAATACCGTGTACTACCATCACTGACAGAAACAGGCATTGTTCGTACGAACGCTCATAGTAATTCTAAACGCCTCAGGTAGGTTTTCAGAACGAAAGTTTTACTTTAACGCGGAACAACTGACATGCTAATGTTATGAAGCGGGTTCGCAGATGTTGGTAAGATGGAAGGAGCTTATTATTGCATTGAATCTACGCACTAACGGTCTAAGAAAATTACTATCTACGGGGTAATTGAAGAACAGTAGGAATTGGTTTTAATTTTAATTTTGAAAATATTTTTATTCCACATAAACTTACAAGGGCATTTATGAAACGTCAAAGTTAGATGCATTGTTCTAATTTTTTAATTCTTGTGGTGAAGAGCCGACAAGTAGCTCCATGGTTACTTTTTTTTTAATAATTGGCGTTTACAATGGTTTCAAATCACAGTGTTAACAGGTACTGAATAAAATAGAAAATTGTCTACAGTCTACATGACTTCCAATGTTCTCACATTCATTCGTTTTGATGCTTTAACATCATTCATTTTTTCAGACAAGGCTAACATATGAAGCAATATCCTTCGAAATGATTCATATTGATATTGTGTTACTACTACGGTAAGTATTTGTACCTATCAGCTTATACTAATTTGTACGAATACAAGGAAAAGTTTAGTTGATAACTTTCGAGATGAGGTTTTTATTCGTGTTGATCTCTGTGAAAGAGAATGGGCAACAGTATTCTCTATTCATTTTACCACCATACTGTGATCGCTAACCCGTCTGCCAAGCGTGGCGATTATGGCATACCAACACACATTGGGAAAGGGCTATGACCAGCAGTGGACGTCCTTAAAAAAAAACATGGTGATTATTTTTGTGTAGGTCAAGCACTTCTTTATAAGGAGTTGCATAGATAGATGTCAGTGAAAACTGACATGTGGGTTAGCAAAATATCTATAAAGTTTTCGCAGGTCATACATGATCATATAAAATTCCCACAGCTGGGATATAAGCGTCCTCCCCTTCGATAAACAGTGAGCTAAGATTAGTTAGATGCCACATGTCAATACATTTTTAGTCTAGGGCATTATTTGATTTATATGTCGTTAGTCAGGGCCGTTTTCTCTGAGCCACTACTGCTTTCACGCAAATCACAAAATTTTAATTTTTAGAGAAAGTCTAGTCGTACTCCTATAGGAGTGAATTTTGTCAAATTTATACAGACTTAAAGAACTTAGTCAATCAACTCAGCCTATCGCAGTCCACTGCTGGACATAGGCCTCTCCCATGTTGCGCCACAACACCCTGTCCTCCGCCTTCCGCATCCAGTCTACCCCAGCCACTTTCCTAAGGTCGTCGGTCCATCTAGTTGGGGGGCGTCCTACACTACGCTTGCCGATACGCGGTCTCCACTCCAGGACTCGTCTGGTCCACCGGCCATCGGTCCTTCGACAGATATGGCCAGCCCACTGCCACTTCAGCTTGCTTACTCTGCGAGCTATGTCGGTAACTCCAGTTCTTTTCCGGATAACTTCGTTTCTGATTTTATCCTTCAAAGAGACTCCGAGCATAGCCCGCTCCATAGCGCGCTGAGCGACCTTGAATTTGTGGACCAGCCCAACTGTCAGTGTCCACGTTTCGGCACCGTATGTCATTACGGGCAGGACGCACTGGTTGAAGACCTTAGTCTTCAGACATTGCGGGATAGGTGACGAGAAGACTTGACGAAGCTTTCCAAATGCTGCCCAACCTAGCTGAATCCTCCTGTCGGCTTCCTTCTCGAAGTTGTGTCTACCAACCTGGATGACTTGGCCTAAGTAGACATACTCCTTCACAACTTCGAGAAGCGAACCCTCGATGCGGATTGGATTCGGCAAGACATGCGAGTTGAACATGACTTTCGTCTTATCCAAATTCATGCCGAGGCCAACCCGCCGGGAGGCTCCATTCAGGCTGTGCAGCATCTGGTCCAACTGTTCCAGCGTCTCTGCCATTATGACGATGTCATCGGCAAAGCGAAGGTGTGAGATGTACTCGCCGTTCACGTTGATACCCTGTCCAGTCCAGTCCAGCGTCTTGAAAACATCCTCCAATGCGTTGGTAAACAGTTTCGGGGATATAACATCCCCCTGTCTCACCCCTCTCAGCAGTTGGATGGGCTTGGTTTTTTGGTCCTGGATCTGGACAGTCATCGTGGCAGCGTCATACAAGCATCTCAACACTTCGATGTAGCGCCAGTCAATACGACATCGTTGCAGAGAGGCCAGAACTGCCCATATTTCGATGGAGTCGAAGGCTTTCTCGTAGTCCACAAATGCCATACACAGCGGCTGGTTGTACTCCTCGGTCTTCTGTACAATTTGCCGAACAGTATGGATGTGGTCTACGGTACTAAAGCCTTTTCGAAAACCGGCTTGTTCTGGCGGCTGGAACTCGTCAACTCGTCACTATTAACTGCAAAAGAAGCTAAAATTCAACCCAATAAACAGTTATATCACTATTTCAAAAGCTAAAAAAAATTACCTCAGTTCTTCCAGCAAAACTACATCATACTCCTGCCCATTAAATCCCGGTAAGTATAATTTAGAGCTAGTATGTGTAGGAGCGTTACATGTATAATCCATTCTTTGTGTGGTAAGGACTTTTATTGTTGTTGCCGCTAGAGGGCGCTCTGTACTTTGACGTGACACAAAACTGGCGCAGTTTACAGCGATTACGAGGGTGTTAAAGTTTACGTGAGTGGGATTGAAGAGCATAATGAGGCTTTTATTGCGTCTATTTTCTACATCCACACCAACATGGTACACTATAGTTATTATTCAGAAAAGAACTGCAGTCATCCATATGGCACAAAAACGATACCAATAAACTCTCTTTAAGACTAACTTTAAGGCTGCACAAAAAATAACAAGTAAATTTATCATAGGCACTAGCTTTTGCCAGCGGTTTCGCCCGCGTGGAGGTCGGAAATATCCAGCGGGTATCGTCACTGCTCAGCTCCTATTTGTCTTAGCGTTATGTTATATAGCCTATAACCTGCCAGGAGTATGGAATACAATCGCACCAAGTTTGGTTAAAATCCCTTCAGTAGTTTTTGACCCATGCGTGCATATACCAACAGACAGACAGACACACAAACAATTTACTGATTGCATTTTTAGCATCAGTATCAATCACCATTCATCCTCCAATATTAATTTTGAATGTAAATTCAATGTACATAATTGACCTCTCTACAGTTTTATTATAAGTATTGATAAACGGCGGATGCATAAAAAAAATGTGAAACTCAGACTCCACAGTTAGGCTAGAGTACCTATATTTCACAGGTAAGTGACTTCTGCAAGTTAGGCAACATGGAAACAAATTTTATTGCGTCATAGGTAAAACAAAATGTATTTTTGATAAATAAGTTTAATTATAGTTAATAGCGATTACAAGTGGAAATTCATAGATGGCTCCGCCCAGGAGTGCAAATGTGGTGCTGTCCCACAAACAATGCAGCACTTAATATTTTGTCCAGCATGTCCTGCTGTTTGCACGCCACAGGAGTTGATGGATGCCTCGAAAAGTGCTAAGCTCGTAGCCAAATTCTGGGCTGACTATATTTAGATTGCTATCGACACGCTAAGAAGAAGATAGCGATTGCCCAACCCACACTGGTCCACACCGAGCGGTCCACACTGCAAAAGATCGCATAACTTGGAGACGCACCGTATGTGATCGCGGTCTTCCTCGTATTTTCCTTAATGTTGAAGTCATTGACGGAACGACGAAAACGAAGAACCTATACTGGGGCCACGTGATGGATTAGGCCCAAACCTTCTTATAGAGAAGCTGGAACACACGCAGCAGTGGGAACATTATAGTCTGAATATGATTATGACGAAGTTTAATTTTAAAAATCTTACAAATTAAAATTCTCTCAACTCAAGTACAAGCAACCAGAAACCAAACCCATTGAAACGAACTTCTAAGAAACATAATCCCTGAATCCTTTCATCGGGAACAACAAACAATCAAAATAATAAGTGAAAATTCTATAACAAATGATTGTACTAGATAAGTACTATGAAACCCTTATAATTAATGAACTGGCAATCCTTTCTACATTGGAGTTAATGAAGTTAGAACGGGACACACAGACGGGACGCTGATCTGGCCGATTGGATTAACTCCTGTCGAAATTATCTTGTTACTATTTTTGTGAGCTGGATTTAATTCTGTTAAGTAAATTTGCTGTCAGATGCTGTTGAGGGTTTCATGTGTAACAGCAACTATTCGTTTGAAATGTCATTTTTATTGACAATATATTAAAACCCAGTCAATCTGAAGTGAAAATGTCTGATACGATTTTGACGATAACGTTTGTGTTTATATGATGACAAGCCTAAGTACTATAAGTTGATGTAAAAAGCAAATGTAAGTTAGTAATGCTCGCACACTAAAATGGCTGAACGAATTTGGCTGAAATTTTTCACACTGCTAGACCATAATCGGAAAAAGACGTAGACAACTTTTTTTTATCCTAGATCGCAGGCATAGTCGCGAGTAACATATCGACGGGTTCCGGGCTAATTGTATTAAGCGACACTCTGAGCGATATAGACTTTTATACATATTTGGAATCAGCGAATTTTTCTGCGTCATTTGAGCTGGGTTTGGTGACGATCGGAGCACTTTTTTGTCGCTTAATAAAACCGCATTTTGGGGCCCATTTTGGACTGCAATGAATAAAGCGACATAAAATATTGACAAATTTAGGAACTGTGTACTTAAGTTGACTACCAAATACCAGGCAGTCGTTTAAACATTTTTTCCTGGAGCAACAATTCACAGGCAACGTACGTTAAAGCATTTAGCCTGACTTTATTAATATATAGAAATGTCGCTTCATACAATTAGCCTCTTTGTTAAATTCTTATCTAGTGTCGCTTAATACAATTAGCTTTACCTTGTTAATATACAAGAATTTCGTTTAATACATTTAGCCTCTTTGTAAAATTCATACCCAGTGTCAATCCATACATTTAGCTCTGTACATGAAATGTTAGATGTTGTCACTTCAAGCATTTAGCTTGCAGTAGATAATGATATGTCGGTCGCATGAACTATTTAGGATTTCAACAGTAAACATTTAAAGATTATGGTTAAACCTATTTGTTTTATTCAATATTTGATTCGCAGTGTCGTTTCAGTTATATCAAAAGTAAAGTTCTAGTACTTCAAACAGTTTAACTTAAACGGAATAAGAATAGTATACACATTAATACAATCAAAATTTTATATGGATTGACTATTATGACGTTGGTTAAAACAATGATATTGGCGCCATCGCGATAAACCGCGCGAGTTTAAATGCCCTCGCCACCCCGCGCGGGCGCTTCAGGCGTCTCCCACCTCGTTTTAGTTGACGAAAATCGTGAGGCTACGTAATAAAAAGACTGTTTAACTTCTGATTCCTATACAGTTGTGATAAAAACTTTAGTTGTTACCTTGGTAAGCTAAGAAGTTAATGTTGTTCCTAGGTGATTGTCATTTTAAATAAAAAACTTATCTTTAAACAATTTATAATGTGTTTTATTTCTCATTTCATAATTATTAACAGGATAGGTAGGTACACCCTATGTATGTACCTTTTAATTTATCAATGTTTTAACCGCCAATTTCTGCAAACTTCATTATTCAAGATTACAAACAATTTATTTAAAAAAAAATCAGTCGCATAAACTAATTAGTCATACATTAATAAGTTTAAGATATGGTATTTAAATCAATTAGCTTAGGTTTGAAATATGACCAACTCTTTGATTAAAGCACTTAGCTTAGAGCCATTATTTGCATGCCTAGGCGGTTAAGTCATTTAGCTTGGAACAAGAAATAATAAACCTAGGCGGTTTAGTCATTTAACCTGGAATAAGAAACAATAATCATAGGCAGTTAATTCATTTAGCCTGGAACAAAAAAAAAGTAAAATATGGGTCATTTTGTATTAAGCGACATTTATCTTCGTTAAAAATAGGGATATTAGAAAAAAAAAATAATCTGATTATGGGGAATATGTTATAAAAACAGTAATATCCTTCTTTTTAAAGAAATTATGGGATTTGCTAAAGTTATTATTTTTTTTCTAAAAATCGAAACTTTAACTGCTCTGGTGTAAAGTTTCAAAAATGTCGGTTAATACAAATAGCCCGGAACCCGTCGATATAGTAATCGATTAGCTGGTTGTGGAGGGATACAACCACTTTTCTGAAATCAAACAACTATAGTGATGATCACGTTTGCCAGATTTGATCAGAACTATACTTTTACTATGATATTTTTGTCTTTTTAATTTCCTAATTTGTTATTACGGACACATACTTCCCTATGTGTTTATTATTCTAGCGTATGATACTCGTGGGTTGCAGTTGAAAATCAGGGTCAGATGGCACACCTTATGTTGTCATCCGGCATTATGCTGAGCTGAGGGCCTTTTGGAATTATTATTATTGCGATTTTCTGTTTACTTTTATAATGCCATTAATTTCCTTTCCTTTACTTTCTATGTCTGGGATATATTGTAGTTGAAGTTTAGCAGGTCTTTATCCAGTGTTATCCTGCAGCCGAAGCTCAGAGAACAACGAATCAGTGTGTCCAAAGAAATAGATCCAGCCACTTCACTTCACCGGGATTGATTTACGCAGCCTTCTAATTATCAGTGGAGAGATTGAAAGTAATTCAGTGAAACAACGTCTTCCAGGATAAGCGGTAACAGATTGGATAAAATTTATCCAATAGATCGATTCGGTTGTTTATTGATCCTGAACTGTGGGACGGATTAGCGCTATTTTTGCTTAGAATAAATTACTTTAACACTGTTTCTGAATTGAAAAGTTTAAAATTGAAGACTTGTGAAATCCTATAGTAGCATTAGTGAAAACTTGTCAAATTCAATTTTAGCAATAGTCAAAGTGAACGCTCACGAATTAAAAAAATAAATTAACACTAGAAGCGCTGAACATACCGACTGAGGTAAATTTGGATAAAAAATATGTATATAGCAATTACGTGGTTGAAGTCTCGTATAAATAATAAATGTAATAGGTAATCATCATATTTCGTGAAAAGTCATAAAAAGTTACGATTATATGCATAATAAAATATTAATTAGAGCAGGAAGGACATCGAAATGGGTCAAATTTGGGACGCCCGCACTTCTAGTGCTAAATTCGCAGTCTCTATAGGAGGTAAAGATAAGGTAGGTACATGTAATGCAAAAGTGACCCAGAGGACTTACATAAGTGGTAGTCCAGTGTTGGCGCCCCGATTTAAGAAATGTAGGGCATAAGTTCCAACCCAGGCAGTAAACTGTCCTGCCAGGGTCGCGAGATTTGTTGGAAAGAGTTACCGTGGCCCTGACATATAGGCAATTGAAGGAAAACGGGTGGGTTTTAGTTAATAAAAGTCTGAAACGCCCTCCTGCTCCGCCCAGAGCGGGAGACGTCATTTGATGATTTCCCACTCACAAAAAAGGCAGTAAATTGTATATTTCATTTAATTTTCATTACACTCAAAACGAAGAAAGAAAACATCGTGATCAAAGAATTTGACAACCACCAAACTATAATGGGCGCGTGTGGTGGCTATTGACCCACTTGCACCTGTGTCCCATCAGGGGGCAATATTATAGGCCGATTATGGGTGCTAAAATGGTAATTGACAATTTGTCAACATCGAATTTTCAATTCAGAAACTGAGTGTTGAAACTATCAAAAAACATTATTTGGTCCACTGCGTACGACTGACGAATAAAGGCATATGTCCAAATCTACTGCTCACATAATAAAGAGCACATTCAAATACAGTTTACCATTAAAATATGTATGTAATAAAAATAATATAGCTATAAGCTACTGACAAACTCTCAGGCAATGGTATCATGAGCACAGGTTATATGGAACCGCAAAACAAATGAGCAGCTGTTTCAGAGATTAACAGGGACAAACGGAATAACAGACACAAAACAAATGTTTTTTTTCAGTACCGTGTATATTTTCAGATAAACTAACTAAAAACTATTATTTTGACATTACAAACTGATACTTCAATGTTATTGTATGTTTGTATATGTATAGAAAAGTATGCTCAGTCAACCCAAAAAATGAAAGACATAAATAATAATAAAGATACGTACAGATATCTTTATTCATAAAACGTTTTATCTTTATAGACGTAACCTTAATACCTTAATTACATATTTTGTGCATAATAAGGAGCACTCTTTAATATTCTAATCCAATGATTACACAATAGAATGCATATAACAGGAACCTTACAAGGAGATAGATCAATGTTAGTCCCGCAATGCATAACATAGTTCATTGAGGCTGTCACTGCCAATCCTATAATTGCTTTACTAAATATTCTGACATCCGTATGTACATTGCAGCGTAGGTGTAACTTGAATACGATACACATTAACTTAATATTAACTTGAACTGAAACTCCTAAAATCTATAAATTGGTACTAAACGAAACTTAACTGATAGTCTATTTTTAGCCTTTCTCATCTTATCATCTAGCAAAAGTCCATTAAAATTCCGTTCAAAACGATCTACTTCATAACAAATCGCTAACAAGTCCAATTTCAGACAGTCACTAAGTTCTCAATACTAAACTATAAATAGAAAATCATCTTGATACTTGCTAGCTCGTCGTTGGCTTTTGTTACTTTCAGTTCCTTTAAAACTGTTAACAACAAACCAGCTTTATTAATAAAACAGCCAAAGAATAATAACATTTTTCCAATTTGCATATTTATCAAAGTAGGTCTCTCCCACTTTACATGTTGCCCTATCTAGGTCACCACCTTTCATTCACCTAGGCTATTTCCATGGGACACTTAATCAAAGTGACATTTAATCCATCACCTTTAGGGAACCCGAACTTCCCTTTTCAATTCATTATGCCGGTCTCAATGATAAAATGGCTGCAATTTTTCAAAGATATGACTATAAAAGATTTAAATATCTATTCAATTTATATTTTTCTTGAAGAATTGCGTGTTGAAGCACCGGGCGATGAGGCGGAAACGTTTCACTGTTCAGAATCAGCGATTTTAGGGAATGGGATCGTGTTTTTGTCTGTCGACATCAATTAAAATTCGATTTGGCTTCTGAATGGAATCGCGTTTGGAATGTACTGTTGGAGGGTTTTCGAAGGAGTTTCAATTTGTCGTATTTGTGTCGGATGTTGATTTTGTCAGTGATTTTAGCTTAATGACAAACCTTGTCTCGTAGTCCAGAACCTTAGAAGATGCATCTTAATTGTAAATCGAAAATCAAAATATCGCTTTTACTATCAATTTAGAAGATAAGTAAAACTTACTTTTTGACATATATGTATTTGTATGTACAGTAAATTGACTTTTGGAAGGCAAATAAAATAATAACAGAACTTTTGTGCTTTGGCAGAAGTAGTAAGGAAACAATAGTTTGTGTTTTGTTGTGTATTATTATGTGTATATGTGATGTTGTGTATTTTTATTTTTTTTTATTTTTTCAGGATTGGAAATCATCAAATTACTTCTCCCGCTCTGGGCGGAGCGGGAGGGCGTGTCAGATTTTTACTGACTAAAACCCACCCGTGTTCCATCAGTTGCCCATGTGCCAGGGTCACGGTATCTCTTTCGAACAATCACGCGACCCCGGCAGGCATCGGTCCTAGTAGACCCCTACACTGCTGCTGACATCTCTTTGAGGCGCGCGTGGAACACTACGCGCCGTCCACCCGAGCTTGGTCCTTACCGGGCGGCGAGCTACCCATTGCTCGCCACCCGCAAGCTCGCGCCTACGGTGGCCGGGAGTCTGCTATCGACTCCCGACGCCCGGGGCGTCTTCTCCTGCGGCGGCTAGGGACGTGAGGGCGCAGAGGCTGCCACTCCCTCACGCGCCCCGCCTCCTCCTTCGCGAGCATTACTGCTTCGCAGAAGGAGGTGGCGGCTTCCCATTCCCTCTCGCTCCGTACCATGGCTCGCACCAGGGCCGGACGCGAGAGGTCGCCGCCGCCGATCGCCTCCACGAGGACACGGCGGTGCTCCGTCCAGGCAGGGCACACCTCCACCGTATGCTCCACCGTGTCCTCCAGACGATCCTCGCAATGGAAACACCCGGACGTATCCTCCCGCTTTATCCTGAACAGGAACCCACCGAAGCACCCATGCCCGGTGAGAACCTGCGTCAGGCGGAAGGTGAGGACGCCGTGACGCCTCTCTATCCACTCCTCAAAGAGGGGACTTACCGCCGCAATTGTGGCGTGCCCAGCACTGGGTTGCGACAATCGTACCCGCCATGTCGCCATGAGATCATACCGGAGCTCTGTCCGCCGAGCCGCGATTTGTCGCGGCAGCGGAGTTTCGCCCCGGCGGCGGCGTTTCGCCTCCTCGCGCCACTCCCACATGTGGGCGAGGACCTTTGCCTCCAGATCTCATGGCGGCACTCCGGCAAGGAGGCTCGCCGCCTCGCAGGAGACCGTGCGGTATCCCCGGATTAACCGGATGGCCATGACCCTCTGGGCCGCACTTAACCGGTGCGCTGGGCGCAGCCTCAATGAGGGCGCCCACACCGGTGCCCCGTAGAGGGCCATGGACCGCACGACCCCCGTGTAGAGCCTCCGGCAGGAGGCGTTTGGACCCCCCAGATTGGGCAGGAGCCGCTTTAAGGCAGCCCCAGCCCACTCCAGTCTGGGAGCCAAACGTCGGAAGTGCGTGTTGTTGTGTATTATGATGTTATTTGTGTGTTTGTATATTGTTGTTGTGTGTGTTAAATCCGCCGTTATTAACGTCTACTTTTATCTGTTTTCCTATCGCAGAAATGTTGAAAGAGGTTTCTTTAGAAATAATGATCACCTTTTTACGTTATTTTTTTATTCCTTTCTTCTCGTTAGTTTATAATATGTGTACAGAAATTATTGACTAAATAAAAACATAGGATAAGTAACCAAAAATCCAGTGTTCAAAAATGTCCCCGTTAAAAATGGATACAGTATTTTAGGAGGCGAACCTTCAATCTTCTTTGGATTCGTCTATCTCACCGATCAATCGGAGGGGTGACAAATCCGACCCCGTCGATCTATTGTCGAGAACCTGTCGTGGTTGGAAGACTTGCAAAGTGCAATTTTCCAAAGCTATTGATAAAAGAGATTTTTCCGATATTTTTAGTGAGCTCTAAGCTATGAGGGAAGATGGTGTTGAATTCAAACGATCTATTTTGAATAAGTCCTATTAGTTTAATGATTGCTACCGCTACAGGTGAGCATGAGGTCATGGTTTATTTCTCAGATCGGGCAAAGGGATATTGGGTTCTCTGGGTATCTCATTAGCAAACTGGAGTCTGAATTTATGCCCGGCTTACATGCCTCATACTCTGCTATAAAACAATTTTACGAAATTGTAATCAGAACTGTCGTGAAGTAACTGTGGATGATGAATTGTAGTGTCACTTGCACAGTGAGTGATGTTATAATTGTAAAATATTTTAATGATTTAAATAACTTATATGTTCAACGATTCAACGATTTTTCAATTAAAAATAAACGTGTTACTAATTTCCTTTAGTGAGTGGTTGCGTAAGAATTCAGCCTGAATAGGATTGTTTATTTATTAATCAGTTTGGGATATGGTGTAGTCCTAGACACTTGTACAGATGTACATTCCGATCATGATAAAAAACATTTCAAAAGTCACATACCTGCATGCAATTCCATAAAAATTGGTCACTTTATTTCAGAAGGTTTATGGCAAAATTTCCTGGCTATAACTGCATAAGTTTACTACACAGAACGGTTTCCACGTGAATGTGTTGGTAATATCCGCTAAAGGAACTCAATTCCTGTATAGACTGGAAATGAAGACTGTGGAAGGAAGTAGTGTGAGCACATCTTATTATAAAATTGTATCGGTATACTATACCATGTATACAAGGTGTGCATGATATATTGAGCGAAATATTGCGACCATTCATCTTTCCAAAAATAAATAAAAAAATGTAACTCAAAATCTTGAGACTGATGCTTTTCTAGGCTAAAAGATGATTGTGTAACGGGGTGGGATACTAAAAGCAATACGATCCTTAAACTATTTTCACGACGTAAGATGACGTCCACGTACGTAGACGTAAGTCCTGAAAGTGGTTTGTTCATAATTGACTATTTAATCGATTTCAGTCATTTTAAAATGTTTTTTTTTCAAAATTTATGTAGGTATTTTTCATACCTACCACTGATTAAGCAAAATAAAAAACAATCTTATGTCAGGGCGATAAGACTCAATAAGGGTTAACATAACTTTCTTAATAATAACTTGTTTTTGTTTGGCCCATACTCAAGAACTCTTGTCCCGCGCCACCTCGAACCAGCCTCCACAGTACGTAGCTAGGTTGTCTCGCCACTGCATTTTGGGCCAACCGCGGCGGCGTTGGCCATCTTAGGCAACCATTGTGAAAGAGACCTTTGGCTATTCATTTGTTTTCAATATCGATAGATGAACTATTCCCAGTAATTTTAAACCGGTTATAAAGTACAAAAAGATCCCCTACACATTTTTTTCCTGTAACCCGTTACCCATTTAACCTCTCGCACAGAAACTTGCGCTTCTTTAAAAGGATATTAGGAACAATCTCACGTGTAAGGCATTCTGTATCGCTTGCAGTTAGCTCTCGCAACAGATGGCGCTCGCTAGAATACATAAAAGATGATCGAACAGTCTTATGCTGTACTTTCTTATCTATAACTTTAAATGAATACAGGGCATAGTTTGTGTTTAATGTAGTAAACTTATACACCATTACATTTTTACCGTATTTATCCTAAAAAGGGTTTATTATGAACAATTTTTACTATGGGACCAAATGTGAACTCGTGAAGCTAATCCATACAAATGTCGAGTTAGGATCAGTTCAGAGAGAATGGGAAAATGAATGAAAGTGCTCCTGAATATCTGTTAATGTTTTTATTTGAATATGTTGCCCTACTGCAAGCATAGCCCTTGCCGAAGCCTCGAGGCTAATATTCAGCCTTCTACCGCGTACCGGAAGACGTAGTGTTGGGAGGCCTCCCAAAAGACTGATGATCTGGTGGGTGAAGCCCGTAGAATTTCGCTGGATATAAAAAGAAGAGAACTGAACGATGTGGCGACGCTTTGGGAAGACCTATGTCATAGTAGCAGTTGAGGTCTTTCGTCAGAAATGATGATAATGATAGTAAACTTATTGCAAAATTAAAGATGTCTACGTGTAAATACACGCTGAATACACTATAGATGACATATTTTTTATTTTTACTTTACACACAATACGTTATCCTATTTAAATTTATTTAT
This sequence comes from Aporophyla lueneburgensis, assembly GCA_932294355.1. Classification (NCBI taxonomy): domain Eukaryota; kingdom Metazoa; phylum Arthropoda; class Insecta; order Lepidoptera; family Noctuidae; genus Aporophyla; species Aporophyla lueneburgensis. The sequence continues at coordinate 13,247,501 of OW028759.1, forward strand.
TACTGTATTTGTCCGTGACATCACAACACACTGGGTCCTATCAGAATACCAGCGCTGCGACAATTATTTTTAAATGTCGCAGCATCATGCTGAGATAGGGGCCCTTTGGCCTCGCACAGGACTTTCTGTTTTGTTTTTTCTTTTAAATTTTGTTTTTTATTTGTTTCTTTTGTTTATAACTGATTCATTGTTTGTTAAGTAAGTTGTTTTTTACTTTTTGTATGGTTTCTGTGCGTGTCCCAATAAATACTTTTCTTTCTTTTTTTTATTTTATTTGGAGGACCCCAATTGACAAACTTAGCATTAGCATAGCATAATCAGCCACTAGTGCTCGCACGGCTGGCTCCCTGATAAAAGGAGTTTTAGAACATGTCGGTTCCCTGACAATGTTCTTTTCACCGTTTCAACAGCAGTGGGGAAGAAATTAGTTACACAAACTAAAGCGCTTGCTTCGGTTCGAACCCACAACCCAGCTCGTAAGTCAGGCCCGCTACCATTACTCTTAAAAATAATTTATACGTACGAACATTCTAAAAATAATCCTGTCATTAAAACCCGCTTCCTGTGTTAAAACCAAAATAAACTTAAACCATTATGCCCCGTCTCCATCAACCTCACTCATTAAAATTCCTAAAAAGTACAATTTCTTTGACAAAAAGGATCTTTTAAAAAGTGAAAAGTATAACGATTCCCGTGACGCGAACTTAACCCTTCCGCCGCCACTCGGGGGGAGTGGTCGCGCATGTCCAAGGACAGTTGTCTCGCGTCGGCAGGGTTAACTCGTATAATGGATGTTAAAAAGGTTTGATGTTACTTTTTGTCACTCATTTACGCTTTGCGACTTTATAAGAGTCTGAATAGTCATTTTATAGCTATTTCTGGAAAAGACGTTGTTAGACTAGTGGCCGCAAGTACTACTGCTACGCAGGAGGTCCTGGCTGCAAAGTCAAAGTAGAAGTTTCTAAAAGGTAGTTTTGTATAAAGAATGATGGGTAAGAAACTCTACCCAAGTTTAATTCCCAAGCTGGGCAAAAGTCTTATTGACTTTTCCGTGAATTATTTGGCGTAATGAAAAGTTACTCTTTCTGGAAAATAAGAATGTTTCGTTATTTATAATAATTAACTATTCTTGTGTTTTAAATTACTCCCTGCATAAGATAAAATGTATTCCCGACCCTTTTAAAGTCGGAAAAGAAAATTATATCTCGTGCGTGTAGCTACGAAAGCGTAGCTGTCTACGAATCTACACGCACGAGCTACGCTACGCGCATACGCTACGCGGCGCAGCTACGAAACCCGGACGCGCTACGCTTCTTAAAACGAAACGTGGTTGTATATAATAAACACGCACCGAAACAGACAGAACATAATATAATATGTCATATAATTACATCTTATAAGGGGATCCTTTTCTCATAACTCAAGGGTTTTAATGAGACAATGTCAAAGAATCAACTGGCATATGAATTTTCTTTTTTCATTCAAAATAATTCGACTTCACGATTATTTGTATGTAAGACAACCTTATCTAAAATATAATTTTAAAGTATTGATTTGGACGAAAATGATTTACTCGTACTTATCAATGACACTACACGCGGTTTCCAGAAAATAAACCCATTAGGTACCTACTTAATAAAAAAATAAACATATGTCAGCTGATTTTTTGACAAGGTTTCATAAAAATCCAGAGTTATGGCCAGTGATCGCATATTCGGATGCATATTTACATAATGTTTCTATTTAGCTGTGAAAGCACGGATGCGGCTTCTTATTTTTTATTAAAGCCGCGTTTCTTGGATCATATTTATTTAAAATTAATGTTTAACCACAGATGCAAATACATATGTGTGTAGGGTGGTATGTGTTAGTTAAAACAACACACGGTAAAAACGCGCATTCCATATTAGCCAACGTTTCAACTTTAGGTGAATATGCATCTGAATATCCGATCTCTAGTTATGTTATATCAATAGGAACACGTTGTATATTTTTACACGCTTTATATTAGCTTCACTTGTATGTTTGTTTCTAATCGACTCCTTATAGCGCGATTTTGAGCCACTTTAAACGACCAGATTTCATTCAAACTTTGCACACCTGTCAAAGACCGATGACAATGCAATAATTTCATAAATTTGTGCCATTATCCTTGCCAGGACAGCAAAAAAACTGTCTTCGATAACTACGCTGATATACGTCACAGCCTACGCTGACATACGTCTCAAAATTCGAAACACCCTAAAAAATAGAAAATAAATAATAGTTTAAAAAAACTGAAAAACACTTCCATAGAAAACCAAACTAAAAAGTAGAAAATAATGGAAAAAAAGCGTGGGGTGCCTGATATCAATAAAAAAATACCTTAAAAAGCACCAGGCACCCCACGCTTTTTTCTACTATTATTTTTAATACGCACTAAATTATGAAAGTGGTTATTAAAATCAGCTTACAACCGACATGACACAGAACAAAAAATTTGAAGACATGTGACATCCACTAACTCGCACTGGGTTTGCGTGGTAGATTAGGGTCAACGCCCTCTCATCGAGAGAAGACGTATACCCCAGCAGTGGTAAATTATATAGGCTTATTGTGTTTAACAGCAGAAGCACTAAAGACCAGTAGACCAACGAGGCGTCTGACAAAATAAACACCTCATTGTATATGTCGGAACAAGAGGCCGATTGGAGGTGGATTCTTGATCGTTGAACATTTTATTGGGCGTTGTGTTTTGCGGGTGAGAAGAAAAACTCTGAATATGATTATTGATTTTTACATTATATTTGAACTTACCAAACGAAACGTTGGACAGTTTCTAGACACTTGTTGCCCGCACGATGACAGATGGTCAAGAGAGCTCCACCCGCTCCACCACGCCGCTCTTGTCAACTCGCACGAACGTCAGGCTAGACTTTGTCGAAGCGCGCCAACTTCACGTTCGAGTTACGTTATCAATTAACATACGGGATGTCTCATGACTCTTCCGATATATAAATGAAATAAAAAACAGACAAAGACGAAATTCTAATATGTCTTCATTCACTGTATACAGTCTTCATAAATCTATGTTCCCAGACACATCGTACAGAGAACGAATAATATGAACTATATTAACTTTCTCTGACAGTATTCACTACAAAAAACTCACTTCCTACAGGAAAATGTTATTAAATAACTGCGAATCACGTTCCAAGTGACTGTCAAAAGGGGGAATTCATCTTCCATGGTTTCCTGATGGGGGAAGAATTCCACTGTATTTGATTTGAATCATTATGTTATTTTTGGGAAAAGAGTAGGTATGCCAGATAATTATTTTCTGTCGGATTCGTAAAAGTTGGTTGGCGTTACAAGCTAACTACGCCAAAAGTTAAAACGAAATGTTTTCCAAGCACTTTTGAACTGTTCAGAAGTCGGTCAGGGCAACTGAAGGAACACGGGTGGGTTTTAGTCAGTAACAGTCTGACACGTCCTTCCGCTCCACCCAAGAGCAGGAGACGTTATTTGAAGATTTCTCATCCACAAAAAAAATAAAAAGTCGGTCAGGTAATCAGAAATTGTAAGCCCGTTTTAAAGTGTAGTGATTACCTATGAGAAGAACGGGTAAGAACATTTAATCATGAACAGTTTTACAATCTAAATGATGATGAAGCCCATCGTTCTAGGAACATGAGATGGTACAATAGTGCGTCCTAAGAAAAAAATTTACAATATTCTGTAGTATCATCACTTGCATCAATAAAATAACAAAGAACATCACTTACTAGTATTCCAGATTCCGAACTGAACACTATTCCAGTGAATAAAAAGATTTAACGAGATTACATTCCAAGAAAAACAGGCATTTTCAACGCATCCTGTAATACTCTTCTGAGTATCAGATTCAAAGGATAAGCTTACTGCAATACATAATAAATATTTCATGGAATAAAGGAGGTGGGTAAAGTTTAGAACATTTTTCAAAAATTCAAAGTATTTATTGACGTCAAATAACAAAACCTCAAAGAAGTTGCTATTTTAGTTGACAAGTTTGATGATTTTTTTTATATGACTTGCTATTTTTTTTCTTACTATTTCAGAATAGATGTAAAGGTCAATACCTAAACTTCACATAAACACAATAACATGACGTCAATAAATACTTTGAAATTTCATGACTATGATAGGCGAAAAATATTCTAAACTTTACCCACCTCCTTTAACAAGCAACTATTGAAAATATAAAATGAATTTTATGATAATCCTCATAGACCTCTTTATCGATAAATACATTGAAGAGCAGTACTGATAAATACACTTTTACAAGCCGGATCAGATTTCTCGTCGACTAAAATGACGTATTATACAAACGTTCATATTATCCTTTGTGGGATTAGGTACTTCCTTCCTTAGTGCTTACCTACGTTATAAAAAAAAACTCTTATATGCAAAATTTCATGCTTTAAGACACAGTGCCTCATGCTGGGCGTTGTTTGAATAAGTAGATGGATTTTATGTGTAGTAGTTGGTAGTATTTAGTAAATACTCTGCAACTTGGGTTGCATAAAAACAACCTCACCACAAGTAAAATGATACCTAAGTACACAGTGATGGGTGCCATTACAAGTGTTGTAATTTGGCTTTTTTTATAATGCTTAAACATGTATCATACATACAGAAAGACATGCAGGCAAGATGACCAAAACATTCGAAAGTACTGACATGTGTGCCCCATGATGTGATGTGCAAATATGAAGACATATTATTAATTAAAATATTCTCTTAGAACAACAAAAAAATAAGCAATTAAATTATAATAATAATGTGGTGAATTTAAAATAACAATGAATCAATCAGAACATTTAAATTAAAATAAGTTAGTATGAGATTGATACAATAATCATGTCAAAATAATAATAAAAATCTAAAAATAACTCAACAATGTCATTGAAAATAATAAACACAAATAAAATAATAATAATTGCTTGCCTTTATCTTGAGCTACTTTCGCATAAGCAATCGGTATCGTATTACCCAGTAACTTGGTTGTGCAGGTCAGATAGGCAGTCATTCTATGTAAATTACTGGTATTCAGCTGTATCCGGTTAGATTGGAAGCCGACCCTAACATAATTGGGAAAAGGTAGATGATGGTTTTCGCATATTTCAAAAATCCAAATCGGAACTGAAAAGTATGCGCAAACATTATAAGAAGATATCTGAGTCAAAATTTTTACTCAGACTTCAAACTCTGTAGAGATATCTGTGCGACCAAAAGTCTATATAGTGTACAACGTTAGCGTATTGATGACAAAAAGTTCAAACATCTTGGGCCTAATATTTAACTGCAACAAGTCCGCTTACTGACGCAGTCATAAGATCATCAAATGCAAGAGGTGTCGAAAACGCACTTGACATTTGAGCCGTCCATGAACACCCTATGTGTGGAGTATTTCTTTGCTCGGGTTGACTTGGGTTTGAAATCTATTTAGAAATTTCTATGGCGGAATATCGTGTGATGCCGGACGTAAAGAGTACGAAGCATCGTACACCGTTGGGTGTCGTAAAAAGCGCCTAAACGACTTACTAGAGAATGTTCAGCAGCATTTGCTATGCAATTATCCACCATACTGCGATCACCAACCCCCTGCCAAGCTTGGCGATTATGGCAAACCCCGCAAAAACAACCAGCACTAAGAAAAACGACCACTAGTACTCGGCGGCCCACCCATCTTGTGCTTCTTTGTTTTGTGGAGGAGTCCCGCAGTGGACGTTTTTAAACTGAAATTATGAAGGTGGATAGATCTACAAATCCAGGCGAAGGCTCTCAAGATGGATCGATAAAATTATCAGGGGGTGTATACAGCGCCTGCCATAATCCATACAGTACATTTTGCTGTTGAGGCGTTTATATTGGCAACCTAAGAAATAAGCATAAGCAAAAGACATTCATATTTTATTTTCGTCTCCAAATTAGCACTAAAACTGGAAGCTAAGTTCCAAATTACTTATCCTCACCAAAGAGAACTGAATTTTCTGCCAATAATAATGTAGAGTGGCATTTTTATACGTCCATAAAAATCGACACCCTTACATAACGTCTCAGAAAATAACAATTTAAGTAATGGTGTAATACAATTATGGTATCAATTCCTCTCGTAAGGGTGTCGGAAAATTCCGAGTTGGAATTACCCTGGCTTCGGAAAAATTCCGAATCGAAATTACCCTGGCTCCAAAGAATCGTAGATTCTTTCGTAATAAGGCACTTTTTTGGCAAAGTGTGGCCTGACGACGTCATGTGGATTGTATGAGTTAAAAATAATGGGGCGGAAGCTACGTAATAGGCTTTGCTTGTAAGGATTGGATGACGTAACGGAAAATTAGAGTAGGTTTTTTCTTTGTATGCGAGTACTCGAGTTGATTTGTATTTCGGCTGATATCTGACGATTGAGGATCGTTCTCCGAATCTCATTTAAAATAGGTTTTGTTTAAGTGTGTTAGGATTCAGTTGAATACAAAACATGGACTTGCCCGAATATTAACTCTGCAAATTTTGGTTGGCAAAAAATCAATCAGCCTAGCATATTCCAAGTATTTTGGGATTGGCTTCCAGTTTAACCAGATGCGGCTAAATACCAACCCAGATACTGTGTAATTCGAGACCCCATGGTATGCATGGTGGTCAGACTATCGGGCTTCTGACGACGGACTATCAAAGATCCACGATTGACAGCCGGGACCGAGCGACGGCTTAACCTGCTGCCTAAGGCACGGAGAGGTTTCGGTATGTTAAGATGGTCTCACACAAGGATCTACCGCGACAAGCGTAACGAAACCTGATCGATCGATCTTTGCGGCCGTTTTTGCCTGACCACACAAACGTAAAACATAGTATTGTAGTCGAAACAAAACTCAGTACCTATCATCATTATCATTTCTGCTTAAAGACGTCCACTGCTGGTCATAGGCCTTCCCCGAAGCACCGTCGCTTAGAGGCCTTTCAACTCTTCCAACGAAAAATTTATTGTTCTCACCAATAAAATCAGCTATAAAACATACCTACTTAAAAAGTATGAAGTAACCGTAACTAAAAAACTGAAGTTGCGTACAAAAACAAAAAGAACGCTAGGGATGTACCAACATGGCAAAATAACAGCCCACGATGACAAAAAAACGGTTATAAATCAAAGTATAGCGTATCGTAGAATATCGTACATGCTATGGAAGCGATACGTAGAATATCGAGCCAAAGTTGATTGTTTCCATAAAGTGAGACGGTGGACACGAAAAAGTTTGTGAAATGCTTGGAGTTCTGTATATGTTATGATGGATTGAAAGTTGGATAAAGTAAACTGCTGATGGTATTTTTGTGGTTCCGTGTAGGTCGGACGTCAAGAAGAGCACCATCTCAATTTATCGTGTGGGTGTTTTAAAACACGACTAAAGGACGTACTAGAGAATTGGCCGCAGCATTCTACATTTTACTACCATACTGCGATCGCCAAGCTGTTTGCCAATCGTGGCGATAATGGCAATCCCGACAAAATTTGGGAGGCTTATGTCGAGCAGTTGACATCTTGACGGGAAGTGTATCACAAGTATTATTAGTGTTATTGAGTTTTCCAGAGGATTTTTAAGTAGTAGCTCGGAATTTGCGCCCGGTTGATAGAAATAGGCTCGTTCCCTACTACATGGGATTTAAACGTAACTGGCAAAATGTGAGTGTCCTATATACACCTCTGCCATATCGTCCCGGGCATTACAGGGTGAAGTTATTTGTGTTTTTAAAAAGAAAATCTAGTATCCAGACATTAATTTCAAATTTAATCCTCGTTTTCTCATAAAAATATTTATAACGATAGTAAATTGTCTAATGCCGCCCCAACATATTTGGGAACAAGGTTGGCAGAGATGATATTACATATATAGCCAAGAAAGTGATTTTTAGGGTTCCGTTGCCAAATAGCAAAAAACGGAACCCTTATAGATTCGTCATGTCTGTCTGTCTGTCTGTCCGTCTGTCTGTCTGTCTGTCTGTCCATCTGTATGTCACAGCCACTTTTCTCCGAAACTATAAGAGCTATGCTGTTGAAACTTGGTAAGTAGATGTATTCTGTGAACCGCATTAAGATTTTCACACTAAAATAGAAAAAAAAAAACAATAAATTTTGGGGTTCCCCATACATAGAACTGAAACTCAAAAATTTGTTTTTCATCAAACCCATACGTGTGGGGTATCTATGAATAGGTCTTCAAAAATGGTAATGAGGTTTCTATTATCATTTTTTTCTAAACTGAATGGTTTGCGCGAGAGACACTTCCAAAGTGGTAAAATGTGTACCCCCCCCCATAACTTCTAAAATAAGAGAATGATAAAACTAAAAAAATATATGATGTACATTACCATGTAAACTACCACCGAAAATTGGTCTGAACGAGATCGAGTAAGTAGTTTTTTTTAAAACGTCATAAATCGTAAACCGCAATTTACCTTACATTCAATCAACTGAAATATAAAATTTAAAAAAAAACATTTATTTTTAAACCGAGAATATCTACAGGTTTGTACGGAACCCTCGGTGCGCGAGTCCGACTCGCACTTGACCGGTTTTCTACATTTGATCAATGAAAAAGAAAATAAATTACGATTTTAAAGAAAAAAAAAATTGATACATTGGTATCGATATCAGCCCCGACTTAGGAGTTGTAGGTTCGAACCAAGGCAGGCAATTTACTTTATGTAAATTCATTTCAACACCACTGCCCTCAAAACAGTGAAAGAAAACATAGTGAGGAAACTGGCATATCCTAGAACAAAACTTTCGAAGACTTGTGACTTTGACTGGCCTGTTAGTCTAGTGGTTAGTGACCCTGACTGCTAAGACTGAGGTCGTGGGTTCGATTCCCACGATCATTTGTTCTGTGTCTGGGTGTAATTATCTATAATATGTATGTATTTAGAAATACATAAGTATGTTTATCAGTTGTCTGGTTACCATAGTACAGGCTCTGCCTAGTTTGGGATCAGATAACGGTGTGTTGGTAGTCCTAAGATATTATATTATATAAAATATCTAGTAAATGTGATTAATTCTGTGTCAATTATCACTTTGTCTAAATTGAGTAGATTTATTATACATAGTGGCTGGATAGTATGTATAATATCCAGATTTATTACTTTCGCTGTAACATATATATGTATAAAAACGGAAACACTTATTTAATATTATGTTTTAAATATTGGTAAGGTACGTATAATTTAATTTCGTAGTAATTTTAATAAGACATTATTAATTTATCTGACTTCACACTTCCACGGGCGTCACGCTTTTCCGCAAAAAATGTATTCAACACACAATAAAAACTGAACACGAAATTCCTCCACACGCCTTACACACCCATAAAATCAGAGCAGCACCATAAAGGCACATACATCATTCATGAGCATAATGTTAATATGAGGGAACTAGCCATAAAAACAGTATTACAGGGCAAAAACTGCTAACGTAACCTACGGACTACACAAAATGGTCTCTTATACCATAGAACAATGGCCACTTTAGAAGGCTCGAGGCCCTTGGCAAAGGGGGCGGGGGGACGAAGAGAATCTGTTAACCAAAGGACATTTTTTTATTTTTTTTTGGTAGCATGTGATCCACGGCTTTTGGGGGAGTTAAAAGATGGTGTAACAAGTGTGCTTCAGTCTTTTGACTATCGTATGAAATTAACTACAATAGATAATGGATTTTTTCTTCATCCTTAAATTTTTATGGCTTTTTTTTCGATGGGGTCAATTGACATGAATATTAAAATTGAATAAGCATTTATAACCGAGAAGAAGCTTTCCTCTCACAGAGGGAAAATTATAGGCTGCTGATGATAATGATGATGCTCTTCAACCGACTTCAAAACAGGAGGAGGTTATATTTTCCACTGTATTTTTTTATGTATGTTCACCGCTTTCTTCATCAACTAAGACTGATTTCTTATCCTACTATAATAATAATATTATAAATGCGAAAGTTTGTATGTATGGATGTGTGGATGTTTGTTACTTTTTCACGCAAAAACTACTAAACGGATTTAGATGAAATTTGGAATACAGTTAGTTTATAACCTGGATTAACACATAGGCTACTTTTTATCCCGGTAGTACGTTCCCGCGGGATATTTTCCGACCTCCACGTGGGCGAAGCCGCTGGTAAAAGCTAGTAAATATAATATAATATTCTTTTTAAATGGATAGCCTATGCTTCAGGAGTGTTCCGATATAAATTTTGTAGACTATGTATTGGTAATTTTGTTGACTATGCTTTGGTAATTTTTGCGTTAGTTTCGATAATTCGCATTTAACCCACTTTCTTTATCGTGATGATATTTTAACACTTCCTGTAACTGTTATTATTCTGGCCAGTAGTGGTATACGAATAAGTGTGGGAAATATGTGAAGTGAATATGACTAAAACGAGAAAAATAAAACATTTTTGCGAAAAAACCCTACAAAGTTAAAAATTACTTTAATTTCGGAAGACGGTGACAAAAAACTATATTAAAATACAGATCCAAAGAGACAGACTTCTGATATATATTTTTTTTTGCTATAAAATATTTGTACTGTATCGTCTAATTACATTTAAGTAAAGGTCTCAAACGGTTTTATGTTTGGCTGACCTTCTATGCAATGCTCGTAAAGCTAAAGTGTATCGCGACCTTTATACAGGTGCATTATTATAGCAACACTACCTTATAGGTCACCAGGTACTTAAATGTACCTATTAATTGCTATATTGGCGCGGTAGTAAATTACGGCCAAATGAAAATAACGGCGAGATTTATTCGCGCAATGCGCGAAAATACATCTGCGTTTTTATTACGTCTCAGACTTAGAGCCGATTTTTCAATCCTCAGATAAAAGTACCAATAGCTACCTAAAGAATAAAGTTATTAGACTCTTTATCCGTCTGATAAGTGGTCGTCAGTTTTTCAATCGGTATTTTATTTAGGAATAACTATCTGACCGAATATCACATCTGTGAATGCGCTAACTTCAGGGAGGTGAAACAAATATACAGAACTAGCTTCTGCCCGCGGCTTCGCCCGCGTGGATGTCGAAAAATATCCCACAGGAACGTATTACCGGGATTAAAAGTACCCTTTGTGTTTATCCAGGTAAACAATGGGTTATTGCACTGCTTGCTTTGTGTTATCCAAGAAGCAGCGTTCGGATTGATAAATGATTGTTGTACGATAAATATTGCTAAAACTTAACAATATTGACGCCATATATCGGCAAATTACCTACTTGTATGCCAAATTTGAAGGCAACTTTAAAGCGAAAATATAAGTTATTTTTCAACCGACGAAAAAAAACGGAGGAGGTTATCAATTCGACGCGTATATTTTTTTTTTTTTTTTATGTATGACCACGCATAACCTTTTACATAGTGGTCCGATTGTGACAATTCTTCTTCTATTGAAAAGGGTATACTCCCAAGGTGGTCCCATATCAATTTGGAAAACAAAATCGAACCCTAAGGGTCGGAAAACAGGGGATGATTGATTGTTCACTCACTGATTGTAATGTATAAACACGCATAACTTTATACAGAGTAGTCCGATTTTGATAATTCTTTTTGTGTTGGATAGGGTTTACCTTGCCAAGTATTATTAGTACATTAAAGCCACAAAAAAAAAAAAAAACTTTTTAACAAAAAATTAAACCGCCGAAAAACTGAAAAGCATAAAATAACACTTAAACCTTAAAATTTTGAGTCGGCGCTGAAAAATCAATGAACAGGGATCACTCAAAGCGCCGACTCATAATTTTAAGGTTTAAGTGTTATTTTATGCTTTTCAGTTTTTCGGCGGTTTAATTTTTTGTTAAAAAGTTTTTTATTACCTGGTAATTACGATAAAAATTGTTACCTAAATTATTCAAATGACGATTTAACTTATATTGCTGTTCACAGGAGTTTATACTTAAAATATCTCTTTATATACTACTATAAAGGTGCTGCCTTCAGGTGCTAATACAACCAGGCTGCTAGATGAGCTCACTCTCGAGCAGGCAACGTAAACCTGGCCGTGCGAGAAGCAGTCCCCTCTAAGATGATATCCCGCTGTTTTAAGTGACTGTACCCGAGACTTATTAATCGTCATTGCGAAATATACCTTATGGGGACTGCAGCCTTTTAAAATCGAATGGGTATTCCGACGGAATTAGTGGTATCTGCGGTATATAGTACACCGATTCACCTTGAGCACAGCCAGTAAATACAATGGCGGAGCCTCTACCACGTTTTGATGTGAAGTGACCTGGTGACACGTGACCTGGTCCCATTGCACAATTGGGCCGGATTGAGATTTCGTGGTAGCAATGCTAGAGCACCCGCTTTGAGGATAAGTGTGTGAGACGATAAACCAGATGGGTTGAATAAATTTAAAAGCTCCATAGGATAGTGTATAGTATCATCTTTATGAATTCGACACGTATGCATGTAATATAATTACAACAGATTTTTGTTGCCCGTGTTTATTTCATTGTATTATTTTGTATAGCTTCTTCCCGCGGCATTTTTTTTTTCAGAAACAAACTACCGCGCTCTCACTACCTCTCAATTTAATATACAAACTGACAATATCCCAAACAAATAGGACGAAGTTCTTCGTAAAACTTAACTAATCTCTGGGGTGAGAGTAGTATAGTTTTAATAGAACTCAAAGCGTGTGTGAAAATATTTATTTAGGAGACAACCAGAAGTGGATAAATTAATATTGTTTACAACGAAATACTATGCCTACCGCAGTATTTCTTTGTAAACAATATTTTTTGTTTTACTTCAGGTGCTAGAATCACCAGGCTGCTGGTCTGCACCAGACCGTGTGAAAAGCAGTTCTCCCTTAAGTCTACCCCTGTTAAATTAATTGTTGGGCCTTGAGATTTATTTATGGTAATGTCAAAGCAGACTTTGAGGCGAAACTGCACTCTTTTGAACTCGAAGGGGTAGTTCGATGGCGTTAGAGGAATCCTCGGAATAAACACAGACTCCTCTCTGGAACAACTTGTCAGTATAGTTGCCTCGATAACATTTCGTTGCAATATTTTCACTCGCAACCTGAGGGGTAATTGCGGAACTTTTTATCGGTAGGAATTGGCTTAATATTCGTAGTTAAACAACATTCATTGCGTTATTTACGTTGCTGAGCCGACAATTTATTCGAACAAATGACGCAATGGTTTAGAAATAATCTTCAATACCATTCAGATTCTGATAAATTGTGCGTTTCGCAATTAGGGTGCTGGTGTCATTGCATAATTTTGGCGGGTTAATATTACGCAACATAACTGGGACGCCAACTCTGAATGTTAATATGTGAGTTGGGAAACCGGGAGGCTTCAATGTGTTAAGAAACTCAACCGGGTAAGGTATGGCGTCATCGTGGTTTATCACTCGAGTCCATTGATTTATAATGATTTTCAACTCCTTCGAACGATCTCAAGAGAATTTAATTGATGATTGTGGCTTGGTCGTTATGTTTTCCTTTAATGTATAAACTAAAATCGTATTATTACACGCTTTATATTAGCTTCACTTTTATGTTTGTTTGTTTGTTTGTTTGTAACCGACTCCTTATAGCGCGATTTTGACCCACTTTAACACCGGTGACGACAATGCGCTCCCCGGGCTGCCCCGCACCCAATGCGACCGTCTACCAGGCCACGTAGGATATTCGAAGCCCTATTTGACTCAGTAAAGGGGTGATTTTGGAAAAACTGTGATACATGTGTCTCATAATTATACTTGAAGAGTATGTGTACCAATTTTTGTGTCAATCGACCCAGCGAATAAAAAGTTTCATAGAAACTTCAACCCTTCATTTCACCCTCTTAGGGGTGGAATTTCGAAAAACCCCTTTCTTAGTGGATACTTACTTTTTACAAAGAACTCACCCTCCAAATTTCACGCCTCTACCACCAGCGGTTTAGGCTGTGCGTTGATATATCAGTCAGTCAGTCAGTCACTCAGGACTTTGAATTTTATATATACAAGATTATTTTTAGTATATGCGAAACCTGAATATAGTTTGTTCAGAATCAGTAACTGAATCGATTCCAATAATTTTTACACCATGTTATATTTTGTACCAAAAATATATTTAATTACGCTTCCAAGTCGCGGGCCTCAGTGTTTTGTTTCGATTTTAAAATTATCATGTCTTTCTCGTATTCAAACGTCCATTACATGGAGATGGTACGTACACTAGCTGTTTGTGGTGATCTGCATATGTTTTTGCGTGGACAACCAGGTAACTTATCAAGCTTATAACTTTGTGATTATTAATGATACAGTTTTGAAATTTTTTCATAGATTCTTTACATAAAAATACTAGACCCGTGTTTCGGGTTTCGCATAAACAAAAATTAATGTTGTATAGATAAACCAATGTTAGAACGGGACGGACTATTTCATTGTTTACTGTCAATGTTATAAAAAAATCTGCGGCAGCCAGATGTCCTTTTTTTACGTTAAGAGGATGTTGGTTTTTGGTTGTGTGGTATTTTTTTTTGTAATTCCGTGATTTCTTATTGTATTAAAATAATCATGGAAAGCAAAACTGAATCCCAAACTTTAAAGTGTTTGACACTCGGTTTTACAATTCTTTCTTTTCGTTCATATTCTTTCTTTATTTTCATTCATATACTTATATTTATTAATTATGACTTCATCCTCACTTGCCATTTCGCCAATACTATCGCAAACATCCATTTTCATTAAGTACACTTTTTAAAAACGAAAACTAACCTCAAGTTTGGTAACGCCAACGTCGTTTATTAATGGAACAACCGGTTATCTGGCCGTCAAAGAGCCAAATAGATTTATTTCTCCGTTAAGGGAATTATTCGACCAATAAAGCCTATCTGACGATTGAACAACACAGTTTTTTACTATCTATTGAATAAACCCTATCTGTCTGTTTATCTGAGGATTGAAAAATCGGCCCTTAGTCGACTTACTCGTACCGTACCGCAACACAATACGCTTGTCTTATGGTGACCCTTTTAACTTTATGTTATTTTAATTTATTGTTATTACAGTGGTAATATACCAAAATTTGTGAAAATTAAATATCTGCCTACCTATTATAGAATCATTACAGTTTAATACATACAGCCTTGTCATAAACACACGTAAAACAGAACCTTAGTAATAGAGCCCGAATAGCACCTTAAATACAAAATATACAAATAAATAGGCTCTAATTTTTTGCGAAATTTCAGACACATTACTCGACTCTCTAATTAGATTTGTAAAACGAACTTTCACAAATTCCAAATCTAATATTAAATTTCAAACAAAATAAATCAACCTTTACCTATTGCACCCCACTCGAGCTCAAAACAGAATTACAAAAAAAAGAAAAAAAAATCCGCCTTCACTCTTTTGAATTTTCAACAATGGCCCACGTCCCCATATTTCAAATGGACTGTGCAAACACAAAATAGGTAGGCACAGAAAACTAACTCCATACAACGAACGAAAAAACTTTTTACACAAAAATAACAACCGACTTCCGTAATTAAAGTTATTTTTCACTTATTAGTGTTTTTTTTTGGGAAGTCGGTTGTTATTTTTGTGTATAAAGTTTTATTTTTACATTTTTAGTTATGGTAGATACCCCGCACTAATCTAATCGCGCTATTCGTTCATTTGTCGCGCAAATACTTAATGCAAATTTAAGACTTATATGGTTTTCACATGGGGGATCCATGGATAATCCGAATGGAACCAAATTAAAATGGGTCCACACGGAAAGCACCAGCATTCAAATAAAAAAAAGAATCATCAAAATCGGTTCATCCAGTCATAAGTTATGAGGTAACAAACATTTAAAAAATACAGTCGAATTGATAACCTCCTCCTTGTACGAACACATAGCCGAGTATAGCATAACATTGTTCCCACTGCTGGGCCAGAGGCCTGTAAGACGGAGTAGGCCGAAATTCACAACACCTCTTTGAGTGAAAGCCTCCTTCAACTTCTTCCATGTATACCACCTTTGCCAGTAGACGGCCAGTCTTTTCCTGCTATTGTTATTAAGTCATCACACCAAATTTACATGTAGGTTAATCAATCTGCTTAGGCTTTCCCAACTATCTTAAGCTTGGCTTTCAGTTTAACCGTATAATATCTACTAATATCTATCGTATAATACGATACCCTTTGGTAAGATTTTCGGGTTTCTGCGAACCGTAACGACTGATAAAGATTAAAGAATCACAGCCAGGACCAACGGCTGAACGTGCTTTCCGAGGCACATAAGTGTCTTGGTATTTAAGATGATCATCCATCCACGGACCATTGCGGTAAGCAAAGCTTAACCTGATTAATCAAACCTTGCGACTATTTGTAATTAGCCACGCCACAATACCTTCGATTTCCTCCTAAAGTATTGATAGAAATTGTATTAAGTTACGAACATAATATCTTTTCGAAATCATCCTTTCTTTACTATTATTATTGCTATAAAACGAAGTCGTTTACCGCGCTTAGATCTTTAAACTACGCATCATATTTTTATGCGGTTTTATAAATAGACAGAAAGAAGAAAGAAAGAAAGAAATAATTTATTTGCCATGAATGTGGGTACAAAATAAGATGAACATTGTAAAAACAGTTCCAACACAATCTACCTTACGGCATGCAAAAAGTAAAAACATATTTAAATCTACTCAATTGTACAAACAAAAAAAAAAACAGAAACAAAGTAAAAAAAAAACAAAACATAAAAGGTACTATTCTAAGTTATGTGAGACTACAGCCTTCCTTACATAAACTAAACATCAAAAACAATAATATTCATTCGGTATTTTACATATTTGGATTGATTAAATTAATTATTTATTTTGCCTACGTTAACAAGGTATACATAAGGTAAGAAAGAGTGATTCAAGAGAAAGGTTTATATGTATGAATAATAGGTATTGGATTTGTGAACACCGTTTTAAGAACTTAATTCTGGTATTACATTGATTGATTTTCGATTCGGTACGGAATAGAAAAGAATAGAATCATATCATGCAAAGCAAAATATAATTTTTTCGGAAGCATATCGAATGGTTGTAAATAGCTATGCTGGCCTTCTGTTCCTTTCTCTTTAGAGATTTAAGGGTGTGCCGATCAACAAACAATTTTTCGTCTTATTAAGGAGGGGAATTTATCAATTTAGTTCTCCCCTCCCCACTTCCCTTCGAGTTTAAGGTAAGATTATGTAAATTGAGAGTAAAACGATAAATGGAGTGTATTTTCCGTTTTTATCAATAGGAGATTGTTTTCTATAAGAATGGTTTGGGGGCTAAATTGATCATTGGCGATTATCTGCTTCGATATTGGGCGTTTTGGGAGCCTAATGATTTTCTTTGGCGTACAATGAAGCTGTATATGCGCCACGTAAGATTAAGTGTTTGATATTCATCGTTTTTTTTAAGTAATTTTCATATTAGGGAATGAGTTGCTCGAAATATTCAAAGTTTCCTGTGGTGTCGGACGTAAAAAATTGCATCAATGAGATGATCGTTATAATATTTTCCGTTTAGTCGTAAGACAAATTTTGCAACCAATTAATAAATGCGTAGCCACTGTAGCTTATGCTCCAGTAAGTCCCTTATTTTGCTTTGCTTTTACGACACCATCGGGAAGAAATTGGATAATTTACGTCCGGCAAAATACTAATTATGCTGAATTCATATTTACAGTTACCGGTCTAGTTAAAACTGATTCCTGTATTTATTTCACACTTAGGCGCTCCACCCACTGCACCGCGCCCAGTCGCGTGGCGCGGGATGGCAGATTTTACCATTGTATGCAAGTATCTCAATTTATGTAGAAATCACGCCTAGCACAACACTCTGCCGACGCGGAAATGCGCGGGAAGGCGCCCCGTGCGTTATACGTCACTCGCGCACCGCGGCGGGACGCATCTTCAGTGGGTGAACCGCCTTAGTGCATTGCTAGGTCAAACATGCAGCTAATACAAACGCTTTTACTCCATGAAGCTATCACATACCACAAATTATTACACATAATTTAGCATTGCCGTTGTAATGTATTTGGTCAATAAATTTTATCGCGCAAATTCATAGGAAACTCATGAATTATGCACTATTGTTAAATATTAATGAGCATAATCACATTGCTGTCAGGACGTATTGTTATGAACGAGGGCAGTGAAGTAGTGTGTTAGAAATACTATACCTAGAATGTTAAATCAAATAGTAAGCCAATTTGAATACTGATTTTCCTGGAATTTGTGAAAATCGGAGACCGAAATATTTAACACCGTATTTTCATTGTTTATTTAGTAAACTATATTATGTAACATCACGACCTTATTCCTTAAAGAGTTAGACACAGGTGCACCTATATTACACCCACATTCTACCAGTTATGTTTAAGCCCTATGTAATAGCTCCCTATTACAGGGGACTTAAACATATTGCAATTTGCCACAAATCAAGATTACGGCAGGCTGCAACTTTTCTGTACAGTTTTTTCTATGCATTTTACCACCATAGTGCGATCGCGAACCCGCCTGCCAAGCGTGGCAATTATGGCGAACCCTCCTATTTTTAGAGGTGGCCTATGTCCAGCAATGAACGTTTTTTGGCTTAAATTATGAGGAATAAAACTCTATTTGTAAATATACAAAGGATCCATGTTGATACATTGATAATACATATATCTAACAGTCTTATGATTAAGCACATTTAATTTAAATATCAAACTCCCAATCAACCCAGTTACCTTTCATCCCCACATTATCCTCCCTTTACTTCAAAATAATCTCGTTTTCCACCATTACTCAAAGATAAATGGGCGAAAAACAAATTTTCGAGGCAACAGAACCGTTTTTAATGGCGTCCGTATTATAAATCGTTATGATAATTGCCTTATCGGTACAAACGGATAAACTGTATTGAATACTGTATTCTTTGGGGAGCCTAATTGGTATTCGCTCTTTGCCGGTTTTCAGTGAATTTTTGTAATTTTATTAGTGTTTTATTTTTGGGTATTGTTGTTGTTATATTTCAATGCACATGTGGATTGTATTTACTGTTTAAATACCTCTCACACAATTTGAATAATATTATTATGCATTGATAATGGTAAATCGCCATACTTTCACTCTTGTAACCTTTAGTTTCATTAAATTCAGGTCATCAGATACCGGTCTCCGTCATTAAGAGTCAGAGTTCATTATTTTTTGTGTGCATAGACTTTTTTTGTAGATCGAAATCTTCTGTGCACAAGGTATATCTGAATGCTTATTGTATTTATACCACTTTTTTTAGAATTGTGTGTGTTTTTATTTGGGTACATCGACAATTTGATTATTATTGTATTACCTACTGTCGTATCTTCATGAACTATAATAATAATAAACGTGTTCAGCAGAAGGTCTTCTAGTAAGATGCTGGCCGGGATCTTGACTGTATTTCTCCTTCTCCAACTCTGGGTGGAGCGGGAGGATGTGTCAGACTATTACTGACAAAACCCACCCTTGTTCCTTCAGTTGGTGTGCCAGAGCTACGATAACTCTTTCAAACAAATCACCCCCTAACATTTTATCTGTGTAATTTAAATAAAACATTGATCAGTCAGGGGCTATGTAGACTTTCTATAGTGCTAGATAATAATTCACTTTGATAAATGATTTATTTCTGTAAGTAGGTTTATACAAACACTTTTACCAAGTCTTTAGCCACCCAAATCCATCTTTGCTTTCAATAAGTCGTTGGTGTTTCAATAAATAAATAATTATCCTGCAATAGTCAAGCGGGAGTGATCTCTGCCAGTTGGTAATGGCCTCTTCTTAACTCCTCTCCCCTCTGTAATTTGAAAACATTGTAAAAGCCAACATTTTAAAAGAGTAACTATGGAGTTTCGTTCCAGCTCTTCGCCATAGGAACCAACAAATTGGAGCCGTGCACCTAGCTTCTGAAGTCGCATAAGTGCCCATGTACTGCCTTTTTTTTTTCAGGATGGGAATTCATCAAATGACTTCTCCCGCTCTGGGCGGAGCGGGAGGGCGTGTCAGACTTTTACTGACTAAAACCCACCCGTGTTCCATCAGTTGCCTATGTGCCAAGGCCACGGTATCTCTTTCGAACAATCACGCGACCCCGGCAGGCATCGGTCCTAGTAGACCCCTACACTGCTGCTGACATCTCTTTGAGGCGCGCGTGGAACACTACGCGCCGTCGACCCGAGCTTGGTCCTTTCCGGGCGGCGAGCTACCCAATGCTCGCCGCCCACAAGCTCGCGCCTACGGTGGCCGGGAGTCCGCTATCGACTCCCGACGCCCGGGGCGTCTCCTCCTGCGGCGGCTAGGGACGTGAGGGCGCAGTGACTGCCACTCCCTCACGCGCCCCGCCTCCTCCTTCGCGAGCATTACTGCTTCGCAGAACGAGGTGACGGCTTCCCATTCCGTCTCGCTCCGTACCATGGCTCGCACCAGGGCCAGACGCGAGAGGTCGCCGCCGCCGACCCATGTACTGCCTAACGATTGTGTCTTGATCCTGACAACAATCGTCAGACAGATACTTTCCAGACACGACACCCGTCTAATCGGAGGATTCTACCTTTTCTACGGAGATTCAATGAACTTTATACCCTGTTCCTAATGCCACCAACTCGGTTGTCCGCCCGTGTGGCTGTTATTATTTAGCCACAACCTGGGTCAGAATCTAACACTGTTTAGAGCAAGCTGGATGTACATTTAAGCTATCGTTACTCGTAGAGGCTATAACATTTACCCTATTTTTTAACCGACTTCAAAATAAGGAGGTTATCCATTCGACTGTATTTTTAGGGTTCCGTTTTAGGCGGCGGCGACCTCTAGCGTCCGGCCCTGGTGCAAGCCATGGTACGGAGCGAGAGGGAATGGGAAGCCATCACCTCCTTCTGCGAAGCAGTAATGCTAGCGAAGGAGGAGGTGGGGCGCGTGAGGGAGTGGCAGTCTCTGCGCCCTCACGTCCCTAGCCGCCGCAGGAGGAGACGCCCCGGGCGTCGGGAGTCGATTGCGGACTCCCTGCCACCGTAGGCGCGAGCTTGCGGGCGGCGAGCAATGGGTAGCTCGCCACCCGGTAAAGACCAAGCTCGGGTCGACGGCGCGTAGTGTTCCACGCGCGCCTCAAAGAGATGTCAGCAGCAGTGTAGGGGTCTACTAGGACCATGCCTGCCGGGGTCGCGTGATTGTTCGAAAGAGATACCGTGACCCTGGCACATGGGCAACTGATGGAACACGGGTGGGTTTTAGTCAGTAAAAGTCTGACACGCCCTCCCGCTCCGCCCAGAGCGGGAGAAGTCAATTGATGATTTCCCATTCTGAAAAAAAAAAAGCTTACAGGAGTGGAAATGTGAAAGGTACGCCTTTGCCTTACAGTGAGACGAAATGGGCTAAAAATAAAAAATAATAATGAAAGAATAATGTCGTAAAAGCTAAGCACGATTAATAACACAGGCCCACAAAATAAAAATAAAACCGGCCAAGTGCGAGTCGGACTCGCGCACCGAGGGTTCCGTACAAACCTGTAGGTATCCTCGGTTTACGTATAAGGTTTATGCTTATGAAATTAAATGTTTTTTTTTAAATTTTATATTTGAGTTGATTGAATGAAAGGTAAATTGCGGTTTACGATTTATGACGTATTAAAAAAAAACTACTTACTGGATCTCGTTCAAACCAATTTTCGGTGGAAGTTTACATGGTTATGTATATCATGTATATTTTTGAGTTTTATCATTCTCTTATTTTAGAAGTTACGGGGGGGTGGACACACATTTTACCACTTTGGAAGCGTCTCTCGCGCAAATTATTCAGTTTAGAAAAAAATGATATTAAAAACCTCAGTACCATTTTTAAAGACCTATTCATAGATACCCCACACGTATGGGTTTGATGAAAAAAATTTTTTTGAGTTTCAGTTCTATGTATGGGGAACCCCAAAATTGATTATTTTTTTTCTATTTTAGTGTAAAAATCTTGATGCGGTTCACAGAATACATCAACTTACCAAGTTTCAACAGCGTAGCTCTTATAGTTTCAAAGAAAAGTGGCTGTGACATACGGACGAACAGACAGACAGACAGACAGACAGACATGACGAATCTATAAGGGTTCCGTTTTTTGCCATTTGGCAACGGAACCCTAAAAAGTACCCTGCGCGAAAGACCAGACCACCTGAACTTTATGTTTTCGGGGTCGCTGAGCCCGAATATGGTGCTAGAATAGCGAAGTTGGTTCGCGTTTTTCAGAAATCAGCAAAAATGCTAAAAAATTTAAGTTTTTCGTGTAATATGGTTTATGGTGCTTTTTAAGTCATTTTTTATTGATATCAGGCACCCCCCCTTTTTTCCATTATTTTCTACTGTTTAGTTTGGTTTTCTATGGAAGTGTGTTTTAAACTATTTTTATTTTCAATTTTTTCAGGTTGTTTCGAATTTTGAGACGTACACGTCAGCGTAGTTTGTGACGTATGTGAGCGTAGTTTTCGAAGACAGTTTATTTGCTGTTCTGGTAACCCCTGCAAGGATAATGGCACAAATTTATGAAATTATAGTATTGTCATGGTCCTCGATAAGTCTACAGAGTTTAAATGAAATCTGGTCGTTTAAAGTGGATCAAAATCGCGCTATAAGGAGTCGGTTACAAACAAACATACAAGTAAAGCTAATATAAAGCGTGTAATATGAATTCAGCAGATCTAGAAACATATATTCTGAATGGTTTTATCCACAACAACTGGTACTTTTGCATTTTCAACGATCGTATACTGTGTAATGACAAATATCCGATATTTTCAGCATTTTTCCTCTATGATGAGAAAATATGAAATCAATTGGTGATTCTAACTTTAAGTAAAGACTCTATTGATTCAACGAGACATTTCTTGTGTAGGTAATTTATTTCATTGCACATTGGAATTTAGCGTTTTTTTAACAACATAAACCATATTATACGAAAAATTAAAATTTTCAGCATTATTGCTGATTTCTGAAAAAACGCGAACCAACTTCGCTATTCTGGCACCATATTCGGACTCAACGACCCCGAAAACATAAAGTAAAGGTGGTCTGGTCTTTCGCGCAGGGTACTTTTCTTATTTTGTGGGCCTGTGTAATCCGAATATCTTGACTTAACACATGAGGTTGTTGACATGTGGGGCGTGGACTCTGCAATCATTGTACCAATAATCGTTACAGTAAATGGGCTAATAGGAAAGAGCAGCTGGGTCTAAGGCTTTTTTTTTGGATTTGAAATCATCAAAATATGACTTCTCCCACTCTGGTTGGAGCGGGAGGGCGTGTCAGACTTTTACTGACAAAAACCCACCCGTGTTCTTTCAGTTGCCCATGTGCCAGGGTCACGGTGTCTCTTTTGAACAATCTCGCGACCCTGGCAGGTCTTGGGCTTGATTCAGAAAGCAGTATTCCAGAACATGGCACGCATAGTCAGGAGGTTACTCTCTCTAGAGCCCTGACTAGCAGCTGCTCATGATGCAGATGGGCTACTATTTTTAGAAATATTGTCGGTTATTATCGAAAAAAATCAAGACAATTGTTTCATAGAAAAGTGCAATCCCTACGCAGTAAAAATTTATGTAAACAGCAAATTTTCAACGCAGGCATTTCGAATCATGTACCTTAACCATGAAATCAAGTTGCACGTAATTTTTTTTGGTATTCTAGAAGAGAAATTCCCAAGAAATTCGTTCAAACGAAGTCACGGGCAGACGCTAGTAAAGAATAGATCCAAAAGAGAAATAAAGTAAGAAACTCATTTCATTCGCAAATAAATCACAAATATTATTGCTATTTATCTTTATCTCTCAACATACGAAATGAAGACTCACAATCATCCGAGTTTGATCTCCGATCCAAATTACTAGAATCGTAATAAATCGAGATAGCAAAGTAATTTCCAGATAATAACGAACATATATTTCTAAGAACACTCCAGCTCATGTGATTGGCAAAAGATTTGAAAGAAATATCCATAACATATCCAATACTGAAGATAACTAGCTGATAATATATTGAGACAAATACATAATATATCTTGGTCTTTTACGATTTATTAGAACTGAATGTTCGCTCAAATATTCGTACGCGATATCATCATGACATCATCGTCTGCATGGCCTTTTTTAAACTTTCGGGCAGCTTCCAGTCTCATCGTACGCAGTTGAATACTTAACGTTAATAGGTACGGGGGTATAGTTGGCTATAGGCCATAAGGACGTATGAATCGACAAGGTATCATTTGATTGGCTATTATGTATGAAAATGCTACAATTTATAATATACTAGTTTCTGCTCGCGACTTAGACCGCGTCAAATTTTTCAATTCGAACCAGTCGTTCCTGAGATTAGTGCGTTCACCCAAACAAGCGAACTCTTAAGCTTTATAATATTAGTATAGAATATAGTATAGATTTGTAGCTACACATTGATTAAATTTTATGGAAGATAAAATCAATTTTTAACCATTTATTTTTGAGGCCTACGTTTAAAGCAGTAATATTTAAAAGCACTCTTTTAACTTATATCTTTAAACGAGCAATTCTTGTATATATATATAAAAAATCGGCTAAAAAAATCGTTTATTTTCATGAAATTTAGTATACAGGGGGTTTCGGGGGAGATAAATTGATCTAGCTAGGATTCATTTTTATAAAATGTCGTTTTATTCGTGTTTTCAATGACCAACTTTATCGAAAATCAACTTGAACATAAACTTATTATTTTAAACACAATTTACCAAAAAGTTATTTCTTTAAACCAGCTAGCAGCTTCCCAACTGCTTAACGCACTTTTTTTGGTAGTGCAAAGGATTTTGAAGGAAATGTGTAATGTTTTGTATACCATAAGTTTGAAAACGCAAACTAAAACACAACTTAAACACACGCAACTTAAATAACGCAATGCGCGTTATTTAAGTTATCGAACTGGGAAATGTTGAATTATCAAAATAAAGACACTGCAACCGTGTGTTACACAATTATTTCGCAGGTTCTACTGTTTGTTAAACATTTTCAGAAGCACACACTACCGTTTTTAATTTCATAAAATAAATATAAATTTTCTTGGAAAAGCCGGTTAGCACTGTGTCTGTGGCCGACTCGGTTCAGTAAGAAATAAAAAACTTGCCAACAGTAAGTTTGCTTTACATTTCCTTGGACGAAGTCGCTTATTAAAAATAAATTGCAGATATGATTTGCTGTTCTTGAAGAGTTTTTGTTATGTTTGGAGTTACTGGGTTTTGCTAACGGTTGTTTTAGAGTTGTAAAATTTAGTTCATCATAATCAGCATATAATGTTCCCACTGCTGGGACACCGGCCTGCTCTCTGTGAGAGAGAGTGGGCTATAATCCACCACGCGGGCCTGGTGCGGGTTGTTAAAGTCACATGTCTATGAATTTTTGGTTCTAGAATATGCCGTTTTCCAGAGCTCGAGTATACGACTTACAAACTTGTAATTCACGGCTTTTACCATTGGGCCACCACTGCTCAAGATTTAGTTCAAATAATGTTTATTTTATGTTAGAGCAGGCACGAGGAGCACGAGGCCGTAGGTTTGAACCCGGACAGGTGTATTACTTTGTGTAGGTAAATTATTTCATCACCACATTGGTCCACTCCAAAAGAGCACTGTTTCCCGGCAGTGGGAACGTTATAGGCTGAAACATTCAAAGTAAAGTAAATCGTAGGTCCGAACCTATAATCTACAACTTGATAAAAATTAAATTAAAAATTGTTTATTTTGTAACCATATTCAAATAAACCTGTTAGTGATTGGAGCCTCCTTTTAAGCAAACAATGCATGTATTAGGAGACTCCGCTCTTCCATATCAAGGTAAGTACAAAATATACAAAATAATTGATGTTAAACAATAATTATACAAGTGCATGTGTGTGTGTTTATGAGAGTGGGTTTGTATATGATCGTGTGTGTGTGAATAAGTGAGGATGTGTGTTGAGAAAAACGAGTGAGTTAACTTATTGTTTGCAGTAGTGCCTCAGTATCTTCATAGGGAAGTGGTTTTATCCAATTTGTTAAGACTTTTTTACATACATGTGCTGGTTTAGTGTATATGTATATCTCCTTGTTCACCCTATTATATAATTGAGCAGAACGTATGTTGTATTGTATGGCAGCAAACTTTGTTCTTGTTTGTGGGATATGAGCAATGGTAAGTCACGGCTGTTACCAATGGGCCACCACTACTCCCGAAACAACACTGCATAGTGATTTTTCACAACTGGAATCTCTTTTAACTTTCACTGCAGCATTAGCTTATCAACTTCATTACATATTATAAAATAAAGTCAGTTCGCTCTCTGTCTGTCCCTATGTATGCTTATATCTTTAAAACTACGCAACGGATTTTAATGCGGGTTTTTTTAATAGATAGAGTGATTCAACCGAAAGGTTTATATGTATATAACATACATAATATAGTAAAGAAACGCTGATAATTTTAGAGGTTTCTAACGCGATGTCATAACTAACAGAAAAAAGCACAATGATCTCCAGTGTTGCTGGGAAAGAGGCAGATGTCGATTTGGGTGTGCCTACTGGATCGGTGTACGGCGCTGTAGGATATATAATGCATGGTAACAGTGTGTCGAATGTCGTACGTAAATGTGAAGTGTACATGTACGCTGATGATATGTGTCTCGTATATGCCTCCAAAGATATAGCCGAGGTACGAAAGTGTATTCAAGGTGACTTTGAAAATATTAGCAAGTGGGCTCACGACAATGGAATTATATTAAATCTTACAAAAACAAAATGTATGCATATGCGTACATTTTGTTTTTGTAAGATTTAATATACTCGCCATATAATCGAAACGCTAAATCTGTAAATAATGAATACCTCACAGTGATAGGGCACACATACGAATGTTTGCATAGAAATAAATGTAAATGTAACTGTGAAAAATTGGATTATGTAGATAAATTTAAATATTTAGGTCTAACAATAGATAAGAACTTTAATTGGAAACTACATGTAAATGACGTTTGCAATAGGTTAAGATTGGTGTTAAGTAAGTTCTACCACTTAAAAAAATGTATTGAACAAACACACTTTGAGAATCGTGTATTTCGCTCTTGCCGATTCCCTAATAAGCTATGGGCTCCTTGTGTACGGGAGAACCTTTATTACATATTTAAGAGATGTTAAAGACATACAAATAAGACTGTTAAAGTTTCTAGTAAGTAAAAATGTTAAAGATAAAGTGCAACAAAGAGTATGATAGGTTATTTCCTATATGTAAAATTTTACCCATAGAGAGAAAAGTGGATTATTTGGTAGGTCTAGAAAATTATTATAATGATGAATATAAAGTTAATGTTAAAAACAAGTACAACACACGTAGGGTTAGAGAGAACAGTCTGGTACAGCCACAGATAACAAATTATTATGGTAAGAGAACATCGAAATATTTGGTACCTAAAGTGTTTAACAAAATAGATTTATTAAGAGAAAAAGTAAAAATAAGTAAAGGTTCACTTAAAACAAAATTAAAAAAACTTTCTACAGGATAGCAAGCAGAACTAAATGTATTTTAATGTATAAGCAGTGTTTATGTAAGTTTTAGTTATGTAAGTTTCATTGTTATTATAAAGAGCGCCTCTCGCCATCAAACGTAAAAGTTTGGCGAGTTTAGAATTAAGTTAGAAAACTGTGCTTTAATTTCATTAAATAAAATATTTAAAAAAAAAACTCATTTTTTTGCGCTTACATTGCGCACGCTGGCTGAACCCCACGAAATTGATCAAAATAATGTACAACAGTATTGTACACCTTAAAAAGGTTTACAAAAAAGTCCGCTATGGTATATGTCTATGTTTTAGGGATAACCCACAATAACCATTTTTTATCCTTTACTTTTTACGAGAAATAATGGCTTATTAACGAAGCGATTTTAAGCAATCCAGCATTAATGCTGGATTAATGCTGAAGGATTAATCCTTATCCAATTGAATACATTAGATACGGTGTGCATTTTATGTAGATCAAAACTGCCCTTTCCAGCATATCATTAAAATGAATATTTTAGAAGATATCAGAGATTATAATAAAATAGCCGCAGAGCGGCTAGTGGGCCGTCCCGCGTCCGGCCGTCCCGGTTAGTAGCGGTCGGGTAGTGCAGGATTAGTAGGATTGTACTATTGTAATTCATATGACTTTGGCTTCATAGTAAATGCGAATATCATGTGTGTTCGAAGTACTCACAATAAACCTAATTGTATTATTCCAAGTAAGAGACCGCGAAACATGGCTTAGATTTTTGGATGCATTTGGATTTTTGGTTATCCTGGATACTTACCATATAGGATACTTTATCCCGGTAGTAGGTTCCCGGGTGACATTTCCGACAGCTATACGGGCGAAGCCACTGGCCAAAGTACTATTCTTATAACTATGTTTAATTTGGTATCTGGTAAATAACTGAATGTCTGTATAAGTAGAATAGGAGCGTTAAGAAAAACCAGGAAGAGTTATATTCAATTCAATCCAGCCCTAAATCGCAGTCTTCTTACTCTGAATACGATTAGTTTTATTTTAAGTACATCAAATACACATGATATGTAAGGATCGTAGCAGGTGGCGTTCCTTAGTTTCTGCCTACCCCCATGGGAAAAAGGCGTAATTTTATGTATGTATAACATGGATTAATACATTCTTACCGCGGTAGTACGTCCTCTTGCGATAATTTCCGACAGCCACGCGGGCAAAGACGCGGGCAAAAGCTAGTACTCAATAAAGAGCGCTATTAGAAAAATTAAACCGCCGAAAAAACTGATAAGCAAAAAATAATAAACCTTAAAATTATAAGTCGCGCTTTGAGTGATCTTTGCTGATTGATTTTTCAGCGCCGAATCAAAATTTTAATTATTATTTTTGATAGATTATTAAGTTTATTATTTTTTGCTTTTCAGTTTTTTCGGCGGTTGAATTTTTTGTTAAATAGGTTTTATTTTATAATTTGTTGTGGCTTTAATGTACTAATAATACTTGGCAAAGTATACCCTATGAAAATCAAAATCAGACTACTCTGTATAAAGTTATGCGTGGTTATACATTATAATCAATGAGTGAACAATCAATCATCCCCTGTTTTCCGACTCTTAGGGTTCGATTTTGTTTTCCAAATTTATATGGGACCATTTTCGTAGTATACCCTTTGCAATAGAAGAAGAATTATCACAATCGGACCACTATGTAAAAAGTTATGCGTGGTCATACATAAAAAAAAAATATATAAATACGCCTCCGTTTTTTTTTCGTCGGTTGAAATTACAATCTATTTTTCGAAAATAAGCCACAGCACTCAACGATAAAATCAGTTAAAGTGTCCCTTAATATCTCAAAATGAAACGTCAGAGGAATCAAGATGGCGCTGAACAATTCCCACTTTCAACAAAATTGGAAAGAATTCTAGACACTCGCCGAAAAAAAGTTCTAAAAGAGACGTTACGGGCTTTTATCTAAGATCTAAAGTTGTTGCTTCCATTAAACGTAGCTACACGAAGTTTTTATTCAATTCTATCGTTAATGACTGCCTAGTTGTTTTAGTGGTTGGTAGCGTACACGAGGTCTTGGATTTGAATCGTAGGCTGGGAAAAGTGCTAATAAGTTTTCCATCAGGAATTTCTCAGTTGCCGGTTGATGGCAATAGGCGTGTCCTCTGCTACATGGGACTTGATAAAACTGACGAAATGTGGGTGTATTATAGGAACATTTCCGTCTAAGCTAAAAACAGCAAACAGCAATAACATTGTTTATAAAAAAACCCGATAGTTTATATTAACCCTGTACAATATTTACCACAACTAATGAAAAACACGGTTTAACTAACTAACGACGTTTACACACGTTTTAACTTTATATTTATTTTTATAGCGGCACTAAAAATATTTACTCAGAAAATTTCAACTTTCTACCTATTACGTTTAAAGAGATACAGCCCGCTGAGAGACAGACGGACGGACAGATGGTCGGACAACGGAAGCTAAGTAATAGGTTCCCTTGGCACCCTTTGAGAATCCCAAAACATCATCATCACCTGTCTAGCCTTTCCCAACTATGTTGGGGTCGGCTTCCAGTTTAACCGGATGCAGCTGAAAACCAGTATTCTACATGGAGTGACTGTCTAGTGTCTATCTGACCTCCACAACCCTGTTAATACAATGGGCAATGCGATACCCGCTTTTTTTTTTCTGGATGGGTAATCATGAAATGACTTCTTCCGCTCTGGGCGGAGCGGAAGGGCGTGTCAGACTTTAACTGACTAAAACCCACCCATGTTCCATCAGTTGCCCATGTGCCAGGGTCACGGTATCTCTTTCGAACAATCACGCGACCCCGGCGGGATGCGATACCCCTTGGTAAGACTCGTTGTCAGACTTTCGGGCTAGTGACGACCTGTAACGACTGTCAAATATCCACAAATGACAGCCGAGACAACGGCTTAACGTGCTTTCCGTGGCACGGAGGGGTCAGAGAATCCCAAATAGTAATTTTATAAATAATTTAAGGCATGAAAATTAAACATTCTAGAGTACGAGTGTAGACATACCGTAACAATAACAAATTCACAAATTAATTTTGTTTCAATTGTTGGAATCAATTTAATTGATTTCTATTCAATTCATTTGACTCCGGCGAATGAAATTTTTCAAAATAAACCAATTTGGAGCCATTTAGTGAATTAATTCCATTTAGATTAGGTTTTGAATTACATAGTGCGATGCTGTATCCCAAAATAGATGTAGTCGCATTGAATTTGGTGGTAGCAATCAGTTTGATAAATGACACAGTTGAGATTATGTCACTTAGTTGGATAATTAAGGTTTCAGTGAATGTGAGTTACTGTATAAGTACAGTCAGAATAATAATTTTTTTATCAAATTGACATTCATACAACAATCAACCTTTTTAGTAACTTATTTATTTATTTCAAAATATTTAAATATGTCTTATCTGCGGATAATGTCACTCCATTGGGTCCACCCTTTATGGCAGAATTTTTTTCGTCATAATATTATTTTGCATAACAGCGGATGGCATAAACTTCATTTCGCAGAAAATCGTTTGGCATACACTCATTTATCATACATTCACAACGCATAATTTTATAAGTCAGAATCATCTTTAGGCATACATTTTATTCCATAATAATTAAAAAGTAGAACCATCATAACGCAGAAAGTTCGCAGTCAGAATCGTCTCTTGGCATAATTTCATATCGATAGTTATTAAAAGGCAGAACTATCATATCTCAGAAACTTTAAACTTAGAATCATCTTTTGGCATACATTTCATATCGAAGAAGCATGCAGCATGCAAACAAGCATGCAGCATGCAAGCAAGCATACAGCATGCAAGCAACCAAGCATGCAGCATGCAAGCAAGCATGCAGCAAGCAAGCATGCAAGCAAGCATGCAGCATGCAAGCAAGCTTACAGCATGCAGGCGAGCATGCAACATGCAGCATGCATGGTTTCTGTCACGGCTTCGGCGCTACGGGGCTCCGGCGGTCCCACGCGAGCTCATCGTCGCAGATGGTTTTACTCTCACCACCGCGGCTTCGGCTTGCTGGCCGGCTTCGCCACCCAGCCTCAGCCGTGGTGGCGACCGTCAAAACCACCTGCTCCTCAGCTCGCGGGCCACCTCGCCACTCCGCGCCTACGCGGGCTTAAATTACACTCTAGGGGTAGGGCAGACAAGACTACGTGGAGTCGGTTCTGCAGCGATTCGTTTCTGCCAATAATTTTTGTAGCACAACATATACTGACTTTTTGAGACACTATTTCATTTTATTTAAGGTTAAAATGCAATTTAATAGAAATGAAAATATGCCTAACAAAATTATTCTAAATGAAATTCTGCCATCTTCATAGTATGTCAAGTGAAATTCTGCCATCTTCATAGTATGCCAAGTGAAATTATGCCAAATAATCATTGCTCCAAATAAATGTTATGCTAAACGAAATTATGCGGAATTTTAAGTCTGCCAAAGGTAATTATGCGAAATAAAATTCTGCCATCTTAAAAGTATGCGAGCGTAAAGTCGAGCATATAAACATTCGGCCAAACAATGATTATGCTAAACATTTTTTATGCCTTACAAATATTCGTTTAAATAAGATTATGCCAAGTGTGTTATGCCAAATAAAATTCGGAGCATCAAGTTTCCGCCAGATAGAGAGAACCCCACTCCATTATCCGCAGACTGCAAAATTACTACTTAAAAGTTTGTTAACCTTTTGTATTATATATGTTGTAGTTGTTTATTATCCTTCAATAATAATATAAAAATCAAAATATATTGTTATTTTTTTATCTATTTAAAAGCATTATAAATACAAGTTTTAACCTAATACGATAGGCAAGTCACACATACAAAATTTAAAATTAAAGCGCAAAACACATCTCAAAATCATAAAGATCATTGTTTACTTTTTAACTTTGTTGTTATAGCGGCAATAGAAATACACACTCTGTGAAAAAATCAACTGTCTACTTATTACGGATCATGAGACACAGCCCGTTGACAGACAGACAAACGGACGGACAGACAGCGGACAGTTAGTAATAGGGGCTCGTTGGTTATGCTTCGGGTCCAGAACCCTATTTCACGAACTACCTAAACGCATCTTCCTTATTAAACAGTTGCAGTTTAACCTCTAAGTCCCTGAGATACCACATTTGGTATGTTAACAATCGTTTTTTAATTATGTCTGTAATTACGGTAATTGACCGGTTAAATTTGGAATAACTCACAACTTTCTTAGCAAGTGATAACGTCAAAATAATCTGACTTGTCAGCAAGTATCTTGGGTTCAAATAACCCATCTGTCCTTTACGGATTAACTCCGCCCCACTAACCAACTCCATATTATGCAAAGATCTTTGCCAAAGGACGCAGGGAGTGACCTACAATCCCTGCCCTAATTCCCCTACAAAAATGTGTCAACTAAACAAGACGGGAGCCGGGTCCATGTTTGCCCATAATTTGCCATTAAAACAGGCTAATTGAGGGGAATGTCGGCTAGAGGAAATTTGGTGGAGTGACTTTCCTTGTAACTGAGGTAATTGTGGACTGACGGGGCCTATTGCGTGTTTTGCGCCTAGTATATTACTTGGATGTGGGTCGAGGTGTAAGATTTTTGGCTTAAGAAAACCGTAGTCATAGAGTCGAATATCGCTCTCGCTCTCTCGACTGATTTTAGCTGATGCTTAAGAAATCTTTGGTCTTAGAGTTGAATCTTGCATCTCGATTGGAGTTTGGCTGATCGTTTCAGAAACATCGTGAAGTAATCTGGATTTTAAAAGCTAGATGAGATCGGCGTTTCTTAACCTAATCAAAGTAGAAAGGTCAAAACAAACTTAGAGGCCACGGCCTCTTTTAAAATACAGACATGATCAAGGTTAGATCACACCATATGATATGTATGTGTAGATTGGTGTCTGAAATGGTTTTTTGAGGAAAGAACAACACAGATTGAGTAGAGTACTGTACACGCATTTGTCAGTAATATATACACTGCTATCTGTCATAACTTGTACCACACCAGATAATATAATATCAAGCCTAAGTTCGTCTTTAAATACCGTCAGAACTTGGAGTTCAACGATAAAAACTTAATTCTACTGTTATTATCAGGAACTTACCAACTTGTGGAATCCTAGATCCTTTTTACAACTTTTTAGCTTCTGACATTTTTATTCTTACAAATCTCTGATTCGTATTAGTTTGAAAAGTCTTTAAGTAGATTTTTTTGCTCCTTCTGTTAATTACTTTTCTTTGTGATTTTTTAACTTGGATCTTTATAGTACCTGCAAAATATTTTCGGTACTGTAGTTCATCATTTTACACACATACGTACACTCACGCCTTCACTCATATGCGTAGGCAGAAGTTACAGAACATCACATACATTCGGCGTCTTTTTACCCAAATACGAAAGGCAAGGGAAATCAACGTGTATTGTATCTATATTTAACGTTACATTTATCTACTCGTTCATATCGTAGTATTAAATTCAGTAGGTATTTTTAAAACTCCTTGATACGATTCGTAAAAGTAATGTAATTTTTCGAGACTGTACTAGTCAAGGTGAATAACCTTACAAAGCGACTTTTATTGAAATAAATATTAATTTTATAAGTTAATTTTTTAAGTAATTTTTTTGAATTTTTTTTGGTATAAAATCTTTGATATAATTTATCTATTTAATTAACAGAACGAAAAAACACAGTTTTATCTGCCTTATTTTTTGGGTCAAAAATCATCAAATTCACCCGCTCTAGGTGGAGTGGCAGGATGTCATACTTTGACTGACTAAAACTCACCAGTGTTCCTTCAGTTGTCAGTTGTGTTGTTGGTTGTTGTAACACTTTCGAACACCGCGACCCTAGCAAGAGTTATAATTGCCTGTACACCATATTTCTAAAACATGTGTACCACAATCTCTTCCAATAATCGAGATGTTATGTAATGTAAAATCTACCCTGAATCCAAAATGTAACACCCTCAAGACCATTTCCATTTTCGTTTCCAGGTAACCTTGGCTCTCCAAAACACCATGCTTATGCAAAAACCCTACTTATCCTATCTCAAAAATGAATCAGTTGCCACTGAATCTAATTGAAACAGTAGACCCAATTTCTGGATCTAACTATAACCTTCATAGGAGGTAACAGGCATTACGGACCATTTCCTGTGCCATTCAATTATTTTTTACGATCAGGTGGGACAAAATGGCCGACAGATAAAACTGGGATACCCCACGTCCACGTATAACAACCTTCAAGGTATTTTCACGGATCATATTTGAAAAGTTCAGTTATTTTTGCACGTTTGGCAGGTCTTAATTGAACCACAGTGTAAATTGGACCAGAGGTTAAATTGGACCGTTTTAATGTCTGTTATATAATTTTGTTTGAGAGTTCGTCGTTTTGGGTGTTTACTTTTTCATTTAAATGTACAAGGTGGAGGGTCAACAATAAAATATACTTCGTATATCGATATAATGACTAAAGTTACTTCAAGAGAAAATGTACGATTTTTTTTGGATTTCACTGTGCTACGTGATACATTTACAGAAGTGATTTTATAGTCCAAATATTGTACTTACTGTATTTGCATGATATGAACGATCATTTCAATTCTAAATTAAAGGTTTTGAGTCAGATTCAAAAATATGTATTTTTTCCACATAGGCTATACTGATTTTCTAAGGTAGATTAATACGAGAAACAAAAACTTTATACACCTTTTTACGAAAATTACGCGGACGGAAGAGTATGAAGTTTGGCACTTTTTAAAGTTTAAATGGCAAAAGACTATAGAAAGCTAATAATTATTCGGATAATGTAATTATTTCTATTTAAATTATTTATAGTCGAATTTCAATCACTAGACGAGCAATTATTATAATATTATTTACTTGCAAGTGTATTCTTGTGGGCTACGGCACCGAACAAAAAAGTGGAATGATTTTTCCCTCATATGCTTGTACATTGTAAAAATATTGCTGTGTTAGATTGTATATTGTTTTTAAAATCAGCGACAAAGAATTTATATCCTCATGGATAGCCCATATAATGTTTGCCCATATTTATAATTATGTAGATGTATTTTTAAAAGGATCATGTCCATTTCTGTCAGGCCTTTGAATTTTTTTTTCTCGCTAAGTGAGAGTGAATTGAAAAAGGCTTTTTGACTTTTATTTTTATACACAACTACCACAAACCCATTGCAAAGAGATCCATTGACCGAGTGTAGCTAAAAAAGTTTTTATTTATATGTAAATCAGTTCCTTTTTATCCTCAACTCTGTGAAACCTCTTTAAATTAAATTTACAAGGCTGTATAAACTTGCCTCTAGCATTCAAGTCCCATTTACCCACCTTTTTTTCCAGTGAGCTTGTATGTGTGTGATCTTTGGAACTACTGAACTGGTAACAAAAATGGGCCCTTGATAAATCATGCAAACAATCACAGCGGTTTATGCGCGCGTGAAAATTTATCACATCAATATTGCAAGAGCTTTATTGCGGGAACCTGACTCCAAGTGACGTTTTTAATCACCTTCAGATTTGGTTCTATTAGAACATTCCTACTGGTTACAGTTAATAGAGTTAAGTTACTTTAATTCCTCTGTTTCCATAATCCACTTAGCCTATAAAGTTCCACTGCGGGAACGCAAGCTTCGTCTCTTCAAGAGAGAGGTGGGTGACCAGAGGGCTTTCTCTTCAACCTAAATTTAATTCCAATCTAATGCCAATCCGATTCCAATGTTAATTTTGCATACACATAATTCGGTACTCTTGAAAACAATAATGTCAACATTGGAACAACAAAAACACCCGATCTTGATTCCAATTAGTTCTGAAAAATGGACACCTAATTTAAATACTTTTTGGCGCTAGCGTCGAACTCAAGAAAACGAAAAGTTCCAATTCCAATATCAATCGATCGGAATTAAAATCAAGAGTAAGCACCCGGAACACGGGTGGGTTTTAGTCAGTAAAAGTCTGACATGCCCTCCCGCTCCGCCCAGAGCGGGAGAAGTCAATTGATGATTTCCCATAAAAAAAACCGGCCAAGTGCGAGTCGGAGTCGCGCACCGAGGGTTCCGTACAAACCTGTAGGTATTCTCGGTTTATGCATAAGGTTCATGTTTATGAAAATAAATGTTTTTTTTTTAATTTTTATATTTCAGTTGATTGAATAAAAGGTAAATTGCGGTTTACGATTTATGACGTTTTAAAAAAAACAACTTACTTGATTTCGTTCAAACCAATTTTCGGTGGTAGTTTACATGGTAATGTACATCATATATTTTTTTTAGTTTTATCATTCTCTTATTTTAGAAGTTACGGGGGGGGGACACACATTTTACCACTTTGGAAGTGTCTCTCGCGCAAACTATTCAGTTTAGAAAAAAATTATATTAGAAACCTTATTACCATTTTTAAAGACCTATCCATAGATACCCCACACGTATGGGTTTGATGAAAAAAAAAAATTTGAGTTTCAGTTCTAAGTATGGGGAACCCCAAAATTTATTGTTTTTTTTCTATTTTAGTATGAAAATCTTAATGCGATTCACAGAATACATCTACTTACCAAGTTTCAACAGCATAGGTCTTATAGTTTCGGAGAAAAGTGGCTGTGACATACGGACGGACAGACAGACAGACAGACAGACGGACAGACAGACATGACGAATCTATAAGGGTTCCGTTTTTTGCCATTTGGCAACGGAACCCTAAAAAGGCGTGGTAAATATCACATGAATTTCAATGTTTGGTTCTAAGACATGCCGGTTTCCTCATAATGTTTTCCTTCACCGTTTTGAGAGCAGTGGTGTTGAAAACGTTAACACGAAGTAAAGCGCCTGCCCGGGTTGGAACTACTCTATTTATTTTTCTTCGACCTGCAAGCTTCAACAATACTAGTCACCAGAAACTACTAGTACCAGTAATTAATTTCAGTAGAATCGATCGAAACACCGAATAATGCTTTCCGCTGCGAATATTTGCGTTTGGTTTAAATACAATTAATATTTGTAGGACGGTGCCTCCCTGTTTGTATAGGGGTGGACGGCGTTATTAGAAAGTGAGCTATTTTTAGATATAATTCAGGCAATTTGTGAGATAGATATTGGTTTATAACTAGACCGAAGTTTTAGAGGTCGTAAGTTATATTGTTAGATACTTATTCTGGGAATCACTTATTTGGTTTCATATTGACTTTTATTGTATTCTAATCATTCGTTTAGTACCAATAGGTTGGTCTAGTATATTGATTTTGATTTTACGATATATTTGTCTAAGTTTTGCATAATAATAAAAAAGAACTTGGTAACGCATAAAAGTGTATACCGTATTTTTCTTCTTAAAGTCAAAGTTAAATCCTTTATTTCAAATAGGTATGTCCATTATGGGCATTTTTTGAAGTCAAAATTTAAAAAACAATAAAAATAGATTGATTCTAATTGCGCCTACCAAAAGTTAGTTTCGTATAGAGAAGAATGGACAAAAAACACCATCGTTACACTTTTAATATTTTTTACAATTTTTTGTATACAGTACAGCATTATATACTAACGTGAAAACGATGCACCTATAACCCTTATAAATTTTCTGTACCACAATAGGTAAAAATAAATAAACATAAAGCAATGACATGTAAATCAATTCCGTGATAGACACATGGTGCGCATATAGTTATTAATATTCACTGGATGATTAAAAAAAAACATCTTATAATTTAGCGTGTGAGTTAAAATAATTACAGAATGTGAAATGAATGTCGTAGAAATATACAGTTAAATTAGTAACCGGTTTGATTTTTTCTTACACTTCACCTTCACCCGCGTCTCCATTATACGTCATGTCAGTAGTGACTCTCTTTTCTAGCCATAATATCATAGACACAGTCCATTTATCAATTCTATGTAACATGTTCGTATCCACATTCAGAAAATCAATACCGAAATCGTTTTTTTTTTAATTCTTGGACACATCTCGCATGATACAGACCCATCGCAGTGTGAACGTTGTAATCAATGTCGTTTGTATTTACTATAGCAGTAGCTGCGACGCTGCAGTTCCGAGTCGTGCGGCATTCACAGGTATTCCGAATTCAATGACATTCCGGTGATTTACGGCCAATTCGGCTTTTTTGTGTTATCATTCATTCAAGGCTTTGTTGAATGATTTTAATTGGCTTCTCTTTTTGAATTTGATCGAAGGCTTATACCTATTTATTTTCCTGATTTGAAAAAAGACGTTTCATTTTTTTCCTTGTCTAATACCAAATGTGGAGGTTCCATATGGTGTCGTAAAGAATAGCACCATCACATTTCTTCCCGTGGGTGTCGTGACAGCTTAAGGGGCTTACTAGAGAATGGGAAGCAGCGTTCTCTATGCAATTATAACACTTTACTGCGATCGCCAACCCGTCAGCCAAGCGTGGCGATTATTGCAAACCTCCCATTTGAGGGGGCTTATGTCAAGCAGTGACCTTTTTTAGCTGAAATTATGGCGATGATGATGATTCCAAGTCGACTGTCGCAACAAACACTATCAAAACTTCAAATCGCGTTCTTTACAGGAGAGCAATTCATAGTTGTACTCGTAATTTGATGTTAAAGAATCAGTATTATTAACTTAGGTAAAATTAGGTTTAAAATAAATTGTAAATTTTATACAATTTTTCTTTCCTTGACAACGAATTTCATATTTCATATACTTTTCTAAATATTTCACTTTCGATACTGTTTTACGCTTATAATAGCCAGCATTTCATCAAAACTGCCAAATTCGATAGTGTTCTCACACATGTAGGTTCAATATTTTTAGTAACCAAAGATAACATCAAAATTGACAAACTGTATATACTATCAAAATGATACGAATATAATCGAAACTACCACTTTCGATAAATATGCAGATGTGTTTATCATCACAGGGATCGAAAGTTATCGAAACTACCACTTTCAACAACATTTTACCAAAATCTTAAGATAAATAAAAACAAAAACTAAACACGAAACGTTACTAACCTAACGAAATAAAACTAACGCGACCTCACTCCGCCACATTGCGGCGAACACTAACGATTCTGGTAGGTTCAGGTTCCGGACGCTCGCGCAACACGCTTGCACAGAACATCATTGTAAGTACCACTTTCAAAAGGGTCCACCCTTTATGGCAGAATT
The DNA here is from genome assembly GCA_932294355.1 of Aporophyla lueneburgensis. Classification (NCBI taxonomy): domain Eukaryota; kingdom Metazoa; phylum Arthropoda; class Insecta; order Lepidoptera; family Noctuidae; genus Aporophyla; species Aporophyla lueneburgensis. The sequence continues at coordinate 13,287,293 of OW028759.1, forward strand.
TTTTTCGTCATAATATTATTTTGCATAACAGCGGATGGCATAAACTTCATTTCGCAGAAAATCGTTTGGCATACACTCATTTATCATACATTCACAACGCATAATTTTATAAGTCAGAATCATCTTTAGGCATACATTTTATTCCATAATAATTAAAAAGTAGAACCATCATATCGCAGAAAGTTCGCAGTCAGAATCGTCTCTTGGCATAATTTCATATCGATAGTTATTAAAAGGCAGAACTAACATATCTCAGAAACTTTAAACTTAGAATCATCTTTTGGCATACATTTCATATCGAAGAAGCATGTAGCACGCAAACAAGCATGCAGCATGCAAGCAAGCATACAGCATACTAGCAACCAAGCATGCAGCATGCAAGCAAGCATGCAGCAAGCAAGCAAGCATGCAGCATGCAAGCAAGCTTACAGCATGCAGGCGAGCATGCAACATGCAGCATGCATGGTTTCTGTCACGGCTTCGGCGCTGCGGGGCTCCGGCGGTCCCACGCGAGCTCATCGTTGCAGATGGTTTTACGCTCACCACCACAGCTTCGGCTTGCTGGCCGGCTAAGCCGGCCAGCCTCAGCTGCGGCGGCGCGCGTCAAAATCACCTGCTCCTCAGCTCGCGGGCCGCCTCGCCACTCCGCGCCTAAGCGGGCTTAAATTACACTCTAGGGGTAGGGCAGACAAGACTACGTGGAGTCGGTTCTGCAGCGATTCGTTTCTGTCAATAATTTTTGTAGCACAACAAAATACTGACTTTTTGAGACACTATTTCATTTTATTTAAGGTTAAAATGCAATTTAGTAGAAATGAAAATATGCCTAACAAAATTATTCTAAATGAAATTCTGCCATCTTCATAGTATGCCAAGTGAAAGTATGCCAAATAATCATTGCTCTAAATAATTGTTATGCTAAACGAAATTATGTGAAATTTTAAGTCTGACAAAGGTAATTATGCGAAATAAAATTCTGCCATCTTAAAAATATGCCAGCGTAAAGTCGAGCATATAAACATTCGGCCAAACAATGATTACGCTAAACATTTTTTATGCCTTACAAATATTCATTTAAATAAGATTATGCTAAGTGTGTTATGCCAAATAAAATTCAGAGCATCAAGTTTCTGCCAGATAGAGGGAACCCCTTTCAAAGATGTTCGTTGCGTAACATATTCTGTATCGATTTTGTTCAATTAAAAACTTCTTTAATAATGATTTTTTAATTATTATTTTTGATGTATCTGATAGAGTTTTAAATTCTCATTTCAATTATGTAAAAAAAAAAAACGATTTTTTTAAGTTTCGATAGTGTTTGTTGCGACAGTCGAAATGTGACTGTGTGCTTCTTTAAAAATAAAATGTAATGAATTTTGGTCAGCATTTTTGTTTGCGTATTTTGATATACTTTTTGCACATGGAAAAATAATGTTCAGTAAGTGTTCTGTTCTCAATCAAAAAACCACTACTACTTATTTTTAAAAAAAAAAAGACTAATACAATAACTGGTGTAAGAAATCATGGTGAGATACTTCAATATTTCTTATAACTTGCTTTATCAAAACCTAACAAGAAATTGCTCTATCTAGCATAAACAGATTCATGGTAGTGTGAACGCAGTAATCAATGTTGTTTGTGTTTATTACAGCTGCACCCGGCTGCAGCTTTAGACGACCAAGAATCTCGGGATGTTCCCGTGTTCCGGATTTACTGACATTTCCCGGATTCAAGAGTCTTTGCAGAGATTTCTGAGATGTTACCGTCTCTACAACAGATGCTGTCTGATAAAATTTGTGACAACTATTATAAATCCCGGGCGTTCCCGGGATTTACGGGTTGATTTAGATTTAACTGGGACTGCGTTATGATTTCTGAAAAGTTGAATTTCTGTAGGTACCAGTTTTTTGATATATTAAAGTGGGTGTTAAATGGTTTAATTAAGGTATGCATAGTTTTTTTTTTTTGGTAAATTAGTGTGATTAATTATTGTTTTCATATTCATGATATCTTGATTGAAAATTTTATTTATTTTCTATGCTGATTTGAATGAAAATTATTGAATCAATATTTCGGTACATTTGGTTTTTGTAATTGGGGCTCATTTAAGGTTATAGAAAATTTTCATCGTGACCAATTAATGTATTCATATACAGTAGCGCTCAAAAATATTTTGACAAGCATATTTCCGTTAATATCTCAATGTCGCGTACCCCTAGGTAAACAAATTTTATTCTACACTAATCTTTCCAAAGAGCCTGCAAATATTAATGAAAACAAGTTGTAGCTTGTTTGTTTACTTTCCGTATATTCTTAGAAATGTGTTCATATTCAGCTCAAAAGTATTTTGACAAATATTGTGTTGTTATTATTCGCTGACAGAGTTAGCCCTAGCTATTATTTTTTTATTTTCATAATATCGTTATTATCTATTAAACATGTCTATGACAAAAGAATATTCAAGTGATTTTAAAAATGCTGTGATAACTGCTTTGAAAAGTGAAAAGACGCAAGCAGAAGATGCTCGAAACTTTAATGTGTCTCGGCAGCTAGTCAGTGCGTGGAATAAGGTTTGTACTAAACGTAAGACAGTAGAAAATAAGCCTCTAAGTGGCCGTCCCCAAAAAACGACTCCCCATGAAAATCCATTTAGTAAAAAAGTTATTGAAGAGTGATGTGCAAAACTCGGCTGTGCAAAAAAAAATTAACTTCAAGAGTACTATAACGTGAATGTACATGTTTCTACTGTGAAACGTCGGCTAAAAGCCTTCGCACTACATGGACGACGTCCGGCCAAAAAACCTCTGATTTCTGAAAAGAACAAGAAGCTGCAGCTTGCATTTGCAAAACGGCATAGATCCTGGACTAGCTCAGAATGGTCCAAGGTGTCGTGGAGTGATGAAAGTAAGTTTAATTTGGTGTCATCTGATGGAATACGGTATGTTCGACGTCCGACAAACAAAAAATTTGATGTTCGATACCAAATACCCACGTTGAAAGATAGAGGTGGTAATGTTATGATTTGGGGATGTTTTTCTCGTTACGGAGTTGGACCTCTACTTAAGATAGATGGGACTATGGATCGTTTTAAATATGCTGAGATATTAGAGAAGCAAATGCGACCGTACACTCGAGATAATATGCCTCCTGGTTGGTACTTCTAACAAGATAATGACCCGAAACACAAATCTAAGCATGTTAGTAACTTCATAACTCTCAAGAAAATCAAATTATTGGAGTGGCCAAGCCAAAGTGCTGATTTAAACCCGATAGAACATCTCTGGGAGCAGCTGGATCGTCGCGTGAGATGTTAAAATTATTCAAATAAGGAGACTTTATATGAAGCACTATGGCAGGTATGGGGCAAAATCCCCATCTTCCAAAAATCAACTTACAAAAATTAGTAGACTCAATGCCGAAACGATGCGAAGCTGTCTTAAAGGCAAGTAGATATGCAACTAAATGCTGATTATTAAATGTCAAAAATATTAAAAAATAAGATCAAGAAAATATTTTTTTTCATTGTCAAAATACTTTTGATCCACAACAATCAGAGAAAAATTTAATATTTATTATTCTTAAGCAATTCCTAATATCAAAGTGTTCCAATTTGTAAAACATATCCTTATTATGAATAAATAATTTGATTCAATTCAATATTCTTTTTATTTTGTTTTATTTTTAATAATTTATTGTTGTCAAAATACTTTTGAGCGCTACTGTACATATATATGATAAATATGATTATAGAATCATCTGGAGGAGATATTATTAACATGAATACATTAATTGGTCACGACAAAATTATAGACATTTACTATAATTTTTTACTTTTCTAATGAGCTCCCATGGCGTTTCTTCTTTAATACATTTAGGAATTCAATAGGTAATTCTCATTTCTTTACAAATTATTGACACCCAAAAGTACACGCAATGGTTTCAGTGGAATCTTTATCAATATGAAACCAAAACCAGCCAATTATTTTCCTACGCAGGGAAAAGTCATCACTGATCATCACGCTTGTTCAAAGAGTCGCTACAATTAGCTTTCGTACTAAAATTATTATCAATAATCGAGTCTTGACTAAGCACAGAATTGCCATTTCTATCAATTTCGTTCTACATCAAGCACATCTAACCTCATAGATCTGTTTTATCCACCCATTATTTTGTACTGATTCTGGTAAGATTCCCAGTAGGATTGTAGGATTATTTAAATAGGTTTTTTTAATTTATTGGTTACCGCCTGAACAGTCTAGTGTTCGCTAGTAGTATTGGATTCAATTATCAGTCGGGGGATGAAGCGAAGTGCGATTTGGGAATGCAATTCCATGGCGATTGTTGGATAATGGTTTTTACAAGTTTCGTGAAACATAGATAAACCTGAAGCGTTTATTATGGCTTACCTACGTGTTTAGTGGCAGAGAGCGGGCATTGCTCGCAGAACAGATGGCCAATGGGGCTGAAAGACGTAGAGTTGGAAGGCCTCCCATAAGGTGTACCTTGTGAAGGCCGCAGGGATCCGCTGGATGCGGGAAGCACAAAACTGGTCGAACTGGCGGAGCTTGGGTTTGGCCTATGTCCAGCAGTGGACGTTTTTCTGCTGAAATGATGATGATGATGACGACGTGCTTAAACTGGATTTCCAGACTATATAGTTTTATATTTGAATGCAGCTCCTCTTTAGGGTTAGTTCAGACATAACAGAAAAAATCTCGGGTAGGCTCGAGCCTACTTTATCGAGTCGCGACCATGCGCGAGCAAACTATGTCAATATTCATACAATTTTCTACTTTAGGCTATATAGTGATACGGTTCTATTTTCATTGAAGCCAGTAAATTGATCGGGCATTTTTTTCTTTTAAGCCCTTTTGACTAATCTTGTTTAAAATGACTACTACTTATTGAGTTGTAACTAACCTTGGTTCATTCATTAGTAGCCTATAATATTTCCACTGCTGGGACACAGGCTTCCTGGGCAGTAATTCACCACGCGAGCCCAGTGCAGGCTGGTAGATGTCACATGTAATAAAAAATAAAATAAAAATAAAATAAATGTTTATTTGGAACAAGTTTGAGGACACAGATTTACAAAGAGAAACGAAGATAGCTGCAAAAGTTAAAAACTGTGGCGCAGCTATCAACACCCAGGTCAAAAACATGGTGCATTTGCTCCAGACAAATAATTAAAAGAAAGAAATAACTCAAAAAAAAAAAATTAAGTTAAGGGTTATTCAAATTTTACTAACTATGTGTCAGTGTGTAGTGATAGTGTCAATTTTAACCTCCAGTCGTCCCATTTCCACGTAGGCCACTGCTTTTCTGTACGTTATAATGAATCGTACCATACTTCGCAGATCCTTTTAGTTGAGCTCCTTAAGTTCCGAGTTGAGTTGTACGATTATCGACAAATGCGTGCACTGACTGGACAGGTCCACTCAATATCTGTGTGGTTCTTTCATCAAAAGACCATTTCAGACACCGATCTACATGGTCATCAAATGATCTGACCAACAAAATTATATCCGTTTCTTTTTTTTATATACACACTGACATTGATAATTTTTATATATACAATGACATGAATATTTACTTTGTAAAGTATCGTATTGTTTTAATTATTGTGAATGTGAAGACTATGTGGGTCTTTTTTTAATTTTGTTTTCTTTCTTTCTCAGTAATCATGATCTGGCAGTTTGAGTAATTATGTGGCCTACCCAAATGTCCTTTCTTTGGTACTGTACGTCAAAGCGTTGGGCTCCTTATGTTCCGAGTTGAGCTAAACGATTAGTGACAAATGCTTGCACTGACTGGACAGGTCCACTCAACCTGTGTGGTTCTTTCTTCAAAAGACCATTTCAGTCACCAATCTACATGATCTTCACATGATGTGAACAAGATTATGTCTGGACTTTAAAAGAGACTGTGACCTCTGAGTTTGTTTCGGCCTTTCTTCTCAGAGTAGTCAGTTAGGAAACGCCGAACTCATCTAGTTTAAAAAAAATATCATTGACATGTAAAAGTGTTTGTACAAACCTACTTACAGAAATAAAATCATTTATTATTTATAGTTTATTTAAAGCTTGATAGCGAATCATTGTATCAGACCATGAAAAAGTACTTGCATAAGAACGAATAATGCTCAGCCAGGTATCTATATTATCTTTTAATGGGTCAAAATCAGGTATAAAATTGTTCAAAGCAATAGAATTTGAATTACTCACAGTTTCGGTATCTTTACGTGATAACTTGTCTTTCCGTCTTGGTGACGTGGATGGTGTCCTTCCACTGGAGCTTGATGAAGAGGAGGTGGAACGAGCTCGCTTTCGCCTTGAATGCTTACCACCTTGCTTGCCCATGGCGTGGTTTTCTTGTCACTTCTGATGTTAACTTTATTTGAATAAAATGCGGATACCAAACTATAACGAACTTTTATTTTAAATGTATAACAGATAGATACAGATACTATGGGTATATATCTTCGCTTCGAAGTTCCGATCGTGAAAGAGACCGCTCCGCCTGTGCCTCGCCGTTTTAACACTTCTGTTGGCCCCACTTCCGCAACGTCAGTGTAGCGCTGTCGACTATAGAGGGCGTTGCCGTTTGAGTGTTGCCAACACATGTGTTCGAATGTTTGGTTCTAAGACATGCCGGTGCCGTGCAATATACGACCTATAACTCGTAAATCATGGCTTTTACCACTGGGCTACAAATACCCCAACCTTGTATATAATTCCAAATTCTGTTAATTACGAAGGCCGTGTCGGTGTTGGTTTGGATAACTATGACAGACGTTTGTTTCGGGCGTAATTATCTAGACTTTGTTGGAGTTAGACTTAGTTATTTGTTAAGAACCTACCCATTAAAATCCTACTATGCTACTGCTTTTTTTTTTTTTTTTTCAAGATGGGAAATCATCAAATGACTTCTCCCGCTCTGGGCGGAGCGGGAGGGCGTGTCAGACTTTTACTGACTAAAACCCACCCGTGTTCCATCAGTTGCCCATGTGCCAGGGTCACGGTATCTCTTTCGAACAATCACGCGACCCCGGCAGGCATCGGTCCTAGTAGACCCCTACACTGCTGCTGACATCCCTTTGAGGCGCGCGTGGAACACTGCGCGCCGTCGACCCGAGCCTGGTCCTTACCGGGCGGCGAGCTACCCATTGCTCGCCACCCGCAAGCTCGCGCCTACGGTGGCCGGGAGTCCGCTATTGACTCCCGACGCCCGGGGCGTCTCCTCCTGCGGCGGCTAGGGACGTGAGGGCGCAGAGACTGCCACTCCCTCACGCGCCCCGCCTCCTCCTTCGCGAGCATTACTGCTTCGCAGAAGGAGGTGACGGCTTCCCATTCCCTCTCGCTCCGTACCATGGCTCGCACCAGGGCCGGACGCTAGAGGTTGCCGCCGCCGATCGCCTCCACGAGGACACGGCGGTGCTCCGCCCAGGCAGGGCACACCTCCACCGTATGCTCCACCATGTCCTCCAGACGATCCTCGCAATGGAAACACCCGGACGTATCCTCCCGATTTATCCTGAACAGGAACCCACCGAAGCACCCATGCCCGGTGAGAACCTGCGTCAGGCGGAAGGTGAGGACGCCGTGGCGCCTCTCTATCCACTCCTCAAAGAGGGGACTTACCGCCGCAATTGTGGCGTGCCCAACTATGCTACTGCTTAACTTAACTTAGTGCTTAACTTAGTGTTTTTTTTTTTTAAGGAAGTCGGTTGTTATTTTTTTGTATAAAGTTATATACTATACTATGCTACTGCTTAACATAGTATATAACGTTATACAAAAAATAACAACCGACTTCCTTAAAAAAACACTACAAAGTCAAAAATAACTTTAATTTTGGAAGTCGGTGTCTTAGGATCTGTATTTAAAGCTTTTTTGCCACCGACTTCCAAAATTAAAGTTATTTTTCACTCAAGTTATTTTTCAAGGTTTTTATTTTTTTGTAAAAAGTTTTTATTTTTAACTTTTTAGTTAGGGTAGATACCTCGCACTAATCTAATCGCGTTATTCGTTCATTTGTCGCGCAAATACCTAATGCAAATTTAAGACTTATATGGTTTTCACATGTATCCCATTATCCGAATAGAACCAAATTAAAATGGAACCATTCGGAACGCACCAGCTTTCAAATAAAAAATAATCATCAAAATCAGTTCACCCAGTTAAAAGTTATGAAATAACAAACATAAAAAAAAAATTAAAACAAAAGATACAGTCGAATTGATAACCTCCTCCTTGTTTTGAAGTCGGTTAAAAACAAAATCCCGTGTTTTTACGACTAAGGGCAGATTTTACCAACGTCAGATATCTTTTATCCTGGGAATTAAATCGACGTTTGACAGTTTCAGTACGAATAAGCTGTCAAAAATTCAAAATTTATTCTCTGGATATGACTTATTCTAGGTATAAAAGTTTGGTGAAATTCGCCGTCAAACTACGCACCGGATTTTAATGCGGTTTTCATCTATAAACAGAGTGATTCAAGGGGAAGGTTTCTAAATATAATGTATAATATGTCGGCAAAACCGCTGTCAAAAGCTAGTAATATTATAAATGTGAAAGTTTGTGTGCTTGGTTGTGTAGATGATTGAATATTTGGTACTAAATCAGGAAAAAAGCCTGAACAACTTTGGATTAAATTTGGTACGCAAACAATTTATAATCTGGATTTACATTTATTCTGGTAGTGCATTCTCGTGAGTTATTTTATGACATCCATGCAGGCAAAGCCACTTCAAAAGCTGGTAATATGATAATATTTGGACTGGTTGGCCACCTACTGTAGCTGGAGTTTTAAGCAACAAACAAGAAATAAAAAGTGTAATTCCTTTCAGTTCATTATCATCATCTAAGGAGCCTTTTCCCAATTAATCGGATGCAGCTAAACACCACCATTTTACTAGGAGTCTTTCTGACCTCCACAATACGATTATTGGGTAATACCCCTTTGTAGGACTAATCAGACTTTCGGGCTTTTGAACTACCCGTAACTCTGTCAAAGTTCTGCAAATGAACATTATTTTTAATTCATAAGTAGAAAATCTGTTCGCTGCCAGGCCAGGCCTCACCATAGAATTTCAATAGCGCAGTGGAAGTTATGATGGTGGGGCTCTGGAGACAAGAGTGGCGAGCGAAACTGTCCGCCGTGCGCGGAGCAGACAATGATATAAGTACAATTACAATACAACAAACAAAGGACTCACCTGTTTGAAGAACACCTGCTTCTGGGGCCTAACTGGATTTATGTAAGTGAGTGTGTATTGTATTGTGTTGTGACGTTATGAGTATCTCCAGGTTACAATCCGCTGCAATACGCCCTGCCACCAGGACATGCGGTCTTCAACACTTAACCTCAAAGTTTCAACAAAGATATATCCAAACTCAACCCGTATTATTACATCAACTTGGGGTTATTTACAATCAAAGCAACTGGGTCATGACTGGTGTCCACAAAACGACCGACTCTAAGGGATTAATTTACAACTGGTCGCGAAGCTCAACACGGTGACATGAACCCTTGTTCAAGCCAAAAACCAAAGAGAAGTGTCAAGTGTCAAAGTCAAACTTGACAAGTCAGATGTCACTCCGTTCGGGCGCGTTCCGAAGGCGCATAGAGTAACCAATTTAACGGGACGGAACAAAATCCTTTAAAGCATTATTGTCAGATAAAAAAAATATTTAGTGCACACAAAAGGCATAACACAACACCTAAATATACAATTAATCGATAAAAAATAACAATAATTAAGAAAAAAAAAACCATTATATCTCCAAATATTATAGAAAAAAAAACTTAAAATAGAGGTAGTCGACACACTATGATATAATTCAAATGACAAGGTGTGGTGTGCGTCTCAAGGTTGCACCAAATGGGAGGCCAGCTCAGCATGTGTCAGGTAAATACACCTGACGCTGATATTCTGCTCGATTCCTGCAGTGATACACGGACGTCGAGCAGATCAGATAAATTGGTGTTTTGTGTTGACTTATTATCTTCTCAATTTCTTACCGCTTCAACTTTAAAATCAATTCCATTGTCTGTAGCTTATAACCACTCGATTCCTTTACATAAATCGAGTTGACAATAACCCAGAAAGTCGCGAATAGAAGAAGCCCACAATAACTTCTTCATCAAAACGAAATGAAATTCCAAAAGCGTCAATTATAACTTCAGTGTTGCCCTTTGTTTCTTCAAATGTCCACCGCTCAAGTAATTTGTACCTTGTTTACAAAAGTTTTCTCATTTCATGTTTATCCAACCCCCTGAGAGGCTTAATCAAATGCTTTGAAAGCTTTATGAGCAAAACTTTAGGGACTTGGATGAATTAAAAGAATCGTTGACTAGAAAAATATTGTTTTTTCGAGCACATGGCCTTCGTAATGTGTTAAGAGTTGCCAGTGTAAAATTTTCCGGAGAGTTCTCTCTGAAGTTCGAATTATGCAGGGTTTAATATTTTGTTCGTGCTATCTCGGGCAAATGTTACCATTTATGAAAATAATGTGTTGATGTGTTTGTAGATTTTCATTTAGCAACGGGTAATGTTTGTTTTTTAATTAACGTTTGGGAATGTACAGTTTCCAATTAGTAATAACTGCCATTTACTATTTTAAAGTCAAAAATCACCGGTATTTATTAATTACTATATTTTACCAGAGTCTACGCCCATGTGGATACGTACTACCGGGGTAAAAGTACCTTATGTGTTATCTATCTAGGTTTTAAACTGTGTGCCAAATTTCATTCAAATCCGTTCAAAAATTTTGCGTGATTGAAGAACAAATATACAACCTTTCATATCTGAACTAATATTATTAAAATGAAGAGTTTGTTTGGTTGAACGCGAAAATCTCAGGAACTCAAATTGAAAAAAATCTTACAGTTTTGGGTATTTTTCGACGAAGGCCATAGGCTAATAACATCACGCTAGGACCCTTAGGAGCTAGAAGCTAGTTTATATTATAAGTAGGATAGATAATGGACTTAACCTCTAAGTCCCTGAGATACCACATGTGGTATAGACACAATGATTTTTAATTGTGTCTGTAATTACGGTAATTGACTGGTTAAGGTAATGAAAACAACAGAAATACAGTCTACTATTTCACTAATAGTTTATTATCAACAACTATTCAACGTACCTATACACAGAGTCAAAAATAATGATACCTCATTAGTTATCCTACAATTTCACCTCCACAAAATTAACGGCCACGCAAAATAATTATACTAAATTTAAACAGTAAATCGAACATTACATTCCATTACGTTCGAAATTCGGAATTTCCAAAATACAGGATCGTTACGAATTCCACCAATCACAGTTTAGAACATCAAATCCCGATTCGATTTGTTTTTACGATTGAATTTACGAGTGTGCAGTACCTTAATTTACGATTAAAGTTTAGTTTATATCGATTTAAAATCGATTAATGGAGTCTATTCGAGTTCCTACTGAATGTTTTATGGCTCTGTGAGTGAGACAATGGGTGTTTCGATTTATTTAAACGAGGTTTGAATTCAATTGGTTTTCACTGCATGTTAAGTTAAAAGAACTAGGTAACTGCTAAACTGAAATAAATAAATATAAGTTACACCATATTGTATTGCTTTTCCTTACAGTCCATCCTTTGATTGTACACGTTTTAGCAAAAGGTTATATAGAATTTTCCATTAATGTCGTTTTTTAATGTCATTTGTTTTCGTTATCGATGCCCGACACGTGGGTAAAATATTTCCAGATTATTTCATTTGTCCCTGTATAGGCTAACAAATGTGAAATAGAAATCTAATAGAAATTTATAATTTTTTAATTCTTTTTATTCGCAACCTCATATATCCTCTACAGCTCACGTCATAAAACTGTTACCTTATTATATTTAAATAATCACAAAACCAAATTTACTCACCAATCAAATCCTCATGATATTAGATCTGTCTACTATTTTTACATCGACCTTACAAACCTAATTTACCTTTTCTAAACAGACTTCGCCGTCTAAATTTATCTGAAAATCGAGTCCAATTTTATAAGGTACCTTCATAAATATCATTATCTCACACCCGTATATTTAGGTAATTCGCTTACGGATCTAAATCCTTGGTATAAAGCTAGGTTAGCTTTGCACAAGGTCGTACGTTTAGACAAGACCGTGGTATGTATTTTCACGGTTTGGATAAGAGAGGAGACAATATTGTTGGAACTGTGGCTTATTAAGGCTTCATTATAACCCTAATGTGTGAAATGACGTGGTATTTAATTTCAAAATATTTTACTGTTAACACTTCTGTGCACTAGTGTACTTTTTTTCAACCGACGAAAAAAAACGGAGGAGGTTATCAATTCGACTCGTATATTTTTTTTTTTTTTTATGTATGACCACGCATAACTTTTTACATAGTGGTCCGATTGTGACAATTCTTCTATTGGAAAGGGTATACTCCCAAGGTGGTCCCATATCAATTTGGAAAACAAAATCGAACCCTAAGGGTCGGAAAACAGGGGATGATTGATTGTTCACTCACTGATTGTAACGTATAAACACGCATAACTTTATACAGAGTAGTCCGATTTTGATAATTCTTTTTGTGTTGGATACGGTATATCTTGCCAAGTATTATTAGTACATTAAAGCCACAAAAAAATATAAAATAAAACCTTTTTAACAAAAAATTAAACCGCCGAAAAACTGAAAAGCATAAAATAATATTTAAACCTTAAAATTTTGAGTCGGCGCTGAAAAATCAATGAACAAGGATCACTCAAAGCGCCGACTCATAATTTTAAGGTTTAAATATTATTTTATGCTTTTCAGTTTTTCGGCGGTTTAATTTTTTCTAAACTTCATTGAATAAAATTCATAACGTGCCAAAGCCAAATTAGTTCTGCACATAATGGGAAACTTGTAAATACTCTGAGCTCAAAACTAGTCCTGATTTGTGACCTTTCTCCTGGTCATAGTAACACGGGTTGCCAATGTCTGTTGCACACCACATAGTCATAATAAGATGAAAATTTTACCAACTACAAAGTGGTCGGGCAAAGTGGTTTTCAATTTGTTAATCTGGAATTTCTCAGCAGCAGCCTGGAGTCTGGATTTGTGTCCGGCTGATGGTAATAGGCTCGCCCCCTATTCCATACAACTTAAAAGATACCTGGCTAAACGCGGTCGTACTATAGGTACACTTCTGCCCATTCCTTTTGTGCAACAAGGTGTGAAGTTGTGTATGCACTGTGCATCATTTTATCAACACATCCCTTTTTTGGATGAAAAATTATCAAATGACTTGTCCCACTGGGCAGAGCGGGAGGGTGTGTCTGATTTTTACTGCCTATAACCCACCCGTATTCTTTCAGTTGCCAGGGCCACGATAGCTCTTCCAAACAAATCCGCGACCCTGGCAGTTCTTTGATATTGCGGACGCTACCTAGAGAATTATGTTTAACAATATTTCTTTTCTATATCTTTTCGTGCCCTTTCAACACAATCAGTCGTATTTTTATCTCATTTGAACAAACCTTACGGTGTTTGAGACTTTTTTTCCTATTTCAGTTAAGTAAGTTATTTCCTCCCACACGCAGAGAATGTCGAGGTACTGTTAGAAATAAAAACAGGATTAGATTCACGATACGTATTGTTTGCTAGTTCTTGTTAGTTCGATAGATTGGCAGTTATTGTATATACGACTTGTGTGGGTGCGTTGAATGATATTTATCTGCTGGTATTAATGAAGATAGAATTTATCTATACTAATATTATAAATCTGAGAAGTTTGTTTGTTCGAACGCGGTAATCTTAAGTACTACTGGTCTGAATTTGAAAAAATATTTTTGTGTTGGGTAGCCTATTTATTGAGGAAGGCTATATAATATCACGCTACTTCAACAAAAGGGGCGGAGCAGCAACGAAAAATGGACGAAAACTGGCTGGCAATTCGATGCGATGGGAAGGGTCAGGGGAGCAAAAATTTGACGCGGGCGAAGTCGCGGGCTTGTCTCATATAAAGTTAAAGAGAGAGGAGAGAATGAAAAAGATCGAAAGAGTGACCGTAGCCCAACTGAAAGAACACGGGTGTTTTTAGTCAGTAAAAGTTGGTCACGCTTGAAGATTTCCCACCCAGAAGTCGGTTGTTATTTTTTTTTTAAGTTTTTATTTTTAAGTTTTTAGTTATGGTAGATACCCCGCACTAATCTTATTACGTTATTCGTTCATTTGTCGCGTAAATACTTAATGCAAATTTAAGACTTATATGGTTTTCACATGGATCCCATTGTCCGAATGAAACCAAATTAAAATTGGACCACACGGGAAGCACCAGCTTTCAAATAAAAAGAATCATTAAAAATCGGTTCACCCAGTCAAAAGTTCTGAGGTAATAAACATTAAGAAAAAAACAAAAAGTACAGTCGAATTGATAACCTCCTCCTTTTTTTGAAGTCGGTTAAAAAGGGATGTTGCTGTTCTAATACCGGTAAGAAAAATATTATCTTCTTTTGATGACCCATAATGTGATTTTATTCAATTAATTCTTCTCCTATATTTGTCTGTGTTTTGTTATCTTAAACGTGTTCCTAATAATGAGTCTATTGTTTCTTGGTGAAACTGATAAATAAATAGTAATAAAAAACGTACTAGTATGGTTCCATATCTCTTTTGGTGACCATAACTACCGCTCTACCGAAAAATTTACAGATTATTTAACCAGTTCTTAGACGACTATGAAGTTTAATAAAATAATTTCAAACTTCTCGTGTTCATTGACTAACTCACACCTAACAAAACAATCAGAAGTCCACAATAAATTGGAATAACTTCTCACGAGTAAAAAAAAGAAACGCCTTTTCCATTGTTGCCCAATGCAGGACGATTTAAAACTGCAGTGTCCTGTATTGTCATAGAGTAAGAATTTACAGAAGCGTACCTCCCGCTCCAAGCACGTCTGGATGTATTATGCCTAGAATTTCAGAACGTTAAGGAAGTTCAACTAGAGCCCATTGTCTAGAATGAAATTTATTCCCGTAAGTAGATTTCACACTTTTACAGCATTATCAACATTTTTTGGTGAAAGTTTTAAAAAAAACTAGATGGCGCCGGCATTTCCTAGATGACTGTTCCCTGAGAAGAAACACCGAAACAGACCCAGAGGTCATGGTCTCTTTTAAAGTCCAAACAGTATATAGAATTTTATGTGAGCCCGCAGGGCAATGTCTGGAATAATCATTTGAAAAAAGAGCCATTGCAGCTTTGAATTGACCTGTCTCAACAGACGGCATACAATGTATGTATCAGTCATCATGTAGCACAACCCTACAACCTGGAGGACACGGTGGAGCATACGGTGGAGGTGTGCCCTGCCTGGGCGGAGCACCGCCGTGTCCTCGTGGAGGCGATCGGCGGCGGCGACCTCTCGCGTCCGGCCCTGGTGCGAGCCATGGTACGGAGCGAGAGGGAGTGGGAAGCCGTCACCTCCTTCTGCGAAGCAGTAATGCTCGCGAAGGAGGAGGCGGGGCGCGTGAGGGAGTGGCAGTCTCTGCGCCCTCACGTCCCTAGCCGCCGCAGGAGGAGACGCCCCGGGCGTCGGGAGTCGATTGCGGACTCCCGGCCACCGTAGGCGCGAGCTTGCGGGTGGCGAGCAATGGGTAGCTCGCCGCCCGGTAAGGACCAAGCTCGGGTCGACGGCGCGCAGTGTTCCACGCGCGCCTCAAAGAGATGTCAGCAGCAGCGTAGGGGTCTAATAGGACCGATGCCTGCCGGGGTCGCGTGATTGTTCGAAAGAGATACCGTGACCCTGGCACATGGGCAACTGATGGAACACGGGTGGGTTTTAGTCAGTAAAAGTCTGACACGCCCTCCCGCTCCGCCCAGAGCGGGAGAAGTCATTTGATGATTTCCCATCCTGAAAAAAAAAAAAAAAAAAAAAAAAAAAAAAAAACCCTACAACCTCCACGATGCTACACAAAAGTAACGTGTTATAAACTAGATCATCAATGTGATGCCAGAATGGCACAGCACTAGTACGTGTCTTACAGCATCACAATTTTTTCCCATTGGTGGAACACAGGCGTCTTCTCTGTAATTTTTGGTTCTAGGACATGCTGGTTTCCTCACGATGTTTTCTTTCGCCGTTTTGAAAGCGCCTGCCTGGCCTGTTACCACTGGACCATCACTGCTCTCCATTGTGCGCGCCTTCATCAATAGTCGAAAGACATCCACTGCTGGACTTCAGTTTAGCCATAATCGCCAGGCTCGGCAGGCGGGTTGATGATCGCACTATGGTGGTAAACTGCACAAAGAACGCTGCTGCCATTCCCTAAAAAGTTCTTTACTCGCGTTTTACGACACCCACAAGAAGAAATAGGCAATTTACGCGACTTATTAACGCGTTGTTAAATAGTCTGTGATTGGTTGCATGGTGCATATTCTGCCTAGTCTTGGTTATTTGAATTTGTTACTAGTTACTTTTGCCTAGCGTCGTAGACGTTGAGTCAAATTACGTATATCCTGTCCATCGGTAAAACCGATTGAGTGGGCAACAATGTCAATCACTCTCACTCACTTTTGAATAATTCAATAAAAAATCTCCAGTTCACAGTATACGGTCATGGTAGTGAATCGTTTATTAAATTAACACACTTCGTCAGTTGATCGTGTTATAGCCATTTTAACAAACATTTTTTTTTCTGATTTGACATTAGTTGTCACATCTGTACATCTTTCTTAGTCTTTGGTATCTTCTATACTAATATTATAAAGCTGAAGAGTTTGTTTGTTTGTTTGTTTGTTTGTTTGATTGATTGAACGCGCTAATTTCAGGAACTACTGGTCCGAATTGAAAAATTCTTTTTGTGTTGGGTAGCCTATTTATCGAGGGAGGCTATAGGCTATATAACATCACGCTATAACTAAGAGGAGCGGAGCAGTAATGAAAAATGTTGCAAAAACGGGGAAAATTTATTCGTTTTGAGAGTTTCCGTTGCGTGCGCTGCGTAAACGGTTAAAGTAACGTAAAAATTCTTTTAAAAAGTTCTAAAAAAAAGTCCGCGAGAGCATATGTCTATCTTATAAGGTTGACTCACTGTAACTCAAAAGGAGCGAGCAGGCAAATCGATGCGACGGGAAGGGTCAGGGGAGCAAAAATTTGGCGCGGACGAAGTCGCGGGCAGAAGCTAGTTGCTAATAAAGCGCCAAGCATTTGACGTCGCAAGTGCGCTCCATTTTGTTTTTTATGGCTCAGCCAGTTTGAGATGGAACTTGAGTTGTTTTTTATCGTTGTCAGTAAATAAATGCTCTTGAAGTAGGTCCTTAAGGCTACTCAGAGATTCTGTCATTTTTGCTGTTAGAAGATTGCAGTTTTGAACGTACCTTTTGTGTGTCAAAATGACGAATATCCTACCCGAAGTGCTGTGATAATCATACTGTGTCTTAAGTTTAAAAAAGTGTGTTAATATGTTTCTTTGTCAGTTATAGTTAGCTTATAATATTTCCGCTGGGACACAGGAATTGTGTGTGAGAGAATGAGCTTTAATCACTACGTGGGTCCAATGCCTGTTGGTATGTGACATATGTTTTTTAATTTTACTTTAGATGGCGGTTTTCGCACGATGTTTTCCTCCACCGCTTTTAAGAGCAGTGGTGATGAAATTATTTACACAAAATAAAGCACTTGCTGAAGTTCCTACCAACAACCTATAACTTGATAGAGATTCGTCACTTTTCGATGGGAGTTGACAGCGAGCGGTTTTTTTTTGTGTTTGGGAAATCCTCAAATGCCCGCTCTGGGTGGAGTGGAAGGGCGTGTCAGACTTTTACTGACAAAAACCCACCTGTTTTCCTTCAATTGCCCATATGCCAGGGCCACAGTACCTCTTTCGAACTGATCTCACGACCCTGGCAGGCATCGGTCCTAGCAGACCCCTTCAATTTGCTAACATCTCTTTGAGGCGCGCGTGGAACACTACGCGCCATCGACACGCGGCCCTGGTCCTTACCGGGCGGCGAGCTCGCCGCCCGCAAGCCCGTGCCTACGGTGGCCGGGAGTCCGTGATCTACTCCCGACGCCTGGGGCGTCTCCTCCTGCGGCGGCAAGAGACGTGAGGGCGCAGAGACTACTACTACCTCACGTGCCCCGCCTCCTCCTTCGCAAGCATTACTGCTTCGCAGAAGGAGGTGACTGCTTCCCATACCCTAGCGAGCGGTCATGTTATTTTTGTCCTTGAATTTGTTTCGCCATTTTTTCTCAGGGGAAGTCAGCTATCTAATGTTGACTCAAATAACTGTAAATAATGAAATACATAATTTCATTTATCTCCTATTCACTAGTTCCTGCCCAACAGCCAAACTGCACAAAAAAAATTAAACGTTTCAATAATCATTAAAAGGAAAATGGCATGAAATTGGCGTATAACTCAATAGTTGCACCACAATGCATCGCATACGCGTTAACAAACGAACTCTCTTAACAATAGAATTCACTTCCTACACGTAATCGGAAATTATGATTAAATCATCAAGCAGGTGTTTTAGTGGTTTTTGTTAGACTTAGGAAGCTTATATGATACCTTGCAAGGCTGTGAACTGGGAATCCAGGAATAATCTAGTGATTATACAAGATGTAACGGAACTTGGTACCTACGTAGTATGAGTACCGAAAGGAAAAAAGCGAGCGGTTAAACTAATAAACTGTATAACATAACATCCCGCCTTTAAATAATCCACGAAGGGTCATCATCCTGACAGCACGGGGATGAGCACCATAACGGTCAGCTGCCCCGTGTCGGCGGCTCAAAAAATAACCGCGGAGGGCCGAAGGCTCCTGGTGGGCTGGGTGTCGGCGCAGGTGAAACTGCTGGAGCCCAGACCTCTGAGGTGCTTCCGATGCCAGACTGGACACCACGTTTACGTGAAATGCACATCAGAGGTGGACCGCAGCGGTCATTGCTTCCGTTGCGGTCAGCCCGGTCACAAGGCCGGCTCGTGCAATGCCACGCCGCACTGCTATGCATGTGCGGCGGCTGGCAAGCCGGCCGAACACCGGGCTGGGAGTAAGGCCTGCGCTTCATCCGCCAAGGCCAGGGGCAAGGGCAAGCCCTCCGCCACCGCCGTCACCGCCGTCGCCGCTGCTGCCTCGACCACTGTCGTGGCCGGCACCACCACGGCAGGGCCCTCACAGGGGGCTCAGGAGGGGGCTGAAATGGAGTGCCAATAATAGGTACTCCATTGCGCCTCCTCCAAGCGAACATCAACCACTGCGCCTCCGCTCAGGATTTGTTACTCCAGAGCATGGCGCAGTGGTCGATTAACATCGCTGTGGTCGCTGAGCCGTACTTTGTCCCGCCCAGGGATGACTGGGTGGAGGACCTGAGCGGCTCAGTGACCCTCATTTCGTCGGCCGCCGCCGGAACCCCGACCCTCGAGGCCGTCAAGAGGGGACGGGGTTGCGTAGCAGCACGGTTCGGGGAGATTGTAGTTGTGGGAGTATACTTCTCCCCGAGCCGAACTCTCGCCGAGTTCCACAACTCCCTTGCGGAGTTGAGAGTCGTCGTCGTCGGGTTCCGTCCCCTTCCCGTGCTCGTGCTCGGGGACTTCAACGCCAAGAATTTGGCTTGGGGTTCCCGGTATACGGACACACGGGGCAGGATGGTGGAGGACTGGGCTCTGGAGACAGGCCTGGTCGTCCTAAATCGGGGTTCTATACCTACGTGTGTACGGATGCGGGGCGATTCAGTGGTGGACATTTCGTTCGCCAGCCCCGCTCTGTCACCGCAGGTTATTGATTGGCGCGTCATGGAGGGGGTGGAGACGTATTCCGACCATCGGTACATCCGATTTGACGTCTCCGCCCAGACCTCGAGCGCGCCGATCCGGCAGACCCCGAGTGGTCCGCGGTGGGCGCTGAAGAAGCTGGACCGGGAGCTTCTCCTGGAAGCCTCGATCGTGCAGGCTTGGGTGTCACCACCGGACAGGCCTGCTGACACCAACGACGAGGCCGAGTGGTTCCGGGAGGCCATGTCCGAGATCTGTGACGTGGCTATGCCCCGAGTCCAGCCAGGACGGGCTTGGCGCCAGGTGTACTGGTGGTCGCCGCAGCTGACAGCGTTGCGCGAAGCGTGCGTTGCGGCACGACGCCGGTACACCAGGCACCGCAGGCTCCGTATCCGACCTCCGGATACGGAAGCCATTCAGGCGGAGCTATACGAGGGGTACAGAGTGGCGAAGACCGCCCTCCAAGAGGAGATCCTGCGGGCCAGAGGACTGGCCCGCAAGGAGTCGCTGGAGACTCTGAACAGGGACCCATGGGGACGGCCCTACAAGGCCGTCCGGGAGAAACTCCGCCCATGGGCTCCTCCGCTGACTCAGAGTCTCCGGCCCCAACTCGTGGAGGGCGTGGTGAGCGCTCTGTTCCCTTCTCGAGGGGAACATAGTCCCCCACCCATGGCTCCGCCTACTGCGGTGCCCGATGCGGACCACACCACTGACGACGACGACAGTGCTCCAGAAGTGACCGAGGTAGAAATGAGGGTGGCGGTACGAAGGCTTAATGCCAAGAATACCGCCCCAGGACCCGACGGCTTGCCTGGCAAAGCATGGGTCCTGGCCTCAGAGGCTCTCGGGCCTCGACTCAGGGGGCTCCTTAGCGCATGCTTGGAGAGGGGCCAGTTCCCACTTCGTTGGAAGACGGGGAAACTGGTCCTCATTAAGAAGCCAGGGCGCCCAGCGGACTCTCCGTCCGCTTACCGGCCCATCGTGCTGCTCGACGAGGTGGGCAAGCTCTTTGAAAGAGTGATTGCAGACCGCCTCGTCGGGTGGCTGGTGCGAGAGGGGCCGGACTTGTCGGACGGCCAGTACGGCTTCCGCAAGGGGCGCTCAACGGTGGACGCCATCATGCGCGTGCGAGCCCTCACGACGGGGGATGCAGTGGCCCGGGGTGGGGTCGTCTTGGCGGTGTCTCTTGACATCGCCAATGCCTTTAACACCCTACCCTGGAGTTGCATTAGGGAGGCACTCCGGTATCACCGGATGCCGACCTACCTCTGTCGCGTGGTCGAGGCCTATCTGACGGATAGGGCCGTAGTCTACCCCGGTCACGAGGGGGAGTGGAACCGGCGAGAGATGTCGTGCGGTGTCCCACAGGGATCGGTCCTGGGGCCGCATCTGTGGGACATCGGTTACGACTGGGTGCTGCGCGCCGACCTCCCTAGCGGCGTCAGCGTAGTTTGCTACGCTGACGACACGCTGGTCCTTGCGCAGGGGAGGTCGTACGAGGCGGCGGCCGAATTAATGACACGCGGGGTTGCGACAATCGTCGATAGGATCCGGCAATTGGGACTCGAGGTGGCATTGCACAAGTCCGAGGCCATGGGTTTTCATGGTCCTCGGAACGCGCCACCTGCGGGTTCCCAACTTACGGTAGGAGGGGTTCACATCGGCGTCGAGTCGACGATGAAGTACCTGGGACTTGTCCTCGACAGCCGGTGGAACTTCGTTGAGCATTTCCGACGTTTGGCTCCCAGATTGGAGCGGGCTGGGGCTGCATTAAAGCGGCTCCTACCCAATCTGGGGGGCCCAAACGCCTCCTGCCGGAGGCTCTACACGGGGATCGTGCGGTCCATGGCCCTCTATGGGGCACCGGTGTGGGCACCCTCATTGAGGCTGCGCCCAGCGCGCCGGTTGTTTGCGGCCCAGAGGGTCATGGCCATTCGGTTAATCCGGGGATACCGCACGGTCTCGTGCGAGGCAGCGAGCCTCCTTGCCGGAGTGCCGCCATGGGATCTGGAGGCAAAGGTCCTCGCGCACATGTGGGAGTGGTGCGAGGAGGCGAAACGCCGGGGCGAAACTCCGCTGCCGCGACAAATCGCGGCACGGCGGACAGAGCTCCGGTGTGATCTCATGGCGACATGGCGGGTACGATTGTCGCAACCCAGTGCTGGGCACGCCACAATTGCGGCGGTAAGTCCCCTCTTTGAGGAGTGGATAGAGAGGCGTCACGGCGTCCTCACCTTCCGCCTGACGCAGGTTCTCACCGGGCATGGGTGCTTCGGTGGGTTCCTGTTCAGGATAAAGCGGGAGGATACGTCCGGGTGTTTCCATTGCGAGGATCGTCTGGAGGACACGGTGGAGCATACGGTGGAGGTGTGCCCTGCCTGGGCGGAGCACCGCCGTGTCCTCGTGGAGGCGATCGGCGGCGGCGACCTCTCGCGTCCAGCCCTGGTGCGAGCCATGGTACGGAGCGAGAGGGAATGGGAAGCCGTCACCTCCTTCTGCGAAGCAGTAATGCTCGCGAAGGAGGAGGCGGGGCGCGTGAGGGAGTGGCAGTCTCTGCGCCCTCACGTCCCTAGCCGCCGCAGGAGGAGACGCCCCGGGCGTCGGGAGTCAATAGCGGACTCCCGGCCACCGTAGGCGCGAGCTTGCGGGTGGCGAGCAATGGGTAGCTCGCCGCCCGGTAAGGACCAACCTCGGGTCGACGGCGCGCAGTGTTCCACGCGCGCCTCAAAGAGATGTCAGCAGCAGTGTAGGGGTCTACTAGGACCGATGCCTGCCGGGGTCGCGTGATTGTTCGAAGGAGATACCGTGACCCTGGCACATGGGCAACTGATGGAACACGGGTGGGTTTTAGTCAGTAAAAGTCTGACACGCCCTCCCGCTCCGCCCAGAGCGGGAGAAGTCATTTGATGATTTCCCATCCTGAAAAAAAAAAAAAAAAAAGGGTCATCATTTCATCCGAAAAACGTCCATTAGTGAACATAGGCCTCCCCAAATTTGGGGGGGTTTGCCATAATCGCCACGCTTGGCAGGAGGGTTGGCGATCCCAGTATGGTGGTAAAATACACAGAGAATGCACCTGCCCATTCTCTTGAAAGTTCTTCAGTCGCCTTTTACGACACCCACGGGAAGAAATAGGATGATGTTATTCTTTACGTGCAGCACCAGGAAGGGTTCATCATTTCAGCCGTAAGACGTCCACTGCTGGACTTAGGCCTCCCCCAATTTGGAGGGCTTTGCCATAATCGCCACGCTTGGCAGGCGGGTTGGCGATCGCAGTATGGTGGTACAATGCATAGAGAACGCTGCTGCCCATTCTCTAGTAAGTCTCTTAGTCGTCTTTTACGACACCTACGGGAAGAAATGGGGTGGTGTTATTCTTTACGTCCGGCACCACACGGTACCAGGAAGGGTTAGGCATAAGTATTGCAATACCACCCACCCACATTTAGGTTTTTTGAAACAGTCGCAACACGACGCGACAGTGCGACGAGAATCTCGAAGGACAATTTCTATAAAAACTTCACCGCAATTGTTCTACCAAAGTCGCTTTGCGCCTGCTTGTAGAACCTTTACGCTAGAAAAACAATGTATTAGCATAGACAGAGATGTTTAGTTACAGCTGTAATTGGGTAGTTATGTTATATGTCATTGTCAAATTTCTAATAACCGAGTTCAAGTTCTGTGTTAGGAAAGATACAATCATTTACCCGCCCCAAGGATGGAATCTAACTTAAATTGTATGTATTCGTATTTTGATTTTAGTGTGGCCTATGTGAACTTTGGTAACTTTGTTGTAACTTTTGTAAACGAGGTGGCTTACGGCTCACACCCTCACATGTGGAGGAGGCCTCTGTCCCAACAGTGGGAACAGTATAGGCTGATAATGGTCATGTAAAGATTTTTGTAAGCCGTAATTCGAACTTTGAAAAATTTAATCTTATTAATAAAACCCATGGCTACTTTACTTAATTTAATAAAATTACAACTCCATCACACCACACAAATTAAACAAAGTAAATAAAACTGTACACTTATCTATACGTCACTTTAGTTCTGGGACGTTAATTCCCAGACCGGTGACACAGGCTATTACAGAAGGTTATCTCAAAACAATAAGCGAAAGCGCACGCACACTTACACACTCTTCACGTACACAACATTCGGCTGGATAGACTGAGACCTCGTCATTTCTTCTCGTAGATGTCGTACATGGCGACTAAGGGACTTACTAGAGAATAGGCAGTAGCGTTTTCTATGCATTTTACCACCATACTACGGTCGCCTTACCACCTGCCAAGCTTGGCGATTATGGCAAACCTCCCCAAATTGGGGGAGGTCTATATTCAGCAGTGAACGTCTTACGGCTAAAATAATGAATGATGACTGTACGCCTTGTAACAGAGCGGGGAGATGCTGTTAGGAGCGGTCTTGCCAATACTATCCATGCAATCAACCTTGTCACTGCCTTCTCGCACAACGACACATCATTTGCCGAACCTCTTCCTAACTACGTTGGAGCCGGCTTCCATTCTAACCAGATGCAACTTAATACCTGTTCTGTCCCGTTTATTATCTGTGCGCCTAACGGATTGCGCGTGTAACGAAGTGACATCTGACTTGTCAATTTGACGTTGACACTTCTCTCTTGATTTGCCGCTAAGAAGGTCCGTCGCCTTTTGGACGCCCGCGACGCTTTTGTTGAAATTAATCCTTTTAAATCAATCCGTTTGTGACAATTAGTCGTGATCCAATCGCTTTGTTTGTTAATAACCCCAATTTGACGTAATAATACGGGTTACGTTTGTTAAAACTGAAGTTCTTGAAAGGGATGGTCGCCGCTTGGTATCTCGCGATCTTATGTAAAGTAATCCCTTAATCCCTTACCCCGGTCGTTTTGTGGACAATCTGTCATGACCCAATCGTATTGATTCCAACTAACCCCAATTTGAAGACATAACACCGAATTTGTTTGTTGGAAATACCTGTGTTAGTTTGAAGGTTAAGTGTTTGAAGACCGCATGCTGTGATTGTCTCCAGCCTTATTGCAGCGGATTGTAACCTGAAGAATACTTACAATGTCACAACACTATACAATATACACTCACTTACATACATAAATCCAGGTAGAACCAGAAACCAGAAGCAGTTTCCTTCAACCATGAGGTGAGTCATTTGTTAATTGTATTGCGTCTTCACTTGAATTGTTTGATTTGATTGTCTGCTCCGCGTACGGCGGACTAGTTTCGCTCGCCACTCTTGTCTCTAGAGCCCCACGATTATCACACTTCCACTGCGCATTTGAAATCGTATTGTGAGGTCTAGTCTGGCAGCGTACAATACCAGTCTTTCAGTTGAAGCGAATGCCGGTCTGACTTTCACAACCCAAGTACTGGGTAAAACGATACCCCTTGATAAGTCTGTTTGTCAGACTTTTGAGCTTCTGGCGACCCGTAACGACTATCAAAGATTCACAAATTAAAGCCAGGACCAACGGCTTAACGTGTTTTCCGAAGAACAGAGAGGTCTTGGTATGTAAATATGGAACGTATCCATGGACCAACGCAGCAAGCGTAGCTTTACTAGCACGCGTAGCATGACCACCATAGAAAGAACTTTGTCTATTCTTGGTAGAATAGAGATAGAAAGTCATGCTACGCCAGCAGGAGTAGACGTAACCGGTGCGTGGCCATTACGTACCTACACTGCCTATAATGTCTGTGTGTGCGTGTGTTATTGCTCGTTGTAAATAGGTGATTTTCTGTATTACTACATATTCTGTGTCGATGTAATCAATTTAATTATGGCTCGCAACCCGAATGGAAGCCGAAAGCATATTGATCTACATCATATGCAGCGGTTATTAATTATTAAGTAAGGTTATTATTGCCTTACAAGCGTAAATTGAGCTGGAAATTAACGTGAAATATTGCGTATCGTGTTCCTTCATTTTACCTGCAAATATTGTTTTATTGCGAGAGAAATGCATGTTAAGGGTCATAAACAAAACACACAAAAAAATTGTGACTTTAAAAAAAAATGTTATTAAATACTTCATACATTTATATTTTTGTTTAATAAATTAACTGTTGATTTATTTTAATGATTTAAGATACAATATCCTGATAATATTTAATTGACTTTAAAATATTAAAACTAAAGTGAGACTCTGGTCCCCTTCCGTGGACCGTGCCCAACCTAGGTTCATAAGTTTGCGTTAACTAAAAAAATACTTGAAAATAAAAGTGTGAATATATTTTCAAATGTATTTATTACCAACATCTTAAAGTTCTTATTTTACGTTATTATAAAAAATTAATACAAAGGACAACGGCATTAATAAGACTTAAACATGTTGTTACCGATTTGACGACCCCTTCCGTGGTCCAACTAAATTGTATATTCAATATTTGTGAAATGGAACGCAGCCGTAGTTTGTTTATTTTGGTTGGCAATACTGTCGAGCTGTCAGTTTGAGTAAAAAATTTAAGTGGTGAAAGTTAACGCTCTGTGAAAATTTATTTGCAAAATTCTATAAACAAGTGTTATTTTACTTTTGTGTAAAAGATCGTTGCAACTTTTCTGTTCCATTCATATTTAGGTAAGTACTGGCATGAAAAATACATTGTTGGTTGAACTTGGTGTAATATGGGAGGCTATTTGCAAAAACCAGGTGCGCCATATTGTAACCTCAAAATTTTGTGGTTTGAAAGACAATTTTAGTTTGTTAATCCCTTCCGTGGACAAACTTTTCGGTGGACACAATGTCCACGGAAAAGACCATGTCCACGGAAGTGACATCTATTGCAACTTATACTTTTTATGACACAAATAAGAATTAAAAACCCGTGTTGCTAGTTTTGGCTTAGCACCTGTGCATCGCCCGCACTCCATGACGCTAAATAGAAGCTATTATTATGTTCGATTTCGTCTATTAAGCATTTTTAACATAATCTGTTTTGTTAACGCTTGCTGTTGCTCAAATTGGTTGTACATGTGGGTTATGATTTCTCTTTCAGCTAATAATGCCTAGAACAAGAAATATTAGGCAACTAACTGATGAAGAAAAGAAGATTAGGCGACGTGAACAAAAAAAAATGAGTATGCGACGAGCGCGTGCAAAACTGAGCGATGGTGCTATTGAAGAGATACGCAAGAAAGATAGAGAAAGGTACTATAAGAAGAAAGAAAGAGGTGAAATTATGACGATTGATCAATTTACTCCGAGAAAGCAGCGTCAAATTAGGAAATGTGGCGTGAGAAATCAAAAAGGCGTCGTGAATTATTAAAAATGCGAAAAGCCACCGCTGCCCTATTAGAAGAAGATACTCCACCGTCAAGTCCTACTTCGTCATTTTCACGTGCTGAAGTTGGAAGGGCAATTGCTGTTCGTAATAAGAGAAAATTGAAAGCAGAGAATGTAACTTTAAATTTAAAGGTCTTGGCAATGAGGAAACAAATAAGAAAATACAAGATGCGTATAAAAAGGCTAGAAAAAAAGAAAGAAAACAATGGGAAAATGGATAGTTCTAAAAACACAGTATTAAAAAAGGATATGAGACAAGCTGTGCATGATTTTTTAATACAAGATGAGTGCAGTAGATTAACTTCTGGTAAAAATGAAACTATAACCCGAAAGAAAAGTAAACGTCAAATTCGATTATTAAATGACACTTTGTTAAATTTACATGTACAGTTTCAAAACAAAACGGGGATTAAAATTTCTTATCAGACGTTTAGAAGATACCGTCCATTTTGGGTGTTGTTTCCGAAAGCATCTGCAAGAAATACGTGTTTGTGTGCGTTACATGAAAACACTGATCATATTGTCCGATCACTTCATAAGGCAAAAATTATATCTCATGGTTCTGCTTCACGTGTGGCTAGAGTACTTTGCTGCAATGAAACATTAAATCCAAAATGCCTAGAGAGAACATGCGAGGACTGCCATGATAAGAAACTCACTTTTAACTTAAGTAATGAAAATGATCACATAACTTACGAGAGATGGATTGTCAAAAAAGTTGATGTAGTTATCAAAGGTAAATTGAAACAGTGCAACAAATGTGTTAAAGAAACTGTTAAAACCACAAATGGATCTCTTATCAAAATATTCAACTCTAATTTACCAATTTACATGCAGCACGTTGCTAATATGATTCATCAAATCAAATCAATACAAACTATTAAACAACAACTATCTTCTTTTCAAGGGTTGTTACATATTGATTTCTCGGAGAATTATAACTGCAAATATGGTGCTGAAGTCCAATCCGCCCATTTTGGTGGTTCTAAGCCTCAACTGTCACTTCACACATGCGTTTACTACAGCAGTGGACCAGAAACTCAAGAAAGGTCTTTTACGACAACTTCAATGTGTTCTATATCAGAAAACTTGCGGCATGATCCTGTAATGATATGTGCTCATCTTAGACCTGTCTTACAAAGAATTGAAGAAATAAGTCCAAACTTGTCAGAGTTACATATATTAAGTGATGGACCCACAACTCAGTACCGTAATAAATTAATGTTTTATTTTATTGCCAAGTTCATAGGCAGAGAATTAAATAACGTTAATACTATTATTTGGCACTACAGCGAAAAAGGTCATGGAAAAGGAGCTCCTGATGGAGTAGGTGGATGTATAAAAAGGCTGTGTGATCATTCGGTTGCAATGGGCAAAGATGTATCGGATTATGATTCTCTTATGTCCTGTTTAAAAGATAACTGCAAAGGAATAGAGATTTATGGAATTGGTGACCCGAATATACAAGATATTCAATACATTGCTGATGAGAGTAGAATGAAAGCTTTTAAGGGCAAATTAAAGATACACCAACTGTCTTGGAGTCGAAGTGAGCCGAATACATTACATGCAAGAAGACTAAGTTGTATGTCTTGCGCACCAACGAAAATATGTCCTCATTTTGAAATCGGACAAATAAATCTTCAAGCTGCAGGAAGTACAAGATCAAACACTCCCGTTAGTTTTGTGTCTGAGGCCGTAAATTTATCTCCAAGAAATATAGCCACACCTGATGCTTCTACAGTATCATACAGATCAATTCCAGTCACACCAGAAGAAGGAGTTTCACAAAGTTTCCCTGCTCGTCCTAAGAAGAGATTGAGGCTTATTTCAGATTCCAATGACTCAGATTCGGATATTATATTTCCGCGGCGACATGTAAGACAGACGATTAATTATGAAACAGACACAGAAGACGAAGAAGAATTGGTTCTCCCTCCGCAAAAACCTAAGAAACCGTTCATTAATCCTTACACAGACAGTGAAGATGAAGAATCTATATTTTAAAGTGCTGTAGTATTTATTTTGCTACTAGCTTTTATATTAATTTTTATATAAATATAGTCCATAAAAAGTTTCTGAATTGCTTTTACAAGGTTCTGCACTACCTTGTAAAAACAATTATTTATAAATGTTTTTTTTACGGGATATATTATAAAAGTAATTCCTCACGTACCTACTTTTATAATGTTCTGCCTGGACAATCTTGTAGGGATAACATAAATGTCAATTTTATGTCCATATTAAATGATTAGACTTTTGAGTCTCTAATAAAACTTCCACAAGTCAATATAATAATTATGGTATCGGAAAAGACGTCACTTCTGTGGACGTAAAAGTATAATTTTTTTTTGATTGATTATTTTGGATTGTTGTTTTATTTTTAATATGAAGAAGTAAAGTAAAGTTTAGTAGTTTAGTAGTAAAGTTTACGATGTGATAGAGTTTATTTTGTTGATTAAAAGCTTGATTTTAGACTTTCCTGTGGATTATGTAGTCTTTTCGGTGGACACATAAGAACTAAAATGTCGCATATTTTCATGAAAATTAGGTGTTGATCTCTGATTTTGTGGACGGGATAATTATTTTGATATTTCCGATAATAAATGCTGATTTTTTATAAAAAAGTTGACATTTTTATTTTTTTAAATTTTATATCCCTGTTTTGTTTATGACCCTTAAGCGAGGTTAAGCAAGCCTTGGAAACGTGGCTGACTACAAAAGAAACAGCCCCTTTTGTTTCGGGTTGCGTGGAAAGCGATCGGAGGAAAAGAAAAAGAAAATGGCGATCGCCAATTCGTAAGCCATGCTTAAACATAGTTACAAAATGTTATTCCATTATGATGTCGACTAGATTAGTTGATTTTTAATCGTGAGATAAATTTAAGGCTCACACAGACAGACGCGATGCTACTCTATTAGAACCTTTTTTTATTAAAAGTTCATGGAAATTGTTCGACCAGAATCACGTGGCACCGTCACGTCGCGCCTGTCTGTCGGAGCCTTAAGGCGGTTTGATATTTTTTTAAGAAAAGCTGTAAAACCTTACGATTACCCTGAAATTTATACTAATATTATAAAACTGAAGAGATTCTATGTTTGTTTGGTTGAACACGCTAATCCTAATAATTGAATAATTTATTTGAATTGAAAAATTATTTTAGCGTTGGGTAGTCCATTTATTGAGGAAGGCTATAAGCTATATAAAATCATCACTAGAACCCTAAAAAGACCAGCAAAAGGAAAAATGTTTATAAATATGGGAAAAAAAAATATAAATAAATTGGGCAGGTGATTCTATGCGACGGGATGTGTCAGGGGTGCAAGAAATTTGACGCAGACGAAGTCACGGCCTGAACCTAGTAAAGGATAATTTTAATTCGCAAATTATTTCACTTAATAAAACTATCCTTTTAACAAGATAATCCAAATTAAGAATTCTTTTCTCTACGAGAAGCACTTACACAAAGAAATTGATAAACTTTTTTCAAAAACAAAATGCACAACGTACTCGAAATTGAATCGCAAAAACATCTAAAGCTTGCCACACACGACACATAATGAACACATTGACCTACTTAGTCAAGTGGTACACTGTGGCAGTGCCGGGTACTCAGTTTTTTAATTAAACATTGTCTCTTCGCAATCAAGACGGTATATCAAATAGTAATACTGGCGGGGAGAGGTAGTGCCCGGGTGGTTGTGACAGCGTGGCTGAATGTTTGTGTGTGGAACGACAAAGTTTAGTTTTTATTAATGCTTGTTCTGTCAGATACTAAGATAGCTATGTCGGGAGAAGAAGCCAATGGGATCTGGATTCTTCATCGTTAAACATTTTACTAGGCGTAGATTTATGTTGCGGTCAAGAAGAAACATTCTGAAGATGAGTACTGATTTATAGGTTATATTTGAACTTGACAAAATTTGTAAAACGAAACCTTAGACAATTTTTTGACACTTGTTGCCCGCATGAAAACAGATGGTCAAGCGAGCTGCACGTTGCCGTGCCGCTCTCGTCAACTCGCACGAACGTCAGGTTAGACCACGGTTAGACTCTGTCGAAGCGCGTCAACTTCACACTTGCGTTTCGTTGTCAATTGATATCATGACAATCTTGACTCGATAAAACAATAGGTAAATAAGTCTTTTATTTTTATTTATCTATAATAAAGCTGAAGAGTTTCCTTGTTTGTTTGAACGCACTAATCTCTGGAACTACTAGTTGGATATGAAACATAATTTTTGCGTCTAGTACCCCTTTAATATAACATTAAATTAAATTTTAATTTCGCGGGCTACCAAGCCATGCCTGATTACAAAATTTCAGCAGTTTTACAGCTAAAAATTTCCTTTTTTCGTCAAATATGCTTCAAAAATCGCTCCGCTCTCTACGACACCTAGTGTCAACTCCACAGTCCATTGTCACGGGCACAATAGTCTGATTAATGCCAAACAGGCACTGAGATTGGCTCTGTACAATGTCTATGTTTACGTCGATGATGGTTTTAGTGATTTACGTGTGTTCCCAGGCTAAAATATAAGGGCTTTTGTCTTATGGAAATCTTGTGGCGTCTTTGTGTGTGCACAGCTTAAATTATGATTACGGGAAGATTTGGGGATGTGTGTATTAAAAGATTTTTTGGGATTAAAGGGTCTTTTTGTGTGTGTATTTTAAATGCAAAGATGCCAAATAATTACAATTATAGAAACAGTAAACAATACAAAGGTAAAAGGGTATTTGGTGATTTCTGAGACTGAGTGCTTATTATTTTTGTGTAGCGAATCCACATTCCAAGCGTGGCGATTATAACAAACTCCCCAAATTAGAGGAAGGTCTATATCCAGTAGCGAATAAAATTCGGCTGAAATGATAACCATCATTGCACTAAACTATGTAAAATTAAAAGCTTCAAACCTTGAATTTCCAATACCTCCAAATTTAGAATTATAATTGAAACCACAAACTATAGTTCAGTTCAATGTAATATAAACGTACAACAATAGACTCCTACGTAGAATATATATTAGAGTATTGGTCTAGAGTAAATATCTCAGTCAAATAGTCACTATTTGTTAGTCGCTATACTGACTAGATGTCTCAGAATGCTAGACAGGTTGTATTTAGGCCGTGGTCTTTAGGCATACACAATCAGCCTATTATGTTCTCATAGTTGGGACGTAAACCTTTTCTCTGATAGAGGGAGTATATTACGCCATGTGGGCCCAATGCTGGATGCTGGATGTATGTGACATCCAGAATTCTTGTCTTCAATTTTGTTGTTCTAGGGTTGAGCTACACGATGACTGATACATACATACCGTCTGTTGGGACAGGTTCAGCTCAAAGCTGCAATAGCTCTTTCATAAAAAGGCTCCTCCAGACATTGCCCTGCATTGTTAGACTCACATAAAATTCTAATAATATAATGTTTGGACTTTAAAAGAGACTATGATCTCTGAGTTTGTTTCGGCATTTAGGTTTAGGTTTAAAGAAACGTATTCTCAATAAAAACATAATATGTCGCTTACTTGAGAACAATAACTATTACTTAAATTAATACTAATATTAGGTTCGACTACATCCGTCACAAATGAATTAAAAACTACACGAAACCCGACCCACCCAACGCATTCATTTTTCAAGTAATGTCTGGTTTGCGATTAGGTATTGGCTAAGCTGAGTTTTGAATGCATTGAATGAGTGTAGGTTTCTTATGCATGAGGGTAACTTATTGTATAGCTGTGCTCCTTCAAATGTGAGCATTTTTTTGCCATAGTTGGTCCTGGTTTTTGGTAGAACTAATAGACTTGCTCGTCGTGTGCTTCGTTGGCTAACTTGTCTATGTTGCGTAAGTGTGATACTTGTGTGGATGGTTTTGTTTAGAACTTTTCTGATAAAGAGGCATGTGTTATAAATGTCATTTCTTCTCAGGAAACAGTCAGCTTGGAAATGCCGGCGCCATCAAGTTTAAAAAAAATGTTGACGTGTAAAAGTGTCTTACAAGATCTACTTACAGAAATAAACATTTCATTTCATTTCTCGGAACATTCCGGTTTCCTCCGAAGTATCTATTTTTTTCACAAAATTTACAAAATAAAGTGCCTGCCTGAGTTCAGACTTAAAACTTCGAAGCTGGTACCACTGAGTCTCCTCTGCTTTCTTATAGATGATTAAAAATCAAACCAAAGTTCCTTGAATCAAACGAGGCTCAGAATCATCCCTATTTAAATGTAAAAATTACAAAAGACAGTCCCATAAAACGCCCACCCTTCACCGCTTTCTAGTACTTTAGCTGGGAAGAAAAACTGGCGCAACAAACTGTCCCGCAGGATTTTAGTAATACAGCGTTTTATGAAGAAATTTAATAAGAGTGACAATTGATCTTTTTTGGAAACAAGCAGCCTCATTGTATTCCATTTTGAAGGGTGCTGGTGACAGTTTTATTATAGGCATATCAAATATTTTGGCTTTTTCTCGTGAATCTTAACGCCATGGTGACGCTTCTGGCATTAAAGATATCCATATGTGGTGGTGTTTTACCAGCTAGTGCCCTACCTGACAGTAATTTAGTAAATTAAGGGTATCCGATGGCTGATAACCAGTCTTGCCTTGTATCCAGCAACTGGGTTGTAGAGGTTAGAGTAGGTAGTCATCATCATTATCATCATCATGTATCATTTCGGCTGAAAGACGTCCACTGCTGGACTTGGGCCTCCGCCAAGCACCACCACTTCGACCGATGCTGTGCTACTTGCATCTAGCGGATTCCTGCGGCCGTCGCTTCAGTAAAATATTGGTAGTCATTTTCAACCAGCTACACTGGAAGCCTTGAAACCCAAACCAGTTGGGAAAATGATGACAAACTACCTGATTGAAGTGGCCACCATAAACATGGCAACAAAACCTGAATACAATTAACATTAATTTTTCATAAGCTGTACCAAAAACAATACAATAACGAATGCACTTCGTACTCCAACTGAATTACAACTGAAAATTAACATTAAAATAATATAACAGCGATACAAAACTGACTAAAACATAGATTTAGGTTATGAATTCCGTTTTGCTACTGTTGGCAACACTATCAACCGGAAACGGATGCTAACAACACAATTCCGAATACGGAAATGCTGTGTTTGCTACCACTTCCTGTCATTCGGATGTGCTTTGTAGTGGCAGCAAAAAAATGTTCGGAAGTTTGATATATGGGGCTGGAATCCTTGTTAATATTTATAGGTCAAGATAGAAAAGGTTTGTTTTTCAGCTGTAGGGAAACAATGGAGTTACTTTGATTGATATGCTACTGAATAATAATATTGAATTTTTTGCTATGTAGTTCTACGATAGTTTTTTTCGAAGCAACAACATCAGTCAGTGGTAGTGTTGGGATTTTATCCGGATAAATACTGAAAATGGATAAATACTCAATAAATATCCGTTTTTACTGAGTATTTATCCAAAACAGCGGATAAATACTATTTTATGTTTTTGTAACGTAAGTTTCGTTATTTTACTAACAAAGGGATTAAAATTAATGAAAAATAGACTATGCTGATTGGTATCGTACCTTATTAATCATTTTAACAATTACAAAACGCTGATATTGACAATAATTTCATTCAATTATGAATACAGTTAGTCAATCACTGTCAAAGTTAGATAAAATTATACATTTGTTAATTGGTTTTTCACATACATACATGAACTCATGCCTTTCTCCCATGGGGGTAGGCAGAAACTATTTAAGTAACGCTTAAATCATTGTAATAATAAAAAAAAACTACCTCGTGAAAGTCGAGAAAGATTAACAAATCAAATATCTTGACTTGGCTCGCGAGGTTGTCGACATTGTAGGATGTGGATTCAGCGAGCAATGTGCAGTTTTGAGACCAGTGGTGATGTAATTATTTACCACAAGTACAGCGCCTGCCTGAGTGCGTACTCACGACCTACAAGTTGTAAGTCGGGGCTGATACCACCGGGACACCACTGCTATCGCCAATATGAAAGGCATGTTAGACTTTTACTGACTCGAATCGATCCGCTTGTGACAATTAGTCGTGATCCAGTTGTTTGATTGTTAATAACCCCTAATTTGACGTTTGATAACACGGGTTTAGGACATATTTTGGATAAATAGTTTGAAGGTCAAACCAAAGTGACGCTATTGTGAATGAGTGATTTGAAGACCGCATGCTGTGACCTCCTCCAGCCTAATTGGAAGCGGAATCTAACCTGAAGAATACTCGTAACGTCACAACACAATACAGATACACTCACTTACATACATATCTCCAGGTTGGCACCAGAGCAGTGTCCTTCAACCATGAGGTAAGTGCTTTTGTTTGTATATTGTACCTTGTACTTGTATTGTCTGCTCCGCGTACGGCGGACAGTACGCTAGCCACTCTTGTCTCCAGAGCCCCCCATCAAAAACTTCCACTGCGCAATTGAATTGAGGTTCGGCCTGGCAGCGTCCTTTTTTTTTTTTCTTTTTTTTTTTTTTTTTTTTTTTTTTTCATCATTTTTCTTGACTGACTCTTTGTAATCCTGAAATGTTACTACTTTTGGCTTTAATCTCTTACATGATACTGGAATATTGTCTCGCAAGTTTCTTGACATTAACAATTGAGCTGGTGATGACAAATTATTTTTTGGTGTATTTCTATACTGTATTATAGCTATGTATGGATCTGTTTTGTTTTCTTTACATTTCCTTAACATGTTTTTTATTATTTTTACTGAACTTTCAGCTTGACCATTTGACTGTGAATGATATGGGCTAGTAACAACATGTTCTATGTCCCATTCTTGTAAGAAATTTTTGAAATCAATTGACTGAAAAGGAGGTCCACCATCTGACACCAGTGACAATGGTATTCCATGACGAGCAAAAATAGATTTTAAATGAGTAATTACATTTTGAGCAGTACTGTTTTTATTTAATAATGCTATCTCTATGTATTTTGAGTAATAATCTGTGACAATTAAATAAACTAAACTTTCAAAATGCATTAAATCAATACCGACTTGTTGCCATGGATATTTACATATTTCAAAATTTTGTAGTGGTTCCTTTTGATTGCATGGTTTGAATTTTGCACATACAAGACATTGTTCGACTAAATTCTTAATTTCACTTGACATATTTGGCCAATACAAAGATTCTTTTGCTATTTTCAGACATTTATTTATACCTTGGTGACCTTGATGTATTTTTTCTAACATTTCTTTATACATTGACTGTGGTACTATTAATTTTGAACCTTTGAACACTAAATCTTTTATTACATGTATTTCACCTTGAATATTCCAATATGGTTTGACTAATGAACTGACATTGTTCTTGTTTTTAGGCCATCCTTCATTATAATATTTTTTTAATAATTGTAAGGTTTCATCATTTTTGGTTTCCTGTGCCAATTTTGTGCTGTATTCCTTTGTTATTGCTAAATTAGCATACATTAAATTGACATGACAAGACATTTCTGACTCATTTTCAGGTGTGTAATGGTCTTTCAAAGCTGCCCTTGACAAAGTGTCTGATATATACATTTCTTTACCTGGTACATGTATTACTTCTAAATCATACTTTTGTACAGTTCACATCATACGCTGTAATCTAGCGGGGACATCATGCAATGGCTTTTTGAATAAATAGACTAATGGCTTGTGATCAGTATGAACTGTGACTCTATTACCATATACATATTGGTGAAATTTTTCACAACCAAATTGAATTGCTAGTAGCTCTTTTTCTATCTGCGCATATCTTTCCTGGGTTTCAGTTAAAGTTTTTGAACTGTATGCTATAGGTTTGTTTTTCTGTAATATGACTGCTCCTAATGCTGATTTCGACGAATCAACTGACAAGACTAATGGAATCTTAGGATTGTAATGAGCTAAAACTGGTGAGTTTGTAATCTCATCTTTCAGTTTTTTGAGACATTGACTATAATTCTCATCCCAAGTCCAGACTGAATCTTTTTTCAAAAGATTTCTTAATATTTGTGTTTTTTCTGACAAGTTACTAATGAAAGGTCCTAAATAATTAATCATACCTAATATTCTCTGTAACTCTTTGACATTTTTTGGTGTGGGCATATTGACAATGGCTTTGACTTTTTCTTGATCTGCCCTGGCACCATCTTTACTGAAGACATAACCCAAAAAACATACTTCTGTGACTAAAAATTTACATTTTGACTTGTTAAATTTTAAATTGACTTGACGAGCTCTTTGCATGACTTTGTGTAATCTTTCATTATGAACTGACTCATTTGGTCCATAAACCAAAATATCATCTATGAATATTAAGACTCCTTCGATATCACCGAATAGATTCATCATGACTCTTTGAAAGATTTCAGACGAGGCATTTATGCCATATGGTAATCTTAAATACTTATATCTACCAAATGGTGTTTGAAAGGTACATAATTCAGAACTGTATTCATCCAGACGTAGCATCCAGAAACCCGAAAATGCATCTAAATGAGAAAAACATACAGCCCCTTCGAGCTGAGACCTAATCTCATCAATTGACTTAAGTGGATAGAATTCTCTCATTATGTTTTTATTCAAATTTCTAGGGTCTAGACAAATTCTTAACTGACCTGAACTTTTTACAGTTATGACGACTGAGTTAACCCACTCTGTTGGTTTTGTAACCTTCTCAATAACTTGCATCTCCATCATGCGATCCAACTCTTCGTGTAATCTGCCTTGTAACGCAAATGGAACTTTCCTGGGCGGATCAACACATGGTACTGCATCAGGCTTGAGTTTAAGATGACAGACTGGAGGTAGACATCCAAGTCCCTGAAAAACATCATTATATTGTGTGAGAATTTGTTTACAAAAACCCTGCTTTGATACTGAAAAGACACGTCTTATAATTCCTAACCTTTCACATGTTGGTAGACCAAGAACATTTGGACAATCTAAATCTGCTATTATAAACATTATAGATTCGACGACGTCATTATTATTAACGCATAATTTACAATTTATGTTCACTTTGCCTAGAATCGGAATGGATTTTCCACCAAATCCTGTGACATTTATTTGACATTTGACAAGTGACACTTTTGACAGGTTATAAAATGTTTGCTTTGACATAATGTTGACATCTGCACCAGAGTCTATGATGCATTTAATTTGTTTATTTCCTACTACTAGGTTAATTTCCCATGACTGTTTTGCATGGTTACTATCCACAGTGTTGACATTCTTTACTGTATGACTTATATCTGAGTGACTGACTAATGATCCGTTGTGTGCCTGTGAGAACTGTGAATGCTGACTACTGTTTCTAAGTCTATGACATTGTGTTTTGTTGTGTAATCCCTCAGACTTGTGACTTTTTTCATCATTGAGATGTAAATATGGACTCTGACATTTTCTATTTTGACTATTTGACTTGACGTTGGATCTCTCAGATATGTGACTTTTTTCATCATTGAGATGTTGATTATTTTCAGTACATCTCTCAGACTTGTGACTGTTTTCATCATTGAGATGATAAACTTGACGTTGACTTTGTTGACTTTTGGACTTGACGTTGGATCTCTCCGACTTGTCACTGTTCTCATCCTTGAGATACGGTGACTGTGACTGTCCCTTTTGATGTAGGTACCACTACTGCTGTGTTTTTGTGTCCGTGGCTACTGCTCTGACTGTGTGAGTGAGACTGACTATGTGTTGCTGTGTAGTGAGACTGACTACTTGACTGACTACTATGTGCATTATGATCCACATGATTTTCTGAATGACTTTTACTCAACTTTAATTGACTGTTCAACATGCCAACAAAATATTCTTGACTACTATTATCTGAATTAAACGATTGCAACTGACTGACTTTTTTATTCTTGAGACAATATTTAGCAAAATGACCAAAAGATTTACATGACCTGCATTGAACGCCTTTAGCTGGACATTGGTAGCGATGAGACTGCCCACAGCGGCTGCATGTCTTCGAGTTGCTGATGTGGTCGCTGTTTGAAGCTGATGCTGACTTGCGACTGCTCGAAGCTGACTGGCGACTGCTCGACCTGCGACTGGAAGCTCGCTGTTGACCATCTTGTCGACTACGGTTCCTCCGACTGAGATGCATGACGTTTTCACTGGCGACACTGGTGCCTTTGACGATTTTTTCAGCATCCTGCTGAGCGATTATGAGTGTCCTCGCCAGCTCTTGCATTCTCTGATATGTCAAATCAGGTTCTTGCAGTAACCTCTGACGTACATGTGACGAATCTATATTGAGGTTTGCTATAAAAATATCTTTGATTAACGACTCCCTGAGCGTGCCAAACTCACATTCTCTGCTTTTATTTTCCAAATCCGTGAGGAATTCGTCGATGTTTTCGGATTTTTCCTGCCTACGTGTGAAGAATAGGTATCTACACATCGTCACATTTTTTCTTGGTTCAAAGAATTTGTCGAATTTGGACTTGACTTCCTGGAGTGTGCTTCCATCAATCTTTAAGTTAAATGTGTTAAATATATTGAGACCACGCTCACCAATTAAATGCAGTAGAATGGCAATTTTCCGCTTCTCGCTTGACTTGTCCAGGCCTGTGGCTAGCAAATATAGTTCCAGCTGCTGCCACCATTTTTTCCATGCCTCCGCATTATTATTTGCTGGATCCGACGAAATATGGAGTTTGTTTAGACGCGTGCTTAATGTTTGGTCATGTCCGCCATCATTGTCGTCACTCGTGGCTTGGTTCGGCATTTTCTGGACCGATCTTCTTTATTTGTTTTTTCTTACACGACTTCTGACACCATGTTGTGTTTGTAGAAATGAAAGATAATGTTGAGTAGACTTGGTTTAATCAGATTAGGATCACAGTTTCACAGAGCACGTTCAGTCGTGGTATCTCAGACGGGATCAGACATAGCAGTGTCGGACCGATGCAGAGCGGAACCATAGATTATTATCTAGTGGTGTACATACTAACTAATTACTAAATAGTGATGTTACAACAAAACCCACCTGTGTTCCTTTAGTTGCCTGTGCCAGGGTACCTCTTTTAAACAGATCTGCAACCCTGGCAGGCATCGGTCCTCGCGGACCCCTTCAATATGTAATGACATCTCTTAGAGGGGTGCGTGAAACACAATGCGCCGTTGACACGGACCTGTTCTTTACCGTGGCGAGCAATGGGTGGCTTGCCGCCCACAAACCCGTGCCCACGTTAGCCGAGAGTTTACAATGAACTCCCGACGCCCGGAGCGTCTCCTCCTACGGTGGCTAGGGACATGAGGGCGCACAGATTGCCTCTCCCTAACGCACTCCACCTTCTCCTTCGCGAGCCTTACTTCTTCGCAGAAGTAGGTGACAGCTTCTTATGCCCTCTTGCTCCATACCATGGCCTGCACCAGGGCCGGACGCGAGGGATCGCCGCCGCCAATCGCCTCTACGAGGATACGGCGTTGCTCCGCCCAAGCAGGGCAAACCTCCACTCTATGCTCCACCGTATTTTCCAGGCGATCTACACAGTGGTTATATTTACTGAAACCTGCTTTTAGATTTTCTCAAATCCAATGACTCATTATCAGTATCTGTGTGTAAATATAACCCATTTTGTGTTGATTTCATATCCTTAAATATTATAAACACTAGAAGGGCATTGCATTTGTTGGACTCTTGTTGAAAGACAGGTTATTTTATGGGTTCAATAACATATATGCATTGATATACCTAATCCCAAAAGTTATCATCAAGCAAAGCTGCTTGTAGCATTTGACTTGACGATATATTTTTCTTTTGCGTACGCTGAGAGAGCGGCTTTTCTATTTTTCATACTCGTGTGTGTATGTGTGATCAAGTGATCGTAGATAGCTGCCCTATTTTGTGTAGCATGGCAGGTTTAACTTTTCTCCCGTTACTTTTTGTTTTACAACTTGTTGTAGCTTCGATCGTGGTTTTTGGGTTTAGTTCTTGTGATTTTTTGACTGTCTTATAAATCGATGAACACTGTCTGCACGCACGGAAAAGCATGACTCATTGTCACGTTCTGCCTGAACCGAGCGTGTAAGCGAGAGCGCGAAACATGCGATAGAGAGGCACGATCGGCCTTAGCGTTCGACTTGTGAAATCTATCTCTCTTCCACTCCATCGGCCAATACGTCCAAGTAAAAGAGACTTAGACATTCATTATCACGTAAAATTATCGTCCGTATACCGACTTTACAGACAACCAATTGTTTTTTATTAAAGATTTTATCATATCTACATAGTTTATACATTTTTGAAACTACCACATTTCAGTGCACCATGAGCCAGCAAATTACTAGCGTGTGCTGCGCAGTTTAAAGGCTCAACACCTTTAACTAATTGAAAAGCCCTTTGCATGTTTATAGCGTTGGCAAACAACAACAACAAACATGTCTTCGCCACATTTTTCTTGACTTTTAGAAGCTCTGCACAGAGATAATCAATTATGTGGCTATTCTCTACACTCTCAACAAAGAAAGATTCTAAATTTGTATCTAAAGAGCATGCTCTATTAAAGACGTTTGGGCTTCTGACACAATTACAGCCCTGGCAATTGACATTAGAACTAAATAATGTAATAACGTAGTATTTTGAAAAGCCTAAATAACAATAAAAGTCATTAACATTTTAAAATAATCATCCGATGCGCAAAAAAGATATTTATCCATCATTTTGAGTATTTATCCGATAAAAATGAGTAAAAACGAGTATTTATCCGTTTCGGATAAAAACTCGAGTATTTATCCTCCGAGTATTTATCCACTGCCCATCACTAGTCAGTGGAGATGTTTTGGGGGCTGTCTTTAGGTACTTTTAACAAATAGTGATCTGCAAAGTTCAGAGTCCAAGGACTGGAAAATGAGGTATTAGTCGTTCGGTGGCGAAATGGGTGGAAGACAGTGTTATTTACTTTTTAAAGTATTTTTTAATGTTTTAGTAATTGCGTGTTCTGTGTGGTGCCGGACATACTAGAGAATGGGTATCAGCGTTCTCTATACATTTTACCACCATACTGCGATCGCCAACCCGCCTGCCAAGCGTGGCGATAATGGCAAAGCCTCCCCCAAATTGAGAGCGGCATATGTCCAGCAGTGGACCTTTTTCGGCCGAAATGATGATGTTGAATAAATGCACGTGAAGACTATGTCGATGTTTATTTTTAATGCTGTATAGTTTCTATTTTAAGCATAAAGTTTTAATCATGATCTGGTTGTTTGGGTAATTTATGCAGCTTACGCAAACGTCCTCTCTTCGGTATTGTTCGTTGAATCGTTGACCTCGTCAAGTTTTGATTTGAGCTGCATGATTACTGATAAATGCGTGCACTGACTGGACAGGTCCACTCAATCTGTGTGCTTCTTTCCTCAATAGACCATTTCAGACTCTAATCTTTGAAAATGCTTATAAAGATATATATATACATACAATATGCTGCAGTTTGCAAGCATAACGAACAAAGCAGATTCTTTAAACGTTACTCTTCAGAAACTCCAGTAGCTGCAATTTGATCTCACAATTGTTTCCATCTTTCCCAGTAACGCTTTAAAAGCGATGTATTCGTTTAAATATAGCGCATAAAGACAACAATGTAGGTCTGATTACCAGGGCTATTGTGTGCGGAGTTTAATGTGACTTCTGAATAGTGTTTTGTGATTTATTCGTTTATCTCTGGGAATAAAATTAAGACAACTTAAATAAATATAACATAAATATAACATTTATTGTCAGGTTACAATGACCCATAGACATATACCTTACAAACTAACATACATAAGTATTATACAAAACTTGTGTTAGTAATAAAATCTTAAACTATTTTAGTAACACTTCACTTCACTAGCTTGTCCGTGAGCTGTCCTGTGGCACTTGTCCGCGGATGTGACGGAACGCCACGTCCTGTGGCCAAAAGTCTTCGTCCATGACGACGGGCAGGTAACAATTCGGTACACGCACCACAAACGCCTTGAAGCTGACGTTGCGGCGTGACTCCAGCAACTGTACCCTCGGCATGAACTTCGTCTTCTGGCGTACGTACTCCACAATATTTTCCGCCTTAGTGGTGTAGTGTAGGCGGGAAATGTACACGGGAGTGTTGGGCTTAGCAGCGCGCAAGCTGACTTCGGGCTTCGTAGTAGCTTTCCCGCAGCGTTTAAAATCACGTCATTCGTCTAAGTGGTAGGCGAATATGTATACCTACATTACGCCCTGTGATTGGGGGCGAGCGTCTCGTGGGTAGCTGCATGAGTCAATCGGATCAGAGTAAGCTACTCTTGTCGTGGTGGGATCGTGTTGGGTGATCATCTAATACATCCTGACAAAACTTCACATTTTTATTATTAGTAAATATTGTAAACTATCTTTTGCCAGCGGTTTCGCCCGCGTATAAATACATATAAATCTTTTTGAATCACGCTGTCTATTGATGAAAACCAAATTAAAATCCGATGCATAGTTTAAAAGATCTAACTGCATAAACACGAAAAGTGACTGTTTTACACTATGTAAAGAAGACGTGAAATTTTGTAAGGATGTATGGATCTATGTATGTTTGTTACTCATTCGCACAAAAACTACTAAACGGATTTTGATGATATTTGGCACGCAGATCGTTTACAACCTGGATTAACATATAGGTTAATTTTTATCCGGGTAATATATTGTCGACCTCTACGCGGGTGAAGACGCTGGCAAAAGGAAGTGTAAAATAAAGATTTAAGCACGGATGTAAGCCTCAAAGAGATGTCAGCAGCAGTGTAGGGGTCTACTAGGACCGATGCCTGCCGGGGTCGCGTGATTGTTCGAAAGAGATACCATGACCCTGGCACATGGGCAACTGATGGAACACGGGTGGGTTTTAGTCAGTAAAAGTCTGACACGCCCTTCCGCTCCGCCCAGAGCGGGAGAAGTCATTTGATGATTTCCCATCCTGAAAAAAAAAAAAAAAAACCACGGATGTAAGCAACAATTTTTACTTGATATTTTTTATTGACTCGATCATTTTCTTACCGCTGTCAGTCCAGTTTGAAACAATTCCGTGCCTCAGAAAGCATGTTTACCCGTTGGAAGGTTGATAAACAAAT
Source organism: Aporophyla lueneburgensis (assembly GCA_932294355.1). Classification (NCBI taxonomy): domain Eukaryota; kingdom Metazoa; phylum Arthropoda; class Insecta; order Lepidoptera; family Noctuidae; genus Aporophyla; species Aporophyla lueneburgensis. Next base: position 13,331,466 of record OW028759.1, read on the forward strand.
ATGCCTAACAGTCATTACGTTTAGCTGGTACCCTAAAGTTAGCAAACTCATATTGCCTTGGAATATTGGTTTTGTCTAGTAATTGGATTGTGAAGTTCAGCTGTAGTTAGAACAAGAGTATTTTCCTGAAAGATTTTGGTTGGAAAAAGTACATCCACTACCATAATTATCTGTTTATGCTGCTTAATGTGCTCATTTGAAAGTGAGTGCTGTTGTAAACGGCAAAAAAAAAACAACATATCTCTAAGGTTCACAATTGCGATGTCTTTGAGATTGTTAATCGATTCCCACTAATTTATTTACCCGAGTCGGACGTATCGACACTTAAAATAATACATATATTTTTTTTATTCGTTTCATGAAGTCAATTTACTTTAGGGCGAATCGACAAATCTAGAAATATATATGTCACCGAGATAACAAGATCCGCAAGTTTATAAATTTCCTAGGAAATTTATAAACCTTCGTAGGATTCTAAACGAGAGATAAATTGTATTTTCATTTTCACAAACTTTCTCAATTTGCGACGTCTCGTGGTAAATTTATAAACTAACGGATATCCATTCGTAAGATTCTAAACGGTTCGACCAATCACAGAATAGCTTTTAACTTTACGCTTCTTTAAAATACGGCAAATAACATACTGTTTTATTATGTGTATTGGTCGATGTTGATGTCAAAAAAATTAAAGCCTAGAAATACCCTTCGGGGCAGATCCGACATGGTTTGGGGAGGTTAGGTTAGGTTAGGTTAAAACTGTGACCTCCTACGAGAAACCTGCCAGAAACGACTGTATTTTAGGTAATCTAATAGCGGTGGAGAGGAAGGAGAAGGAACACGTGACTTATTCAACCAATCAGAGTGCACATGGCGTTTGGTTATTGCTTACTTATTAGTTTACGCGTGAGTTCGTTTATCAATATGCAAAAATGTAGGCGTAAAATAATACAATTTATCCCTCGTTTAGAATCCTACGAAGGATTATAAATTTCCTAGAAAATTTATAAATTTCCGGTCCTTGTTATTTTCCGGTGACATATAGAAGGCAATTGGCACATATGGAATTCAATCACTCCTTGCCATGACTATTTAGGTAAATATGGAGGAATTATATCGCTGTGTATTCATTAATAAAAACTAAAACTCCAACCAAGCTAATAAATAATCTCAAACCAAGTCTGAAAATTGCCAAATTCTCAGACGAAACGTCTACCCGAAAATAGGCCAGCTTACTCGAAACAAAGGCAACATAGAGACGTTAATCCTATTTTCATATCCATTGCCTGGAGCACGTAGGTCTAGATTGAACGTAAACATCGCCTAGATTGCTTCAGGCTAAGCCCGCGTATGCTCTAGTGCTTATATCTAAATTAGGTCTTTTGGAATAGGGGTAGATTGCTTGAAATTTCTTTGTAAATTATTTCTTCATTACACTACTGCAGTAACATGAAACACAGCTGGTCGAAATCCCCTGGAAATACATTCACCGATTCCTTTTTTCATCAATGCATCACTCTTTGCCAGTGTTGCTTTCTCAGACTGTACGTCATGAAGACTCTCTGAAGAAAGCCTGATGCATTTCAAAATTAAATGGAGGTCAGGTTTATCATTTAAAAAGTTTGATAGAAATTTTAGACACCCAATTTTATTAGACACTCTTTGTGGCTATCTTTGCTTTTAATTTTATACATACATACCCGAATAAGAAAAAAAATTAAAAGTGCAATGATTACTATTGACTTTTTTGACTGGCTAGTTGTTACGAGCTATGCTTGGAGTATCTCTGAAGGACAAAATCCGAAATGAGGTGATCCGGCAGAGAACCAAAATTATCGACATAGCTCACAGAATTAGCAAGCTGAAGTGGCAATGGGCCGGCCACATTAGCCGTAGAACTGATTACCGTTGGAGTAGACGTGTTCTTGAGTGGAGACCGCGAATCGGCAAACGTAAGGTAGGACGCCCTGAGGCTAGGTGGAGCGACGATCTTTGCAGGGTGGCTGATAGTAGCTGGATAAGAGTTGCTGAATGGCGTGCAATTAGAGAAGCCTATGTCCAGCAGTGGACTGCTATAGGCTGATCATGATGATGATGAATTGTAGGCATTCTGTACACCCCTGCCCAACTCTCAAAAATAATAAATAAAAGGATGTTATGAAAAAAATCTCACTGCTGCAACTTTTTCATTAAACTTTCTTTTTGAAATTCGATACAAAACACCTAACCTACATAACCGATTTTTCACTAAACATTATTCGTCAAAGCTCTATTCTTCGACACAAAAGAAGCGAGAGCACTTTGGGCCAGAAAGTGCACAAGTGCCCATCCGCAGTCGCTTTCTTGTCGCCCATTGTTTTCCACTCTCAGCTGGTCCCCTTTATAGGTAAGGGTGTGCCACGGACTTGAGATCTTCTTTGATAATGTTTTATCAGGTATAAAGAGTTTTATTTTTAAAATGGCGGTCGGGTTGAATTTCAGTGGCGTTCTGGTGGTCGAGCAACGATTTAGATTGTTATGATGTTAATTTGGAGATATTTAGTAAAAAAAAAAAGTGAAAAACGAAACAATTTAAGTTATTATAACTGGCGAAATGTGGGTGTGCAACAGGTACATCTCTCATCATACCCAACTGTTCAAGGAACACAGCCGTGATATTTATTATAATTTTTCCTTATAAATTATTTCGAGGAGTGATATCCTCGAAATAACTTGATTGGTATGTGTTTCAAAATCAAAAGTCATTTATTCAAATTAGGTTGAGGATCAGCACTTTTTGAACGTCAAAATTACATAAGACAGTCCCCCAAAACGCCCACCCATTACCACTTCCTAGTGCTTTAGCTGGGAAGAAGTGGCGCAACAAATTAATGTTTACAATTGTGAATAGACATTAATACCCTTGAAAACCATGAAAACGACACTCATTTTCCTAGCGGCTATGTTTGTTTTTTTAGGGTTCCGTTGCCAAATGGCAAAAAACGGAACCCTTATAGATTCGTCACGTCTGTCCGTCCGTATGTCACAGCCACTTTTCTCCGAAACTATAAGAGCTACGCTGTTGAAACTTGGTAAGTAGATGTATTCTGTAAACCGCATCAAGATTTTTACACTAAAATAGAAAAAAAATAACAAATTTTGGGGTTCCCCATACTTAGAACTGAAACTCAAAAATTTTTTTTTCATCAAATCCATTCGTGTGGGGTATCTATGAATAGGTCTTTAAAAATGGTATTGAGGTTTCTAGTATCATTTTTTTCTAAACTGAATAGTTTGCGCGAGAGACGCTTCCAAAGTGGTAAAATGAGTGTGTGTGTCCCCCCCCCCCCCCCCCCCGCCGTAACTTCTAAAATAAGAGAATGATAAAACTCAAAAAAATATATGATGTACATAACCATGTAAACTTCCACCGAAAATTGGTTTGAACGAGATCCAGTAAGTAGTTTTTTTTAATACGTCATAAATCGTAAACCGCAATTTACCTTTCATTCAATCAACTCAAATATAAAAATAAAAAAAAAACATTTAATTTCATAAACATAAACCTTATACATAAACCGAGGATACCTACAGGTTTGTACGGAACCCTCGGTGCGCGAGTCCGACTCGCACTTGGCCGGTTTTTTTTTCATTTTACATCCCGAAATAAGAAAATGATGAAATTACAAAAAAAATCGGTAGGTCCCATTTGTTCTATGGAACATGACGTAATAGAACAAATTGAGAAAATATTGTCCCTATTTGTACTATAGAAGTACATACTAGCTTTTGCTCCTGTTTTTATTTGTCTGTGAATGCACAGAACTAAATGGGAATCGCTTTTCCCAAATTCTAACATGATGAGATATATAAGACGTTAATGATATTAATCACTGACGTTAATACCAACTTTCATATCGAACAATTTGAGACAACAACAACAACAACTTTCTATGGAACAATTTGAGACAAAAAATACAAACTGTTCTATAGTACAAATAGGGACAATATTTTCTCAATTTGTTCTATTACGTCATGTTCCATAGAACAAATGGGACCTACCGAAAAAAATACGACGGTTATAACTGACGTTTATAAGTGTGTTGTACACCTCTGCCCAGTCCTTTGAAGTAATACAGGTGTGATGTTATGAAAATTCCGTAAGTGCAAGTGGATTCGACGAAGTGTACTTTGCGGAAATATATTTCACACAAGTGTCTTTCGTGCATAATGTCCATTCGTGTACAAGTATATACCTATGCACAAAAGTCTATTCGCACATGTGTCCCATCGCACAAAAGTCTGTTGACATAGAAGATCATTTGCGGAAATATCTTTTCGCGTAAGCGGGATCGTGCAATTGTCTTTCGCGGATTTTTTTAACCTGATTACAACAGAAAGCAGTGGTGGCCCAGTAGTAACGACGTTCTACGTGGCGGGTAGTAATTTATTTCAACACCACTGCCCTCAAAACATTGTGTGCCGTGTAATTCCTTGTAATTAAAATATATTGTGACATCTACCAACCCGTACAGGGACCGCTGATGGATTACAAAAGAAAGGAAGCCTGTGTACCAACATTGAGAACATTACGCTGCTTTTGCTTATCACTACACTAGTTCTCTGGCTCATCATCATACCAAGCCTCCTCGTGCAAGCAAAGCTTTACTGTCACCTTGCCGCACCATTCCTGATGTCTGACAGATGAAATTAATGGCAACAACTACCTCACTATAGTTCGTGTATTAATCGCAGAGAGTAATCTGACATTTCAAGTTTATTTTTTATTTTTTTGCTTTTGGCAATTGAGCCGATGTCGACTATTCTGCCAGTGTCACGTTTAGACGGTAGCGCAGCAGCGAGCCGTCGACTTAGCACTTTGTGGTAGGTTTATAGATTCTGTTAGTCGCTGAAAAAACGAGGACAAGTGTTAGAACATAGATATTCTACATTATTATATAAATAGGGTGATACACAGCACAAAGACATACAATACATATTATTTACATGTTTATTACGCACCATTTAAAATTTCATATCATTATCGTTTAAAAAAGTTGTTAAAATTTTAATAATTTTGGGAGAGAAGTGGCATAAAAGGGAATGGAAGTTAGTTGGGAGTGGAATGTTACACTTGGAAATTTCTTCATAGAGGTCGAAGAATTTAGTATTCAAGGAGCAGGAGAAAAATATATGGTCCAAAGTACCGTCCGCAAGACCGCATTCACAGAGGGAGCTGTCCCTAACATGGATCTTATTCAGAAACACTGGGCTACAACTGGGCTCCGAGTCGCAATCTGCAAAGCGTAGAAACAGTTCGTTTGCCCAATTTTGGGTACTTAAAAAACCAAGGCTTCCGCTGGATGTCAGGCTGTATGGATGAATAGTAAATACCCTTGACTTTTGAGGTCTCATTCCACTTTTTTGTCCACGAGTCGAACAATTTGGGTTTGGCACCATTTCGCAAATCATAGTTATGAGCTACGTAGTGCTTTCGATCAACCGGATTAGATGTGGCATACTTTGCTAACGAATCAGCGCACTCGTTGCCAACAATCCCCGAATGACCAGGGATCCAGGCGATCTCGATGTCCAAGCCGTTTTGGGAACAGTCAAACAACAAGCTCTTAATTTCTAAAATTATTTTACTGTGGATTTTACTATAAAGTTGATTTTGTTTTAGGGCCTGTATACTACTACGGGAATCCGAAAAAATGACTGCTTTTTTTAATTTGATGTGATTTGATATAGTGTAAGGCTTCTAAAATGCCAATACACTCTCCTGTGAAAACTGATGTTTCAGGTGGACATTGAAAAAGTAGGGCAATTTTTGAATTTTGAAAGTATACTGCTACTCCTGTGCATTCTTTTGGTGATAGTTTTGATGCATCAGTAAAGAACAAATTCCATCCTTCCCAGTAACGTTTGACGGCTAACTCGAAGTCGCGTCTAGCGTTTTGAGAATTCCTCGAGATGCCCAGTCCCAAAACGGCCTTTGGTTCGAAGTGGATCGTTTCATATGCAGCGGAAAAGACGGGGAGGATTGGATATTGACAAACAGGCGAGGAGAGGTTTTTAAGCTCTCTGTACCTATTTATCAATAGAGGAACTGTTTTATTTTTCCAATAAGGACTGTTATTGAAAGAAAGGTCGATTTGCTCTAAAATTGGGAGTAAAGGATGGGATGAAAGAGAGAATACTTTGGATAGGATACGATCTGCCAAATACTGTCTTCTTAGGAATAAGGGTGGTTCTGTACATTCATTTTGAAGCGCATTTATGGGAGAGGATCTCATGGCACCAATAATCATTCTCAGGCATTTGGCCTGGATGCTATCTAGCCTCTTGAGTACTTCTCTGTTGCAGGGCTCTATGAGAAAGCAACAGTAGTCTAAAGCGCTCCTGGTCAACGCATTATAGACCAGTTTGAGGGTATAGGGGTGAGCTCCCCACCACACCCCGGCCAAAGACTTAAGGATCGACACAGAGCGTTCACATTTTTTGACTGTGTTGTTAATGTGGTCAATCCCAGACAATTTCGAGTCCAGCGTTACTCCCAGAAACCTAGCCTTATCCTTAACTGGAATGTGTTTTCCAACAATACTTATATCTACTTGGGGAACGGAACGTTTGCGGGTAAAAATGACCGCTGTACTCTTTGGAGCACTTAGAGATAACCCGTGATCAAGGAGCCATTGGTTTAGTGAGGATAAAGAGACATTCATTGATAGAGCGGCATCCTGGATGGAATTGCCAGTGACCAGTAAAGCAATATCGTCAGCATACTGAAGAATTTTGCAGTCATAATTTAGAGACGAGGCCAAATTCGCTGTATAGATATTGTATAATGGGGGACTCAAAACAGATCCTTGAGGTAAGCCTCTCCATACTGTTCTTTGTTCAGAGTCGACCCCAGGGATTCTTGATTGGAGGGCGCGATTGGCAAAGATGCTACCAATAATACGACAAATCCTAGCCGGAATTCTCAGCTCGTGCAGCTTTTTCCTGAGAACAGGGAGGAGGACTGAATCATATGCAGCTGAAATGTCTAGGAAAACTGCCACCACAGACTCATTCCTGCTGAGGGCCAGCCGGACCGCTGATGTGAGGATACCTACACTATCAGCTGTGCCCAGACCTTTCCTGAAGCCGAACTGAGTCGCCGGAAGCAGCCTCCTACTCTCCACCAACCACTCTAAGCGGTTCTTAATTAAGTGCTCTAGTAGTTTGATGAGTATGGACGATAAAGCGATGGGTTTATATGAGCAATGATCGTTAGGATCTTTGCCAGGTTTTAAAATCGGGATGACAACTTGAACCTTCCATTCTGAGGGAATATATCCGGAAGTAAAGCAAAAATTAGCCAAGTCCAAGTAGTATTGGTGGGTTTTTGGTCCAGCTTTGACAATAAAGGAGTACGGGAATCCATCCACCCCTGGGGCGGAGTCTTTAACATGAGATAGTATATTTTTTAACTCTTCCAAACTAAATGGTTTGTTCATTGGGTCACCAGTGTTGTCTACATCATCAAAGCCAACACATTTATCTTCTACACCCGGAACATATGCTGGAGCGATTTTGGAGAAAAACTGGTGTCCCAGTTCTTCTGAGAGAACTTTCGAAGAAGTATGAGCTAAACTACTCCTAAAAAGTTTTATTTTCCGCCATACCACTGAAATTGGAGTGGATGGACTAAGCGAAGAGCAGTACCTTGACCAACCCTGTCCTTTTTTTTGTCTTAAGAAATTTCCTAGACTTGGCCAATATTCGCTTGAAAGCGATGAGGTTATCCAGGTTCATATCACAGTTAACAGTCTCTTCAGCCTCATTCCTGGCCCTGACTATGTCAGTGCATTCCTTATCCCACCATGGTGGAGAAGGAATTTTGTCGGATTGCGGTTTTTTGGAAGGAAAACAGTCATCTGCTGTAGCAGAAACAGTTGAGGAAAAGGAAGAAAAACATTCTTGGGCATTATCCTCGTTGACTTTTGGGAGGGAAGATACTCTTAAGTCTAAAATTTTGGAATATAAATCCCAATCTCCTGAGTCAAGTCGGTATTTTAAAAGGGGAGGGGAGACTATTTTAGGAACATGTTTCGAAGGGAATTCAATCATGATGGGGTAGTGGTCACTTCCATAAGTCATATCCAAGCGACGCCAAATGAGGAGGCTAGATATATTGGACGAACAGAAAGTCAAGTCAACACAACTAGTATTCTGCCCTGGTGCAGACCTGCGTGTGGCACTGCCGTCGTTAATGACACAGAGATCCAGATCGTCCAATATATCCAGCAAGCCAATGCTAAATTTATCACAAGTATCTGATCCCCAACGATAATGATGACAGTTATAATCACCCAGGACAAGTATTGGGCCACTAACATTACATAACAAATTTCTTATTACTGAAAGATATTCAAGTTGTGGGTGCGCAATATAGAAACAAAAAATATTTATATCCTCAGTCTTAACAGCAACAACATTGATGTTGTCGTCAACAAAGGGTAGAGGAATCTGGGAAAATGATACTTTGCTATTGATGAGCAAAGCACATCCCCCATATCCATCAGGTCTGTCATTACGAACACTGCCAAAACAGGGCATCCTGAAATTACTTTCAGGTAAAAGCCATGTCTCCGCAATGCCACATACTGATGGTTTATACTTATTAATTAAAAATGATAGATCAGGCTTTCTGGGAATAATACTCCTCACGTTCCACTGCAAGAATGTCAGGGGATGGAACATTGTGGATATAATTTAAGATTGAAGTCAATTTTAAGGCAACGTGGTCAGGTATTGATTGGGAAGGGTTTGTAAGAATAGTCATTAACATATTCGTAATTAATTCTAATATATTCTTTGAGCTGTCCTCTTGTCTATAAATCATTGGTTCAACGGCTTCCGCTGGGAAGGCACAGCCGTTATTGGAGGGGGAAAATGAGTAATCTCTGGTAAGTGCTTCATGAGCTTGCTTATTATATCCTGGAGAAAGGGGGGCACGGGGCTTAGGGTTGAGGAAGACCGTTTTACGGTATGACCTTTGGGTAGCAGGGATTGGGCTTGAGGACTGGGTTTGGGATTTATTTATTGTAACATTGTTACGAGGATAGTATTTCGAAACATCGGCATATGATCTGGAAACGGGTGGGAAAACCCGGCTTGCTTCTGCATATGAGATAGATTTTTCGGCCATCAGGGCTTTGATACTCTTCTGCCGGCCCAATTCAGGACAAGCACTGTCATTTGCGAAATGATTCCCAGTACATGAAATGCAAAATCCTAACTCAGGGGCGGTTTCACATCCATCACCTGGATGGTCTCCACCACACTTGAAACAGCGTGGTTTGGATCTACACAGAGTACGAGTATGGCCAAACCGACAACAGTGGAAACATAGGATTGTTGGGTATGTGTACCTCTCAACTGGAAGAGCTGAGTAGAAACAATACACCCGTTTAGGTAAGACTTCTCCGTCAAAAGTAATTACAACAGTTTGTGTATCTTACGGCTCATCCTCCTAGCCTTTACAACGGCACCACATCCTTCAGGAACCTTTATATTTGCAATTATTTCCTCTTCTGACCATTCAATAGGAATATCCCTAACAAGACCCATTCGTGTAATGTTGAATTGAGGGATGGAAGCAGTATAATTATGTTGAATTAACAAATTGTTCATTAAAAAACTATTAGCATCCTGATGCGACTTGAATTCTACGGACACTTTATTTCTGCCTATGCGTTTGACTCCATCGAGGTGTATGTTACTGATGTTGTTTTTCGTCAAAAACATACCAAACTTCACCGGTTGTAGCACAGTGCCTGAAGTCTGACCATCGTTAAGAGAAACATGGACAATGTACGGCGCATTATCTCTGGCTGTATATGTAAGTCTGCCAATTATATTTCTCGGTACTTTGGGTGGAATATTTGGAGTGGTAGGGGGGGACAGAGCGACCCTCTTCCGATTTGTCGTATCAGTTTCCATTTTGGGTTCTTGCGTGAGTTTTTGGGTGTCATGGGGGAGGGTGACGGTCAAGACACGGGGAAGATCAAAAGGTTCATCAGGGGGGTCGGGATCAGGAGGCTTTTTAGAGTTCATGCCGGCGAATCGTGTTTAAAAAAAGGACAATAACAAATAAAACTAACCTTATACACAAAACACAAACACAAGGAATAGTCTCGATCAAGTTTCACACAATTAAAATCCACTAGAAATCGAAAAAATTCGTAGAACTGACAAAAGCACGTGTTTAGCCTTCACTACTACCAACGAAAAGTCCATTTCAAGTTTTCTTTTAGTATGGGAGTTTGACATCACACCTGTCAAATTATTATCTAGGTTTAAAAAACGAACTGTACTTTTGTGAATGAGACAGCGTTCATATCTCTATTAAACAGATGCACAACACAGTTGATTTTATATTTTAGCTGATTATCACTGCACTGGTGCATCACCACGCCATGTCTCCTCATGCAGGCATTTCTTCACTTTCAACCTTTCCCCGCCATTTATGATAACTAACGGTTGACATAAGTATTAGACACTATGGTTGTACAAGGATCGTTGGGCACCAAAGCCACCATTTTGTTTTTTTGATTAACTCGAGTGCACTTCACTAAACGATTGCACAAATGTTTATGGTGCCCAAGATACAGGCTATACTTAGTTTAAGACTAACGATACTTCCGAATGTAAACTGAGGCATAAATAAATGATTTTTACTTTATTTTACTATCAGCACCTCCGTGTGTCCTGTTAATAAGTTATTAATATCATTCGAGCGCCAATAGATCCTTGTCTGCCAGGGTCACGAGACTGTTCGGAAGATATACCGTGACCCTGGCACATGGGCAACTGAAGGAACACATGTCCGTAAGAATTGAGGAGCCACATCAGATTTTTAAAATCTGATCTCACCATTATTTAGCAGCAATGTAGCTCATTTTGCAGCACGAATTCTAGATTTAGCAGCAAAATGTATCACTTGTTATATTTAATGCAAAAGTGGCTCCTCAATCTAAACGTCTGAATTGAGGATCCACCTGGAACTCGTTAAGTAATAGATGAATAATTTTGTATCATTTAGTAGCAATTGTGCATATTACTGTCTAAAACTTTAGCTTCTGTAGCGCTAAAATGAAAGAAAATACAATACTTTTAGTATGACTCCTCAATCTACACTCAAGAGGTGGATTTCTATTGGATGTGAGCGATCAATTAATACTAGTGATCGCCTATTGGTCGAAACTCGACCGTACTTCATTTGAATAGAAATACATTAATAAATGAAAAAATAATCTATATCTACCTATACTTATAATAAAACTGTAGTGAGGTCAATTCTGTACATTGAAAATATATTCAAAATTAATATTGGAGGATGAATGGTGATCGATACTGATGCAAAAAATGCAATCAGTAAATTTTTTGTCTGTCTGTCTGTCTGTCTGTCTGTATGTGCACGCATGGGTCAAAAATTACTGAAGGGATTTTAACCAAACTTGGTACGATTGTAGTCCATACTCCTGGGCAGGTTATAGGCTATATAACATAACGCTAAGACACAAAGGAGCCGAGCTGTGACGATAAATTTGAAGCAAGTCGAATGAAAATGCGCTTTCGAGCTAAAAAAATTAACCAAGATTAACACATAGGCTACTTTTAATCCCGGTAGTATGTTCACGCGGGATATATTCCGACCTCCACGCGGGCGAAGCCGCTGGCAAAATCTAGTAAAACAATAATATGGTTATATTTGACATTCAGTAAGAGTTGTGGAGAGGGTTGGCTGGCGGGATGGTGATGGCCAGGATCAGAACGTAGGTGTAATGAGTAAAGAATACTTCTTCAGGACTCTCTTCATTATTTTCTTAATACTTCTTAACTGCTGGATATGAAACGAATTATCACAGTTTGCTCTGTTTTTATAGAATTTACCCTATTATTTTTAATTAATTATGACAGTTCAAAATGTCATAATTATAACCATGCCAACCAAGCCTGTACAATCTATGACCAGCCTATACAATCGTGAGGTATACAACCTCTACAGTTTGCATACGACACTAAGTTTTGTATGGGAAACTGACTAATGCCATACTTGACACTCCCCATAAAACCACAAAAAATATTTCTTAAAAATCTAAACTAAATTCCTACCGTCGCTAAAACAAATAATATTAAAGACAAATATTATCGATATGATCATAGATTTTAAAAATGAAATAGGTTATGTATCCCTAAAATTAATTTATTACCTATGGTTATACTTGACATTCAGTAAGACTATAGACACAAAATCAGGGCGTACCAACTTAGGGGTTTACCCACATTTAAGGGGTAAATAAGAGGATTGGGATTTTTAGGGTCATTCCATTTTTAGGGGTATTCTTATGGATTTTTTGCCATCTTATATTTCTCATTGTGTTTTTGATTACAATAAAAGTATTAGCGACTTCTAGTACGGTTCCTCGATACTAAGAATGCAAAGTGAATGATTAACAAATGTCGCGTAATAAATATAGACAAATATTACTACTGTGTGCCGGTCTATGATTACTGAACATTCGTTGGTTATTTTCATTATAATTTTTTAGCGGATTTTTTTAGTAATTGTGGCAATTTTAGGGGTTTTTAACTTAAGCTTTAGGGGTAAATATTTCAGGGTGTTGGTAACACTGCACAAAATAATAAAGACAGATTTGGACCATAAACAAAAGAATATCTATGTATGTGTGTATAAGATACACGGTAATGAACAGTAGTGTGTGTAACGTGTTATTTATTGAAAATAATATATTATAACGCATAATTTAAAAAAAATATTAGCATTCGTCACTTCTTCTCTGTATAAACTATAAGTGTGCGAAATTTCATACTCCGCCGTCCGCCCAATTTTCGTAAAAAGGGATCCAAAGTTTTCGCTTCACGTATTAATATATAGATATTCGACATAATGATCATTTAGCAGGTGTTGTGTTTGTTTTTGCACTATAGGAATAAAATAGTAAAACAGAGTAATTTTTTTTAGATGAACGCATTTTCTTTGGCTCCTCAATCCTGACGTTCTAATTAAATATGTTTGACTGTAGCCACCTGAGATCTCAACGGAATCTAAAGCCAGAGATACTAACATTTAGCAGAAATATCTGCTATATATATTTGCACAGTTCAGCAATGTATATATTTTGGATTCTGAAAAAACAATACTTAACAATTTTCTTGTAAATTCAGTGTGAAGGGTGACCATATTATACCTACTCGTAATGAAACCAGGATAAGTAATTTATTAAATTTATATTTTCATAACAGGTTATATCTATCGTACCTACGAATTAGTTATTTAGCAATCAATTTCGCTATAAGTTATAGAATGAATGAATATTGGCTGATCAGTGCTTATACGAATTTTAGAATCGTAATCATCGTAAAAGAACATCTCATCTTTCGGTGTAAGATAGTGACATTTGTAGTGGCCTGTGCCGGTTTCGATAATTGCTGGAATAAATTCTATAGCACCTGTTAATTTATATGATTTATTCGAAAACATTACAAATTCTGGTATTTCTCTCACTCTAAACTTTTCACAACCATTCAGTTCATATGAAACTGTGTTTGATAGAGTATATTTACACACAGTTTGGTTGTTACAAAACGTACAGTCGGTTTTTTCTTCAGCGATTAAAGTTGCATCTTCTAAACCTTGGATGCCAAAAACAGAAATTATGTTCAAATTCAAAGGCAAAAATGCGATCTGCCTGGATACTGAGATTAAATGGCACGAAACATTAGTACATTTTTTTGTAAAAATGGTACTAAAGCAATACTTCAAGGCTACGTGTTCAAGAATGTAAGACACCGTTACAAGCAAATTCACAGTGGCTACTATTTACTTTATTTGTAGGTACCCCTAAAATGTGGTCACCCTTTACACTGAATTCACAAGAAAATGGTTAAGTATTGTTTTTTCAGAATCCAAAATATACACATTGCTGAATTGTGCAGATATATATAGCAGACATTTCTGCTAAATGTTAGTATCTCTGGCTTTAGATTCCGTTGAGATCTCAGGTGGCTACAGTCAAACATATATAATTAGAACGTCAGGATTGAGGAGCCAAAGAAAATGCGTTCATCTAAAAAAAATACTCTGTTTTACTATTTTATTCCTATAGTGCAAAAACAAACACAACACCTGCTAAATTATCATTATTTCGAATATATTAATTGATCGCTCACATCCAATGGAAATTCACCTCTTGAGTGTAGATTGAGGAGCCATACTAAAAGTATTGTATTTTGTTTCATTTTAGCGCTATAGAAGCTAAAGTTTTAGCCAGTAATATGCACAATTGCTACTAAATGATACAAAATTTACAAAAATATTCATCTATTACTTAACGAGTTCCAGGTGGCTTCTCAATTCAGACGTTTAGATTGAGGAGCCACTTTTGCATTATATATAAGTAGTGATATATTTTGCTGCTAAATCTAGAATTCGTGCTGCAAAATGAGCTACATTGCTGCTAAATAATGGTGAGATCAGATTTTAAAAATCTGATGTGGCTCCTCAATCCTTACGGACATAGGAACACGGGTGGGTTTTAATCAGTAAAAGTTTGACATGCCCTCCCGCTCCGCCCAGAGCGGGAGAAGTCATACGATGATTTCCCATCCAAAAAAAAAATGACCTTGTAGTGAATGTACATGTCTGTATAATTATGTAAACACACAAGTATGCTGCGATACAGACGATAAATGCAGATGAATTCATTTAAAAGATATCTGGCACTTATCGCTTGATTGGATGCAACCACTTTTATCAGTCTTACCAAAGGGTATCGTATAACCCAGTTACCAGATAGTGGCAGGCAGATAGGCAGTCGCTTCATGTAAAATACTGGGACTCAGCTGCATTCGGTCTGGCAGCTGAACCCAAAATAGTTCGCAATAGACTAGGCAGAAGATATTGACTTCGACTTTTCACTCTGTCGTTTCAGTATACTTACTCTTGTCTTTAAAGTTGAATTTAGATAGTTCTATAAAATTATTGAAACAAAAGTTTCGCTTCTACGAGTTCGAATATTCTAATGTAGTTCTATAATAGCTAGTTCTTTCTATCTTCATCATCATCTATCTAGCCTTTTCCTAACTATGTTTGGGTCGGCTTCCAGTCTAACCAGATGCACCTGAGTACCATTATTTTACCACTACTATCTATCCTATTAAAGTAAAAACGATCTACGTAACCATCTATTGATAGATGGTTAGAACTGTTTAGCAGCCATTGCGTACAAGTACCTAAGTGTGATTTATTATTTATAATATTATTATTGCTTCGTCGCTCTAGTGGTTGTAAGTGCTGCCGCTGAGCATGAGGTGTAGGCTTAAATTCTCCGGCGGCGGCGATCTCTCGCGTCCATCCCGTGGTCTAGGCCATGGTACAGAGCGAGAGTGCATGAGAAGCCATCACCTCCTTCTGCGAAGGAGGAGGCGTAGAGCATGAGGGCGGCAATCTTTGCACCCTCATGCACCCAGCCACCGCAGAAGACGCCTCGGGTCTCCTCGTAGCTGACTCCCAGCCACCATAGGCGCGGACTTGCGGACGGCGAGCCACCCCGTAAGGACCAGGCTCGGGTCGACAGCACGTTGTGTTCCACGCTCGCCTCAAAGAGATCTCAGCAGTAACTGAAGGGGTCCACTAGGGCCGATGCAATGCTCGCCTGGGTCGCGGATTTGATCGAAAAAGTTACCGTAGCCCTGGCACAGGTTTCTGAAGGAACACGGGTGGGTTTTAGTCAGTAAAAGTCTGACACACCGCTCCGCCCAGACTGCAAGAAGGTTATCTGTCTGAAATTTCTCAGTACCAGTCCGGAAACCAGATTTGTGCCCGGTTGATGGCAATAGGCTCGTTCATTCGGCCTTATTAAATGTATCTTAAACATAACTATCGAAATGTGGGTGTAGGTACTATAAAAGTCTCTGCCCAACCCTTCGGGGAAACAAGGCGTGATATGATGTATGTCCTGACTGTCAATTATTATTCTGTTTTTCGTGAATACCAATTCCTCAAGTTGCAAAACGTATTATGAAAAATTCAGGATTCCAGAGTTTTTTTTTTTTTTTTTTTCAGAAAACATAATACATAATCTTGTTGTGAATTTGGCTAGTTTTTGTTTATGACCTCAGCGTGTTGGGTAGGAGAAAGCTATTTATTTTGACTCCGCACAAAACAAAAATAAGAAAAATACTTGCTAAGTTTTTGTACGAGTTTTCATACAATCACATTTAAAAAAAAATGTAACTAGATTTTTTCCAGCGGAAACCATCAGCACCCATAGAAACGTACTTCCAATACCAAAAGTCCTATCCTATATATTAATACAGGATATAAACTATTTGAGTGCCTAATTTTATTCGAATCCATTTTTGCGTGATTGAGTAACAAAAATCCATTTTTCACATTTGTTATATTAGTAGTATCAAATAAAAAAACATGTAATTATTAATCAAAACTTTTATTAATCTTGTTTTTCATTGCGAAACCGACTCTAAAAACATTTGATTATCTAGCAGTACAAATAGTTCTAATTAATTAATATTATAGTTCAATTAAAACCATTTTCAGTAAATTAATCTACAAGAAACCTTTGGACTATATAATTATTTTATTAAAATTATAAAAATGTGTTTAAAAAAAATAAAAAGATGACATTATCTCTTATTTAAAATACGCAGTAAGATACAGTGACTGAATAAAATCTTATTAAAATATTATTTAACAAAAAAATACACGTTACATACGTTTGCAAAAGAATAACAAAATAATTATAATTACATTTTTTAGAAATAATAAATGAATTACAAGTAGTATTTACATAGTAACTAACCCAAATACTAATCTAAAATTAATTTTCAGTCTCAGTCAGAAGGTTTTTCTGAAGTTATTTACATAAACTAGATACTTAATATTAACAAAATTATTTAGCAATACAGGGAAAATATTTATTTTAGTCCCATATAAGGATTTTCAATAAAATCGATAATTCGAGGTTAAAATACTATTAAAATTAACATTGACGACTTAATTGACAATATTTTTATAAATAAAAAATTGAAAATTACTTAATAAAATGAAATAGGTAAGTACCTAGTATACTTTATTTATTTTAACAAACAAATCTATTTTTAAAACGCACCTTAGTTTAAAGATCAATATGACAATTGATTATCCTACAATGTAAAATAAGACAGCTAATTTTAAACTTAAGAAATTACAACTTAATTTTAACTTAAACGTAACATAACTTAGGTTAGTTTTTCTTTGACATGAACACTTAAAGCTTTTAATTTTAGGCTCGTTTGTCAAACTTCTGACGTAAATAATTAAAGTCGTGAGAAGTATACTAAGGAGACATCTTTTTTCATTAAACTTTCTTATTATTTTTGCACCAACGTTAACTAAAGCAGTTATCTTTTTAATTACTACGTGCTCTCATTAGTTTTCAGTTTTTCAGAAAATTTTAAAATGATTTTTAGAAATCTTTTAAATTAATTAAACGTAGGTCGAAATATTAAAACATTAAAATATGGTATTTCTAAATAATTAAATAAAACCTTTGAAATTATTTAAAAATTAACAATTGCAAGGATGGCAAATTAATGAAGGACCACTGTATAAATACGCTGAATGAAGAACATATATAAAATAAAAGAATTTATTAAAACCGCGCTGATTACTACTACAACGACTAGTCTGACTCTAATAAAACGAGGAACAAACTTATAACATTACAAATAATATAACAAAAAATTCTGTCATAAAACAAAGTATACATAAATTATAGATTTCTGAGACCCCTGCGCTAGTTATAACTGTGTTGCAGGAGCCAGTGTCCTCTCGTAATACAAAGACTAATTTTGTTTTATAAAAATATACGTAAATGTAACAAAATACAATTTCCACTTAAGAGAAAATGAAAAAAAAAATACTCAATCCGTATCATTAACATCATTGTGCCTTCTAAAACATTTAATTTAGTTTAAATAAACAAATTCCAGACTGCAGTGCAAATTTCTGGTCCTACAAGTCATAAAGACAAATTCCCATTTCTTTAAAAGAAACATACAATTTTTAATCTTTACCGTTCTCGTACCTTTAGTTAACATCAGTGCAATAACATCGATAAACAATTTACACAGTGTCTTCGACACGATAGGTTGATTCATCTTTAAGCTTACGTATATTATTTATTTTATATTTAAAACTGATTATATTTTAAAACATTTCATGTATTTCACCTAACTACATCTCATTTAATTAAACGTGGGTCCCGGCTGTCAGCTGGGTGCCATTACCTGAAATTGGAGCCAATATTAATAAAATGCATCGGCAATCATAATTTATTGGATTTTTCGTGTTTGGCAGGGTGAAATATTGGATGTGATCATAATTTTGTGGCAGTAAATATATTATCTGGTATCATTTAACGTGTTAGAAAATTTATTATGAATTTTTAAGAATATTTATTATGATTGTAATTCTTATTTTATTCAACAAAAATTTAATCAGAGAGCAAGATCTTCATACGTTTTGTCATCATCATTCATCATTTCAGCCGAAAGACGTCTACTACTAGAAATAATCCTCTTCCTGGGTTTGCCATAATCACCACGCTTGGCAGGCGGGTTGGCGATCGCACCATGGTGGTAAGATGCATAGAGGTGTCAGCAGTGTCTGCTGCCCACTCTCTAGTTAGTCCTTTAGTCGCCTTTTACGATAACCATGGGGAGAATTGGGATGGTGCTATTCTTTACGTTGGGCAACATACGGAACATACATTTAGAGATATCGAATGATTCGTAGCGTTAAAGTTGACAATTTCGTAGAATGGAAATAAAAACATTGAATGCAGCTATAAAAATAATTTCTGTTTAAGACATGTGAAATCCCATCATTATAAAGGACCATATACTTAAAAAAAAACTTTTTAAAAAAAATTAAACCACCGAAAAAACTCAAAGCGCGCACTCATAATTTTAAGGTTTATTATTTTATGCTTTTTAGTTTTTTCGGCGGTTTAATTTTTTGTTAAAAAGTTTTTATTTTATAATTTTTTGTGCTTTAATGTACTAATAATACTTGGCAAGGTATACACTATCCAAAAAAAAATATATATAAAATCGGACTACTCTATATAAAGTTATGCGTGATTATACATTATAATCAGTGAGTGAACAATCAATTTTGTTTTCCATTTTGTTTTCCAAATTTATACGGGACCACCTTCGGAGTGTACCCTTTGCAATAGAAGAAGAATTATCACAATCAGACCACTATGTAAAAAGTTACGCGTCGAATTGAGAACCACCTCCGTTTTTTTCATCGGTTGATTAATAATAAAACGAGCAAAAAGAAAAAAAAACAGAAAGAATGCAAAGCGAAATGAAGCAAAAGCGCGGGTGGCCGATGTGTTGCAACGCGGTTGATCGGGAAAGTAAAAAATTTCACGCAGACAGAAGCTAGTGAATTATCAACTGCTTATTATTCTAGACATACCTTTGGTAGTAATCTGGTTGGACTGTAAGTTTCCTTGACTGGACGGCGGAAGAATATACAAAGCTCCTGAAGACTGCGAAGATGATTTAGGCACCTGTATATAAATAAATAAGACTTAGAATCTAGGAAACAATATAACTGAATGGAAAATTCTACTTGATATGCCAATTTTTGATGAAAGTTACAGGTATTTATTATAACGCTGTGACACTAAGGCACCGAATAAAAAAAAAGTCTCACAGAACGCTAAGAGCAAACGAACTAAAATCGCGGGCGGGCAATGCGATGCTATACGATATAATTTTATCCTAAAACAAGATATTATATCACGTAAGTGGAAGCTAGTTCTTTGTTAAAATAATTTCATAAATTCATGTGAAAATATCCATCATTTCCTCAACCAAGTGTAACTTTAAACTAAACCTCGAGGGTCGTTAACCAACTATGGAGGATATATTATTCAGTTAGAGGACCAGCTATCGTTTAGTGTTTAGTAACTTTTCCTATTATACCCTGAGGACCAATATGTGAGCTGACTGCTCACCTAAATTAACAATATAACCATTATGTTACTGAAATTAGTGAGAAATATTGCCTGTACCTAAGTATAGGTAATATTCCTAACTAATTTTTTGCCGAAATAATTGCTGAGTAATTCAAATTCAAACAAATATTTGAATAACCCCAAAATTATTACGGCATTTAGACTTGTCATGAAATTGAGACATTAATATTGTAATATTCAATTCTAGAATCTGAAGACCAGTTATGTTGGCAGTCGGGTTTTTTGACAAACTTCTATTATTAATTTGGGCATGGTATGTGGTTACGGCGCGTAAACTGAAATCATGGATTTAGTGCATGCTTCTCAACTTCGCTGCGCCAAAATATAACATCATTAAAACAAAAATCTGTTATCATAGAAACATGTACATATGCGATCAAAATGAGTGGAACAAAAGCATTTTGTTTCAAAATAACTGTTGACATATTTCAACGCAAGGGCCTTCAGAATTATATGCTGAATTCATAGTAACGAGTTGTCATCAATGTTTATACAACCATCTATGACATCGAACTTACTTGAGGCTGAGCACCACTGTTCGTTGATGAAGATGACGCCATTGGACTGGTGACGGGCCTCGAAGATGAAGACGATGATGGTGAAGCTACTGATGGCACTGGTAAAGAAAATAATAATAGTCATATTACAATTTTGTCACTTAGGTACATTTTGAAAGGCAGACAGTAAGAAGATACCAATAGAAAATGCAAAAGATGAGGGATCTTCATTATAAAGCAAAATTACTACTATTTTTTTTTCGTATATTCGAATCACAACTATTATTCTTTGAGATTTGTAAGAAAGGGTTAAATATGGCGAATTTTCTAACAGAAAAGACATAATATCAAAAACATCATTACCATAGAGATTACCTGGAGGGTGATTGGCATTTCGGGCTGAGTAGTACGGTGGCGGTGCTGGCTTCCCTACGGGATTGGTATTCATATGTGGCACGTATGCTGTTGACAATGTTAGCATATAAAGAATGGGTAACTAGAAAACCACAACAAGTACAAGCGATCAAACGTCGGTGGTAGCACTTTGACCTTGAGGTGGTCTAGAATAGTGAGTAGTTCATTAGAATAAAAGACTAGTGGAGGTTAAGAGAGTAGCGGTAGCCAAGATAGACGAGACGTAGGTCTTGAGTTGGAACGCAAGCAGGAACTTTACTTCTGCGTATTTAATTCATCACCACTGCTGCCAAAATAGTGAAGGGTTCCTTCACTATTTTGGCAGCAGTGGTGGCAATTGTGGGGATCACCGACATATCGTAGAACAAAAAATTCGATGACATGTAACATCCATCAACCCGCATTAGGGTTACTCTGTCTCACAGAGAGGCGGCCTGGTTCCCAGCAATGGTCACATAAACGGCTGATAATGCATAAGTTTGTATTAGTTTTGTTTCCACTAATGGCTTACTGCAAACTGGTACTGTTGAAAAATCAGTCGAATTCTCTCAAATATAATGACGTAAGTTGACTGATTTCCTTCTTTGTCTTACGTTTCGACGGTACATCTTATCTTACTAAAGCTTAAGTAAGAAGCAACGTTTATCGATTGATTTTGATAAGCCAAACTACCGTAATTTATTCTCAGACATTCTAAAGTTGGCTTCAAGTCTATACTATATACTAAAACAACGAAGACTATTTGACCTTCAAACTTTAACTCTTCCCAAGTTTACTGTTAGTACTAAGAATAAGTTAATAAACACATAAACTTACCAACAGGAGCACTGCCTCTCAAATAAGGGTTGCCGTAGGTAGCAGCATACCTTACATCTTCTCCTGTAAGGACTATTCCAGGACCAGACATAGGAATCACTGTGGAAAAATAACTTTGTTAATATTTTTATCATCATGATTCTTCTGCCATTATCACAATTTATTTGGGGTTGGTGCAGTTGGTTTTTTCTTCCCTACTTCTTTATTAATTGTTATCTCAGAAGTAACGCCACACAATGCATCCCTCGTTTCTTTTTCTTAGTGACCGTACATTTCAATACCCGAAACCATGTTAAGCAGTTACTCCTGGCTGTCATTAGCAGATCTTTAACCATCGGTTCGGACCATCAGAAGCCCAAAAGTTCGACAACCTGTCTTCTAAATCTAGATAGGTTTACGCGGAAACTGGGGTCGGATAGGCAGTCCCTCTATGTATAACACTAATATTTATATGCAACCATTTAACCTGGAAGCCGATCCCAACATACTTAGGAAATGGCTAGTGAGATAAATTTAAATGGATAGCATTTGTAAAAAAAATATCTAGTAAGAATTAAGCTGCATAAATATCAACTTCTACTTCGAGAGATTACCGGTCTAAGAAACAGGAATGTTGAGTTTATTCTTAAAACTGTTCATTTATTTTCCGCATTTTATTTATTTTTCCGCAAACAGATTAGTTGGAATTTCTTGCAATCGAGAATTCCAAGAAATCGGGTTGGAAAAAAAAACATCGACAGACGATGGGGGAATTCCAGTGGCAATAACAAAGAATCTAGTTTATCTCTAGATGTACACATATATTTAGGGAATATGCTTGATCAACACCTCGACACTCATTTACATAACATACACTTAAATAATGAGTGTTTGGTGAGAATTAAACAAAAAAAAAAATTCAATTCCAGAAAATTCGTAACGCTGATATAAGAGTGCTTAACAGGCTCTTAGGACTAAGTCTAGAGTACAAGGACCATTTAGATTTTAGTCCATCACTCATAATCTTACTTTTTACAATAAAAGATGCCTATTTTTTATTCAACGTTCAAGAGACTATCATAACTATATAATAATCATGCTTGACGTAGAAATTAGTTATAAATTCCCATGGTAAAAATATTTCATTTTACTGTTTCAGATGACGAATTATACGTTACCGACCATGACTGCATGACTAGGAGAGTAAACAATAGTTTTGGTACTTACGTTAATGGCATTGATTACATAATCGAAACTTCGGACCCTTAAATGATAAATTGTGGATAAGCAGCCTACAGTCTCATATAAATTGACTATTCTCGCATTTTACGGAAATGAAGAATATCGAATTATGAAGGACTGTGTTGAAACAAGCCTAAAGGAACTGCTACTTTAGAATTATTAAGGCGCTGCTCAAACAAAGGACAATTTAGCCGGTATTATTTTTTTATTTTAATTAAATTAAAACAGCAAAATTACTTTTATTTTAGTGGTCATTCGATACAACTAACATCAAATGCACCGCTTTTTGGAACCTTATTTATAACCACAATGCACTTTCGTCAAAGACCTTAAAATAAGCTTCTTACGACAATTTTACTTCGTCACTATCAGCTGTTGACCCCCTAATAAACCGTAGAAAAAAAAAACAGATATTCACATTTTAATATAAGTATCAACTTACCATCAGGTCCAACAATGCCACCAAGTCTTCCACTGCTCTGCTGCCGATTTAACGACCCACAGTGGCTTGGGTAGGCAGAACCATCAGTGCTTCTGGATAATGAACCGGACATGGAGTCGGATGGCACAGGCGGGGCGTAATCTCGGGAATAATCCACGTAAGGAACATAGCCGTTGCTCTGGCCGTGGTGCTGGGTAAAGAAAATGCTATTAAAATTCTGCTTCACAAGTTACACTTTCAAGTGTCACGTCTTTTGCGACAGTGACTACGGAAACACAAATGAAAGAACTTTTTAGGGATTTTTGTTCCGTAGTCAAACCGTATAACAATTTATTAGATTAACCATAATCAACAGATCACCTAATGGTTGAAATGCTATTACGTTTTCAATATCTAGTTTAGCCAATGTCTGCGAATACCATGCAGGCCCAATGCGCGTAGGTAGATGTCAAATGTCGTCGAACTTTTAGTTCTAGGACATGCGGGTTTCCTTACGATGTTTTTTTTTCACCAGTTTTGAGAGTAGTGATGATGAAATCGATACCTCCCACGTAAGTTGTTGTAACCCACAATATGCATGTTTTACGTTTTTTAAACCAAACCGCCTATCTTTACATACTTTATGTGTTAAGAGTAAAAAAAAATTTTTTTTAAGTATATGTACCTACCAGACGTATAAATTTGTATGATTATTACAAGGGTGATTACAACGGCGGCGTATAACAGCGCGCGTGTTTCTCTTTAAAACTCTCTAGTGTAAAATTACAATTTTGAAGATACAACAACTTACATGGAAGGTATCGAAATAAACAACACAAACTAAGTGCCTGCCTAGATTTACAGTGACAACCTACTTGCATTGCAGTAACTCGTAAATCACCTAAACTGCTCTCTAATATTTTAATAATTAAAATATTGTACCATAATCAAAATATTAGCCAACAGTATCTTACGTTCTTGGCTAATAATGTCTTGGAATAATGCCTCTGTTGCTTTTGACGATACCAACTGTAAAAAAAGTGAAAATTTCTCGTCACAGATTATATTCGTTCCAGAAAACGACTGGCAAGTGCCAGTTAATCGTCTCATTTGAAAAATATTTCCTTGGAAATAAGGCATTATTTATTAAGAGGTACGCTTCTTGCGTCCACAAAAAATACACGTCTTCCTTCAAAACATTTCCCATCATCATTCATAATTCTTAATTTATTTCCTAAATTACAAGAACGAAAGTTCTTATTAGATTTGAGTAATATAAAACAAGGTCCCTTTGAACCTTTTTTATTCGAATAAAGTTGAAAGGAGCAAGTTCATTATGAAATCTAAAGTAGATATTGAACAAACAGTGAAAAATGAGAACGCCCGTACATTTCTAGACGAGGCATCATGTTAGTATGTAACAAGGCTCTCATATTATTATTTTCTCATAATTCAGCATTGTTATGCTTTGCTAACTGAAATTCTACCCAGGTATAAAATTATATCTTGCCAAGAAATATTTTATATGGTTTTACTTGCGAAGTAGGTCTGGTCAAATGAATTTCCGAGAACCGTTTGTTCGTGAGGAAGAATGAAAAATTTCAAAAGTTGTGCTATATTACAGAGAAGTTAGACTGTTTCTCGAAAATAAATATAATTCTATTTGAATGTGGATGTAACTCATCTCATCATTTCAACCGAACAACGTCCGCTGCTCGACACAGGCTTAACCCATTTTGGGAGGGTTCGCCAAAATCGCCATGCTAGGCAGGTGGGTTGGCGATCGCAGTACGGTTGTAAAATGCATAGAGAACGCTGCTGCCTATTCTTTAGTAGGTCCCTTAGTCGCCTGTTACGACACCACGTGAAGAAATGGGATAGGATATGAATAACTAATATTATGTAACTTGATTATTTTGGATGATAAAATTAGGTAAGGTTAGGCAGGTTAGTGGGTTTCTTGGATCCATTTTAATTTCGTCTGTTGCAATATGAAAGAGATTTAAATAAATTATATTAATCTAAGGAGCCACAAAAGTTGGTAAAAATCACCAAAAAACTTGATAGTGCCATTCTTTCTAGGTCAACAATTATTGTTACCTGTGACAATTTAGTACTCACCATTATGTCACTATAGACAGATGGCAAAATAATACACCGTGAAATTTTAAACGTCTTACAACGGCAGCCCACTTCATGTATCCAATGACTATCTACTATACATCCATAAGAAAGAAAATGAACATTTAAATAACTAAAAAATAAAAATATTATTCATTATGATGACGCAGGACGTAGTTTGAAATTGATATTTTGTCTCATGGAAAATGGAGTTGGGATGATCTAGTTGACTCGTGCGCTGGGTAGGTATGTTCTCTACCGTATGATACGTAAATATTATTAACATGATGTTTCATAATACTAATGCATTATTTATTTTTCTTAGTATCTTAATTAATGGTAACAATTTTTTAATCACGCCTAGACGTACATTATGTCGGATACAATGAGTGGACAACGTTTGTAAGACGGCTAAAATGTCAGGGTGTATAAACAACAATTCACAATTTTTAATCCCATCTCAGCCTTAAACAGACTAAAGAAAATTGTACCATATACGTACTATCGCTTCAAGCTTAAATATTTAATTTCTAATTCCACACATACCGACTCCGTACATTCTAACAATAAATCCGACGTACCTTACAATTCAGGTTACTGATGGGCTGGTTGAAGTCCCCGCTGTATCTCTGGTACTGCTTCATCAGCTCGTTGTCGTACCCTGAGTCTGGGACAGGAACTGGTCCGGCGAGAGGTAAACCCAGGTTTGATGTTAGGTGTAGAGTTGGGTGGAGGTCTGTTTCTGAACCTGCGTTGGAGTGGTCCTGTTTTGGGTGAAATAGAAGACCATTTAGCAAGCAAGTAGCATACAAAGGAGAAAAAGAATGAGGTTTTAAAGGGATACCTTCGACAGCCCATCAAACTAAACGTTTCCAGTTTGGACTTTACTCTCATTATATGGAATGGTTATAATACAATGAGATGTCAGCTGATACTATAAGCTGATGTATAGCTTCATAGACCGTCACGCGTTCACATAGCATAAATTACTGTAAGTAAGGTTTATCTATTTAGATGAAAAGGCATAACAGCATACAATAGTAAAAGATAACCATAAAAGGTAACAAATCTCACAGACTTATCAACAAGATCCTACTTAATATTATAAATGTGAAAGTTTGTGAGTATGGATTTATGAATGTATGTTTGTTATGTTACTCTTTCACGCAAAAACTCCTGATCGGATTTACATGAAATTTGGCAAACAGATAGCTTATAACCTGGATTAACACATAGGGTACTTTTTATCCCGGTAGTATGTTCCCGCGGGATAGTTTCCGACCTCCACGTGGGCGAAGCCGCTGGCAAAATCTAGTATATTCTAAGATCCGCTTGCACTACAAATCACTAAAGCTGTATTAGCACTAAACGTTAAACATATTATGTCTCTGCCATCTTCAAATGATGATCAGAAATAGAATAATGATTTAAAAACGTGTAGTGCTAAACGTTTTTAGACATTAGTGGTGCTTGCAGGCCTAAATGTGAAGGATTTTCATTTGTTTCTTATTTATTTATTTATATATACTTTATTGTACACCATAAAAATACATCACAAAAAACATTATAATTATTACAAAATATACAATGGGCGGCCTTATCGCTTTATGCGATCTCTTCCAGGCAACCATGGAATGGACAGTGAAAAGTGTGGACATAAAATGGGTATGTCAATGGTGTAAACACAACTAAACAGTTATTTATTTCCTAAATAATGTATACATAAATACATACATACTAAATATCCACATAAGACACAAAAATTAATGACGACAGTACATAGAAAATTACAGTTCGGTTAGGAGAACAAGATCACAACGACAAGTAGTGTTCCTTCACGAGTCTTTTAAAAACATGTAACGTCTGCGCGCGTTTTATTTCAACAGGCAATGCATTCCACAACCGAGCGGCTTGGACAGTAAAGGAATGGTCGAGGAAAGTTGTGGAATGCATAGGCATTTTAAGCTTTAAGTTATCTGATGACCTTAAGAATTTCGTGTGGGAGCCACAAAGAAACTGAAAACGCTTCTTGAGATAGAGAGGAGTGGAGGGAGAAAATAGCACATTATACAAAAGAGAAACAATATGAGCATTCCGGCGAAGGCGAATTGCCTTCTCACAGATTAGACCTGTGTCTGTAATGGAAACAATATTAAAAGCAATGACAACTGAATTTAGTGCTAGTTTTTATTTATGATTCGATTCTATTTACTTGTTAATGTTTAATTAAAACATGTTTTGTGATTATATTTGCTACCGTTGTGAGATGGGGGAGAGGATGCTAACTCCTTTGCATTTCTTTTTATTATAAATGTTACAAAAATAAAAGGCATGAATTATCAAATAACTTCACGTACCATTTCACAGCTGCCTTCAACCTGCCGCAGTTCCAATTTCAAATCACTGATATTGGAACTTCTATCACAATCCTTGAACTGGTCTACACATGTCTTCCCCAAGTCTGTTATATCTGGTTTCTTCACATCTGTCTTATTCGTCTTCTTGTGACACAGCATTATAATCAGCATAATTATCAGAAGGAAGATCACAGCTGCAGTCCCTCCAGCAATCATAAACACGATCGGGAAAGTCTCTGTAAGAAATTTTCTATGTAAGAATCTTTAGAGTAAACGTTCAAACAATTTCTAGCAGAAAAGTATTCTCCTCGGGAAAAAACGGCAACACTGCATCGTGTTTAATAATCTCTTTCGGAAATAATTCAAAGATATATATTGCTGCTTTTCAAATTAACGCGTAGTAATTTACAGTGTGGAAAAAAGACAAGGAATTCACTTTTTGTTTTACACTTAAATGCAAGTGTAAGAGCAAGAGTAGGTGCAATTTACCAATGAAACTGAACTACACTATAAATAAACAATTTTCAAGAGTTGTCAGTGTCATGTCAATGTTCAAAAGTTGTCAGACACTGGAAACTTTGGAAACCGTTTATATATGATGATCTCGTTCAGTTTTGATTGTCGCCTTTACTTTAGATCAGTGATGTCATACTCACTTGCTGGAACTAGGTTGATTTCAATGCTGTCCATCCCATAAACATTGACAACAGTACAATTGTAGTGCCCAAAATGCTTTGAATCACTTTTCCGTATTATCAAAGTCGATTTCGTCATCCTATCTGTGAGAGTTTCTTCCAAAAATGCATACTCCTGAAAGAATACTTCGAATGTAACGATAAAAACTATGCGGAGGACAGCAAAACTTTGCAAACTTAAAGTTTTCTACAAAAGTTGCTCAAAGATAAGAGTAGAGAAACATATTCATTCTGTATCTCTAAGTAAAACAGAATTTTTAAATTTCTGTTTGCTGAATACATTTTAGCGGTAAAACAAAAGAATTGTTTTATCTCGGGGTTTGTGCTGTGCATACATTTTTTTCTGCTTTTATGTTTCCCGTTTGAGAAATCTTGGCCTAACTTTTCTCCGGGAGCCCCCTGTTTTAAATAAGCGATGGAGGCAAATTTGCCAGTTTTCTTCTCGTTCTGCGAAATGTGCACTTAACTGTGCAAGTTTATGGCAGCGTTTTATTGTTTGTTGAGAGCTGCAATATAGAGCAGTATAGACTGTAGACATGTAGATTGAGTTGAATTCTTCAAGCTTGAGTGAGATACGTACTTTTGAATAAAAACAGAAGATAGGCAAGTCAAGCATTCATATCCACAGTAGTATCATATCTCTTATTCAAGTGTGCTACTTCAAAGTTAGCCTCCTCACCGATTTATTAGTCGAGTTTAGTCATTTTACAAATTTTATTCAAGCAGTGTGATGTTAATATTCCTAACCTAACGAAAAAACACTTCTTATTTTTTTTTTACGAGAGTCTGACTAAAAGAAATGAAAGTTTCAGAAGTCTCTCTAAAACCCCAATTAGTCTTATTTTCTTTCTAGTGAGGAAGCATGTTTGTAAACTTTAACCGAAAAAGAAACGAAAATTTTAAAACATACAATAAACCTGCAATACCAGAGTGGCACCTCCCGTATTTTTATGTTCTCATTCTCAATCCGTCAAAAATTCCTCTCTATTTTATCTACATGTCTGAACAGTTATTAATATTGATTGTCACTGAGATCAGGTGCAAAAAAATTATAAACTAGCTTCTGCCCGCGACTTCGTACGCGGATCCTGTTGCTTATGCCAGCGACAACGGGATCGTCAAAATCGAAGATCTGAAACGTCTGATGTACAATTCTAAGGCCCGGGGACGGGAAAACAACGGGATGAGTGAGACGATTGGAGTCGTTTCAGATCTTTCATTTTTGTATGTCAATAGGTTGCCCAAGAAATGTGTTGACTGTGGATGGTCACCGATTAGCTGTGATCTTAATATTTCTGGAGGATTTTGTAATATTTCAATATGTACTATCCCACCTGAGCAACACATATCGTTTGTTTCTTTTTGCCATTTAACAGCTTCACAAAATGTACAATTTTGAACCACACCTCCGATGGCGGAATATGTGGCGTAGTCAATCATAGGAGTGAACGTAAATGCACTCCGTTCCTTATCAACCCAAGGAAGGTCGCCATGCCCTACGGCGATATCTTGAGACACGTCCGATTCTTCAGATGATATCGACATTCTGTTCAGAGAATGTCGAAGGCGATCAGAATTCAAACGTTCGTTGCGCTCTTCTTCTGTCTCTTCATGCCGTACTCCAGCAATTCTTTCTCTCTCACTTTCTAACTGATTATGAATATTTTGTTGTGTGCGTGTTCGGGACAATGTATGATAATCTCGATCAGCAGTTAGTCGCGCATCACGTTCATCACTCGCTTCGAAAGACCTGTTAGTAGATGTGCGAATTCACTGAGAGCTCAAGCGCAATTCTCTATCAGTGAACGTCTCCGACTCGAGAGACAATGCGTGACGTTCACGATCAGCGGACAGTCGCGCATCATGTTCCGCACTTGTCTCTAGAGACCTAGCAGCAAATGCGTAGATACGATGAGAACTCAAGCGCAATTCTCTATTAGTGAACGTCTCCGACTCGAGAGACAATGCGTGACGTTCACGATCAGCGGACAGTCGCGCATCATGTTCCGCACTTGTCTCTAGAGACCTAGCAGCAGATGCGTAGATACGCTGAGAACTCAAGCGCAATTCTCTATTAGTGAACGTCTCCGACTCGCGAGACAATGCATGACGTTCACGATCAGCGGACAGTCGCGCATCGTATTCTTCACTGGTCTCTAGACACCTGGATGTAGACGCATAAATACGCTGAGTACGCAAGCGAGCTTCGCGATCCGAAGATGTTTCTACGGAGCGAGTTGCAGCCTGATGTTCTCGAACAGCATCAAGTCTATCCTGACGCTCTTCGGTAGATTCTTGGGATCTTATGATCCTCAATCTTTCAGCTCCTTTGGAACGTTGGAAAAGATTTGACCTCTTTCTAGGCATGGTTATAGTTTTATTCTGAAGATACCTGATCAATTAAAATCTAAGTAACTGCTCCCCTGCGTTACCGGGTAGGCTACCGTGTCACGAAGATAAATGGAAAAGGAAATTAAACACTCAAATACCATAAGCCCGAAGGCATATTTCTTCGATAAAATAAAATAATAAATGAGAGTTTTAGCCAGTAGAGTCAAATTTTCAATGATTCATAGAATTTTCATCGAAAATCAGTCCTTAACTGTTACCGCCTTCACCGCGTGGAGGTACTCCCAGCTTATGTTATTTTATAATTATACAGTGAAATTATTGATAGCTTTGATTTCCACATCAGGTGTTCCAGATCTACAATCTTTATACGTCAACAGAGAGTGCTTATCAGGTTGAACAACTCTTGCTAAGACGTCATTCCTATATATGTTATAGTGTAGCTTGGCTCTTAGAGTTCCACATCAGCTGTTCCAATCTTCAAATTTTATACGACAACCGAGAGTGCTCATCAAGCTGAACAACTCTTGCTAAGACGTCATTCCTATATATGTAATAGTGTAGCTGTGCTGTTGGAGTTCCACATCAGCTGTTCCAGATCTTCAAATTTTATACGACAACAGAGAATGCTCATCAGGTTGAACAACTCTTGCTAAGACGTCATTCCTATATTTGTTATAGTGTAGCTGGGCTCTTGGAGTTCCACATCAGCTGTTCCAGATCTTAAAATTTTATACGACAACAGAGAGTGCTCATCAGGTTGAATAACTCTTGCTAAGACGTCATTCCTATATATGTTATAGTGTAGCTGGGCTGTTGGAATTCCACATCAGGTGTTCCAGATCTTCAAATTTATTCTCTTAGCAGAAAATTCTCATCACGTGAAACAATTTTTGCTATGGTACCATTTTTGTATCTCTTATAGTTTAGCTGGTCTGTTGCGGTTCTGCATCAGGTGTTCAAGTTTCCAAGATAAATTATAGCCTATATGTTGCCCAGACTTAATACCTATAGAACAAAAAAAAATCATTCAAATCCGTTCTGTAGTTCCGAAGATTAGCGTGTACAAACAAACAGACAAACAGACAAGCAGACACATTTATTTTTTTGGTTTCGTGCTCTATTACTGTTTCTAAACCCCCCTCAATTTTTTTTTTTTTAAATATATTCAATGTACAGACACAGTTTTTTTACTGTTTTATTATATGTATAGATTACTGTTTCTAAACCCCCCTCAATTATTTTTTTTTAAATATATTCAATGTACAGACACAGTTTTTTTACTGTTTTATTATATGTATAGATGTTTTTAAGTATAAGAATTTACCCTCTGGTCTATCTACAAAATCATGTTTGATAAAATAATTATTACCTGATTATGAAAAGAATTGATCTCGCTCCCTCCAAAGGTCCACACAATATAGTCAGGCTTCGGGACGGAAAATGAAATACATTCTATCCTCACACTGTCTCCCTCGACGCCATACTGTGTTTGATTTGACATTATCTTCGGTGGTCCTATAAAAACATGGAGAATAAAGGACCCCATAAAATTTTCGTCATTTTTTCCTCGACACTTTAAGGGATTTTCGTCGCAATATTTTCACAGGAATATGACAAAAGTGGGCTTATATTAAGTGCTTTTTATTGATTTAAAATATTATAAGGAATAATGACAGACATTATCACGACCAACGATATTTCGTATAAATTTCGTGGTCCAACTGTATATACCAACTAAGCGACTAGTCTCAAGTGTCAATTAGTGAAATACCTAAGTTTACAAGTCTACTTAGTCTCTACAGTCTTGAAAACTTAATAATATCTAAAGCTTTCACACCCACACTTATTTGCAGAAGCTACACGCTTTCTCAAACTTTCCAAGTCCTAATAAGGGCCAAGATATCCCAGAGTCCATGTCTAATAAAGACACACCTAATAGACGCAAAGTCAACAACAATTTAAATAAGACCTTTCAACGCACTATTCAATTTGCATAAAATGAAAGTTGAAACAGAACGTGCAAAACTGAGTTGCCTATATGAGCATAAAGTTGGGACCACAAAGTTACGAACTGCTAACTTGGCTAGTTCGCAAGATGTTCAAATTGAAATGACCTCGGGTACGACGTAGCACTTGCAGAGTTCGTATGGGTCGAGTTGGTTTCGTAGAGTTTTAGATCTACGTCTTAAGGCTTTTGTATATTTTAGAAGTTGTGTTAGCGGTTTTCGAGGAGTTTGTAAATTTAAAGTGCATAAGGGTTAATGTTACATAAATTATAAGGCATATGTCACCGTAAAGCTGTAAAATACCATTATATTATTATGTATCTCGCGGGATTTTAAACTGTCAAAAGATTTTAAACCGCAACATACTGCTTAGGTACAATTTAACGAATTATAATGCGTTAAATTGTACCTAAGGAGTATGTTGTGGTTTTAGATTACTATCTACCGAAGTAAGTATACTTCGGTAGATAATAAAATATCGAAGTGAAGCTCAAATTGTGAAATGGCATCTGACGAAAAGCACCTCGCGCGCTGATTGGTTGAACGTCATGTGCACCGCGCCGCCATATTTGTTTGTTAATTCGTCGCATATGAATTTGATATCAGTTCACCATTTGTCGGTTTGACATGGACAGATTATAATCTATAAAGGAATAATGGGTTTAATTATAAAAGGTTTTTGCAGTTCACAATTTTTCGATGGTTAATAATCTCGTGAGATAGATTGTAATCTAATGGTATTTACAATTTTACGGTGACACATATAATGTAAATAAAAATACGAACAGTCCACCCGATGGAAAGTGATTACCCGCCCTTTTCAATACCCGCACTACCCAAGGGATTTCAGAAACATGCCGCTGAATGCAAGAGAAAAAAGCGGCTGATTAAATAGGGATGTCAGTATGCGTTCTGGTAAAACGTCTTTTTATGGCAAATTGATAACCCATTTTAACCCTTAGATATATCTCAGTAAAAGTGATTCATGAAACTCTCCTATACAACTTAAATATTACATTGTATGACTAGTTTACCTTTAATATAGACCATGGCAGGAGCTTGAACATCTTGCCTGTTTTCAGTGCTTGCTTTACACCAGTATTGTCCTGCTGAATGAGGAGTCACTGTCAGGGTCAGGTTTGCTGATTTACCGACTCTCTATTGGGATAAGAAATATTGTAATATTAATACCATGCTCTCAAAAACTTTTAGTTTCTCCTTCGTAGCCTATCAATTGTAAAAACTGCGTGAACTCACTGATGTTCCCTGACGCAGTCATAAGATCATCATCAAATACACAGGTGACAGGGTAACTTATAAGTTGATTAGAAACAACGACAACAGCATAAAGGGGTCCACTACCACTTCCTATGGCAGTATTATTTTCAGTGTGAGATAGACATGGGTGTATACAGGACGTATAGCAGTATCTCTATAATAATAATGCTAAAGGAGATGGTTGTAGGTCTCCAGATAAGAGTTCAGTTCAGAACGCCTCCCAAATACCCATTCGTAATCTTATTCCTTTAAATAAGCTCTCAGCTTAACTTTAGAATATCCTGGTACTACTTTCAGTCCTTTTTTTTTTGTGGGTGGGAAATTATCAAATTACATCTTGAGCGGACCGGGAGACTTTTACGGACTAAAATCCACCCGTGTTCCTTTAGTCGCCTTTATGCCAGGGCCAGGGTAACTCTTTTGAACAAATTTCGCGAGCCTGGCAGACTATTTCCAGTCCTGTTAATTATTTTAAATATGGTCATGCCACTTATACATTAATCGCTTAGAAAATTCTCTAATCTTTATTCTTAATCACAGAAGGTCCAATAATCACAGCGTTAAGTCCGAGAAGGCCTTTTTTAACAAAAGTAAAGATGTTATTCCCGTGACAATATACTTACAATAAACCTTTCGTGTTCATATCGCAGCCACTGTATCTTCGGAGGTGGATGACCATCTACGATGCAAGACAGTGTAGCCAACGACCCTGTCTCACCTTCAATATTCTGAGGTTTCACTTTGATAGATGGTCCATCTGCAAACAAGAGGAATTATTAATACTTCTTTAAAGCGAGTCGGAATGAATTCATGCAGTGCTAGAATAAGAGTAGATTATTCAAAGTACAAATAATAATTAATGACAGTAAATTCAATATAATCGATACTAATATCATAAAGCTGAAGAGTTTGTTTGGTTGGTTGAACGAGGTAATCTCAGGAATTACTGGTCCGATTGAAAAAATATTTTTGTGTTGGGTAGCCTATTTATTGAGGAAACGGCTATATAACATCACGCTGCGACCAAAAAGAGTGGTACAGCAATGAAAAATAGACGAAAACTGGCAGGCAATTCGATGCGACGGGAAAGGTCAGAGGAGCAAAAACTTAACGTGGACGAAGTCGCGGGCAGAAGCTGGTATTAAATATCTCGACTTAGTACACGAGGTCGTTGAAATAGGTATGGAATGTTGACTAGGCTGTCATTTTGCCGAATGTCGTAAGACCAATGGGCCGAAAGCCTCGATCAATATCGCTCAAGACTCTGGCTAAGAGGATGGATCAAGAGCCAGATTCAGAAGGCCTTAAAACGTCCTTTAAAAACTTAAATGTGTTCTATTTATCAACCTCATTAACATTATTTCAGTCGAAAGACGTCCACTACTGGATATATGACTCCCTGATTTGAGGGGGTTTACCAAATCTTCACCACGCTTGGCAGGCGAGTTAGCGACCGCAGTATGGTGGTAAAATCCATAGAGAACTACGTGTTCAAACGTTTCATTAGGTTCTAATTTGGCTAAAAAGGACCAAAAAACATGATTCAGCCAGAAACCTTTCCAACAATTCGGATTGCAAAATAAATACCCTCTTTTATTAGAAAATAATACACCTGGCAGCTAATTAAAATGAAACCAGGGTTAAAAATAAACATCGTATGTTTAACTCGATTTTCATGAAAATATAATTAGCTCTGTATTTCGACCGTTAATTTTAAAACTTTCAGGCGGCCATTTTGGAACGAAATTCATGAGTATTTTCTTTAAGTAAAGTCTTTAACTAACTTGCAGTATAACTTGTCTTTTTTTTGTGACAAGTCTTAAGGCTCCCGCAGATATGCGTTATATGACAGCGTGAATCGACTCTTGTTCAACAATGTCTATAAAATCTGCATGGAATTTGTACTACCAGAAACACGTCGCATTTATTACGAAGCAGTCTGCGAGAGTTTTTACTCTTTTCCTTGTTTTTTCAATACTTTATGCGTTTTATACCAAACATAGAATTCCTTAAATTCCTTTTATAAGTGCGTACTATACAGCAGTTACTGGCCAAAGCAACACCGTCAGAAACTTAACAAAGACAATAAACAATGCATTACGATGAAGGTAGAATTTTCCAGATTCCGCGTTGACAGCATACTTTCATATCCATATCATATAACGCTAGCTTTCTACTTTATTACTATGTAATAACAAG
The DNA here is from genome assembly GCA_932294355.1 of Aporophyla lueneburgensis. NCBI lineage: Eukaryota > Metazoa > Arthropoda > Insecta > Lepidoptera > Noctuidae > Aporophyla > Aporophyla lueneburgensis. The sequence continues at coordinate 13,367,948 of OW028759.1, forward strand.
TATATAGTGCTAGATAGTAAGCCGTTGATACCGCCATTTGTGAATCAGTGACAGTAGGTGCGGGTCCTCAGAACCCCGAAAGTCTGACAACTAGTCTTATCAAGGAAACCCCCTTAGTAAGCCTGGTTATGGAGTTCTGATAGGCTTTCACCCAATTTAAAATACTGGGATTCAGTGGATCCTGTTAGACGGGAAGCTGACTACAGCTAGTTACCGAATTCTTGTGAATGTTTCTTGTGAAATAAACATTTTACTTTTATTTTTTACGACTTTTCGCCGTGAAATCGTCCGCGTCAAATTTTTGCTCCCCTGACCCTTCTCGTCGCATCGAATTGCCTGCCAGTATTCGTTGCTGCTCCGCTTCTCTTGATTATAGCGTGATGTTATATAGCTTATAGCCATTCTCAATAAATAGGCTACCCAAAACAAAAATAATTTTTCAATTCGGACTAGTAGTTCCTGAGATTACCGCGTTCAACCAAGCAAACAAACAGACAAACAACTCTTCATTTTTATAATATTAGTAAGTATAGATTTATATCGCGTCGCAATAAAATACGCGTAAATTAATCATTTAATATTGCCATAACAATATTCGAAACCAAGTGAAAACAGCATTTTTCTGTTTTCCATGCCAACACTGCAATGCTGCAGCGAATGAAAAGTTAAACCTTTAGTAGCCCATCGTCTTACAGGAGAAAATGAAAACCTCTTGCACATTACTCTTAGCACATAACGGGATTCCGTATTGAAGGAAGACTCATAACAACAAATTGGTAATTGGAGAGATCTTGCGGTGTATAATGTTTGTTAAAGAATCTTTTGATGTTTATTTCTCATAATTATTTGTTCTCGTCTAGTACCTAGTTCAAAATGTGGATTTGTGGCCGGTTGACGCCAATAGAGCTGTGATATGAAACTTGAACATAACTGGTGAAATGTGGGAGTAGGTACTATGGTTGTTCTTCTGTCTAATCCGTTGAGAAGAATGCCTATGGCATTAAGACCGCCTCTGTACATTTATGTGCCTAAAGTGTTAAATAAATAAATCCATACTAATATTATAAATGGGAAAGTGTGTGTGTCTATTTGTCCGTCTTTCACGGCAAAATGGAGCGACGAATTGACGTGATTTTTTAAGTGGAGATAGTTGAAGGGATGGAAAGTGACATAGGCTACTTTTTGTCTCTTTCTAACCCCCCACTTCTCTAAATGGGGAGGGGTGGAACGCGCTAATCTCAGGAACTACTGGCTCGAATTGAAAAATTCTTTTTGCGTCGGGTAGCCTATTTATTGAGGAAGGCTATAGGTTATATAACATCACGCTGCAATCAAAAGGAGCGGAGCAGCAACGAAAAATGGACGAAAAATGGCAGGCAATTCATTGCGTCGGGAAGGGTTAGGGGAGCAAATATTTGACGCGGACGAAGTCGCGGGCAGAAGCTAGTAATAAATAAGTACAGGCGTGATGTTATGTCGTATAATGACGTTAAGTATGTATGTTCCTAGTCTTATGGTTCACTGAGAAAAAGAGAAGAGAATTGGAATACTGAAGCTAGACATGATAACTAGAACAACTTAATAGTACATTACATGCTCGGGTGCTCCTATGGGGGTAAGCAGAAACTACGGAACGTCACCTGCTACGATCATACTCTTTTTGCCTCGTTTAGGTTCATACATCTGGTCATACACACACGCCGGTTGCGAGGTAGGGCGCCCCAAGATTGCGCGGGAGTTAAAACTGCGCAAACTTGGTAAGTCGAAACCCTAATGACATTTGCGACTAACTGCAGCCGTGTTTTAGTGCGCTAGCGTGTGACAATTTACTGCGAGAAAAAAAATAAAAACAGCTTATAAACGGAAGTGCCAGGTAAGTTTGTTTTTTAATATCACTTTTGATGTAATTTTTTGACTTTTTGAAACTATGTTTATTCGAAATAGTGATGTACTTTTTATAATCAAACCACATATTTTGCCGGCTTAACTAATCTAAATATCGCCTGGCTGGTAGTTTTTCCGCTGACTGTTAATAGATGGCTTTAAATACCATGTCAGTGGACTGAGAGCAAAGTGGTAAGACTGCGCGGAGCTATGGCAGGTAACATTGCGCGCGCAATCTTACCTTCCATGTATTTGTAAAAAGCATTCTTTCACGTTTGTCCTAATACTAGTTGCATTACAATTGTATTATTATTTTAATACAGACAGAAACTCTTCCAGATCCTTCACCTATTCCATCCTGTAGCTATATACAACATGATTCTAATATCATTAAAATAACGGATATATCTCCATTTCCTAAATCTATACTAATATTATAAAGCTGAATAAAGTTTGTTTGTTTGTTTGATTGAACGCGCTAATTTCAGGAACGACTGGTCCGAATTGAAAAATTATTTTTGTGTTGGGTAGCCTATTTATCGGTTATAGGCTATATAATATCACGCTACAACTAAGAGGAGCGGAGCAGTAATGAAAAATGTTGCAAAAACGGGGAAAATCGCACGGGTAGGCGATTCGACGCGACGGGAAGGGTCGGGGGAATAAGAAATTTAACGCGGACGAAGTCGCGGGTAGAAGCTAGTCAGACATAAGACAAGTGGGAAATAATAAGAGGAACCACAAAAAGTCGGAAATACTAAGCAGTTCACCCTATAAACTACAACTTGAAAAGAAGAATGAAGAAAAAAATATACCAAAAAAAGATTAAGAAAGATAGTAAGACCACAAAAAACCTGCAAAAATACCAGCAAAGCAGCCCAAAACTAAAAAGAAAACTTGAGAGGCGTCAAGGGAAACCCGGATGGAAAGAAGTTCCTTTCCAGGATTTATTATTGTTTTTTTTTTTTTGTTATCATTTATTACTAGGTTTTGCCAGCGGCTTCGCCCTCGTGGAGGTTGGAAATTAGCGCGCGGGAACATACTACCGGGATAAAAAGTATGCCCTTTCTCAGGCTCTAAACTATCTGTGTACCAAATTTCATTTAAATCGGTTCAGTAATTTTAGCAGCAAAGCGAGACAGACAGACAGACAAATAGACCGACAGACAGACAGAGTTACTTTTGCATTTATAATATTAGTGTGGATGTATAAAAAAACCTGTATATTTTTTAAGTCGGTTAAAAAGTGTCGTTACAACTTTTTCTATTAAATCCGTCTAGCTCCCTTTCGCAACGCGCCATAAGGAACTTCGTTCCAATGGTCATGTGTCGGTTGCAATGAAATGTACGAGGAACCGATTACTGAGGACTGGATTGGGTTTTCCGATCGTGGAGAATAGTGGCATGAATATACTACAGCGTACATTGACATTGGTACTTTCATATGTGATATTTGTTTGTCAAAATAATTTTGCAATTTGCTATTGTGACTAAAAAGCCTTTGATGGATATGCGTAATCTTACCAACTTTGATGCGCAATTTTACCCCCATGTGACTATAAGACTGCGCATTTCCCATTTTTTCTTTTTTCTTTTATAAACCAAAAGAAATGGTGCCGAAGTTTTGATTAAGCATAACGTTAAGTAACTTCAATAACGTGTTCATTAAACTTAATAAAGATGATTATGACAATTTGTGTTTTTGTTGATTTATAGCCAATCTAATATTAAGCGCGCAATCTTGGGCACCCCTACCCTACTACGCACCTGACCTTTTTGAAGAACATCGCCGTTAAGGTCACTATAATATCCTTCTAGGGCGCCCCCTGCTGGCGTTTCTACCCACATCTGCCTCGTTAATTCCCTTTGTAACCGGTCACTCATTCTTCTCAACATGACCAAACCCTCTATAGTCTGTGCCAGATGTGAGAAAAATAAAAGGCGTTGACACCTGCCTACCAATGTATTCAAATTACCGTTTTGACCGTGCTAGCGACACTTTCTTTACATTTTTTTCGTATCGTTTTTAAATATTTGAATACATTGGAAGGCGGGTGTCAACGACTTTTATTTTTTTCACATCTGGCACAGACTATAAGTATATTCTTGTTGCCTTATTACATCACTAGCTTCTGCCCGCGACTTCGTCCGCGATAAATTTCTTGTCACCCCGACCCTCTCCGTCGCGTCGAATCGCCTACCCGTGCGATTCCCCGTTTTTGCAACATTTTTCATTTCTGCTCCGTTCCTCTTGGTTGTACCGTGATGTTATATAGCCTATAGCCTTTCTCGATAAATAGGCTACCCAACACAAAAATAATTATTCAATTCGGACCAGTAGTTCCTGAGATCAGCGCGTTCAATCAAACAAACAAACATACAAACAAACAAACTCTTCAGCTTTATAATATTATAAGTATAGATTCTAAAGCCTATCATTCATAGTCACACCACACATGATTCGCAATTTGCAGACATCATCGCCAATTTCACGCCGTGCAGTAATGAACTACTTAAGTCACACGCATACTATTCTGTTTAACAGCACGTGTGACCTAAGCCCGCACGCGACCGCATTAAGTCACGCTTGTCTGTGTTAAAATGAACTACTTAAGTCACATAACAGTATGACTTAAGTGCGGGTTTAGGTCACAGTGCTATAAAATTTATATAGTAAAGCCCAAAGTGAATGCCTAATTGTAAAAACTTTTCGTACCATAACCAGCTAGGGGAACATAATAATCCTACTTTTAATTGGACACAAATATACAGGGTCATTAAAATATTAACATCTCCAACTCGTAATAGCTCCAATTTCAAAATCACGACGACGTCTAAATGCCCGTGGTTTCCATTTTATTCGTCCTTTCGTATCACAAACTACTTTAGCAACCGAACAATACGTCTCTATAGAATGCAAATTAAATAATAGTCCAATCATTTCACAATAGAGGGCACTTCATTCGACGTCAAGAATTGCCCTGAAACCACGTAATTGTGGGCAAATGACTATAATTCGGTATTGTGTTAAGGACTCTTGAAAACTTTGAATAATACCGTTTTAGTCGACCCACTTCCAATTGACGACCTGTACGGCATTTTGTATTGTTCTAGATTTTATTAGGTAATCGTTTGGAAATGATGGTAATTTTAATTACACCGGGCTTAATTATGTACTTTTCATTGTACTACATGGTTTCCAAAATTACGAAGAGATTGATAAATGATAATGATAAATGATTTTATTTCTGTAAGTAGGTTTGTACGAACACTTTTACATGTCAATGATATCTTTTTTTAACTAGACGAGTTCGGCGTTTCCTTAGGCCGCGTTCCCATCATGCATGGCGTGGCGCCGTCACCGTACAACGTCACGACGCCGTCGCCGGGTCACGGCACGGCGCCGCGCCGCAGCACGGTGCCACCGTGCGGTGCGCCGTCCATTGCCCATTCAGTCGATATTGCGCTGTTGGCGTGCGCGCATGTGTGTAAAACAAAATGGTGGAAAATATCGATCTAGACTTCTTTGTTTCGTTAGTGTAGTCGTCTTAGTAACAACAACAGAATAATTCTTTCGCCATCCATACCCACGCTCCAGCACGTTCGAGCGCATCAACAGCGAAATATCGACTGAATGGGTATTGGATGGCGCACCGTACGCGGCACCATGCTGCGGCGCGGCGCCGTGCCGTGGCCCGGCGACGGCGTCGTGACGTTGTACGGTGACGGCGCCGCGCCGTGCATAATGGGGACGCGGCCTTACTGACTACTCTGAGAAGAAAGGCCAAAACAAACTCAGAGGTCACAGTCTCTTTTAAAGTCCAGACATAATCTTGTTCACATCATGTAAAGACCATGTAGATAGGTGACTGAAATGGTCTTTTGAGGAAAGAACCACACAGATTGAGTGGACCTGTCAAGTCAGTGCAAGCATTTGTCACTAATCGTTTAGCTCAACTCGGAACATAAGGAACTCAACGTTTTGACGAACAATACAAAAGAAAGGACATTCGGGTAGGCCACATAAATTACTCAAACTGCCAGATCATGATTACTGAGAAAGAAAGAAAACAAAATTTAAAAAAAGACTCACATAGTCTTCACATTCACAATAATTAAAACTTTTTAACAAAAAATTAAATCGCCGAAAAACTGAAAAGCATAAAATAATAAACCTTAAAATTATGAGTCGGCGCTTTGAGTGATCCTTGTTCATTGATTTTTCAGCGCCGACTCAAAATTTTAAGGTTTATTATTTTATGCTTTTCAGTTTTTCGGCGATTTAATTTTTTGTTAAAAAGTTTTTATTTTATGTTTTTTTGTGGATTTAATGTACTAATAATACTTGGCAAGGTATACCCTATCCAACACAAAAAGAATTATCAAAATCAGACTACTCTGTATAAAGTTATGCGTGTTTATACATTACAATCAGTGAGTGAACAATCAATCATCCCCTGTTTTCCGACCCTTAGGGTTCGATTTTGTTTACCAAATTTATATGGGACCACCTTGGGAGTATACCCTTTCCAATAGAAGAAGAATTGTCACAATCGGACCACTATGTAAAAAGTTATGCGTGGTCATACATAAAAAAAAAATATATACGCGTCGAATTGAGAACCTCCTCCGTTTTTTTCGTCGGTTGAAAATAATATGATACTTTACAAAGTAAATATTTAAGTCATTGTATAAAAGAAAAGAATTTTCACTGTCATTGTAGTAAAGAATTTTCAATGTGTATATAAAAAAACTTTGAATATAATAAGATAGATATTAATTATCAACATCATTATGACAGAACAGTCTTCAGAACTAAAAGTGTCAGTGTATTCGAAGAGATTCTCTTTTAATATTTTTACTGAACTCGAGCAAGAACAAAATTTTCAATAATAATTTTACTCATTCAGTAGAAATAACTATACTACCAAAGTTATGTTATGTAACTTTTGAATATGCTATATACATTTAACTACGTAAAGCAAAATCACCATCCTCATCTGCCTAGCCTTTTCCCAATTAGATATGATGGGGTCGGCTTCCAGTCTAACCGGATGCAGCTGAAGACCAGTATTTTACATGGAGCGACTGCCTTTCTGAGTTTCACAACCCAGATACTGGATAATACGATCCTTGGTAAGACTGGTTGTGAGACTTTCGGGCTTCTAACGACCCGTAAAGATTGTCAAAGATCCACAAATGTCAGCCGGGACCAATGGCTTAGCGTGCTTTTCGAGGCACGGAGGAGTATTGGTATGTAAAGAAGGTCACCCTTCCACAAACCAACCGCAGAAAACGTGTGACGGTTATTACTTACCCACAAGCCATATATAAGGTGTATCTATTCATACACGAAATATTTTAAGAGGTACACCTGTAGGTGGTAAAGAACGGCGGCGGCGACCTCTCGCGTCCGGCCCTGGTGCGAGCCATGGTACGGAGCGAGAGGGAATGGGAAGCCGTCACCTCCTTCTGCGAAGCAGTGATGCTCGCGAAGGAGGAGGCGGGGCGCGTGAGGGAGTGGCAGTCTCTGCGCCCTCACGCCCCTAGCCGCCGCAGGAGGAGACGCCCCGGGCGTCGGGAGTCAATTGCGGACTCCCGGCCACCGTAGGCGCGAGCTTGCGGGTGGCGAGCAATGGGTGGCTCGCCGCCCGGTAAGGGCCAGGCTCGGGTCGACGGCGCGCAGTGTTCCACGCGCGCCTCAAAGAGATGTCAGCAGCAGTGTAGGGGTCTACTAGGACCGATGCCTGCCGGGGTCGCGTGATTGTTCGAAAGAGATACCGTGACCCTGGCACATGGGCAACTGATGGAACACGGGTGGGTTTTAGTCAGTAAAAGTCTGACACGCCCTCCCGCTCCGCCCAGAGCGGGAGAAGTCATTTGATGATTTCCCATCCTGAAAAAAAAAAAAAAAAAAAAGGTGGTAAAGAAGCTATAGCAACGAAAAAAAAATTTTCTAAAACGTTTTTTTTTTTTTTTCAAAATTTAATTCTTATAAATTATTTGACGCACTTATGAAATACTGGCTCGTTCTTTTTTTTTACGGCCCGAGACACCGCGGTCATGCTCGTGCCGTCCGGTAGCCGCCCTCGCAGCGTCAGGCGGGCCATTCATAGAATTTGGAGAAAGGTTTTATGCAAAACGTCTCAAGCAGTTTTAAAATTATAATAATTATGAAAATTCAAAAACGCTTAGATAAAAATTTTCTTTTTGCTTCTATGGCTTCTTTACCACCTACAGGTGTACCTCTTCAAATATTTCATGTATGAATAGATACACCTTATATAGAAAAATATCGACTCTAAAAATGCATTTCACGAAAACAACAAAACATCAAACCCGTCATTTAGACGAAAACAATCGAATGGTTAATACGTGATTGGACAACAAAGAGGAATCATATTTCATTCCATATATCCCTAAGGTATAAAAGGGAAAAGTTACCATAGCCTTTTGAGCCAGCTTCCTGTATGCCAAATTTCATTGTCATCCAGTTTTTTGAGCGAAAACAAAAGGGCCAACAAAGCTTTGGGCCGTTTTTTAAATATTGGTATTGGGTTTGATCGGTGATAGAATCTGACATAGATAGCGGATCAATTATTGTTAGGCAAACTCTTCCCAGTCACTGATTTTTCTTTCTCGTTTTGTTCAGCGTTTGGTTCGTTCACTTCGCTTTTTGCTCGCGAATATTTTAGACTGTTGCCTACACAATTCATTACTTTATTCTTGTGTTTTGTCCACCTAGTTCAGTCTCAAGGATGAAGATAGATCTCCATACCTCCGTAGTTGTGAAAACGATGTTAAGAAACAGACACAGAGAAATTCGCAATTACTTTATCCAGTATGTTAGTAGGGATTCTCAAAATTGAGTTATTAATATCGTAAACTAAGCCGTCAAACTGAGATCATTCCCAGAACATTTTAAATAAACTTATCATTTTTATTTTTTAAATGAACGCTACAATAAAGACCATACCAATCGACCAATAAGTATGAAAACCTTCATGATTCTCGGTACCATAATTATCAGTATTCCTTATTTCGTTCCAGTTATAAATCGTTCAATCGATTGGATTCTATGAATTAAGTCTTCTTTATGCATATCGAATAGGTTACTAGAAAATGTAAAACAGCTAAGTCTTAGAATTAGTTATTAGGTAAGTACTGCATACAGGAAATCAAGACTCGGTCCGAAGCTCTCAAAAGGAATTAATTTATCCCATTTTGCAATATTTTTACATTGCTGCTCCACTCAAAAAACGCTATGGTGCGGTCAAATCGTAAAGTTATATAGCCTTTTTTATTTTTGGATGTAAAATCATCAAATTACATCTCCCAGTCTATCGTCTTACAGGAGAAAATAAAAACCTCTTGCACACTACTCTTAGCACATAACGGGATTCCGTATTGAAGGAAGACTCATAACAACGAATTGGTAATTGGAGAGACCTTGCGGTGTATAATGTTTATTGAAAAATCTTTTGATGTTATTTCTCGTAATTATTCGTTCTCCTTTCGAAAATGTTACGTTCAACTTATTCTAAATGATCTTTGTCTAGCAGCTTTTTTTATCTAGCTGGGAAATCATCAAATGACTTCTCCCGCTCTGGGTGGAGCGGAAGGGCGTGTCAGACTTTTACTGACTAAAACCCACCCGTGTTCCTTCAGTTGCTCATATGCCAGGGCCACGATACCTCTTTCGAACTAATCTCGCGACCCTGGCAGGCATCGGTCCTAGCAGACCCCTTCAGTTTTGCTGACATCTCTTTAAGGCGCGCGTGGAAATCTACGCGCCGTCGACACGGGCCTGGTCCTTACCGGGCGGCGAGCTACCCATTGCTCGCCAGCCGCAAAGAGTCCGCAATCGGCTCCCGAATGTTATATAGCCTTCAAATCAAATGTTTATTTGCAAGAAATACATTGTTAGTGAAGGTGAGATCTTATAACCTAAGAGTAATCCTCCACAATAAAAGATGTTTTAATCCGAACCAGTAGTTCCTGAGATTACCGCGTTCAACCAAACAAAAAACTCTTCAGCTTTATAATATGACTACCTTTTGCCCGCGGCTTTACTCACCTTAAATTCGGGGTAACAAGGTTCCCCTTTCCTGATTTAGAACACAAAAGAGAACTCGGAACAGAATGTTATTTTAATACGCTACTGTAGACGATATTATATGTCTTTCCATTTGGGGATAGAATGTAAAGATTCTGGGCATTGGATACACGCAAACATCTAATTGTCCATGGGAAAAGCACGGCTTTTCTAAGTTCACCCCAGCCACCTAAAATGGAAAAAAAGAGTAGCCTATGTCACTCTCCATCCCTTCAACTATCTCCACTTAAAAAAATCACATCAATTCGTCGCTCCGTTTTGCCGTGAAAGACGGACAAACAGACACTCACACTTTCCCATTTATAATATTAGTATAGATAGTATAGAAGATTTATAGTAAAATAGATACAGCCAAAGTGAAACAATCTACCGATACTATCCATAAAATCTATTAAATGGCCTATTGAAAGCGTATCGATAGTTAAAACAATAAAACATGCTTGTGGCTTTTCTGTGAATACGGCTTTTGCATGTCGTAAATACCTCGTGTATATACCTCGTGAAAACTCATGAATAATATTTCGTACGCGCCAGGAACTAGTCTCAAATTCTCAGAAATAATTTTAGAAGTGTATATTTTCTAGGATGTACTGGAGTCGGTTTTCAAATATGGATTTGGCTGGATGTATCGCCGATGTGAGGGTGGGGTGTTGAACGAGATAAAGTGTTGGGTGATCGTTTTTTTTTTTTTGTCATATCATGTAGACGAGATTACAATAATAATTGTAGTATTAATGTAGGATTGATTCACTAATACCTACAGTTTACCATACAACCTAATTTTCTTAACACAAAATTTTTTTGACTGCCTCGTTAGTCTAGTGGTAGCAAGCGTTACTGCTGAGCAAGTGGTCGTGGGTTCGATTTTCAGATCGGGCAAAGTGTTGTTGCGTTTTTCCATCTCGAATTTCTCAGTAGTAGCCCGGAGCTTGGATCTGTGCCCGGTTGATGGCAATAGGCTCGACCCCTATTACATGGGATTTAAACATAACAGGCGAAATATGTGTATACTATAGGTACACTTCTACCCAACCCTTCGGAAACAAGGCGTGATGTTATGTTAAATCTTTTTGAAAATGCAGGTATTTATATAGAAAAGATCGTGAATTCGCACAATCTTGAGATATCCACGGTCTCTATTAAATGAAGAAGTCCCTAGTTACTAAAGTGACTTGACTCAATTCAATCATCATTTGACTAAAGCCCAGTTTAGACGATGCGAGTTTCTGACCAGAGTACGCAATCATATTGAAGCAAAAAATAAGCTGCAAATGGAAAATTAGATGCAGAGCTACAAGCAATTCAATTATAATAGCATTGTGTAAACGTTATTATTAAATTACCTACAGTCTTAAAATTATCAACTCATTAGGGATCTACTAGTGTTCAAGTTTGTGGCTGCCCTTCATAAAATTCATCATCATCATCATCATTTCAGCCAAAAGATATCCACTGCTGGACATAGGCCTCCCCCGAAATGTTCATCACGAGTAGCATCATGTTCCCACTGCTGGGACACAGGCCTCCTCTCGGTGAGGGGGAGCGAGCCATAATCCACCACGCAGGCCCAGTGCGGGTTGGTAGATGTCACATGTCTTCGAATTATTGCTACTAAGACATGACGGTTTCCTCACGATATTTTAATTCACCGTTTTGAGAGCAGTGGTGGTGAAATAATTTACACAAAGTAAAGCGACTGCTTGGGTTCGAACTCACGACCTACTACTCGTAAGTCGCGGCCGTTACCACTCCGCCACCATCGCTCTAAGAGCAAAAGGGTCAGTTTGCCATAATCGCCACGCTTGACAGGCGGGTTGGCGATTGCAGTATGGTGGTAAAATGGATAGAGAACGCTGCTGCCCATTTTCTAGTATGGAATGTAGAAATGGGATGATGCTATTTTTTACGTCCGGCACCATTTGGATCAAAAAATCATAAAATGTCTACGTAAAATGTACACGAAAATAAATCCTATCATATATATGCCAAGACAAAAGACACTACGCTCGAACGCTCTTTTCACCCCAAGCCTTCGTGAACCTATCGAACCGCAGAACTGACGAGGTATTATAATTCTTGAGTCGGCACTTACAGGTCACTTCCAGAGTTTTGGTGTCAGCACTTTTGCCGACTTGGTTGTGAACCTCGCACTTGATGGTCGCTTCGTTGAATCTCCTGGATATGTTTGATAGTATCTGTAACAAAATTACTGGTGTTAATTTAGGAGAGATTTTTAAATTAAAAGTTTGATAAATAAGTTATAATTTTGTTATAAAAGGATATTAAGAAAAATAATTAGGATCCAGGTTTTTTAATATTTGGGATAGACTACATAGGTCAGTTAAATTCTGAAATTACAAAAAAAAAAAAACTGAATACCAAGTACTATGCAGTAGTCCAGAGTATTGAATATATTTTGTTTTTAATTTTATTTATTCCTCGTCCAAAGGTACTTTGAAGATATGTTTTAATTTTTATAAAATTAAAATATATATTGAAAGTACTTATTCTCATACATAATTAGAATGTTACGTTAAAATAAACAAGGAACATTCCGTAACACGCCACTGTTTCCAGATGCGAGAAACTTTTCTCATCTAGTGCTTAAAATTACACTAACAAGCGCAAAAGCTAAGGTAGACCAAAAGAAAATATCCAGTGTACTAGTTAAAACAAGGTTTCTAGCAAGACTTTAAGAAGATGATGCCAATTACCATACAGTACTAAACAACTCAGAAGAAGAACTAAAACACTTAAAGGAGAAAACAAAACATTTAATAAGCCAACAATTTCCAAACATACTCCTTAGTATGAAGCATCTAATGTAAAATGCATATTGCAGGTATATGTTGTGCCAAGAAGAAATTTGAAAATTCCCTCTTATATTTTCGGAGAACGCCTCCTACAGGAGATGCAAATAAGGATGGTAAAATTTAATATAGTGTACGGAATTAATGGCGAAGCGACACTTGAGATGATATAAGACACAAGGCTGTTATTTTGCTTTGGATTTTTAATGGAGCCTACCAAAAATGGAATATGTTAGTCTCTGCTTACGGTTTTCGTGTACGCATTTAAAAATTTCCATTTTCGTGGAAACAAGTGGAATTTTTAGGTGAATTTGTGTATTGAGCTGAATTGTTGTAAATTAATCAAGCTAAATTCAGAAAGTCTCACATGTGTACATTTATCCAGCACAATAAATGAGTTTACTGCAATTGCACCGATACTAAGTCCACAAAACAGTCATGAAACTAAATAGGTTTTAGGAAAGCTAAATGTGCTTTATAGCTGAAAACACAGACAAATTTAGCTGAACCAACCACCACGTTGAACAGTTTTCATGAAGTAAATTAACCTAATTGTTTATTCAATGGCAGTATCAACAAAACCGATTGACGTGTAGCTGCAACGGATATATTGACAGCAGTATGGTTGGTAGCCTCACCTATGAACACCCCATTTGCCTGATTAAAAACGCCATTTAAAATCGATAATGGGTAAATGACTCGCGCGAATTCTCGAATGGATGGTCTTCGAAGGAATTCGAGCTCGACCCAGTTGAACTAAAGCCATGACCTAGATAAAATAAATTCTGAAAACATTAAAACTGAGTTTGGTAACTGGAATGCTCACAACATATCCCTATACAAACCTTTTCGTATAATTTAGAATTCTAACAGTGAACCCTAATTAAACTTTGACCAACCTAAGCTGAACTTTAGTCGCATTGGTCCCAAGCCTAATTAGGTGCTGTTTATTTTATTATCATCTCCTAAATACAATCAGGTGTATACAGCAATTTTAGGTACAATTTAATTTTTATTTTAACCTCTAAGTCCCTGAGATACCACATTTGGTATGTAAACAATCGTTTTTTAATTGTGTCCTTAATTACGGTAATTGACCGGTTAGGGTCTTTTTGGGGAACAGTTACAGTAAAAAATCATCTTTGCATACAAAATAGGTTAGGCGACAAGAAAATAAAAAATATAATATGTAAGATACATATAAAAAATAAACATTGTAATACTAACCAATTCATTACTGATGTCACCGGCTATGTGCTCATTATTGACATACCACTTGTATGTTAGGTTGTTTGGATTAGCACTCGCTTGGCAACCTGGGGAATTATAAAATGTTAGGATACATAATTTAAGCTTATAAATAATTCAATAAAAGAAATAGCATTGCCATTCAACGTGGCATGCTGTCAGTTTTTACGTGCTTTTTCTATTGACAGCGATGCGGACGATTTTTTTTTAAAACAATATGTTTCTTTCCTTCCTTTTGTTATATGTATAGACGCCAGCACAAAAAGCTACTACAATCTGTCAAATTTCTTTGATAGATTTTCAACTTTATCGCTATAATATAAGGTTCAAGTTTGATTGGGAAAATTTGACAGTTTCGGGTAGTTTTATGTGCTGGCGTCTGTACATGTACAAATTATTATCATTATTTTACGAGTGTAAGCGTATACTCATATATAAATTTTATCATAAACAAATCTCCCCAAATGTTATTTCACAAAACAGTTTTTCCCTCAGATTACAAGGTTAGCCGTTCAAAGGAATGAAAGAACGAATTCAAAAGGAAGCTTATTATAAGGAATTATCTAATTAATTAATTTAGTAGCCTTGGAAGTATCTCAAAATTTTGTATCCACCTACACAGCCTTTATGCGTAAGTATTCAATAAAATTAATAGGGGCACCAGAATCGACCCTTGGGGTACGCCTACGAATAGCAATGAACTTTGATGGGTTGATTAAAAAAGTTAATGGATAATTCGAAATAAATTGGGATTTGTATTATAATGGGTAAAATGTTACACAACTTACCAATAACGACAGTGTCTCCTTCTTGGATGTTTCCTTTTAACATTCCAGATTTCACGAACATGCGAACTTTTGGCGCGTATTGTACCTGTAACAAAAATAATACTGAATTGCTATAGCTTGACTTTTATCAGCTAAACTTTACTGGTAGGTATGCTGTGTCTTTTATTAATTAATTCATCAGTACCGAAAGTTTGGAGCCAATATAACTCTTTAACATAATGATACATCTAATAAATGAAAAAGTATGACACTCTGAGAAATTAAATTAACTTATCAAATGGACAGTACCACAACAACAATGAAGTCGAAGCTTTTTAAAGTCTTTAGAAAACAGCACAATTTCCCACAAGTCAGAATTGTAAAAAACCGAGCAGAAAATGAGAGAAATGTCGCAGAAAACATCGTCAATTCTCCAAGAACGAAACAATACTGCCGGGAACCAGCCATTACGAATCGACTTGACCTAAAAATACCCAGCAATTTTTCACTCGGAACTTTAAAAAAGACGGTTTTCAAAATAAAAGTAAAACCAACCATTTCTCATTGTCCAAATCAGGACTGTTTTCCAGTAGTTGTACGATGTAGCAAAACACACGGTGTAACAATGGAGTAAGAAACATAAATAAAAGTGAAGCATCTAGTAGGGGGGACTTCAATAGCTGCGTTCGTTGCAGTTTTTTACAAGAAGCTTGTAAGAAACAGAGAGGGCATTACTTTTACCACAATTGACTTTCAAAGCTTTTATAAAACCTTGTTTGTCACCTCTTGTGATGGGATGGAATGATGATAGATGTAGAGAATGATAATAAGTTGAAAGAAAAAGAAATGACGACACTGTTAATATAATAGTACTTGTATTCATGACTTGTATTCTAAATATTAATGATTAAAATTCAAAATCGATATTTATTTATTTATTTAAACTTCTCGCACACAAAAATGGTACAAAGGCGGACTTAATGCCTTAGGCATTCTCTACCAGTCAACCAAGGGTGGTGAAGAGATTAGATGGCAGGTGCTTTGGTTGAGAGGATCAGTGAAATACTATTAAAACTACAATAATCAAATTGAATTATAAATAATAAGGGAATAGTAGTATATAAATAGACCAAAACTAATAATACACATACACACATACATATTTCCTATAATATATACTATAATAAATAAATATATATGCTTATAATATATAAAAATATAAATATATCAATATATATACAGATTAAACTGAGACAGGAGATGAGACTACTCTACACTATTTGTTTCGAAAATAACTCTGCAATTTCCGCTTAAATGCATACCGACTGGTGGCCGTTCTGAAATCGAGAGGGAGCGCATTCCAAAGAAGAATGGACTGAATATGAAAGGACGAATGAACTAAGTCAGAAGTATGAGAAGGACAGAGTAGGAGAAGATTGTTAGAAGAACACAGATTTTTAACGTGAGAAGAACATAGATATTGGAAGTGAGACACAAGATAAGAAGGAGGAGGAGGAGAGTGGAGAAGGGAGAAAAGCGTGGTCAAAGCGCGTAAACTTCTTCTTTGGCGAATGGACATCAACTTTAGCTCAGCCCTATAGCTCGACACATGGTCATACTTTCTGAGGTTGAATATGAACCGTATACAATTGTTGAGCAATCTGTCGAGCTTATCCAGAAAAACCGCATTTAAGTCAAAGTAGCACACGTCACCATAGTCGATCATAGTGAAAATCAAAGTCTGCACAAGCATGGTTTTCGTCTTAGCGGGTAAAAAGTTTCTCAAACGATACAGGGATCGCGGTGTACCGTTGACCCTTTGACTAACACTAGAGACTTGGCGTTGCCAGCTAAGTGTCGTGTCAAGATGCAAACCGAGATCTTTCACAGTCGGGGTAATGGGTATGACGGTACCAACAAAAATTAAAGGAGGAAGAGAACTAAGCGTCACTCTACCCATCATGCGCGAGCTTCCAATTACAATGGCCTGACACTTAGATGGATTGACCGACACCCCAAAACTATCAGACCACTTTTTTATTGAAGCTAAATCTCGGTTTACATCTGCTATAGCGTCCGACAAACCTTCCACCCGCTCAGCAGTATACAATTGAAGATCATCAGCATAAAGATGATACGAACACCGAAGACGATGAGTTATAAAATTAATGAAGATGGAGAATAATAATGGAGAAAGAATACCGCCTTGTGGAACACCAGCATCCAGATCACGCCAACTCGAGGAGCTCTCATCAACGCGAACCGACTGCTGACGTCCCCGAAGATAAGAAGAGAACCACTCTAGGGCCTCGGACGAAACCATAAGATGAGAGAGGATAGAGAGGAGAATATCGTGACTGACGGCATTAAAGGCATTAGAGAAATCAATTAATACCAAAACGGTAACCTTGGTATCCTCCATTGCTTCTTTAATGTCACCAGTCACTTTAAGGAGAGCGGAGGCTGTACTGTGCCCAGGCCTGAAACCAGATTGAAAAGAGCTAACAAGATTGTTCCGATGAACAAACCCTGAAAACTGTTTGTGTACGCAGGCCTCAAGCACTTTAGACAGGAATGGGAGAATAGAAATGAGACGAAAGTGACTAGGTAGGGAGGGATTTGAAATTTTCGGGAGTGGGCGGACATAGGCCATACGCCACAGGGATGGGAATTGTCTGGAATCAAGTGAAAAGTTGATAATGTGGGTAATTGGAGGGCAAAGGCTGTCAAGGACCCAAATGACCATAGTACGACTGATGCCGTCATAGCCCACAGCCTTGGACTTTATAGAAAGGATGATCTTTTTAATTTCGTCCAAGGTGACCGGAGAGAATTTAAATGGTTCTATGATGGGACTAGCTAGACCAGTAATGAAATCAACCGTATGGGATAAAATTTGGGGATCCAAATGACAAGTGATTGTGAAGTGACGGTTGATATCATCAAGGCCAATTGTATTGGGAAAATCCACATGCCGTAGTCTACCGATACCAAGAGTACCAAGGAACTTCCAGATATCAGCAGGTGAAGAAGAAGAAATGTTTTCGAGAATATGGCGGCGTTTGGCGTTGCGTATCATCTGATTACATCGATTTCTAGCAGCTTTAAAAAACTTCCGATTTTCAGCGCTGCGATCTTTTTTAAATTTACGAAAGGCTCGATCCCTGCGCCTCATCGCCATGCGAACCCCTGTCGTCATCCAAGGAGCAGAAGGGCGCCGAAGTTTGACTTTTTTAACAGGAGCGTGTTTGTCGTAGAGGGTAAGGACCGATCGGTCAAAAATGCACAGTTTTTCATTCACATCTGTCGCCGCTGCCAAGAGTTCCCAACTGAGGTCTGATGCATCTTGACGCAGCTTCTCAACGTCCATACGTGCAAAACACCGCATGTGCCGAACTTTAGGAACAGGTTTAGGCGGTGTTAGGACATAGGAGAGGAAAATGAGGTCATGATGGGAAAATCCAGGAGCGGGACACTGGCCATGAGAGGAAACAAGGGAGGGTCCGGATGTTAGGATTAAATCAAGCCAAGTGTCATTACCTGAGACATTAAAATGGGTAGGTTGCAGTAAAAGAATATGGAGACTTACGGATTCAATTATGTGAAGGAGTTTACGGGACCGAGGGGAGTGGAGCGAAAGGTCAGTGTTGAAATCGCCCATGATGACGCTATGTGCATATTCTGACCCTACAGATTCCAGCGCCAATTCGAGTTCGGAAAAATAGTCAACGGCGGGTGGACAATAGATAACACCAAGTAAAGCCTTGACGCCTTTGCCGTACACTTCCAAAAAGAGGTACTCAGCGGAGGCATAGTATTGTGAGGGAGATGAGGCAGTGATTTTGAAAGGGAAATCACTACGAAGATAAATTGCCACTCCACTGATCGATTCCAACACTGGGCGATTTCAACACTGACCTTTCGCTCCACTCCCCTCGGTCCCGTAAACTCCTTCACATAATTGAATCCGTAAGTCTCCATATTCTTTTACTGCAACCTACCCATTTTAATGTCTCAGGTAATGACACTTGGCTTGATTTAATCCTAACATCCGGACCCTCCCTTGTTTCCTCTCATGGCCAGTGTCCCGCTCCTGGATTTTCCCATCATGACCTCATTTTCCTCTCCTATGTCCTAACACCGCCTAAACCTGTTCCTAAAGTTCGGCACATGCGGTGTTTTGCACGTATGGACGTTGAGAAGCTGCGTCAAGATGCATCAGACCTCAGTTGGGAACTCTTGGCAGCGGCGACAGATGTGAATGAAAAACTGTGCATTTTTGACCGATCGGTCCTTACCCTCTACGACAAACACGCTCCTGTTAAAAAAGTCAAACTTCGGCGCCCTTCTGCTCCTTGGATGACGACAGGGGTTCGCATGGCGATGAGGCGCAGGGATCGAGCCTTTCGTAAATTTAAAAAAGATCGCAGCGCTGAAAATCGGAAGTTTTTTAAAGCTGCTAGAAATCGATGTAATCAGATGATACGCAACGCCAAACGCCGCCATATTCTCGAAAACATTTCTTCTACTCCCTCCCTTTCCAATTCTATCATTGCGGATAAGAGTGAAACCTGGGAGGGAGTAGGTAGCGGAGAGAAGATGAGGTTTGAGCCAACTCTCAGAAACCAGAACGGCATGGGTATTGGTATCGGTAAAGGTATCCAACAGATCATTGTAGTGACTTGGGACACTTTGTGCGTTTATATGGTACACATTAAACAAATGACCTTTCTTTTGGCTGAAACTTCGACGCACAAAGTCACCAAGGGTATCGGTGAGAGGGCTGAAACTTGCATTAGCGGATGAACTAGAGGAATCTATGGCATAGTAAAAAGAATCATCATCAGATGAGATAAATAACAAATAATATAAATATATAAAATAACTACTAATTATGCAAATAAACTATATCTAGGATTGCTTAAACTTTAGGTGCAACACCAATATCTGTGCACCACCCACCAGCAGCACCGGTACAATAGTACAGGAATCCTTTGGCGCGTGTCTACAAACGCATAAACTGACTTCGCTTATACGTACCAACTAAGGCATCTTGTATTTCATCAGCAGTCAAAGTTATTCAAGCGCCAAAAGACCACTGCAGTACAACAATCGAAATAAAAAAATATAAAAAACAGAAATAAATATCAATTTGGAACAAGAAACAGCATCACAATTAATACGAACGATATTACATACAAATTTTCAGAAATTATTATTATATTAAATTACTATTACATGAAGCATACAACCAGTATGCTAAATATAATAGTAATTTAATATAATACAAATTTATTTTAATTAACAGAAACCAACATACAACCAGTATGCTAAATATAATAGAAATTTAATGTAATAATAATAATTTTTGTGAATTTGTATGTAAGATCGATTTTGTATTCTTGTATTGTTAAATAGTGATAGATTAGATGAACTCAAAACAGTACTCACTAGGTACTGTTTTAAGTTCACCTGATCTAACTATAAGACCTACTTACTATACTAGGCATGCCTTTTAAGTTCTGTCGTTTCCATATTTCCCAGCAATTTTTAATTTGAAACTGTTCTATATTCGAATGTGTTTAAATTTTGAATCTCAAAACAGTTGAAAGTATTTGGATTAATGCTATTGTTTATTCACAACGTCGATTGGAATCTGTCAGGTTACGTACGAAAATGAATCTTTCTAAGGAAAATGTTCGTGCAATAATTTTCTACAACTTTAGAAGAGGCCTGACACGGCTTCAGTGTTTTGAAGAGCTAACATCTGTGTTCAGTGATAAAGCCCCATGTCTGCGGACTGTCGAACGCTAGTTTCTAGAATTCCAGCGTGGACATACTAGTGTTAGTGACAAATCTCGCGAAGGACGCCCAAAATCCGCCTTCACTGAAGATAACATCATTGCTGTGAGACAACTAATTCTCGAAGATCGTCATATGACGTATCGAGAGATAGAAGCTCTATTAGGCATCTCAGAGACAACCATTCAGAAGATCTTGCATGAAGCGCTTGGTGTGAGAAAGCTAGTTTGCCGTTGGATACCGCATTTGCTTTCCGACGATCACAAGGCGGCCCGCGTCAGATGGTGTAAGAAAACTCTGCAAAGGTTCAATCGAGGAGAGTCAAATCACGTCTACGACATCATCAGTGGTAACAAATCGTGGATCAATGCCTACGATTCTGATTCCAAACAACAATCTACAATCTGGGTCTTTCAAGACGAGCCTAAACCGACTAATGTTGTTCGTTCTCGAAACACCTCAAAGAATATGGCGGCCACGTTCGTTGGAAAAACCGGTCATGTTGCGACTATTGCACTTGAAGATCGTAGAACGGTTAACGCAGAGTAGTATATCACAGTTTGTTTACCACAAGTCATCGCCGAACTTCGAAAATCTAACTCAAAGCGACGCATCATCCTGAACCACGACAACGCAAGCTTACACAGCGCTCGTCAAACGATTGAGTATTTGAAGCAGGAAAAAGTAGAAATTCTTGACCATCCTCCATACAGTCCTGACCTAAGCCTTAACGATTTCTTTACATTTCCTAAAATTAAGAAAAGTCTTCGTGGTCAAAGGTTCCAGTCCGGTGAAGAAGCAGTCGACGCTTTCAAGTCAGCCATTTTGAACACTGAGTCACTTCAGAGTGGAATAAATGTTATATTATCTGGTTTGAGCGAATAGAAAAGTCTATTAAACTACGTGGTGAATACTTTGAAAAACAATAAAAAGCACTATAAGATTCTAGTTGTGTTTTTTTCTTCAAACGACAAAACTTAAAAGGCATGCCTCGTATCACCAAAAATCACACGAATAAATACTTTGACTTTGACAAGTATGGCAGAAATAACGTATTGCTGCAACCACAAGTGACATGAGGAAGATGATGGTGTAACCACTCGAGGTTTTTAAGACAGCAAAATGTTTAAAGTGTGTCCATTTTTACATAATGATATCTTCGTAGTTTTTCGACATCGGCACTTATTTTCAAGTGTTTCCAAGGAAGATCTCTTTTATTTCTTCGTTTTATGGTTCCTCAACATTTTGCCGAGGGTAAGCTGTTGTCACTAATCTTTTGCGGCCGATTGTTCTTATCTTTTCTGTTTCTTTTGTACGGCTAAAGCAGAGGTCTTAGTAGTATCTGCCTTGGGTGCATATTTATAGCTTGGATGCTATTGTAGTAGTTGTGATTCGCGGATTCTGGCGCAAGCGCCAGAGCCCGCGCTTGCACCAGAGCCCGCGAATCTGTAGCACCCATCGTAAAAAAAAAAAAAAAAAAAAAAAAAAAAAAAAAAAAAAAGGTTTTGGTGTGCTCTGATCTCAAATCTGCGGTCCATTTTAGCGTAGGATGCGTGGTTCTGGAGTTATGCAAATCAATTAACTGTTATCTCATTGATTTCCGGTGGTCCTGCACCCTCATTAGCATTCCATTGTTCGCCTAATCCTTTTATCTATTATACTTCGAACACCTCATTACGTTGCGCCAGAACCCACGAATCTGTTGCCCTACGGTTGATTTGGCGTTCTTATCTATTACTCATTGTATGTCTGCTTTTCTATGTCATCAATAAAACACATTCATTTTTATTTCAATATTTTATTACTTTTTTCTACAAAATATGAGCGGAAGATCTCATCCACAAAAATATCATTGTGCAGTGTGTTCCCTGTAAATATGTTCGTAAAACTATGCATTGAACATCCCTGAAACTTAAATAGCAAATACATTAAGCAATATTCACCACAAACTGAAGTCCAATCATTCTGAATCCTATCAACATTCCAGTCCCATCTCTTACAATTCCTTTTCAAAAACTGGAGATGATATCGCTCAGGTGTTCGTCCATATGAATCAAAATATTGACCGATACCATTCGTATCGATATGTACAGCTACCCAGTGTGAACCTGGTTTATCATCCGCATCCAAATTGCATATTATATACGTTGGTACATGTGTATACATAGGTAGTCTATTAGCAGCATAAACATTATTTTCTAGACTGGGATGAATCTTTTTCATATGTTTTTGTAATTCTAGTGTATCCATGATATTACTGTTATTAGCAGATTATTACAGTACCAATCTATTCAATGGTTGTCATAGGAATGTTCAATTATAGTGATTTGTAAATATTAAATCGCATTCTTTGTGGGAGTCACAAAGCTTAGGATTATCATTTTGCTGCAGCTAATTTAAAGTTTGTTATATGGGTCTGATTATATTAAATAAAACACTTTGAGTACATAGACATTTTTAATTAACTGTTCAACACAATAATTATTAAATAAATAAATTAAATACAGACATATTATTATCAAAATACCATTTTCTAATACACACAGCATTATTCAATGCACAATTCAATTTATGGTTCGCACAATTAAAATCAGTTTTATTTTTACAGAACTTTTTTTTTAATGTCGCAAAATTAGGACATCCCTTCTCACCTATGTCAATCACTTCACAGTTTGCACATAACTCTTTAATCCACGTAATCTTTTCCAAACCCTTTGTCATAATTTTTTTATTTTCTAAATATGGTAAAATAACACGTTTAAACTCTTTGTAGTCTATGTAGCCTTCACTCCAGTAAATTCCTCGATTTCTTTCTAACCATCTCACCTGCTTTTTTTCTTCTAGTGTTAGGTAATGGAATGAATATGGTGGTTTCACCAAGAACGTCTGTGTATGATCATGACTCGCAATGGCCAATTCTTTGATAATAAAATGATTTAAAGAATCTTTAAATCCTTGGAGTTCCACTATAAGGGTGTCCGTCTTCATGATATCTTCTTAACAATGTTACTTAATGGTTTGTATTCAACAATGCAATCGTTCAGAATGAGACAATATGCTGAAGTTTGATCTGGTATCTCCGAATCACTTTCAATTTCTACTCTCACGTCCACAACTGGCCCTGTCTTTAGATTATCCACTTGTCTAGAGCAATCAATGACAAACAGCGGTGCTAAATCTCTAAACTGTTTTTCGCTTAATATGGGTTCCGGTCGACGTCCGTAATACGACTGTTGAAATCTGGTGTATTGCTCGTTGTAAATATTAAATCGCATTCTTTGTGGGAGTCACAAAGCAGGTTGATGCCTGTTGCGAAGGAACGTGAGATAAGTTTGTTGACTCATAGAGTTACAATCAGTTTCGTTGTACTTAGTAATTTGCTTTAGATAAGAATAAGGAACGTGAGATAAGTTTGTTGACTCATAGAGTTACAATCAGTTTCGTTGTACTTAGTAATTTGCTTTAGATAAGAATGGTGCTATATAAGATCGAACAGTTGCAGTCATGCAGTCAGTCTATGGTCGTTTGACCACAGTGGATTGTCTACGTCTACCAATACTACGTTTGTGTTACTTCAACGCATCAATGGCCATGGAGGTAAGTGTTTATTCTATTGACAAACTTACTTGTATTTCTGTTGTTGTTTCCTAACGTGTGTGATTAAGTGTAAACAAATTGATATTAACGTGATAACTCTGTTGTTGCAGAGATCATTCAGCTTCGCAGACGATAATGAAAATACCTATAAACAGTATTACTACTCGCCACTCTCTCCTCAACACGAAGAAGAGAGTGATGACATCGTCGTTAATAACACAGACGATGGTGGAAAAAGGAAATCGCAACCGATTGATCAATTTTTTGAAGTGGTACCAAAAATAAAAAGGAAGAAGCTGCTATCCTCGACTGTGACACGAGCTGCTAGAGATGGCGTATCATACATCTCTACAAATTCTGACGACGGAGACCAAGCGACGCATCTCATAAAAATTGAAATGTATGATATGAAGAAACTATCCAAGATTCCAACTAGTGATCACTGGAAGCACGCTACCACGAGGATTAAATATTACATAAAGAATAATAAGGATAGCATCTACGACAACACAAACGGCCTCGTATACAATATTACAAAGACAATAGCAGAAAGTGAAAAAGTTAAAAAATACTTTTTTAACAATGACACTCATTAGTGGATTAGTGAATGTGATTCTGTTTACTTAAAGTACTTCTGTGTACTCATTAGATTTTACATGACTTTCCTAATCCTTTGTTAGACTATGAATATTGGACATTATTTGAAATTGGGTATCAGTTGCTCTACCAACACTTAACTGTTACTTACTGTGCTACATACTTTCTTCTTTATTATAAAGATGGAAAACTTCAGTGAAATGTGCACCAGTGCTTTCTTTTCCGCGCCCATTGAAGAGAATATAGAACAATCCAACAGCGAATTCAATCAGGAGCTGTCTAAAGTTTGTGATGAAATAGAGAAGCATGAACTGTTCGATTCATCGTATGATGATGAGTTGTATAATCAATGTTTGATGGTTGAAACAAAGTTGATGTAAGTATTAGAAGTACAAACTCAATAAGAAATATTATTGTAGTAATGTTTTATTTTAAGATTTGTCTAATAATTTTCTTTTTGTTACAGTCAACAACAAGTTGGAAGAGGTATCAAACGAGGTATCACTACTGATGAAAATAAGGTTACCAAGAAAGCAAAATTTGATGAAGGAGCTTCTACATCATCAATTGAAACCAATGATGTGGACAACAATAAGGTGGAATGTGATACATGTCATGTTTATATTAATAAAAGGTATCTAAACAACCATTTAAAAAGCAATTCACATAAAAATAATCTTTTAAAATCACATAATTCATTAACAAATGTTACAGTTGTTGAAACCGCTTTTGGCAATCGAATTTTAACATATAGAATTAATAGTAAAACACTTCAATCGGGACAATATTTTGAAACACCGGAATCGTTTTTAAATTCGCTAAAAATTGATATCTTATTTTTGATAAATGAATGTATTCAACAACATACAATTTTTAAAATAAACTTCATATTGCATGCTGATTTCATACAACAAACTAAAGATATTAAAAATACGTTTGATTTTCAAACGTTTAATTACATAATTTGTCAGGGAGATGACTTAAATATTTTTTATTCATCATTAATAGACACTGTAGTCGGTAAAATTTGTCAATTTGAAAAAAAAGATAGTGGTTGGAGTCTTAATCAAATTAAATACATAGATATGAATGTTAACAAATTCAACCCCCTACGTGGTAGTTCATATATCGACCTTCCTCAAGATATTAAATCAAAAAAAGCTGTAATCAATGTTAAAAATAATGATAATATGTGTTTCAAATGGGCATTACTCTCTGGTTTATATCCTGTATGTAAAAGTGTAGATCGGGTAGCATCTTACGCAATTCATGGAAATAAACTAAAATTTACTGGTATTTCTTTTCCGGTTATAATTGCAGATATATCAAAAGTAGAGAAATTAAACAATATTAGTATTAATGTTTTTGGCTTAGAGTATAATAAAGAAAAAAAGTGTAATTCTGTTGTAGGTCCTTTATATTTAACAAAATGTCGTACACCTAATCATATTAACCTACTATATATATCGAATGGTACTAACAATCATTACTGTTATATTAAAAACTTATCGCGATTAGTTAGTTCACAAATATCAAGACATCATTGTGCAGTTTATATATGTGATTCATGTTTACTTCATTTCCCATCGGAGGAAAGACTTAATAACCATCAACAATATGATTGCGCTCACATTTGTACGGAATTACCAAACGGTGAGGATTCCAAAAAGGATTGGTTTGGTAAAGCAACCTCAAATAATAAATTAAAATTTGATAAATTCGTGAAAAAGTTGAAAATGCCCTTTGTGGTTTATGCAGACTTTGAGGCATTTTTGAACCCAATAGAATCATGTAGTAACGATCCATCCAAGCCTAGTACAATTAATATTCAAAAACATGAAGTGTATAGTTTTGGATATTACATTAAATGTTCATATGATAACAGATTATCAAAATATGAGACGTATAGTGGGTCAAACTGTGCACAAGTGTTTATGAATCGCCTTTGTGAAGATGTGAAAACAATATTTAAAAAAAATAGTTTCCAAAAATGTCTCGTTCCATTATCAGATGAAGATAAAATTAAAATTTCAAATTCAAACATATGTCATATTTGTGAAACTGAGTTAAATGAAGATCTTTTTTACGATTTTGATTGGCACACTGGCAGTTTTAGGGGTGTTGCACATCAAGTGTGTAGTTCTAAGTACAGAACCCCTCGTCATATTCCAATATTTTTACATAACCTCAGTCATTACGATGCTCATTTCATTATCCATGCATTAAACCTCGATGATGACAAAGTTGAAGTTATTCCACAAAATAAAGAACGATACATATCATTTTCAAAACAGTTAACAATAAATAATCAACCAGTAAGTTTAAGATTCATAGATTCATTGAAATTTTTATCGTGTAGTTTAGATCAACTAGCTAAAAATCTTAATGATGATCAGTTTACAGAACTAAAAAGGAACTATCCTAATAATGAAGATTTTTCACGTTTAAGACGGAAAGGTATTTATCCTTATGAATTTATGTGTAATAGTGATTGCTTGAAACATCCATCACTTCCTGATCAACACCAATTTTATAGTTCACTCACAGATTCAAATATTTCAAATGATGATTATAATCACGCAAAAGATATTTGGCAATATTTTAAGTGTAGTAGTATGTCTGATTATTCCAATTTATATTTAAAAACTGATGTTTTACTTTTGACTGATGTATTCGAAAACTTTAGAAAGCTTTGTATTAAAACTTATGGATTAGATCCTGCTCATTACTATACTGCCCCAGGTTTAAGTTGGGATGCAATGTTAAAATTTACCAAAATAGAATTAGAATTGTTAACGGACTATGACAAAATTGCTTTTTTTAAAGCTGGTATTAGAGGGGGTGTATCTCAGTGTAGCAATCGTTTTGCTAGAGCAAATAATAAATTCATGGAAGATTATGATAGTGAAAAACCTAATTCATATCTAACATATTTTGATGCGAATAATTTATATGGTTGGGCAATGTCTCAATCTCTTCCTGTTGGTGGTTTCGAATGGATAGATTCTAATACAGATTATAATGTGTCGGATAACTCTGATTTCGGTTATGTTTTAGAAGTTGATTTGGAATATCCTGATGAACTTCATAATTTGCATTCTGACTTTCCGTTATGTCCTGAAAACATATGTGTGGGTAATACTAAAGAAACTAAATTAGTTCCTAATTTAAATAATAAAAATAAATACATCATTCACTACAGGAATTTAAAACAATGCATTGAAATGGGGATTAAATTAATTAAAGTACATAGAATTTTAAAATTTAAACAGAGTTCTTGGTTAAAGAAATACATAGACTTAAATACTAGTTTGAGAACGTTAGCTACATCAAACTTTGAAAAAGACTTTTTTAAATTAATGAACAATTCTGTCTTCGGTAAGACTATGGAAAATATTGAAAAAAGAGTAAACGTTAAACTACTAACTCACTGGGATAATCGTGGTAAAGTTTTAGGTGCTCAGGATTGGATTGCAAAACCAGAATTCCATAGTTTATCAATATTTTCAGAACATTTAGTTGCAATACAATTACACAAAACAAAATTAATTTATGATAAGCCGATTTATTTAGGATTTTGTATTTTAGATATATCTAAGACCCTTATGTATGAATTTCATTATAACTACATGATTAAAAAGTTTCATAATAAAATTAAGTTATTGTACACCGATACCGATAGTTTGATATATCAAATTTTTACAGACAATTTTTATGAGGATATAAAACCAGATCTACTTCACTATTTCGATACATCAGATTACCCGGAAAATAATATTTACGGATATCCAAAAATAAATAAAAAAAAGTTAGGTTTTTTTAAAGATGAGAATAATGGTAAAGTATTGAAGGAATTTGTAGGGTTGCGATCAAAAATGTATGCCTTAGAAATAGAAGATAAATTTATAGCAAAGGCAAAAGGGGTTAACAAAAGTGTTACCAAAAAAATGAATATGGAAAATTACAAATCGTGTTTGTTTAATAAAAATGTATTATATTGTAGTATGCTTCGATTTAAGTCAATCAAACACACTATTTTTACACAAAAAATAAATAAAACATCTTTATCATATAATGATACCAAACGATGTATTATGAACAACAACATTGATACATTGGCTTGGGGACATTATAAATTACGCTAAGTGTAATACTTTTTACTTTTATTTCTGTGTGTATATACAAATTTTGTACTGATTGTAAAATTATGATATTACTGTAATGTTATATAATAGTTTATTACATATTTAAAATTTATTGTTTGATTGTAAATAATGTAAAATAATTGTAGTTTTTATTTGTGTGCTTAAATTTGACGTTGAGGTGATTGTGAAATTCTGATAAGTACTAATTGTGTTAGAAATAGTATACAGATCATTCTGTTTTTCACAAATTACATGTTTTATATAATTTTAGCAATATATATATATATTTAATTTTTACACCAAAATTTTCATTTTTATTTCATCCCTTTAAAACTCTAGACGTGTGAAATGTTTCACTTTATCCATCCGTTTACTGCTATTGTGGCAGGACCAAGTGGATGTGGGAAGTCAAATTTTGTAACAAATTTCATAAAATCAGTTAAAGAAATATGTAATTGTGATTTTAATCAGATCACATGGTGCTTTGATGAAATGCAGGCTTTAAATAATTTACCAAATGTTAACTATCATCAAGGAATTCCAAATCTTAATATGTTTGATGGTGAAAACCCACACCTTATTATTATTGATGATCTAATGAGAGAGTCTGATGGAAGAATTGTGGATATATTTACAAAAGGTAGTCATCACAGGAATCTTAGTGTATTTTATTTAACACAAAATTTATTTCATCAAGGTAAAGGTCAAAGAGACATTTCTTTAAACTCAAGTTATATAATTTATTTTAAAAACCCTCGAGATAAAACTCAAATAAGATATTTAGCACGACAAGTGTCACCAGATAACCCAAAATTCATTGAAGACGCCTACAGGGATGCAACTTTAGAAGCGCATGGATATTTAATGGTAGATTTAAAACAGAATACAAATGATTTTTGTCGTATCAAGACAAATGTATTCCCATTTAATGGTTACTGCACAGTCTACGTCCCCACGAAAGAGTTTAAATACACCAAGAATCAAACAATTCAAATCATTTCTAAATGATACATCGTCGACTCACAACGCATAAACATTTGCTAAACGCTTTGCAGTTTAAATACACCAAGAATCAAACAATTCAAATCATTTCTAAATGATGCATCGTCGACTCACAACGCATAAACATTTGCTAAACGCTTTGCATACGCTTAAACCAAAATATCAAAGAGCGTTACTTAAAACGTGTGATGAAGAAGAAATAAATTGTATTTGTGAATGTATTCATAACGTTTTACAAGGAAAGATACCTCTTAAAGATCAAGATAAACAAAAATTGAATAAACACAAAAATATACTCCGTAAACTGGTGCATAAGTGTAAACATAAACTAAGAAAAAATATTATTATACAAAAAGGAGGGGCTTTCTTACCAATAATATTAGGTGCAATATTGAGTGGATTAGTAAGTGGACTAGCCAGTTAACATGGAAAATGCTAAGAAAATGATACTTATTGAACCGGGATTGATTGAAAAATTAAAACAAGAAAATAAGGTTACTAGTAATTTGTCTCGATTAGATATTGAAATGCAAAATATTATGAATAGTAAGACGGAAGACCGAAAGAAGTGGATGTTATATTTACAAACACTACAAAGATACCTTCACTTTACCGAAGAGGATCGTCAACCACTCAGATTACCAATTTATTCTGATACATCTAATGAAGATTCAAATGGGTCTAAAATTGGTTTTAAAAATAAAGATAGAGATCTAAAAAGTTCAGTTGATGCTGAATCTTTGTTGGAGGAGAAAGGATCTATTAAAAGTATAGAAAGTGAGGCAAATCCACTGTATTCATCAACACAAATACTCAGTTTAATACCAAAAACTTATAATAAAAAAGGTGAGTCATTATTAAACTTAATTGGAACAAGTAAAAGTAAAATACGTTGGGATAATGAAGGCACAGTCATAATTGATAATGAAAAAATTCCAGGAAGTAATATTGTTGATTTAATAAATGATTCACTTAGACCCTTAAAAAAAAGTGATCCGATAGGGTGGGATAGATTTGCTAAAGCATTAAAAGATATTAAAGTACCACTTACTTATATTGGAAATCCAAAGAGATGTGAGTTTATTAACCAACTTCAAGTAAAAGATCTGAACAAAACCTCTGAGATTGAAGTTCAAGAGTTTTCTACACCGAGCAGTGGAGATAAAAGATCTATAACTAAAATACATAAAAAGATCGATTGGGAAAAATGGACCCCGTACTAGAAGAAATTAACAGGATTTATTATGATCCATCTAACCCCGCTGGTTTTGGTAGTATTGATAAATTATCAAAAGCTATGAAGGGTAAAATGGATAAAAAGCAAGCAAAGGAATGGTTACAATCACAAGAAACATATACATTACATAAACCCATTCGGAAAAAATTCCCGCGTAATAAGTACATTCTATCAAATATTAATGAGCTGTGGCAAGCTGATTTAAGTGATATGCGAACTTATTCTCAATATAATGATGGTTTCAACTACATACTTTGTGTTATTGATGTATTTAGTAAATATGCTTTTGCAAGACCAATGAAAAAGAAAAACTCAGAAACAACTAAAGAATGTTTTGAAAGTATATTTACTGAAAGTAATACAACACCTACTCACATACAATCTGATAAAGGTACAGAATTTGTTTCAAAAGATGTACAAAAATACTTTAAATCCAAAAAGATAAATTACTATACCACTAACAATCCTGATATTAAGGCTAGTATTGTTGAACGATTTCAAAGAACTCTAAAAATGAAAATGTGGCGTTATTTCACTCATAATAATACTTATAGATATATAGATGTTTTACAAGATTTAATATACTCTTATAATCACAGCATTCACTCGAGTATTAAGATGTGCCCATGTGATGTAAGTTCCAACAATATTATGACAGTTTGGACTAATCTTTATGATAGAGGGTCAAACAAACTTTCTCTAGAAAATCCAAAACCAAATTTCAACGTGGGTGATTATGTTCGAATAACTAAATATAAACATGTTTTCCAAAAAGGATATGAATCAAATTGGAGTGATGAAATATTTATTATATCTTCAATAATTGATAGATCTCCATGGGTTGTTTATACAATAACAGATTTACAAAATGAACCAATAGTTGGTACTTTTTATGAAAGAGAATTACAGAAGGTCACTTACAACCCCACCTCACAATATAAAATAGATAAAATAATTGGCACTCGTTATTCGGGTAACAGAAAAGAAGTATTAGTGAAGTGGAAAGGTTATCCAGATAAATTTAACAGTTGGATTTTAGCTTCTAGTTTAAAAGAAATATGAATAAAGAAAGTTTTTATTTAACTTTGCTCAGCAATAGTTCAATGGAATACTTTCCTGATAACAAGACCACAAATTTTTCAACAAAATTACCAAAAGCTATGAAATTAGAAGGTGAATGGGCGGTTGGAGTTGTCGAGTTTCAATATCCATGCACCATGTTTACTGTTCAAGATCATGAAAATGTTGTATACATCACAAAAACCATGTTAATGCCTAATGAAGATAAACCATCAACAGTGTACTACAAAAAACATATTCCCGCTACCAACTACGATAACGTTGAACATATTTTAAGAGCGTTAAATGGTATCAGAGAGAGCTTGAAATTTCGTTATGATGAAATAACAAAATTTGTGTCTGTTTCTGTTTTGGATAAAAATATAACATCCGTAACATTATCACCCAAATTAAGTTTACAACTAGGTTATGAACCAAATACAAATCTCCTAGACAGAAATTTTGGGAAGTGTCCTGCTAATTTACACTTAGGGTTACCATCTCAACTATTTCTATATTGCGACATTATCGATCCTCAGATTGTGGGTGATGTTATGACTCCACTATTAAGAGTCATTTCATTAGATCCTTCAAAATACATTTATGGTGCGAATAAAATGTACATTTTCTCTCCACCTCACTACTTACCTGTTATGCGAAGAGAGTTCGATACGCTGGAAATAGATATAAGATCGAGCACAGGACAAAAAATACCATTCCAGTTTGGAACCGTGTGTGTTAAACTACATTTCCGCAAATTATAATAATGTATTCTCCTCATGATCATCATAAATGTCCATATGAAAATTATTATTCACATCAAGCTGGATCAGGAGTTGGAGTAATTTATAAGGGTTCACCATACCAACGCGGTCATGGTATTGGGAGCTTCTTAGGAGGGTTATTTAGATCAGTTTTACCTTTACTTTCAAGTGGTGCTCGAGTGGTTGGTAAGGAGGCATTAAACGCTGGAGTAGGACTTTTATCGGATATGGTTCAAGCCCGTCCTATGGAAGCCTCAATAAAAGATCGTCTAAAGCAAGTTAGTACAAACTTAAAACGAAAGGCTGATGACAAAATTGATCGATTTAACATGACAGGATCTGGGTATATAAGTAAAAGAAAACGATTGGCCTCGTTCATTCCACCACTAACAGCTAAAGTGAAAGCTACGAAAAAACTTGGTCTAAAACCAAAAAACATCAAAGATATATTTTCAAATTAAGTATGTCTTTCCTTCATAATCATTCTTGTGAGTGCGTTAAGTCAGAATTAGATTTGTTTGCATTACCGTCTACACAAACAAGCATTGAAAATGGATTGTGGATTCACTATAAACCAATTTCATCTCTTGCTGATGATGGACCTATCGAGTTTCAAGTTCCTGGAACAGGCGATGACTACATAGATTTGTCTCATACATTACTCCACATAAAGGCAAAAGTATTAAATCAAGATTCAACAAACTTGATATCAGCTACAGCAGTAGCACCTGTAAATAATTGGTTGCATTCACTTTTTAGTCAACTCGATGTTTATTTAAACCAAAAACTTGTATCACCACCTAATAATACCTATGCCTATCGAGCATACATGGAAACCCTTTTAAACTATGCTCCTGCTGCTAAACAATCTCATCTTACTTGTAGTCTTTGGTATGATGATACAGCAGGAAAAATGGATTCCACAGATGGTAAAAACATAGGATTTGTTAAAAGACAGGAATTAGTTAATGAAAGCAGGGAAATAGAAATGATTGGTCATCTTCATGGTGACATTTTCAATCAAGATAAATTTTTAATTAATGGCGTTGAAATGAGTGTAAAATTAGTTCGGTCAAGAGAGAGTTTTAATTTAATTGCTGGGTCAAATGATGTAAAGTTTAAAGTTTGCATTACGGACGCAACTCTTATTGTTCGAAGAGCACGAATTAATCCAAGTGTATTACTCGCACATCAGAAAGTTTTAGCTTCTACCACTGCTAAATATCCTATTACTCGTGCTGAAGTTAAAGTTTTAACAATTGCATCGGGTGTTCAAGGAAAAACTCTTGATAATATATTCTTAGGACAGGTACCCAAAAGATGTATTATTGGTTTTGTGAATAATTCTGCATTTAATGGTTCACTTACTAAAAATCCATTTAACTTTGAAAACTATGGTATTAACTCTTTCAGCTTATATATTGATGGTCAACAAATACCTTCCAAAGCTTTGCAACCATCTTTTAATAATAATATATTTACATCAGCATATCATACTCTATTCTCGGGGACTGGTATTCACTTTCTTAATGAAGGAAATGCAATCTCTCGTGAACAGTATGCCAAAGGTTACTGTCTTTTAGCATTTGATTTAACTCCTGATTTATCAGCTAACTCATCAGCCCATTGGAATCTCATAAAGCATGGTAGTGTAAGATTAGAAGTACGATTTGAATCCTCACTAATACAAACAATTAACTGTATTGTTTATGCTGAGTTTGATAATATTATTGAAATAGATAAAAATAGAAATGTTACTGTAGACTATAGTAGTTAGGATTATAATGTGTGTTGTGTTTTAGATATATGTGTTATGTTTAATGCATTTTGTGTGTGTGTAACTAAAGATAACATTATAAAATTAAATAAAACAAATTGTATGCAATATACTATCAAGGATTTAAAGATTCTTTAAATCATTTTATTATCAAAGAATTGGCCATTGCGAGTCATGATCATACACAGACGTTCTTGGTGAAACCACCATATTCATTCCATTACCTAACACTAGAAGAAAAAAAGCAGGTGAGATGGTTAGAAAGAAATCGAGGAATTTACTGGAGTGAAGGCTACATAGACTACAAAGAGTTTAAACGTGTTATTTTACCATATTTAGAAAATAAAAAAATTATGACAAAGGGTTTGGAAAAGATTACGTGGATTAAAGAGTTATGTGCAAACTGTGAAGTGATTGACATAGGTGAGAAGGGATGTCCTAATTTTGCGACATTAAAAAAAAAGTTCTGTAAAAATAAAACTGATTTTAATTGTGTGAACCATAAATTGAATTGTGCATTGAATAATGCTGTGTGTATTAGAAAATGGTATTTTGATAATAATATGTCTGTATTTAATTTATTTATTTAATAATTATTGTGTTGATCAGTTAATTAAAAATGTCTATGTACTCAAAGTGTTTTATTTAATATAATCAGACCCATATAACAAACTTTAAATTAGCTGCAGCAAAATGATAATCCTAAGCTTTGTGACTCCCACAAAGAATGCGATTTAATATTTACAAATCACTATAATTGAACATTCCTATGACAACCATTGAATAGATTGGTACTGTAATAATCTGCTAATAACAGTAATATCATGGATACACTAGAATTACAAAAACATATGAAAAAGATTCATCCCAGTCTAGAAAATAATGTTTATGCTGCTAATAGACTACCTATGTATACACATGTACCAACGTATATAATATGCAATTTGGATGCGGATGATAAACCAGGTTCACACTGGGTAGCTGTACATATCGATACGAATGGTATCGGTCAATATTTTGATTCATATGGACGAACACCTGAGCGATATCATCTCCAGTTTTTGAAAAGGAATTGTAAGAGATGGGACTGGAATGTTGATAGGATTCAGAATGATTGGACTTCAGTTTGTGGTGAATATTGCTTAATGTATTTGCTATTTAAGTTTCAGGGATGTTCAATGCATAGTTTTACGAACATATTTACAGGGAACACACTGCACAATGATATTTTTGTGGATGAGATCTTCCGCTCATATTTTGTAGAAAAAAGTAATAAAATATTGAAATAAAAATGAATGTGTTTTATTGATGACATAGAAAAGCAGACATACAATGAGTAATAGATAAGAACGCCAAATCAACCGTAGGGCAACAGATTCGTGGGTTCTGGCGCAACGTAATGAGGTGTTCGAAGTATAATAGATAAAAGGATTAGGCGAACAATGGAATGCTAATGAGGGTGCAGGACCACCGGAAATCAATGAGATAACAGTTAATTGATTTGCATAACTCCAGAACCACGCATCCTACGCTAAAATGGACCGCAGATTTGAGATCAGAGCACACCAAAACCTTTTTTTTTTTTTTTTTTTTTTTTTTTTTTTTTTTTTTTTTTTTACGATGGGTGCTACAGATTCGCGGGCTCTGGTGCAAGCGCGGGCTCTGGCGCTTGCGCCAGAATCCGCGAATCACAACTACTTATTGTAATGTGTTGCATGTTTTTATTAAATGTTGGATTTTTCTTTTTGTTTTTTTTTTTAGATATAGTATACTGTTGAATCGTCATAATATGAAGAAAATTTTTTTTTTTTTTTGCGTGCATAAAAGTTAAACCGTTTTATAAATTACTAATTTTCTATTCAAAATGCAACATTTTTTTGTTACTAAACTTTATACTAATTAAAATGCCTGTAAACAATCCATACTTAATATTATAAATGCGAAAGTAACTCTGTCTGTCTGTCGGTCTGTCTGTCTGTCTGTCTGTCTGTCTCGCTTTCCTGCTAAAACTACTGAACCGATTTAAATGAAATTTGGTACACAGATAGTTTAGACCCTGAGAAAGGACATAGGCTACTTTTTATCCCGGTAGTACGTTCCCGCGGGATATTTTCCGACCTCCACGCGGGCGAAGCCGCTGGCAAAAGCTAGTATTAAATATAACATAGCCAACTACTTCCGCAAGGTACTAGATTAAATGTAGGATTACGTGTTCAAGATTGAAATATCATTTGTATAGTCATTTTATTTGTACTAGAATTTCAAACACAGATCAATCGCATCCGATAAAAAAATGACAACTTGATGAGAGAGTCAATCCTTTTCGTACAAAATCTGAATTCCCAGCTTAAAAATATTACTAGAATATCGTATAAACCTAATAGGAATCTCAGAGAGTATCAGAGAGTATCTTAAAACCATTCCCACATAAAGTACAGCACATTTTAGAAACCAATTTCTACTATATAGATTATAGCACATTCTAGTGCCATTAAGCTAGCGGCTTCAGATAACCTCACTAATATTTTACAGTTGATTGTTTAAGACTAGGTATTACGGGCATTTTAAAGGCGTATGGTATTGGAAGCCAGCCAAACTGATATGGCAGTCCCCATATATAATTTGGAGAGGTTGGTGGGAAGTAAATTGAAAAGATGGTTCTAATTTGAAATGGAATTGAGCCATTGGATATGGCGTAGGAGGTACTAGTGTTTACATAAGGCTGAGGTTATATTAATTTCCTCTGTGACTCGTTGTGTTGTGATCGCCATTTAGTTTGAGACTAAAGTTAAGTGTATGTCAAAGGTTTTTGTATGAATAAAGATTTTTATTATTATTATTAACTTCAATAAAAGCAAAATTTTTACCTAAAAAGATGCTAGCAGAAAAATGAAATAGAAATTGACAGAATAAGAGAAAGAGGTGAAATAATAAAATTAAATAATAAGTAATTTGGTCTGATCTAATGATCGTAATATATTTCCCAGTTACATGTTTTGATACTTTATAGGCAAATTACTGTTTCACCAAACATTGGTGTGGACCGTAAAAAAAGCTTTTGAAACATTAATATTTGTGTTGCAATCAATTTTATTATTATTGAATTAGTTTGAAACGTAATATCAGATGAATGAATTTAATTACACGAGTTGTTGGTCAAATATAATTTGATTAAAATTCATTAAGTGCAGTAGATCAACAAAAATGTCCTGAAAATATATAAATGTAGTATTTTGTGAATAATGTAAATGCCTTTTGATGAAAACTGTTGAAAATTATCACATTAATATATTACAAATAGTGGTATTAATATAAAAATATAATTATTTAATACTAGCTTCTGCCCAAACTTTTGCTCCCCTGACCCTTCCCGTCACATCGAATTGCCTGCCAGTTTTCATCCATTCGTTTTGATTTTAGCGTGATGTTATATAGCCTTCCTCAATAAATAGGCTACCCAACACAAATAGTTTTTTCAATTCGGACCAGTAGTTCCTGAGATTACTGCGTTCAACCAAACAAACAAACATACAAACAAACTCTGTAGCTTTATAATATTAGTATAGACAATAATATTAAAGGAACGTATTTAGGCATTGTATCCAATAAAAGTCAAACTTTTATAGTCAACAACATCCCTACTTAATACAAAAGGGTTTAATCGTAAAGATACCCCTTAATCCGCTATAGCACATACTTTATTTTGTAACCAATGAACCCTTAAGTCTAGACGAAGCCTTACATCGCAGGGAATTAAACGAACAAAGCCTTTCTGAAGTGACAATAAACCATTTGAAAGGCTCTCACCGTTATGGAGGGAAGGAAGAATTACATGTTATTTTCATACAAGCATTTCATATGGAGGAAGATAAGGGAGATTTCGAAATATGTGTGGAAGGAGATCTACTGTTGTTTCGTTCTGTTTGTTACTAACGGGATTAAGTGCTTTGAATGAGTTCGTCGGCTTCAAAATTTATGAGGGGTAAATTGTTAAAGTTGTTTATGAAAGGTGCTACTGTTATTGCCCATTTGAATATGGCTTATCATCTTTTTTTATTACATCCATTGTAAAATGCTTGGTTAAAGCATTTGGCTCACCGCTGACAAGGAAGCGACTAGTTATCGAGTATTTTCTTGCATAACACACTATGAATCAGAATCTGAATCATGCAACAGGATGAATCCTGACATGATTTTCGTACGTCGTTTTCGGGTGACAACTGAAAATCTGCGCTGTGCTGTGGGTCTCATGGCACAGCATCATGCTGAGTGCAAGCCATTTTATCTCAGTCACGGCGTGCAGCTGCCGACTGTTCATGTCCTGTGTTCCTAAATATTTGTGTTGTTTTCATGTTTGCTTTAATGTTAACTCATTTTTTTTTTATATGCACGTGTTTCTGTTACTAATAAATTTATTTTTCTTTCTTTCTTTAATAGGGATGCAGGGGTGAATCGGGATGAAACTTTAAAATGTATTTTAAAGTTGAAATAATATAGTTTGTTGCCAAAATGGTCACGAAGTCTTTAATTATAATGCAGTAAACATATGATTACGAGCAGTTTAGAAACAAACAACAATAGTAAAGTTAAAATCCCTTTTAAAATGTAGTCGCGATTCACTCCTGTATTCTTATTCACCTCATTTTTTTTTTAAATGACTCACGATAAATTTCAGGGCAGGGGTTGAGATTTAAGAACTGAATCCACAGTAATTTGTTGTGTCGATCTACTTAACTAAGTATTAAACAAGTCCATTTGTTTCAAAATTACGTTAGCTGACCAAAACCTACTCGTACTTCTATCAACATAAGGTTTGACTATTGTTTTTCAAGACAGTTCAATATGAAAGAAAACCCTAAATATGATCCCAAGATACTGAGAAATAATTTATCAAGGTTACTGTCACTCATCTGCTCTTAACAAACCAAGAAAAGAAAAAAATGTTAAACGAAAAATGATATTTCTGCGAACAGTGCCAACAAATTCAAAGGATTTGTCCTATTAAAACCTGGCGAAACGGCTGGAAAACCCGCAAAGAAAAAATCATTCGCCTCATGATATACACGATCTGCTGACACCGTTACAGAGCGTCGTCACGAAATTAGAGCCTTACACAGCCTTCCTTATTTTCACTTTTCCAGTATAAAACCACGTCCAAAAATATTAGATCTACCCCACTTAACACAACATCGAAGTAAAAGACAGTTTTGATAGGCCAGAGGAGACTGGCCAAGTTGGTAAGCCGAATCGGCGAATTTTGTAAAAGGAAGATGTACAAAAATTGCGGCACGGATTTTTTTTTACCGACTGTCTGTTTCCTTATTTCGTTTCTCCTTTCTTTATATCCGTTTATTGGAAGCTTGGCTTAAGAAGTAATTTATGTGTGTACAAACTCAAATTAAGGTTTGTTTTACTTGTGTTTCTTAGATATTTTGTTTGGTACAAGGATTTTAGTGAAACTGTACTATTTAGAAGCAGTTTCTTTAAACTATTACAATTCAAGGAACTTGGAAATATTACTTTCCTTTTTGCTTTGTATATTATTGGAATGTTTACAACTGTACAGTTTTCAGAAGAGTGAGCACGCACGATTTTTATTCAAATTATATTACAACAGCAATTTCTATAAAAAAATCCTCTATGATTATAAATTCACAATTGAGTGTAATCGAAGAATCCAAAAGACTGAGAGACGCCAGAACAAAAA
Source organism: Aporophyla lueneburgensis (assembly GCA_932294355.1). Classification (NCBI taxonomy): domain Eukaryota; kingdom Metazoa; phylum Arthropoda; class Insecta; order Lepidoptera; family Noctuidae; genus Aporophyla; species Aporophyla lueneburgensis. Next base: position 13,408,460 of record OW028759.1, read on the forward strand.
CATCAAGGATTTTCTTAAGCAATTTATTATCGTATGGTAATTCGAGAAAACATCTTGAAGGCACAGCGTACGTCGCAAAAAGATGGGAGCAAACGTGCCCCTTTTTCCTACTACATACATTTTAATACAAAATTATACGAACAAGATAGGAGCCCAGGGGAAGTTAAACCATAAAGTCTTAAACAAAATGTGGGCTTAATCGTCGTATCAAATTATCTCATTTTTGTGGAAGCTGAAACGTCCATTTATGGATATAAAGTGATCATTAGCATAAACTCTGGATTTGATAATGTGGCTGCAAGTTATTTTCATTTTCAGTCTGTAAGCTAAGTGTATTTTAAATCTATTAATTGGATTTAGTTCCATAGTTTCTAGCAGTTTTATATTTGCTAAAAAACTTCTTTATTCACATTCCTGAACAAATCGGTTCTTTATCCACGTATTTAGCGTTAAGTATAAATTAAATTTACTGGATTTAGTTTCATAGTTTCAAACACTTTAGTTACATTCTCAAACTGTTCTTTGAATTCATATTTTTTGTGATCTTCTCTCAGATATCTTCTCTCTATATTGACTTTAGTTCTGAAAGTGATTTCGTTTCTAATTAATGCAGTACAAGGGAATTTGTTAGTTTTCATGGTCTTTTAAAAAGTATTCTATATATTGTTTGTGCATGGATTACAACGACTTTTTTATGAAGCCTTTCCTATCTTAGGAATTTGAAGGATCAAATCTTTTCACAGATCAAACCACTTTATATTTCTGTCTTTATTTTATACAAATTACTATTATAAAGATAAAGAGCTTGTTTGTTTGAACACGCTAATAACTCACACTAACAGTCGTATTTCTTTTTTTTTTGTATTAATAAAATAGCAAATATATTTCTTGAGTAAAGTTACATTCTACTTTAAAAATTACGCTACGATACTTAGAAGGCGAGCAAAAAGAATATTGTCAGAAGTGCAATACGAAGCATTGGTTGAGGGCTGACATTTCACGCGAAGGAAGTAGTAAACAGAAGGTTCCATATTTCTTGAAGACCAGAATGCAAAACCTAAAGAAACCACTCAAACATTTAGGTGTCATGATTATAAATGAGCTGTTATATTGGATAGCCGTAAATGTCTAAGTGGATTCGGAACAAGCTGGCAAAGTAAAAGAATAATTTATCAGAAATGAGAATGTTTCTTTTAAATACTTTCGTTTCGTGTGGAGCCGGACGTAAAGAATAGCACTATCCAATTTCTAGAGAACTCATTAGAGAATGAGCAGCAGCGTTCTCTATGCATTTTACCACCATAATGCGATCGCCAACCCGCCTGCCAAATGTAGCGATTATGGCAAACCCCTCGCAAATGGGGGGGGCTATGTCCAACAGTGGACGTATCTGAGCTGAAATAAATAAAATAAAATTCTTTTATTTCAGGTAACATAAACCATATTGGAAAACCATAATCAAAACAGAAATACAAAGTCACACATAAATAAATATATGCAACTAGCTACATTTTTCAACCGACGAAAAAAACGGAGGAGGTTATCAATTCGACGCGTATATTTTTTTTTTTTTTTTATGTATGACCACGCATAACTTTTTACATAGCGGTCCGATTGTGACAATTCTTCTTCTATTGGAAAGGGTATACTCCCAAAGTGGTCCCATATCAATTTGGAAAACAAAATCGAACCCTAAGGGTCGGAAAACAGGGGATGATTGATTGTGCACTCACTGATTGTAATGTATAAACACGCATAACTTTATACAGAGTAGTCCGATTTTGATAATTCTTTTTGTGTTGGATACGGTATACCTTGCCAAGTATTATTAGTACATTAAAGCCACAAAAAAATATAAAATAAAACTTTTTAACAAAAAATTAAACCGCCGAAAAACTGAAAAGCATAAAATAATACTTAAACCTTAAAATTTTGAGTCGGCGCTGAAAAATCAATGAACAAGGATCACTCAAAGCGCTGACTCATAATTTTAAGGTTTAAGTATTATTTTATGCTTTTCAGTTTTTCGGCGGTTTAATTTTTTGTTAAAAAGTTTTTTTGTCTGACCGACCCCATGAAAATTGAAAAATGGCTGTAATTGGTTTATTTTAAATAAATACTTCGAGTCAACATCATCATCCGCCTATGATGTTCTCACTGCTGGGACACAGGCCTCCTCTCGTTGAGAAAGAGTGAGCCATAATCCACCACGCGGGCCCAGTGCGGTTTGGTAGATGTCACATGTCTTCGAATTTTTGGTTCTAAGACATGCCAGTTTTCTCACGAATGCTTTGAGTATGAGTTTGGTTTATTAAAAAAAAAGGTTCTTAAGCCAACAGGATTTAACTTGGTTTTCTCAAAGGTATGTAATATCGTTTATGTAAATTTTGTGTTCCGTAGGTAATGTTTACAAACTGAATGATTTCTCATAATACATTTAAAGTTTTATATCTCTTATGTCATTCTCTCATGTGGTTAATATCTTTTTAGATTTCAATGGGTTAACATTTCAAGACTCGAATCGGTAAGACGCGAATTGCTCTGTACGTATATGGCAGGTTTTAAGTCACAAACAACAGTGTCTGTATATAATTTATCCCACATAGCAACGTGTGCTTTATTACTTAGGCAAATGCTCTGTTTGTTTTCTATTAAGTAAATTAAAAGTAATTCAAAAACACCCATCGGTTTCTTACTAAACTTCAACTGTGCATGGGTCGTTCTACTTTTCTACCGACAACAGTCTGTCCCTCGTCTTGTTATGGCGTCTCGTTGGAGTATTGATATTTACGGTTTTTTTTTTTTAATTTGGTTCAAATAAACGTCCGTATTTTTCTTATCTATTAAAATTATGTCATTTTTCATTTTCTCTAACCAGCATATTTAATACGTCTTTACCCGTAGAATGCCGTGACAGAGTGGTAAGCCGAAATGTGGTCTACACAGAAAAAGGCCACTTTGTCACATATTTTTTTTCTAAAAGACACATCAAAAAATATATATTAGCCGGAAAGAAAATTTTAATTAGTCCTAATGAAAACACAGATGCAATTTTTTTTTAAATCCCACGTAGAATCCACAATTATGGATAGTTCAAAAACAGAAAATCTTCGATTTACTGTCGGTAGAAAAGTAGAACGACCCGTATATCCGACAACCTTGGTTACTTATTTATCTCTTTTCGTGACTGAACAAAGACGCTGTGAATGTGTGCGTGAATACAAGTAACGTCAGCACATAACACACGCACAATTAAGACGCCATTGTCTCGCTCCGTGAGATAACATACTGTAATAACTTATTTCTACTTAGTCTAGACAGAACCGATATCATAATTCGTGCTCAGTACCTAATTACAGTTTTAAGCAGCATCCAGTCTAATAAAGACTAAACTAAATATAAAAATACTACGAATAGAAATGTTAACTCTTTACTTGGTTTAAGTAGGATTTATACTCTATTTATCTAGGATTTAATTATATATATTCTTTTGTATTTTGTAAATGTGAGAACTTTGTAGGCCTTGTAAATCATTTTCTGTTTGATTAAGTACCTGGTACTTAGGGTTGCCACCCGTGCTTTATATTAAAGTATTGTACGTTATTTCACATAATTGTACTCTATTCTTTATGAGAACAATAAAGTACACGAAAATACTTTATTTTGCAAGATTTGATTTCTTTGGGATTTTGAAAATTTAGTCGTAAGTACTTTTTCGTTAAAAAAAAATTATGTTTTACAAACTGCAAAAAGCAATTTTAAAAAATGATTTAAATATAATAATAAAGACAAATAAATTGTACTTTATTTTTATCCTATGTACTTTTTTTCTTAACTATAATAACCAATGTACTTTAATTGCAAGAAAAAAGGTGGCAACCCTACTGGTACTTGTTGAAAGCAGTTCTCCCATACCTATTAACACTAACTTGAAACCACTATTAACCAGTCAATTATCGTAATTACAGACACAATTAAAAAACCATTATGTCTATACCAATTGTGGTATCTGAGGGACTTAGAGGTTAAACCCAATTATTTTTAAAAGAGTAACCATGGAGTTTCTTGCCGGCTCTTCACCATAGGAAACAACAAATAGGAAACATGCACCTTCTGATAAGTAAGTGCCCATGCAGGTTAATGTGAAATAAAATATTTTGATTTTGAACAGAAAATAAATATAAATATCTTAGGACAACCAACACACCGTTACCTGATCCCAAACTATGACAACAAGAGAACTGATAAATATACATATATATTTCTAAAAACATACATATTATAGACTAGCTTCTGCCCGCGACTTCGTCTGCGTCAAATTTTTACTCCCCTGACCCTTCCCATCGCATCGATTTGCCTGCCAGTTTTCGTCCACTTTTCGTTGCTTCTCCGCTACTTTTGGTCATAGCGTGATGGTTAATAGATTTCCTCAATAAATAGGCTATCCAACACAGAAATATTTTTTCGATTCAGACCAGTAGTTCCTGAGACCGCGTTCAACCAAACAAACAAACTCTTCAGCTTTATTTATAATATATAAATATAATATTATAGTACAGATAAATTACACCCAGACACAGAAAAAATAATTGTGCTCATCACACAAAGATTTGTCTTGGGTGGGAATCGAACCCACAACCTCAGTCTTAGCAGTCGGGGTCACTAACCACTAGACTAACAGGTCAGTCAAAAAACGACGAATGAATATGGTTCAATATTAATGTCAAACGCATTCATGTAATCCAGCAATGTAGCAGAGCATATTTCTGGTGGAAAAGCAGCCTTATCAGAACATAAAAATAGTGGGCGCAGCATAAAAATAGAATATCGAAAGCCCTTAGAACATTCAACGGACGAAGTCACGAAAGGTTTCTGGTAATAATAGAACAACTAATTTCAATTTAAATAATTAATAGCCTTTACGTGATTGTCGACATTTTAAGTGACCTTATGAACTGCCCAAAAGATCGAAGAAATCTTTTAATAATAAATGATCATCGAAATAAAATGTATTGGTAATAGTCGTAGTAACATTATTTCTATTTTAGTTGTAGTCATTTGGGGTCATGGGTAAATAGTAACAGCCACATGGATCGATTGATGGTTAAGCTGCGCTTGCCGCGGTTAGTCCCTGGAGAGGTGACCATCTGTAACATATCGTGTCCCCTCTGTGTCTCGGAAAGTACATTAAGCTGTTGGTCTGCCAGGGTCGCGTGATTTGTTCGAAAGAGTTGCCGTGGCCCTCACATATAGGCAACTGAAGGAACAAACCCACCCAGTTTTAGTCAGTAAAAGTCTGATACGCCCTTCCGCTCCACACAGAGCGGGAGACGTCATTTGATAATTTCCAAGACAAAAAAAAATACCGTTGGTATCGGCTGTCATCAAAATCAAAAGGCATTTATTCAAATTAGGCTGCGGATCAGCACTTTTTGAACGTCAAAATTATATAAGACAATCCCCCAAAACGCCCACCTTTCACCACTTCCTAGTGCTTTAGCTGGGAAGTGGCGAAGGTTGCCATGTCATGTTCATAGGTCTTTGACAGTCGCTACGGGTCATCAGAAGCTCAAAAGTCTGGCAGCCAGTCTTACAAATGGGTGACGTGTTACGTAGATACTGGGTTGTGGAGGTCAAAAAAGCAGTCCCTCCATATCGTCATCATAATTTCATCCGAAAAACGTCCACTGCTGGACATAGGCCTTCCCCAATTTGGGGGGTTTCCCATAATCGCCACGCTTGGCAGGCGGATCGGCGATTGCAGTATGGTCGTAAAATGCATAGAGACCGCTGCTACCCATTCTCTTGTAAGTCCCTTAGTCACTTCTTACGACACCTACTGGAAGAAATGGAATGGTGCTATTTTTCACGTCCGGCACTACACGGAACATATAAAATACTGGTATAAGCTGCATCTGGTTAGATTGGAAGCCGACCCCAACATATCATGGAAAAGGTTGGGCAGATTGATTGAGTCACATTTTCATAACTGTTGATAAGTTCAACGTGGCCACGAACGAGAATGCTAGTTGAAAAGCCACACTAATATTATAAATGCAAAAGTAACTCTGTCTGTCTGTTTCGCTTTCCTGCTAAAACTACTGAACCGATATAAATGAAATTTGGTACACAGATAGTTTAGAGCCTGAAAAAGGATATAGGCTACTTTTAGTACAGTAGTACGTTCCCGCGGGATATTTTCCGACCTCCACGCGGGCGAAGCCGCTGGCAAAAGCTAGTATAATATAATAATATTTATTAGCAAAGAACATTTGCCACAAGTTTGCATACACATATTTGTTAAGTACAGTCAAATACAAAAATTTGAGCCCTGTCTCCTAAACTAGGCAGATACTGTATCTTAGGAGGCAGTGTTATCGCTATACAGGGTTATTTGTATAACACCGGCAACCTTTCAGGACTATGTTACTAGCATCATAATCAACAACTTTTGTTCTATGACTTTTAAAAATTCATCATATTTCAGTTTATCAGATTTTCAAACAAAAGTCGGCCGCCTCTAAATAGGTCAAGTGCAAGCGCGCCCACCGCCGTAACCCCGCTCCCCTCTCTAAAGTAGTATCCCTTTCTTTTGCTTTCCATAGACTTCGTACCATTTAGAGCGTTCAATTTAAATATTTTTATTTTTGTATGAAAATCTGATGATATAAAATATGATGAAATTTTAAAAGTCATAGAACAAAAGTTGTTACTTATGATGTTAGTAACATAGTCTTGAGAGGTTACCGGTGTTTTACAAATAACCCTGTATAATAGTGGTCGAGCGATTTTTGAGCATTACAGGCTGATACTGTTACTATAACGCACGCCTTGTTCTTGGAAACGTGTATGTAGGTACTATTTATTCAATACCGTGACCCTTGAGAATAGTAGAAGGTTACACTCATTAACACTAAGCCAACAAAAAAAAAATATCCTTACATACTTCTTTTGCCTCATTAAGGTTCATACATCTGGTCATAAACACACGCCGGTTGCGAGTGCTACGCACCCGACTTTTCTGAAGAACATCACCAATAAAGTCACTATATGTCCTCCTAGGGCCCCCTCCCAGCGTTTCCACTCACATCTCGCTTGCAAATTTTGTAAACCTTTTGTAAGCCGACTTTCAGTCATCCTCTCAATATAACCAAACCATCTAAGCATACTCTTTTAAATTGTTGTCACTACATCTTCTTTTAAACCGCATCGTTGTCTTATCACGTAATTCCTCAGCCTATCATTGATAGTCACACCACACATGCTTCGCAAAGAACGCTTTTCCACAGCATTAATTCTGCTTTCACGTTTCTTTTGTCACACCCAACATTCACTTCCATACATGACACCATTGTGAACACCCAGGAGTATTAAAGGGTCGTAGCATGTGGTGTTCCGTAGTTTCTGCCTACCCCCATGGAATAAAGGCGTGAGTTTATGTATTTATATATATTTTTTCTATGAGTGCAGTCACATTTTACACCCCTAGTCGTTGTAAATCAATAAAAAATGCTACACATTCAAGACAAGCTAGAATAAATATTTTTTTAGATGTCAGCCCGGTTGATGGCAATAAGGTCGCCCGCTTTTAACATGGGATTTAAACATAACTGACGAAATGTGGGTGCACTTAAGTATACCTAGCTCTACCTAAACCTTCGAGAAATCATTCCGATCCAGCCCGTCCCTTGCTGTCCTATACCAGCGATGCCCTAACCCGAGGTCCGTACCCCACAGCAGGTGCCCTTAGCGAATTGTCGGTATTTTTAAGCCCTGGCTGGAGACCTTAACTTATTAAAGTATTTACAGGCAAGTCCGGTTAAGTAACTCACAACCTCATAGGTTGACGTACGAGATGCCAAGAAAAGAAAACTTCGAGAAATAGGTACGAGTGTGATTTTATATTAAAATATTTTTAGTACAACTTTAATCAAGCACTATTCATATCCACATTCGCGTTATAGTAGCTCATTTCACTTCGTTAACTCACACACGTGCAGGATGACAAGTATCTAATATAACCTACGTGCTTCATATTTTTTTTATTAAGTCAAGCAAAATCTAGAAAATCTAGTTCATTGGACGAAAGTTGAAGACGGAATGTTTTGCTTATGAAGAATATGTTTATGTTATCCTTTTTTATTGTAGAATATACGTGGACTAGTTTGCGATATGAAACACTAGCTTTTATGCTTTTTGCGTGGGTTGTATTTTACTATGGAATAAAAAGTTGCATGATAAGTTATGTTGGTAATAACTTTAACTATTACGCAAAAATATTTGACTTATTGTCAACGTATGCGCAAACCATTACAGATAATAGTAACAAACTAGTAACGAATACGGTAACTTTTCTGCTCATCAGGATGGGACATCAAAAATCTTGGTGCGAAAATATTTACCTCATCATCATCCTCACATTTCAGCCGTAAGACATCCACTGCTGGACCTGGGCTTCCACCAATTTGGGGGGGTTTGTAATTGCCACGCTTGGCAGGCGGGTTGGCGATCACAGTATGGTGGTAAAATGCATAGCGAACGCTGCTGCCCATTCTTTAGTACGTCCCTTAGTCGACTTTTACGACGCCCACGAGAGAGATGAGATGGTGTGATTCTATACGTCTGGCACCACACGGAATATTTATAAATATTATCTGCGTAGTAAAAATCTACGTGTGTACATATAGAAATCATTTTCATACCATGATGGGCTTTGAATGGTAGGAAGATATTTCGAAAACTATCTATCATCCTTTCTATACTGCTCCATCATCTATCCACCGCCCTTGATTCACTGGTAGGGAATGTCTGAGGCAATAAATTTGTCTTCGTGCCCTTCATGTGGCATAAAATTTAGATATGATTATCTAGAGCAGTGATCCAGGCAAACCTCCACCACAGTCAGACCGCAACGGCTCAGCTCCGGAAGTGGTTGGAGGTTCAACACACGGCCATCGCCCTGATCCAGGAGCCGTGGATTAGAGCGGGCCGCATACAAGGACTCTCCAATCTTGGAGGTAAGCTCCTGGTCACTACTGATCATGACCAACCCAGGTCGTGTATCTATGTCACAGGTAACCTTAAAACACAGCTTCTAACTGAATTCTGTTGCAGAGATATCTCTGCAGTGAAGCTGCTTATACAGCGTGACGGCGCCATGGAGATGGCAATCGTCTTCGCATCGGTCTACATGCCTGAAGCGGAGGCGCCGCCCCCGCATGACCTCGCCCGCCTCGTGAGCCATTGCGAGAGATCCGGGCTTGAGGTCATCATCGGTGCTGATGCCAATGCTCATCACCAGCTGTGGGGTATGGACACGCAAAACGAAAGGGGTAAGGCCTTGGTTGATTACTTATTCTCGACTAACCTATCCCTACTAAACACTGGCTCCGAACCGACTTTCGTAACCAGACGAAACCACACAATCATAGATCTCACTCTGGCAACAGAGGCCGCGGCGGAAATTACCACAGGTTGGCAGGTCTCCAGGGAGGCTTCCTGCTCCGACCACAGATGGATCCGCTTTGACATCAAGCCCTCTGTCCCGCCAGCAGCTCCGCGCCGCAAACCGCGGAACACAGATCGTGGTACCTACACACGCAGCCTAGAATCCAGACTTGCGACATCAAGCGATCCGACTCCATTTGCGGACACTACACAGATTGAGGTACAAGTCGAATACCTCACTAAATCAATAATAGACAGCTACCGAACTGCCTGCCCAGAGACGACTCCTCGTAGTACACCGGGCAAACAGCCGTGGTGGGGTGCTGATCTGGAGCGAAAACGCGGGAAGGTAAGGAAAGCTCTGAATAGAGCCATGAATACATGTGCGGATGAGGACTGGGATGAGTACTACGCAGCCAAATCCTGCTACAAAAAATGCATCAGGTTCAGGAGCACCTCCGGATGGCGAAAATACACTGGTAGCATTGAGTTCTGCCAGGAAGCAAACAGGGTAAGGAAAATACTGGCACAACAAACCACAACTGGGCCTACCACCCTTCGAAAACCAGACAACACACTCACATCACATGGAAACGAGACTCGTCCTTATTGAAACACACTTCCCTGGATGTATTTTCTCGCAAGTAATCGACTGGCAAGAAGCAACTCAAACACCATCAGATAATGACTGGTCTTATGCTAGCAAGGTGATCACGTTAGAGAAACTCCAATGGGCCATCCGGAGCTTCCATCCGTTTAAGGTCGCCGGACCAGATGGGGTGTTCCCCGCCCTACTACAGTGGGGTGGTACCCTCATCGCAGTAAGACTGGTGCCTTTAATGAGAGCGTGCCTGGCCTTTAGATACGTTCCCAAAGGATGGAGGGAAGTGAAGGTAATATTCATCCCTTAACCAGGTAAGGGCGACTACACAAACGCCAAATCCCACAGACCAATCAGCCTGACTTCTTTCCTGCTAAAAACCCTGGAAAGGCTGTGCGACAGGGAGCTGAGGGACGGCGCTCTGAAAACCCTACCGCTGCACGGTAACCAACACGCTTACAGCTCAGGTAAATCCACCGAATCGGCACTTCATCTGGTAGTTAGCCAGATAGAGGAAGCGATTCACCAGAAAGGGACCTGCCTGGGTACCTTCATAGACATCGAAGGAGCCTTCGACAAAACAAATTTCTCCAGCATCAGCAGCGCCCTCTCCAGACATGGAGTTGAACAGGTACTCATAGACTGGATCACAAACATGCTAAGCAAGCGCGTGGTTCGCCTAGAGGATGAGCAGCAACTGGCCATGATTGCCAGAGGCTGCCCCCAGGGAGGGGTACTGTCACCCCTTCTATGGAATTTGGTGATTAACGAATTAATCGCCAGACTCAATGCCAATCACTACTACACAATAGGTTATGCGGGCGACCTCGCCATCCTTGTCTCAGGGAAGGTGACGAGCACGATCTTTAACCTCACCCAACAAGCACTACATATCGTAGAGAGATGGTGCAGTGAATATGACCTCTCAGTGAATCCCACTAAAACTGAGCTAGTCATGTTCACCCATAAGCGAGCTTTAGGCCCCTTCCGCCTACCGAAATTGTTCAATACAGAACTTCAGCTGGCCAACGAAGTCAAGTACCTCGGGGTCATTCTTGACAGTAAGTTAAACTGGAGTAGTCATTTAGACAGCAAACTAAACAGGGCCTGCATCACATTCTGGCAATGCAGGAAAATGATAGGTAAGAAGTGGGGCCTATCCCCCAAAATCATACTTTGGCTGTACACCGCAGTGATCCGACCCATGATCACCTACGGGGCCGTGGTCTGGTGGCCTCGCACCAAGCTTGTTACAGCCTGCAACAAACTGCAACGCATGCAGAGACTAGCCTGCATGGCGGTCACGGGCTGCATGAGGACTACTCCGACTGCAGCCATGGACGCCATGCTGGGACTACCACCGCTCCACCTGTTCATACAGCAGGAAGCCACGATGGCGGCAGCGCGTCTGGACGCAACCAACCTCTTGAGAAAGAGAGGCACACAACACACCGCGCTACTTAAGGAACTCAACAATGAGTTCCCCATCACCAAGGCTATAAATGACCGGGTACCCAAACAGTTCATTTTTGATAAAAAATACAGAATCCAGCTTCACGAAGATCGCCGGTGTGAGGGTCTGCGCCCCACTGAGCTGCGCATCTTCACGGACGGATCAAAAACAGACAGTGGCACAGGTGCTGGAGTCTTCTCGCAGGACTTCAACATACATATAGCCACACCATTAGGAGTCCACAATACAGTGTTCCAGGCGGAATGCATTGAGATCACTCTTGCCGCCTCAGCCATCATGGCCAGGGCAGTTAAAGACCACTCGATCCGCATACTCTCAGACAGTATGGCTGTTCTGCAAGCGCTGGACAGTCACTCGATTGACTCTGGGCTAATATACGAGTGCCACCAGCGCCTCAACCAGGTGGGTAGCCTTAATAATATAACTATTCAATGGATAAAAGGACACAGCGGTTCGCTAGGTAACGATGCCGCCGATGAACTGGCCAGAAGGGGGTCGAGCATGACACCGGTGGGACCAGAACCCATCGCGCCACTCCCCTTTGGGTTCCTACGCTCTCTGGTAAGAAAACGTACCAGGGATCTACACTGTAAGCTATGGGTGGACCAAAGTGAGTGCAGGCAGGCCAAGGAAGCACTTCCTACCATCGATGCCCGCCTCACTAAACAAGTCTTCCGGTTAGACAAACGACAGCTGCGTATGGTTACGGCAGCAATAACTGGCCATGGGTCGTTTAATAAACATCTATTTGTCATAGGAGTTACAGACAGTCCGCTGTGCAGGGCCTGCATTGAGGACGACGAGACAGCAGCGCACGTGCTTCTAAACTGCCCGGCGATCGCCACATACAGGGCCAAGTACTTCGGTAACCCAGGTACCCTACGTGAGATAGTCAGCAACATCAAGGCGTTGCTGGCCTTTCTCGAGGAGCTGGGGTGGATCGAATAACCGATTTCCCACCCGTACGCAAAATACGCGCTCAGACGTGGAGTTGCGGACACCAGCCCGTTCTACCTATTACCTAGAGCAGTGATTCCCAAAGTGGTCCAAATGGCCACCGTGGGTATACTAAAGACTCAACGGTACCGTAAGATCTATTTGTTCACATTTTTTGACGAGTCCACCAAAAACAGTAAAATTATGAAAGTAGTCTACGAGAAAAAAGTTTGGGAACCTCTGGTTTTCAACATTGAGATCTTCAAAATGATCTTCACTTGAAATCTTCTGAACCACATTTAGAATATTTCAACCAAAATTCGTGCTGCCTCAAAACACGAGACAACAAAATTGGCATTAATTCCTTATACTCAGCCTGCAGAAACCACAAATATTTGCTAAAGTCAAGTGTAGCAGATCAGATACACAAGATAAACCAAATGTAACCAGATTCCTATGGAATATATCTCCGTACACATATTATAATTGTTCGTAATTGTTAATTTATCAGGAACTGCCACGATGTAACAAGAATTTGATTTGAAACGTAACGTGTCTGATATCAATTAGCTAATTTAGATTATAAATTAAATTGTACTTATGACATTTGGTATTCGTGTGAAGGAATATTAAAACAGTTTGTCAAAGTAAGTCTACTCCAGATTGAATTAAGGTAATCATGTAAGTGGTGTGTTGGAGATCCAGAATTATAATACTTTAAGAACTTAAATTGTAATTTTGATGTTTTGTCATAAATTGCGAATTCTGATGTTCTGAAGTAATTATCTTTAGCCTTGTCAGACACGACGAAATCCCAATTTAGCGCAATCCTAGAGAGACACCATCTCTAGATACGTAGACAGCCAACATCGCTGTTGCTGATGATGATTCAGAAATACCGGTGTCAGATTGAAAAACCTCAAGGAAAACCTCAAAAACCTCATCACAAAGGAATTTAATAAACTGAATAAGTTATGGATCTAAAATGAATGTTCATCTCTAAGGAAAAAGAAACATTACGTAAATTTACAGTTTTTTCTCATTGAAATAACAAAAAACGGCGCGTGCTAAAAACTCAATATACACAAGCGGCACATTAGCAACGGTATAGGTAACTGCAACCTCTGACGCGGCGGCAGCTGCCAAGGCACCTACGGCTGCAGTCGGCTAATGTCGACAGCTGCAGTTGCCTATGTGTCACTCGTGTATATGAGCACTACGATACTTGCAAACGTACGTCGTCTCCATATTCCTTTAGAATAAAAGGAAAATAATGAAAAGGTGGACTGACCTGCAGCTTGATAGTAACAGCTCTGTAAGTTCGGTCTGCTGTATTCTGTGCTTGGCATGTGAGGGTCTGGTTGTGATGGTGTCTTCTTGGTCGCAGTCGAAGTACAGACCTACCAAAAGAAAAAGATATTATAGACGTACATTTGAAACAATAAATTCTGATCTTCAAAACGACGAGGAGATGCTCTGTATAATGACAATATTTTGCATCACAATTATTTTATCAAGGGTCCGTTTAGGCAGCAAAATACTTCATGACTTTAGCAGTTCTAAAGAACATTATCGAATCATGAATATTAGTGGTCGCCTGGTGGTCGAAATTCGACAAAAAATCATTTAAAACTTAATGTATTTCTAGTAAATTTTTACATAAATATATTAGCTTTCTGTACTCCTTCTCCGTATTACCTTTAGACTATAACTGTGCCAAATTTCATACACTTGCGTGTGCAAATTTTTCGTAAAAAGGGGTTCAAAATTTTTGCTTCACGTAATAATTAGGTAAAGATTTTCTGAGTGTTACAAATAAAAATCCTAGGAAATGAGTTTTACAAATCTTACCTTGCAGTAAATCTACGACCATCTGGCATTGGCACGATTGTGTAATTGACTCCATGTGCCAATACACCGCCATCATTGTCCACCCAGGTGATCTGAAAAAATATTGCAATGTATAACCCGTTGGCTTATTAGTAGATTTACATGAATTTACTTGCTATTTTCTATAAGCGACTCGCACGATGTTAATTCAATTCTGAGCAAATCTATAACTCCGGATATACGTATTAGACAATTGGCATGTTTTGAATGGAATTTTATTGCGTAAAACCTGCTGCTTTTTTTTAAAGCCATGTCTTTATGTTTTTGGGTGTTAAATTTCTACCCAAATAGTCAATATTATGTGTGTGTATTAATTGTATGTCGGATTGAAAGTTGATAATTTTGCTGATCACGAGTCAACTGATAATTTTTCTTTATTTTATTTTTATTAATAAGAACTTACCACTAATTTAACAAAAACAATTTTAGTAATGATGTAACCCACAACGCTGTCCACAGATAGACATAGTGGTTTAGAAGAAAAGGAAAAGTGTAATCGCTAGGCGCTTTAGTACCAGTACATGCAGCGGTATGTTTTGGAATGAGCATCAATAGAATTAAAAACACAGATTACACAATACAAAGTATGGCCTGTGGCCTTAGTGAGCTGATAGGTATCAGGAATACACATGGATTTTTTTTTTAATAAAGAGAAGCGGGTGAGGCTTTTGAAGGTACTCATTGGACAATTGAAGATGTCTATATTTTCAAAAGTACCGTTATATGTGTTCCCCATACGGCGGATAGGTGAGCGCTCACCAGACTTAGTTCGGCAAGGGTTCACTGCAAAAAGAGTACCTGCGCGTACCTGTCGCCTGTGAAAGGTTCTGGGTACAGCGTAACAAATAATGTTATTTAGATTCATACAGTTAAATTCACTGTATGAACCTAAATAACATGATTTGTTACGCTGTAGGTACGTGTGTGTGTGCTTTCATAATAGTTGCAGTTTTACCCTAAGAGGCAAAGGCTTTTCCATTTCAGTAATACAATGTTATTGATTACGATAAATTATTGCATACTATGTCCGGACTGCAACAGACTCCTATAAAAGTCAATACTCTTTTCTCGTTAGTCAATTATCGACAACGAGGGATAAACTAGTTAACGCGTCGGTTTTCCTGTGAGTAAGACATTCGTATTCTGATTGTGTCAAGTCTTACGCACCTCAGCCGCAGGTTTGCCTCCAACAGAAATGCACTCCAAGTTAACTTCTCTGTCTTCAATTGCCTGAAGAACTGGACCTTTCAGTATCTTTGGAGCTTCTGGAGGCACCAGGACGAGAAGTCGAGCGTACCTGGAGCGGATCGCTGGTTCTCCTGAGGACAAAAAAAAAGGATATAGTAGAATTTTGATTGGTATGAATTACAAATTGAGGAGATTAGGATATTTTGCCGCATTATGATATTAACCGGTCAATTACCGTAATTACAGACACAATTAAAAACGATTGTTTACATACCGAATGTGGTATCTCAGGGACTTAGAGGTTAAAACAGAGTTCTGTGATCTTGACCCTAGCAGACATGCACATAAATTTGTGAAATTTATTTCATCACCATTAATTACCCTCAAACTATGAACGAAAATATTGTGAGGAAACTGTCATGTCCTGGAACAAAATAATGTGATATTATCATGTAGGCTAAGTAGGAACAAAAGAAACAATAACTTTTATTTAGAAACAGTTCGTGAAACACAAAACTCAAATTCGTAATAAAACTGAAAATAATGTTAAAACAACAATAATGTGTGCCTGACGCTGGTTTCAAGTAGTGCATATAGTCGACTAGCAAGCTCTTAGTACTGTATATTCTAATAATATTGGAAGGAGATAATATATATATATATAGGAGACACTTTTTAGGACACAGAGGAATAAAAAATGCAAAGAAGATTAATGATTCTTATAAAAAAAACACAGAACATCAGGTAATTCATATTCTATTTACTTAAACACATAAATTCAGTCGTTCAACCCGAAGCATCCAAAATCATCTAAAATACGTAAACTCCACCACAAATTGTAAATACCCTACCAAATCAACATGTACGACTGCCAACGCATAAACCTAACCCAATTACCATAGTTTGTACTGTTTATTATAATCTAATAAACTGTTTTATACCTGCGGCTAAACCTGAGTGGAATTAATTGCTTGGGGAGGTTTATTTCTGAATGTTTTGTGATGAAAACCGAGTGTGCGTAAATACTGATATCATATGGAGCAGTCGTGGCCCATGAGAGAGTAGAACAATAGTGGCCAAGTATAAACGGCCGCGACTTCAGGGTTGTAGGTTGTTGGTCCAAAACCCTGACTCATCATCATTACTGCTCTCAAAACGGTGAAGGAAAAAGTTGTAGGGCATGCTCAGTTCGAAGACATTTGACATCTATCAACTCACACTGAACCCGCGTGGTGCATTACGACCCACTTTTTTTCAAAGAGAGGAGGCCTGTTTCCCAGCAGTGGGAACATTATAGGCTGATTATTTGTAGGTATATATTCAGGCTATTTTCCCACTTCTAGAACATAGGCGTTTTGTCTGTGAAAGAGAATTTGCCTGACATGAGCCTTTCCCAATTATGCTTTTCTTTTCTTTTGTGGTTTTGTAATGACATTTCAGAAAGTGAATCGTATACGACTACAACTATTTGGGCTCGAATTCACAACTAAGCAAAAGCTTTTGACAGAAGTAGCTGATTATGCAGCAACAGAAAAATTCATTTGGAGACTCATAAGATAAAGAAGAATTATGACAACGCAGCTGCGTATGTAAGGAAGCAAGCTGAAATGAAATTGGGCTGACCATGTCTGTCGATGAACTGATAGCCGATGGAGTAGATGAGTCCTAGAGAAGAGACCGTGTGTCGGCAAGCGTAGTGTGGGACGCCCCCCAGCTAGATAGTCAGACGAACTACAGAAAGTGGCTGGGACAGATTGGATGCGGAAGGCGGAGGACATGTTGTGGTGCAACATGGGCGAGGCTTATGTCCAACAGTGGACTGCCGGACTGCGATAGACTGAGTTGATTGATTTGAGCTGTGTATGTTAGTCCACGTTGGCTGGAGTCCTTAATTTATTAAAGTAGCCACAAGCATGTCCGGTTAAGCAACCGACAACCTCATAGATTGAACTGCGATAGGTCATTAAAAAAAAAATTGTCTTATTTATTTTACGGAATTTTGCAAGCACTTTTCGAGGAGCAGTTTACGTTTCCATTAAATAATATTAGAACTATCAGAACCCCTTTCACTCCCTCATTTTACTCGACAACAGATTGCCACAAACTAACTAACTTAACATCTAAGCGAAATGCTAAAAGCTCGTCCGTGGCGATAAAGCTAAAATAATTGTTATTTAAACACGTTAGAGAAAGTTGGGGAGGTAGACGGCGGGACTAGACAACTCTGTTTATTCAATCGCTAACTGCATCCCGCGGTTTCACCCGCATAGATTCCGTGGGAGCATCGAGTTAAAGAGTATTCTATTTGCCGATGATCATCAAATTTCATCAAAATCTGCACAGCCGTTTCAGAACGCAAACAAACACAAAAATCAAATCTTTTCTCTTAATAGAATTAGATTCAATTTCTAGGCTTTTGTAGCTCTGTGTAGTAGGTAATTGAAAGATATTATGTTGCCAAACTAAGTGGCAGTGAGCAAGGCACATTGCTCGCAGAACAGATAGCCGTATAAACTTCACTTAATTGACCGATAAAACAAAAATCTATTTTTTTTTTTTGTTTTATTGATCACAATACCAGCGGTTAAGTAATAACACTACCACTCCAAAAAAAAAACTATCTTAATTTTACTTAAACATGTTTAGATATCGCTACCCATTAGTAGCGATAGCTAAACATGTTTAAATAAAATTAAGATAGATTAGCGAAAGTTTTGCAGACGTGATGATGTCTGCAAAACTTTTGCTAGATAAATTAATTTAACCCTATATATGAGTTACGTCCAGACAGAGATGATCTTCACGACTACGCTCGTAACACACGTCCATAGTCATTCTTAGGGGAACGAAAAGCCTCCTTGACTGACGATACTTAAGTATGTCTGGCGCATAGTGGGTAGTTAGTCTCGCTACTGACCTTAGTGACTAGCTCATCTTTGCACTAATAAGCCATTCTATTATACATAGTTTACGCAGATATTAGAGAAAAATATTATAATATCTTTGGCATGGTCGATCTATACTAATAATATTAAAGATAATCTAAGTAAGTTTCATGTAGTGCTGATCTTCGGAGCTATTAATCCAATTCTTTCACTAAATGGGAAACTACATTATTGCTGAATTGTGCTCCACTCCCTTGTGTGGCAGTTGACCTCGCTCCGCTCGCTCGTTTTGATAGTAGGTTTGCTCCAGGTGCTGGTCTTTTAGGGGACTCGTTTCACTCGCATTGCCTGATTGAGCGCGCTTTGCTCAGTCGTGTCGTGGTGTGGTTCACTTCACTCGCTCGGCAGTCAACTGTGATCGCGACATTTCTCCCGCTCTGGGCGGAATGAGAGGGCGTGTCAGACTTTTGCTGACTAAAACCCACCCGTGTTCCTTCAGTTGCTCATGTGCCGGGGTCACGGTATCTCTTTCGAATAATCACGTAACCCCGGCAGGCATCGGTCCTAGCAGACCCCTTCTGTGCTGCTGACATCTCTTTGAGGCGCGCGTGGAACACTACGTGCCGTCGACCCGAGCTTGGTCTTTACCGGGCGGCAAGCTACCCATTGCTCGCCGCCCGCAAGCACGCGCCTACGGTGGCCGGGAGTCCGCTATCGACTCCCGATGCCCGAGGCGGCTCCTCCTGCGGCGGCTAGGGACGTGAGGGCGCAGAGACTGCTACTCCCTCACGTGCCCCGCCTCCTTCTTCGCAAGCATTACTGCTTCGCAAAAGGAGGTGACGGCTTCCCATGCCCTCTTGCTCCGTACCATGGCTCGCACCAGGGCCGGACACGAGAGGTCGCCGCCGCCGATCGCCTCCACGAGGACACGGCAGTGCTCCGCCCAGGCAGGGCACACTTCCACCGTGTGCTCCACCGTGTTTCGAATATGGGTTCGCTTCACTCGCTTGACTTAAGGGCTAGCTCATCTTGTGAGTAATTCCGTTCTGTTTGTTAATAACAAGAGCGGCCTCGCTTCGCTCGTTCTTCTATTGAGCTCTATTCTCCTATAAATTAGGTATATTTGATCTTGGAACCATAAACACGTGAACTTAGTCGCGGGCCGAAGCTAGTGTTATATTTTGTCACTATTGTCACTAATATAATTATGACTGTTATACCAGTTTCTTTTTACTGACATCTATATGTTTACACTTGTCTTCAACTCCTATCTCCGCCCAAAAAAAGCACACCATCACCATTTCAAACGCTACTAAAAACAGCTCTAAAATTCTCTCCGTATATAAGTTTCGAAATAGACATGCGGAACCCAAGAGTTATGAATAGAGTCGTTAAACATTCTATGTACAGTAGGCGAACAAGTTGTTTTGATTTATTCTGATAGTTCCACATTCGCGGTTAATAGTTTTACGTTTGAAATACTGAAGTTCTCGCGTACTTTTTGCTTTGGCATGTGAGAAGTTTTGAATAGTTGCAACATATTTTAATCTCGCGTATATAAATAAGGTTGGCTTTAAATTAAATAATGTTGTTCAACATAACTTTGAAACTTCATGTTAGTTTTAAGTTATGGTTCCGCGTAGATGGTGAAATGTTTTTAAATTGTAATTACATCTAGCAAAGTCTCCTCTTTCTAACTCCAACGCCGTTTAAGCGATCACTTTTTTTGTTCATGAAGAAGGTTTTATAGGTTTTTTTTTTGACCCCTACGTGAGCGAAAACTACTAATTTTTTAAATGTGAATATTTGTATTTTTGGCCTCATTCCGATACAGACCATCCCTAACGGCCCTCTATCAGCGATGCCCGCAGCTGAGGTCCGCACCTCACAGAGGGTGGTCTACCTTTTGGAAGGGGCAACTAGAATCAATTCTATTTTCATGTAACAGTTGACGTTCAAAAGTGCCTTCTTTGGGACTAATTGAAATAAATGCTTTGACTTTGACTTTGGTGCCCTTAGCGAGTAGTCGCTCTAGTTTTAAGTTTTTAAGCCCTGATTTGAGGCCAAAATTTATGAAGGTAGCCACAGGAAAGTCCGGTTGACCTAAGAGATGTCGTTCCTAATAAAATATGTAAATGAATGTTTGGATATCTTTTTCTCAATCACGCCAAAACGATTGAACAAATTTGGATGAAATTCAGCTCACCCATAGTTTAACCTGGATGCATTATGCGTTAGCATAGGATAATTTAATCCCGGTATTATGTTCCCGTGGGATAAAATTCCACCTCCACATGGACACGGATAAAAGATAGTTTATTATAATGTATAGTAACTTTTTACAATCAGAGAAAGTGTTTGCGTCACTTAGTTATCAGATTTCGGCAAAATTTCTTGAAAAGTTAGTCTTAGTAACTGGTAAGTCTTCCTACTTTTTAATCTTCAAACTGTTGCTGAAGTAGCTAGCTATGAGCTAGATACAATATTTTCAATGTATCTTGGTGGTCTAAAGCGTACGTCCTCCATCTCTCATACATATCCCTAAGTGATTGTGTATCTTAATAAAATGTGCGTAAGACCCAAAATAAATATTATTTATGTCTTATTTTTTCCCTAAGGTAGTCTATTTTTCTTATGATGTAGAATAAGTTTATAAGGAAAATCTTAAAGAAACGCTTTCTCACTTACAATTCTCTCTCTCTCTCTCTCTTTGCCCAGCCTTATCCCTACCTTTCTCACTTACAACTGATATTCACCACTGTGCGGGTTCGCGACCGAGTGAACAAGTAATATACAAAAATAAGTTGTAACGCTTAAATTTACTAAAATATCAAGTAACTAAAGCTAGCAGATAAGTAATTGTAAATGTTCATTTTTGTTTGAAGGGCTTGTGGTTAAGTGATAACAGCCGTAATGATTGATCGATCAGGATAAGCTACGCTTGACGCGGTTGGTTTGTGGATGGGGGACCATCTTTACATACCCCTCTGTGCCTCGGAAAGCACGTCAAGCCGTTAGTTCCAGATGTAATTCGAGGATCTTTGACAGCCGTTACGGGTCGTCAGAAGTTCGAAATTCTTACACTGGTTTATTAGACTTTCTTAGCAAGAGGTATCGTGTTACCCAGTAACTGATTTGTGGAGGTCAGATAGGCAGTTGGGGTGACTACGTGTAATACTGGTATTTAGTTGTATTTAGTTAGACTGGAAGCCAACCCCGACGTAGTTGAGAAGTGGCTAGGCAGATTAATAGATTTTTTTTCTTCCATGTTCTCATGACACCGACAAAATTTAATAGGAATGAACATTCATTCAACTCATTTTATTTGATCGATTATTCAGTAAGCATGTGAAATATAACAAAGGTTGAAATATTTGAATCGCTTCACTACTTAAAATATTTTGGACTTTATATTCATTTGTCTACAGACGTTTCATTTGAAGTAAAAAATACCGAATGAAAGACAAAATTAACAAAAAGTTAACCGTCTCATTCTCATATCTGCTTATGCACTAGCAATTAAAATTGAATCCATTTCTCAAATTCAAATTCAGAATATTTTATTTCATATAAACCTACATGGGCATTTATGAAACGTCAGAAGGTGCACGGTTCCAGTTGGTCGTTCCTATAGAGAAAATCCGGCAAGAAACTCTACGGTTACTATTTAAAAAATAATTGGCTTTCACATTGTTTTCAAATTACATTGGTATTGGTAGGGAGGCTAGTGTAGGAAAAAATAGAAATCTAAAAATTTAAAATACATACCTCATCTATATATAAGGTGTATCTATTCATACACGAAATATTTTAAGAGGTACACCTGTAGGTGGTAAGGAAGCTATAGAAGCAAAAATATTTTTTTTTATCTAAGCATTTTTTTAATTTTCGTATTTATTATAATTTAAAAACTGCTTGAGACGTTTTGCATAAAACCTTTTCTCCAAATTCTATGAATGGCCCGCCTGACGCTGCGAGCGTGGCGAACGGACGGCACGAGCATGGCCGCGGTGTCTCGGGCCGTAAGGAATAAGAAGGAGCCAGTATTTCTTATGTGCGTCAAATAATTAATAAATATTAAATTTTGAAAAAAATACATTTATAAAAAAATTTGTTTCGTTGCTGTAGCTTCTTTACCACCTACAGGTGTACCTCTTAAAATATTTCGTGTATGAATAGATTCACCTTATATACAAGATTATTTTTAGTATATGCGAAACCTGAATATAGTTTGTTCAGAATCAGTAACTGAATCGATTCCAATAATTTTTACACCATGTTATATTTTGTACCAAAAATATTTAATTACGCTTCCAAGTCGCGGGCCTTAGTGTTTTGTTTCGATTTTAAAATTATCATGTCTTTCTCGTACTCAAACGTCCATTACACGGAGATGGTACGTACACTAGCTGTTTGTGGTGATCTGCATATGTTTTTGCGTGGACAACCAGGTAACTTATCAAGCTTATAACTTTGTGATTATTAATGATACAGTTTTGAATTTTTTTTCATAGATGCTTTACATAAAAATACTAGACCCGTGTTTCGGGTTTCGCATAAACAAAAATTAATGTTGTATAAAAGAAAGTTGTGTTAGTTACACTATTTATAACTCAAGAACGGCTGAACCGATTTGGCTGAAAATTGGTCGGGAGCTAGCTTAAAACCAGAAGACGGACATAGAATACTTTGTTTTTATCCCATTCGACTATAAAGAGGAAAGATTTGATTGTTTGTTTGTATTGAATAGGCTCCGAAACTACTGGTCCGAATTGAACAATTATTTTTGAGTTGGGTAGCCTATTTATTGAGGTACGCTATATGGTATATAACATTACGCTACAATTAAAAGGAGCGTAGTAGCAACGAAAAATGGGCAAAAATTGGCATGCAATTCGATGCGACGGGAAGGTTTAGGGAAACAAAACTTTGACGCGGACGAAGTCGCGGGCAGAAGCTAGTATCATATAAAGCAAAGTATTTGGTTAGAAAATAACTGCAGCGTGTTTCTTAACAGGTGGCCAAGCTGCAGTCGAGTCCGTATCGTAAACGGCATGATAAGTTATAGCATGCGATTTTCTTTTATTTTTATAGTGAAATAGAATTTTGTTACCATTTTCATGGTTTGGAATTATGGGTGCAGGACCTGCTATATAAATTGTGGAGTACTGCGTTAGAAGTACTACGAATAATTGAAGAAGGAGATGCATTACTGCATACTTGTTTCAGCGCATTTTTATTACGGCTGCTAAATTAACACCACTCTCGTTTGAAGCAAACTTGAGTCCAGTGCCGGTGTTCGGCACTCCTAGAAACAATTAGTCTAGAAAAGATAGGTTCAGAAAGCTTTTCTAAGATGACTCTTCCATTTCTTTCCCTGAATGTACCAACAATATTTTAAGGACGTTGGGCTTTAACCCGTCAGAGGTGAGAACAGGTCTTTATAAGTTCACGATAGCCTGTAAAAACTTACACGGACGTATCAACTGCCCGGAGCTTCATGGCTTTATCTGCTGATTATTTGTCCTCAACAAAGACATCGCAGCCGTGAGAGCCGGACAGTCACAATTGCCACCTAAAACTGTAGCCAAAGCCAAATCCCCAGTCTGTCGTACTACAGATGCTAAATGCCCTTCTGACTGCCAACCCTGAATGTGACGTGTTTGCGGATGAATGAAATAAAATTATGCGTATATGTCTGGTGTTATGTGTGAGATAAAATGTATGACCATGTTAATTTTAAATAAAATTATATATAACGTAATTTTTGTTTACGTTATATTTTTTTCAATATTTATTAATGTAATTGGTGTTGTATCGTTTTAATTAACTGGATCTCATATTTTTATCTCGAGATATCCTTCTACTCGGTGGGTTCGATTCCCACCCAGGACAAATCTTTGTGTGATGAACACAGTTATTTGTTTTGTGTCTGGGTGTAATTTATCAATAACATGTGTATTTAGAAGTATATAAGTATATTTATCAGTTGTCTGGTTGCCATAGTACAGGCTCTACCTAGTTTGGAATCAGATAACGGTGTGTTGGTTGTCCTAAGATATTATACATATAAAAAAACAATGTCAGTCATGCTTGTTGCTAATAAACAGTGGAGATATATTTTCACAAATCCGAGACGAAAATAACCTCCCAGCTAGGCACACGGTACGAATACTTAGACCACGTTTATTTAACTCGTAAATAAAGCTCGTCCCCAAACAAACATTTACGAACTTATTTAGCTCAATTACCAGACAAAGAAAACCCATATGTCTGAGAACTTATCTATCTAGAATCAACCGAAGTGCACTACAGAAAGGTTCCTTTTAAATTACAAAATATAACAAACCGTGATATGACAGAGTGCTTACTTTTGATTTTAATTTCGATCGATTCACATTGGAATTTTGACGTTTCGTATTCCTAAGTTGGACGCTAGTGCCAAAATGTGTTTAAATTGGGTGTTCATTTTGGAGAACTAAGTGGAATCGAGATCGGGCGTTGTTGTTGTTCCAATCTATACTTATTTTTAATATTATAAAGCTAAAGAGTTTGTTTGTTTGTTTGTTTGATTGAACGCGCTAATCTCAGGAACTACTGGTCCGAATTGAAAAATTCTTATTGTGTTGAGTAGCCTATTTAGCGAGGGAGGTTATAAGTTATATAAAATCACGCTACAACTAAGAGGAGCGGAGCAGTAATGAAAAATGTTGCAAAAACGGGGAAAATGTATTTCTTTTGAGAGTTTCCGTTCAGTGCGCTGCGTAAACGGTTAAAGTAACGCAAAAATCATGTATGACGGAATTGTTTCTTTTAAAAAGTTCTAAAAAAAAGTCTGCGAAAGCATATGTCTATCTTTTAAGGTTGACTCACTATAACTCAAAAGGAGCGAGCAGCAACGAAAAATGGACGAAAACTAGCAGGCAAATCGATGCGACGGGAAGGGTCAGGGGAGCAAAAATTTGACGCGGACAAAGTCGCGGGCAGAAGCTAGTGTTAATACTATTGTTTTCAAGAGTACCGAATCACGTGTATGCAAAATTAACATTCAAATATCTGCTTTCTAGACCGTTGCCTCTATCACACATACTTTTATCATCATTTCAGCCGTAAGATGTCCACTGCTGGACTTAGGCCTCCTCCTACTCATACTTTTATGTCATAACTCTTTCCACTACATGAAGTGCCCTATACAAGCATAATCAGCCTATAATTTCCCACTGCTGGGACACAGGCCTCCTCTAGGTGAGAGGGAGTGGGTTGTAATCTGCCACATGGGCCCAGTGCGGGTTGGTAGATGTCATATGTCTTCGAATTTTTGGTTCTAGGACTTGCCGGTTTCCTCACGATGGTTTCCTTCGCCGTTTTGAGAGCAGCGGTGATGAAATTATTA
This sequence comes from Aporophyla lueneburgensis, assembly GCA_932294355.1. NCBI lineage: Eukaryota > Metazoa > Arthropoda > Insecta > Lepidoptera > Noctuidae > Aporophyla > Aporophyla lueneburgensis. Next base: position 13,434,274 of record OW028759.1, read on the forward strand.
CATATATTATAATTATTACATACCTACATATATACGATGCTATAATCATAACGAGTCCTTTTGGTTTTGGGGTAGTCGGGTAAAAACGAGCTTTCATATCTATTACAGTCTCTTTTAAAACTTGATGTGCCATATTATACGTCGGGTGTAAGTACCTTTTTAGCAACAAAAGGGCTGGACAAACACAATAGTTGTCTCAGTACTGCGAAATTGTCCAACTTTACATCGTTTAACTCACCAACGCTTGTTTAAATTCGGCTGTAGTGGGAGTTGGGATAAGTTGTGAGGAGATAGCGTTTTAAAATTTTCGAAGTTCTTTATTGCCAAGCCAAGTGTAGACATAAGAAGGAAAAAAAAACCGGCCAAGTGCGAGTCGGACTCGCGCACCGAGGGTTCCGTACAAACCTGTAGGTATTTTCGGTTTAAAAATATATATATTTTTAATTTTTATATTTCAGTTGATTGAATGTAAGGTAAATTGCGGTTTACGATTTATGACGTTTTAAAAAAAAACTACTCACTCGATCTCGTTCAAACCAATTTTCTTTGGTAGTTTACATGGTAGTTTACATGGTAATGTACATCATATATTTTTTTTAGTTTTGTCATTCTCTTATTTTAGAAGTTACGGGGGGGGGGGGGGGGACACACATTTTACCACTTTGGAAGTGTCTCTCGCGCAAACTATTCAGTTTAGAAAAAAATGATAGTAAAAACCTCATTACCATTTTTGAAGACCTATTCATAGATACCCCACACATATGGGTTTGATGAAAAAAATCATTTTTGAGTTTCAGTTCTATGTATGGGGAACCCCAAAATTTATTGTTTTTTTTCTATTTTAGTGTGAAAATCTTAATGCGGTTCACAGAATACACCTACTTACCAAGTTTCAACAGCATAGCTCTTACAGTTTCGGAATAAAATGGCTGTGACATACGGACGGACAGACAGACAGACAGACAGACAGACAGACAGACAGACAGACAGACAGACAGACAGACATGACGAATCTATAAGGGTTCCGTTTTTTGCCATTTGGCAACGGAACCCTAAAAAGAAATAAAAATTGTTTATTCTGCACGAACAAAACGCACATTGGGAAAATAACATAAAAAGATGCAAAAATATGCACACTTACAAGGTAGCTAAAAGACTCGTATTCAAGAAAAAAAAGTTTTATAGTATGAGCCATTGCGTGTGCATATGTTCTGCACACTTAGCTTAAAAGCAAACGGAACTTCGTCCCAACTGTGTTTCCACGATATGTTTTTTTATTTTATTTTAAGGGCCCACCTTGAACGTGAATGATAGTAGGATGGGCGTGGTTTATGGCGGGTCAACCTAAAGTGGCCGGCCGCAACAAACTTATATCTGAACCGTTTATAGAGAATAGGAAAACCAGCGGCCAAAAGTTGAACTAATGACAGAAAATGTCTCGAAATAAAAAAACGTTACTAACTTAGGATAGCCTTGCTGTAAGCACTATTCCTGTCACTGTTGCACATCTGTCAAACTACAATAGCAAGGTAGAGACGGAAACATCTTAGAAAAAAGTACGTGAAAGTAGCATTAATTTAGTCGGTCTATGAAAATTTTGCACATAGCGTGCGATGGAGTAGACAAATAATACAAATATTTAATTATAAGCAATAAAACTATCTTACAGCAAGAAATTATCTTCTTTATCTATACGTAATATTATAAATGCGAAACTAACTCTGTCTGTCTGTTACGCTTTCACGACTAAACCTTATTTGTTACCCATTAAACCTATTTAATCCGCGACTTCACCTGCGTCCGCGTAACGTAAGATTTACGCAGACGAAGTCGCGGGAAAAAGCTAGCTAATATTTATGTACGGATGTTGGGTTATACGAGATTGATTAACTCAAAATAATAAAAAAATATTATTTATTATTTACAACATAAAATTAAAAATAACGAATTAATCTTCTAGAGGTCTATAAATAAAATATATGATGGTATTAAAGAGATTAATAAACGTCAATTTCGTTTCTCCGATTATAGAAGATTATAGAAGTAAGTTTAATGTTATGCAAAACAGAGTAAAACACCATTGTTTTGATCATCCATAAAATCTTGTAGGAATGAAAAATTATAAATAGCCAATATGTTTTCAGAAAGCACTCTTGTAGACCTTTGATAAGATATCAATTAGATATCGAGAAGCAGTGGTGGCTCAGTGGCAACGGCTACTACTTACAAGTTCAAACCCGAGCAGGCGCTTTACTCTGTGTAAATTATCTCAACACCACTGCTCTCAAAACTGTGAAGGAAAACATCGCGAGTAAACCGGCATGTCTTAGAACCAAAAAATCGAAGACATGTGACATCTACCAACCCGTACTGGGCCCTCGTGGTGGATTATGTCCCACTCTCTCTCACCGAGAGGAGGCTTGTGTCCCAGCAGTGGGAACATTATAGGCTGCTAATGATTAGGTATCAAATACGGTACATATGGGGTTCGAAACAGCTAGGCCCGGCTTCAGGCCACGTGCCTGACAAGGATGGCTTCCTGAAGGTAGAGAGTAAGAAGAGGAAGAAGCTTCGTAGTCGGAACCAGTGTGGGACCGCGCTAGCAGGACCCAATTTGCTGCTACGTCCAGCTACACCAACGACGCAGCTCTATGTGTCCCGTCTACATTACACCACGAAGGTTGAGGAGATCGTGGAGTTTGTACGTGTTAAGTCCAAATGGACCTTGAGGGTCGAGAAGTTGGAACCGTGCCACAACACGAACTTCAAGTCATTCGTGGTGCGAGTTCCAACTCATCAAATCGAGACCTTCCTCAAGGAAGAGTTTTGGCCAAAGGGTGTCTTGTATCGACGATTCCACGGAAGGCTACGTGATAATACGCAGCGCAACACGTCACCGTCACTTCGCGTACAATAGTTATGTTTACGTGGTTTTTATTTGTATGTATGATAGTCTGGAAGGTATTATAATTTGGGTCTTTGTAGCCCGAAATAAACTGAATTGATTGATTGATATATGAAACTAGCTTCTGCCCGCGACTTCGTCCTCGTTAAATTTCTTGTTCCCCCGACCCTTCCCGTCGCGTCGAATCGCCTACCCGTGCAAGTTTCCCTGTTTTTGCAACATTTTTCATTACTGCTCCGCTCCTCTTGATTGTAGCGTGATATTATATAGCTTATAGCCTTTTTCTATAAATAGGCTACCGAACACAAATATAATTTTTCAATTCGGACCAGTAGTTCCTGAGATTAGCGCGTTCAATCAATCAAACAAACAAACTCTTCAGCTTTATAATATTAATATTACAATATAATAGTATAGATTAAAATGGTATAAATTATAGTATAGATTAAAATTTATATTTTCAATAAAACTTCACATCTGCTAAAAAATGATAAATGATTTCATTTCTATAAGTAGGTTTGTACAAACACTTTTACATGTCAATGATATTTTTTTAAACTAGATGAGTTCGGCGTTCGACACAGCCTGTTTAAAACATTACCCTTCTTTGGGCTGCTGTCAGGTAAAACTTCACTTTTTTCACAATTCTAATGCTACTCCATTCATTCGTTGTGCTCTTGCATTTGAAGTGACAGTACTTGACATATGGATATATTGTTGGCGTACTTCAAACCTAAAAACAAATTATGTATTTTATTTTATTTCTAAATGAATAATTATTATGAGTTTTTGGGATAAAACAGACGTTCTTCTCTAGAAAATAAGGTGTTTACTCAATATTACTTAACAAAGTGAGACGATTGTGTCTGTAATGCTTTAGTGAAGGTGATAAATTCAACTCACTGTTATCATCATCTTTTTGGTATTGAATTCCAGCAAAATTAATTCATTAATTGCTTTGTGCTGGTACTCCTAACGTTGCAGGTACTGTTCAGTTTTGGTATATTTTTCTTCTCATTTTCATACATAATTTAGGTCGTCACTAAATGGTAATATAAAAAGCATGTTATATTGTTCATAGGCACAAAAATAGACACGTACACAGCCAAATACAGAATTATTTGGAAGGCCAACACTCATTACATTAAATAATTTCTGCAACATGCATTACTACTACCTTTTTTTGTGAACACAATTATTTAAAAAACGTAATTTTGATCGCACGGATTAGTAAAAAAGTGACATAGATTCGCCGTCGATGAGCCCTACTAGGCGACTGATTTATGAACGAACGAGAGTGATGACACTACTTATGATAGGCAAAAGAAGAGATGGCGATAATGTGAGTGCACTTGGAATAAAATAACGTAAGTGCCAAAACGAATTGCCGTCTTTTATGAATGAAAAGTATTATTAAAACGAAAACTGTTTTACAAAAACTTAGATACGATTATTAAAAATGTTTAAAAGTAAAGTTTGTTTAATAACTCTTACGCATTGCGCCTTGAGGCTAAAAAATCATAAACGTAGATAGAACTTTGCGATTTATTTGTATCGAGAAAATTTCATCGTATCGTGTATTCCTTTTACAGGATACTAGGTCATATACTCAAAAAACATACACTAAAAGATTAAGTTCGGATGTCATACGGTAAGAAAGGTACGCTAAAAAGAAAAAGCACGTTTTTCTCAACACGTCACCTTAACGTTCATTTACAAAACACAAGTCATATTCGTTATTTTCATCACTTTCTTGTCACACAACTATAACTGATTCTAATGCTATCTTTTTTTAATGGGTAGCTCGTCACCCGGTAAGGACCAGGCCTGTGTCAACGGCGTGTAGTGTTCTATACGCACCTCAAAGAGATGTCAGCAAATACTGAAGGGAGCCGCTAGAACCGATGCCTGCCAGGGTCGTGAGATTTGTTCGAAAGAGATACTGTGGCTCTGGCATATGGGCAACTGAATGATCACGGGTGGGTTTTATCAGTAAAAATCTGACAAGCCCTTCCGCTCCACCCTGAGTGGAAGACGTCATTTGATGATACCCACGAAAAAAAAATGCTATCTTTTGTTGGTAGTCCATGGCATCATAAATTAAACTTTGTTATGAATTTCCTTTTTCTTGTTGATAAATTTTGTACTATGACAATTGAGGTAGTAATTACATCACCTGCGCTCGCGTCCCTTCGTTTGTCATAGACCATAGGTTTATTGTCTGTGCCATGGTCAAGCGATTTGGAGCGTCGGGTCTGGGTAGATCGTATAATTAATTGTTCATTGTAAGAAATACAGTTTTCCTTTAGGTATATCTTAAGTATATTTTATGTTTTCTTTTATTTTTATATGTAATATATTTTGACTGTAGGATTAATTATTTTGTCACGTCCGTAAGTGTGTCGGCGGCATCACAGTGGGCCCAATCTGAATTCCAACGCTGCGTTAGTTGTTTTTTTACAAACATCGAAGCATTATGCTGAGATAGGACCCGTTTTGGCCTCGCACAGGTCTCACTCTTTTAATTTTATATCTTTTACCATTTTGTTATTTGTACCTATCCTAAAAGTTTCTATGTTCTTTTCATTGTTTCTATGTCGTGTGTGTGTCGCAAATAAAGTATTTTTCTTTCTTTCTTTCATTTTAAAATTCACCATGGTGGTGATGAGAAAGTTAGGTTTTGCGGCATGCCAAAATGTGTGTGTAATCTTTTGCTTCTATTATAAGCAAAAAATGAAGTTGATTAATTTTCTTAACTTATCTATCGGTAAGCCTAAGATGACGGACTGCGGAATAGACATTGATAATAGAAAGATAAATTTGAAACGTTAACGTTACTATGTTGAGCGCTCTCGGCTGCTGCAGCCATTCTTTCTTTTCCGTTTCTTATTAAATATTCCTCATTAATTAATTAATGTTACTCCTCTGTCTCCTACAACTTAAACCACAGTCTAACCTCGAACAAAGCCGTTGTGGTTGAACAATTTGCGGGTGTGTTTGCCTTTGACCGTGCAAAAGTGGCTTTTTCTTTGCAGACCCGTGTTTGACGAACGTCTAGTTGGACTCAATTAACTTGTACCACTGTAAAGTTACTGTGCTGTGGTATTGTTTTACTGTTTTGTGCGGAACTGGTATGCTTTTGTGATGTGTGAATAATTTATTTCGTATAGTCAAGAGTATTGTTCGGTTGATATATTATGGAGGTTTATTTTGAGAGTGAAATGGAATAGATTAGTGAAATAGGTACTACTGTGTTAAAATTAAAAGGAACACTTTTTTAACATCTCCAGCACCAATTCAGGTTACTAAATCATTGCATTGTCTTTGATGCTTTAAAGAAAAGAAACGAGGAATGGAACGAAAGATGATATGGCTAAAGAGGGAGTGACTACTGCGATAGTGACTAATAGAAAAGTAAGGAAGAAGGAGATATTCAGCATTGACTAATGGGTAAAAACGTGGTTGCAACTAAAAAGAGATTGTAAAGATAATATCACGGCATAAGGTAACAAAAAAAACCTAGTGCCTAGCTGATGTCTGAGATATTTTTTTTATAAATTGTACTCCCATCTACAAACTGACCGTGGCAACCGCCGCTTAACGTGACAGAACAATGAAATGGTTCTTGTTCAACGCTACTTATTGTCTCCAACTTTATGAATCCAATTGTCACGAAATTCGGAGTCAAAAATTGATTCAGCATTTAATAAGTTAATGTAAGAAAAGAGACACCACTCAAGATTAGAGTTTCAAACAAAGTTAGTGACTTGAAGCAACTTCTTATCGAAGCAATTTGCGAAAGTGAGGTGAAAAACATCCGGCGGGAATAAGGACGTGGTATTTTTGGACCAAGATCCTTGGGCGATGGATGAGGTTGGTCCATTTAAGAGGCCTTTATAAGAAATTTGGTCGATTTCGATAATTTACTTTTAAAGGCGTGCTTTTACAGTTAAAATACTGAATTCCCATATGTTTTAATGCACATCATGAAAGATCGTTTCAGTTATTACCTATTGAATCAGCTTCTTTTTAAATTTTGTCGAGAAAATCTGAAGAATTTGTTTGGTTAAACACGCTTATTTCAGGAATTGCTGATTTGAATTAAACTATATTTTTAGTGCAGGATAGCCCATTATCGAGAAAGTTTATATAACATAACCTTGAAACCCTAAGGAACCGAGCAAAAAGAAAAATGTAACAAATACGAAGCACTCGCCCGGGCAGACGATTCGATACGACGACGCTATGTGTGGGTCTGTTAAAATTTGACGCGTATGAAGTTGCGGACAGAAGCTAGTAACTATTAATCATAACCGGTAAAATGTAGGTACACCATAAGTACATCTGTATCCCAATTTTCGGGGAAAAAGGCGTGATGTTTTGCTTATTATTCTGCCCTAGTCTTTGCCCGCGTAGATGTCGGAAATTATCCAACAGAAACGTGCCACCGGGACAAAAACTACCCAGGATGCCAAATATGCCAGGATACCTTTTTATCGAAATTCGTTTAGTGGTTTAGGCGTAAAATGGTAACATATAGACAGACTTTTGAATTAATAATATTTCAAGCTGTTTCTTCCGTTCCAAGATGAAAAGTAGCCTATGTTACCCACGCCATGGTCTGTACCTGTGATTAGGAAATTAAATTAAAGAAGTTCGGATTACGAAGTTAGAATAAGGAAGTCAGAATTAGGAAGTTAGGATTAGCAAGTTAAGAGTAGTAAACTAGGAATAGGAACTAAAAATTAAGAAACTAGGATTAGGATTAGCAAGTTAGGATTACGAAGTAAGGATTCGCAAGAAAGGATTAGGAACTTTGGATCAGCAAGATAGAATTAGGAAATTGGGATTACAAAATAGGGTTAGGAAGTTAGGATTACAAAGTTAGAATAAGGAAGGTAGGATTAGAAAGTTAAGATTCGGAAATAAGGATAAGGAAGTAAGAATTAGGAAATTTTAATAAGGAGGTTAGGATTTGGAATAAAAATTAGAGAGGTAGGATTAGAGAGTTAAGATTAGGAAGTTCGAATAAGGAAGTTATGATTAGGAACTTAGAATTACACAGGTAGGATTTGGGAGTTAAGATTAGGAAGTTCGAATAAAAAAGTTATGATTAGGAACTTAGAATTACAGAGATAGGACTAGGGAGTTAAGATTAGGAAGTTCGAATAAAGAAGTTATGATTAGGAACTTAGAATTACAGAGATAGGACTAGGGAGTTAAGATTAGGAAGTTCGAATAAAGAAGTTATGATTAGGAACTTAGAATTAGAGATGTAGGATTAAGGAGTTCGGAATAGGATGTTCGAATAAAGAAGTTATGATTAGGAACTTAGAATTAGAGAGGTAGGATTAGGGAGTTCGTATAAGGAAGTTAGAATTAGGAAGGTAGAATTAGAATAGTGTGGATTAGTACGGATTCTCAATATTTTCCTTCGCATAGTGTAGTATCATATTAATTAAATTAAATTAATTAAATTGTTTGTTTATTACTAAAAAGGGACACATTTACAATAAAATCCTTAAACAATTTAAATAGAGCAGAATTGCTAATTTGCCTGAACTAGGTAGAGCCTGTGTTTCAGGCTACAAAAAGAAAAATAGCGTGTTAGCGGTTTTATTTGCAGACAACTAGTAAATCTTTCGTCTGTGCATAATCTATGGTTAGTAAATATTGAAGTATATGTTTTTTACAGCTATAGTAATTTAATTTATAGATACATAGTTTTCTATTTAATCTATTGTACAGAAATGGGCCTAAAAATGTATAGAATCTTTCTACAAAGACATGTTTTGAGGTTGCATTTGTTATACATACTTATATCATTCCGTCTCTTGTTAGTATTGTCAGCAGTGTAGGTAAGCATGGTGTGCTGTTTTAATACTAATTGCATAATGAAAAGCTGCCGAACAGTCAGCACGTTGCAGGTTTTATAGAGTAAATCTGTGGGAAAAAAAGAAGGAATGGAAGTTTGCTACCTTTAAAATTGCTCTCTGAACTCTTTCAAGAGGAAGGAAATTGTTTTTTGGTGCACCGCCCCAAGAAGTGATACAGTATTGAATAATAGTTTGACATAGGGCCAAATAAACTTGTGTGACTAATTTTTTGTGTGCTAATGTTCGCAGTTTCTTAAAAACATATATCAGTTTGCGTACTCTTTTACTAAGGCTTTTAATATGTATTTTAAAAGAAAGTATTTCGTCCATTATAACCCCCACGTATTTAATGTTGCTCGTTTTGATGATAGAAGGACAATTACACGTGCTGACTGTACAGTTTCCACATTGATGAGCATATAAACAAGGGTTAGTAATGTTAGGTTGAGATTTGCGCATAGAGAAGTGAATATATTTCGTCTTGTCAGCATTTAATGTTAATAAATTGCTTTGAAGCCAATTAGTCACAGAATTTAATCCTAACTGAGCAAGTTCAAACAGTTCGCTAGTGCTTTTTGCGGTAAATATTAACGCAGTGTCGTCGGCATATGATATAACTAGCTTCTGCCCGCAACTTCGTACGCGGATCCTGTTGCTTATGCCAGCGACAACGGGGTCGTCAAAATCGAAGATTGAAAAGACTGAAAAGTCTGATGTAGAGTTCTAAGGCCTGGGGAAGGGAAAATAACGGGATGAGCGAGACGATTGGAGTCGTTCCAGATCTTTTATTTTTGTATGTCAATAGGAAATGCCCATCAGACTAAGCAACTTTTGCTAAGACGTCATTCCTTAATATGTTATTAAGAGTTTTACTTAAGATTTCCACAACAGGTGTTCCAGATCTTCAAATGTATTCTCACAGCAGGAAATGCTCTTCACGTGGAATATTTTTTGCTATGGCACCATTTTTATATCTTTTATATTTACTTTAGCTGGTCTGTTGCGGTCTGCATCAGGTGTTCATTTTCCAAAATATAGCCTATATGTTGCCCTGACTTAATACCTATACAACAAAAAACTTTTCTTCCCGTTACTCCGCAGCGGATTCCAAGGGTACACTGAATTAACAATAATATTGCAAATAACTTTAAAAAAATTCTTTATAAACTATATTTGAGGTTTTTCCTTCAGGAGCTATTATATAAAGACCGGAAGCGTTGCTGACCCTTAAAAAAGCAACATAAAGTTGGTCATGAGAAAAACAGTCGGTTGCCAGGTCAACACCAGCAGCTTTAAGCGTCTGCTCTTGTGACTTGTTTATTGTCATGGCAAAGCACGTAGTCACAGGGAACTGTGTGCGCTTAAATTGAAAGGGGAAATTGTTGGGGATGAGTGGTATGCGCGGTATGAACACAGTCTCACCGGCACCACACCCAGTGAGTATTATAGCAACAATTATATTACGTTGTAAAGCGTTGACAATAAGACGGGTTCCGTTGCACAGTTTTGGCGGAGTTAAATTTCGCATCAGCATTATGGGAACACCGACTTTAAGTCTTATTTTATGAGCTGGGAGACCACTCGCTGTAAGTGAATTGAGAAACTCAACTGGGTAATCATAACGTTCGCGATCAGCGGACAGTCGCGCATCATATTCTTCACTGGTCTCTAGAGACCTGGATGTAGATGCATAAATACGCTGAGAACGCAAGCGAGCTTCGCGATCCGAAGATGTTTCTACGGAGCGAGTTGCAGCCTGATGTTCTCGAACAGCATCAAGTATATCCTGACACTCTTCGGTAGATTCTTGGGATCTTATGATCCTCAATCTTTTAGCTCCTTTGCAACGTTGGGAAAGATTTGACCTCTTTCTAGGCATGGTTATAGTTTTATTCTGAAGATATCTGATCAATTAAAATCTAAGTGACTGCTCGCCTGCGTTACCGGGTAGGCTACCGTGTCACGAAGATAAATGGAAAACGAAATTAAACACTCAAATACCATAAGCCCGAAGGCATATTTCTTCGATAATATAAAATAATAAATGGGAGTTTTAGCCAGTAGAGCCAAATTTTCAATGATTCGTAGAATTTTCATCGAAAATCAGTCCTAAACTGTTACTGCCTTCACCACGTGGAGGTACTCCCAGCTTATGTTATTTTATAATTATACAGTGAAATTAGTGGTAGCTTTGATTTCCACATCAGGTATTCCAGATCTACAATCTTTATACGTCAACAGAGAGTGCTCATCAGGCTGAACAACTCTTGCTAAGAGGTCATTCCTATATATGTTATAGTGTAGCTGGGCTCTTGGATTTCCACATCAGCTGTTCCAGATCTTCAAATTTTATACGGCAACTGAGAGTGCTCATCAAGCTGAAAAACTCTTGCTAAGACGTCATTCCTATATATGTTATAGTGTAGCTGGGATGTTGGAGTTCCACATCAGCTGTTCCAGATCTTCAAATTTTATACGACACCAGAGAGTGCTCATCAGGTTGAACAACTCTTGCTAAGACGTCATTCCTATATTTGTTATAGTGTAGCTGGGCTGTTGGAGTTCCACATCAGGTGTTTCAGATTTTCAAATTTATTCTCTTAGTAGAAAATGCTCATCACGTGAAACAATTTTTGCTACGGTACCATTTTTGTATCTCTTATAGTTTAGCTGGTCTGTTGCGGTTTTGCATCAGGTGTTCAAGTTTCCAAGATAAATTATAGCCTATATTTTGCCTAGACTTAATACCTATACAAAAAAAAAAAATCTTTCAAATCCGTCCAGTAGTTCCGAAGATTAGCGTGTACAAACAAACAGACAAACAGACAGATTTTTTTTTTTGGTTTCGTGCTCTATTACTGTTTCTAAACCTCCCTCAACTATTTTTTTTTAATATATTCAATGTACAGACACAGTTTTTTTACTGTTTTATTATATGTATATACAAGATTATTTTTGGTATATGTGAAACCTGAATATAGTTTGTTCAGAATCAGTAACTGAATCGATTCCAATAATTTTTACACCATGTTATATTTTGTACCAAAAATATTTAATTACGCTTTCAAGTCGCGGGCCTTAGTGTTTTGTTTCGATTTTAAAATTATCATGTCTTTCTCGTATTCAAACGTCCATTACACGGAGATGGTACGTACACTAGCTGTTTGTGGTGATCTGCATATGTTTTTGCGTGGACAACCAGGTAACTTATCAAGCTTATAACTTTGTGATTATTAATGATACAGTTTTGAAATTTTTTTTTCATAGATTCTTTACATAAAAATACTAGACCCGTGTTTCGGGTTTCGCATAAACAAAAATTAATGTTGTATATATATAGATTTTCCCGTCTTTAATATTTAGATTACATAAGTCATTAATATAAATCAGGAATAGTGTGGGGCCCAGAATACTTCCCTGGGGTACACCGAAACTAGTATTTTCTGCTCATCACTCGTAATATTATCTATTTTAGCACATTGGTACCGGTTTTCTAAATAGTCAGTAAAGAGTTTCAGCGGCGTTCCTCTTATTCCTGTAGTCTCTAATTTGTTCAGAAGAAGAGAAATAGATACCGTGTCAAATGCCTTGGCTAGATCGAGAAAGACTCCCAGGGTCTGGTGTCCTTTGCCAAGGTCTCGATGCACCGCATCGACAGTCGATAATTTGGCTCTAAAACCAAGTTGCGCAGGGGAAAAGATGTTGTTTTTTTCTAGATAATTAACTAGTCTAGTGTTTAAAACTTTCTCTAGTATTTTTGATATCGATGGTAGTAAGGATATCGGCCTATAATTATTAACTGCGTCTTTACTTCCGGATTTAAAGATAGGGATTACAGCTGCCTTTTTTAGGCAAATCGGGAAAAATCCTTTGGAGAGACAGATTCGAAAAACATGCGTTAAGGGAGGTATCAAAATATGCTTAAAGAGTTTAAGAATATTATTGCTTATATTATCCCATCCATCTTTTAGCCCGGAAATTAATTTGCTAATAGTCGGACGACGATTTAGCAGCGATAAATTTACTGTCAGTAAAACTGCGTGATGGTCAGTAATTTTTGAGATAGTAACAAGCGTGATGTATGATAGGCTTGTTTTGATCATCATATGATCTAAGCAGGAACCGCTCTGATGTGTAGGCAATGTAAGAAACCCATGGTATAAGCAGATGTTAAGGTAATCCTGGATCCCAGCATTACAGTACTCAGAACCAATATTTATGTTTAAATCACCTGTTAGTATAACATTCCTAAATGAACTGAGTGCTAGGAGAATCTGGTTTAAGGATTTGTTAAAAGAATCTAAGTTTCTGGCGGAAGGGGATCTATACATAGCGATTATCGCTGTGGTTGTACCAATTTTGATGACTAAACAATTACTCATACTCTCTTGTAGACTATATTCCTCGATTGTGACCTTTAGTGATTCCTTAGCAAATATTACGATACCGTCATTTTGATTATGGTTTATTGTGGTATGTAATACGTTGTACCCCGGTATAACTGGAATATTATCGTAGCGGTTAGCTAACCAAAACTCGGTAAGTACCATTATATCACAGTCAAAGTTAAGTCTACGAAGAAAATGTTAAAGTTATCTATGTTTTTAAAAATACTACGAATATTTTGAGTAAGTACAGTTAGTGAATTTTGATAGTCGGAAATATATTTTATGCAGTCCTCAACGTCACATGTCTTTGATACTGTTAAAACTGTGTTATCAATATCTGTAATTAATTTATGTCTTGAATATATTGCTACAGACCGAATTTAAGTCGATTACATAATTATAGATTCCAGCTTACCTAGCTAACTGTAACACTTTTGATTTGTAATCACCATATTCATAAATACAGATTATGTACCACTGTGAGAGAGGAAGAAGCAAATAAGGTCTATTTATTGGCACTTGCACAACACGTCACACACTATCAACCAGAATCTGAATGAATTCGATCGTTATGGTTAATCCATTGCCCCATATGTTCGAACAATTTGTCTGCTCAAGAACGTAAATAACGCAATGAATGTTATTGAACTGTGAAAATAAAAGCCAATTCTACTGTTATTGTGTTACACAATTACCCGGCCGTACAGTAAGATCACTAACTAAACTAAACATAATTAGAAATCAAGCTATGTTTGTACTACCTAAATCCTAGTTTTTTTTCTTTTATATTCAAACAGATAGGTAATAAGTTTCCTGCAGGGACCTGCAGCGACAGATGCACAAAAGGGTACCTGTACCTGTAAGTGCCCCCCACCTACAAGTACCTACTAAGTCAATTTAATTCTTAAATGTTATCCATATCGTGATAATAATATACTACACGTACAGACTTTCCAATTCTGTTCTGGAAAACTCCAATAACACTATTCCCAACCTTTTTATTTTTGTGGGTGGGACATCATCAAATGGCGTCACCCGCTCTGGGTGGAGCGTTAAGGCATGTCAGACTTTTACGGACTAAACCCCACCCGTGTTCCCTCATTTGCCTGTGCCAGGCCACGGTAACTCTTTCGAACATATCCGAGACCCAGGCAGGACTTTACCCAACCTGGGATTTGAACCCACGACCTCACGCTCGGCGGTCGCGCAAGACAGATAAGTATCACCTATACCTAGCTACTTTGTCTATATCTGAATAGTAGGTAAGTATGTAAGTACCACTAACAGAATAATATCGATCGTTTAACCTTGAAGGTGCTATAAGGTTTAAGTCTTATAATTTCCTCATAATCGTTTAGGCAAAATTGAGCCTTAAGTACAACTGGTTCGTAACAATGCAGATGTAAGATAAACTTGAACTGATAACAGTAGATCCCTTCTAAATTGCAAATTGCCGACAATATTGTGTTAGATATTATTAACTTACATTTGCATACTAATCCTATTACATGGGACTTAGACATAAATGATTAAATGGGGGCATTTATAAATGCCTGCTGGTGGAAATAATTCCTTTAAATTAAAATATTCAAATAAACTATTTTTCACCACGCGGGTACTGGATCTGATATATTCTCAAAATTTCTGCGGAGAGCGAAGGGAGGTTCACAAAGTAGGAGGCCAGGAGAAATAATTCAGTTTCATGCAAATTAGTTGTACATACCAACGTAACGCCTTCAGCGGGACTCCCACAATCTGGTGCGACCTCGGGATGGCGGGTCACAACTTTCCGTGGTCCAGGTATTACCAAATCACACAAGCACACAACGTTCAGAGGTCTATCCTCTACTCTTATAGGGTGCGCGCGCGCAATAATTAGATTGATTTTGCGAATAATTGTGAAGGTAAAGGACGTGCGTCTATTGTCCTTCATGTGCGGCGTAGAACTGACGGAGGGACCCATTTAAGGGCACATTGAGGTCGCGCACGCAGCGTGGCAGGAGCGGTCGCCAGCGCGGTTTTTTTTTTTTTTTTGGATGGGAATTCATCAAATGACTTCTCCCGCTCTGGGCGGAGCGGGAGGGCGTGTCAGACTTTTACCGACTAAAACCCACCCGTGTTCCATCAGTTGCCCATGTGCCAGGGTCACGGTATCTCTTTCGAACAATCACGCGACCCCGGCAAGCATCGGTCCTAGCAGACCCCTTCAGCACTACTGACATCTCTTTGAGGCGCGCGTGGAACACTACGCGCCGTCGACCCGAGCTTGGTCCTTACCGGGCGGCGAGCTACCCATTGCTCGCCACCCGCAAGCTCGCGCCTACGGTGGCCGGGAGTCCGCTATGGACTCCCAACGCCCGGGGCGTCTCCTCCTGCGGCGGCTAGGGACGTGAGGGTGCAGAGACTGCCACTCCCTCACGCGCCCCGCCTCCTCCTTTGCGAGCATTACTGCTTCGCAGAAGGAGGTGACGGCTTCCCATGCCCTCTCGCTCCGTACCATGGCTCGCACCAGGGCCGGACGCGAGAGGTCGCCGCCGCCGATCCCCTCCATGAGGACACGGCGGTGCCCCGCCCAGGCAGGGCACTCCTCCACCGTGTCCTCCAGACGATCCTCGCAATGGAAACAACCGGGCGTATCCTCCCGCTTTATTCTGAACAGGAACCCACCGAAGCACCCATGCCTGGTGAGAACCTGCGTCAGGCGGAAGGTGAGGACGCCGTGGCCCCTGTCTGTCCACTCCTCAAAGAGGGGACTTACCGCCGCAATTGTGGCGTGCCCAGCACTGGGTTGCGACAATCGTACCTGCCATGTCGCCATGAGATCCTGCCGGAGCTCTGTCCGCCGTGCCGCAATTTGTAGCGGCAGCGGAGTTTCACCCCGGCGTTTCGCCTCCTCGCGCCACTCCCACATGTGCGCGAGCACCTTTGCCTCCAGATCCCATGGCGGCACTCCGGCAAGGAGGCTCGCCGCCTCACACGAGATCGTGCGGTATCCTCGGATTAGCCGGATGGCCATGACCCTCTGGGCTGCACTCAACCGGCGCGCTGGGCGCAGCCTCAATGAGGGCGCCCACACCGGTGGTCGCCAGCGCGTCGCGCGTACATCGATATACACTTACCAATTTACACAAAAAGAACCACCTGCTTTATCCCGTCAAGGAATAAATTTTTTGAATCTGTCTGTTTATAAGCGCATGTTACTCAAGGGGCATTTTTTTTTTAACTGCACATCTTCATTATGACATAGGCCTCTCCAATTGCATGCTATTCAGACAACTCTCATCTAGCTGCCACCAGCCACCAGCCACCCAGCTAAGATTGTCGCTCTACCTAGCCTCAGGGTTTCCTACGAGTACCTCACGTTTGTCTATTTACGGTCTCTACTCTAGACCGTGTCTACTACAACGGTCATTAGTTCTATGGCTTTATATGGCCGGCCTATTGCCATTTCAGTTTCCTTACGCACATATTAAAAGTCAAATGTATGATTTGACTTAATATGTGCGTACCACAAATACTAAACTTCTGGTAAAATTTCAACACAGTTGACACGATTCTAAAACCCATTCTTCCAAATCATATCTAGCAAAAGGTAACTACAGAGTCTCCTGAATTATTCAAAATGATAACGAACAAGCCCCTTGGTGTTCGAATCATGGGACTGTGATTCCCCCCGCTCCCCGCATAAACAACCTCCCCCGGCATGTCATTTCGGCAACATTTGTACGATTTCATAGGAATATTGCATGGGATTTTTTATGGTTTCTCTGCCCCTCTCAAGGAAATGACTAATAGAATGGGGAGTTCCAAATGGGTATCTTAAATGAGTTTGTAATCTTATGGAGCTGCGTTTTTTACGCGAATGTGGCAAGGATATGTCTGAGATATGCTGAATGCTGCATAAAGGGTCTCTGATGAGGAAAATCTGGTTTACTTACTGTGTCGTTTCGCTTTTTTGTTGATCTTATTTGGAGGAATTGATACGATATTCAAATGATGTTTTAGGGCGGAAAAGGATAGAATGGGATGGAGTCCTGTAAAAACCGTGTCAAAACGAGGAGTTGCATCAATCACCACGCAAGGTAAACACATTTTGCTACTGTCAGCCGAAACATCTTTTGGAAAATTTAAAATAATTAAGTCCACGAGAAGAAAGAAATGGGTTGTCATATCTTAAGGCTGTGACAAAACCAATAAAACAGTGATATCCACGAAACAACGGTACTCTGTTTGCTCTTCCGTATTCCTAAGATTATCTCTTTACCTTACTGAATTATATTATTCTAAAGCCAACTATAACCTGGTTTCAATTTATATGGCGTTTCTTCGAAAAACAAAGAAGACCAAAATAATACAAATGTTTGGAGTATCGACCTCTTAGTGACCAGTGAAGAGCTCAAGAGCCAAAACTTTACCAATAAATGGGATTCATTGAAAGAATATTTTTCTATAAGATATACTATTTTTAGACTGAACGGATTTCAAATTTAGTAAGCACGGCCACAAATTAAGGCCACTTCCAGTATGAGCTGATTTCTCACTGTACGAAAAGCCAATGCGAGGTCAGCTAAAACTGAAAATATATAGCTTCATGTATAGCCGTGTGTACACAGGTTGGTTACGAGCTAAGTTAGGACATTGGATACTTTTTATCTCAGTAGTTCGTACCCGTGGGGTAGTTTCCGACCTTAACGATGGCGTCACCACGGGGCTGATAAATAATATGACAACACTATATTAACTGTATTAAATGTTGCTATATTATTTGTTAATTAATTTGCCTAAAGACTTAAATAATATAAAACAGAGTGAGAACAAAAGTAACTCGGCTAAAAGATAGAACTTTATCCGTATTTAATGTGTACAGTGACCAAAACAGATAAATAACTAGGGCGGTCGGATACAGTTAAACTTTAAACCAATCAATCAATAGTCTATATTCATAAATATAGCTTACAACGGTGTGCAAGATGTTATAATTGGTAATTATAGTTTCTCTGTGTTTGGCCATTTGGCGTACTAATATACAATTATCGTATTTGCCAATTAAGTAAATTAATTTAAAGCATAAACTTTTAGTAGAATCAATGTCAAGTTATCTTTACTTATAAAACAAAGTCGCATTTCGTGTTTATACACTTAGATCTTTTAACTACTCAATGAATTTTACTAAGGTTTTCATAAAAAGACAGTGTTTCAAGACGAAAGGTAATAATTTATAATACGCGAGTGAAGTTGCTGTCAAAAGCGAATCTATACTAATATTATAAAGCTGAAGAGTTTGTTTGTTTGTTTGATTGAACGCGCTAATCTCAGGAACTACTGGTCCTAATTGAAAAATTATTTTTGTGTTAGCCTATTTATCGAGGAAGGCTATAGGCTATATAACATCACGATACAACCAAGGGGAGCGGAGCAGTAATAAAAATCATGCAAAAACGGGGAATATCACAAGGGTAGGCGATTCGACGCGACGGGAAGGGTCGGGGGAACAAGGTGCCTAAAATATGAAAAGAAGATTGTAATAATTTGTAACATTCACAACACTAGATGGTAGTTATCATCATCATCTCAGCCGCAAGACGTCCACTGCTGGACATGGGCCTCCCCTTATTTGGGGGGCTTTGCCATAATCGCCACGCTTGGCAAGCGGGTTGGCGATCGCAGTATGGTGGTAAAATGCATAGAGAACGCTGCTACCCATTCTCTAGGAAATCCCTTAGTCGCCTTTTACGACACCCACGGGAAGAAATGGGGTGATGCTATTCTTTATGTCCGGCAACACACGGGACCCAAGTAATATATAAATATGAGTAATATTAATATTGGTTTTAATTTAGTGTGAATAATAAAAAAAACAAACAGTTTATTTAAAAAACTAAATGTTTTTCAATAAAAATACCCAATTTCTTACTAAACTTCAACTATATCCGACGACCCTAGTTACTTATTTCGTTTGGTGACCGTACCTTACTTTAGCACAGCCGAAAACTAAAAGGTTCTTTTAGTACAAAAATACGGTTCCTTCCGGATATATTTAAGGATATATTTTTCTAAATTATCCGTGACAGTCCGCTCGTTTTAGTTACCCGCCCCTAATTAAGAGAGAGCGAACGCAGGGTTCCCACTAATGGGGATTATTAAATGGTTTTATATTCTTTGTTCGTTATTTCTTATTTCTAATAAAAATTGTTTTCGTCAACGTCTTTCAAAAATCTACTATAAAAGTATACTGTTTTTAAAACGTACAATACTAAAAGTGAAATATGTCGGTATGGTATAATAATAAATTCAGTTTATCTAAGTAGATGTATACTTATACAAAAGATGAAAATGCACAAAAAATCAAGACTGCTTTACTTGTCATGAATTACGAAAAACTACATCAATGGTTCTTCGAGTCCAATAATAGATACAAAACTATAGTAGTCTCCATTGATTCATATGTTCGAAAAAAGTTTTTGCTCTCTAACGTAAATATCGCAATGAATGTTGTTGAACTGTCAAATGAAAAAAATCCCACTATTATCATAAATCTTGGCGTGCTCAATCGAAAAACTTAAAAATTCAATTGCAGCTTCAACTAAATCTTCACTACTAAAAATGTTGCGTACCGTTTATTATCTGTGCGCCTAACGGAATGCGCGTGTAACGAAGTGACATCTGACTTGACAGTTTTGACGTTTGACACTTTCTCTTGGCATCCGTCGGGACCAAAGAAGCACGCCGTCGCTTGGGTCTCGCGGCCTTTTGTTGAAATTAATCCCTTGTAAATGGATCCGGTTGTGGACAATTAGTCGTGATCCAGTCGTGTGTGTTAATAACCCCTATCTTGGTGAAATAATACGGGTTTAGTTTCTTGACATTGAAATAGTTTGGAGGTTAAGTGTTTGAACCGCATGTTGGAGTGAATCTCTGACCAGTTGCAGCGGCCTGGTGTCTGGAAAACCCACTTACACGTTACTACACGATACATATACACTCACTTACATACACAACTCCAGGTTGGCAGCAGAGCAGTGCCCTTCAACCATGAGGTAAGTTGTTTTGTTGTATGGTAGGTGAGTTGTTCTCTTATATATTGTCTGCTCCGCGTACGGCGGACAGTACGCTAGCCACTCTTGTCTCTAGAGCCCCACGATTAGCACGCTTCCACATAATAATTAAAACCTTATGTGGGCCTAGTCTGGCAGCGTACACTTTGGTATGCAGAGGCGTGGTTTTAACCTACAAAACCACCAAATTGGTAATTTTACAGTAGGCTAATTACTTGGCAGTCTCTATAAGGGAAGTAGTAATTCGCTGTAAATATTTGTTATCGGTAATTAATTGTTTGTTTGAAATAATTTGGAATTTATTGAGTCGAGTAACTCATATTGCCGGGGGTCAACCAGGTTTGCATATATGCTTCAGAGTTGGTTAGATTGAGCTATGCTATAACCTCTTGTTGTTGTTATTTGACCTCTGTTGTATTGAATGTCAGGAAGACATTAAAATATTGAGTTTGTACCATTGATATGGTTATTTGTGAAAATTAATATTTGAAAAATTATTGGCATTTTTGAGTATTACCATTGTTTTGAGTTGGAATAAAGGATTATTATTGTTGTACCATTAACAAAGTGGTTTGTGAACTTAACATTTGGAATTGGATTGGAATTTGAATATTTGAATTGAATTGTGAAATAGAATTTTGAACGTTGATATTGGGTTTGAATTAAAATAAAAGTTTATTGTTGAATTGAATTGAAACCAATTTAATGTTATTTCTTGAGTTGCTGATTAGTCAGTTTGGTAGTTTGATTGTAGTTATTTTGTAATATATTGTTTGAACTTTGTTACTTAATTATTTTGTTTGGTATATTGAATTGTATTGTTTGTGCAATGGCATACAAAGCGGTGAGAGAGGCAATCAGTGGATTGACCACACAGCTGCGGTGGTTCGCTTCAGCTGCAGCGACCGCTGAGCGCCAGGATCTTGAGGGGATCACTCTTGCTCGGTTCGAGCAGTTGAACTTGAGACTCGGCAACGTTGATGCTCTGCTCACCCGCTACAACCAGTACATTTGTGAAGTGGATTTGGAAGTGCTGGATCAGGCAGCACGTGACAAGGTCCTTGCTGACTACGACCAGATCTTGGACCTGGGGGATGTCATTGGTCAACGTGCTCGGGAAATATTGGAGAGCCGGACACCTGTCCAGGTCAAACCGGAGACCTCGGTTGTTTCAGGTCCCGGACTATTGAGTAGACTGCCTACTTTGGAACTGCCACATTTTGACGGTCGTCTGGACCACTGGTTAAGTTTCCAAAACCTGTTTGAAAGTTTGGTTGATGCACGCTCGGACCTCAGACCCGCCCAAAAGTTGGCCTATTTGTTGTCCGTCCTGGAAGGTGAGGCCCGAGCCTTGGTGCAGCATCTGTCTTTGACTGACTCAGCCTACCCTACCGCTGTGGAACTACTCACCCGGCGGTACCAAAATAAACGTTGTTTGGCTGACGTTCATATTGGATTGATTTTGGGGTTACCGGTCATTACTAGTTTGTCAGCATTGCGTACTGACCTGTTGAACCCGTTGGTGGCAGCGACCAACGCTTTAAAGCAATTGGACTTGCCGGTGGACCATTGGTCTTACCTTTTGGTGCACGTTGTGCTGCAACGGCTTCCTGCCGATTTGAGGGCTCGTTTCGAGCAAAAGTATGGTGGGGATAGTGTCACACATCTCCCCCCATTTGATGACCTCGTCCAATTTTTGGAGGATGAGTGTCGGTTTGTGGACAACTCTGGCGTTGCCACTGAGTCATGCCAGCCGTCTTCCCGGCCACGAGACCAGGGACGGACTAGGGCTCGCGGGCCTGTTGATGGTCGCCCCGCCGCTCGTTTTGCTGGCACCCAGAGTCGTCCTGGTTGTGAGTTTTGTAGGGACACGGGGCATGGCATGGCAACTTGCGCGGCCTTTTTGAAGTTGCACATGAGTGCCCGCCGCCGAATTGCCAAAGCACGCCGCATGTGCTTCTCTTGTTTGGGGGCTCACTTCCATAGGGACTGCCCCAACCCCCGCCCTTGTAGAATTGTAGGGGGTCCCATTTGGACATATTGTGCTCTAACGCGAACCACGCTGGCAGACCAGCCTCTGATGAAGGTTCGCGTACGGGGGGGTACCATGGAGTTGGTCACCGGGCTTCTGCCTCGCCGGTTCAGAACCGGGGAGAGGCCTGCAATTTTGAGCGCCGCACTCCACCCCCCGCGCAAGTTGAACGGGAGCCGCGCGACCGCCATTTGGTCTCCCCGCGTAAAGGTGATTACGCAGTTGTTGCTGGGCAGCGCTGGCCAGACCAGCATCGCCTTCCCTCCCCTCCATTGGCGGAACGTCCCCGGTTGGAGTCACGCCCCCCGCCATTCAGGCATCCGGTGGGATATGCCCTTCCAGCGATGGCGCGTGGCTCGGGACACCGCGCGTACGAGGAATTTGAATTGCATCCTCGTCGGGAAAGACTTGGGTCTGGGTGTGGCGATCGGTCGCCGCCCAGGCATTGTTAGGACATTGGCGCCTGCCCCGCTAAGGTACCCCTCAGATCGACACGGTTTTGTTGCCAACGGCATCGGTCAGGTCTGGGGGCCCACGGGGGACTCTGTTGTGGTCCGTGCCATTTTGGACATGGGAGCCCAGGGTTGCCTTTTGTCTATTGTTTTGTTGTTTTGCTTGTATTGTTTTGGGCAAAATTGTTTTCTTGAGCGCCTTTGGACTGCGGGACTTGGCTGGGACGAGCCAATTCGGGAAAACCTGTTGGAAGATTGGCTCCAATTTGTATCCGCACTCCTTGCAGTCAACGAGGTCGTGTTACCCCGCGCTATCCTCCCCCCTGGGAGCTACACTGCTACCCTTGTTTGTGATGCGTCTTCGCACGGTTATGCAGCTGTTGTTTGTCTGCGCACCGTCTGCGCAACAGGCCAGGTGAATTTGTCACTGGTCTTGGCCAAGAGCAAGGTGGCCCCCATACGGACGGCACTGACCATCCCTAAGTTGAATTGTCAGGGGCGGCGCGTCTTGTGCGTCTATTGAACCACGTTGCTCACACTTTGGGTGGAACTGTGGACATTCGGGTTTCTTACGCCTGGACGAACAGTCAAATTGTTTTGTGTTGGTTGAAGACGTCCGTCCACTCTTTGGAGATCTTTGTTGCGTACCGAGTGTCCCAGATTCAAAATTTGAAACGCCTTTGATTTGGAGGCACGTGCCTGGAGATTTGAATCCAGGCGCCGTGGCCTCACGCGGGTGCATGGCACCCCGCTTGTTTGCTTACCCGCTACGGTGGGGACCAGACTGGCTGACTCATCCCGAGGATGATTGGCCTCGATCGCCAGTCTTGATGTCGGGTCCTTTGCCCGGGCTCAAGGTGCTCGCTGTTGGAACGAAGGACCCTGATTTTTTGTTGAATCGATTTAGCTCCCTCGACAAATTGTTGAATTGTTGTTTGTTTGTTGTTGAATTGTTGGTGACTGATCGTCACATTATGAACTCGCATGCCGGTTGCAATGCGCTGTTGGCCATTCTGCAGCGAGAGTTTTGGATATTGTCGGGAGCCGTTATTAAGTTGAACCCCTTTTTGGACGATACGGGTCTTTTGTTGTTTGGTTGTTGACGGTTGAGTCACGCTAGCCTTCCTTATGGGGCCCGTCACCCCCTTTTGTTGCCTCAGGAGGGCCATTTGGTTGTTGTTGTTGTTTGATTGTTGTTGTTTGGTTGTTTTGTTGTTTGTTACTGTTTTGATCCGCCAGCTTGCCCCCATTGGGGGGGTATTTTTGAGGCCGCGGTGAAAGCGGCACAGGGACTCTGGCGCAGATTGTTGGGAGACACCGTTCTCACCTTTAAGGAGTTAGCTACGGTATTTTGCCGTTTTGAAGCTGTATTGAACTCGCGTCCATTGTGCCCGCTGTCTTCGGACCTGAACGTCTTGGAGGCCCTGACCTCGGGCCATTTTTTGATTTGACAGCCACTTGTCGCCCTGCCGGAGCACCCTTTTGTCGATGTGAGCCAAAATTGGCTATCGCGGTTTCAGTTGGTGCAGCAGCTCGCTCAGAGTTTTGCAAGCGTTGGAGCTTGGAGTATTTGCACATCCTCCAGCAGCGCGTCAGGTGGACTGATAAAACGCAACCTTGTCGGGATTGCCAAGTGATTAGCGGACGGGAAGGCCCGTCCGGGGGGGATAGATGTTGCGTACCGTTTATTATCTGTGCGCCTAACGGAATGCGCGTGTAACGAAGTGACATCTGACTTGACAGTTTTGACGTTTGACACTTTCTCTTGGCATCCGGTGGGACCAAAGAAGCACGCCGTCGCTTGGGTCTCGCGGCCTTTTGTTGAAATTAATCCCTTGTAAATGGATCCGGTTGTGGACAATTAGTCGTGATCCAGTTGTGTGTGTTAATAACCCCTATCTTGGTGAAATAATACGGGTTTAGTTTCTTGACATTGAAATAGTTTGGAGGTTAAGTGTTTGAACCACATGTTGGAGTGAATCTCTGACCAGTTGCAGCGGCCTGGTGTCTGGAAAACCCACTTACACGTTACTACACGATACATATACACTCACTTACATACACAACTCCAGGTTGGCAGCAGAGCAGTGCCCTTCAACCATGAGGTAAGTTGTTTTGTTGTATGGTAGGTGAGTTGTTCTCTTATATATTGTCTGCTCCGCGTACGGCGGACAGTACGCTAGCCACTCTTGTCTCTAGAGCCCCACGATTAGCACGCTTCCACATAATAATTAAAACCTTATGTGGGCCTAGTCTGGCAGCGTACAAAAAATAAAGCTGAAGAGTTTTCTTGTTTATTTGAATGTGTTAGACATTTCATTTTGATATTTTATAATTGTTGTGTAGATAATGACATCTGTCACATTAATGAAGCATTGAACGGATATAGAAGTACCTAATTTGACTAGATAAAGTATTTACAAAAACTGACTCGTCTTAAATAGTAAAAATAACTATGATTTTAGTACTAGAAATTAAGTATTTAATTATAATTATAGTATAGCCTAGGTTTCATATTGCCATTTTACGTTATTAAGCTGATCCAAACGACCGGTACAATACTGTCAGTTCATATTGATATCCTTTTAATTGATTCGTAACTACGAAAAAGTTACGAATCAGTACTTATTAAATTGCTAAATTACCTTAAAATGTTTTTAAACTGCTTCACTACATAACAATGGTTTATTATTATCTGTGTTATAAGTTATAAGCCAAAATATGGAATGATCTGTCATTTGTTCAAAATGGCGGGAGATGTCTGACGATGATGTTAAATTGACGTTAGTAGGATATAAAAATGATTGTAATTACTTTATCGGGACTCACAATCCGTTTAAGTAGGAATAATCTTTTCAGATTAACTACGAGATGTCCCTCAAAAAAAAAAAATATCGGGACACTTCCTTGGAAGATGTTTAGTTGGTTAGTTCTAGTGCTGTTTTTGTGTGGAAATATCGACCAGAGGTCACGTAAGTTAAGTAATTTGATATTATGTAACACTTATTGCTTGTTATGAAAATGTTGTTGTACCTTTTATATTGTTGCCAATATTGATAATGTTTTAAATCATATAAAATGGAATACTCATACTCTTTCTTTGCCTAGCTATTGTTATTGTTGTGATTATGTTGATACTATTCTGAGATCTCTTGGACAATGGTCCAAGAGATAGAATTAAATGTATTTAAGATAATAATAATTTATGGCAATGTAAGGAGTGTGTTGATATAATACTTTAATACTGTTTCCATGGAGTTTTTTGTCCTTCTTTTCCATGAAGACCTAGTTTTGGAACGGACAACTAGCTTTCTGATTAATTACTGACAAGCAAGAAATAAAATTCTAGTCTTGTCTTTCTGTGCTTTATTTAGTGAAACCCTTTCACAACAAACCATATTCATAAGAACCTTCATACACATACTACTACAACTTCATACATAGCCTAATTTTTAAGTAAGCCTGTAAGCTTTATATTTTATTTTCCAATACGCTGTGACCCTAAGGAGCCAAGCAAAACTCAAAAAGCAGAGAGAACGTCAAGTGAAATCGGAGTCATAGAGCAGGTAGGTGATACGATGCGACAGGGTACGTTGGGGGACAAGAAATATCACTCAGACAAAGTCACGGTTAAATACCAGTATTTCATAAAACTAAAGACCTTATAATGTTTAAGAGTCGCAACGTATTTTATAAATGCTAAAAGACTTTAAATATTAAATAAAATATTCAAACAAACGACTGACACTCTACATTAAAGAAAGTTAAAAACTGAAGGTATCAACTGGCTACAGTCAACAACAAAAGTAAATTATGGTTGTTTTAAATTTCAAGACTACCAAAGAAAGTTGTGCCGAATTATTTTTCTGTAAAATAATTAGTGACCTGTCCCTGGCTCACACGGTTTCCTCGACTGAACAAAACATCATAGAGATTTTTTAGTATATGTAAATTTAATATTTAAAATAAAATCAAATGTGAATGTATATTCTAAGAACAAAAAATGTGTGTGTATGTATATGTTTAAATGGAATGGAATTATATGAAGTTAAAGGATTGCATTTATCGTGAAGGTTCTTCTAGCACAAAAATCCAAAAATTTTAAGATATATGTAGGTATCGCAACGATTGTCCTTGTCCGACCTTGTGAAGGCCGCAGGAATCCGCTGGATGCGGAAAGCACAAAACCAGTCGAAGTGGTGGAGCTTGAGGGAGGCCTATGTCCAGCAGTGGACGTCTTTCGGCTGAAATGATGATGATGATGATCGCAACGATTACAATTCTGTAAATACTTAGGTACGTTGTTGTTACAGCGAATGTAGCGAATCTTATACCTTTAAACGAGCAATGCTTGTATATATATATATATAATCTGAATCTCGGAAACGGCTCCAACGATTTTCATGAAATTTAGTATACAGGGGGTTTCGGGGGCGATAAATCTATCTAGCTAGGATTCATTTTTATAAAATGTCGTTTAATCGAGTTTTCAATGATCAACTTTATCGATAATCAACTTGAACATAAACTTATTATTTTAAACACAATCTACCAAAAAAATACCGAGCAAAGCTCGGTCATCCAGATATTTATATTTTAATCATTATACAACCTGACATTGAGCTGAAAATTGTAAAAAACTTAAGACAACTTGACTTTCGTGCGGGGTGCGCTAAAGTAGCCCACGAAAGCCAAAAAATATAAATCAATACACACACACACACACACATTTGTTTTATGTTTACATTGTTTTTTTATTTGTATGTATGCTAGTCTGTAAGGTATTTATGATATGGGTCTTTGTAGCCCGAAATAAATTGATTTGATTTGATTAACATTGAATCCTTCTGGAATGAAGTGTCTAACTGATGTACTGTGTGTGAAAACCGCATTAAAATACGTTACCATGTTTAATAAAATAACGCGATCACACAAACAAACACGAAAAGCTACTTTCATTTATATTAAGTATAGAAATAGATGAGACAAAAATATTTAATGTTTATTACAAGTTAAAGCTTTGAAGGACTCCTACGAGAATTCATTTTTGCTAGAAATATATTTCAGACTTTTGTTTTTGACAGTACACTTAAAACTTTTATACCTACGTAAGTAACATTAGAGACGTAATTCTGTAATGTAAACTTCAGCTGAAGGGCAGACAACTCATTTTGTGTGCTTAGTTATTTATAAGCTTAAATTTAGTCTAAACTGTAATTTAGATGGAGTTAATATTTTTCTTGTAATCTGACATGAGCTCGTGATTTTCTAAAACAAAGCAAATTATAATTAAACGGGTTTTATAATCTTGTATTAAAGGCTCAGACTAGCGCAACGCAACGTTCGCGCTAGTCTGAACGAGCCTTAATGTTCTATTTTTATATGCACTATGATGTTTATAAAAATGAAAATATTCCAAAACATCTGATATCTTTTATTTGTAAAACACAGATTAAATAGAGACGTCAATATTCAAAAATAAAAATTAACTCTATGTCTTACCATTAACGGTGCACAAATACTCGGATTATAATTTAAATTAATTAGTAATAATAAAACAAAACAATCTTTGACGAACAAAAAATCAATATTACAAGAAATAAAATAAAAATAATTGTAAATTATAAAAATAAAATTAATAAAACAAATGTCAATAAATTATAATTGGTCATCAAGGTACTCATTAATTGTGTTATAAGCTTTTATATTTACAAACAGACGGGGGTCGCCCGAGATGAACGACCTTATTGGTTATGTTCTTCAGAAAGTCTTAATTTAGAAAAAGTAAGAATAGTTCCAGGAAATATTTTGACGTAAGTAACAACCCTGCAGTCTACTTAACATACGTCACGCGAACAGTCCTAAACAAACCATACAAAAACAATCTTGTTATGAAACAAACTTATATCATGTTGTATACGACTCATTTATCATTGAGTGTATCAAATGAACCACAGGAGCCATGACCCGGATACATTATCCCTTTTTAAATAATTATCATACATTTTTGTGTATGATTCCTAAGGTTGAACTTTTAATCCTATTCACTAACTTGACAGTTCAATGCAAAACAATGATACCATTGTAAAACTAATAGTGTCGGGGTAGTGAACGATTTCGCATAAAGAATGAATGATAAAAATGTTTTAAATTAAATAAAACTTTTAAAAATCGTTTTTAGGTGTGGATTATAAGAATAAATTAATAACAGTTATTTCCTTTTTTTTATTTTCTTCTGATAGAAACAAAACTAAATATAAAAATCATATCATTTTGCTTATTTTATTTCCTCTGACAGCCATAGACTACATATATATCGATATAGTACACATCTTGTTTTAAGACAAGTTATTAACCTATGTTTGACAAATAAATAATGATTCTGATTCTAATTCTGATTCTAAATTTAAATTACAAAGTTTGCATGTAAGTACATTATTTCAAGTTAGTGTTGGGATTTTATCCGGATAAATACTCAAAATGGATAAATACTCGATAAATATCCGTTTTTACTGAGTATTTATCCAAAACAGCGGATAAATACTATTTTAAGTTTTCGTAACGTAAATTTTATCATTTTACTAACAAAAAGATTAAAATTAATGAAAAACAGACAATGCAGATTGGTATCGTACCTTATTAATCATTTTAACAATTACAAAATGCTGATATTGACAATAATTTCACTCAATCATGAATACAATTCGTCAATAACTGTCAAAGTTAGATAAAATTATACATTTAATTTTGTAATTTTTTTTTCTTTCACATACATACATGAACTCGTGCCTTTCTCACATGGGGGTAGGCAGAAACTATTTAACCCTCAAATGCATTGTGATGGAAATTTCCATCAACCAATTCAATGTAATTTTTTCGTTATCATTCCAGTCATTTTTTGTTTTTGTAATTGGAAAAAAGTGGTTTATTATCACATTTTGTTCTCAGTAGGTTTGTTTTGATTACATAAAGATGTAAATTTCCACCAACACATTACAAAAAAGTAAATTTAATTTAGTTAAAAAGTAAAAATCATGCATTTAAGGAACGAAGTTCCTTTCCAGGATTCATTATTGTTATTATTTTTTATTATGTACAAAAAACCTGTATATACTTAACAAAAATATTCTCCCGAGAGGGAGGAAGAGACGGACAGAGAGAGATCTCTCTCCGTCTCTTCCTCTCTCTCTATCTCCCTCTCTCTCTCCCTCCCTCTCTCTCTATCTCTCTCCCTCTCTCTCCCGCTCTCTCTCTCTCTCCCTCTCTCTCTCCCTCTCTCTCTCTCTTCGTTCCAAAAACTTCGTTCCAGAACAAAATATATACAGTCAAATTGAGAAACCTCCTCCTTTTTTTAAGTCGGTTAAAAAGTGTCGTTACAACTTTTTCTCTTAATTCCGTCTTCGCAACGCGCCATAGGGAACTTCGTTCCAAAAAAATTACCTCGTGAAAGCTAAAGAAATCGAGTATCCTGACTTGGCTTGCGAGGTTGTCGACAATGTGGGATATGGATTCAGCGATCATTGTAAAGTTTTGAGAACAGTGCGTACCCACGACCTGTAAGTCGTAAGTCGGGGCTGATACCACCAGGCCACCATTGCTATCGCCAATATGAAAGCGTGTCAGACTTTTACTGACTAAAACCCACCCGTGTTCCTTCAGTTGCCTATGCCAGGGCCACAATACCTCTTTCAAACAGATCCGCAACCCTGGCAGGCATCGGTGCTCGCGGACCCCTTCAATATGTGCCGACATATCTT
The DNA here is from genome assembly GCA_932294355.1 of Aporophyla lueneburgensis. NCBI lineage: Eukaryota > Metazoa > Arthropoda > Insecta > Lepidoptera > Noctuidae > Aporophyla > Aporophyla lueneburgensis. The sequence goes on from OW028759.1 coordinate 13,464,739, forward strand.
TGAGGCACGCGTGGAATCGATGAACGCTGGCAGCACGCACGAAAAAGCATGACTCATTGTCACGTTCCGCCTGCACCGAGAGTGCAAGCGAGAGCGAAACAAGCAATAGAGAGGCACGATCGGCCTAAGTGTTCGACTTGTGACGCATCTATCTCTCTTCCACTCCGTCGGCCCATGCGTCGTATAGAAGAGACTTAGATGCTATCACGTAAAATTATCGTCCGTAAACCGACTTTACAGACAACCAATTGTTTTTATTATATTTTTTCATATCTGCATAATTATAAATTTTTGAAACTACCGCATTTCAGGACGCCATGAGCCAGCAATTTAATAGTGTGTGCTGCGCAGTTTAAAGGCTCAACACCTTTTAACTAATTGAAAAGTCCTTTGCATGTTTATAGCGTTGGCAAACAACAACAATGAACTTGTCTTCGCCGCATTTTTCTTGACTTTTAGAAGCTCTTCACAGAGATGTTCGATTATGTAGCAATTTTCTACACTCTCAACAAAGAAAGATCCTAAAATTGTGTCTAAAGAGCATGCTCTACTAGAGACGTTTGGCCTCCTGACACAATTACAGTTCTGACAGTTAACATTACAACTAAATAATATAATAACGTAGTATTTTGAAAAGCCTTAATAACAATAAAACCAATTTACACTATAAAATAATCATCCGACGCGCAAAAAAGATATTTATCCATCATTTTGAGTATTTATCCGATAAAAATGAGTAAAAACGAGTATTTATCCGTTTCGGATAAAAACTCGAGTATTTATCCTCTGAGTATTTATTCCCTGCCCATCACTATTTCAAGTTCATTCAATTTCAGTCATTCTTGCACCACGTCACTATCTTTTTTTTGTCAAAACCTGGTATCCCTCCAATTGTCAAGTTAGTGAATAGGATTAAGAGTCCAACCTTAGTATTGGATTTGTTACCAGATTTGAGTAGGGTGCGTCGGTTGTGGTTGGTATTGCATGTTCAAGCAAGTGGAATCTATACGAAATAATAAAATTGAAGTATTTATTTGTTATGTCAAAATAACACCTTTTTACTGTATGAATAAACAGAAAGTACCTATATAGTTATAACAATTGTTTATTTTTTTTGCATTTTTTTGTTCCATGTAAGCTCCTAAACGGCCGGGTCGATTTTGGCTTTCACTGGCAGATAGTTGATGTTCTAAGGAGTAACATAGACTTTAAACTTTTTGTCCAAGTAGCACGTTCCCGTTGGATAATTTCCGACATCTAAGCAGGCGAAGCCGTGGACAGAAACTAGTTATTCACTATGGTGTGTTATGCATTAGGGTGCATGTTGGTTATTTCTAATCATTGTTATCTCAGCTCTACTCCTGTAAACGTTTGATTATTTCTCTCTACAGTTGTAGACGTCTGTCAAACTTCAACAAGAATAGATGTCTGTCAGCAGGCGGCCTATACCCAATAGGGCATGGACGTCTTCTAAGCATCGCCACTATTATTATTTTTTGGTGAAATATTTACTTACAACACTGACGGCACGGTAGGAGTAATGACTTCTAAAAAGGTTGCATGTTTGATAGATACCCTTACGTAAAAATAATAGTTTTAAAAACTAAAAAATAATGGAAAAAAGCGTGGTTTCTTTTTGAGGTATTTTTTCATTGATTGATAAAACTTGAAACCCTCTTATGGGGAAGTGTAGTGAAGTGAAGTGAAGCACGCCTTGCGTTTTTCCATTATTTTCTACTTTTGAATTTGATTTCTTTGAAAGCGTGTTTTTTTTAACTATTATTTATTTTCTATTTTTTGTTCGGCTAGGTACACAAAAACCGAGGGTAACATTTTTTTTATTGCTGTCCTGGTATCCTGGCCAGAATAATGGCACAAATTTATGAAATTATTGTATTGTCATCAGTATTTGATAAGTGTGCAGTTTCAAATTAATCTGACGTTTTGAAGGGGTTGAATATCACGTTCAAAGGTTTCGATACATAGATACATACCAAGGTAACAAAAGCGTAAAAAAAATATATATGACTATTTGACTGGCCTGTTAGTCTAGTAGTTAGTGACCCTGACTGCGAAGACGGAGGTCGTGGGTTCGATTCCTACCCATGTGGTAATACACCCTATAACATGTGTGTATTTAGAAATATATAAGTATGTTTATCAGTTGTCTGGTTGCCATAGTACAAGATCTGCCTAGTTTGGGATCAGATAACGGTGTGTTGGTTGTCCTAAGATATTTATTTATGTATTTATGTCTTTAAAACACATATTAGCTATTTATGGACACATATATTAATCAGAAAACATTATAACAACATAAAACCAAACACGTTTTTCGGCTTCAGCAAAATAATAATGACGTCGTTCCAAAGAACGAACGAATGAATCCGCCTGCTCGAAGTAGCTTCACTCGGATATAAATAAATAAAATAAATATCTTAGGACAACCAACACACCGTTTTATTGCCTACAAAACCAGCAGTATCTAAATCGGGCTACAACACAAGAGTCAATGGCAATTGTCAATTAAATCAACTACTTTTTATTATGAAACGTTTCTTTAGCCCCTGTTTACATCCATAATATTAGTGCTTTATATGGTCAAGCCACACCATGGGCGGTCTAAAGTATGTTGGTTATATTAGCAATTTAAATATGTAACAAACCGTTTATATTGTACGTTTAAATTACGCTTTTCTGATTCAGATTTCTGGTTCTGATTCAGGTTTCGTGCGGTGCCGCACATAAAGAATAGCACCATCTCATTGCTTCCTGTGGGTATCGTAAGAGGCAACTAAAGGACTTACTAGAGAATGGGCAGTAGCGTTCTCTACATACTTTATTTTTTTACCCGCCTGCCAAGCGTGGCGGTTATGGCAATCTACCCAAAATTGGGGAAGGCCTATGACTAGCAGTGTACATCTTTCAGCGGATATAGTGAATGAACATGATGATTCTGATTTTTTTAGATTTGTTTTTTCTATAGGTATAGCTTCACAACTTGCGAGGGGCATACAGGTCGATCGATCAGGTAAAACTACACTTCCACGGTTTCAGACCACTACCCAAAAAAGCCCTTAAAAAGCTAAATCATATGATCTCAATCTGCCCAATCTGACTTGAAAGCCATCCTTACATAGTTAGAAATATCTTACATTGAGCGACTGCCTTACTGACCTAAACAACCCAGTTACTGGTTTCTAATACGATACTTACGCTTTTTTTTGTTTGGATGGAAAATAATCAAATGACTTCTCCCGCTCTGGGCGGAGCGGGAGGGCGTGTCAGACTTTTACTGCCTAAAACCCACCCGTGTTCCTTCAGTTACCCATATGCCAGGGCCACGGTATCTCGTTTGAACAATCTCGCGACCCTGGCAGGATACGATACTCCTTAGTAAGACTGGTTGCCAGAGTTTCGGATTTCTAACCACCCGTAAAGACTGTCAACGAACTACTACGAATGACAGCCGGGACCAACGAGTCAATGTGCTTTCCGAGGCACGGTGGGGTCTTGGTATAAAAAGATGGTCACCCATCCATGTACCAACCGCGGCAAGTGTTGCTTAACCTAATCGTACGACCGGTGCGGATTTTATAAGTTAGCCATAAACCCTTACTAAAGATTCCATACTTTTTAAGATAATATTTTTTTTTTTTTTGCTAAATAAAGTATCATATTAGATGATACTTTATTTACAATATCTGGATGACCGAGCTTTGCTCGGGATTTTTTGGTAAATTGTGTTTAAAATAATAAGTTCAGCCGGCTTACTATGACTTTTTCATTTGCAACGCTACCTCCTGGACCATAACGTCAAACCAAACACGTCAAGCCAATGACTTAGTGTTGCTTAACAACGCCATCTGTTGAAGTAGCTTTAGTGTTCTTGTGTCGTTAAAGCAGTTAGTTGCTCCCAATTAAAAAAATAGTATTATTAGTCGCCAATAGATGTCAGGAACAGTCATATTTTTCAGTTTATGTTTAAAAGTTGATTATTGAAAACGCGAATAAAACGAAATTTTCTAAAAATGAATCCTAGCTAGATCGATTTATCGCCCCCGAAACCCCCTGTATACAAAATTTCATGAAAATCGTTGGAGCCGTTTCCGAGATTCAGATTATATATACAAGAATTGCTCGTTTAAAGGTATAAGATTACAATCTAGCCTATGAGCTAATAAGTAATTTAAATATAACTTAAACTGCTAAGTAACTATAAAACTAAGAAATTGTCCAATAACGTCTTTCTTATTCACTATAAGTTATAGGGAAGACACTTGATTCACGTGCTCTTTAAAAAACCGGCCAAGTGCGAGTCGGACTCGCGCACCGAGGGTTCCGTACAAACCTGTAGGTATTTTCGGTTTAAAAATATATATTTTTTTTTAATTTTTATATTTCAGTTGATTGAATGTAAGGTAAATTGCGGTTTACGATTTATGACGTTTTAAGAAAATACTACTCACTCGATTTCGTTCAAACCAATTTTCGGTGGTAGTTTACATGGTAATGTACATCATATATTTTTTTTAGTTTTGTCATTCTCTTATTTTAGAAGTTACGGGGGGGGGGGACACACATTTTACCACTTTGGAAGTGTCTCTCGCGCAAACTATTCAGTTTAGAAAAAACTGATAATAGAAACCTCATTACCATTTTTGAATACCTATTCATAGATACCCCACACGTATGAATTTGATGAAAAAAAAACATTTTTGAGTTTCAGTTCTATGTATGGGGAACCGCAAAATTTATTGTTTTTTTTCTATTTTAGTGTGAAAATCTTAATGCGGTTCACAGAATACACCTACTTACCAAGTTTCAACAGCATAGCTCTTATAGTTTCGGAATAAAATGGCTGTGACATACGGACGGACAGACAGACAGACAGACAGACAGACAGACAGACAGACAGACAGACAGACAGACAGACAGACAGATAGACAGACATGACGAATCTATAAGGGTTCCGTTTTTTGCCATTTGGCAACGGAACCCTAAAAAGCGGTCGATTTCTTAACAACGTACAGTTCTAAAAATACAAACTATCGATAAATGCTGTACAAACAGAGATGCTATCGCACTAATTCAGTGTGGTCAAGGATTTGGATTGCCTCGACATTCACGTGATGATGAAGTCTGTGTTCATGAGCGTCTGCATATTTTTGTATAACTATGTTTACGACATCCATTTTAAGGTCCCGGTGAACGTCGCTGTTTCTTATGTACCGCACTGACTATATCCCTAAGTACTTTGTTTTGAAAGCGTTGTATAATTTATTTTTGTTAAGATAATAAATGCGAAAGCTAAATTGCATGCACTGTATGGACAGGTCCACTCCATCTATGTGGTTCTTTCCTCAAAAGACCCTTTCATACACCAATCCACATGGTCTGACCAAGATTATGTCTGGATTTAAAAGAGACTATGACCTCTGAGTTTATTTTGGCCTTTCTTCTTAGAGTAGTCAGGAAACACTTCAATGATTAACTTGCAAAAGTGTTTGCACAAACCCATTTGCAGAAGTAAAGTCATTTATCAAAGGAATGTCAGCTGGGCCCAACAATCTAGTAAGCGTAAATAAACATGATCCATGTCAAACGATACACCCATTTACTTATTAATCTCACCACCAATATCGCACATATAGGTTCGTATCACACTATCTTTCGTTTCATAAACATTGGCTCACATTCTTCAATCAACGGTATATTCGCCCCAATACGGCAACCAACTAAATAAAGAGAATTGCCATTTATGGGGGGAGAGAGGCGTGAATGAAGTGGATGTGGTAGTTTTGTTAGTATTGCTTTACTGGTTCGCTGGTCTAGTGATCAAAAGCACGACATTTGACTATAGACTTCCTTTTTTTAGGTGGGAAATCATCAAATGACGTCTCCCGCGTTGGGAGGAGCGGAAGGGCGTGTCAGACTTTTACTGATTAAAACCCACCCGTGTTCCTTCAGTTGTCCATATGCCAGGGTCACGGTATCTCTTTTGAACAAATCTCGCGACCCTGGCAGGATTATAAACTTCTTGAGTCAATAGCCAAATCATAAAGACTGTAATTAAGTCATCAGTAAAGCAATTCTTAGTTTTCTAGAGACATAAGGAACAAGGTAAAAAAATCACTCATCCTCTATAAAGAAAGGTAGGATGTTCCGACCAGACAGGTGTTGTGTCTAGTAGGAAGTTTTTTTTTTGGGAATGATATCTCGGAGGTCTACGAGGAGGTTGCCGGCTGCTTAACCGAACATTGCCATTACCATGCCTGTCGCTATGCAGGGCTTTAACCCTTTATAGGACGGCTCATATAAAGTCGTGCTGACGACTCATAAAAAGTGACCAGTAAACTGAACAGTGAATAGTGAAGAAGTGACCGTCCACTTCAAGGTCCTAGGTATCTTGAAATGACTGTCCAGTTTACTGGCCACTTTGTATGAGCCGTCCTATAAAGGGTTAAATCTTGAATAATAAGTGCCTACATGCTAAAGGCAACTGAGAAAACATGCCAAACTGCCATCGCTCAGCATAACGCTTTAACCCTATGCGAGACAGAGCCCCAGCGTTGGTTTTCAGCGACAGTCGAGTAGTAGACCGGAGTTAAGATTTATGCCCGATGATTGAAATAGGCTCACGTTTGACATAAGTTGCAAAATTTGGATGTACAATGATAGGTCTCTAGCCAAACCTTTGGGGAAACAAGGCGTAATTTCGTTTATTTCCTTTATACTAATTAATAAAGGTAGATAATTTGTTAGAAATAATAAGTGTGTTGTTTGGTTAATTGGTTGGGTGGTTGGTATTGGTTGGTATTGGGTAGTTGGATAATTGGTTGGTTAGTATTGGGTAGTTGGATAATTGGTTGGTTGGTATTGGGTAGTTGGATAATTGGTTGGTTGGTATTGGTTGGTTGGTTTATTTGGTATTTGGTTTTTTGTATTTTCTGGTGTACAATAAAGCATATTTTATATAAATAAATAATAAATATTTTTTTAGCAAAATATAATTACAATTTGTAAGCGTGGGTGCAAAACTGAATCAACGGACTCCTCTGTCAACGCTTCAAGGGATACAAGCTTGATGGTATCTAATTCATATTCTAACATTAACCCACATGATCCACCTACGTTTCTTACTTACACTTTTATGCGTAGGCGTACCTAATATATTCCTTTATGAATGCTTTTACAAAGCCGACATTTACGTGTATAGAATTTAGCATGTTTATGAAACAATGTAAGTTAAGTAATTTGTTTTATAAATGGTGACTTTTAGATTTTCATAATACGTACTAAGATTTATTTTTGGCGTTATAATCTGTTTTCTCTAAGATGTGCTAAAAAATTCCATGCTCTTACCTAGTTATACCTGGTTAGCTTCTTTATGTTATTTATTTGGAAGTTTAATATTGTCAAATGCTCTGGATACTAATTTAAATTAATAACTGTAAAAAAACATAAAGATACTTAGGCATCAAAGTGCGCTTCAGTGTCGTAACGTGTGTCTGTTGTGTCTTTGGTCACTGACATCACAAGCAATGCCACTATTGTTAAACGGTTTTTATTGACTTAAATACGGGGCTTTTGGGTACGTTGTATATGTACATTTTATGTATCTTTTTTTCTTGTATTGTGGTTTTGTTTGTGCAGAATAAACAATTTGTATTTAGTTAGTTATTTAATTTGTTATTAAACCATTTTACAATTAAAAACCGGCCAAGTGCGAGTCGGACTCGCACACCGAGGGTTCCGTACAAACCTGTAGATATCCTCGGTTTATGTATACCTAAGGTTTATGCTTATGAAATTAAATGTTTTTTTTTTATATTTGAGTTGATTGAATGAAAGGTAAATTGCGGTTTACGATTTATGACGTATTAAAAAAAACTACTTACTGGATCTCGTTCAAACTAATTTTCGGTGGAAGTATACATGGTTATGTACATCATATATTTTTTGAGTATTATCATTCTCTTATTTTAGAAGTGTCCCCCAAACACACATATTTTACCACTTTGGAAGCGTCTCTCGCGCAAACTATTCAGTTTAGAAAAAAATGATATTAGAAACCTCAATACCATTTTTGAAGGCCTATTCATAGATACCCCACACGTAAGGGTTTGATGAAAAAAAAAATGAGTTTCAGTTCTAAGTATGGGGAACCCCAAAATTATTATTTTTTCTATTTTAGTGTAAAAATCTTGATGCGGTGCACAGAATACATCTATTTACCAAGTTTCAACAGCGTAGCTTTTATAGTTTCGGAGAAAAGTGGCTGTGACATACGGACGGACAGACAGACAGACAGACAGACAGACAGACAGACAGACAGACGGACAGACAGACAGACATGACGAATCTATAAGGGTTCCGTTTTTGCCATTTGGCAACGGAATCGGAACCCTAAAAATGATTCATTATATTATTCTATTATGATTCTTCCAAAGCGGCCTTTTTAGAATCCCAAAAGACTGGCAGCATTGCCACTATTTCTTTGGTCAAAGAAGTGTGTATAATTTTTGTCTTTTGTGTTGATTTATTAGAGTTCCGTACTAAAAGGGTGCCGGTCCGCCCGGATGTCTATCAACGGATTGTATCTCAAGAATCGTAATTAATAGACAGTAGTAATTTTCACCGAGTATCTATTTTTAGTCTATTTTCTGCCTAACCTAAACTGTCACTGAAATAAAGCCTAAAAAATAAGCTTATTGTGCATTCCTTCCTCTCTATATCCACCGAAACATTTTTCACTATAATACTAAAATCGAAAAATAATGTTAAACATTTCATTATTAATTTACAACCCCAAAAACCCTAAAATAACCCAACCAGACCACAGCCTCCTAAAACAACGCGGAAAAAAGGACCCCAAAAAAATCACTTCATGAAAATACCACATCTGCTTTGACGAACCTCGGTACCTACCTCGGGGCGGTATCCATCCGTTGTCTTGCTACAGAGCCGCCTGGCGGTTGACTCAAAGGAATAACCACCACTATCCGGGTATAAGCTCTGTATATTCTATTTTGTGGTGCAAAACTGTTCGTTGTCTTATGTTTTTATTGCACTTAATAATCGTTATAAGGTTTTTTTTTTTTGTAGATGAATTGAGTAAGGAATGGAGTTAAGGGGTAATAATGATTTGGGTTGGAAAGGAAGAAAAATTACTCTTTGTGATATTGGAGAGTTGGTATGTTAAGAGGTACGGTATACGTAGAACACTGGGGGCCCAGTGGTAACGGCCGCGACTTATGAGTTGTGTTCGTGGATTCTAACCCAAGTAGGCTCTTTACTTTGTCTCAAATCGGTTATAGATAACATCATGTGAAAACCGACATGTCCTAGAACCAAAAATTTGAAGACGTGTGACATCTACCAACCCGCACTGGGCCTGCGTGGTGGGTTACAGCCCACTCCCTCTCAACGAGACGTGGCCTGTGTCCCAGCAGTGAGAACATTATAGGCTGCTGATGATGATGATGATGTAAAGACGACTGGCATGTTTTTGTGGTGGCCTGGAAACTACAATATATATATATATGTCGATTTTAAGCTACGGAATAATTTCTGAACATGAAGTCTAGGCTTCTAGGTTGGACAAAGTGTTTTTGGGTTTTTCTATCTGGAATTTCTCAGTAGCACCCCGGAATCCTGATCTGTACTCAATTGATTGTCATAGGCACACCCCCTATTATATGCGACTTACATATATATAAGTATATAACGAAATGTGGGTGTTCTATAGGAACTCCTCTGCCCAACCCTTCGAGGAAACATGGTTCGTTAGGTTATAAATACACAGGTTCTAACCTTCAAATTTATTTATTGTAAAATTCTGTAAGAAGTTACCAATATAATTTCTCTTTTGACAGTATTACTAAACTGTCGTTCCATTTCACGAGACACGCTCAAAACAAATTTAAGCAATTTAACGAAACAAAATCTACAAACCGGCCAACAGTTGAACGCTGAAGCCAACATTCAAATCGTAATTAAAACTTTTACCAAACTCTACTCCGTACTTTCTGACGACTAGTTCGTTTTACAGCCCAATTACATAGAAATAGACAAAACACCGACTTTCATGGCTGCCGTAAAGTCTAACGGAAAACCCTTATTTAGACTTTGGACCATAAACTAAAAGTTAGAACATTAAACTCTTTAACAACTTCGCTAATGCTTTATCCCTTACGAGATACAAAGTACTAAGTGATCTCTGTGGGGTTCTTGAAGTCGTATTTAACTTGGCATATAAACCACCAATTTCGATGGTGGACTTTGCGGAGGTCATGCGGTATCATCCACATTGAACGGATCTGTCAATGGGTTTGATTTATCAATGTAGCAGTTCAGAGCAAAAAGTTTTAAGTTTAAGATCAATTTCAGAATGGTCTTTTTAAATCACAATTTAGCTGTTTAAGAGCTATTATGAAACTAGCTTTCGAGATCTGAAATTATTCGGCAGGATCGTATTACCCTATGTGTTAATACAGGTTATGAACTATATGTGTGCCAAGTTTCATCCAAATCCGATGAGTCATTTTTGTGTAAAAGAGTAACAAACATCAATATATCCTCAAAAAATTACCACATGTATATTAGTAAGATAGAAGCTCATTTATTGTTGTCTCTTATTACTTAGCGTCATATCGAACGTTATTAGAATTATTTATTTCAGGTAAAAAACACGAATTGCTTAAATCAAAGTAAAACAAATGACATGAAAAACAAATTAATTAAATCAAAATAAATTTGATTATTTATGGTGAACTCTTTGAATAATCAAAATAATCTGTTTGTAGATAGCAGGGGTATAGGACCCTGCCAGGATCACGGATTTTTTCGAAAGAGTTACCATGGCCCTGGCACAGGCAACTGAAGGAACACGGGTGGGTTTTAGGCCCAGGATGCTTAATCTTGATTTTAATTCCGATCGATTGACATTGGAATTTTGACGCACGCTAGCGCCAAAATGTGTTTAAATTGGGTGTCCATTTCAGAGAACTACGTGGAATCGAGATCGGGCGTTGTTGTTGTTCCAATGTCGACACGATTATTTTCATGAGTACCGAATCACGTGTATGCAAAATTAATATTGGCATCGTATTGGCTTTAGATTGGAATTAAAATTAGGTTGAAGAGTAAGCCCCCAGAGCGGGAGCCGTCATTTGATCATTAACCCACCCAAAAAAATTGTGTGTAGGATAACAAAATTACAGTAAATAGAAAAAAAATATTGCTCACCCCGTGCTCCGGAACTAACTTGGCACTGGTACAACGCGTCATCATCCAAAGTCACTTCCCGGATGTCCAAGGAGTAATCACCTGGAAGCAAACATCAAATAAAAAAAAACGTTGTAATGATGTACAAGGTGTAACAGAATAAACACAAGACTTGAAAGAAGTTTATTTCTAATTGACTACTCTTCCGTATGGTGCTGGACGTAAGGAATAGCACCGTCTCATTAATTTCTTAACATGGGCATCGTGGCAAGGCGACTAAGGGATTTACTAGAGAATGGGAAGCAGCATTCTCTGTGCATTTTACCACTGTACTGCGATTGCCCAACCGCCTGCTAAGCGTGGCGATTTTGGCAAACCCCCTTAATTTGGGAGAGGCTTATGACTAGCAGTGGACGTTTATTGGCTGAAATGATGATGAATTGACTATTGAATCGATTTCAGTAGCTTTTTTAAAAAAAAAAAAATGTAATTTGCCATACCTCTCGCCGATTGAGTCAAAGTAAATTTAATCTTTTTAGTCGATAAGACCCAATTTTAACACTGTCAACTGTATTTTCTTAATAATAAAAGTTAGGTTTAAATAAAAAAAATAAGTATATATATTCGCGTCGACTTGTGAACCTCCTCCGTTTCTTTTCGTCGGTTAAAAAGGATTGTTTTGGTTATTGCAGTATGCTTTTAACTCAATACTCTAATTGGGATGAATAAGGATATGCGCTAATTATGTCACACGTTGTATAGGTACAAAATTAATTCCTACCAGGAGCCCAAAACTAGACTAACTGTTTAGACAGTTTAGAGCTCACTGGCAATGAATAATATGTTGTAACTAGCTGTAGGTAATATTTTAAGCTACTCAAGTCGTATCAACTTGCTACTAACCTATAAACCTGCTTACTATATTACCTGGACAATAAATATTTTCTATTTCTTACTATGGAGACAGTCTCAAGTAATGCTTTGTTTTGTGCATAAAGTAGGAGGTACAGTACGTCGACCGCTTCCTTAGGGTTATATTAAACAACTAGCTTCTGCCCGCGACTTCATCCACGTTTTTCTTGTTCCCTCGACCCTTCCCGTCGCGTCGAATCGCCTACCCGTGCGGTTTGCTCCGTTTTTGCAACATTTTTCATTACTGCTCCGCTCTTTTTGGTTGTAGCGTGATGGTATATAGCCTATAGCCTTTCTCCATAAATAGGCTATCCAACACAAAAAGAATTTTTCAATTCGGACCAGTAGTTCCTGAGATTAACGCGTTCAATCAAACAAACTCTTCAGCGTTATAATATTATTAGTAATTAGTATAGTATAGATTATCACCGAGCCCTAAAAGTCATAAGAGCTTCTAACGCTCTATGCAGGCCATCTAAGACAACCACTCATTCTGAAAAGAACTCAAACTTTGAGAGAAGAAGCATCCACCTTCCTTCATTAAACCCCAGGAATACTTTCCTTCCTTGCGTGATCTGCAGAAGCATATATGGAAAGTTCTCAATCAAAGGGGTACCCAAAACATGTCGTGATTTAACTGCTAGTTGCCAGTTGCAATATTATCAACAAAACAGCTTCTATCTTGCCAACGACAAACCATACAAGTCAGAGAACCCATTCACCTTCGTTGGAACCTATTACCAATTTTTAGGGTTCCGTTGCCAAATGGCAAAAAACGGAACCCTTATAGATTCGTCATGTCTGTCTGTCTGTCTGTCTGTCCGTCCGTATGTCACAGCCACTTTTCTCCAAAACTACAAGAGCTATGCTGTTGAAACTTGGTAAGTAGATGTATTCTGTGAACCGCATTAAGATTTTTATACAAAAATAGAAAAAAAAACAATAAATCGTGGGGTTCCCCATACATAGAACTGAAACTCAAAAATGGTTTTTTTCATCTAACCCATACGTGTGGGGTATCTATGAATAGGTCTTCAAAAATTGTATTGAGGTTTCTAATATCATTTTTTTCTAAACTGAATAGTTTGCGCGAGAGACACTTCCAAAGTGGTAAAATATGTGTCCCCCCCCCGTAACTTCTAAAATAAGAGAATGATAAAACTAAAAAAAATGTATGATGTACATTACCATGTAAACTACCACCGAAAATTGGTTTGAACGAAATCGAGTAAGTCGTTTTTTTTAAAACGTCATAAATCGTAAACCGCAATTTACCTTTCATTTAATCAACAGAAATATAAAAATTAAAAAAAAAACATTTATTTTCATAAACATGAGCCTTCTGCATAAACCGAGAATACCTACAGGTTTGTACGGAACCCTTCGTGCGCGAGTCCGACTCGCACTTGGCCGGTTTTCGAAACTAGTACAATAGTACTAGTTTACGCTAAGCCGCCTCCATATACAACTCTGTAGTCACCTTTGCGGTGAATAACTTTGTTCAATAGAATAGCTTCCCTATCTTATACAAGCTTAAACGCATTGATACACTGAACGTCATATAATATCATAAAATCACGCCTGTATTTCTCGAAGGGCTAAGCAGAGATACCATTAGTACCTACACTTACATTTCGTCAGTTATGATTATTATCCATGTAACTGGGAGCCAGCCTAATGCCATCGACCGAGCAAAAATCCAGACTCCAGGCTGCCACTGAGAAATGCCAGATAGACCACCCTAATGACACCTTGCCCGACCCGGGAATTGAACTCAGGACCACATGCTCAGTAGCTACGTTTGCAGCACCTAGACCAATGATGCAGTAAGCGTCAAATATCTTCACTAATGCACAGAAAGCGCTGCACATTGTTACGAATCTGCTTAGTGAAAGAAATGGATAAGGCAGATCTGATACAATTTATTAAATGAAAAAGAGTAAACTGTCAGAGTAGAACGCTTCAAGAGGGCTTCAGAGTAGACCGGCTTCAGAGTTCAGAGTAGACGGGCTTCAGAGTAGACGGGCTTCAGAGTGTGAACGCTTCAGAGTAGACGGGCTTCAGAGTAGTTTCCCCAGAGTGCGGGTGCTTCAGAGTAGTTTCCCAGAGTGTGGGCGCTTGAGAGTAGTTTCCCAGAGTGCGGGCGCTTCAGAGTAGTTTCCCAGAGTGTGGGCGCTTCAGAGTAGTTTCCGAGAGTCTACAGTCTTCCAGAGTGTGTCCTCCAGAGTGTACGGCCTCCAGAGAGTGGTCCTCTAGAGTGTGTCCTCTTGAGTGTGTCATCAGCGGTTCAGACGCCCCTTTTTATACCAAAGCCGCCTTCCCTTTCCAAACATTTCCAAAATATTAATTTAGCCATCATCTCATCTGACAAGTGTAGTCGGCCAGGACATATCCATGAGTGTGTGTAGCTGGCCACATGAGTGCGTGTAGCTGGCCACATGAGTGCGTAAAGAATTTTATAAATATAATTTTAAGTTAAGTTATTTAGTAAACAATCGTAATAATTAATAAAATCAAATAGCTAGACATATTGATAAAAATAATTTAAAATTATATAAACCAAAAAGTAGCCATTCATAGACTAAGCAGAACAGTAACTGACAGTTGACAATTTGGCTTGTCACAACATGAAAATTTGAGTTAATATTTTATTTCAGCTATTTTTAAGTTAATAAATCGTATTTAGATCGATTTGCTGAGTGTAGACATATAAATAAAATAAAATAAGTAAAGCATGAAGTGTAAATATAGAAACAAATAAAGAGGATGATAAAGAATCATGAATTAAAGTGTAAGTATAGGATGAACACTATAACATTCCAAACGAGGTATGCTAAGAATTTGAATACATGAGAATGTTTGTCTCGCATTAAACTTAGTTTCTTTGGTTCATTTCTAAGTTTTACGCCTAAAAAGCACTTTTACAGTAGTGTCGCATTTGGCAACGGTAGACGTCGTGTTAACGCCACGACGTCGAGCAAAGGTGATTTTATAGAAACCAAGGTTATGTTGACGTCTGCCAGGGTCGCGCGTTTGTTCGAAACAGTTATCGTGGCTCTGGCACTGGCAATTGAAGGAACACGGAAGGGCTTTAGTCAGTAAAAGTTTGACACGCCCTCCCGCTTTGCCTAGAGCGGCTGACGATAACTGATGATCTCGCACCCAAAAAAAAATTGGTTACTTGACGTAGTGTTTACATTCGAGGGCAGTGGTGGCTGAGTGGTATTGGCCGCGACTTATGACTTGCAACTGGAAGGTTTGTACCTAGGCAGGCGCTTTACTTTGTGTAAATTATTTCACCACCACAGGTCTTTAAGCGGTGTAGGAAAACATCATGAGGAAACCTGCCTGTCCAAGAACCAAAAATTCGAAGACGTGTGACATTTACGAACGTGAACTGGAGCCGCGTGGTGGATTACAGGCCTGCCGCAGAAAGGCCGTCTGCGTTCACGCAGTGGGAACGTTAAACGCTGATAATCCTATTCATTAGACAGACTCCTATTTAAGATGATCATCAAATGTTCACTTGCGTAGGTATCTATTTACTACTAGCTTTTGCCAGCGGCTTCGCCCGCGTGAATGTCGGAAAATGTCCCGCGTGAACGTACTACCGGGATAAAAAGTAGCCTATGTGTTAATCCAGGTTAATTTTTTTTAGCTCGAAAGCGCATTTTCATCCGACTTGCTTCAAATTTATCGTCACTGCTCAGCTCCTATGTGTCATAGCGTTATGTTATATAGCCTATAACCTGCCCAGGAGTACCGACTACCATCGTACCAAGTTTGGTTAAAATCCCTTCAGTAGTTTTTGACCCATTCGTGCACATACAGACAGACGGACAGACAGACAGACAGACAAAAAATTTACTGATTGCATTTTTGGCATCAGTATCGATCACCATTCATCCTCCAGTATTAATTTTGAATATATTTTCAATGTACAGAATTGACCTTTCTACAGTTTTATTATAAGTATAGATAAAAAAACACGATCACTTTCGTACTTGGTCACATTAAATTCGTATATCTTGTTAATTGATTTGGCTGTCCCTAATGTAGCATCCCTTTCATCGCCTCCGTTTCTATTCTATAATATGACAAAGTCTATAAAACGGTTGAAGCAAACATCAACAACTACAAAAAAATCATCTCGAAATTCACCTTCTTCATCGCTCCCAATCATCTTGTATCGTTCGTAACCAGTTAGATGGCGGTGGGTTCCCAAACCGAAGTCGTCTTTAGTCCACTGCAGCTGTCCAGCCTTGTTCTCCACACGGCATGGTAATGTCACCCTGGAGCCCACCACTGCACTCTGTATAAAGACAAATAAATATGTAAATAGTAGTTAGTAATAAAAAGTTGTATGTATTGAGCAAACACTAGGATTATGACAAAATTTAAGGGGGACTTTATTTTTTGTCACCAAAATTTATACTTGTCATCAAGTTGTATCACCTAATAAATAGATCTATTACCACGAAATATTTTCGTTTTCAGATAAACAAAGAGTGTTCCCAGGTATGAATTATCAAATTATTGTTAATATAATGTATAAAATATGAGATGGATTACCAATAAAATTGTAGTGCATTACATGAATATAAACTTCGTTCTTATAATAATAGTTTTATTACTTAAATAATAGCTTTGTGCTCAGAATGGTAGATCTGTGACCAAACAAATCGATTAATCGATCCTGTTCCGTCCCGTTTATTACTCTATGCGCCTACGTTTCTAAACGTGTAACAGAGTGAGAACTGTCAGTTGTCAGTTTTGACACTTGACACTTGGTTTTTTGTTCTTGAAAGGGATGGTGGGTCTTTTTGGAGTTCCGACCCCGTTTGTAAATTAATCCCTTTAAATCGATCCGTTTGTGGCAATTTGCCGTGATCCAATTGTTTTTGTGCGCAGTGCCCTTTGATGTAATAATACGGGTTGAGTTTGGATATATCTTTTGTTGAAAACTTTGAGGTTAAGTGATACCATTGAAGACCGCATGCTGTGAATACCACCAGCCTTATGGGGTGGCCTTGTATCCTGAGAATACTTACCAATAACGTCACTACACAATACATTATACACCTATTTACATACATAAATCTAGGTTGGCTCCAGAGCAGGTGTTCTTTAACCATGAGGTGAGTCTTTTGCATATTGTAGTTTAGCTCCGCGCACGGCGGACAGTTCGCTATGCCACTCTTGTGTCCAGGGCCTCAATATCATAACTTCCACTGCGCTATTTGAATCCCATGGTGGGGCTCTGGCCTGGCGTCGAACAGATCCCTTTTTTTTTCAGTATGGGAAATCATCAAATGACTTCTCCCGCTCTGGGCGGAGCGGGAGGGCGTGTCAGACTTTTACTGACTAAAACCCACCCGTGTTCCATCAGTTGCCCATGTGCCAGGGTCACGGTATCTCTTTCGAACAATCACGCGACCCCGGCAGGTTAATCGATCCCTGACTGAGACTCCTTCTTATTTGTTATTTTATCACCAATACAGTAGTTACATTTTATTTCATTCAGTTATTAAAATAATTTATTCGTTACCAATTTAATACATCAGTTTATAATTTTAATGAAAATATGTTCAAAGGGGGCGGAGACAAATCGGCGCTCTTTCCGGCGCGCCCTTCAAAAGCCAAACCAGCGCTGATTATTCTGTGATTATTATTTTTAACAATAAATATTGATTATTTTGACTTTAATTAAGTGTTTTATTTACTATTCTGCTAGAAATTTAATTTAAATATATTTATACTACCTGTGGAAATTAAGACCCTTGGGGGAGGCACATGGCCAGTTAAGTGGTAGACTCTTTTGGTTGAAAGGATCATGACGACAACCCCACATTTTTGGAACTTCATGAAATTTTATAGGGACATAATATATGATTTATTGGTGATCTCTTTAAATTAGTTTGCTTAAATACTATTAGGACAAACCTATTAAAATACATACAAAAACATTTATTTGGTACTTGACCTCATATCTCCATGATTTTGGGTAATTTATTGTGGAATTGATTTTATATTGTTTGATGACTACATTTTGGTGACAAATCTACTATTTTGCGGGCAAACCCTATTATTTAAGAAACACAAAACTAGTTAAATTGGCGACAGCTTAAATCATACCCAAATTTAAGCTCTTACATTTAAGTGCTAAAGATTTGCCAAGACTAAATCTCATATAGTTATTATACGTTTAAGAGTCTACCAGTGTATGGTCATATACCGCAAAATTTTCTAATACCAATCAATCTTTTGTTTTTTAGTTGTGGGTGGGAAATTATAATATGACGTGTCGCGCTCTGGGCGTAGCGGTAGAACTTGTCAAATTTTTACTAACTAGAACCCACCCGTGTTCCTTCAGTTGCCTATAAGCCAGGGCCACGGTAACTCTTTCGAACAAATCTCGCGACCCAAGCAGGCAGCGGTCCTAGCGGACCCCTTAAGTTTTGCTGACATCTATTTGAGGCGCGCGTGGAACACTACGCGTCGTCGATACGAGCCTGGTCCAATACCAATCCATCTGGAATAATCCTTTTACTCCTAACAAATGATAAGTTCAACATTTACAGGGATGCATAAATGTTGCTTTTTCTTTCAATGGAACACGACCATCGACAGGCCTGTTGGTCTAGTGGTTAGTGACCCTGACTGCTATGCCGGAGGTCGTGGGTTCGATTCCCACCCAGGACAAATGTTTGTGTGATGAGCACGATCATTTGTTCTGTGTCTGGGTGTAATTTATCTATAATATGTATGTATTTAGAAATATATAAGTATGTTTATCAGTTGTCTAGTACCCATAACACAAGCTCTGCTTAGCTTGGGACTAGATGGCGTTGTGTGATAGTTGTGGAATATTATTATTATATTATTATCATAAAAAGACTCCATAATTCACAAATAATATGTGAGAAAAAATTACGTGTTTCCCTAATAAAATTTTCAAATACTTTCTCACCTATTTCGCAGGCCACACAACAAATTCCATTTCCCGACATATTCATACCAATTCTCCGGTATAGGAGGCAGACAAAGAAAAATTCGTTATTCCAAAAATTACTTCACATTTCGCAACATTAATTCAGGTCCTGTTCTGTAAATCAAATATTCCCCGGTGGAATCCACGGAGCAACAACGTCGCCCAATATTATTCTTTTCGTAAGCAAGTACTCAGTTGACATAGAAAAGGCTTGTATTGAATATCTGGTGATATTAAAAATTCCTACCCTCCATCCCCTTGGGTCGGAACGGATGTTTTCATAGATGACAAACCTTTTCGAATTAATTCTGTTCCTATTTTCTGGTCCAGTTAGTTTGTTGATCCTAATTTTTGTGAGAGGATTCCATTGTAAATGTTTTTCTATTTGAAATGTTTTGTCGATTTATTTTCTCGCATGAGCGGGATTTCATTACCAACTAAATGCTGCTATAAAAACAATTAGTAGCAATCAATACTGGAGGCAGAATATATGTGAACACCACTGAATTGAAAATGGCAAATATTTAAATAAATTCTGTATTTACGAACAACAATGCTAGTGTTTCCACCGACTCGCCACATTTAACTAAAATAGACAGCAACACTAATTCATAAAAAAAAGCTGATTAAAACAAAACTGCACTAAAATGCGATGGCATTTCCAGTGAAGCCACTATTAATACATTTGTCGTTAATGAAATAACTTAGTTCCCTGACGCATTTTATTTGCCTGATAATATTCATTTGTTGAACGGAAGTGCTCTTAATGAGTATTGAATTAATTTGTATATTCAGTGCCGAGTATTTGTCTGTTATAGCCCAAAAATAAATTGTTATTGAATCAACAATCGTTAAAACAATATTAAGTGTATGTTTTGAATATTGGTTGAGCGAATTTTGTATGATTTTAATTGATGCCTGACTATATTGTAGAGATTTGAATATAAATATTTATGTGACGGTACAATAACAGCGCAGTAAATTGAAGATACAATTTATACGAAATACAAGGATTTATCTCTCGTATTTTATGGTAATCGTGTTTTTGTATACCGTCTGAATCATGGTAATAACAGTATACAGTTTTTACATGGAAACAGAACCGAAATTAGATATTATATCAATAAAGATATTGCTATTTACTTTATGTTCGGATTCTTTATGATTGTGTTGTTCAAAATCAAAAGGAATCACTATAAAATAAAATAAACACGAACTATATAGAAAAATGACTCACCTGATCTTGTGGCTCAATTGCGAATCTCTGTTCCCTATACCCACTCACAGAACTAATCAATATCAAAAATAGAATACACTGCTGCACTAAAACGTTGAACTTCATCGATATCCTCAACAATAGGAACAATGCATTGGCACTTCTACTTGTTACACGCGATCTACGTTTCACATCATTAGATGTTTCACTGAAATCACTTTTAGGTTTATTAGTACTATTCATACTGACGTTTTGATTGTATTTCACATCAGTATGTTTCTCGTTATCTACCGTTATATGAATATTAGTTAAACTTTGTTCAGAATTAATTAATTCATAATTAGATTTGCTCGAATCATTAGTTCCCATTTTGGGTCAGTGCATAATTTGTTTGAAGTCACATGTAATTTCCTTGCTGGTTAAAATTTTCAGTCGTTCTACTTGAAAGTGGTTCATTGTTCTGCATCTGAAACAAAGAACATGTTTTAATTAGCTTTTTAATTTAATATTAAGTAATTTCCTTGTGCAAAATAACACGGTGGAAGAATATAATCCAGTGTTGGTTGGTAATTTTATCTGCTTTTTATTGCAACTCTATTTCCGTTACGACCTTAAAAATCACCATTCGCTTAAAACCAACGAAAACTAAGCTTGTCACAGGTCCCTTTTACCGCACGCAGGATTTAAATTAACTCCAGTGCTATTTGACGAAATTCGGTCGCATTCTGGCCATCATCAAAAGAGATGCAATCAAACTGGACCCAAACATTTCCATTTAAGTCCCCACTTCATACGAAAAAATTGCACGAATAAAATGAACGAAAAGCCAATGCTTGTTTTAATAACCTCGTCATAATTTCAATAAAAACCGGCATTTTTAAAGGAATTAAGGATCATAAATTAAGGATCACAAATAATAAACATGATATGAAATATGTTCGTGATGGAAAGAAAATTAGTTTCCGTATAGCTAGAACTTTCGTCCATAAACATATATAGGAGTTAGTGGTACGCTTTCAAAATTCTATTCAGTAAACGACAGCATAAACATGTCTTAACCATACCGCATTATAGAAGAGGATGTTATGAATAAATCATTCTGGAGCATTGCAAAAGACGGCAATTTCTACTGCACCGGTTTATAGTCCTCGGAAGGAAGGGGAATAGATATATCTAAAGGCTTTACTATTGGTTACAGTGGTTTAGAAATACTCGAAGGTAACTCGAAGCAAAATATTTTTTTTGCGAATAAAACATAATTTTTTGTTTCCATTATCTCTAAAATAACCATAGGATTAGTTAATATGTTCGTCAATTTTTTTGATGTTATTCAGTCCTCATTACTTTCATAGTTATACTAGGTTTCACTAGCGGTGAACGTCGTAGCTAGCCCACGTGGACGTCGGAAATACTACAGTAACTTACTACAGGTGTCAAAATATTCCATGTGTCTATCAAGGTTATAAACTTTGTATGGCAAATTTCATCAAAATCTGTTTGGCCGTTTTTGCGAGATTGAGTAAGAAACATACAAACTTTCACATAAATCATTTTAAGTAGGATAGTAAAATTTATCTGATCTCTGCCGGGGAATAAGGCCTTCTGCAGGCTTATAATTAACAGTGGGTGGAGACGGGCTGCAAAAATGACGATAATAATAAGGGCGAGAGGGTGAATATAACCTGTCAGGGTCGCCGATTTGTTCAAAAGAGTTACTGTGGCCCTGGCATACGCAACTGAAGGAACACGGGTGGATTTTAGTCAGTAAAAGTCTGACACGCCTCTCACTCTCCTCAGACCGGGAGACGTCATTTAATGATTTTCAAACCAAAAAAGGGTGAATATTACAGTTTCGTGGATTGTTCTTGTCATCTGGAGGATATTTTATTTCCTCCTCTAAACTAGCAATATAGAGGTAACGTTTAATGTTTTAGTAACCTTAAATTCAATTGATGCAAAATTAGCTGAACAAATTGCCCTATATTTTCTTCTATAATATTTCCAACACTGAAATGAGAGTGTAATGTTCAATTGGGAAAGTCGAGTATGGTCTTGGCTTAGAGCCATTTTATTACACTTTGAATGTATTAATTGGATTTTTAAAATCTTGTTGTAATGTAATGAATCCAAGTGGCTATTTAAATTGTATCTTCTTTTTCTCCGATCGTAAAGTATTTCTTAATTCTCGTTTGACGATATATTGACTTTTAAAACATTGGGCACTGCACTTATTATTTTAGCATTGTGATTGTGGAATATATTACTATGTATATTATGTTTTTTGTTATTTGACAATTGGACATGATCATAATAAGAAGGTAGAATAAGAAGATACTGTAACTAAAAAAAGAAGAAAAAAATAGATATACAAAATAAATAAAAAAAGATAAATAGATTATTTCGATCAATAGTTTACCAAGTACTTGATCAGTTAATCACCGTATTTATTTGAGAATTTATTTCATTCGCATCACAATTATTTTTGATATCTTATCGCTTTTTTGTGAGTGAACACGTAGTAAAATCGTCTGTAAGACTAACGCTTGCTTGACAGAATCGCATTTCCCATCTCTTTCTGTCTTAAACCAATTTAAACTGTAAGAAAGAGACAAAACATAATATAACACGGCTCTTTTGAAGAACTTCCCTCAAAGGAATCTCAAAATAGGTCTTATTTTTAACTATCGAGTGTTTCCTATTACAAAGTATTATTACTTTGTTTGAAGAAACTCAATCTCTTTATTCTATAAAGTTCACTTTCCAATATAAAATTCTTTATATTTAAAACATTTTATTAACAAAATTGTTTTTGGTTCAATTGAACTCATTTGTTAATCTGCATGTATTAAATCAATTATATTTTAGTAATTGAAGTTTACATAATCAAATACTTTACAATCAATCAGTTAGAGAGTAATGTCAGTGTTCTGACATGGAAATGTTATAACTGAAAATTATGAGAACAAGCTTACTATAAAAGTTTTCAGAAAAATATTTTTGGTTCTAAAATACAGCGCTTAACTAAAACATGAAATATTATACAAAATGATAAAAGGTCCCAACACGTTGCCTTGCAGTATACCAATTTTAAAATAAATTCTTAAAGAATCTTTAAAAAATCCAGACTATAATGTTCACTCAACAAAGTAGGCGGTTGACCACTTTTCACCCTTGTGTCCTTAGCAATAAAGTTGAAAAGAAAACGCAAACATTACCAAATGTATGAAAAGACGGCTGAGAAACCAGGTGTACTTACTACGTACGAGCTTAATACATTAAATGTATTGAAGATTCTAACATAAAACTATATTGCTAAGGTTATAGTTGGGAATGTTGAGATAAAGTCTACTGATATGGGCCATGAAACTGCAGATGACAGTGATAAAGATCTGAATGGGAGGAGTGTTAATAAGGAATCCTGGACGGACGGTTCAGCAAATGTTGAAACTGCTGGATTTAAGTAAGGCATGCAAACTTAAATAAGAGAATATGGCTTTGAAGGAAATGTGTTAGCTTTTTATTCACTGTTAATTTTGTTGGCGTTGGTTTTTATAGTGACTGTAATTGGATGTAGCTAGTCTGTTTATAGTGCTGTAGTTTTTTTATTTCAAATATTAATGAAGAATGGTTTGTGAAAAGATGTTTTGCGAGAGGTTTATTTCCAAACAAAACGAGAAAAAATCTAATAAACAACAAAAACAGATAAATCAATGAGGTTAGTAACGAAGATTTCAGGAACAGAAACTCTCACCAACAGAAATCATACAGGTAAACGATTATCATTCAACAATTAATTCAAACACAGAATTTCAAAGTCTACCCGACTGTCAAAAGACGCTCAAACATTTCGATGAGACGGCACATCTCTGAAACAAGGAGATCCATTCAAAAAGATAATTCGCGTAAAATACAAAGCAGCACTGTCTTAAGTTTTGCATAGTGTGAGATACGGGAACGAAGTTAGGTTCGCAAAGTTGGATTTCAATGTTCTTAATTCTTCCTTAGATGTTCAGTATTAAGTTAGTTGAAGTTGAGATTTTGCTTGAATTACACTGAAAATTTTGGTAGCGGCTCGCGGCTATAATATGTAAGGAGTTAGAGGGTTTCGTGAAATGGTAATTCAATACGTCTCTGAGTTCAATTTGTAAGTCTGATGAAGAGATAGTATTTTACCAAGGAGGTATCCATAGGTTGAAACCTATTCTTACTATACTGCTAAAGTAGGCTCGATGCAAATGTAGAAATTCCTCCAACTCATGATAGCAATGCTAGGTCGTACAGGTGATGCAGTGTCACCTTAGGGGTTTTAATAATAATTTTTTGTTGGTCTCTCGGTCGCAAGCACGACTGCTGAGCGTGGGGTCCTGGGTTCGATTTCCATATCAAGCAAAGTGTTATTGGGTCTATCCAATAGGGATATCTTAGTAACACGCTGGAGCTTAGAAGCTGGTTGTGTGATACCCCCGTGCCTCAGAAAGCGGGTTAAACCGTTGGTCCTGCGCCTGATCTTTCTCCGGTCGTATCGGATTGCATTCCCATGGGACTATGACAGTGAGAGAAAAGTGGATGAAGTATGGTCTGGAAGACTATATACATATGTGTCAGCGGTATGTAAAAAGTACAGCGACAGACCTATTTAGGGTGGATACGACCACATTTTTAAAACTAGAATAAACTATTAGCAGGGTCCTTACCCTGCTAATAAATGTTGTTCTTTTTCATACAAAACTTTAGTTTTCAGTAGTAGGAATACCTATATTCTATGGATGAGGATGATATCTGAAGGCCAATTCTCATAGTTTAAAACGTTCAAAGTACAGTTGCAGTCTCATCTCAGCGACAATCAAATGTAACAGACTTGACAAAAATGTATGGAAAATCGAGGTATTTTTGACAACAAAATTAAAATTACGGCAATTGTCCTTCTAGAAGTAAACAAGAGCTGACCAAAAGAAACAAATCCATTTCACCACTTTCAATCTTCCTTCCCCTATATCAGTATCCAGACTTAGCAAACTGCAGTCATAATCTCCGACAAATGATCTACGCAGATTCTTTGAATAGTTTAGCTAATTTCAGTTCCAGTGTAGGAAGAGCTCAATTAAATTATACGGGTGCCGGCATTTGCATGGGTTAAATTCATGAATAAAATTCACAATGAATATTCATGTTGTAGTTGGTAGGTGAAATAAGTTTTTGTACTATATAGCTTAGCTTGTTTATGAATAATCCCTGTTCTGTGTGTTAATTTATTACTGTATCTTGTATGTTTATTGCATGAATAGGTTTAGAGTTCTTCGCTTGGGTTTGGTTATTCAATTAGTGAGTATCCGAATTAATCATCGGGACCAATATACATATCAAACTATAATAGTTTACTTGCAGATGATTATCACCCAGTTTAATGATAAATGATTTTATTTCTGTAAAGTAGATTTGTATGTAATACTTTTACACATCAATCGTTTTTATTAAAGTAGATGAGGTCGGCCATTCCTATCTGACTAATCTGAAAAGAAAGGCTGAAACAAACTCAGAGGCCACAGTCTCTTTTAAAGTCAAGGCATGTGCATTGTCAGATCATATAAATTGATAGTAGGGTCCAACTATAAAATGACAAATAAAAAACTTAAGAAAACAAACACTTGCAAAATTAAAGTTATTGGTTAATTTTGGAAGTCGGTGGCATAAAACTAAAATAACAGATCCAAAGAAATTGTTTCCCTTTTTGCAAAAAGTTTCTCTTCAACCAAAACATTTGTTTTCTATCAACAAAGAAAGAACGAAATAAATATTTCATTACCAAAGGCGATTTTCTATTTTCGGAACACAGTAATTGTCTATTTACTGTATCGTGAAAAGGTCAAGATTCTTTTTGTCAAAAGTGAAATAAGTAGTCTTGATACTTATAGCAATGTCCTCTTTTCGAAGTTCTTCTTAATTATTAATTTTCATGTTAGTACTCATTGTAGACTTTTTAGCTCTGTGATCTTGGCTTAGAAATGTTTTGACTTGGTTTCTTTGAAGTGTCTCATTTTACCTTTCAAACGTATTTATGTAGTGTTTTTTATTTGTTGTGTCAATTATGTTAAAAAAAACTATATAGTCAGTGGGTTCATCTATACTATACTATATAATATTATAAAGCTGAAGAGTTTGTTTGTTTGATTGAACGCGCTAATCTCAGGAACTACTGATCCGAATTGAAAAAATATTTTTGTGTTGAGTAGCCTATTTATCGGGAAAGGCTATAAGTTATATAACATTACGCTACAATTAAGAGGAACGGAGCAGTAATGAAAAATGTTGCAAAAACGGGGAAAATCGCACGGGTAGGTGATTCTATGCGACAGGAAGGGTCGAGGGAACAAGAAATTTAACGCGGACGAAGTCGCGGGCAGAAGCTAGTGGTCCATATTTGGTTAAAAAAGGATATGTAGCGGCATCTACATCGCAAAATTAAAACTATCACACTGACGTCATGCAAAATCCTGCATCGCGCAAGCAAGAGTTAACCGCGCAGCTAACATGTTTATAACGATGTTCGAGTAGTTGCCCACCAGACATGAGACCCATCTGGTTAGTAGAGACTCCCTTTTCAATGGAGGATGAGAGACATATAAACCCTTTTCCTTAAACCCCTATAGTTATCTTGGCAAGTGGCGTTCTATAGTTTTTACCTACCTCCATGAGTTTATTGATTTAGTTATGTGTAACACTGCAAAATGTAAAATCCATCTACGTGTTTGAAGTCACTTCCTTTTGTTCTAGAATAGAAATAGATTCTTCAGGAGTTCACTTACAGTAATCTATCTTTATTCAGGTTTGGCATCACGGCCCTTGAGAGTTGGCAAATGAAACAGGAACCAAACGAAAATTTACCACTAAAAAAGTATAGTTTACACGAGAGCACTCAAGCAACTAATTGCAACTCTTTGAATAATTTATCAGCTCTTCGTATTCTCTCAAAAACCGTGTATTCGCAATTTTTCATGAAGTTAAAAAAATAATGTGGTCGCGTTTTATCGTAGCAAGCGGTCATTTCCCTTTCCAGAGGTTAATCTGGAGGAACTCAAACAACAAACTGTGCGTGGTTTTCGATATTGAAGTTCACGATAGACACTGATTCGGGATTTATCGGATTATTTCAGATTTTGAAGGTTTGTATCTAATTCTTTATAGTTCTGCATAAATTATACAATTTATATCATTTATGTTTTTTTATTTGTATGCTTAGATCTAAGACATTGTGACTTACAACATCGCTATGGGTGAGTCTGTAAAACTGAGTAAAATTTAAATAAATAAATCTTTACATGCATATCTCTGGTAGCAGCAGCGCGAATGGGCGGCAGCGTTCTCTATGCATTTTACCACCATACTGCGATCGCCAATCCGCCTGCCAAGCGTAGCGATTATGGCAAAGCCCCTCAAATTGGGGGAGGTCATGTCCATCAGTGGACGTATTAAGGCTGAAATGATGATGATGATATCTCTGGTTTATTCTTCTTCTTCTTCGTAACACTCTTGTCAGAGCGGTCTTGGTCCTCATTTCTTATCTAAGGGCTGATGTGATTCGCCTCACAATTTCTCTGGTTTATATTTAGACTTTTTGTTCTGTTCAGAAAAATCCCAACTATTCCATATAAACCTGCAACTATTGCTCAATCAATCACTATCCTTAGACTTCCTAGAATCTAAATATCCAACAAAAACTAATTCTAAAACAGCATCCACACTAGTATTAATTCTATTTCTAAACTGGAAACTCTATCCCCTTTCTAACGTTCCCATTTATGTATTAATTTCCTCTTAGACTAGATATACCAGTTGCGGGCTTAATGACTAGACTTGGATCCACAAAATAGATACAATACAGAAGGCCGACTATATTATGTATATAGCATAATAATAAAAATAATATACAGGGACAAGTTAAATTAGGTAGCAATGCTTTACCCACGTACTTTACCATCCATTTGACTATCGATGTCGAAAACTAATGAAACAAAAACGAGAGGTTTTTTTTTAATACTTCATTTGTTGGGCCGTAACCGATTAGCTGCTTTTTTTATTTTTTCGTTTTCGATATATTTACGCATTTACAAAAACTATAACTATCGTTTGGCTGCCGTAATGTACATACATGACACAGTGTCATTAATGTTTTGAAAAAAGTTGGAATGATGAAAGTATTTCTTAATTGCTTTTTTTTCTGTTTCCTTCATTTTCGATGTCAATTCCCAAAACGTGGGTTTGATTCTGTATTTGCGCATGCAGTTTCATTAGTTCTATTGACCTGACCTTCTGTATCTATCTATATTGTGTTGTTTCTTATAAAATAGATAGGCTGGTTTCAACGGATATTGGCAAGATATAAAACATAAGGACTATATCCTGGTATAGACGGGTACATAATTGAATTTGTATTAGATTTTATATGGGACCTTATAATTGGTTAGACTTCTATACATTATACTGAGCTGAAGAATTTTTTACATACATCTATTGCATTTTTTTTCATATTTAAAGTGCTGAGCTATCAAATCGTCTTCTGTTCAAGCCCATAGACGTCCACTGCTGGACATAGGCCTCCTCAAACACCGTCACTTCGACCGGTTCTATGCTTCTCGCCTACAACGGATTCCTGCGACCTTCACAAGGTCATCGGTCCACCTTGTTGTCCAACTCTACGTCTTCCGGTACGCGATCGCCACTCCAGAACCTTTCAGCCCCATCGGCCATCTGTTCTGCGAGTAATATGCCCTGCCCACCGCCACTGAAGTTTGACAATCCTTGGTTCTCATACGGATCTTTTCATTTCTAATTCTATCACGTAGGGAAACTCCTACCTTAGTAAACCTTTACCTCTCCATTGCCTTTGGTGGCTTTCAGCCTTCTTTGAAGCATCGTCAACCATTATTGCTAGTTCTATCATCTTGTTGATTACCTAATATTTTAGTTTTAGTGAAATGATTTGTTTGGGCGCGGTAAGGCGCAAAATAGCGCATCGATGCAACAAAATAGTGATGCTTTTGATGTTAGTTCAATCGAATGACTACCGAAATCTTAGCAATATTGCAGTCTTTATGCAAATTAAAATAAATAAAATGCTAAGTGGAATCTTTTTTAGGCAAGTATTTCTTTAATTGATAAAATTCGATTTGATTATTAGAAATGTGATAGTTTACGCTAAAAATTTAGAGAATTCTGCGAATAAAAACATATTTTGAGCTGTTGTACGATTGTTTTATAACATATTCCTTTTTAATATTATAAAATATTTTTGAATGAGACATTTCTATGAACATTTAACGATACTCTCAAACAATACGCCTAAAAAGGACTGCTAGGACACCGTCAAATGCATAGACATTTGACGGTGTCCTAAATTTGGGTAGTGCAATAATAGCAATAGAAAAAAGATCGTCAATAGCTTCGTAGACTTTGCAGCTATGAAGTAATTCAACTCTCGATGCAGTTGATCTGTGGATGGGTGACTATTATTTTATGAAGTACCTACATTGAGATCTTTCCATGTCTCACGAGTTTGCGAAAGGATTGAGATGGTCTTAACGAGCTTTGTTCTGGTTCGACGAAATTGGCCGGTTACTACGTTAAATATTTAGCCAGCTCTGGAGAGGAAGTAAACTAAAAAATAGTGAGAAATAAAATACGCACAAATGATGATAACGCACTAAAACTGCTAAAACAAAATGCATTGCAGATACCCACACCAATTTTACACAACATTAAGTATTTCCACAAACCATAAAATACTTTACGACGGGAAATCATTCAACATTATTACATCTTCCCAAATAGAATCACTTACAAGAAAAAAAACAAACATAAAAAATCCATAAATGTTCCATAGACGTCAACTAGCGTCTATCAACGAGATCTCTTATTTTTCTTTTTAATTCCTGAGTGTAAAGTAGTCTTCACACGAACGGTGTCAATCGCTGCGATGATGGACTTGCTTTTTAATGCTTCAATTTTTATTACGAAGCAAATTATTATTTTGATTGATTATACTTTTTATAGAACTTCATTCATATAATTATTTTCAGACACTTTATTTTATTGCCTACTTCATATTTTATTTTGGTAGTTTACTAGAATATATTGCAGAAATCTTGTTCTCTAAAAAAAATCATTGATTCTGAGAATAACTTTTGTACCCTAATGGAGCTATTATCATGAGTTCATCACATAATCTTAAGAAAACATGAATAATTAGACTAGATAATGCAAAGCAGTTTGTTATTGTTCTCTTTATAACCACTTAGATCTATACAAGTTATAATATTATAGAACTGAATAGTTTATTTGATTGAAAATTAATAATTAATCATTAGTATTATTATTCTCTATTAGTGTGGGATAGCCCATTTATCACGCTAGAACCCTAAAGCGCCGAGAGAAACGAAAAAATGTAACGAATACGAAATACTCGCAAGGGCAGGCGATTCGATGCGACGAAGTGGATCAGAGGAGCAAGAATATAATTACTGAGTAAAAAGCTTAATACAATAAGTACCAGTACTTATTTTTTTAAAGCTCAACTGTTATTATTAAGATAATCGTGTTGAACCTAGCAGTACTTAATGCAATTAAAATTGAGTCTTGTGTCTTTGAAAGAAGATTGAATTATCATTTAGGCATAGTAAATTAAATAATAAAATTGACTAGATACGTATTTAAAAAAAAAAAATGACTGATATCGATTCGGTATTCAAAAAAACTTTTTAACAAAAAATTAAACCGTCGAAAAACTGAAAAGCATAAAATAATAAACCTTAAAATTATGAGTCGGCGCTTTGAGTGATCCTTGTTCATTGATTTTTCAGCGCCGACTCAAAATTTTAAGGTTTATTATTTTATGCTTTTCAGTTTTTCGGCGGTTTAATTTTTTGTTAAAAAGTTTTTATTTTATATTTTTTGTGGCTTTAATGTACTAATAATACTGGGCAAGGTATACCCTATCCAACACAAAAAGAATTATCAAAATCGGACTACTCTGTATAAAGTTATGCGTGTTTATACATTACAATCAGTGAGTGAACAATCAATCATCCCCTGTTTTCCGACCCTTAGGGTTCGATTTTATTTTCTAAATTTATATGGGACCACCTTGGGAGTATACCCTTTCCAATAGAAAAAGAATTGTCACAATCGGACCACTATGTAAAAAGTTATGCGTGATCATACATAAAAAAAATATATATATATATATATATATATACGCGTCGAATTGATAACCTCCTCCGTTTTTTTTCGTCGGTTGATTAAGAGCAAACTTAATTTAGGACCTGCGTCTATTCTGTTACACCTCGTATAAGTGCAGATTAAAAACACAAAAAAACATAATTTACCGTGAATTGTATCCCAACAACTTATTAGTGTAACACCTTTACAATTATGAAAATTAAATGTAAATCC
This sequence comes from Aporophyla lueneburgensis, assembly GCA_932294355.1. Taxonomy (NCBI): domain Eukaryota; kingdom Metazoa; phylum Arthropoda; class Insecta; order Lepidoptera; family Noctuidae; genus Aporophyla; species Aporophyla lueneburgensis. The sequence goes on from OW028759.1 coordinate 13,496,532, forward strand.
TCTATTAATACTCACACCAAATTATTAATGAAATGAATTAAAATTTGCCGTGGAATTATAACGGTTACCGCAGACCGCAGCGGCTGGTTCATATTTTTTTTTTTTTTTTTTTTTTTTTTTGTTATATGATGTATCCCAATCATAGAGCAACACGGACCACCGGCGGACCGGAGGGGAGACGCCATAGCGTTTTTTCCCGATACAAAACTGTCTGTCATTTTTTGCGGGGGGAAATCTGCTCTACCCACACTTTCTCAAATTCTCACTCAAAAATAATCGTCTGTTGCTACGAAACTCACACATAAAAATTAAAGCATACACTAACAATTTCATACACACATAGATACATTATGTGTCGTTACAGTACAATGAGATGACGCAACTACATTGACAAGTTGCTTACAGCCGTGGTTGCAACTACTGTCGATACGCATTATCGATAAATTCAAGAACTCGGTTTAAAAAGTGATACAAAGATAGATATTATAATAATGATTGACTTTATTTTTTTTATCGGAATATTAGGTTTAAAAAGTGATACAAAGATAGATATTATAATAAAGATTGACTTTATTTATTATGTACTACAATAATTATCATTTAACAAATAATATTAAGGTTTACGTCATTTTAAAAACGAGTGGATGTGTATCTATCACCTTAGAGCATTTATATATACCATGCACGTTATATAAAACTAATTGAATGCGCGGCCGCCGCCATTATATATCGTACTAGCTTTTGCCAGCGGCTTCGCCCGCGTGGAGGTCGGAAATTATCCCGCGGGAACATACTACCGGGATAAAAAGTAGCCTATGTCCTTTCTCAGGCTCTAAACTATCTGTGTACCAAATTTCATTTAAATCGGTTCAGTAGTTTTAGCAGGAAAGCGAGACAGACAGACAGACAGACAGAGTTACTTTCGCATTTATAATATTAGTGTGGATAGTGTGGATTGTGTCGAAAATAAGTTCTCTCCAAAAATGGTTAATTGTGCAGTTTCTAGCTGTAAAAATCGATCTGCTACTACAAATCTGCGAAACCATGGTGTTTCTTATCACATGAAAGTAAATGTTATGCGCCAATGTAGTTTTATTGAAGTACATTGTCGAAATCAACTTTATACCATTACGATAGAAAAATATAGTGGTACGTGAGTAGTATAAACGCAGTACAGGGGCATGGTTTGCATAGTGCTGCGACAATGTAAGTGAATGATAGGTAAAATAAAAGGTTTTTTCAATGATTTAAGCAGTAAAATAAAATGAAATGAGGCAAATGAAATGAATGAAATGCAAATGAAATGGAATGAATGATGTAATGAGTATGAATATACTCATTACTGAATATAATCAGGAATAGTGAGAGTGGCACTAATGGCATCATGAGATGATAGTCTGTCATTTGGTAGACTGAATGATTTTTGATGACTCTGGAAAATTAGGTTTAAAACTATTAATTTTTCAAGTTGAGAAATCTAAACTTCATTTCACCACTATAACTAATGTGAACTACATCAGGTCGGCTGTTTTACCTTTTACGTGATATAAAAAAAAAATTACGGGACAAATACAGTGTGGTGTTAGAGTTGGTTTGGTGCCCTCGACTAATCTCCTCCTATTGTTCGACAACACATGAAAGTCAGAGGTCTTGAAATGTTTTGAGCAAATGACACTATTTCTTGTGGGACTCCAGGTTAGTCTATTATTACAAAATTTCTTCCATATATCCCTTAAATTTGGATCTTTAGGAAACCTTCAATAAATAAATTAAAAAATATTATGTTTGAAGTTCACAATAAGTAATTTTAATAAAATGTGTTAACTCGTACGTTTTATAATATTTTTAATTTAACGCTTTTTTTATACAACTATGTATATTAATATACAGCTTACAATATAATATTTTAAATAAATCAGAAAACTTAATCTCAAAAATGTCTCTGTATGGATATAGACTCCTTTGCCAAATTTATCGATAACTATCTACTAACAAACCAGTAACAACACTATCGCTCGGTGACAGCGTATTCTCGGAAATAGACTCGGATCAGTCGCTCGACCGATCCGCATATTGTATGAGGGCGAGCGACCTGTGTTGGTAAACAAATCCGAAACAACACGACCGATGATTTTGTAATTTTTAAGTTTTATAGAAGTAAATAGGAATAATGTGATTAAAAATTACTTACATATGAAAGGTAACGCCATCTTTTTGTAAATTTGACGTGGCAGATCTCTTTTTGCAGCAAAATACAGAACAATTCGGCATTTTTGTAGGATGTCAATTTTGTCGCGCAACTAGATTTAATCTACCGAGCAGTGCGGCTGCAACTAGTTTTATTGTACGCATAGGACCGCGTGGACTTGTACTTTGACAGAGGGGAACGCCTGCGTATGGCTACTCCCCTCTGGTCCGTGTTGCTCTATGATCCCAATAAGGTAACAACATAAAAAAATACAATCTAGCTTAATACTAAAGCTAATGAGTAATTTAATTCTAACTTAATTTGCTAGGAAGAGTAAACCTAAGAATGTGTCCATTAACACTTTTCTTATTGTCTCTATTAAGGGGAAGACACTTTGTTCTTGTGTACTTTATGGGTAGCACTCACTTCACTACATTAAACTAACACTTCACTAAACTAACTCGAAAGGTTTTGTCCTTTTTAGTCTTCTCACTATGTCCGTGTTGTCGAGGAGCTGGATAGCCTCGACGTTCACATGATGATGAAGCCTTCGTTCATGAGCTTCGGCGTTCGTTTTAATTATGTTTGTGACGAGGTCTACCTTGAGGTCCCGATGAAGGTCGTCATTTCTAATGTACCAGGGCGCATTGACGATTCCTCTGAGTACTTTGTTTTGGAATCGTTGAATAATTTTGATATTACTTTGTTTGGTACAGCCCCAAAGCTGAATACCATAAGTCCATACAGGCATGAGGACTTGTTTGTACAAAAGTATTTTGTTTTGTACTGACAACGAGGAATGTTTTCCAATCAGCCAGTACATTGACTTGTAGCGAAGCTCTAGCTCGTCGCGTTTCTTTTTAACATGAGCTTTCCAGCGAAGCTTTGTGTCTAGTGTCATGCCTAGGTACTTGGCTGTGTTTTCGTGCGGTATGACATGGTTGTTTATGTATACCGCATGATAATTTGGCTTTTTATTTGTGAAGTCTATGTGAATGGATTTCGTTTCATTGAGTTTCACTCGCCATTTTTTTGTCCAGTCAAAGATGGTATTGACGGCTGTTTGAACTTTTTCCACTGCTTCTTCTTGAGTGACACCTGTGGCCATTATAGCTGTGTCATCCGCAAATGTTGCAATGGTGTTGTTTTCTAACTCAGGAATATCGCAAGTGTACAATAAGTACAAGACGGGACCTAGGACACTTCCTTGCGGTACTCCAGCTGTTATCGACTTAAGTTCTGAGTATGCATCATCTTGTCTTACTCTAAACTTACGCTGTGATAGGTAAGACTCTAAGATATCAGCAAACTGTTTTGGGAGCATGTTTCTTAGTTTTCTAATAAGCCCTTTGTGCCAAACTTTATCGAATGCTTGCGCTACGTCCAGGAAGACCGTTGAGCAAACTTTGTTTTCTTCTAAGGCCTTTTCTATAATGTTGGTAATCCTGTGTACTTGGTCTATTGTCGAATGTTTTTCCCTAAATCCAAATTGGTAGTCAGGGATTAAATTTCTTTCTTCGATGATGGGTTTTAGCCGTTTCAAGAGAAGCTTTTCGAATAATTTTGACATGATCGGCAGCAGAGAGATCGGTCTATATGATGTGGTTTCGTGAGGTGGTTTACCAGGCTTTGGTATCATTATAACTTCGGCAACTTTCCACAGATCAGGCACAGACTTAAGCCTGAACGTAGCATTGATAAGAGTTGTAAGTTTTACGATGGCTTTACGTGGGAGGTTTTTAAGAACTTCTCCAGTAATAAGATCGTAGCCAGGTGCTTTCTTTAGTCTAAGGCGCTTGATTTCGTTGAAAACTTCTCTTGGTGTTACGAATTTTATTTCTTGTTCATCATCATTTGGTGTTTCATCTAACAAAGCGCAGTCTTCATTTTCTTCATTCGGCTTAAAAATGAGTTCCAAGTGTTGTGCAAACCTTATAGCTTTTTGCTCGTTGCTTATTGCCCACCGCCCGTTAATATCTTTGATAGGTGGGATATGCATAATTGGCTTCTTAAAACTTTTTGTAGATTTCCATAGGGAGTAATCTGTCGTGCGATCGCTGGTTAATTGATTAAGATAACTGCTAATTGATTCATTTTTGAACTTCTGAATTGCATTCCTTAGTTGTTTTGTAAGGTTGTTCAGAAGCCTTTTATCTTGTGGAAATCTTGTTTGTTGCCATATTCGTCTCTGTCGCCTCTTTTCGGCTATGAGTTTTGTAATTTCTGCTGGGTAGTAGGTTAATCTATTTTTTAACTTAAATGTAGGTGTGTTTTTCCAGGCGCATTGTTGTATTTGAGTAATGAATTGACGGATATCCCGATCCAGGTCTTCTGGCTTCTTTAGTGGAACTTTTAAATCTATTATAGAGTCCAAGTCTATTTTAAAGCTTGCCCAATCAGTGTTCTTATTTACTAATGTGGGGTAGTTTTCTTTCAACATTAAAGACTCACTTACAGTAAGTATTATAGGTGAGTGATCTGAGCTCATATCATAACCTTCTTCAATGCGGAGAAGATTTGGTGATAGATTTTTATATATAAAAAAGTCAATGAGATCTGGAATCTTGTTTGGGTCAGTAGGCCAATAAGTAGGCTTACCTGTTGATAAAGCTTTGCATTGTGCTCCTTCAATTGCGCACAGTAGCTCTCTTCCTTTGGTTGTGGTCAGTCTAGATCCCCAAAATGTATTTTTAGCATTAAAATCGCCTCCCAATATAAATCTATTTCCAAGACCGTTTAGAAAGGTCATGTATTGATCTGTTTTTACCGAATACCTAGGTGGACAGTATATGGCTGATATGGAAACAGGGCAATATTTCGTTTTGACACAGACAGCCACTGCTTGGATTTCTTCTTTTTCATATTTGAGTTGTTCATAATGAAATATATTCTCCTTTATAATAACTGCACTACCACCTCTTGATGTGTTATTGGGATGCAATGCATGGTATACTTTATAACCTTTAATTTGAATATGAGATTCTTTAGTGAAATGTGACTCTGATATAAGGCACACATCAATACTTTCCATATTTAGGACAGCCGTAAGTTCATTCTGATGTTTGAGCAGTCCATTCGCATTCCAAGCCATAATTCTTAGTATGTTAGCCATTTATGATGTTTTTTTGTTGTTTGGTAGCTGCTTTAGTGCCACCTTCAAGCTTCTTCAGCCTTTCATCAAAATTAGTTAAAAGATTTATGATTTTATTAATCTTTTCATCCATGTTAGGGCTCACTGGTTTCATATGTGATTGTGGCGGTGGTTGGGCTCCTTTCGCCATTTGTGCATACGATACACTTTTAGTAGCTGGCTTGATGACACTAGGTCTTTTGTCTCCGTTTGCACTTGGACGCTGAGAGTTTGTTGGTACCACTACATTCTTTCTAGTATTTTTATCTTTAATATTTTGAAGCTCTTTAGCTACTATGCATCCTCTATAGTTAGCAGGGTGAGGCTCACCACAGTGAACACATTTTGGCTTTGCTTCTGCTGGTTTATTGCAGTCTCTGGTTAGGTGCTTGCCTGTACACTTCACACACCGGGGTTCTTTAGAACAGTATTTCTGTGTGTGGCCATATGCTTGACACCTTTTGCATTGAGGGATTAGCTTTGATGTTTTTAACGGCTGTATATCTACTTTGCAGCCTAGTATGGATTTAATTCCGTAAATTTTCTTTATGTCTTCATCTTTTTGAAATGAGAGCATAAACATACTGAGGGGCTCTTTGCTCTTCCAGCTCAGTTTGTTGACCGCATCCTCTATTTTGTATCCTTGAGATGTTAGGTCCTCAACTATTCTATTTGGCAGGCAGGAAGAATGAAGGTTTTTTGCCATCACCCTTATCGGCCTGTCTTGTTTATTCTCATACGAGTACCAAAGGCAGTTATTTTGCAACAATAGCTTAGTAATGCATCTGTATGAGTCATCATTATGGGAAATAATTTTAACTTTTTCTCCATTCATCATTTTTGTAATAAATGAGTCTTTCGTGAGGTTAGTCGAAAGAAGATCGTAGAACTGTTGGTAGTTCTTAACATTTTCCACTACTATAGGTGGCGGTGTAGGCTGTTTCCTTGTCTTAACATTTTCCTTAGGTTTTTCGCTGGATTCGGGTCCTTGTTGAGGTGGTGGGGACAGTGATGTGTTCAATTTCCTTTTTTTTCTGCTCTTCTGTCGTACCCACTCCGTTTCCTTTGCTAGTTCCTCTTCGTCTGTCTCATACTCGATTGGTATTGGCTTCTCGGTAGTGACATTTTTATTTTCTAGGTCAGCAGTTTTTTGCTCCTGGACTTTTTTCAGCTGCTGCTGAAGTTCTTGACTTTTAAGGTCATTTACTTTTAAGGTCATTTACCAAACGTTGCAGTTTTTCTCTTTCTAACTTTTCTTCTGTATAATGTTTATACAAAAGATGTTCCGTTTCGGTTTTTATTTTAATTGATGGTGAGCAAGCCATAATTATTATGAGAAAATTACAACTTCACCTTAACACTTTGTTTACACAAATAGTTGCGAAATTCATTCGGTAACTGGGTCATCGCGGCGACCGCGCACGGCTAGAGGTAACGACCGGTATGCTGCTGCGTCAGCGCTATACCCGAACACTAACTAGCGCAAGAGCGTGTGCGACGCGACTGTTCTTAGCGGAAGTCGAACGACGTAATGATTCATATGAAAAGGTATTTATTAAAAGATTATTATTAAATACACTATGTTTGGCCCGCCACGCCACCCTCCTGCATTGAATGGCTCTCGAGTTTCTATTTATAGCTTTTAAGTATGCCTAATTGCTTATTTTGTAATAGGAATTGTCGAAATCTTGAAAGAGAGAACATTATAAGGTGAATATGTGCTTAGGGAAAATATACTCAAATTATTACTTTTGTATGCTACGAGCCATCTCGTGAATTATATTTCTATCAAACCTGTTAAGGAGACACCAAAGGAAAGGTGGTTCTAAGAATTTCAGTATTATATTTATTATCCTTTTTATTTATGTATTAGAAGCCGTGTTTCACTAATATTAAAAATACAAAATAATAAAAAACTAAGTACATTTTCTGGTCCAAAGTAACATTTATTTCTGACTTGGTAATTTTGATTCCTAGAAACCATTTGATGTGTTTTAAGAATATTTTATTGTGCTCTAATGTTTTCTTTTTTTTTAAGGCTCAGTTACGGATGCCTAATTTTATCGAAATCGGTTGAAACATCTTGCTGTGTTCTACCTTTAACTTTTCCCATTCAAGCGTTTATTTTGAGATTCCAAATTCGAATCTTGTGACAATCTGTGTCTTTCAAAATTAAGCTAATGTAAATTGCATTACGTTCGTTGCAAATTTTTTTTAGGAGCTCATACTTCCTGGCCGTTCATTTTTTTTCATACGTAATTGCATCGAAAGGTTGTATTAAAGAAAACTGATCTTATAACTTGGCAGATTGAGTCGAATTTAGTTTGTATCAAATATTGGATTGTAGCACAATGAAATTTGAACTTTATGGGTTTTGTATTGAAAATTAGTTTCCTTTGATGGGTGTATGGGTCCGCTCGTTTCGTTGGCTACGATCCAAGCTATCCATTCGCGTGCAATAATTCTATCAGTAGCTGAATTAGAGATTATCTCCTGAAATAATTTCACGCGGCCAAATGCAAGTGCAGTGGGTACGTTAAGGCTTCCATAAACATGTAGTTTGTGTGATAAAATGGCAGCGTTTAGCTTATCTTGCTAAGTTGGTATACTGCGAACGTGCTGCGGATAACATTATAAAGTGGAATATATTAGCATACTTAGTAAGGTTTATTTTTCATTCAGCAATATTTCATGTTACTCAGTTTTGTTAAGGTTTACAGATTGTTGATGACTAAGTATTGAACTTGATGCTTTATTGTGAGAAAAGTATTTTAATCTAAGCAAAATGCTTTGTACTGTTTAATTTATTAAGTTTGCATTAGGACACTCTTAATTAAAAAAGACATAAAAACTATACAGGAAAGGGGTCAAAAATTATATTAAATTAAAGTACTTATTCCTTAGAAAAAAGAGATCCATTTTAAATCAGTGAGGTACAAAATAGATAACTATGCAGGGAAATTTATTGTTTTGTCAAATTGACAGACTATCTATTTTTTCTGTGTTGGAATCATTTCATACAACTGTCAAAGAAGAACAGTTTTGTGATTGGAAATAACAAACAATTTAAGATGGCAGTCAATTCCTTAAAAGGTTTTCTTGATTTTACCTTAATGAAAATAAATAGACTGCCTCATTGTAATTGCAAGCGGTACTGCTGTACATGAGGTCCTGGGTTGGATTCCCAGGGCGGGTAGTGTTATTGGGTTTTACATACATACAATACAATCACGCCTTTTTCCCAGGCAGGTAGGCAGAAACCACGAAACGCCACCTGCTACGATCTCTACACACTCCTTTTGCCTCTTTAAGGTTCATACAATTGGTCATACACACACGCCGGTTGCGAGTACTACGCACCTGACCTTTCTGAAGAACATCACCAATAAGGTCACTATATGTCCTCCTAGGGCGTCCCCTCCCGGTGTTTCCACTCACATCTGCCTTGTAAATACCTTTTGTGAGTCGTCCTTCATTCATCCTCTCAACATGACCAAACCATCTAAGCATACTTTTTTGTTTTACCACCTAGAATATCTCAGTAACAGCCCGGAGTATGTATTTGTGCCCGGTTGATGGCAATAGACTCGCCTCCTATTGCATGGGATTTAAACATAACAGGTGAAATCCCTTCGGGGAAGCAAGGCTTGCTGTTATGTTATGTGAAAAGTTAAATTAAAAAAACCCTGACTAAAACAAGAACCTCTAAAAAGAAAAAAAACGTATTGGCTCTTTAGTAATTATAATTGTGGGTAATGTTTTAATCAATTCTTCGTGCTGAAACCGCTGAACCGATTTTGACAAAATGTATCTAGAAACCTCCACTAAAAAGCCTACTTTTCAATAAAAAATCACTTAGATCGGTTCCCTCGTTTAAAAGCTACGGTGCCACAGACATATTACAAATAGCGGTCAAACTTATAACACCGTCTTTCTGGCATCAGGGGTTAAAAATAGAAAAGGATTGACAACAAGATCGTATTGAACTTTACTAAAGATTTATAATTTTTTATTTTTTATTAAACAGCTAATAAAAATAAAACATTTACGCCAACAAAAAAAAATACTGATAGAAAAAGCACACACGACGCTCAGCGTATGTCAGACCCCTTTTTAGACAATTGCCACAGATGATGACAAATTTCATTTTCCGCTTCCTGTTCGGAGTTTCGGAGACACTTGCTATCAAGACATTGTATTGAGTTACGAGGTTTTCCCCTAAGGGCTTATGTATTTTCTTGTATGTTAGAATATGTGAGTCATAGAGCGCAGTATCCTGGAGGTTCGAATGTTAGTCCATATAAGGAAGACAAAAAGTTTTTTTTTGTGTCGGACGACACTACCCCATTTCTTCTCGTGGGTGTCGTAAAAGGCGACTAAGGGACTTGGTAGAGAATGGGCAGCAGCGTTCTCTATGCATTTTACCACCATACTGCGATCGCCAACCCGCCTGCCAAGCGTGGCGATTATGGCAAACCCACGAGGGGTTTTGTTGCGGGAAGCTTGTGTCCAGCAGTGGACGTTTTTCAGCTGAAATGATGATTATGATAAGGAAGAGAACACTGCGCGCTAAAACCATCATGTCAGACGATGCCTAGAAAGCTGTTCAGCTTAAACGGGACAGGGCCGGACATGTCTACCGTATGTCAGATGAGAATTGAGCTAAGAGAACCATCGATTGGGTCCCACTAAACGCATGACTCCTTCGCGGTAGGCAGTGATGAAGATGGCGGGACGAGCGTAACTCTAACAGAAATGACTGCTTGGTACTAGCAAAAGACAGAATTTTGTAAAAAAAAAGGGAGAGAGAGAGTATTGCCCTGTACTGGGACAATACAGCTAGATAGATAAATTAGATTTGTGTGAACGAAGGTTGAATTAAATGAAGTGAAATCGTAGATTCCTGTGTTTGTTAAGACAAATCCGAGTTGTTTTAGACGTCTATCAGATGTTGTACCCCGCAATAGACGCGACAATAGCGTGCTATGTCTGGAAACAGCCAAGACAGCACTTATGCGCAAAAGTGTCTTCTGCATGGCGCCTGTTATTTATAACAAATTGCCTAAGACATGGAAAGAGCTTCTCCTTTCATTATTTAAGAAGAGGCTTCGAAGCTTTTTAGTGGCTAAATAATATTATAATATTAAGGACTTCCTAGTTGAGAAATTATTTTTAAGTTAGTGTAATATTTAGTTTAGTTTAGTTTTTGAAATTGTATTTAATTATTTAGTTATAAGATCAATGTTTTAAATCTTTTGCATGCCTACGTGGTAAAATATGGCTGAACTCATAAATATATTGTCATCATTTACCATATTTGCAAAATAAAATTATCTTTATCTTTATGTCCAGCAAGCGTATGATATAGAGCTACGAAGATGACATTACAGACGTGATTTTGTCATCAACATCGTCATCTGTCATGCCTTTCTCAACTAAATTGAGGTAATTTTCCGGTCTAACCGGGCGCAACTGAATACCAGTATTTTACATGGAACAACTGCCTATTTTATATGATCTGGACTTTTTCACCATACGGTACGGTAATAATTTTAAACGTCAAGACAAATCCCTATTTTCCACCCTACAACCAATTACCGTGTCACTGTCAGAATATATTAACTTTTATCGCGAAAATCTACACGATAAACGCGAAGTAGTTCAAACATTATGTTAAATGTTAAACCTATCGTTACAATAACTAGACTCGAGCTGTAAACTGCGCGGTAACAGTCGTGAGACTTATTGGTTTGGCACAAGTTAAAAGCGTTAACGATTAATGTAGATGCAAATATTTTCGCATAAACATGAGGGTGTGTACTTATGACGAGCTCGATAGTAGTGAAAACGAAGGATCGGAGCCAAGTATTCGCTAATCAGAGCCAATCTTTCGTGATTCAGTTTCAATGAAAAATTGGAGCTAAAATATCTCACGACTAGGTTCTGACGGCGACTCCATCCACGCGTAATTTCTTGATTGTAATATTAAATACTAGCTTCTACCCGCGACTTTGTCCGCGTTAAATTTCTTGTTCCCCGACCCTTCCCGTCGCGTCGAATTGCCTACCTGCGCAATTTTCCCCTTTGTTGCAACATTTTTCATTTCTGCTCCGCTCCTCTTGGTTGCAGCGTGATGTTGTATAGCATATAGCCTACCTCGATAAATAGGCTACCCAACACAAAAAGAATTTTTCAATTCGAACCCGTAGTTCCTGAGATTAGCGCGTTTAATCAAACAAACAAACTCTTCAGCTTTATAATATTAGTATAGATTTTACGACACTTGACAATACTGTAGCTTCCCAAGAGTACAATTTTCCCTAAATAACCCCAAATACACAAACTCACAATTTGTATATGGGGGGTTTGAGTTTATTTACTCTACCCACTTGGAAGCAACGAATAATGCAACCACTATTTTGCTGTTTTAATTTTATCTTTGTCTATCGTAAAATAATAATAAACGATGCATGCATATTGCATAAATTCCAGAACCTAACTGATAGGGAGAAAACACTGACTCCAGTAACACGGGAATTATTACCTAGTAAGAACTACACTTTGTATGTACAGAATTTTATACCAATAAATAAAGTAGTTATTTGCCAGCTTTTGCCCGCAGCTTCACCCATGTGGAGGTCAGAAAATAACCCACGGGAACTTACTACCGGGATAAAAATATTCTATGTGGATATAATCTATCTATGTGCCGAATTTCATCCAAATCCGTGTGGCCGTTTTTCGTGTTTTAGTGACAAACATTCAAACTTTCATTATTCAATATCTAAGTGCGGCAAAAGTTGAAAAAATACCGTGAGAAAGTAAGGAGTGCTTTCTTGCCTGCTATAAAATGGGTATAATTTAGACGATCACCAAAAATATTTTTAAGACTCTAAGCTGAGGAACCAAAAAAAATAAACAACTCCAAAAAAAAAAATAACTTTATTAAAAGGGCCCTAAAGTATATAATATTATGATTCAAAATAAATAAAATAACATCAGAAAAATCGCAAACCTCGCACAAATATTACTTTTGGTTCCCAAAATGGATTAACGGTCACCAAATTCTATCCAACTCAAAGATTAATATTTGCACGCTTGTGCGATACACTCGAGCTCACATAGAACACTAGGTTAGGTTAGGTTAAAACTGTGACCTCCTATGCACGAGCCGAGCGAGCGAAGCGAGCGGTGCCGCGGCAGCGGCCGGCGAGTGCTAGAAACGACTAGATTCATTGTGTCGCATAAGCATGCATTCGAATTAGAAGTCATGGTATTACATAATTGGTAACATCTAAGTAGTGACAACATATAATATTTGGTCTAAAGTGTATTTTAAAGGCGTCCATATATTTTTTTGGTAGTCAATAATACGAAAAAATGGTTTTATTTAATAATATTTTAGGAAACGTTATTTGGTGACCATTTATCCATTTTGGTAACCGTTTTGAATTTTTTTGGTAGTAAAATAGGTACTTTTTTGGGTGGTGTTTAAACACAAGCCCTATAAAATTACAAATACAGATCTGTTTGCCTAGAATGACGATATACAATTTAAAGCGATCGTTAGGTGATCCTTGTTCAGTAGCTATAATGATGCTGACAGTAAACAAATTTGTATTATTGATTCATTATCGTCATTCTAGCCGAAAGAGGTTCACTGCTGGACATAAGCCTCCAATTTGGGTGGGTTTGCCATAATCGCCACGCTTGGCAGGCTGGTTGGTAATCGCAGTATAGTGGTGAAATGCATAGAGAACGCTGCTGCCCAGACTCTAGTTAGTCTCTTTGTCACCTCTTACACACGGAACGAGAAAAGAAGTACTTACACGAAAACCGTAGAAAGAATCGGTCGAGATTAATTGAGACGAAAAACAAAATCATAAGAATCTACTTATCTTATACCTTTAAACGAGCAATTCTTGTATATATATATATAATCTGAATCTCGGAAACGGCTCCAACGATTTTCATAAAATTTAGTATACAGGGGGTTTCGGGGGCGATAAATCGATCTAGCTAGGATTCATTTACCAAAAAAAAAAAAATTAAATACCGAGCAAAGCTCGGTCATCTAGATATTGGTTTTTTAAACAGGAAAGTTCCTTGTAGCGATAATTAGCTAGTTAAGGACCGGCTAATTATTGCTAATTAGGGTCTGTGTTCGCTAAATATTTTAGCGATCAATGAGCCATATTTTAGCCAAAAATATGTTCACGAACTCATTATACGGATAGCATTTATAAAACACACAGACATGCATAAAATTGTACCTATCAAATATCCTTTTTTCCTTATCTATAAATGCTATTGCCAATACTTGGCTGCCATAATACGATTTACGTTTAAGATATCCTGTAATTGAGACTAAATAGAAACACTACATATACCTAACAGGTTTTGCATTTTTATACAAATATCTTTAAAAAAAGGCATTTCTTTAATTGTCAACTTTGTCACAAAAACAGTACATATGTTACGGGCAACGTGATTAACTGGGCATTATTAATAAAGACCGGCCATTATTAATAATGCCCAAGAGCGTCCGGCAAAGTGATTAATTTCTCACTTTGACCGGCCATTATTAATAATACCCGACGGCCGTGGTCCATGTAATAAGTCAGTGTTTGAGATGGCTTGAATATATCACTTGGACCGGTATGAATAATTCCCTTCTTGTAGCTAGGCAATGTGAGAAATTGGACCGCAGCCGCTGGATGCAATCGGGACTTTAAAGCACCCCGACTCGGATAGGTTAGGTTAGAAGGGGATGACGGGGTCGTTTGAGGGAGCGAAGCGAGCGAATAGGCCCCGCCATCCCCTTCGTGGTTATTTTTTTATAAACCACCCAGTAGTCCATCGCCCAAACTCACCCTCGACCATGCTGCCATTTATTATGGCGCTTAAATATCATGTGTTATGATTATTATGGCGTTTAAATATTATGTCTAATCATTATTATGGCAATTAAAAATATGAACACAATACGTATGGCACTCGTATCTTACGGTATCTAAGTTTCGAGCAATTTAAAGTATGTCATATGTCTTTTAGGGCAAACAAAACATTCGGGCAAATGAAATTCGGGTAAATGAAATTCGGGAGTATGATGATTCGGGTAAACAATAGACAACCAAAAAATTCATATAATACTATAGTTCACCTATATTATTACTTTGCCCAAGATAACCCGGCATTATTCATAATGGCCGGGAAAAGTGATTAATTATGCTGTTTTGATCACATTGCCCAATTGAGTCGGGCATTATAAATACAGACCGGCCATTATTAATAGTGCCCGGACGTATCAAATTGCCCGTAACACATACACCTAATATTTTTTTTTAATTTCGTACAAAATTAGTTTTTTAGAAGCTTTTTTAAATAGTCAACTTTGTCAAAACATAAACTTTTACTTGTTGAAAACAAGGCTATTCGCTTTTTTGTGTATGTATTTTAGGTTTTTCGTGTTTTTTTTTTCGGTTGGGCTAAAACAATTTTCTTTTTTTCTCTTGAGACAGGTTTTAATAAAAGTCGGTACAATTTTAACGATAAAAGTAGAAATATTTATAAAAGTAACCGATAGACAGTAAAAAAAACTCGATAAAATAATGCTATCATCACGACTCTCAGTAAATCGGACCATGATCTCAATATTTCGTTATTAGTAGCAGGTGGAAGCTGCATAATCCTCTCGAAGCTGAGACCACGCTTTGAAGAACTGTACTGCACACGGTAACAATCATGACACGGTACAAGGTATAGGAGGAAGCGGGTTTACCCATGCGATGTAGCGATTTGTTCAGTAAAAAAATGGAATTCTTTATTTTACTAAAACAATATTTTGGGAGTTGGTTTAAAGCCTAGCAAGAATAAAACCGTAGATCAGCCTATTACAAAAACCTATTTTAAATCTTTGTCCCAAAAGTTATAAAAATATGTATTTCAAACGCAGTAATTTAATGTGCTTTTATTAGTGCCTAATTAAATAATAGTTTCTATCAAAATTTGTTGTTTTCAGTACTTATTAGAACTGAAAACAACAAATCTAAGTATCAATATAGCAATTCAGAAACATATAAGGCAGATTAACAGCACGATAAATGTGGACAACATTTTATCTGACTGGAATACGCAGACCATAGGATAACGCTCAATAGACTTTTTGCAAACTTTAAAGTTCATAAGCATTGCGTGATTAGCAAATATTCTATTTAAATATTCACGTAAGCGACGTCATCTGGCGGAGATAAAGTACATTTATAGCATTCCTTTAATTTATTCCTGTGTTCCAAGATAATCTTTTAGTTTTTCTCGATAATTATTATTTTGTCAAGCTACATTTTATTACTGTAATTGGCTTATGAATTTGAACAAAAAAATATATGAACTTAAACAAAAAAAAATGCCACTACCACTGCAAGGAATAATTAAACAAGATAAGTTCCGAACCAATAATTTTATCAAGCTATAAAAATCATCGTAGTGAAAAACAGTGAGATCTAAAATCAATTTCATTGCGCCTAAAATAAATCTGGCTAGCCTTTTCTCAACTGTGGTAGGAACGTCTTACAGTCTAACCAAATGCAGCCGAATACTACAATTTTTTACATGAAACAACTATATATCTGAGCTCGACAACCCAGGCATACGAAGGGGTATCATATTACCCAGTGTCTGAGTCATAACTGGTTATCAGACTTTTGGGCAACTAACTACCCATATTCGTAATTTCAAGGCGCATAAAAGGACCAATATTTCAAACCGCCTGTAACATAGACCACGCCTCGCGTCGGAGGTCGGTCGCATTCCACTATGCCAGGTGTAAGACGCATTCACATACGATTTATGCTTCTCTATTCAGACCAAAATGGAAGCCACGGTGGGAACAGCGATTTTATTAATAGCCAAAGGATCCAAGTATTTGATTACTACGATAAGTACTGGTAGCCTTTTGGGTAATCGAGTTTGTTAAAAGGGATGCTGATCGGTCGGATATAAGGACGATCCGTAGATAAGGTAAATGTTTTAATTTCTTGGAAGTGGTCTCCAATTTAACAGGTACTGTAATTATGTTGTGTAGGTATGCTTGGATTGTCGTGGTATTCATCGAAATTATGGGAATTTAAAGTGTGAAGGAACGTCTGTGAACGGTGGTATTTTGATCGTAGTTTATCTTGGAAATATGAGTAGAATGTTAATATCCTAGATTTTAAAGAGGATAGCACACAACTTAATTTAAATAATATATTATGTAGTATCTATTTTGTTGAACTCGGTATTTTTCGGTTCTGTTTTGCGAAGCATCGGTATGAATAGAAGTAAGGACCAAAATCGTCATGTTATGTATGACACGCACTATGGTCCCCTTAAAGGACTAAGTGCGTAAACCTAACCTTTGTAACATAGACATTTTATGTAGTTTTATATAACTTCAGCCCGCGACTTTGTCCCCGTAAAATTACTTGTTAAGCCGACCAACCCCGTCGCATCATCATCGTCGTTATTTCTTACTTGTTTTAATTTTGCAAAGTTCCAAAGAGTCTTATCATCATCATCATCATCAGCCTATAATGTTCCCACTGCTGGGACACAGGCCTCCTCTCGGCGAGAGGGAGTGGGCAATAATCCACCACGCGGGCCCAGTGCGGATTGGTAGATGTCACATGTCTTCGAATTTTTGGTTCTAAGACATGCCGGTTTCCTCACGATCTTACAAAGAGTCTTATCATGATGTTAAGTCCTCAAGAATTGAGCCATCCAATGCAAAATATTTTTTTCAAATTCAACTGGCAGTTCCAGAGATTAACGCGTTCAAACAAACAATCAAACTCTTCAGCTTTATTAGGAATAGATAGCATCAGTACTGAAAGCAAAATAATTTCTGTAGCACTGCTCGTCGGATTTGGTTTTTTTTTTGCTATTCCCCACTTTCTCACTCCTGGGCAAAGGACTCCCTCCACTCCTTCCATTTTTAGCCAACCCGCTTGTCCTCCTTCCAATTTTGACGGTACCTATTCAGCTCGTCCCGCCATTATTAGAAAATTATTAGATTAGAAAAAAATATATTTTAATAGACAAGTAGGTTATTTTTATTGAATCAATAAAGATCTGAATCTCACCTTCCTGTTGAAATAACGGTATGCCACCTTAGTTCGATATCAGTACAACACCATGAAATGAATAATAAAGCCTGGACCATAAAACAAGGAGTTACAGCCTATTAGCTTGTAAGAACAAAAGCATATAAATCATTGTATTATATTAATAACTTGGTACACTTTCTTGTTTGTTTACAGTAAGTAAATGATTAAGAATATTGTTTTTACTTACAAAATCTTCATAATAGTGATATTGCATCTTGCATTTAGACGCAAGCAGTGTTATTCTTCCGTGTGTTGCTGGACGTAAAGAATAGCACCATCCCATTTCTTCCCGAGGGTGTCGCAAAAGATGACTAAGGGATAGGGGGATGACTAGAGAAAGGGCAGCAGTGTTCTCTACATATTTTACCACCATACTGCGATCGCCAACCCGCCAGCAAAGTGTCCCATTATGGCAAGTGGACGTCTTTCGGCTGAGATGATGATGAGTGTTATTGGCCTCGACTTACAAGTTATAGATCGTGAGTTCGAATGCAGACAGGCACTTTAATTTTTGTATTTAATATCATTACCACTGCTCTCAAAACGGTGAAGGAAAACATCGTGAGGAAACCGGCATGTCTTAGAAGCAAAAATTCGAAGACATGTGACATCTACCAACCCACACTGGGTCCGCGTGGTGGATTATGGCTCACTCCCTCACACAGAGAGGTGGCCTGTGTCTCAGCAGTGGGAACAATATAGGCTGATTTATAATTTTGACAGATTCATATATAGTAAAATAAAATGGTAATATCAGATTCTGTACTACAACAATTAAAAAAATGGTTGTGATATTTTTAGGTTTTTAAATAATTCATTTAGTCGTCTTAATAGATAATTGAGACACTCATGTATTACTAGATTTTGCCAGCGGCTTCGCCCGCGTGGAGGTCGGAAAATATCCCGCGGGAACGTACTACCGGGATAAAAAGTAGCTTATGTGTTAATCCAGGTTATAAACTAACTGTGTTCCAAATTTCATCCAAATCCGTATAGTAGTTTTTGCGTGAAAGAGTAACAAACATCCACACATCCATACATCCATACATACAAACTTTCGCATTTATAATATTAGTAGGAAGTAGGATACTGGCAACACTTTGAACGAATGACATTTCTTGCATGACGTCTGAGAATGCGGGGGTGCACTCAGCCATTCGGCCTATTTGCTCGAGCTCAGCCCCGAATATGAGCGGTAAACAATAAACCCTATAATAATTTAAGTGAGTTTTATTTTACTATAGTATAATAGGAAATATATTATAATGTATGTATATGAATGATTAATATGTTACCTGTTATCTTCCTTATCCTGTAAGACCTACAGGTAAGTCAGTATTTTCTTTGTGATTTGCGGGTAGTGACGTTTAGATCCATTTGGAGATTAGTTTCTATTTTGAGGTTAAATAATATTCGGAATTAAATAAGTTGTTTTAGAGCAAGGGTAACTCAAACAACAAAATTGTAACTTTAAAAACATATTATAAAAATTACTAACGTTAGATGTTATGTTAAGTCAAATAGTTAAAATAAACTTTAGAAATCTATGTAGCAGTAAGAGAGAACAAAATAAACAGGCAGTAAGCGATTGGCGCAGCGCGGCAGGTGTTACGCGCGGATGTGTACCGCTCCACGACTACTTACCTGATGGGAGGGTCGCAGTGAGAATTAAAGTAACGGGGAGTTTATGATATGACGAGATATTTTTATTTTGCGTTATTTTTTATGAATTACATGACTCTAGAGAAGAAATTACTTTGTTATAACATTAATTAAAAGTTCATTATCCGATAATTTTTTTGTGAAATTTACTGGTTGTCGTTTTAAAGTTGCTTGTGTAGAACTGAGCATGGAATATAAGAAAAAAACTTAATAATCGCCGATTTGTTCGAAATAATTCGTTTTTCCCGATCCACCGCGTTCTTTGCTGCCCTCTACCAGCGATGTCTTAAGCCAAAGTCTGTACCCCACAGGGGGTGTCCTAAGCGAATAATCGCTCTTGTTTTAAGTTTTTTAGCCCTTGGTGGAGACCTATTAAAGTAGCCACAGGCAAGTCCGGTATAGCAGCCAACGGCCTCATAGGTCGAGCTGACAAATTTCATTTCCAAAAGATAAACGAAATAATTCATTTCAGAATATTTTTCCTAATCATAGTTACACCAAAATTTTGTTCTGTTTCTTCAAATCAGCAACATTTAAAAAAAAACGGTTTTTTGCTCCTAATGTATTCTATAAACCTTTTCGAGTTTATCTAGTTTTTTGAACATATCCTACCAATATAATAAATGTATGTTCCGTGTGGTGCCGGACGTAAAGAATAACACCACCCCATTTCTTCCCGTGGGTGTCGTAAAAGGCGACTAAGGGACTTACTAGAGAGAATGGGCAGCAGCGTTCTCTATGCATTTTACCACCATACTGCGATCGCCAACCCGCCTGCCAAGCGTGGCGATTATGGCAAAGCCCCCCAAATTGGGGGAGGTCTAAGTCCAGCAGTGGACGTCTTACAGCTGAAATGATGATGATGATGATTATAAATGTGAATGTTTGTATGTTTGAATGTTTATTACTCAATCACGCAATAACGACACTACGGATTTTGATGAAATTTGGCACACATATAGTTTATGATCTAAATTAACACATAAGACACTTTTTATTCCAGTAGCACGTTTCCGTAGTATAATTTCTGACCACCACGTGGGTAAAGCTGTGGGGAAAAAATTGTTCGAAATAAGAAAAAAAAATCAGAGCTAGCGTGTTGATAATGACTCTGCAATATATCACTTAGTAGTAACAACACTACATGAACATATAACAAGATCTAAATTCTTGATACTTTACCGCTACTGTATTGCGTGAGACCTCAATCTGTGTTGCCATTAAGTAATTATTTTATTGATACTACCCACTTTATGACAGTTTTATACAAACGTGTTGGTAAGTACTCCGTTATTATAAAAGCTGAGGCGATAATGTAAATAGCAATGGTTTAATTTTTACTTTGTTTGCAACTTTTTTATAGGTGTAGCATAATCACATTAATCACCTTTCGTTCCTACTGCTGAAATATGGACCTTATCACAATGAGAAGGAATGGCTTTTATCCACCACGCGAGCCCAGTGTGGGTTTGTAAGATGTCACATTTGTTCGAATTTTTGGTTCTAGAACGTCACGATGTTTTCCTTCACCGTTTTGATTACACGCATGATGACTGTCCGGTTTCGACTCTACGAAGTACCACTGGTTAGTCGCGACCTTTACTACTGTGCCCCCCAGTACTCTGTTTATTTATTGGCGTATCTATTTTTCGTGAAAAATTAGGTATACGCGATTACAATCCACCAAACTTACCTATTTTTCCTAGAAGCATAATTAATTTATCTCATCTCCAAAACACCCGCCAGTCACTAATTCCTTCCTCCCAAAGTCTTGGTTACACAAATACTCATGTTACTTCCTTAAAAATCGAATCCCATCTAGTAACTTCACCAAACCACGAATTTAACAACTTCTAACCACACACCCATCTTGTCCCCATATACATGGTGTACAAAATCAATTCAAGACATCGTAAAAGTAGTGTACGAAAGAACAACGCAGTATTCGCTTCGAAAAGCCCGCACCTGTTGTGATTTTTATAGAAAAACGAAAAGAATGTGAGGGCACTTTATTTCGGATTTTGGGATATCTCTCGATTTCGTTTCGATGATAAAATGGTTATTTTATTCTCTAGTGCTAAGTTGTTGTAGTGTTTTCAGTAAAGTTTTATTCAAAAAGAAACTACAGAACGCTGTTTGCTACATATAGGTACGTGCTTACATCTGTGGGTTAATTGCATAACACACTAAAAGTAGGAAAGGCTTTCATTTTGACAGTTCAACGACACCCATTGCCGTATTCACGTTCTCGAGCAGACAATTTTTTCGAACATTTGGAGCGATGGATTAGCAAAATCATTCATCATTAGTGTGCTACGGAAATAAAGAGCGCTGCTTAGCGTACTACGCACTTGACCTTTCCGAAGAACGGCATCAATAATGTCACTTATATTTTATTTTGTTAAAGTATTTTAAAAAACTGAAAATAATGGTACTTATCATCTCATGATTCTTAAATAAGTTATTATACTCGTAATTCTTCTTTTTTACTAGCATCTGGAGATTATAAATGATTTTGAGAACCGTTGTAAACTGGACTCTGGGGTCAAATTGTTTTGATGCTTTAAAACAAGGAAGAACATAAGCGATTCTGTTTGTGAACTCAAAGAAAGATTATTTTAAAAGTAGCATCACGCCTGTGTACCCCGAAGAGTTGGGCAGAAGTAAAAATTACACCCACATTATTTTCGTCGGTTATGTTTAAGTCCCTTGTCAAATGGTGAGTCTACTACCCTCCAACGGGCTCAAAAGTAGACTCCGGTTAGCTACTGAGACATTTCTAATTGAAAAACCCAATAACACTTATTACAACCAAGGAATCGAACTCACTGAGCCTAGACCAATGACTAAAGATTTTCGATCAAAAACTTAGTACAAATTAAACTTTAAAAGCCACACTTTAAAACAAACAACCTGTATTTTTCTAGCGCCGCAATCTATCGATATAATTGATAAGGTCGTCTCGCTCGCACTCTAGTTTATTGACCCTAAGAAAAAAATCCTCACATGCAATCGTCCAAATTAACCTGACCTCTCTTTACCCACACTTAAGCTAAACTGAGGGCCTTCTAAAACTGGTGCAACTAAGAAAACTACCAATATAACTTGAGCTGCTACAACGTACATTACATTGAGTTATAGAGGTCATATATTTTCAGCGGATGGTGGTACTACTTTTTAGTTGGTTGCATCTTGTGGTATAATGTTTGTCTATGAAGCGGTTAGAAATAGCTTAGAAAATGTCTTTTCGCTACGTGACCATTTAAGGAATGGTGCTGTATAAGAATGCTATACGACTGTTTTATTTCCTTATTGAGTTCGTTGCTAGGTTTGCTGTGAATATTTTTCAGATTTTATATACTAGTATAAAGTAGGTTTGAAGTGGTTTTAAATATCATTGGTTTTAACTTCGGAAAGTTCTTCATAAGTGAGTTTCTAGGCAATCCGGAACATTTATCCGGAAAAACAAACGAGTGGACCAACATTCTTCGTTTCCATTTTATTAACCCCTAAAAATGGAACCATTCAGAAAGCATCAGCTTTCAAATAAAAAAAGAATCATCAAAATCGGTTCATCCAGTCAAAAGTTATGAGGTAACAAACATTTAAAAAAAATACAGTCGAATTGATAACCTCCTCCTTTTTTTGAAGTCGGTTCAAAATTGTTTCTGCTGTTTCGCCACGCCGATCCTTTGATCAAAATAGTACCTACAACTTCTTATTAAACTAAAAGTACCAATACGTCTTTTATTTTTTTACTTTTTAGAGGTTTTTGGTTGAGGGAATTTTAATAAAATTTATAAAACTCCCGACCAAAACCTCTTTTTTATTTATCATATAATATGTGAGATGAAACACGCTCAACTTTAAAACAAAGATTTATAAGCCTCTTAAGGAGGCATTGTACTCATCATTATAATATACAACTTTTGCAATGGTATCAACCCTGGTTTCGTTTTTTTTAAAGCACTTTAAATGCTCAATTATAGATAGTCTAAGGGCACAAATAAACACTAAAAGGGAGTTTTTCTACCAGGGTCGCGAGAATTGTCCGAAAGAGATACAGTGGCACTGGCATTAAGCAACTGAAAGAGCACGGGTCGGTTTTAGTCAATAAAAGTCTGACACGCCCCTCCGCTCCACTCAGAGCGGGAGACATCATATGATCATTTCCCACCCAGAAAAAAAAGAAGTAGTATTTTCACTTGATCGACACAGAACAGTCAGGTCCGCTCAAATCTGTGTGTTTTTTATGTGTGTGCATAAGAATGTTTTGTGAACCAATTAAAAGAAATATGTACTAATAAAATAAAGCTGAAGAGTTTGTTTGTTTGGTCGGACGCGGTAATCTCAGGAACTACTGATCCGAATTAAAAAAATCTTTTTGTGTTGGGTAGCCTATTTATTGAGAAAGGCTATAGGCTACATAACATCACGCTACAATCAAAAGGAGCCGACCAGCATCGAAAAATGGACCAAAACTGTCAGGCAATTCGATGCGACGGGAAGGGTCAAGGGAGCAATAATTTGGCGCCGACGAAGCCGCGGGCAGAAGTGATTAATATAATTTATCATCTTTTACCATGAATACTCGAAGGACTTCCAAGTTCCATAAGTATGGCGTTACGAGTTACCTCATAGACAGTTGATGTGTAACGGACGTCATACCGACAGAGAACGGTAAACTGGGTGCACCTCGGGAGGATAACAACATCATTTGCAACGTGCTATTTGTAGCCGCTTTTTATGGGACACTAGGAAGATAGCGGTAGTTTAGTGATTGATTTTACACTTTAGCAAATGGCTGGAACTTAAAGGTTAGCAGAAACAAAAAAGGTTTGATAGACACTAGCAGATGTTTTATTTAAATTTTCTAAGAAGACATCATGAATCTTATATTCCTTCGTACATTCATTCACTGTCTGAAGCACAGCCTAAGTCCACTAAGCGCTGATGTAAATAAATCGTGACGGAGTTTTTCGCACACTGGATATTCAATATACAGCTTATCGTCGAGGGTTCAAAATCAGGTGCGCAATAAATATCCGCCGCAATATTTTTACGACCGTATGTTGCGTGGTCTAAAACGCTGATAGAGAGAGAGATAAAGAGACGTCTCACACCACGCTTATCGATACGCGGTCTAGTCCATCCGTGCGTCTCACACCACGCTTATCGATACGCGGTCTAGTCCATCCGTGTAGTCCATCGGTTGTCGGTCTTCCGACAGACATGGCCGCCCATACCCACTTCGATCTGCCTACTCTGCAAGCTATGTCGGTAACTCCAGTTCTGTTCCGGGTAACTTCATTTCTGATTTTATTCTTCAAAGAAACTCCGAGCATAGCCCGCTCCATAGAGCGCTGAGCGAACTTAAATTTGTGGACTAGCCCAACTGTCAGGGTCAAGCCCTAGTTTGAGGCCTTAATTTGTTAAGACAGCCACAGGCGATTCCGGTTAAGCCGGTGGTTTCATAATAATAAGCAGGACCTGCGTGCTTGCTTGACCAGAGAGACACCATTCCCAAAAAAAACATTATAACGTAAGTATGTTTGTTTTTTTTTTTATATATCTCTTACTCATTTCATTTTAATGATAATCTGACAAAGGACTTAATGCGGCCTACCAAAATGTCCTTTCTTTGGTATTGTTCGTCGAATCGTTATGCTCCTTATGTTCTGAGTGGAGCTGCATGATTACTGACAAATGCGTGCACTAATTGAACAGGTCCACTTAAGCTGTATGGTTCTTACCTTAAAAGAACACTTCAGACACC
This sequence comes from Aporophyla lueneburgensis, assembly GCA_932294355.1. Lineage (NCBI taxonomy): Eukaryota > Metazoa > Arthropoda > Insecta > Lepidoptera > Noctuidae > Aporophyla > Aporophyla lueneburgensis. The sequence goes on from OW028759.1 coordinate 13,521,434, forward strand.
AATCCACATGATCTTCACATGATCTGACCAAGATTATGTCTGGACTTTAAAAGAGACTGTGACCTCTGAGTTTGTGTCAGCCTTTCTTCTCAGAGTAGTCAGATAGGAAACACCGACCTCATCTATTAAAAAAAAAAAAATATGATTGAAGTGTAGAAGTGTTTGTACAAACCTACTTGCAAAAATAAAGTCATTTATCATTATGCTACCATCTTTTCCTCTAATAGACTTACATAATACGTATAATGAGATAATGACGGATGCAGAATATAAAAAAAGCCTTGAGTTAAAAACTGCATTATACTTAATTATTGGAAAAAATGTGTCTTCCTCAAAGATTGGCGACGCAACAACAGCCCCCCTAGCCAAGTTACAACCGTTCTACAATCGGTAACGCCTCGGTGTCAGCAATTGTAGAAAACGATAAGTTGGTAGCCATGTTGACGCGCCTGAGTCGGCCGCTCGTTCTACAATGTCTTTAGAAAAACGACATTATAACAAAGGATTTAGCGTTGAACATTGTAGAAACGATAAAAAATCATTCTATCATTTTGTACGATGTGAATTTGGCTACGAATTTTCTATTCGTTTGGTCTAACCACGTGACTTAACGTTGAGCGACTAGCGTTAACGATCGCAGATTATCAACTTGGCTAGGGGCAGTACCGCTGTCGTCGTCGATCGCTTACCGTTATATGAAACACACAATAGCTTTTTTTACTATCCACACTATTATTATAAATGCAAAATTAACTCTGTCTGTCTGTCTGTCTGTGTCGCTTTCCTACTAACGCGACGGCTTCCCGTCGCGTTAGTAGGAAAGCGGTCTTCGGTCGGGAGAGCAAGAAATTTAACGCGGACGAAATCGCGGGCAAAAGCTAGTGGCAAATATAATAGAACACTTCTACTTGCATATCAGGTTTGTTTGGTGTGTGCCTACGACGCAGCTGTACAGTTCACGTCTGCACTACACCACGACGATTGAGGAAGTCGTGCAGTATTTGAAAGTGAAGACCAACTGGACTCTAGGGTGAAAAGGTTGGAATCGCGCCACAACATCATCTTTAAGTCGTTCGTGGTACGAATTCCAACCGGCCATCTACAGACCTGCACCCTAATTGCGAAACGCACAATTTATCAGAATCTGAATGGGATTGAAGATTATTTCTAAACCATTGCGTCATTTTTTCGAATAAATTGTGGCTCATTGCTGAGCCACAAACGCAAACGCCACGTTGCCGTAAATAACGCAATGAATATTGTTTAACTATGAATATTAAACCAATTCCTACCGATAAAAAGTTCCGCAATTACCCCTCTGCTTGTGAGAGGACTTTTGGCCGAAAGGTGTCGTATATCGACGTTTCCGAGGACGGCTACGCGACACCACGCAGCGGAACACGACGACGCCGCGCGCCGTCATCATTACGTGTTTAGTGAGAGTTTTAGTTTAGTTTCGTTTTATAGAATACTAGCTTTTGCCAGCGGCTTCGCCCGCGTGGAGGTCGGAAATTATCCCGCGGGAACATACTACCGGGATAAAAAGTAGCCTATGTCCTTTCTCAGGCTCTAAACTATCTGTGTACCAAATTTCATTTAAATTGGTTCAGTAGTTATAGCAGGAAAGCGAGACAGACAGACAGACAGACCGACAGACAGACAGAGTTACTTTTGCAATAAGAATATTAAGTGTGGATAGTGTGGATAGTGTGGATGTGGAAGTGTGGATGTATTAGTTTATAGTTATTGTTTTTATATTATTTATGTATTGTTTTTATGGGCCTTAGTAGCCTGAAATAAAGGATTGTATTGTATTGTATTGTGTTGTTATTAAATATAAATTAGAGGGATTATTGACTCTGTTGAGAAAGCCGAAACACCTACATAGTTTTAAAACTCTGTTAGTTTTTATTTATTGTCTACTGAATCGATTTCAATCATTTTTAATATAGAGCATTTTTTCAAATTTATGTACTTTGCAAAACCTATTGTCCGCCGATTGAGCTAAAGAAAATTCAACCTTATTTTAAGGCAATAAGACTCAATTTTAAATGCATATATGAATACTAGGATTAACACGATTTTCTTAATAATAACAGTTAGTTTTAAAGAAAATAAGTTGTGACTTAGTATTATGCTTTAACTCAATACTCTAATTGGGGTGTAAGTATGTTACACCTTGTATAAAATATATTAAATTTTATCAGCAGCCAAACGCGAATTGGTCATATAGCTTTTATTGTTGGCCATACTTAACATTAATTTACCTGCTTACCCATTAGCCATAAAGCCCGTAATAAACACTCGGTATATCAAACGCTTATCGAAGCACGTAGGTAGTAAACTCCACTGATGGAAATGGGTGCATAAACAGTGAAGTATGCGCTGCAATGCGCTTTGTTTATAGGTAATGTTTTAATTTTGACGATTTATTTGATTAATTTGTCGATTCACACGAATTTACTCGCCTAAAACGGGCGGATCGACATTTATAAAACACATGCAAATTGTTTTGTGTAGGCGAATTGACATCTATAGAAATATGTAGGTATTTCGCCATTTGCACGTTTTTAATTTTATGCAATATAAATATCGAAGCACGTAGTAAACTCCACTGATGGGAATAGGTGCATTAACAGTGAAGTATGCACTGAAATGCGGTTTGTTTATAGGTAATGTTTTAATTTTGAGGATTTATTTGGCTTATTTGTCGAATCAAACGATATCACTCGCCAAAAATGGGCGAATAAACATTTATAAAACATATGCATATTGTTTTGTGTAGGCGCAGCGACAACTACAGGAATATGTATTAGAATCGACGACTACAGGAATAAATGTGTTACGAAAATTGCACATTTTAAAATTTCTGCAATATCATTAAGCAATATATTGCATCTTGCTTACTAGAGAATAGAAGAAAATTTAACTAATGGTTTAATTGCATATTGCAACACATGCCAATTGCCTAACCCGTATTTCTGTAATTGTCGATTCACCCACAAATAAATACATTTCGTGGGAATGGCCTGGCGAACAATTCATTATTTAAAAGTGTCGATTCAAATTTGTTTTGGGCGAGCAAAATTCGTGCGAATCGCCTAATAAGTCCACTAAATGGATGGACATGGGTGGGGAATTAACAGTAAAGTTGACACTGCAATGCGTTTTGTTATTAATGGGTATTGTTTTAATTTTAAGGATTTATTTGTGTAGATTTGTTTGTGTGTTCGTGCGGTGGTTCAAAATCGTTGAATATTATTCCACAAAAACTTACAAACATACCAGATCAATTACAGATAATTGACCGTCGCCTATCGAATGATGCAAGAGAAATATCTCCTTTTTGGGGTCGGTTAATAATAGGATTAACATATGTAAGATAAAGCCATAAAATACTAAAAAAATAGGTAAACTATATGGTATTTCAACGTCTTATCCCATCACAACATAATATTATGGGAAACGCATCGATACACAAAACCCGTGCCGTTTGTTATAAAAACCCCATATCGAAAGCTTAATGATTGTGAGACGAATCGCAACGACTTTTAGCAATTACCGAAGAAATTGAATAACACCATCGGTATGCATAACATTGTCGATGAATTGCTTTTTACTTAGATATTAGAGTGATATTAATACGGTTCTTACATAATAATTATGGATAATGGTGGTCTGGTATTTCGATTTCTGAATATACCATACAATAGTTTGTACCTATACTAATAATACAGCTCAACCGTTTTATTTTTATTTTTTGTTATCGACATCGAAATACGCATAAATACACTTCGTGTGAATTGCGTCCAGAAGCAGGCAATTCGCACGAAGTGTATTTATTTGTGGGCGAATTGACAACTTCATAAATGCAAATAAGACAGTTGCCAAGTTAGAATTATGTGCAATGCAGTTAAGGAAAAAAATACTTTCCTAACTATTGTAGATAACGACATTAAATCGAACTTGTGTACTCATTAAGTTTGCATAAATTATGGTTCACTTACTGAGCAGTGGATGATTGTAATAATCCTGGTGTATTTAATTAATATGTCTGTATGTTTTTTTAATTTATTTTATTTAGTAAGTTATCAGCATTATCATTTCAACCCAAAGACGTCCAGAACTGGACATAAGCCTTCCCCAAAAAAAAAATAGGGTGTTTGCCATAATAGCCACACTTGGCACGTGGGTTGGCGATAGCAGTATGGTGGTAAAATGCATAGAGACCGCTGCTGCCCATTCTCTAGAAACTCCTTTAGTCGTCTTTTACGACATCCACGGGAAGAAATGAAATGGTGCTATTCTTTACGTCAGACACCGCATGGAACTACGCACGGCGACAAATCAATCTCTACATTTCCAGTATAAGCTGACTTCTTATTGTACCGAGAGCTTATACAATGCGAGGTCTGTTAAAACTGGTCGACGTGTGTATACGACGAAATGATAAATACCAAAAGTCAAAACCACAGAATTAATAATATCAATAGGGCGTGGCTGTGACCGATTGGTTGTGGTTATTATTTTTATTGGTTCGCACCCAAATTGGCGAGGATAAACTAAAGCTTTTTGTGGATTATTAAAATAGTACGGATTATGAAGGCGTGAAGTTTAATAATTCTTGCTTGTTTACGTGCTAATTGCTGTTGGTATTTGAAATTGTTGTTTGATTTTTTAAACTTTTTTGGTTAGACGAAATTTTAGTTGGCAGTACGAAATTTCTTGGCAAAAAATATTACTGTAGAGAAAAATATATTATGACTATCTGTAGTTCACAATGTCATGGAATTTAATTTGAAAAATTAACTGTTAGTTTTTCATTAATTTTATTCGAAAACATCTATCGATTTCTTACTAAATGTCAACTATACTGTACCTATGTATCAAGGAATTTATTATTGATAAGCCGAATATAAGATAATGTTGATCTTTTGTTTATTCTATTTCTAACAAGACGTGTATCATCATCATTCCAGCCTTCCACTGCTGGGCATAAACATTCTACAATTTGAGAAGTTTTGCCAAAATCGCCACGCTTGGCAAGCGGGATGGAGATCGCAGTATGGTGATAAAATGCTTTAGCTGTGAAGAAGAAGTGGCGCAACAAACTCCCCAGCAGCACAGCTGTCTGTCCAGTTAGAAGAACTTGATTCTATATAATGGTAAGTGGCAACGATAAGAGCCGTTTAAAACAGGTTACTAAAAAAAAAATACATTCCAAATTTAAAAAAATACCCGCAAAATAAGTGCAGGCACTGACAGTACGTCAACTAGTAACATGGCACTAATGAAGCATTTATTTTAAACATGTCCTTAAATACCTTCATTACCAGACTAAAGCGAAAAAATACAAATAATTATTGTATTCGAAACTCTTCAATATTTCTGACATTTAAATCCCATTGGTCATCCATTGCAGGCTATGCAAGTTCATTTATCATTCGTAAAGGTGCTTACAGACTTTATGTGTTTCGATTTCTCTATACTTACTATTTTATATGATTCAGGTAAATAAAATCATAGTCAGCAGAGGAAAACAAATTGATTGAATGCTCTGTGGATGATTTAACTACAGTAATACAACATGAAACAAAATATTACCCATCTTTTTGACCTGAACAGAGTAAAAAATCAATAAACGACAATATCACTGTAAATAATTTTGAAATTAAGGATCATTCAAATGTGAGAATAAAGACTGCTAAGCCAATCAAGTCTTTATTGGTGAGCACAGTAAGTACTTGGTGATGGCAGCCCAGTGGTAACAGCCGCGACTAACGAGTTGTAGGGAGGAGGTACGAACCCAGACACATGCTTTAATTTGTGTAAATTATTTCATGACTACTGCTCTCAAAACGGTGAAGGAAAACATCGTAAGGAAACCGGCATGTTCTAAAACCAAAAAATCAAAGATGTAGTGACATCTATAAATCCGCACTGGGCCCACCAGAATACCTGTGTCCCAGCATTTGAGAAATAAAAGAAGAAAGAAAACTGCGTTTATTTGTATTTATCATTAAAAAAAACTTATAGGGAACATTACAGGATGATTATGTACCTTGTATATAGCAGTTTGTAAATCGATCAACAAAATATCGATCAAAATATCTGCAATCTCCTTTAAGGATAATTACTCAGTGTTAGTGCACCAACACCAACATAAAATTATGCAGGTTTGAACTCATTACGGATAATGTTCGTTCTCGCCAGCATTTAGCGATATAGCATGTCATGGGAGGTTTAAATAATTATGATTACGGGTCTGTATGACAGGAGACATGCTTGACTGGTTGGAGTCTGAGATCCAGTACGTTACCGAAGAAAATCTGAGGTCTTGGTAACAAGTATTGGTGAAGAGAAATTATAATCTCTTTAACTGAAATTATCCGTGTGATGCCGGGCATAAAGAATAGCACCAACCCTTTTCTTCCCGTGGGTGTCGTAAGAGGCGACCAAGGGATTTAGGGCAGAAGCATACTCTATGCATTTTACTACGATGCTGCGATCGCCAACCCGCCTACCAAGCGTGGCGATTATGGAAAATCCCTCCAAAATGGGGGAGGCAATTGTCCACTAGTGGACGTCTTTCGGCTTAAATGATGATGATGATGAACTAAAATTATGCGTTCCTGGTGCAGCATGTGACTGTGAATGATAAGCTGAGTAATAATGTGATAAGACAACGGTGCGGTTTAAAACAAGATGTAGTGACAAAAATTGCTTAGATGGTTGGTGGAAAATCGAAGACATGTGACTTCTTATAATCCGCAATGGGCGTGTTCCGTCCCGTTCGAATTGGTTACTCTGTGAACGCATCATGACGTGAAACGGAGTGATATCTGTCACTTGTCAGTTTGACACTTTTCTTCTCTTTGGTTTTGGTCTTGAAAAGAATGTCGGTCGAATTGGCTTGTGCGACCTTGTTGTAAATTAATCCTTTGGAATCGTTTGTTTGTGGACAATTTTGAAGTGATCCAATTGTTTTTGTGCGTAATCAACCCCTTTTGACGAGATAATACGGGTTCAGTTGTTTTGAAATTGAAGTACTTTGAAGTGACAGTGACCACGTGTTGGAGACCGCATGTCTTGGTAGCAGGACGTATTGGAGCGGTGGATTGTATCCTGGAGAAACTCATAACGTCACTACACAATACAATATACACTCATTTACATACATAAATCCAGGTAGGCTCCAGAGCAGGTGTTCTTCAACCATCAGGTGAGTCTTTTGAATATTGTACTAATCAGCTCCGCGCACGGCGGACAGTTCGCTTCGCCACTCTTGTCCCAAGGCCCCACCATCATACCTTCCACTGCGCTATTAAAATCCTATGGTGAGCCCCTGGCCTGGCGTCGAACAGGGCGTATGTAATGGATAATATCTCACTCTATCTGACATAGAAGAGTCCTAAGTCCTAGTTAAATGTAGGCCAGTAGCAAGAGAGTCAATGAAATTGTAATCTTTGAGTCAAAACTAAAATATCTTATGTGTCTTTTACTTTATGAATTCCTTCATAAGTGGCTTTCAATAAAGTACTAAAACGTACAATTTATATTTGAAACGAAATGGCAAATACAAGCTTATACAGTATTGACATTTCTATCCGCCTGTCTATCTGCTTACAATCTGCAATTCCAATACAGAAAACATCCAGGAAAAGGGTAAAGATTACCGTGAAACCTTACACGCAGGCGTAGTAAGCGGTTAGAGAAACCATTAGCACCGTTGTACGCCCAAGAAAGTCTTGAATATCTTCTGTTCATCTAGACGTTGATTTGCACAAGTAATCATAGATAGTAGATAAAATTACATTGATGGCTAAGAGTACTAAGGATAAATATTTTATGTACTTGCTCCTAATGCATAGCGGGATATTTTATGATTTCCTGCATATAAGCGGAAATATATTTCGTGGTTAGATTTGTTAAATGTCATATACATCTGCCTGCTAACTAATAATAAGATAGATCACAAATTGGTCGAGCAAATACTAAAATGGCTATAGAGACAGCTACATCAAGTGGGCAAAGCTACAAAATGGCCAATGCCATCTAATGCACAACTTAAATTCAGTGCCACAGAGATTTTTTATACAGTGCCACAGGGCACAGTATAATATGTATCTCCCAATCAATACTGCTCTATTGATTGGGAGATGTCACGTGTCTTCGAATTTTCCGTTCTAGGACATGCCGGTTTCCTCACGATGTTTTCCGAAAAAGAATTGTCACCCTAAATGAAACAACTTTTCTGTTGCTCACGAAGCCGATTCTTTTCGCCTAAAAAGCTCGTAAAAGATGAACAAAATAAAAAGTAAAGACACTTCAGAAATCATAACCATGGTTTAAAGTAATTCGTCTTCCAGTTACCTGGTTATGGTTAACTACAGTTAGCTATTAACCGCACGAGCACTGTGGTTGAAGTAGACACGGAAAGGGTTAGCTGTCAACTTGGATTATAGAAATATGAGGATGTGTTGACGCTTCGAAAAACTGGTTTTAAATAGTGCATTGGTGTCTCAAGATAAACATAATATAACACCTGTCAGAGTTATACTCACGTACACCCACATTTCCGTGTGATTTCGGACGTAAAGTATAGCATCATCCCATTTCTTCCCGTGATGCCGTAAAAGGCGAATCAGGGACTTACTAGACAATGGGCAGCAGCGTTCTCAATGCATTTTACCACCACACTGCGGTCGCAAAACCCGCCTGCTAAGCGTGGAAATTATGGCAAATCTCCTGAGATTGGTGGGGGCCTATGTCCAGCAGTGAACGACTTTTGGTTAAAATGATGATGATCATTTTAATACCCACATTGAAATAATTATGTTTTAGTCCGAAATATGTAATAGGGGCGACCCGTTAGGTAACAGGTAGAACGGGCTGGTTTCCGCAACTCCACGTCTGAGCGCGTATTTTGCGTACGGCCGTTTCAAGTTTATCCATTAATTATCGGACACCTTGTAAATCTACGGAAACTTTACTGCCCAATGAATGCGATGGAACAAACTTTAGAGCTGCGACACACTGGGCCACTAAAGGCGACTACAGCAAGGACACTAGTGGTGGCTTTTTTCATACATTTTGTATAGCAGTTACTTATACAGCGTACGCTAACTTTATATAAATTTTCACGATCATTAATTTAATAGTTTAAAGTAAAGAAAGTAAGGAAGAATTAAATAATTTGGACACGCCCTATGTCCCTAGTGTGGGTTGCTTTAAATTATCTCGACTTAAGGCGTCGACTGCGTTCAGCGCTCCGATTGGCTCTTCACCAATCCGATGTCAATCGGAGAGCCGAACGCGGTCGATGTGTTAATTCAAGATGGTTAAAAGAAAGTACTAGCATGCCCAAACTAAGTCACCTTCACAATCACATTTATAAATAAAATTGAATTATGAAGATTCTAAAACTATATATTCGTTAAGCACTACATTTGATTAAAAGCAGGTAATGACTTCCACCGGAATCGATGAAATACTTTAATACGAAGTAGGTACAACAAACTTTTGTCAAAATTAAAGTAGTTATCACGGAATCTATAGCATTCTATAAGAAACTTAGCTTCCTTTTTTGCCAATTTTGACCATAATTATTTAAGTATCTGCAATAGGTAATGTAATGTTTGGTGTGGTGCTGGATGTTAAGAATAGCACCATCCTGTTTCTTTTCGTGGGTGTCGTAAGAGGCGACTAAGGGACTTACTAGAGAATAGGCAGCAACGATCTCTATGCATTTTACCACCATACTGCGATCACCAACCCGCCTGCCAAGTGTGGCGATTATGGCAAACCCCCCCCAAATTGAGGTAGGGCCAATGTTCAGCAGTGGACGTCTTTCATCTGAAATGATGATGAGGGTGATGATGAATGGGTAATGTATTTTTAAATGAAATATTTGTATTCGGTATGTAGTTGACATTTCCTTATAATAGTCATACAATATCCAACGCTAATAAGGCAATAGAAAAGACTTTAAATAATGTTAAAAAAAAGGCAACCATTTTTTTTTTTTGGTTGGGAAATCATCAAATGACTTCTCCCGCTCTGGGCGGAGCGGGAGAAGCTTGTCAGACTTTTACTGACTAAAACCCACCCGTATTCCTTCAGTTGCACATGTGCCAGGGTCACGGTATCTCTTTCGAACAATCACGCGACCCCGGCAGGCATCGGTCCTAGCAGACCCCTTCAGTTTTGCTGACATCTCTTTGAGGCGCGCGTGGAACACTACGCGCCGTTGACCCGAGCTTGGTCCTTACCGGGCGGCGAGCTACAAATAGCCAACCATCAAGGGCACTTTAAACGCCCGCCATGTTAGTGCATTGGTATGACCTCATAGTTTGACGAACTGAATCGCTAACACTCCTATAGAATACAATGACATTTATTGTTCATCATCATCATTTCACCTGAAAGATGTCCACTGCTGGACATGATCCTCTCCCACGCACCGCCACTTCGACCAGCTCTGTAATTCTCGTATTTATGGTTGTCGTAAACTTATACGTCAAATTTGCTCTGACCAATGGCGTCGCTTTTCAAATACATACTTGACAATTCCCCACAGTTTTATTGTCTTGTTCAAAAAGAAATGGTAATCGAGAATATTGATTGGGATATAATTCCAAAGTCATCATAATCAGTCCCCTATTGTTCCCACCGCTGGAACAGAGACCTCTTTTCAGTTAGAGGGACCGGGCCATACTCTACCACGCGGGCCCAGTGTGCGTTGGTAGATGTCACATGTCTTCCAATTTTTTTATTCTAGGTTTCCTCCGGTTTCTTCGCGATGTTTTCCGTCACCGTTTTGAGAGCAGCGGTGATGAAATTATTTACACAAAGTAAAACGCCTGCCCGCTTGCCAAGCGTGGCGATTATGGCAAAGCCCCCCAAATAGGGGGGGAGGCCTATCTCCAGCAGTGGACGTCTTGCGGCTGAGATGATGAAAACGCCTGCTTGTGTTCGAATTCACAATCTAACTTGTAAGTGAGGGGCCGATACCACGTGGTGACCGCAGCTCTCAAACTCCGAAGTAATAAAGTTTATTTTAAAAAGAATGTCCCTTATATGAATCACATGCATATTTTTATTGTACTGGCTTGGCTTATCATCATGTTTCTATGATCTAAGTCAGCTGCAGATAATGTTGCAGTGGAAACGTGGGTATGTATAATAATGGGTACACGATTTAGTTGAAGACGTTTTGGGAACTAGTTTATTGGTTTTAAAAGTAGTAATATGGTAATATGTCGTGTTTCGTGTGATGCTGTAAAGAATAGCATCACCCTACTTCTTCACGTGGGTGTCTACCGTGGGTAACTTCTAAATGCGAGTCCCAAAACAACCGTCAATCGTTTCTGCTAGAACCTTATATACGAGTAAAACCTCTTGCCATCGTAATGTGATCACCGAGCAAAATTTATAGTCCTTCAAGTCTTATTAATGGATTTCTATAAGATAAGATAAGATAAGATAAGATAAGATCATTTATTTGCTTAAAACATGGTATACATAGGTGGTGTTATAAAAATAAGATCATACATGTTTAGCTTACAATTAAAGCATGCAAATTTATCTTCTTTATTTATCTTCTTCTTCTTCTTTTTTTTTTTTTAATTTATTTTTTTATCTTATTATAAACCCTATTCTCATGGATTAGGATTGAAGTCAGGAAACATTTATTACAATCACTGTAGCGAGCGCTCTACCTACAGGGGGTAAAATACTCGATCGGTTTACCTAGGTAGGCAGAAATAGAAAACTGGTCTGATAACGAGTCTAGTTGACTGCCTGTGTGAAAGAAAATGTATCGTCCATTTTGCGTTTAAAATTATTAAAATAATTATCTTTAATATAACCTGACGTTACTTCGATTTGCAGTAGATAGTTTTTATGTAACTTTATTCAAGAAAATCAATGCTATTAGTTTTCTTGAAAAACTATGAGATATATGAACGTAAACGAAGCAAAAGGAGTGAGTAAAGATCGAAGCAGGTGGCTTTCTGTAGTTTCTGCCTACCCCATGGGAAAATGGCGTGAATTATGTGTTGCGCCACTAATTTTTAAATATCGCAGCATCATGATGAGATAGGGGCCCGTTAGCCTCACTCAGAACTCTCTGTTTTCGTTTTTTCCTTTGTTTAAAATTTAATTTTTATTTAATCAAGTATTGTTTTTAGGTTAGTTTCTGTGCGCGTCCCAATACATACTTTGTTTTTCTTTCTACGTATGTAGATCTAACCCCGCATCCTTTTTTAAAATCTTCAGTATATCAATAAACTCAGCCTATCGTAGTGTCACTGCTAAACACAAGCCTCTCCCAAGCTACGGCACAACACTCTGTCCACCAATATCTGCAGACAGACTGGCACCTGGTAGGTGGTTAGGTGGCTGGGGCAGACTGCAGTCTGTCCCAGCTACCTTCTTAAGGTCTTCAGTCCATCTCGCTAGGGACGTCCCACACTACGCTTGCCGATACGTTACAATCCTCGCATACTTCTTTTGCGTTAGGTCTATATTTATGTCCAAATTATTTTTGATGTGATAAGGTTTGCGAATTCGTAAAAAATATTAACTATAATACATTGTCTGTGGACGTAGGTTTAGAGAACACGCCTAAAGATCTCTTGTATGCCAATAACAAGGAATTGTTATAAGGTCAAAGGTAAGATAAACTTAAAATCCGTCCTTACTAACATTCTAAATGTGAAAGCGATTCTGTCAGTTACCTTTTCACGCATAAATCATCAAAAAGATTGTTTAGTGGTTGCCTAGGACCTGAAAAAGGATGACTGCTACTTTACAACCTGAATATTGGTATTAAAAATTATGAAATGCTATCAGTATTATAAATGTGAAAATTTGTACTTAATTTGTTACTTAATCACGCAAAAACGGCTGAACGGATTTGGTACACTGTTAGATTTGTCATCATCACACTATAGCAGTCCAATGCTGGAAAGGCCTCCCCAATTATGCAATAAAGTATTGAGTATTGAGTAATTTCACACTATTCAGCTCAGTTCTCGGCAACTCTCGTCCAGATGTTACCTACCCGGCCACCCTGTGAAGATCGTCGCTACACTTCCCACTTCGCTAACTTCAATCAACATAAGATACTTTTATCCCTGTATTACGTTCCCGTGGAATAATTTTAAACCCCCACGTGGGCGAAGCCGCAGGCATAAGCTAGTCAATAAATAAATGAAGGAAAATGCTCAACAAGTATCTTATGATTTTAATTCTGTTTCATCTAATATTAACTCCCGCGTAGGCCGTCATATTTCCTTATTGTTATCCTTAGATAAAATTAATACGAATGGACCGAAATACTAATGAATTATTCCAAGAAATTATTGCAGTAAGTGATAGGAACGTTAAATACCATTTTCTATTTATGAACATGATAACGCTCATTGAATTCAAGATGGCGAATTTTCTAGGAAACATCCAATATAAAAGCAATATTAGTCCTTATCTACCTAGAGGGACTTTTGGCTAAGTTTTGGCAGCCTCAAGGATCGATAGATCAGGTTAAGCTACGCTTGCCGCGGTCGATTCGTGGATGGGTGACAATCTTTACATACCAAGATATCTCCGTGCCTCGAAAAGCACGTTAAGCCGTTGGTCCCGGCTGTCATTTTTGGATCTTTGACAGTCTTTACGGGTGGTCGAAAGCCTGAAAGTCTGACAACCAGTCTTACCAAGGAGAGTATTGTAAAACCCAGCAACTAGGTTGTGGAGGTCCGATAGGCAGTCGCTCGATGTAAAATGCTGCTATTCAGCTGCATAAGGTTAGACTGCAAGCCGACCCCAACATAATTGATAAAAGTCCAGGGTAGATGTTGATGATGAACTATCTTGTTTGTTCAGAGAATTATTTATTAGTGAAGTTGGCTAGTGCTTATGAATTTAGGACCTAGAATATTCATTAACTTACATATCATAATCGGTCGTCCGGCGGTGAGATGGGTGAAGGACACTGTTGCCATGGCAGGTAGAAACTAGATGAAGCTGGTACAGGGCTGGGATTGGTACAAGAAGTGATATGCCTATATCTATACTTAATATACTTAATATTACTTAATAATATTATAAAGCTGAAGAGTTTGTTTGTTTGATTGAACGCGCTAATCTCAGGAACTACTGGTCCGAATTGAAAAATTATTTTTGTGTTGAGTAGCCTGTTTATCGAAAAAGGCTATAAGCTATATAACATCACGCTACAACTAATAGGAGCGGAGCAGTAATGAAAAATGTTGCAAAAACGGGGCAAATCACACGGGTAGGCGATTCGAAGAAAGATACTTTGATTTGACTTTGACGCGACGGGAAGGGTCGAGGGAAAAAGAAATTTAACACGGACGAAGTCGCGGGCAGAAGCTAGTTTCCTATATTCCTCAGTGAATGAAGTCGAGCTGTGAGTGATGTTCTTGATAGTATAGTGAACAATTGCAGAAAATTTTCTTATTTATGAGAAACTAGCTTCGCCCTCATGGAGACCGAAAATAATCCCAAAGGAAAATACTAATACGAAAAATGGATCCTATGGCTGTCCAGTAACTATATGTGTCCCAAATTTCATACGAATCTGACAAACATCCAATCATCTTAACATGAAAAAAAAAACACATTTATTGGATTAGTAAGAATTTTGTAATTTCCCTTATTGAACTCGAATTGTCACCAAATCATAATTTCAGCTGTAAGAAGTCCACTGCTGGACATAGGCCTCCCCCATTTTGGGGGGTTTTGCCATAGCCACACTTGGCAATCGGGTTGAGGATCGCAGTATGGTGGTATAATGCATAGAGAACGCTGCTGCCCATTCTCTAGTTAGTCCTTTCGTCGCCTCTTACGACACCCACGGGAAGAAATGGGATGGTGCTATTCTTTACGTCCGGCACCACACGGAAATATCCATACTTCCATACTATATATTATAAATTTATATTTTATATTTATTATTTATATATTTATTATTTATATTTATTATTTATAATTATTATAGTCTGTCTGTCTGTCGGTCTGTCTGTCTGTCTATCTGTCTCGCTTTCCTGCTAAAACTACTGAACCGATTTAAATGAAATTTGGTACACAGATAGTTTAGAGCCTGAGGAAGGACATAGGCTACATTTTATCCCGGTAGTATGTTCCCGCGGGATAATTTCCGACCTCCACGCGGGCGAAGCCGCTGGCAAAAGCTAGTATAATTATATTTTTGCAAATTCCATATTTTTTCTAGCGGCAACGTTTCCTAATTCTGGAAACCGCTATTAATAATCCAATTTGCGTCATTAGTATCAATATTATTTCCGTCACCGGTATACCGAACTGAGTACCAGCAACAGGAACACAGCCATTATGTTTTAAAAATAAAACAGCTAATTATGTGCCATCAAACCGACATAACATGGATCTATCAATAAATTCCGTAATTAGTGGAGAATCCATCTTAGACTGAGCAATCTAGGCATGCTAGGCTCTTAGCACCATCCGCCGGCTCCTATGTAACTGGCCAACCTGCTGCAGTGGACAAGAATCTTCCCACAGAAGGTCAAATAACGATTTGACGAAAGAAATTGGTAAATGAATTTATGTAATACAGGGTAGGGACTGCAACTCCACGTCAAAGCGCATATTTTGCGTCCAAGTTTATGAACTTACCAATAAATTGTCTATAGCTTGGGACAATGTGATCAAAATATATTATAGTACAGAATAAACAATTTTTCTTTCTTTATTTTCTAAAATTAGATCAAAAGTGAATGTAGCAGGGAATCTGGACTATCTTTCACCGTTTTAAAAGCAATATTGATGAAATTATAATTTTCAAAGTAAACTGACTGTCTGGGTTCGAAGCTATGATCCACGACTCGGTAAGTCTTTACTACTAGGCCACCACAACTCATATCAGTACCTGGCAGCCAGTAACACAAATAATGAACACGGCAAAAATACAATGAAAAAAAAATGTCTGGAGCAAAAACATTACTCTTAATGAAGATGGAAAATGAAAGCAGTCGCAACTTAGACACACTTTAGGTTACGATTTTATTTTGCCACTTTTTCATGCAGGTGGAGTACATACTAGCTGTGCTAAGGATATGTTAAGTATGATGTTGTTCAGCCTCCAGGGTGGCACAAGCCTCTATGCTACGAGGCCCTTCCCTTTGGAATAAAAAAAAAGAAAGTGAAATCACTTTCTTTTTGTATTCCAAAGGGAAGGGCCTGTCATGTGTGTGCGACCTTATCCCGTCATCTTGTTCAGAGTTACACTTCTGTACTTATTTGCACTACATCCACAATATGGCTTACCCCTAATGGATACGAATGCACAGTGTGGGAAAAGGTAATGGTGTTTGATGGTGTAATGGCGACTTTTCAAATTGCTAGCTATTTATTTTGTTCCTGTATCTAGGGACGTAATTGTCTTTAGTTGTGACCTGGGACCGAGTTGTGTCTTTGTGTAGTTAACGCTATTTTTCTTAAGGTCGTGGCTTGTAGCTTGTGTTAACAAATTGGAGAACAAAGTTTTCCTTGTCATTCAGCTATGGGCATTATTTAAGATCTGTCATATGTTTATATAGTGGTAAAAACGTGACTTTTCAACGCTTAGTCATCATCATAATCACATCATCATAGGACTCCCCCAATTTGGGGGGGGGGGGTTTGCCATAATCGCCATGCTTGGCTTAAGGGTGGCGATCGTAGTACGGTTGTAAAATGCTTAGATAACGCTGCTACCCATTTTTAAGTAAGTTCTGTAGTTGCCACTTATGACACCCACGGGAAGAAATGGGATGGTAATGGTGCCTTTTTTTTTTTCTGGATGGGAAATCATCAAATGACTTCTCCCGCTCTGGGCGGGGCGGGAGGGCGTGTCAGACTTTTACTGACTAAAACCCACCCGTGTTCCATCAGTTGCCCGTGTCACGGTATCTCGTTTGAACAATCTCGCGACCCCGGCAGGCATCGGTCCTAGTAGACCCCTTCACTGCTGCTGACATCTCTTTGAGGCGCGCGTGGAACACTACGCGCCGTCGACCCGAGCTTGGTCCTTACCGGGCAGCGAGCTACCGCAAGCTCGCGCCTACGGTGGCCGGGAGTCCGCTATGGAAGTGACGATAGGCTCGCCCCCTATTAACATCGAAGTGTAGTAACTATTTGCCAGAATTTCTGTAACTGGCGAAATGAGGATTTACTGACAAGGAATAATTACTTTAAGAACTATCATCATCTACCTAGCTTTTTCTCAACTATGCTGGAGCCTACCGCATTTGACCTCCATAACCTGGAAATTAAAATACCCCTTGGTAAGACTGGTTGTCAGACTTACAGGCTACTCATAACCCGTAACGAATGTCAAAGAGCCACGGATGACAGCCGAGACAAACTTCTTTGACATGCTTTCCGTGGCACGGAGGGGTCTTGTGATGATAAGATTGACACCCATTCACGGAACAACCACAGCAAATGTAGCTTACTTGATCGATCAACCCATGCAGCTCTTATTACTTACCCATAAGCCCTTATGCTAAGAACCTTAAGGAACATTTTGCTTTACATTTGCTTATTTCGTATAGTATTTTTTTTTTTAATTAAAATGAACGTTCGAAATGGTGCTGCTATGCTCAAAACTGTTGCTACTTGACCGTCTCTAAACTTTCAACCCTTTTGCGAAATACAACCTTTATTTAAGTCTAATCCAAGAGATACTTCAGTTAGTTTACTAGGTATAAAAATATTTAAACTTCTAAAACTTTCTCCTAAGTAGAAGAAACAAAATTCGTCAGAATGAACGAGCGCCCCAATTATAGACTTCCAAATAAATTTTGCTCAAAGGCAAAGCAAACTCGCCGAAAGTTTAGCGGCATTAGCTAAGTTTAAACTAGTATTTTAAATTAAAGGCGCTTTATAAAGACTTATACAAGTAGTTTATCTTCTAAGCAAGAAAGTTAGGTTTTTTTTTTGACAAATTAATTCTGATAAAAAGAACAATATTGAAACTAAACTTGAAGAAACAAAATCAATTAAATCGCTGTCTTATTTTAAGTCTTTATTATTTTTAACTATCAAGTTGATTGTAAACTAACATCTTTATTTTTTCTGGAAAATAAGGTTATCATCGGTTATCATCAATAGATACATAGAGCTCCCCTAATTTGGGGTCTTTGCCATAATCGCCACGCTTGGAAGGCGGGTTGGCGATCGCAGTATGATGGTAAAATGCACAGAGAACGCTGCTGTCTATTCTATAGTAAATCCCTTAGTCGCCTTTTACAACACCTAGGGGAAGAAATTGGATGATGCTATTATTTACCCACTCAACTGTCCATGGTTACAAAAGTAACCAAATAAAATTTCGTCGAAACGTCCATGGTTACTTTTGTAACCATGGACGTTTTATGCGTCATTCGCCACTTGAAACGTGTTTATCTCTACAGTCCTTTGATAGTCGTACATTAGAGAAATACTAGATGTCGCTATATGAGATTTGTCATCCAGGAGAGTGAATTTCATCTATGGAAAATCTTTTATCTTTCCGGCAACATAAAATTTAGAAAAAAAAAAGAAAATGACAGCTCATCCTTGTTGTCTAGTCAACTATGTTTGTGTGTGGATCTCCAACTAAAATATGGTAAGTTTTCTGTTTTTATACCACATTTATGTTGTTATTGTACATCAAATTAAACGTGAAGATATTTCCTTTACGAAATGTGCATTACTACGCCAATTTCGAAACGTTTACATGGAATAATATAGCTGGAAAAGTTTTATGATGACCGCGCGGACATTGTTCGTTGGTTGTAGTGGATCCATTTTTCGAATTAGTTGTTTTTGTTAAATAAATGCTTAAATATAAGAGAATACTTTACTATTAGCACTATAACAGCTATTTACAAACGAAATATATTGAGATGGGGTCTACAAATTATTCAAACGCAACTCGTAATTCATGATTTTAGTGTTGGCTCGGGGACCTTTTGAGAAGTATTTGTTTTTTCTTGATAGAAAACTAAATACTTATATTTAGATATTGGTGTTATTTTGAAGGGTATATTATGTACTATTATAATAAAAATAATTTTGCCTAGTTACTATTATACTTTTCTTGTAAAACACGAAATAAAAAATAAATACGATATTTTTTTGAAATCCCCGACTTTATTTTCGAATTAGAATTCAATATCTTATTAGTTTTTTGTTTGATTAATTTAGTTTTTTCCAATTAGAATTCGATATCTTATTAGCTTTCCGTGAGTATTTCTTATTAGAATATAGCTATAGTAGTTTTTCAGTCGTAATCGTTTTTGTGGAGAAAGTTTCGCAATGTCGTAAAAAAGAAAGTGAAATTTGATACCCGGACAGTTGGGGAGATAATCGCCGCGCGGTTGGACAGTTGATTGGTTACGTCCGGAAAATATGGTGAACATCGAAATTGGAGATTTATATTCTACCTTGAAAACCCACTATACGCTACGTGCTACACACGTTCGTGTCGGTATGATTCGGGATAGCTGTAAAATTTAACTTACGTAGGTATGTTATTGTAGATGTTAAAAAAAGCCACTTGACGGAGGTAAAATTGTGCGGAGCCGACCGAACGTAGATATCGAATGAAGTTTACCAATCGGCACGAGTCAAATAAAATCCGAATACGTGAAGCCCGAAGACCCAAAGCATTTGGTCGGCTTTGTATTCCCCTTTTCGTGGATGTCGTAAGAGACAAATAAGGGACGTACTAGAGAATAGGTAGCAGCGTTCTCTGTGCATTTTACCACAATACTGCGATCGCCATACCGCCTGCCAAGCGTGGCGATTATGGCAAAATGTCCAGCAGTGGACGTCTTTCAGCTGAAATGATGATATAGCTTTGAAGTGTAGTAGAACAAATATTTCCAAAGACAATTTGCCACCACGAACCCAGGTTTTGGGTTGGTTCATTAAATTCGGCAGTATTTCCAAAGCTAAGGGATACTTCCACACATATGTAATCGATTTTGATGGTCATTCAACACTATTCTATTCACTATGACCACATAAGCTTGTGATATTTGATGACGTCATTAGTTCTGTGTGTTCTTGTAAGGTAATAAGACCGTACATGTAGATAAGACACGGATTCATCAGTAATAAAACAATATCAAATTCAGAGATGCAAGCACTATGCCAGGTGTTTAACTGAAGACTTCAACTGAACTCGGTTCTAATTTGTTGTTAAGATAAAGTTTAAACAAACCATTATAATAATAGTTTAACTAGCAAGTTTATTGACCGACTTTAAGAAAAGGAGGTGGTTCTCAATTATACTGTATTTTATCAAATATTTTTTCCTACTTCAGTACTTCATTATTTAGAAAACCATTTGAAAAAATCTTTTGTAAAGTCTATTCAAGAGGTCCTATATTTGGTGAAATTTTAATTAATGATTTTAAGATGGCATTAGTAATACACATTACACTAGGTGTATTTAGTTTTGATCATAAGCAAATTGATAATAAAACAGACATAGTAACATTTTATCACGGATAACGACGATGGAAAAAGATTACGTCAATCCCGTTAAAATTCGTTTTAGAAATACGAAAAGACTTGAAAATGGTTACTGCTATGAGAATCTTTTGCTGCTTGAATGACGAAATGATTTTATTAAAAACTAGCTTCTGCCCGCGACGTCGCCCGCGTCAAATTTTTGCTCCCGTGACCCTTCCCGTCGCATCGAATTGCCTGCCAATTTTCGTCCATTTTTAGTTGCTGCTCCGCTCCTTTTAAACGTAGCGTGATGTTATGCTTCCCTCAATAAATAAGCTACCCAACACAAAAATATTTTTTCAATTCGGATCTTCTTGAGATTAGCGCGTTCAACCAGACAAACTCTTCAGCTTTATAATATTACTATAGATTTTGTAAATACGTTATCGTTTTACACGTATAATTTCACACATATATGTATATCACATTATAAAGACGCAGCTGCATACCAATATTTTACGTAGATCTTACAACGACTGCATATAATCTGATCTCCTCAACCCAGTTAACACGTCTGGTTTTCAGACTGTTGGTCTTCTAACAACCCGTAACGACAGAATCACATCCAGACATTCGAATAACAGCCGGGACCAGCGGCTTAACAATGTTTCCGAGGGATGAAGGGATGGAGAGGTAGGCCTTGTAGACTGTTGACAATTTTCTATCTTATTCAGTACCTGGTACTTGTTGACAGGCCTACACCGACCTCCCATATCTATTTACACTGTAATTTGAAACCACTGTAAAAACCAATTATTTTTAAAAGAGTAACCGTGGAGTTTCTTGCCGGCTCTTCTCCATAGGAATCAACTATTTGGAACCGTGCACCTAGCTTCTGGCGTTTCATAAAAATATTTTGATTTGATTTGATTTTGATTTGGAAGGGCCTTTTTTTTTGTGGGTTGGATATCATCATATGCCGTCTCCCGCTTTGGCGGAGCGGGAGAGTCTGACTTTTACTGACTAAAACCTACCCGTGTTCCTTCAATTGCCTATATGCCAGAGCCACGGTAACTCTTGCGAACAAATCTCGCGACCTTGGCAGGCATCGGTCCTAGCGGACCCCTTCGATTATGCTGGCATCTCTTTGAGGGACCTGGATCACAAATCTACAAACTGACAGCGGCAAACGTAGTACCTCCGATTGCCCCATGAGGCTCATCAATCGGTAATTATTTAACAACTAGCTTTTGCCCGCGGCTTCACCCGCGTGGATGTCGGAAATTAACGCAGGTATTTTTCTAAAATAAAAGTAGCCTAAGTTACTCCTTGTTACATCAGCTATCTGCCAGTGAAAGTCCTGTCAAAATCGGTCTAGCCATTTGAGAGATTAGCCGGAACAAACAGACAGATAGACAGAGACAGACAAAAATTGTAAAAATTGTTGTTTTGGTATATGTAACGTGTATACATCCATATACACTTAGTAAAAAGTGGTTATTTTAATATTAAAACCAGACACTCCAATTTTATTTATTTGTATGTAGAGAGTATAGATGTATAGATGAGCGCCAAGTAAAGAACAACATTATTTTATACAAATTCCTCATAACGTTATGAGTTACCAAGCTTATTTACTTAAACGATACAAACTGATAACCATTATGCGTATACGGTAACGTTGAGTTAACGCTTAACCATAGTTAAACGTTAATTATTGTCAATTTAAACAAGGGGTTGTGATAAAATTTAACGTCTTGGAGATAACGCTTTTGTGTTATGTTTGTGATATTAGTTAAGCTTAGTTTAGTAACTGTAGGTTATGTTAATTTTAGTTCGGTGATTTTCATCAAATTGATTCGTCCGTAGCGTGTTTACATGGCATGGTCAGTTTAAAGACATTTATTACTCAAAAAACAAGAACATTACAGTTCACTTAAAATATTGAGAAATGTAAATAAAACTAAAAGTAAGTGTGATTCTCTGTGCTCACAGTAAGATAATTAGGCAACAAAGGTGACAATTGATATTGTAAGTGTTGTTTTCTAACATATTCTTCTAGGGCTTTTTTATATTTAAATATGGTGTCACTATTGGTTATATCG
Organism: Aporophyla lueneburgensis; assembly: GCA_932294355.1. Classification (NCBI taxonomy): domain Eukaryota; kingdom Metazoa; phylum Arthropoda; class Insecta; order Lepidoptera; family Noctuidae; genus Aporophyla; species Aporophyla lueneburgensis. Next base: position 13,544,026 of record OW028759.1, read on the forward strand.
TCAGGTACGTCATTATACAATTTTGCTCCCTCGTACAGTATATTTTTTCTTCCATAGTTAGTTCTGGGTTGTCTAAATTCTAGTTTGTCTCGTCGTCTTGCGTTGTATGTGTAAGTTTTCTTTTTAAAGTTTAATTGTGAATGTGTACCTTGTGTTATGATTTTATGTATTAGAGTGCATGTTTTAAATGTATAATTGGATAATTTTTGTATCATTATAAATTTTGGTTGTTGATGTTAAGTAGTCATAGTTATAAAGAGTTTTTGGTAATGGTTATGTAATGTTTATGGTAATGGATACATACCAAGACCTCTCTGCCTCAGAAAGCACATTAAACCTTTAGTCCCGGCTATCATTAATAATTCTTTGACAGACGTTACGGGTCGTCTGAAGTCTGACAACCAGTCTTATCAAGGGGTATCGTATTTCTCGATAGCTGGTTTATGGACGTCAGATAGGCAGTCACTCCATGTAAAATATTGTTATTCAGCTGCATCTGGTTAGACTGGAAGCCAACCCCAACATAGTTGGGAAATGGCTAGGCAGATGATGATGAACTATATAGTAACACTAGCTGACCGTAACCGTAACCGACTAAGAGCAGTGGTGGCCCAGTGGTATCGGCCCCGACTGACGAGCTGTAGGTCGTGGGTTCGAACCCAGGCGGGCGTTTTTTTTTTTTGGATGGGAAATCTTCAATTGACTTCGCGGGCGGGACTTGGCGGGCGCTTTACTTTTTGTTAATAATTTCATCACTTCTGCTTTTAAAAACGGTGAAGGAAAACATCGTGAGGAAACCGGCATGTCCTAGAACTAAAAATTCGAAGACATGTGACATCTACCAACCCACACGGGGCCCGCTTGGTTGATTACGGCCCACTCCCTCTCTTCGAGAGGAGGCCTGTGTCCCAGCAGTGGGAACAATATAGGCTGATGATGATAGCTGACCGTACAGACGTTGTCCTGTTTGCTAGAACTCGATAGCAGCGCCACTTACCGGGTCCAATAGTGAATCTAAACCATCCAAGGTGCCACCCAAATGCATACAAAAAAAAAAACATTCAAATCGGTCCAGCCGTTTAGGAGGAGTTCAGTGACTTACACACGTACAGTAGAATTATATATATAAAGAAGATTAATCTTCGTGAGAATATTGAGCTATTTTTTTTTTCATTGGCTCTAAAACTTTCTAGTTTATTTCTAGTTAACTCACTTAAGATCAAGGATATAATGCACTATAAATCTCAGACAACTTCCATAGTAAGTAATTTATTCTGCCATGCTCAACTAGAGATAAATTCCAGATTCTTGTACACTTCATATTTTTAAACAGCAGTTTATTATTTATCGTGCTAGTGTTTTCCTAGAACAGTTTTTTTTCTAGACGAGTTGGATTTTTCTGAATAAATAATATTATAAAGCAGTCTTGGCTATCCGACCGTATGCTCTTAGAGAAAGGAGAAACCTTTTTTTAAAGTTTCCAGCATTATAGGTCCCTAGTTTGCAACTATGTTTAGTAAATATATTACTTAGCAGTTTTAATATCATTGTACATTAGGTTTTTCGTTTATAAGTACATAAGAGAAAGTCTGAAAGTGGCACCGGTAACTGAAAATTTGTGTGAAAATCAGTGAGGAACATGTCGTGATTTTTAACTCTATTAAATTTCCGCATAAACACAGTTACATTTATATTTATACGCACTATCTTCAGCTAGAATCACATTTATCTTCATGAATTTATAATAGATCCTACACGCGTTGTTACGTCATTTCAAAAGGTTGTTGCTGTCAATCAAAAAGGTTGTTGCTGAAAATCAGCGCTGTTGACGATAAGTTTGTCCGAAGTCACAGTATTTTGCTAAGCAACGACCTGTTCTTGCACAGATACGAAGCACAGCTTAATTATTATTGTTATTGTGGTTTGCTTGTTAAAGAAAGTGTTTGTTATAAATTCAAGGTTTCAGTTCGCGCATCTATGTGCCTGCCACTATGTACAAAATTTTCTGTACAGACAGAGCATATACCTTTCAACGTGTGACAGCTGAACGGATTACGATAAAATTTAGCTTACAGCTAGATCATGACCTGGGTTTGAACTTTTATCCCGTTAGTACGTTACCGTGGGATAATTTAATTTAATTTTATTTATTGAGGGATAATAAACAAATACAACATAATACATATATAATACATTAGGTCAACAAAATTTTAGAGAAAATAATAGAGAGATAATGTTGCAGTCAACTGCATTATCCGCAGATAAGACATATTGTAAAGATCTGTGGTTGACACTAGACGAGCATAACCAAGATTAACAAAAATTTCCGACATCAATGTGGCCCGAAGTCATGGGCAAAGACTAGTCTATTAAAGACAGTAAAAATAAAAGAATACACGACACCAAAATGACCTAAGTCTTATCTAATTGCAATACTCATACATCCAACATCGAAACCGGAAAGCTGGCTCGCAAAATGTTCGCAATTCGAAAACTTGGCGCGAGAAAACCCTTTCAACAAATCGATGCTTTGAACGGGAAGGTTCCTTGAAAGGGATAAAAAATATTAACACGTGGGAGAACTAACTAAGAATGACTTATTATAAATGAATTGGTTAACCATTTCATCCAAGTATACGTCGTGAACGGGAAACCCTTTCAAGTCAAACAATCACACAGACATCAAATACAACAATCATACACACAGACATAGGTGCAGACAGTCATTAAAGGCACTAAATGATTTTGAAGGGATTTTGCAAACCCATTCTTTATTTGTGAGAGCAGTGGTGGCCCAGTGATATTGGCCCCGGCTTACGAGTTGTATGTCGTAGGTTCGAACGCAGGCAAGCGCTTTACTTTATAATAATAATTTCATGACCACTGCTCTCAAAACGGTAAAGGAAAACATCGTGAGGAAACCGGCATATCCTAGAACCAAAAAATCAAAGACATGTGACATCTGCCAACCCACACTGGGTCCGCGTAGTAGGTTACGGCCCACTCCCTTTCATCGAGAGTAGGGTGTCCCAGCAGTGGGAACAATATAGGCTGATTATGATGAGTGATGACTTACCCATTAATTGAGTAAGGGTTTCCCGAAGAAGTTTTTAAGTGTTATAGTAGACTAACTCAATCAATTGGTTACTAGAATGATACGGCTAACCCATTCAGGGCTTTTGTTATACTTGGATTTCCGTCTCAATTGGTTTAAAGGGGTAACCCTTACAAAAACTTACAAGAATAACCGACTGAACGGGTTACCGTTTGAACGAATGAACTCTGAAGCGGTTGTACGCTGCTTGGCAAGAAGTGGGTGACTGAGCGAGGAAAAACGCGCCACCCGTCGAACGAACTTAAAAGATTGGTAATTTACGACCGCTTCGCCGGGGGCCAGCAGACATGAAAACTTGCATACGTGCCCCCCGACGATAATAGCCTGAACACTGAACTTTCATGAGTTTCCAGAACTTTGTTTTTGTGGAACTACCCGCGTGTTTATTTGAATTTATGGGTACACAGTCTGTAAGTAGCTGAAAAGTTGGTTTAAGCATTTGTTTTATTTAGGAATATTCTGCTTGATTTTAGTTTTAGACATAAAATGAAAATGTAGGAAAAGAGTTTTAATTTCTAATGGTTTAAAAGCCGTTCTAAAAATTTCATAACTTTGGAGCGCTGGAAGGACCACATCTCGTACAGTCCCCAAAATAGGTAAAATTGAATATATTGTTTAAAATTAATAAAAAAACTGACAATTTATTAATTAACTTAAATTGTATTCGAAAACAGTATTGGTTTCTTACTAAACTTCCAATATATTAGATAACCGTAGTTACTTCTTTATTTTGGTGACTGTATTCAAGGATCGTTTTACTATGCAAAAATTTAATTGATTGTGGTTTTAAGACACATTTTCTCTACTCAATATATTATGTATAATATGAGTTACCTAAAAACACTAAAAATATGGCAGGGAGGAGAACTCGACCCATTATCATTCTATGAGAACACGAAAAAGGTCCAATGACTACAAATTAAAGTTCTAAAATATAACACAACCAATAAACAGACCAAGTCGGCATTATTACAAAGAAATAAATATTTTTTTAACGCCTATAAAATCACCATTCAGGACATGTCCAGTCTAATTTGTATTCAAAACAATGCGTAAAAACGTTTAATAAACAAAGAAACACCTTTAAATTGAATTGAATAAAATTAGAATTAGGGGACAAGGTATCGAATGCTAATTTTGCCCAGTCAGGCCATCTGTCGGTGCCTTATGACTTTAAATAAAAGAAAAGAATATAGGAACATAAAAAAAATATACGGTCCAATATTGGATATTTTGTTTTTTGTTTATTCGGAATGACATCTCGCAAGTCAACCTATGAGGTGGTCGGCTGCTTAACCAGATTTGCCTGTGGCTACCTTAATAAATTAAGACCTCCTGCCAGGGCATTAAAACTGAAAACTAGAGCGACTACTCGCTAAGGGCACCCCTTGTGGGGTATGGACCTCGGATTAGGGCATCACTGGTAGAGGGCAACAAGGGAATGATGATTCTGAACACCATACGCGTTGAAATTTTTCAACGGTTATTAATAAACAACTGTTCCGTACATTTTGACCGAGCAGGTACTGCACTCTTCTATAAAACAGCTGTCATATTTTGATAACCGCTGAAACAATTGTGCGCTCGAGGGTCTAGAATTCTGAATTTATTGCTTTAGTTTGTGAGTCGATGTCCATGCCACCCTATTTTATGTAAAAGGCATTTAAAAAAAAATGAACGTTGTCATTACGCCTGGTATTAAACTTCTACTTAGCAACTGACATAGTAAAGCTATTACAGTAATTTGTATGTGGGTAAACAATGATATCGCTTCAACAGTATTGATGCCGACAGCAAGTAAACTACCTATAGCGTAAAAATATTGATTAACTTTACAATTTAAATGATTAAGTTTAACTTTTCATTTATAAATTTTTCCTGTATTTTGTTCTAATCTCATCATGATCATCGTTTCAGCCAAAAGACATCCACTGCTGAACATAGGCCTCCTCCAAATTAGGGGGGTTTGCCATAATCGCCACGCTTGGCAGGCGGGTTGGTGATCACAGTATGGTGGTAAAATGCATAGAGAACGCTGCTGCTCATTCTCTATATTAAGTCCCTTGGTAGCCTCTTACGATACCCGCAGGGAGAAATGTGATGGTGCTATTCTTTACGTCTGGCACCACACGGAACTAATCACGGTTCTTATCTTATATTATCTAACTAGCCTAGCTACCCTGTATTGTACCAATGTAGGGCAAAGGCTCTCCCTTTTCGACAGAATTCTGCCTTACTAAATACTCTATACTTTTATTGCATTCCTAGGTATTCTTAGGTGGTAAACTTATAATTAAATCATATGGACCCTGTCGGGCACGGCAAAATAAGTGGGAAGAGGGAGGTGGGGTCTTTAATAGAGCGGTAATTGTGTAGCATAATAAAACTAAGAATTTCATTTGAACAGTTTAAAAACATTCATTGCGTTATTTACGCTACTGACCAGACACATTTTTCTAACATACGAAGTAATGAATTTGCAATAACCTTCAAAAATATTCAGATTCTGATTGATACTGTGCTATATACCTTCGAAATAAATAATAAATGACTTTATTTTTGCAAGAAGGTTTGTACAAACACTTTTACACGTCGATCATGTTTTTTTTTTTACTAGATGAGGTCGGCATTTGCTATCTGACTACTCTGAGAAGAAACAATGGTGCAGATTACATAAAAGTATCCATAAGACATAACACATAATATCATGCCTTGTTGCCCCGAAGGCTTGGCAGAGGTGTATATATATTAGTATACCCACATTTTGCCACTTACGTTATAAGTCCCATGTAATAGGGGCGAGCCTTTTGCTATCAAACGGTCACAAATCCAGACTCCGTGCTGCTACTGAGAAATTCTAGATGGTGAATCCCAATAACACTTTTCCCGACCTGGGAAGCGAACTCAGGAGCTTATACTCAGCAGTACCGCTTGCGACCACTAAACCATTGAGGCAGTCATATTCATAAGAGTTTTACAAAAATCTATACTAATATTATAAAGCTGAAGAGTTTTTTTGGTTGAACGCGATAATCTCAAGAACTGATGGTTAGAATTAGAAAAATCTTTTAATGTTGGATAGCCCATTTATTGAGGGGGGCTGTAGACTATATAACATCACGCTAGGACGTTTAGGAGCCGAGCAAAAAGAAAATAAGTCAGGAATATGAAGACCTCGCACGGGCAGGCGATTCGATGCGAAGGGATCGGGGGACCTGCCGGGGTCGCGAGATTGTTCGAAAGAGATACCGTGACCCTGGCACATGGGCAACTGAACGAACACGGGTGGGTTTTAGTCAGTAAAAGTCTGACATGCCCTCCCGCTCCGCCCAGAGCGGGACAAGTCATTTGATGATTACCCATACAAAAAAAAAGGGATCGGGGGAGCAAGAAATTTGACGCGGACAAAGTCGCAGGCAGAAACTAGTCGTTAATAATAATACTAAAAAAAGTAATAAAACAAGGATGTTTTGTTCCCAAATGTGTATTTATCCAAAACCCATTGGTTTCGGAGAAATCAGGGCGGCCTTCAAACTGACGGTATAATGACTTGTGCTACATAAAAACGACCGCAGGTAATCATTTGACGGCTTCGATTCCCGGGTTTGAATATTTTAAGCCGTCTTATTTTTCTAGTTTCCGCTTGATTGAACTACTGGTTTTTGTTTACTGTTTCGAAAAAAATGTGGGTATAAAATATGGTGGCAGGACATTATAGATTTGGAGTTTATTATAAAGGAAATAGATGAGCAGTGATATTTTAATATTTTATTGAGCAAGGTTTTTGTTTATATGTAAACTCTTTGCACAAAAAATGTTGATCGTAATTTATCTATTCTCATATCGTAAAATTCGAATTCATCCTCAGCAGTCTATAACGTTCCCACTGTTGGGACACAGGCGTCCTCTCGGTGACAGGGAACGGGGCCTAATCCACAACGCGGGCCCAGTGCGGGTTGGTAGATGTCACATGTCTTCGAATTTTTGGTTCTAAGACATCGGGGTAAATTCGAATTATAAACTTCAAAACTAGTTTATATTACCATACTTAAAAAAAAAACAAAACAGAAATTTAAAAATAGAATCAGATTAAGAATAATACTTTTATGTGTCAAAACAAAACATGTATATATTTTGTTGGAGATCCTAAATAAATAAATAAGTTGGAAATCTGTCTGACCATAGATTCGGCTTACAGTACTCAATGTTTTATCAAGCTTCAATCAATTTGCCTAGCCTTTTCCCAATATGTAGCCTCCATTGTAATCATATGCAGCTGAATACCAGTATTTATATATTTATTTACTGATATGGCATTTCAACGACTTACTCACTAAGACATACATAAAAAAATCACTTACAGTCTTATGTATTGTGAGTACTTTACTTACAGAAGTGCACAGCACTAGCAGAGAAATAATGTTTAAACTACTCGTACATGAATTAAATACACAAGTTACAAAAAATAAGAAAAAATACAACGAATATAAGCTATGTTCATTCAGTATTAAACATGGAGTGATTGCTTCTACAAACTTAAATACTGAATCATCATTGATCATCATTCTCTGCCCTTATGTCAATTTATTTGGGGTCAGCGTAACATGTCTTTTTCATCCACACTTCTCTACTAGTCGTCATCTCAGTAGTCACCCCCTTTCTATCCATATCTTAATTCACACAGTCCATCAATCGTTTGTTTGGTCTATCTCTACTCTTATAGCTAAAACAATATAGTAGTCAGCTTAAATAATAAATGTACCAAAGAAATCAATAGACGTTTGATGGGCACACACAAAGCCAGAAGCCCACAAAATTAGGTCTGGCATCCCAAATTCCCTACGTATTTACACTGTAGCATTACCCTTCCCTTCGTTAGTCGGTATTATTAGAGTAGTTATTTTTACTTTACCAGTCCACCATATGTGGACAAATACGAGGAACCTATGTCAGTTGCTTGTTGTAATGTTCGATCGTTAAAAGTATTGATTGACTTGTTCAAAGAAATACTGAGAATTTTGGTTCTAAGGTGCGGGTGGATTGTTAGACTGATCGGGAGTTTGAAATGTATCACAAATGTTTTATTTGTGACTAGCTTTTGCCCTCTGCTTTGTCCACGTGGGTTTCGGAAATAATCCTATGGGTACGTTTTAACGGGTAAAAAGTATCCTGTATTAATCTGTGCCGATTCCCTTATTCACAAACTAAACTAAATTTAAGTTCAGTGCATCTTTTTCTTTCTATTTCAAAGGAAAGGACAGAAGATAAATTTTAGGTTAGTCCTGTCAAATTAATCAGCACTTGACGTAAACTGACGTAATTTTAGTAGGCAAGTTTTTAATCACGTCTAAACTGTATGGAGTAGAGACAGGCGCTGATTAATTTGACAGGACTAAACTAAAAAAATTCTTTTGTCCTCTTCTTAATGAAATACAAAGAAAAAGATGCACTGAAATTAAATTTAGTTTGGTTTGTGAACAAGGGAATCGGTACTACTGTCTGTGGTTCCGTATGGTGCTGGACATAAAGATTAGTACTATCCCGTTTCTTCCTGTGGGTGTCGTAAGAGGCGAGTAAGGTACTTACAAGAGAATGTGCAGCAGCGTTCTCTATACATTTTACCACCATAATGCGATCGCCAACTCGCCTGCCAAGCGTGGCGATTATGGCAAATCATCCTATGTCTATGTGTGTATATGGGGTTTACTGTTGAAACATAGCACAAAACTAGGGTTGTCACTCGTAATTTATAATAAAGTATTGTACGTTAATTCACATAATTGTACTCTATACTTTATGAGAACAATAAAGTACACGAAAATACTGTATTTTGAAACATTTGATTTTTTTGGGATTTTGTAAAGTTTAATCGTAACGAAATTTATGTGACACACACTGCAAGAAGCAATAAAAAATATGTTTTTAAATATAATAATAAAGACAAATAAATCATACTTTATTTTTAAACTATGTAATTTTTTTTTTCTTACCTATAATAAACAATGTACTTTAATTGCAAGAAAAAAGGTAGCAACCCTACACAAGACCCGCCCAAACCCCCAAAAAATTTTGCCGTTCCATTCGCCACACAACCTGTATTATTTTCTTTGGGCGATTCGCACGAAGGTAATGTATTTTATGCACGTAATTGCATATACTTGTTGAAATTAACTTTGTGTAAGTAACCTAAATAAAAAAAAGTTTCAATTAGCTCGATTTGTGCGAGTGAATTCAAGCGAATAGACTAAAAACCCTACGATTAGAGTCATCGGGGTTGCACTGCAGGCATTTGTTATCTTATCAGAAAAGTATGTGTAACCTACAGCAGTCATGACACCTGTCTAACTCTTCGGGGAATGCAAGCGTGATGTTAATGGAATGACAACGTATACTACATTCGCAATTTAGTTCTCGACCATGTAAACAGAATAACCTCAAATAGACTTCAGTTTGCGCTTACAATTAAATCATTCTAATCCAGCCCGTCCCTTGCTGCCCTCTACCAGCGATGCCCTAAGCTAAGGTCCATACCACTTGCGGGGTATGGACCTCAGCGGGGTATGGACCTATGGCTTCTAAACTAGAGCGACTACTCGCTAAGGGCACCCCCTTAGCGAGTAGTCGCTCTAGCTTAGAAGCCATAGGCATGTCTGGTTTAACAACCGACAACTTCGTAGGTTGACCTGATGTCGTTCCAAATAAAAAAAACTTTCAAATAAAAAATAATTATAGATTTTTCATTGTAGATAGTCTACGTCAGCACGGATGTAAAACTATCGCGGTTGTATTTTTTCACGAAAATGGATCTTGAACGCACTGCTTAGCGTGGAAAGTAGAAAATATAACAGTATGGTCTTTTTACTGACCAGAGTCAGTCACTCGATTATCATTGCTCGGTTCAACACCGAAAGTTTAAAACCCAGTGCACGCTAAAATCCAACCACAAAATTTTACATCATAATATAGTTCAAGTGGAAATAACGTCAACTGGAAACAAGGATTTAAAAGACTTTAGTTATAAAGGAGCACGTGCGTTTTATTTATACAAAGTGTTATCTCTTCACAGTATAATTATGCGTCTAGCAGATATCTGTAATCACATGCGTCAGCTGATGTGTGTGGTCCTTAATTACGAGTATGTCATCGCATTTCACAGCGCGAGTGATATAAGACACACCAACGAAATGATAGTGGGTGTGTACACATTTTGTTACATAATAATAAAAGCTGAAGAGTTTCTTTGTTTGTTTGAACGCGCTAATTTCGAGAACTATCCGCCTGATTAAAAAAATAGTTGGGTCTGATAGCCCAATTTTTGAAAAATGATGTAATCTATTTAACATCACACTGGAACTGGAACCCACAGGATCCGAGCAAGAATAAAAAGGTCAGAAAGAACGTTAAGCGAAAAAGAGGTTGCGATGTGATGAGACGGGGTGGCTCCGGGTACAATCGGGGTAAATTTAAACCACTTTTTATAACCGTAATGTTTACCTAAAAAGTAATCTCAAGCCAGTCAATACACAGAAAGAACAAAACAATATTTCAGATCATATTTAAAAGGCTTCTTGTTTAAAAAGATATTTCTATAAAATTACGCGTTGTAAAAATACCTAATTAGCAACTTACATAGAAAAAATATTGTCCTAATTTATGTGAAGGCAAACAATGATTTCTATCACCAGACATTGAGGCCGACGAAACGGAAACGTTTGTGTAAAATATCGATTAACTTTACATTTCAAATTACTATAACTTTTCATTCTTTAATGTCCTGTATCGTTTACCTGTGTTTTGTGTCTTTTGCATGTTTAATATGTTTTATCCATCTAACTATTCGTTTCGTATTCCCTTCCGTTCCTTAAAAAAATTACTACAAAGTCAAAAATAACTTTAATTTTGAAAAGTCGGTTGTTATTTTTTTGTTAAAAGTTTTTTTAAGGCTCTCAACACTTAATATACTGTGACGTGACTCTGAGACTTGTCGAATTAAAATAACCTATCAAAATTTTCCATTTAACCATGTTTTCCTTGGCTTATTATACTGTTTACTTTGGAGGGGTAGACACTACCGAGAGAATCGGGGCCACCTTTCTTCGACAGGCAATGGATTGTTATCCAGCACGCGGGCCCAGTGTAGGTTGGTAGATGTTATATCTTTCAACTTTTGTTCTAGTCCGCATTTCTACACAACCGGCATCGGTTTCCTCATGAAGATTTTCTTCACTGTTTTGAGAGCAGTAGTGATGAAATTATTTACACAAAGTGAAGCGTCTGTCTGGTTTCGAACTCACGAGTTACAACCTGTAAGACAGGGACCGATACCACTTGGTCACCACTGCCTTTAAACTAACCTAATTTCCAAATTCAAACCAATTTTCAGCTCAGATTTTCCCTACAAAAATCTATGTAACATGGTAAGTTGAGAGCGAGCGAGTACCGAGTCGTGTGGTACTGGAGACGATTATGGAAGCCTATTATAACTGGATACTCACTCATTTCCCAGAATTTAGATCGTCTAGCCGAAGTAGGGTGAAATTTCAGTATATGTAAGGCGTGCTATATATTTGTTCGGGTCGGCATGATTCGACAAAATATACAAGTTAGGTATAACAGAATAACTGCAAGTTCTGAAAGTAGTTTGTTCAGAGTTTACTACGGAATCGATTTCAGTAACTTTTAATATAGGTATTTTGGCATACTGGCCGCCGGTTGAGCCAAAGAAAATTAAGTCTTATGTATAGGAAATTAGACTTAATTAAACACTCAATTCTTTAAACTTACAAATAAAATAGTCATTTTATTGGGTTTTATCTCAATACTCAAGATAGGTTGTATCTTATACCTTTAAACGAGCAATTCTTGATTCGCACAGAAAGGATTCCGTACCACGTACAATACACGTTAAAAAAGAACACTTTTATAATGTTAATAATTCAAGGCCTTTAATGTTTGCCTTTATTCTTATTATTTGTTGTTAGGTATAGCGGCCATAATTATCCACACGCCATCTGTGATTTTCTGAAATTTGAAATTTGCGACCTATTACGGTTCAAAAGATACAGCCCTGTTACATATGGACGGACAAAAAACGAATCCTTAGTAATTGGCACACCTTTTTTTTTTTTTTTTTTTCAGGATGGGAAATCATCAAATGACTTCTCCCGCTCTGGGCGGAGCGGGAGGGCGTGTCAGACTTTTACTGACTAAAACCCACCCGTGTTCCATCAGTTGCCCATGTGCCAGGGTCACGGTATCTCTTTCGAACAATCACGCGACCCCGGCAGGCATCGGTCCTAGTAGACCCCTACACTGCTGCTGACATCTCTTTGAGGCGCGCGTGGAACACTGCGCGCCGTCGACCCGAGCCTGGTCCTTACCGGGCGGCGAGCTACCCATTGCTCGCCACCCGCAAGCTCGCGCCTACGGTGGCCGGGAGTCCGCAATCGACTCCCGACGCCCGGGGCGTCACCTCCTGCGGCGGCTAGGGGCGTGAGGGCGCAGAGACTGCCACTCCCTCACGCGCCCCGCCTCCTCCTTCGCGAGCATTACTGCTTCGCAGAAGGAGGTGACGGCTTCCCATTCCCTCTCGCTCCGTACCATGGCTCGCACCAGGGCCGGACGCGAGAGGTCGCCGCCGCCGATCGCCTCCACGAGGACACGGCGGTGCTCCGCCCAGGCAGGGCACACCTCCACCGTATGCTCCACCGTGTCCTCAGTATGCTCCACCATGTCCTCAATTGGCACCCCTTGGTTACGAAACCCTAAGAATAAAGAATCAGTTAGTTATTTGTTGCCATAGCGGCTAGACTCTGAAAAAAATCGAGTGTGTTTCTATTATGGTACAGAAAATACATCTCTTTGACAGACGGACGGACGCTCAGCGGAGCCGGGGTAATAGGGTCTTGCTGGCACCCTTAGATATAGAACCCTAAGAATAAAGAAACCGTTAGTTACAAAGTACAGAGTATGACCTGTAATATTAACTTGAAAGACCAGACTAACTAACAACAGGTTATGTCCTACAAATAACTTAATAATACGTCTGTCAGTTGAAACTAGTGGATGTCCTGAGTCCTTTAATTTCCACATCACCAACGAAGAACAATTAAATAAATGAAGGTGGATTAACATAGCCTGTTCGATGACGTAATTAAGGTTTAAAAAGGGTTGAAGTTGGATTAAGCTGTGTCATTAGGTTCCGTTGCGTGGAAATACTGGATTGTTACTATTATTTTTTGTTTATTTAGTTCTTAAAGTGTCATGTCATTACTAACATTAGATTCTCAAAGCATTTCTGTGTTTTTAACAATTTTATGGATGTACCATACCATGGATGTGAACGGGCTATGCTTGGAGTTTCCCTACGCGATCGAATCAGACATGAAGAGATTCGTAGGAAAACCAAGGTAACCGACATAGCCCGAAGAATAGCCAAACTTAAGTGGCAGTGGGCAGGGCACATTGCTCGCAGAACAGATGGCCGATGGGATCGGAAGGTTCTGGAGTGGCGAACACGTACTAGAAGACGTAGCGTTGGAAGGCCTCCCACAAGATGGACGGATGATCTGCACGCGTAGCATGACCACCATAGAAAGAACTTTGTCTATTCTTGGTAGAATAGAGATAAAATTGTCATGCTACGCCAGCATAAAACGCTACAAATCTTTCTACAATCTTTAATCTTTCTACATTCTGTAATTTTGTCTATTCTTCCGTCGACAAAATTTCTACGGTGGTCATGCTACGAATGCTGGTGAAGGCCGCAGGAATACGTTGGATGCGAGAAGCACAGAACAGGTTGAAGTGACGGTGTTTGGGGGAGCCCTATGTCCAGCAGTGGACGTCTTTCGGCTGAAATGATGATAGATGTAATAAATCTGAAATAAATTCATCATCATCAGTTCAGTTGAACATAGGCTTCCCCCAATCTGAGGATGATGGATTACGTACTAGGAGTGAGGCGTATTTATCGTAACAGGTACCTATAAATAACAGATATTCAAAACTAACAAATAACAACTGTTCCTACTAATTTATCTTATCTGTTACTTAAAATAACAGAAGGAAAATATCAAGGTTTTTATTGTGTCTCTCTTCCTCATTCAAGAATGACCCTTGCTGAAAAGAGAAACACCTATTATTTACTTAACACGACATATGTTTACTTCTCACTCTTACTAAAGCGGTTAAAATACGCTAAAAAGAGAAGCATCTATTATTTATAATCCGTAAAATACAGTTGATGGTCTGATAAGAACCAACATATTCGAAAAAGTGACTCCTAAATTTGGTCGTGTTACTTACCTGTTACTGCCCAGTGACCATTATAATCAAACAAACAAACAAACTCTTCAGCTTTATAATATTAGTATAGATATTATACACCATACAAATTCATAACAAAAAAAAAATCAATGATTACAAATTACACAATGGGGGGCCTTATTGCTTTATGCTTTTGCATTGATATTTTCTCAAATGTGACTTCCTTTAAAGACCTCTATCATAAATAGACGATAACCCCGTTGGTCTAGTGGACGTAACCGCTACTGCTGATCATGACTCTTAACTTCAGTTCCCAGGTCGGGCCGTGTTATAGGGTTTTTCTATTAGATTTTTTTTGTATCAGCCCGTAGTCTGAATTGTGCCTGGTTGATGGCAATAAGATCGCCCCTATTACATGGGACGTAAACATAACTGGCGAAATGTGGGTTTATTATTGGTACACTTCTGCTTGACCCTTTAGAGATAACAGGCGAGATGATACGTTCTGTTATAAAACACACGATCGATTTTTCTTGGAACACCTAATTTGGTAAATGGATCTTATATGGCTTCGTATATAGTTATTTTCGCACGAAAGAAGTACCTTACTGTAATTTTGCCATCATTTAACGATCTGTGGAATGTTTCCCAAACACACTTAAAGTAGAAATAGCTTTAATTTTGATAGTGAAACAACATACATTACGTCATTTATAATGTTGTTGAGCAGACGATTTTTTCGAACATTTATGAAGCAATGGATTAGGAAAAACCTTCAAAATGATTCAGATTGTGATAAATAGTTTAGTTCAAAATTAGGATGAATAGAATAGAATAGAATAGGTCTTTATTTGCTTAGAATGTAGGTACATACATATAAGTTGTTAAAATAAATAATGGGATCCATGTAAATTCTGCCTTAATATAGCATGCAAATGTCATACAAAGTAGAGAATAATAAAAAAAAAAAATCATTTAAGAAGTCTTGCACAGAATAATAACATTTATCTACAAGTAATTCTGTGAAACATTTTTTAAATTTGCGCAACGGTAAGTTTTTAATTCGGTCAGGTATTTTATTAAAGATAACAGGAGCCATACAAATTACATTTCTTTTTAATAAGCTAGTTTTATATACGCCCGTGCATAATAGGTTCTGGTATTGAGATCTCATAGTTGTACTTCGTTTTCTAGTTTCTATTAGAGTTGCAAATAAACCTCGATTCGTCATTACAAATATTGCTAACTCAAGGATATAAAGGCTTGGGAAGGTAAGTAATTTCTGAGACTTAAATATAGGTACGCAAATATCTGTCACTCTTAAATGAAATATAGCTCTTAGGCAGCGCTTTTGAGCTTTGAAAATGCTTTCTCGTTCACTACAATGACCCCAAAATATTATACCAAATCTTAGGATGGAAACTGTTGTTCGTATTATTAGTAGCATTACGCCCTTACTTCGTATGCTTTTAACGATTTGACAAATATCATTGATATCATCAACTATAATCGTAACTTCATCATCATCATCATCATCATCATTTCAGCCGAAAGACGTCCACTGCTGGACATAGACCTCCCTTAATTTTTTTGCCCAAATTCCATTGCCTACTTTTTTTTTGTGGGTGGAAAATCATCAAATGACGTCTCCCGCTCTGGGTGGAGCGGAAGGCATGTCTGACTTTTACTGAATATAACCCACCCATGTTCCTTCAGTTGCCCATGTGCCAGAGCCACGGTATCTCTTTCAATCAAATTTCGCGACCCTGGCAGGCATCGGTCCTCGCAGATCCCTTCAGTACTGCTGACATCTCTTTGAGGCACGCGTGGAACACTACGCGCCATCGACACGGGCCTGGTCCTTACCGGGGATCCATTGCCTACTTTATATGAACATACAGACAGACCAGAAAAGTGACTTTATTTAGTCTCTCGAACTACCAACCACTTGAAAACTGCTATTTACTGTTGATAGCCTTATTTTTAAAAAAAGACTACAGACTACTTAACGCCACGGTAAACCGCTTACAAGCTGATTTAATACAAAACAACGCTAAGCGAAAACGACGTAAACCCGCACCAGGCGATGCGATGTGTCGAAGTGAGTCGTGTGAACTCTTGTGAACAAGAAAACGGGCAAAATCTAGATAATAATATTATAGAGTATAGAGCGATGAGAAAGTAAAGATTAAGAACAGTTGTGGCTCAGTGATAACGGCCCCGAATAAGGAATTGTAGGTCGTGGATTGAAGCCAGGCAAGCACTTTACTTTGATTAAATTGTTTCATCACCACTGCTCGCAAAACGATGAACATCCTGAGGTAACCGGCATGTTCTAGAACCTAAAATTCGAAGACATGTGATAGTTAGGGAGGTGGCGAGCAAAATTTCGATATGATCAGCACACAAGGCAGACGTTATTAATAGTGATAATTATACCCTAAGAAACATCAAGGACGTCGTCTGCCACCATAGTGACGCTGCGTTGTAAATTTACAGCGTTTCAAAAATGTTTGAAAAAAGGTGTGCTATATTAGGTATGCGCATACGTCTGCCGCTGGGGCTGATGATCACAGTCATCCTGGAAACACAAAGAATCGAAAAGACATACAGGGCTCTGACTTTTGTAGTATTCAATTTTTTTATTTATTTTTATGATTTAAAAAACTGTATATAAAGTGCACACTTGGCAGATTTGAATTGTTCGATTAAAAACAATGAGAAGAACCACGGAAAAACAGTCTGCCAATATGTTGCCTCTGCGTTGTCTATTGACAGTGCTCCAAAAATGTAAAAAAAAAGAAGGTATGCTATATTATGCGCACACGTCTGCCTCTTGGACAGATGTTTGAATTACTTATGAAAACCAAGAAAACCGATGTGGCAGACGTTCAGGCCTCTGATATTCCAAAGGCAGACCATTTGATGTACTTTTTTCAACCCGACGCTCGCGCCATATCAAGCAGGTATAAAATATTCCCATAGATCCTTTCGTGGTGTCTCTCTTTTCTTTGGGAATATGAGTGAGAACAGTATAACTCAGTTCCGACCTTTTCCGTATTGTGAAACTAAATGTATAGAGCCTATATCTATATACAGCTTATATCTATATACGTATTTTACACAAATAAAACGTGATTTAAAAAGTTAAAGACTGTTCCTATCCAGATCCTAATCCTATTCAGATTACATTCAAGCATGCAATTTAAAAAAATATACAATTCTAATTAGAGTTCCAAGCGCATTTCGTTTCTGCTTGGCATTGAGAAAAAATATGATTGCATAGATTTCAGCTCCAGAAATTTAATCGTTACCGTGAGTTTAGAGGATAATATTAAACAAAATTATAAGAATAAAACTATAAACAATAACAATAATCCCATGCAATACTCGCTGTCCCTTGATTCCGTGAATTTCAAACAGTTATACAGCTGAAAATCAGTGAGCAAAGTGTCTGATGTTTTTTCGAATCCACAGAGTCATAGTGAATCGAATGGGCGCAATGAGAACCGCGTGCAAATGACTTAGTAGAGCTTTTTTTTTTGACATTTTTACAACTCCGTCGCATGATAATGCAGAGTCCTGAATGTCTGCCTCTTCGATTTTCTTCGTTTCCAAGATGATTGTGACCATGTACTCCAGAGGCGGCATACATGTGCAAATGATTTAATACCCCGATTTTTTTAAGCAACTTCAATCCGCTGTAACGCGAAAACGCAGCGACATAGAACCTTAATTGATTAGACCAAATCGATTCGTAATGATTTAAACTGCAATCCACCTCGACGTCAAACGTGTGCAAATCATATACCGAAATGCTCGCCACCTCCCTAACTATGACATCTATCAACCTGTACTGGGCCCACGTGATAGATTATAGACCACACTTTGTCGAAGAGAGCAGGCTTGTGTCCTAGCTGTGGAAACATTTAAGGTCGATTATGCTATAAATAGAGTAGGTATAGCATAAAAGTTACCACAAAAATATCAAATAAAGTATGTAGAAAACCTAAATTAGGTACGTCACTTTCATATCCCAAATTGGTAAAACGTGGGCGTTGATAGTTTTGTTTTAGTAAATAGTATAGTTCTTTCCCTATTGGAATATAAAATCAGAAGGCGACTAATTTGTCCCTTTGTTGGTACTTTTCCCTATCATGGACAAGAAAGTGTCTTTCTTAAGATTTAGACCTTGACGTAATAAAGAATACGTCCAATAACATAAAAAGTAACGTTTTTCCAGAAGCCGCTCCCTCCCGACCTTGGGATCAAAACCTCTGTAATTTCTGTAACAAAATATGTTACAAGAAATATAAACATTCTTGCTTACATTCAATGGATACGTGAGCAAAATTTCATACAACGCTACTACAGTTTACACGTAGTTACGACCAAAAAACTAAGGACGATAAACAGACATTTTTTTTTTGTAAAAAGGAAATTTATGACTTGTGTTGCCCGTGTAAAAAAACGATCCTTGTTTTCAATCTTTGTGTATACTAGTATCTGCTTGTCTGACCTCATAATCACGATCATCACTTCAGACGAAAGACGTCCATTGTCTTCGCAAATTTGGGAAGGTTTGCCTATATCGCTAAGCTTGGCAGGCGTGTTGGTGATCGCAGTATGGTGGTAAAATGCATAGAGAACGCTACTGCCCATTCTCTAGGAAGTCCCTTAGTTGCCTCTAACTTGTCCACAGGAAGAAATGGGATTGTGCTTTTCCTTAAGTCCGACACCACACGGAACAGAAGTAGGTCTACTTATTTGCCAAGTTATTGTATTAGTTATCCACATATCACAGACTAAATTAGACCAATTTAACTGCCTCGTTGGTCCAGTGTGCACAGGTGCTACTGTTTGGCACGAGGTCCTGGATTTGATTCTCAGGTCAGGAAAGTGTATAATTGCAGACAGAAATACCCAAAGGTATTTCTATCTGGAATTTCTCAGAAGCAGCCCGGAGTCCGTATTTGTGCCCAGATGATGGCAAGAGCCTTGCCCGCGATTACATGAAACATAGATATAACTGACGATATGTGGGTGTACTATTGGTACACCTCTGTCTAAATCTTTGGACAAACAACATTGGTGCGACTATCAGGTTTATTATGTATTATTAGTTGCTAGTAACTATGAAGAAAGATATTTGCATGCAAAATCGAGACAATTTTCAATTCAGTAAAAAAAAACTGATGCTCTAAATTCCTTTTATAGGTACTAACTCTAATGGAATACTAATAATACTCTAATAATACCTTGATAAAATAGGAATAAGAAGTCCAAACTGAGACCACTCGGAATGTATTCATTCCAGACTACTTTATTTTTTAATCTTCAACATACGAACCCAATATGGAACAGCATAGCCAAATAATTACTATAAAACATTACACAAACTAGTCCCATTCTTTTACCATAAAAATCGCCATGACACTCAAAAAACTATCAAGCACCTGCATTCAATAAAATAAGAAACAAAATAATCAGTCGCTGGATCCCTTAAGATGCCGCATCTTTTTTTACGTATATATTTTTTATCTGTGGAACTGGTTTCGTCTGGGAACGAAGCACAGACAACAGGTGTTACGCTACTGAACGATTTTGTTCTTTTTTCGAATTTATTTGTTAAGGAAAGTTGATTCAAGGCGTCGTGTGACGAAATTGTTGCCATGTGTGACAAATTATGTAGATCTGTGGTTTTTGAAGGTTTTTTTTTTGAAGCAAAGGGTGCATGACTGTGCAGTATTGTATGGGATCCATGTCTGTTTGTGTTTATGCTGTGAAATTGAGATTTTAACGTGTCTTTGTAAGCAATGATGAGTATGAAATTGAAGTATTATTTTGTTATGTTTATGGCGATGGACCTTTTTTGAGGTAGATGTTAACATAATAACCAGATTTTGTATTCATAATTGATTCAAAAGAATCGAAAATATCAACCAATAGCTCTGAATTACGAATGTCAATTCATTATCAAATCTGATTTATTGAGTGCTCTAAATAACTAATCACGGTCGAAGGTTAAAAGTTAAGCCATAATTATCGGTTTAAATAGAAATCAACTATGAAATTATCAGTTGTTATCGAAAATATATCATAACTGGTGTTTAGTGGAGTAGACCCACTACTCCATAGTCTATTAATTTTTAAAACATACATGACAAAATAACACTTCGCGATGAGGGGGTTAAGCAGAGGTCCACTTATAGTACATCCACAATATGCTAAATACATTGGAATAGGGGGTGAGCTTATTGCCATCAACCGGGCGAAAATCCAGACTTACTGATAACTTCCAGACGGAAGGACCCTCTAAAGCTTTGCCCGACCCGGGAATCAAACCTCCTGTGACCACTATACCAACGAGGCAATAATAATCAAAACAGTCCGTACAAAATGTCAACATCTGTATTCTACTTGACTATGAGATTTTTTTTTTATTTTTCCCGTGGGTGTCGTAAAAGGCGACTAAGGGACGACTAGAGAATGGGCAGCAGCGTTCTCTATGCATTTTACCACCATACTGCGACGCCAACCCGCCTGCCAAGCGTGGCGATTATGGCAAAGCCCCCCAAATTGGGGGAGGCCTAAGTCCAGCAGTGGACGTTATACGGCTGAAATGATGATGATGATGAGATTTATAACATATCGATACTTTGTACGTGTGTACTTTTTTTTTGTTACTATTTTATATTGTGCGTTTTGTTTGTGCAGAATAAACAATTTTTCTTTCTTTCTTTCTTTTCTTTCTTTCTTTCAACAGGGTTTAATTTTGAAGCAGCCAGAAGTGGGAAGTAATTTATGCAAACATTCAACATGATATCTCCCCTATCAAAAAGTCGATGTATTTAGTGCACTCTACACAGCCGATCGAATATATCCAACTAGCATGTATTGTTCCACTGCAGGGCAAAAACCTCCCTCTCCCTTTTATACATTTCTTTCTTTTGCTAGTCCTGGCCTTTCCTTTCGGTAGGAGTCAAGATCGTTCCGCCATCTTCGTCTCGGTCTGACGCCATGGAGCGCTTAGAAACCACCGATTTCGTCCCACTAAATCTATTAGCGCAATTGCCCATTTTGCAGCCAATAAATTTTGTAATAGTTTAGATCAGTCTGTTATAACATTGTCAGAAAATAGAAGCATGATACCAACATTGCACCTAAATGTAGCAGTGCTATTTTATAAAAGGTCACTTCAACACTGGTGAAGTTATAGAGCTGTCAATAATGACAACGTCAAATGGTATGACAGCTCTCTTTTCAACCAAAATTTGTACAGAATAGTATTTCATGTTCATAGAATACCGTTGGTTAGATTAGGTACACGCACGTGTATTAATGTCTGACCTTCTGAAAAAGAATCAATGGAACTGTTCCATGCTGAAAATCTGTCAATGGAATTATGTTTTAATGCTGTCTTGCCATGAGTTTTTTTTTTAGGTCGGTAACCTTCAAGAGCGGGAGGGTGTGTCAGACTTTTACTGACTAAAACCCTCCCGTGTTCCTTCACTTGCCTGTGCTAGAGCCACGGAACTCTTTTGAACAAATTCGCGACCGTGGCAGGCATCAGCCCTAACGAACCCCTTCAATAGCTGCTGACATCTCTTTGAGGCGTGCGTAGAACACAACGCGCCATCGACCCGGTCCTAGTAGGTTCCAGTAGGGAACTGGATAGCGAGCTATTTTGCACCTGTGCGTTGACATTTTTCGTCGAATATCACTCTTCTATGTACCAGTTGATTTTATCAAAGGTTTAGAATCATGTTCTTAATTCATGGCTAATAGTTACAGTTTGCGCATCAACATCTCTGACACCTTATATACTTATGCTGATAAAATATCTATATCTTTAGATAACAGAACATGAACTGTTCTAGGTCGTATAGCTACCTAAAGTATCGTTGACCTAGGGTGACGTCATTAA
The DNA here is from genome assembly GCA_932294355.1 of Aporophyla lueneburgensis. Lineage (NCBI taxonomy): Eukaryota > Metazoa > Arthropoda > Insecta > Lepidoptera > Noctuidae > Aporophyla > Aporophyla lueneburgensis. The sequence continues at coordinate 13,566,336 of OW028759.1, forward strand.
GTGCCCCTGTGACCAATTAGGGTACGATATTGGACAAAGTTTTGAGTGTATTCAATATCTAGGGGTGATTTGATACAGTTTTGGTATTGTAGGTTAATTAATTGACACTTAACAATTTTAGAGTATTGAAAAACGGGATGTTAGTTTTGCGGCGACGATATGAGTGGACGACATTGTTGCCAATGGGGGCAAAACCTGGGCTGGCACAGAAGCACGAAAAAGAGAGGTATATGGCCAGTGAGTCAAGTCGGGGTATTGTCGATTATGATGGTGGTCATTTTGAAGTTAATAATATACTTACCTAACAGTGAAATGGCCGCGATGTTAAGCTCCGAATTTGGCAATAAGAAAACTAAGAAAAACGTCATTTAAAACAATACCAGGCCTTTTATCTCCGCAGAGGTAAGCAGAGGTGTATGGTTCAACTTAATTTCCCTATAAGTTACATGTTACAGACTTAAAATGTCATTTCATAAACATAACATCATGCCTGTAATTCTGAAAGGGTTAGGCAGAGGTGAATGTATAGTAAGTACAGACATATTTTATCGCTGTCAAGCGAAAATTCATTTTGGTTTTATTTTTTTTTTTCTTTTGGCAATAATTAGTGATAAATTCAATTCCCGAAAGGCTTTCTACTAAGGATTTCTAAAGGCCGAAACCATTTATAAAAAGTAAAGTACTTCATAATTAAAAACATTAAAATGTTCTCCATGTTTCGTTTCATACTTACATCTAGTCACACACGCCGGTTGCTAATACGGACCTGACCTTTCTGAAGACAACCCAATACAAAAGAAATTCATAAATGACTTTCACTAATATAGACATGTCATTCAAGACGATGTTTAGCTCTCATTGCGACTATTAGCGCCATCTCTTATCTGCTTTTCAAACTAAACGTGAATAAGTGAGAATAAAATTAAATTACTCAGACTCATCTTTTATGATGCATAGAAAAATGCAGCTGGAGTAACAGATAATCATAATTCACACTGGAAAAGCAAAAGGTGTACCAAAGGTGTAATCATTTCTCATAATACGTGTGGATCGGTTTCACATAGAGTGACTGACATTTGTCCTCCATAACCAGTACCGTCTTTACCATAAGGGCACACGGGGCCCGTGCCCAGGGCCCCCATTGTCAAGGGGCCCCGAAGGACCGACAATTTCCCTCACACATTTATTCTCAAAAAAAAAATTGTGGGGCACATAACACTTTTTTCACAAATCAGTAATCTTATCAGAAGGCACATACTACGCCATTATGTCGATGACTGCGCCTATTTCTACTGTACTAATTAATAATATTTCCGAACGCATACTACCTAATTTACTAAGTACACAATCTAGCGATCACTCACGCAATCCCTCCGATTCCAAAGTCACGCTGCACCGTTTAAACAAGGCGTAGACAGCCTTTCCCTAAGTGGGCGATAACGCTCCCTTGTGGGCGCTGCAGGCCTAAAGAGAGGTGGGAAGAGACCCAGAAAAAAAAATGACGTTGTGTAGAGTCTACACAACGCCCAGCAAATACCATTTTAAACTTTTTTGAAAGCCTGATATTCCTATAAAAGATTGTTGCGGGCAGAGCTACGACAATGCATCAATTATGTCTGGAAAGTACTCTAGTGTTCAGTCAAGAATAAAAGAAGTTGGCGAATTTGCGATTAACGTTCCATGTGCGGCACATTCGCTAAATTTAGTGGATGTTCAGGCTGTAAGTGCTTTACTGAAGCAGTAACATTCTTTCAACTTGTACAAAAATTGTTTTTTTTTTCTCGGCTTCGACAATGCGATGGGAAATTTAGACAGAGCATTTAGGTGCAAATAGAGTCTTGAAGTCTCTTTCGGAAACTAGATGGTCTGCACGCGCCAATGCTATTAATGCTTTGCAAAATGGTAATTTAAATATTTCTGAAGCATTGTCTTCAATCACAAGTGACATCAATCAACCAGGAGACACTAGAATGGAAGCCCAAAGCCTGGCAAAAAAAAATGGGAATATTTGAGACTGCTCTTCTAAAGCTGGGTTTCCACGGTGCGTGATTCTGCGGATTATCACGCACACCCAACGACTACGGACGGCAACGCACACAGACAAGGCTCTTTCAAGCTGGCTTCCCACGGTCCGTGATATCGCGGACGGATGCGGACCATCTCGCACGATACACCGTGGGAAGGGTCTCGTCCGTGGTAGCACAGGACGTCTGTCAAACCACGTCATACGCGCACGGATCGCATCGCACCGCACCTTTGAAGTTACCGACTCGCGACGGATACCGGCGCACCGCCACAGACGTCCTGCGCTACCACAGACGAGACCCTTCCCACGGTGTGTTGTGCGAGATGGTCCGCGTCCGTCCGCGATATCACGGACCGTGGGAAGCTAGCTTAACGGAAATATAGAATGATCTTTTGGGAATTATGAATAAAACAAGTCTAAATTTACAGAATAGCACTATAACCATGGACGTTGTAACGAAATTTTACGAATCTCTGATCAGTTATGTCAATACCACACGCAATAATTTTGATCAGTACGAAACGGCTACTAAAGAAAAAAATCTATATGCTGATTACAAAGATAAATTTGAAAGAAAAAGATTTCGCAGCACACACATCACTTTTTTTAAAGGATCATGAGAGACTGCACAGTTGAGAGGCAAGGAAAAGCTTCGTGTAGATACTTTCATTCCCATAATTGACACATTAAATACACATTAAAAAAAACGTTCGGCAGCATACCAAGAAATTGATAGTCGATTTAGTTTTCTTTGTCAGTTAACAACAATCGAATCTGGTGAGTTGACCAAAAAATTCAAAGAATTTGCAGAATGAGGATCAGCGACGATTTTAGTTAAATATGTAGAATTACAGTCATACCTAAACCAATAATATCAGTGAAAGAATTATTAAAATTGGACCAAAAATGACGAAGTTAGAGCGGTTTTAATTTTGCATTTTCAAAAACGCCCGCCAATACGCACAATTTGTTGATGACGTCATTTTCCACGTTCGCGTCCGCGGCACCGCCATGCACGTTCTTTCTGCCTTTAGTTATGTGACTCGCAGAACATTTAAACGAATAATGTCTTCATAAAATATTGTATCGTGCCACGATGCGAAAATACAAGTGTTGCTACACCGGACAAATTGTTATTTTGTGTCCCAAAATACCCAAAAAATAGAAAGAAGTGGTGTACTTTCATGAGGAGCGACGCCCCATGTCCCCTTAACTAAAAGTACTTTATACTGCATTTCAAAAATTTTGACTGTAATAATTTATTTTAACTAAATCTATTTTTAATCGCGATAAAAAAGGTGTGGATTAAAACTAGTAGTTATGAACTAAAATTCACACCAACGAACGCCTCGCCTTCACGTGCTTTAAACGGTACTACTGTATTTTTGTTTTCCTTTTCTTTTGCTCATATCTCGAAAATGGCGTTTCCTATCGCAAAAATAATGAAATTTTCGATCCCCTTTGTAACCCCCTCACATATAAATTTCAACACGTGGGTAATATTTTTTTTTTATTTTTCGAAGAAAATGTGAAAATTCCATATAAAACACGTCCATTGCGCGCGCCTCGCGCCTTGCCTTCACGTGCCTCGCCTTCATGTGCAAAAACAGTACTGTATTTTTGTTTTCCTTTTCTTTTGCTTATATCTCGAAAATGGCGTTTCCTATCGCAAAAATAATGAAATTTTCGACCCCCTTTGTAACTCCCTCACATATAAATTTCAACACGTGGGTAATATTTTTTTTTTATTTTTCGAAGAAAATGTGAAAAATTCCATATAAAAGACGTCCATTGCGCGCGCCTTGGTCTTTCAAAAAATTCATTGCGTAGCACACCCAAGTAAAAGCTGAAGAGTTGTACGTTTAGTGTTGCATAGCCCATTTATCGAGGAAGGCTATAGACTATATATTATATAAGGTCACGCAAAGACCCTTAGGAGCCGAGCACAAAGAAAAACGTCACGCATACAAAGACCTCGCACGGGCAGGCGATTCGATGCGACGGGATGGGTTGGGGGAGCAGGAAATTTTACGCGGACGAAGTCGCGGGCAGAAGCTAGTAAGAAATATTATTTAAAATAGGTAGAGAGGTGCCTATACATTGTAGAAACACGAAAAAGGTACCTGCCTGCCAAATCAAAACATTCTAAAACGTAGAACCTACCTGTGCACTGGAATAAATTGTTTTTTTTTTTTACTTTTCAACCATAAACGAATCAATCTTCGCGAGATTGTCCGATTGGGCCTTAGGTAAATCCGACTTCCATGTTTCCTATCTACCAATATCTATAAAACATAAATAAACAAGAAAAAACGATTAAACTCCGCAAATCATAACAAAGCAGTGCGGCGCGTGGCGGGCGATCGAGCCTCGTGACGTCATCAGCAGTTTCGCGCGCGCGGCGTGCGTTTTAAAACTCCCTTTTTTTACAGTTTAATAACTTCGTAATTTCTCGATGGATTTGAGTGATTCAAAAAGAAATGAACTCAGATATTTATATTGTATTCGATGTAGTATTCAAAATTGCTATATCCTTTTGTCGAATTGATCCTCATTTTATCATGAAGACATTATTGCAGATGAGCTCAAAACAGAATGTTTTCATTTAAGCCAATATTTAAAAACATAGCAAAGCAATCAGCGGATTTAAATATCTCAACCTTACATAACCAAATAAATCAGATAAATTGGAAGAAACTTTTCCAAACGTAGAAATTGCTACAAGAATATTCCAATGCCTAATGTTTACCAATTGTAGTGAAGAGCAGTCATTTTCGCTTAAGAGAATAAAAAATGAATTGCGAACAACAATGTTACAAGAACGACTGAGGTATCCTTCAAAAAATTCATTTTAAAGATATAATAAAAGACAGCTCAACAGAAATCCCGAAGGAAACCGTTATCGTAATCGTAACCAAAAAACCAGCAGCACTCTCATTCATGACATAATATATCATACTATATTTGATTACCTATAATAAATGGTCATATTTAGTAAAAAAAAACGTTATTATAATTCGCTTTTTTTACTTTCCAAAAGGGCCCCAAATTCTTGTGTGCCCAAGGGCCACAGCCTAGTTTAAGACGGCCCTGTCCATAACCCAAATCCTAGGAAACTCCTTGATAAAACTGGTTATCAGACTTTTGAACCACCCATCATAGAATTCGAATAGACACCTAAATATCAAATTGTATTGCATTCAATGAAGAACAGACTTAGCCAGGCCTCTTTGCTCATCAACTCTCCCTGCCCTAATCCCAATTTCTATGGGGTCGGCGCAATACGTCTTTTTCTTCCATACTTCTCTATTAGTCGTCATCTCAGTAATCACCGCCTATCTAGCCATATCTGTTCTACACACGCCATCCATCCTTTATTTAGTATTCCCCTTACTGTTATAGCAATCCACATTCGTACTCAAAACTTTCCTCACATTGGTTTAAAAAGTAAAAATGATTGACACTTCAACAATGTCCCGGAGTGATGGGCACAATGGAAGGATAGGTAAGTAGGATTGGTCTAAAGACGACGTGTTTTGCTGTTATAATGAGCTGGTGAGCCGTTGAGCTAACTCTGCCAGGTAATTCCAGGTATCTTAGATAAAGTCGAGATTATCTAAACTATTATCTCCTCTGCTGAATTTAAGGAAATATTTTATAGTTACAATTTGAACCTTAAGTAGTAATTAAGTAGACTAGGTATAGCTAGCTAGCTTGGTTGGTGGCTATATATCTATATTATAATTATATTGTTGCAATTTGAATCATAACTAGGTAGTAATTAAGTAGACAAGGTAAAGTAAATACATGCTTGATCTATATTATAACATAGAGTTTGGGTTATGAACTTATGACTGTGTATATGTGTTTAGTTGGTAAGCCTTTTAGTATTATAATTTTGAAAGTGAATAATAAAATAATTTTAGGTATCTATTTAGGTATCCACAATGCTGTCAACTATTTTCTTTCCATCTCGTAATGAAGAAATATTATGGCTAAATACAGGTATTTTTTTAGAATAAGCTTTATTTATACATAATTCACTCTTACCGAAGCATCTAAAATATTTAATAAAATTTGTTAAGTTGAACGAATTCTATGAAAAATCATCCACAATTATGGAATTAAATGTTCCAATTTTTCACACCTTAACGTTAGAACCTAGTTTATACAAATTATTGTAATGCGACCATAATAAAACACGCACTTACCATTAATATTGTTCCATAAAATCCAATCTCACTAATGTCCGCACATATTTAATCATTTAACACAATACAATACAGTCAACAAAACGTCAGTATCTAAAACTTATTCACAGATTGTTCAATTAAACCAAAATGGCTGTAATATATATTTTTTTAATTTTATTCGAATTAAGAAACACGAAATGTCAAACGCGACGTTCGATTTTCGAAAGATTATGAATACGTACCGACGTCCGCAAGGCGTGAAGCCTGGCAGGGCACTGGATGAAAACGTTTTCCCGCCCTTAGACCACAGAGTATACATTAGTACAACAGATGCGACGTTTTGTTTTTTTTTTATCGTTTAATGACGCGTTGTAATTAAATGTTTTGGAAGAAGCTATGGTGGCTAATGGCGCTTAAAGGTGACATTAATTTGGTGTTTAGAGTCAGAATGTAATGACGGGTGTAATGTAGAATTATGACGATATAAGAAAATTAATATACTGTTGTTTATTTACATTCAGGGCGATATACAAATATTAATATACAACAATTTGAATCTGTTACATTGTTACTCTTTTGAGGTTGTGATTTGTGTATTAAAAACGCATTCTTTGTGGTATACTCTTTGAGCGTGATAAAGCGTTAAATTATATTATACCTAGCTAGTCGCATTTCATGCTTTCGCCAGTTAAGTTGTATACGCCTGAACGTTGAAAACCAAGGAAACTCTAACCATTACACGTAATAGTTAAATCATATTAACAGCCTCTAAATATTTTTTCCAATTTCAAAAAACGAATCGGCTTTACCGTTGCTATCCGAACAAACAATCACAATTTAAAAAAATTGCCTGCATTATTACTCTAAGGCCTGCACTATTTATAAGATTACTCTGTGACATGTGCATACATGCCGTTTCTTTCACTCATGGACACTAAGTATATTCCTATCTCCTTCCCTCGCCTCTGCAGGACTCTGTTTATATTGGGTAGCGTTAGTAAACGTAGTAAATTATAATTAAACCTGTTTATGGAATGGCGTGTCTGCAACTATTTAGCCATGATATTATTATTTTAAAAGCCGAACTCCTTGCTAATGAGCTTAGGGCGAAAATATTTCTTTAACGGTTGGAATTATTTTATATTATGAAAATGGGAACTGAGATATAAATTATTAGTTTACGGTAATCTAAGTTTGTTGTTAATTTTCCTTTGAGGTGAACAGTTTAGGTGTTTTAATAAGCAATTTCAGTAAGAGATTTAAGTAGGTAAGTTCATAGGGTAGTAGGTACTTTTAATGAATTATTAAATGCTTAATTTTGGAGTTATCTGTTATATTAAAACTATAAGTGAATATTGCTCTTAGTTTTCTTTGACTAGTTCTAGAAAGGAGTTATAAAAATAGATTTCCAAGTTGGTATAAACCTTTTTCTAGAAATACTACTTAACTTTTAATTTTTCTCACAGTCCCTGCGATGCGAACTGTACAAACATAATGACGTCACAACGGTCTTAATTTAAAAATATTCCACAATGTTGCCAGTCGACAAACACTTATAATTTTTAATTTGAAACTCTACGGGTAGAAATGAATACAAATGAAATGTCAACTCCTGAACAATGTTTTGAACTTCCTTAATTTTATCAAAAACTGTACAAAATAACACTTGAATTTCATTTGGGGTGATTAATTATGCTCCTTTGAAAAAAAGCAGGAAAAAAACACCCTTTCTCTGAATTAGTCAGGATTCTTTTCGGGAAAAATTCTTCAAACATTCGTGATTAGTAAGTAGGTTAATTTATTCATAGGATGTAATTAACATTTCTGAAATATAAGCACTTGAAAGTAAATATAATATGAGCACATGTGAAAGAAAATATAGTTATTAAGTTAAGCTATTTTAGACAAAGTCTACGTAGTTTAACACCCTATCATCATCATCTTCATTTCAGCCGAAAGACGTCCACTGTTGGGCATAAGCCTCCCTCAATTTGAGAAGGTTTTCCAGTATCGCCACGCTAGGCAGGCGGTTTCGCGATCGCAGTATGGTGGTAAAATGCATAGAGAACGCTGCTGCCCATTCTCTAGTAAGTCCATAAGTCGCTTCTCACGACACCCATGGGAAGAAGTGGGATGGTTTTATTCTTTACTTTTTATTGCTTTTTTTGTACCTAACTTACTAACATAAAATGGATCTCTGTTGTCTAAGAAAATATATAATTTAATTTATTTTACGTCCGGCACCTCATGAACAGCCTATGATAGCACCAAAAGTTTAGAGGGATTAAGCTGCCAGGGTTGCGAGATTTGTTCGAAAGAGATACCGTGGCCCTGGCATAAGGGCAACTGAAGGAACACGGGTGGGTTTTAGTCAGTAAAAGTTTGACATGCCCTCCCGCTCCACCCAAGAGCGGGAGACGTCATTTGAAGATTTCCCACCCACAAAAAAGGGTTAAATGTGTAACACACTATCTATAGAAGTCGTTTTTATTTTGACAGTTCAACCACATTCATTGCTTTCTCTATATTGTTGAGCAGACCAATTTTTCGAATATATAAAGCAATGGATTAGAAATAATTTTCCAAATGATTCAGATTCTGGTTGATAATGAATTACGCAATTAGGGTGCAATACCTTAATTGTATAACAAACTATTAATTCTATTCATATTTCTATTCATTTTTTTGTTTCAGACATAGTCCATAATTATAAGTTATAAATCCATTAAAATTACAAAAATAAAATCCAATAAAACACATAACATTAAAATAATCACCAATAAATAAAATTACATACACACAAAAAAATACATTTAAATTAATTGAAATTACAAATATAAATTAAAATAAAATAATACACAATATTTAAAAACAATCAATTATAAAATTAGACATACACAATAAATTTACAAAAGCCTGTCAAATAATACGAGGAGAAGCGCTAACATGAAGCTGTATCCACCTCTGTATCAGGGACAGGTCCCACCGCTCGGACAACACCAATCAGAATATAAATTATTTCTACAACCTCCAGCGTGCCTCATTACCCGCCAGGGTCGCGAGATTTGTTCGAAAGAGATACCGTGGTGCTGGCACATGGGCAACTGAAGGAACACGGGTGGGTTTTAGTCAGTAAAAGTCTGACACGTCTTTCTGCTCCACCCTAGAGCGGGACGTCATTTAATGACATCCCTACCACAAAAAAAAAATTAAATGCGTAACACACTATCTGTAGAAATCGTTTATATTTTGACAGTTCAAACACATTCATTGCATTCTTTACAATGTTGAGCAGACCAATTATTCGAATATATAAAGGAATGGATTAAAAATAATCTTAAAAATGATTCAGGTTCTGACTGATAATGCGGTACGCAATTACAGTGCAGGACTAATTGTATAACAAACTTTTAATCTGAATATAAATGATCTTTACAGCCTCCAGCGAGCCTCATTACCTGCCAGGGTCGCGAGATTTGTTCGAAAGAGAGACCGTGGCCCTGGCATATGGGCAACTGAAGGAACACGGGTGGGTTTTACTCAGTAAAAGTCTGACACGCCCTCCCGCTCCACCCTAGAGCGGGGACGTCATTTGATGATTTCCCTACCACAAAAAAAGCGTGCTTCATTGGCCTTGTCTTGTCTATACAACGAAAGACTCATGTTTTCCTTCCGGTCAATAACTAGCTAAATAACATACTTATTATTGGTATTATTCATTTGTTAAGGCATAAAATCATTAGTGATAGAGTTGTCTTTTCCGTATCTGGTTTGCTGTAAATCATAAAAAAATAAAAATATAACTCCAAAATCTAAAAAAAGACACCATGAAAATGACAACGCACTTTATGAGAAATCAAATGAAAAGATACCAAGAAAATCAAATATTCAAATTAGCCAAAAAACCCCATATTAAAGTAAAAAAAGAAGATTTACAATATTGTCCATTACTTGTAAATATCAGAGGGCTTACTCTTCAACCTAATTTTAATTCCAATCTAAAGCTAATACGATTTCAATGTTAATTTTGTATACACGTGATTCGGTACTCTTGAAATCAATAGTGTCAACATTGGAACAACAACAACGCCCGATCCTGATTCCACTTAGTTCTCCAAAATAGACACCCAATTTAAACACATTTTGGCGCTAGCGTCGAAGTCAAGAACACGAAACCTCAAAATTCCAATGTCAATCGATCGGAATTAAAATCAAGAGTAAGCACCCAGGGCTTAAGGACCAAAAACAATACTTTATCTGCGTTATGACACTGGTAATTATGTAATAACAAACAAAACAAAAACAAAATGCCGATTGCAGAGTCCTCTACTGCAACAAACAAGATCAAAGCAGAAACACGACCAAGAAAAAGTATTTTAATAAACGCAAAGATTTACAACATTCAAATTGTTCGAAACATTAATAAACAATATTATTTCCGGCTTTGATTAAATAAAACTTCGCATTTGTTTACAGAAGTTCTGATTCCGTTGCGCCCTCTAAGGTGCGACCTGTTTCTGTCATAAACCATTTTATAATTATAATTTGATGTCCAAAAAGTTTGTATTAACTTTTGGTAGCAAATGTGAATTTGTGTTTATGTTTATGGGAAAGAAAATTGTTAGATGTCTTGTTTTAACTAATAATCCTACGAAAGGAAAAGGTTTACACGTGCCAGATCTCCTTGTATGCCTCCTGATAATTATGATTATTAATTCATTATTATTAGTGAAACATTAATAGACAGCTGTTTCTGTACATTATTATCTTTATTACAACTAACTAATGAACGGTTATGTTTGTACAACAAGCTTGTATCTTCTGATACATTAAACTTTATGTACCTATCCAAATGAATATCAATACAGCTATGGTTGAATTTTGCAAAGCGATAAAGTACCACAACGACTGCGTAACTACTACAAAAAAATCAGGAAAAGCCTCATTGCAATTTTCTGCAAACCACTTCACGATATTGCTGCAATATATCGTACACATATGGCGAAGAACTGAAAAAGTTGAGCATCCTGTTACTACAAATATTGCAATCGCAAAACACTGCTTTAATTTAACACCTCAAGACAAACGCAGTACAAGTAAAGAGTGTTAGGAACAGAAGACATAAGTCTTACTAATTTATCTCCTACATAATGCCGTCACCTGGAATAGTCAAAGGAATGCAACTAGCTAAGTCCTAACAAATAAAACTACGCTACGGAACCCGTCGGGCATGACGCGGGCATTTTGCTGACGAGCGGTGGCTGGTGGTGATAAAAACTTGATCCTTCACACTTACGCAAGGTCAACCGCAGAGCGTAGTAAATGCGAGGGATTCAGAAACAATAAAGTCTATATTTTGAATGTTCTGTGACTGTAGGTAACTGAGTTGTGGAGTTAGGCAGTAGTTCCATGTAAAATACTTGTATTCAGCTGTATTCGGTTAGACTAGAAGACGACTCCAATATAGTTGGAAAAGGCTAGGAAGATGGTGATGAAGATGATGTTCTGCAATAATTTTCCATCAAGTACATTAGAGACAATATTAAGACAAATAATAAACCTGTTTTATAAAACACAATCAGCCATTGTTCGTTCTGACAAGTCGTTTTACTAATAATAATTAGTAACACTATTAACACTAGAGGCGCTGAACATACCGACTGAGGTAAATTTGGAAAAAAAAATGTATATTACAGTTACGTGGTTGAAGTCTCGTATAAATAATAAATATAATAATCATCATATTTCATGAAAAGTCATAAAAAGTTACGATTATATGCATATTAAAATATTAATTCGAGCAGGAAGAACATCGAAATGGGTCAAATTTAGGACGCCCGAACTTCTAGTGTTAAGCAAATCCTAGAAATTTATTGGTGCTTCAGTAGCCCATAATCAAGTTGCATCCGGTAAGTCTGGAAGCCAACACCAACATAGTTGGGAAAAGGCTAGGTACGTGATGATGATTAACACTTAATCAGCGCGGTTGATGTTTTACTCACTGATTTTAATAGCTAGGATATTCTATGATACATTGTCCATTATTCCATAATAGAAACTTGAATACATCTAGGGTTACTTATTTTTCCCAAGTTTCCATCTAAAAGTATTATCATTGCCTAGACTAGTTAAAAAAATATAAGACTTTATCCGAAAATATTACATATACTACAGATGCACCTGTATCGAATCGAGAAAAGCTTGATCAGCGACGGGTGAGGGAGCGAGATGGCCGCACCCACTAGTGAAGTTAGCAAGAGACAAACATAGTGTCATTGTTGCTGCAAAGATGAGCTTTTATTAGACAAGTCTGCAAGTTATAATGATGAGTTGCGGTCTGAACGAGTCAATATTTTTAGAAAAGTGAATAACCCTGGCTGGTTGCAAAGGGGTGTGATTATTGAATTATTTTTCTTGTTCGATCGTTGAAGCGATCTACAGAAACGTGTCATGTATTATATAGGGTTAAAGTTTCATGGAAAAAAGAAAATTCTTTAAATACGCTTTTGAATTTAGGGCCAAGCATTTTGCTTTCAGTCTTGAAGTGTGTAAATGCGTTTTAAGATAAAAAATAGTAAAGATGGATTTTCTTACACGTTCTTCTCCATAAGTATCTACTACGCTTTGGAATGAGTCACTAACTTCATCTTTTTGACTTTTTTTTTTGTTTTGGATGGGAAATCATCAAATGATGCTCTTGGGTGGAGCGGGAGGGCGTGTCAGACTTTTACTGACTAAACCCACCGGTGTTCCTTCAGTTACCCATATGCCAGGGCCACGGTATCTCGTTTGAACAATCTCATGACCCTGGCAGTCATCTTTTTGACGAACAGACTAGACAGCCTGTTATTAGTTTGTTTGAAATCAATAGTTGGAGTTTCCTTAACCTGTAAGTCCCTGAGATACCACATTTGGTATTGACACAATGGTTTTTAATTGTGTCTGTAATTACGGTAATTGACTGGTTAAAATATTATGATAGAAATTTTATTTGTTTATGTTATAAAATGGGTGCTTAATTTTAGGTAGGTAGAATGCTTGTAGTATATAGAAAAGTATAAGAATAAATTATATAATATTATAATAATTATATTAATATTTCGCCACATAATCAGCCTATAGTGTTCTCAATACTGGGACACAGGTATTCACTGGGAGAGAAGGGGTTAGTTCGTATTAGTTATAGGTTATAGTCGACCTCTGAAGAGCGCCATGTTTAATTTAATCTGACTTCACATAAAATACAATTACTAGCGCACAATCAAGACGTCTCGAACGACGCGTCTTTTGTCTGTTTATGAAAAGTAGTTTAGAAGTTTTATGGGAACAGATGAACTAATACACCAACGTACATGCATACCAATTAAAATCATAACCCTCCTTTATGCTTTGCCGTATTCGGGTAAGTAGGATATATTTGATAGTTCAACTCACATGCATTATCGTTTAATACAATGATCTTAAAACATTAACATAATTATAAAAGCTGACAAAAAAAAAATGTATACAAGGAGTATTTATTTGTATCTTTTTCATACCTACACTCTATTATTTTCTTTTCATTTATGTACTAAATGTACTTGTACATATTATTATTTTGATACCGTTAGTTTTAATACTATGTAACCATTTATAATATTAGTATGGATTTATACTAATATTATAAATGGGAAAGTGTGTGTGTCTGTTTGTCCGTCTTTCGCGGCAAAACGGAGCGACAAATTGACATGATTATAGTTGAAGGGATGGAGAGTGACATAGGCTACTTTTTATCTCTTTCTAACCACCTACTTCCCTAAAATAGGGGGTGGAACGCGCTAATCTCAGGAACTACTGGTACGAATGAAAAAATTATTATTGAGTCGGGTAGCCTATTTATTAAGGAAGGCTATATAACATCACGCTACGGTCAAAAGGAGCGGAGCAGCAACAAAAAAATGGACGAAAAGTGGTAGGCTGCGATGCGACGAGAGGAGCAAATATTTGACGCGGACGAAGTCGCGGGCAGAAGCTAGTATACATATACATATATTCGGTATACCACTAAGAAAAGAATCATAATGCTTCAAATTGATACGTTGCCTTGTCATAAATCGAACATCCTAGAAACATGCAAGGTACCTTAGTTAGAGACATCGATCGATTTTAGTGTTCGGCAGTGCGTTCAGAACTTTACATGTATATCAAGGTAGGTTCCATCTGATGACAATTATTGCCTAGTTTAGTATCGGAATATTTAGTTAGGTACGCTGGTAATATCACTAACAAAAAAGTATGAAATTAGAAAATCATCGAAAGATTTTCTGAAAATACTATACTTTTTCTTCAAAGTACTTATGAGATCACCCAATGATATTATGTCACCGAACCGCAACCTGGTTCAGAACCTACATAATATTTTTTTTGAAGTTGATATTTGTCGTGGGTTAAAAAAAGAAATGTTCCAATTATTATGACCGCATTGGTATTGCACTTTTGTAGAAAACAGCTGATTTATAACCGATGAAACATTTCAAGGTAGAGGGATCTAAAATCAGATACTGAATGTAACAGATTGTGCGTCAATTTTCCTGCCATCCTGGATAACTATGCTTACAGACAGATTTCCATTCGTAACCTAGCAGACAGGACCATAACATTTCAGCTGAAAGAACTCCACAGCTGGACATAGGTAGAGACCTTTGTTCAGCTGTGGAGTTCTT